>CM077345.1:88796345-90255178 GCA_039655645.1 Ammopiptanthus mongolicus
ATGTGATGCAACCAAATATAGGTTGGTCCTAGTCTCTTTTATCATCTGCCAGTATGATGTGCTGGACCTTTTTTCCAGTGCGCAAAAACCCTAAGCGGGTCCTCTCGGTCCTGCACACATAAAAATAGACGTCTTGTCATGAATTATACAAAAGTAAAAAAAAAAACCTTAAATGTTTTAAAAACAGTAAACAATAATTACCTCTCCGTTCCACAAGCTGTAAACTATGTGGTCCCTGAATGAAGTCAGGAGTGATGTATCGGAAGGTCTTCCAGGAAATGGTCCCTCCTCTGCTCGTGCATCAATATGCATCTCGTTCTGTTGTCCCTCGTCCTCATGTCCCTCGTCCTAAGGTAACTCGTACTGAGATGGCTCGTCGTCCTCGTACTGAGGTGGCTCCTGCTGAGGTTGAAGTGTACGACGTCCCCTTCTGCTCGGGCCAGCTCTATTATCAACCAATCTCCGACAGTGCGAAGCAGTCATAGCATCCTGCTGCTCTCGCCGCTGTCGCTGGGCCTCTGCTCTCGCAGCCTCAACCGCCAAGCTATTGGCCTCAGCCTCAGCCTCCTTACTGGCCAATCAACCCGCTCACCTGGTGCGCGGCATCGCTGAAACAAATAACAAATTAAAATCAATATTTTTAAGATAATCCTGTTGGTGAAAGGAAATACCTTATTTGCGAGTGAAGGAAGAGGAAAATCTTCCTTCACCCGCAAATAAAGTATTTGCGAGTAAGGAAAATTTTCCTTCACTCGCAAATAAGGTATTTGCGAGTGAAGAAAAATTTTCCTTCCCTCGCAAATATCTTATTTGCGAGTGTAAAAAAATTCCTTCACTTGCAAATAAGGTATTTACGGATGAAGGAAATCAACAAAATATTTCACAGTTACCTAATTTGCGTGTGAAGAAGGTACTTGCGAAAACGCAAATGTTATTTGCGAGATTCCAGAAAAAATTTATAACTCTCTGAATTTGATAATCTGCGAGGGTAACAATGAAATGAAAAAAAAAAAATTGACTTTTAAAACTTTTTTGTTAATAATATTTTGAATATTTTACTGTTTACAGGGGTGCCCTTAGTAATCCCCTCAATTTTTCTATGTTGAAATAACATTTTCGTTTTAAAAAAAAACGCAATCAGGAATGACAATTTGCTTGCAACAATCGTTTTCTAGCTCCCGATTTAAACTATACATGTTTTTCATGTCAATTGTCATCATCAATCAGTCACTAAATAAGTAATCATATAGTCAGTTATTCATATATGGATGATTTTAAGCTTGTCTTTATTAGACATTAACTGAGGTGACATCATAACAAATGCAGCATTATTATTATAATGTTTCATCCTTCTGTCACCTTTAAAATGCATTCAATAAAGGTACCTCCCAAAAATAGTATTGATTTGGGTAGAGACATGGTAACTTACAAAAGTACGTGAGTAGAAGTGGTAGGTGTGGTAGCCATCACGTAAATAAAGGAATTAACTTAAGAAAAAGGAATTGATTAATTTATCTACATCCCCATCATATTTAAGAATGGTGTTAATAAAATCGGACACATACCGGTTCAATCGGAAATCGGACTCATGATCGGTTCAATCAGCATATCGGATCGCATAAGTTGTTGAATCAGTGTTGATGTCTTCAACCCATGGTTGAACCAGTTTGATTCGGCCGACTCGATCCGTTGAACCGCTATTTACTCGACCGGTTCTCCCATTCAGGTGCCTATGACTGAAATTTTTCATTGGAATCCCAAAATCCATCAAGTGGGATTCAAACACAAGTCTCCATGAAGCCAATGCACCTGGAATGCCACTAGATCAGTGTTGCTGCTTAGCATATTTCTCAAAAGTATATTTTATATATATGTCTTATTATAAATTTAATATATATCTGTTTATTCGGTTAAATCAGTGAACTATTAACCTGATGGTCTAATCGAGTCGATGACTGGTCCGATTTTAATAACATTGTCTAAGAAAAAATCTAAAGAGTCACATGTTTTTCCGACAAGATTTAAGTTGAACGATATGCAGAAAAGAGAAGGTCATATATTATAATGAAAATAAACATGAATGACAAATTATAAGCACAATGATTCCCACTGAACTTTTTAACCTGTCTAGTGCAATTTGAAATCAAAATTGCTCCATTAGTGCAGGTTAAAAAAAAAATCACGTCAGTGCAAGTCATTGACTAGGTTAGGGACTTCCCTTCTTTTTTGGGTCACAATAAGGGGAGGGCTTCCCTTTAAATCAAACAAAAAAAATAATATATTTTAATGCGCATCGCACCAGATGGCAACTTTTCTTCAAATCAAATAAAAAAGTATTTTATTATGTCGTATATTGGGTGTGCGACTTCACTTTTGGAAGTCTACAACCCAATTGGCTACTTGCACCCTGTAGGTAATTTTTTTTAACCTGCACTAGTTGGATAATTTTGGTTTCAAATTACACTAAGCAGCAAAAAACCGCCTCCCACCTTTGCACTGCTACATCTTATACTAGGGTATAAGCGGATTCGATCTGATCCTCGAATCTGTGAACCTAAACCGAACCAAACTGATTTTGGTGGTTTGGATTAGTTCATTAGATCAAATTTTAAATGTCGACTTCAAAGACAATCGGTTCACATATCGAATTCAAAAATTTTCAACTCGTCCAATCCGAACCAAACCAATCACTCAAAAAATTAATATATTATTAATTTTATTATAACATTATTATTTTTATTAAAAAATCAAATATTATCTCTAAAGAGAAACATTTCTAGCAGTTAATGTTTGAAATTTATTTTAGTAAAAAAATATATTAACTTTCTTGCTTACGAGGGGTACAAGGGAGAACTTAGAGTGGAGAGGGTCATGCTTATTGTGGCCGAAGGAAAGTAATTTTAAGAGGGGGCATATGCATAAAAAATTGTTAGCGTTTCTACTTGTTTATTATTCTTTTTTCTATTTTGGCGTATTTCATCTTCATTCTGCACTGAAACCCATCAAATATTGGTAGCATAAGGCCACTCTTGTTAATGTCAATGATAAGGTTATATTCACATCCACTGATTCACTCCCTTAGCAAAAAACAATTCTTAATAATCATCATACTTATATTTTGTAATGCAATTCACATGATCGTGGTTTTTTGTATTAAATCTTGTTTTTACAGAGAGATCTACTTTTGTTTCTTTACAAAGTTTCAATAAGTGCATGTTTCCATTTAATCACATTTGTGAACTATGACTTTGCTAGTGTGTTGGGAAATTACTACACATGTTAATTTTTTTTTTGTAAGCGTATCACTTTTTCTGATTTTTTAGAGTTTTTATACTATTTTTTTAGAAAACTAAAATTAAATTAAATTAAAAATAGGGTAATATGATAATCCGATTTGAATCAACCTGACTTTAATTAGATTGGTTCGGTCCGGATTGATACAAAAACTTTACAAAACCTAATTTAATCCAATCAAATCAATTTTAATCGAATCGGAAGGTAAATTATCACAAATTTGATCCAAACCTATCAGATTACATCCCTATCTTATACTATTTGAACAGCTATCATGCTGCAAGCATAAAATCCGTGACCTCAAAAATTCACCAGATGACCCAAGAAAAAATTAGTTCTGTAACGGATGACATCTCTAATTTAGTTCATTATTTCCAGCCAACAGAGGAGGCAATTAACATAATACCCGGACCATATTGTGAAAAATACAAAACAAAAGAGACATATTCTGTGTTAGTTTAACTAATTGAGCTCATGGCAGCTCGAAAGCCATTGCAAATTTGCAAGTCTATTACAAAGTTGCCATTTACAACCAATATGCCATTTCACATATATTTGATATGATCCAAGTTTGAATCACCGAAATTGAGGATCTATCCAAGAGCTTATTCTTAGTTCTTATGTTAAAAAGATGAAAAGAATTGGGGGAAGAAGAAGGTGCGGTTGTCACCCGAATATGATTAACAAAAGGAAACAACTAAAGAAAGGAAATAACTAAACAAGAAACTTAACCAAACAAAGAATTAAAGTGCAACAACTAAAAACAGAATGTAAATGGCGCAAATGTAAAGAAGAACATAAAATAAATTAAGAAAATGGAAGAGGAAGAAGATGAAAGGGAAGGCGCCACAATATTCCAATGGATTTGGAAGATTGATAAGCCAAGGAGGATTCGCCACAAAGAGATAGAACTCTTTGATAAGAATCAAGCAAGTTCTAATCCAAGAACTTGAAGAGGAGGAGCCAATGCTCAACTCACAAGAATACCCAAATAGGATAAATTCTAATTTCATTCAAAGTTATCTAAATGAGGTCATACAAGTCCTATTTATAAAAGCTAAGGAACATTCTAGGTTAAGGTGGCTGAGTAATTTCGTGGCCCATATAGCCCAAAATATAATTAAAGACCAAAACCAATTACAAGCCTAAAAATGCCTAATTAAGTCAAATCCGTCCAGAACAGCGTTCCCAACTTCTTGTCCGGTTTTCATCATGATAGAGTCCGAATAAGGTTTTGAACTTCAAATGAAACTTGTAGATAGTTCTCTTATCTTTCCAACGCATCAAGAATCACATCAATCGGATATCTAGAACGCAAGATATAACCAAAACCGTGAAGAAGGTTTTCTTTGGACTTGAATGGATTAAGTCAAACTCGTCCAGAACAGCGTTCCCAACTTCTAGTCCGATTTTCATCATGATAGAGGCCGAATGAGGTCTTTATGCTTGAGATAACATTTATAGATAATTCAGTGATATTTCCAACTCATTAAATATCACTGCATTCGGATA
The DNA here is from genome assembly GCA_039655645.1 of Ammopiptanthus mongolicus. Classification (NCBI taxonomy): domain Eukaryota; kingdom Viridiplantae; phylum Streptophyta; class Magnoliopsida; order Fabales; family Fabaceae; genus Ammopiptanthus; species Ammopiptanthus mongolicus. The sequence goes on from CM077345.1 coordinate 88,801,152, forward strand.
TCCATAACTCAAGATATACCCAAAACATTAAAGAGGATCACTTGGACTTAAAGAGTTTGAATTGGACTTGAATGGATTGACCTCCTCTTGTATCAAAGTTCACTTGCCCCTCCTTTGCCTCCATCATTCCCCCCTTCTTAGAGGAAATTCGACCTCGAATTTATTATCTCCATACCTACATCAAGAGAAAGAACTAAGTTTAGGGAAACTGAAAGTAAATCAAACATTGTATTTCCTTGAGTAGGAATCCTTTTATTTTTTTCTAATGTGCACACTCCCAATCCTACGGGGTCAAACACCAATTTAAAGAACTCATCACATGTGGCAAATATGTTAGGAAATTTTTCATTATGCTCATACAACACCTTAAGATTGGTGAGGTCTAGAAATTGAAGTTCAAGGCGAGTAGGAAAGTTATACCTTTGAGAATTTGTATTGACCACCATATTTACCTCTTTATGCTTGGGCATGATGACATTTGAGAGTATTGCATCCTTTTTGGAATGCTTCAAATTATTCTCATAGGTGGAATATTCAAGTTTGGACCCATTGTACTTTTTACCCAAATAAACAATTGGTGGTCCTTTTTGAAGTAAAACAGCCCCCATGATCACATTAGATGCATCACATTCAATTCGAAAGGACTTTGCAAGAACAGTTAAAGCAAGAATGAATGCACTAGTGAGCCTATCAAACAAGTCCACATGCAATTCTTGAGAACTTATATTAAACCCAAGAAGGCTAACATGATTTGTGCAAGATGAATTTTTATCAAAATGAGCATAAAAATTCCGTACCCTCATATCATGATACCCACTTTTCAAATCAAACTTAGAAAGATGGCAATAGTCATGCAATTCATTAAGCAAGTAGTCAAACCTATTTAATGTAGGAAAGTAGCAAGACCCATGCAATTTACCAAGCATGTTATCAAATATAGGGGTAGAATGTTCATGATTTTGGGGAGCCATGCAGGGAAGCAAACCGTGGGGTGTTTCCTTTGGACACACTTCTTCAAGTGCATTGGTTGTCTTGTAAGCTTCCTTTGAAGGCACATACTCAATTCTCTCATTTTCTTTTGCCTCTTTTTCTTTAGCATCACTCTCTTTTGCTTTCACCTCCCTCTCAAGTTTTCTCTCAACATGGATCTCACTCTCTTGTTCTAATTTCTCTCCCTCTTTCTTTTCTTCATCTCTTTTCAATCTCAATTTTGTCTCTTGAATTTTGTCTTGAGACATTTTCTTCCAGTATGCTTCAAAATTATCAATCTTTCTTTTCAATCTCTCCTCTTTTCTCTCAATATTTTTTTTCACTCTTTTCCTTCCCATTTGGGCATTGATAATCCAAATGCCCCCATCCAAAACACACTAGGCACCTCATATCTCTACTTCTAAGTTTAAGAATTGGAGTAGAAGGAACATTGCAATATATTTTGTGCCTCTTTCTTTTTGAGTTGTTGCTCGACCTTCATGGATTGGTGCACTAAGTCATCAAGCTCCACATAGTGTTGAAGCCCAACAATGTCTTGGATGTCTTGGTTTAGGCCATGGAGAAACTGAGCCATTGTTGCCTTTCCTCCTTCATCAATATTGGCTCTAATCAAGGTCATCTCCATTTCTTTGTAATACTCATCCACACTCTTAGTGCCTTGTGTTAACTTTTGCAATTGGTTGCGAAGATCCCTTTGATAGTGGCATGAAACATGTCTCTTCCTTATCACGGCTTTCATCTCCCTCCAATTAGCAATAGGTTGCTCATCATATCTCCTCCTTTCCTTTTGGAATTGATCCCACCATATCAAGGCATAATCAACAAACCCAAGAGATGCCATCTTCATCTTCTTTTGTTCACTATAGTGGTGGCAAGAGAAGATTCGTTCTATTTTCATCTCCCATTCTAAGTAGGCTTCAGGATCATTTCTTCTTTGGAAAGTAGGTATTTCACTCCCTCAATCCTATCTAAAGGTCTCACCATTTTCCTCACTAAGTGTTTCACTCAAATTGGCTTTTTCCACACCATTGGTTTGTTTTGCACTCTTGCCTTTTCTCACTCAAAGTCCTCTTTCAATATCCTTGGAAAAGAACTATACTAATTCAAGAATGTAAACAAGTACCAAATCTTTGTGAAAAATCCAAACTAGCAATCAATCAAGAAGTTCAAAAAAATGAAAACTACTAAGACAAAACTTAGAAATTTAAAGACAAGCAAGAAAAGCTAAAAAGGAAAGAAAGCACACTCTAATGGAGAAGTAAGAAGACAAAGACTCAAGAACTAGTGTTTAGGAATAGAATTTGAGCCAAAAATATGTCCAAAACATCAAGTAATATCAATTTTAAGGCTATAAACACTTAGAATAGGGGTTTTGTGGCCTAATTTGAATTCTGCCAAAATTTTTTTTTTTTACTTTTTATAATTGCAGATTGGTCCCTTTGTATTTTTTCTGAATTTTTTTTTTTTTTACTTTTTGGGATCCCTACTTTTGCAAAATAACTTTGGCCACAAAATTTTTCTGAAAATTACAGAAAAGAACGCCCCAAACAGAATTTAAGTGAATCACAAAGATCAAACAGCCTTTTGAAACATGAACATGATGAACAAGGGGTTGTTCTTGGGAAGTGTGTCCATAAATTAAATTCCCCCAAATTGATGTCTAGTTCATGCTTTAAGCTTAAAATTGATTGGTATACTTGATTCCACTTGTAAAGACCTTTCAATCAAGGTGTAGATTAACACTCTAACACCAATTCTTGAAATTCATAAAGATCAAAGTGGCTCAAACTCCAAGAACAAGATGAAGAATTCAAAAAAAAATCAAAAATCTAAAACAAGGAATATGAGGAAAGGAAGCAACTTGAGCTATGAAACATCTTTTGGATGCTATGAATTACAAACCCCAATGGTCTAACAACTCATTACAACACCACAAATGATCAAAATTGATGATCAAAATATGGGGTTGGGCATGGGTTTCAAGGTTAAAAAAAAAAAAATAGCTCAAAAATTGCAAAAATTTCAACACAATCCAACTAGCAAAACCCAAACTAAAAAAGAAATTAAGCTCAAGGAAGCTAGCTCTAGATACCATTTGATATGATCCAAGTTTGAATCACCGAAATTGAGGATCTATCCAAGAGCTTATTCTTAGTTCTTATGTTAAAAAGATGAAAAGAATTGGGGGAAGAAGAAGGTGCGGTTGTCACCCGAATATGATTAACAAAAGGAAACAACTAAAGAAAGGAAATAACTAAACAAGAAACTTAACCAAACAAAGAATTAAAGTGCAACAACTAAAAACAGAATGTAAATGGCGCAAATGTAAAGAAGAACATAAAATAACTTAAGAAAATGGAAGAGGAAGAAGATGAAAGGGAAGGCGCCACAATATTCCAATGGATTTGGAAGATTGATAAGCCAAGGAGGATTCGCCACAAAGAGATAGAACTCTTTGATAAGAATCAAGCAAGTTCTAATCCAAGAACTTGAAGAGGAGGAGCCAATGCTCAACTCACAAAAATACCCAAATAGGATAAATTCTAATTTCATTCAAAGTTATCTAAATGAGGTCATACAAGTCCTATTTATAAAAGCTAAGGAACATTCTAGGTTAAGGTGGCTGAGTAATTTCGTGGCCCATATAGCCCAAAATATAATTAAAGATCAAAACCAATTACAAGCCTAAAAATGCCTAATTAAGTCAAATCCGTCCAGAACAGCATTCCCAACTTCTTGTCCGGTTTTCATCATGATAGAGTTCGAATCAGGTTTTGAACTTCAAATGAAACTTGTAGATAGTTCTCTTATTTTTCCAACGCATCAAGAATCATATCAATCGGATATCTAGAACGCAAGATATAACCAAAACCGTGAAGAAGGTTTTCTTTGGACTTGAATGGATTAAGTCAAACTCGTCCAGAACAGCGTTCCCAACTTCTAGTCCGATTTTCATCATAATAGAGGCCGAATGAGGTCTTTATGCTTGAGATAACATTTATAGATAATTCAGTGATATTTCCAAATCATTAAATATCACTGCATTCGGATATCCATAACTCAAGATATACCCAAAACATTAAAGAAGATCACTTGGACTTAAAGAGTTTGAATTGGACTTGAATGGATTGACCTCCTCTTGTATCAAAGTTCACTTGCCCCTCCTTTGCCTCCATCATTAGGGCCAACGTAAAAGAAGATAGGGAGGCCGCTATGGCTAGGTTCCTACATGGCCTAAATCCAGAAATCCAAGATGTGGTTGAATTGCAAAGTTATGTGCAAATGGAAGACTTGGTCCACCAAGCTCTAAAGGTGGAACAACAACTTAAAAGAAAGAAACCCAAGTTTTCCTCCTCCAACTATCCTACTTCGAGTTGGAAGAACAAAGCCAAGAGGGAGGGAACCTTTTCCAAAGATAAGGAGGCCACGGCCTTTTCCCCCACTCGTGGTAAAAAGGATTTTGTACCTAAATTTGGTGATTCCACTCCTTCATCTTCTAATTCTACAAGGAGTAGAAACATCAAATGCTTCAAATGTTTGGGTAATGGCCATATTGCCTCCCAATGCCCAAACAAGAGAACAATGATTTTAAAAGAAAATGGCAACTTATCAAGTGAAGAATCTTCTCAAGAGGATGATAGTGACATTGAGGTCACTCCTCAAGAAGGTGATTTACTTATGGTAAGAAGACTTTTGGGAGTGCATTGGAAGGACAACAATACTCAAAGAGAAAACATTTTTCACACAAGATGTTTGATTCAAAGCAAAGTTTGCTCTTTGATTATTGATGGGGGAAGTTGTACCAATGTTGCTAGTGAACGATTAATCAACAAACTTGGCCTAAAAACAATTCCTCACCCGAAGCCTTATAAACTTCAATGGTTGAGTGAAGATGGTGAGTTGTTGGTTAATCAACAAGTTTTGGTTAACTTCTCAATTGGAAAGTACAAGGATGATGTCCTATGTGATGTAGTTCCTATGGAGGCCGGCCATGTTCTACTTGGAAGGCCTTGGCAATATGATAGGAATGTGACTCACCATGGATTATCAAACAAATTTGTGTTTGAGCACAACAACCTTAAAATAACACTTGTTCCACTTTCCCCAAAGGAAGTTTGTGAGGACCAAGTCAAATTAAGGTTGAAAAGAGAGCAAGAAGTAAAAGTGAGTGTGCCACATAAAATTGAGAAAGAAAAGAGAGAAGAGCCGAGAGTGAGTAAAAAGGAAAAAGAAAGGAAAGTAGAGAGAAAAGTTGAGAGTTTATTCATGAAAATGAGTGAAGTAAGGAAGGCTTTCTTGGCAAGGAAGTCTATGTATATTTTATATTGCAATGAAAACATTTTGCAAACTCAACTTTCTTCTTCTATTCCTTCTTGCATTTCAAAACTCTTGGATGACTTTGGTGATGTCTTCCCCAATGACATACCCCACGGCCTACCTCCTTTGAGGGGAATTGAGCACCAAATGAATTTAATCCCTAGTGCTTCTATTCCAAATAGGCCGGCCTATAGGGCGAATCCTCAAGAAACTAAAGAAATTGAAAAACAAGTTGAGGATTTGCTTGAAAAAGGTTGGGTGAGGGAAAGTTTGAGCCCATGTGCCATGCCGGTTATTCTAGTACCAAAAAAGGATGGTACTTGGAGGATGTGCACAGATTGTAGGGCAATCAATAACATCACAATAAAGTATAGACATCCCAGCCCTAGACTTGATGACATGCTTGATGAATTGCATGGAGCCACACATTTTTCCAAAATTGACTTGAAAAGTGGCTACCATCAAATTAGAATCAAGGAAGGGGATGAATGGAAAACGGCTTTCAAAACCAAGTTTGGACTCTATGAATGGTTAGTGATGCCATTTGGGCTCACAAATGCCCCAAGTACATTTATGAGGCTCATGAACCATGTCTTGAGAAACTTTCTTGGAAAATTTGTTGTTGTCTACTTTGATGACATTCTAGTGTATAGCAAGTGTCTAGAGGATCACATTACTCATTTGCAAACTGTTTTGAAAACTTTAAGGCATGAAAAGTTGTATGCCAACTTCGAAAAATGCACATTTTGCCAAAGGAAGTGGTGTTCCTAGGCTTTGTTGTAAGTGCTAGTGGGGTCAAAGTGGATCAAGAGAAAGTTAAGGCAATTAGCGAGTGGCCAACACCCAAAACCGTTAGTGAAATAAGAAGTTTTCATGGGTTGGCTGGTTTTTATAGACGGTTTGTGAAGGATTTTAGCACCTTGGCTGCCCCTCTCAATGATCTTGTCAAAAAGAATGTCCCATTCAAATGGGGAGAGGCCCAAGAAAATGCTTTCCAAACCCTCAAGCATAGACTCACTAATGCACCCATCCTTGCTTTGCCTAACTTTCAAAATAGTTTTGAAATTGAGTGTGATGCTTCAAACATTGGCATAGGGGCTGTTTTATTGCAAAATGGACACCCCATTGCATATTTTAGTGAAAAACTCAATGGAGCTGTTTTGAATTACCCACTTATGACAAGGAATTGTATGCACTTGTTAGAGCTTTACGAACTTGGCAACATTACTTATTACCTAAGGACTTCGTCATTCATAGTGATCATGAGTCCTTAAAACATTTGAAAGGCCAAAGTAAACTCAACAAGAGGCATGCTAAGTGGGTAGAGTTCATTGAGCAATTCCCCTATGTGATTAAACACAAGCAAGGGAAAGCTAATGTTGTGGCCGATGCTCTTTCAAGAAGACATGCATTGATGGCCACACTTGAAACAAAATTGCTTGGCTTTGATCACATTAAGGACTTGTATGAAAAGGATGAGGACTTCTCTCAAATGTTTGTGGCATGCGAAAATATGCCCCACAATGGATACTATAGGCATAATGGTTATTTGTTTAAAGAAAAGAGACTTTGTGTGCCTAGAGGATCCATGAGGGAACTGCTTGTGAGAGAAGCCCACTTGGGTGGATTGATGGGTCACTTTGGAGTGCAAAAGACATTAGACATTTTACATGAGCACTTCTTTTGGCCTAAAATGAAACATGATGTGCATAAGCTTTGCTCCACTTGTATTGTTTGCAAAAGAGCCAAGTCAAAGCTTATGCCTCATGGTCTCTACACTCCTCTTCCTATTCCCTCTTCTCCTTGGGAAGACTTATCCATGGATTTCATTGTTGGATTACCTAGGACCAAGAGGGGAAAGGATTCTATTTTTGTGGTAGTGGATAGATTTTCTAAAATGGCTCATTTCATTCCATGCCACAAGGTAGATGATGCTTGTGTAGTGGCCGAATTGTTCTTTAAAGAGGTTGTGAGACTCCATGGCATTCTAAAAAGCATTGTCTCAGATAGAGACACCAAATTTTTAAGCCATTTTTGGAGGACCCTTTGGGGTAAACTTGGTACTAAACTCCTCTTTTCAACAACTTGTCAACCTCAAACAGATGGACAAACGGAAGTAGTGAATAGGACTCGTGGCACCCTCCTTAGAACCATTCTTAACAAACATATTAAGTCTTGGGAGGACCATTTGCCTTATGTTGAATTTGCATACAACCGAAGTCCTCATTCTACTACTCAATCTTCTCCTTTTGAGGTTGTTTATGGGTTTAATCCTTTGACCCCTCTAGACTTGCTTCCTTTGCCTAACACCTCCTCTTTAATCCATAAGGATGGAGTTACTAAGGCCGAATTTGTTAAGAAAATGCATGCTAAAGTTAAATCCCAAATTGAACATAAAATGGAACAATATGCTAGGCAAGCCAACAAGCATAGAAAGAAAGTGATTTTCAACCCGGGTGACTTGGTTTGGATCCACTTTCGAAAGGAGCGATTCCCATCACAAAGAGAATCCAAACTCCTTCCAAGGGGGGATGGACCATTCAAAGTGTTGGAACGAATCAATGATAATGCTTACAAAGTTGACTTGCCCGGTGAATTTGGTGTTAGTGCAACTTTCAATGTTAGTGACTTATCTCCCTTTGATGTAGATGATGATGAGATTCCAAATTTGAGGACAAATTCTTTTGAAGAGGGAGGGGATGATGAAGATCATGCTATCATGCAAGTTGGGCCTCAAACAAGGAGCAAGACTAAAGCCTTGAAGATGCAAGAAGAACTCAAGCAAGAAGAGCTTGAGAAAGAAATCGGATTGATCATGCACTTTAAGCCACCATTAGAAGATGATCCAAGCACTATGAACATTTTCTTAATTGAGCTAGTGGAGTAGACATTAGTTTAGTTTAATTAATCTACCTTAGTCATTGGTTTGGCCTTGTGCCCTTTTACCCCATGATTATGTAATAATTGCTAGACTTTTATGCTTTTGTAATAATGATGCACTTAGACACCTCTATGGTACTTGTGCATTTAGGAACAATAGGTTTTTGGGATTAAATCCCCTAGGATAGCCGTGCACCTTTTCTTAAACAAGGAGGATCATGCACTTGGTCCAAATTATGGAATTAGGGAGTCTTAGGAATATTCTCCTAACATCAAGGAGGGATTATGAGCAAACATTAAAAATGCTCCAAGCCCACTCCCTAAGGTGCACACGGCGCCTCCTCTTGGATGGCTTAGGAAACCCTACTTGTTCTCTTCTATAAATACACCTCTTGTAATCACTTGAGAAGCACCTTTGAATAAAATTTGAATTACTCATACTTGAGTTTTCTTGTGAGGCCATAGCCCTCTCCTAGTTCTTGGATTAGAACTCTTGATTCTTATCAAGGATTGCTAATCCTTGTGGCGATTCCTCCTTTGGCTCATCAATTTTCCAATTCAATGGAACTTTGTGGCGCCTTCCCTACCATCTTTTCCCCTTTCCATTTTCTATTTTTCATTTGAGTATTGTTATCATTTACTCCTTTACTTTTATGAGTTGTTTCCTTAGTGTTTATAATTTTCGAATTCCTATTGTCTTCTTTATTTCTTTAATAGCTTAGTCTTTTCCCTTCACTTTTAATTCATTGAGTAGCATAGTTTCTTTCTTTTTCTTTATTGTTTACGCAAATAGCTTAAGGAAGATCCTAACACTAAATGATTCCAACTTGGATCATATCAATATTAGATCCAATAATGACATTAGCTGACTTTTTCTCAAAATCTATACACATTTCCTCTTAACTGTATTTGAATTTAACCATGTCACAAAAATTGAACTCAAGTTCGGGCCAAATGAACTCAGATTTTGCTATACTCATCAGTTTGTGTACACTGTTTTGAGAAGAAAGAATTGTGTAACTACATTAGCTCATTATAATATAACATATTTTATTTTATTTTCACAATTTTTTTTTTTTCTGATTTCTTCCTTCTTCTTTTTTTTTTTTTTGTCTTTTTTGATGAAATACTAGATTAATTTGATGATTAGCAGTTCATAGTTACCCGTTTTGAAATATTCACTTTATTAGTTTTATCTTTACTGATTAAAGAAATTAATTTGCTTTGCAACTTTTTCTTAGGGAATTACGCTTGACCTCAATACCTGGTAGATTGGTAGTTGAGCAAACCCAAATGTTGAGAACTCATGAGCTCAACTGTTAATTCTGGTACATAAACTACTCTCTCGCTCTCTCTCCATGATGTGAAAATAAATAATAAGAGGGCCAATTAGGCTGTTATAAGAGTTTAAAAGAGAGAAAGAGAAGATCATAATCATAATTGTATGTAAATGTGTAATTCAACATTATAGTTACAAAAAGTATAAGAAGCAATAGCTTCAAACTCATGAATAGAAAAGAAAAATAAACGTTTTTCACACTAAACAACAAATTCAATCAGGACCTCATAGAACTCTCACGTACACTAAAGAAATTATGCAATATATTGCATGCAATCATGCAACTTGGCAAAGATACCAATTCAGTGGCTAGCTAGCACAAGATGAACAAGTGAACCTTTTTTATGAGCTGGAGGTTGAATGTGGTGAGGAGAGGAATGGAATGGAGGGGATAGTGGTTGGAATTGTGGTGGGGATTCAGGGAATATTGGGCAATGAAGTGGCAGGCAATGGCGGGAGTTTGACCTGCGGGACTATTGGAATGGCAGACAATGACGGATCTACTTGTGCTCTATGAAGGGTTCAGGTCCCTACCAACATTTTTTTAATTCTAAGATTAAGTAGTTGTCATGGAATGTCTTTTATTGTAATCACTTTAAGCAAGTTATAGTAAAAAGTTAAAATTTTTATAAAATAATTAATTTTAAAATATAATCAATAAGTAGTTATAACTAGTGACTTAAAGAAGTGTTTGATCAATTGGATTAACCTATCAATATGTGGGTCCCTCCAATTATGGGACTCTCTGGCTCCGTCCCTGATGGTAGGGATGCTAGGAAGTGGTGGCAAAGATGGGATTGTAGGCAATGGGGGAACATTTCCCTGAGGCAATGTTGGAATTGAAGGCAAAGGTGGTAATGTTGGATTAGGCAAATTTCGGGGATCAAATTGACACCTAATTGACTCATGAACCAAATTTATACGAACTTACAATTTCATAAACCAAATTGAAGATTTACTCTTATCTCACATTATTTTTATGTTACTTTAAGGTGATGTTTGTTTTATTTGTATAAGGGTGGGCACTAGCGGAAGACTAAGTGCATGTTTGGTTTAGATTATTTTTAATACAAACGTGAAAATAACACTTCGCGAGGTAATTATTTTGGAAGCTATGTGAGAGGAGTTTTCTCCCAACGTGATTTTACTTTTGAAGAATCTAAAACCAACACGCTGGATCCCATTACTTGGATGATGTGAAATTGTGAATCTTTGTAATATGTAATGGGCTAAATGAGTTCACTATTTAAAATTCCAGTTTCACTTGTGAAAGTAAAAAAAAAAAAGATACAAATAGTTTCTTTGTCATTGAAAATATTAATTTTTTTTTTTTTTTTATCTTTCAATACTTTTTTTGAATCGTAGTACATGATATTGAATCTTCAAAAAGTGTTTACATAGCAAATAGTGCCACTTACACCTCACTTTAGTGGGTGTGGGTGGGGGCTCCCTTTTATTATGTAAACATTTAAGGGAAGTTCACTAATGACTATGATTAAAATTAAATATTTTGAAATATTTACATGAAAAAAAATAATTAGACTGAAATATACTTTTGATTCTTTATCTTTCGATCAGAAATCATTTTGATTCTTTATCTTTCGATCAGAAATCATTTTGATTCTTTATCTTTCTAACATTACATAAATCGTCTTTTTCGTCATCTCTATTAAATCTATTAAAGAAAATATTTGATGTGACAGATAATTCCCTTTAATCATCCTGACGAGTTAAGTGAAATTATGTCCTTTCCCAACTATCCATAAAGTTATTTCACCTTATTTTATTTTAGAAACTTAAACGAAAGCTTTAATGTCGGGGGTGGTGGTGGCTAGGGTTCCATAAGAGAACAGGAGAACCTTGTCAGCCCGCTATTGTACCAGAGTTTTCCTTGTTGATTGATAATGATAAAATGGCACACAATGCACGATCACAGTATCCACTATTGTTTAAAGTAACCATCAATACCTAAAAGTTGTGCCAAAACCCAAATAAATCTCCAACTATAACAAAATACCGGGTAGTTTTGTTACTTGTAGTGACTCCCAGTGAAACTTGATCCATCTACCGTGCTTCTACCGATTGGGTTTTAAAAAGGCATTTTATCACACCAGAAATATGGCGAAGAGAGGGGATGAGAGGGAAAGAGAAACAGAGAGAGGGGAAAGGAGGAAGAGAGAGAATTAATCCTCTTATGCGATTATCGGACAATGTTTAAGGGAGGCCTTGAGCCCACAAAGTTTTCTAGAAACTTTGAAACAATAATTTTATAATATATTCTTTTAAGGTTAAACTAATTATTTGGTTTTTATACGTGACACTGATTTTGAATTTGATCTCTATACATGACAAAATTTGAAATTGGGTTTCATATGTACAATTATTTTTAATTTGGTTCTCGCCGTTTATTAGTGTTATAACGTCGTTTGTTTGAGTTAAAGTATAAGGACCAAATTGAAAATGATTGTCACATGTGGGATCGAATTCAATTTTTTTTAATTCAGTTCCTGTATGTGTCAATCGTTTTGAATTTAGTCTTTATATGTGACAATTATTATGAATTTGATCACTATTATGTGACAGTGTTATAACACTAATAAACAGTGAGGATCAAATTAAAAATTAAAAATAATTGTCCATATAGGGGTCGACTTCAAAATACTTCACGTATAGAAATCAAATTCAAAAATCAATGTCACCTATAAAGACCAAATTATTAGTTTAACATTCTTTTAAAAAACAGTTGTGTTATTTGAATATCAGAAAATTCGACAACATCGACACCTGGTTAATAACATACAAAATATTGGTTAATGAAGTTCAGTAGATGATTAATGACTATTATGAACCCTTGTACAGTATTAATCAAATCCAACACATCATTAACCATAATTTTGAACCCTAATAACCACTAATCTACTATATTGATGCATTCTATTTTTTTTTTTCGTACCTTCCAATTTGATTAACAAAGTTTATAATCATTATTAATGGTGTTTTGAATTTCATTAATAAATACAAGAATTTATAATTATCGTTAACCATCCACTAAATTTTATCATCCAACATTTTGTAAGTGGTTAACTAGCAACATATTATTAATTTTTCTCATGTTCAAATAACATTTTCGTTTAAAAAACGCAATCAGTGACGACAATTTGCTTGCAACAATCGTTTTCTAGCTCCCGATTTAAACTATACATGTTTTTCATGTCAATGGTCACCATCAATCAATCACTAAATACTAGACATTAACTGAGGTGACATCATAACAAATGCACCATTATTATTATAATGTTTCATCCTTCTGTCACCTTTAAAAATGAATTCAATAAAGATACCTCCCAAAAATAGTATTGATTTGGGTAGAGACATGGTAACTTACAAAAGTACGTGAGTATAAGTGGTAGGTCCATTACGTAAATAAAGGAATTAGCATAAGAAAAAGGAATTGATTAATTAATCTACATGCATCATATGGAAGAATAGTGTTAATAAAATCGGACATCGGCTGGTCTGATCCATAATCGGACTCATGATCGGTCCAATCAGCATATCGGATCCCATAAGTTGTTGAATCCATATTGACATCTTCGGTCCACGATTGAACCGGTTTGATTCAATCTACTCGATTGGTTGAACCGCTATCCACTCGACTGGTTCTCCCATTCACATGCCTATGATTGAAATTTTCGAGTGAAATCCCAAAATCCATCAAGTGGGATTCAAACACAGGTCTCATTGAAGTCAATGTACCTGAAGTGCCACTAGACCAGTGTTGCTGCTTAGTATATTTCTCAAAAATATATTTTATATACATGTGTCTTACTATAAATTTAATATATACCTGTTTATTCGGTTCAATTAGTGACCAATATTAACCCCATGGCCTAATCAGGTCGATGATCGGTCCAATTTTAATAACACTGTCTAAGAATAAATCTAAAGAGTCACATGTTTTTCCAACAAGATTTAAGTTGAACGATATGCAGAAAAGGGAAGGTCATATATTATAATGCAAATAAACATGAATGACAAATTATAAGCACAATGCCTCCCACTGGACTTTTTAACTTGTCTAGTGCAATTTGAAATCAAAATTGCTCGATTGGTGTAGGTTAAAAAAAATCACGTCGCTGCAAGTCGTCGACTAGGTTAGGGACTTCCCTTTAAATCAAACAAAAAATATATATTTTAATGCATGTCGCCAACTGGGTTGGCAACTTTTCTTCAAATCAAACAAAAAAAATATTTTATTGTGTCGTGTAGTGGGTGTGCGACTTCACTTTTGGAAGTCTCCAATCCAATCGGCTACTTGCACCTTGCAGGTAATTTTTTAAACCTGCACTAGTTGGATAATTTTGGTTACAAATTACACTACGCACCAAAAAGCCGCTTCCCACCTTTGCACTGCTACATCTTATATTAGGGGTATAAGCGGATTTGATCTGATCCTCGAATTTGTGAACCTAAACCAAACCAATTTCGGTGGTTTGGATTGGTTCATTTGATCAAATTTTAAATGTTGACTTCGAAGACAATCGGTTCAGATATTGAATTCAAAAAATTTCAACTTGTCCAATTCGAACCAAACTAATCACTCAAAAAATTAATATATTATTAATTTTATTATAATATTATTATTTTTATTAAAAAATCATATATTGTCTCTAAAGAGAAACATTTCTAGCCGTTAATGTTTGAAATTTATTTTAGTAAAAAAATATATTAACTTTCTTGCTTACATGGGGTACAAGAGGGAACTTAGAGGGGAGAGGGTCATGCTTATTGTGACCGAAGGAAAGTAATTTCAAGAGGGGGCATATGCATAAAAATTTGTTGGGTTTCTACTTGTTTATTGTTCTTTTTTCTACTTTTGGTGTATTTCATCTTCATTTTGCACTGAAATCCATCAAATATTGGTAGCATAAGGCCTCTCTTTTTAATGTCAATGACATAGTTATATTCACATCCACTGATCCACTCCCTTAACAACAAACAATTCTTAATAATCATCATACTTATATTTTGTAATGAAAATTCACATGATCGTGGTTTTTTATATTAAATCTTGTTTTTACAGAGATCTACTTTTGTTTCTTTACATAGTTTCAATAAGTGCATGTTTCCATTTAGGGTGCGTTTGGGTACACAGCTTAATTAAGAGCTTATTCAATAAGCTCTTTTTCAAATAAGCTAAAAACAGCTTATTTTCATAAGCTTCTCTGACAAGCTTATGGAAATAAGCTAACAGGAGCTTATGGGTAGGCCATAAATTATTTTTATAAACTATTTGCATAAATTTATTTTCATAAGCTATTCTCATAATCTCTCTATAAGCTCTTCCAAACGCACCCTTAATCACATTTGTGAACTATGAATTTGCTAGTGTGTTGGGAAATTACTACATGTTAATTTTTTTTCGGAAGTTTATTACTTTTTCTGACTTTTTAGAGTTTTTACTATTTTTTCGAAATCTAAAATTAAATTAAATTAAAAAATAGGGTAATATAATAATTCGATCTGAATCAATCTGATTTTAATTAGATTGGTTTGGTCTGGATTCATACAAAAACTTTGCAAAATCCGATCTAATCCAATCAAATCAATTTTATTTGAATCGGATGTTAAATTATCACAAATTTAATCCAAACCTATCAGATTACATCCCTATCTTATACCATTTGAATAGCTATCATGCTGCAGGCATAAAATCCGTGACCTCAAAAATTCACCAGATGGCCCAAGAAAAAATTAGTTCTGTAACGAATGACGTCTCTAATTTAGTTCATTATTTCCAGCCAGCAGAGGAGGCAATTAACATAATACTCGAACCATATTGTGAAAAATACAACACAATAAAGACATATTCTGTGTTAGTTTAACTAATTGAGCTCATGGCAGCTTGGAAGCCATTGCAAATTTGCAAGTCTATTATAAAGTTGCCATTTACAACCAATATGCCGTTTCACATATATTAGATCCGATCCAATAATGACAGTAGCTGCCTTTTTCTTAAAATCTATACACATTTTCTGTTAACTGTATTTGAATTTAACCATGTCACCAAAACTGAAATCAAGTTCGGGCCAAATGAACACAGATTTTGCTACTCATCAGTTTGTGTACACTGTTTTGAGAAGAAAGAATTGCGTAACTACATTAGCTCATTACAATACAATATAACATTTTATTTTATTTTCACAATTTTTTTTTCTGATTTCTTCCTTCTTCTTTTTTGTCTTTTTTTAATGTTTAATTACTCTGTGAGTCCCCGAACTATTTGAGAATTTTTAAATAGGTTCCTAAATTAAAAAAACTTGTAATTGGGTCACTGAACTTCTAAATACTTTGCAATTGGGTTCCTGCACTTTAAACGTTTGTAATTGGGTCCCTGAACTTGTAAACTATTTGTATTTAGGTCCCTGAGATAGGATAAGAACGTAGTAATTATAGCACCGTATAAATTTCTTTCGAGGTTTATTGTCGGTTGTAAGAGTTAATAGAACCATTGGGTCACCATAATAGCAAAGGTTTTAAAAATGCCTAATATCCCAGGGACCTAATTACAAACAATTAAAAAGTTCAGTGACCCGATTATAAACGTTTAAAGTGCAGGGACCCAATTACAAAGTATATCAAAGTTCGGAGACCCAATTATAAATTTTTTTAGTTCAGGAACCTATTTAAAAGTTCCCAAATAGTTCAGGGATCTACGTAGTAATTAAACCTTTTTTTAAATGGCAAAGAGTATAGAGAAATGAAAGTGGAATTGCTACAATATTATATATATATATATATATATATATATATATATTTCCTGGGGCCCTCCGCTATCTGATGAAATACTAGATTAATTTGATGATTAGCAGTTCATAGTTGCCCGTTTTGCAATATTCACTTTTATAGTTTTATCTTTACTCATTAAAGCAATTAATTTGCTTTGCAACTTTTTCTTAGGGAATTACGCTTGACCTCAATACCTGGTAGATTAGTAGTTGAGCAAAGCCAAATGTTGAGAACTCATGAGCTCAACCGTTAATTCCGGTACATAAACTACTCTCTCGCTCTCTCTCCATGATGTGAAAATAAATAATAAGAGGGCCATTTAGGCTGTTATAAGAGTTCAAAAGAGAGAAAGAGAAGACATCATAATCATAATTTTATGTAAATGTGTAATTCAACATCATAGTTACAAAAAGTACAAGCAATAGCTTCAAACTCATGAATAGAAAAGAAAACTAAACGTTTTTCACACTAAACAACAAATACAATCACGAACTCATAGAACTCTCACGTATACTAAAGAAATTATGCAATATATTGCATGCAATCATGCAACTTGGCAAAGATACCAAGTCAGTGGCTAGCTACCACAAGATGAAAAAGTGAACCTTTTTTTATGGGCTGGAGGTTGAATGTGGTGAGGAGAGGAATGGAATGGAGGGGATAGTCGTTGGAATTGTGGTGGGGATTCAGGGAATGTTGTGCAATGAAGTGGCAGGCAATGGGAGGAGTTTGACCTGTGGGACTATTGAAATGGTTGACAGGACGGATCTACTTGTATTCTATGGAGGGTTCAGGTCCCTACCAACATTTTTTTAATTCTAAGAATAAGTAGTTGCTAGGGATGGAATATCTTTTACTGCATTGTGGAATGTCTTTTACTATATTCACTTTAAGTAAGTTATAGTAAAAAGTTAAAATTTTTATAAAATAATTAATTTTAAAATATAGTCTATAAGTAGTTATAACTAGTGACTTAAAGAAGTGTTTGATCAATTGGATTAACCTATCAATATGTGAGCCCCTCCACTTATGGGACTCTGGCTCCATCCCTGATGTTAAGGATGCTAGGAAGTGGTGGCAAAGATGGCATTGTAGGCAATGGGGGAACATTTCCCTGAGGCAATGTTGAAATTGAAGGCAAATTAGGGTGGTAATGTTGGATTAGGCAAATTGGGAATGTCTGGCAATGGCAAATTTGAAAGCATTGTCGTTTGCAAAAGATGGGGAGCTAGCTGCTAGGCTCAAGCTCATGCTTGAGAAGGTCACAGCAAGAAGGAGATCGAGCTGTGATGAAGGATTTGCTAGAGGCCATGGCTTGATGAATTAGAGGAGTCAAGAAGAATTGGATACTATATGTCAAAAGAAGGAATATTGCTTTGAGATTTTATGAGAACCCAAGGGATGGTGCTTGATCTTATATAGAGTAAGAGAGATGTGAAGGGCATTAATTGGGGCAGCATGTATAGTTTGGAGAACCAAAGTGCTAGCCACTGCAATCTTTTGTTAGTTCAACGTCCTGTGTTTGAAAATAATATTTTGTAGTCAGAGTGAGTGCGTGTGTGGTTGGCTATTATATTATACTAGAGAAACTAGTCCCAAACTGGACAACTTATATAAATTGAAGTGTATATAAGGCTCAAGAGGTTGAGTCCTTTTTGTCGTGACGTTTAGGACAAAAACCTCCCATGCCTAAAAACACTTATCAACCAACTATGTTCCACTCCTTAATCGAAAAGTCAAATCTATATCTTTAGAACTTTTAGGAGAGTTATATGTCGTGACTCTAATTTTTTTCATGATTTACTTTAGTTTAGGAATAACACAGTTTTACCATAAATTGTGTTTATAAAAAAAATTAAAAATATTATATTGACCAATTAATCACATAAGAATTTGAATTCTATACATCCTTAATAGAAAATATCTTATCACTAGTTTTTTATAAGAATATTTATCTTGTCAGGTAGAAGATTCAAAATCATATTAATTATATATTTTAGGTAAATTTTCTGATATTGCCAATAACTTTTACCTTGTCTAGATGGTCCAACTAGATGATTTGAGACGGATTTTCTACTGTCAACATACCTCCTTAATTATCACATTTAATTCAGTTACCTCTCTTATATGGAAAAAGATTTTCCTCATCAAATCTATATATTTAGAATTTTAGGAGAGTTGATATGTCGTTACTCTAATTTTTTTTTCATGATTTACTATAATTTAGGAATAACATATTTTTACCATAAATTGTGTTTACAAAAAAATAAAAAAAACTATATTGACAAATTAATCACATAAGATTTTGAATTCTGTACATCCTTAACCGAAAATATCTTATCACTAGTTTTTTAATAAGAATATTTATATTGTCAGGTTGAAGATTCAAAATCCTATTAACTATATATTTTAGGTAAATTTTTTGGTATCCCCAATAACTTTTACCCTGTCTAGATGATGAAACCAGATGGTGAGAACTTAGTCCTATATGACACTGACATAACCAATTTAATTGAGATAATACATTCTGGTTGGACGTAATTATAGGAAAATGTGACCAATGCAGTCGCAATGCGGTTTCTAGATGGTCAAAACCAAAATGTAGTGACCCCAATTACACTTATGGACCCATATTTAGAACCTATTTACATACAACCAAGTGTTTCTGCTGACAGCAAATCAGTTTAGCATAAGGACATGAAAAACTTCATGCAAAACCTTGCTGATCAAAACTTCAGTTTCTTAATCTATTTTGCTTTCATCATTGCCTTGGCTTGCAAGAGTGACAAAATGAAAAATTATGAAAGTTGAAAAGAGATCAATAGGTTTCTGCTTTTTATTTTGAAGGTTACTAGCAATATTTCAAGGTAAATTAGCACTTAAGGAACTTCATAAAATAAAATGGGAGGACATAAAACATAAATTGAGAGTAAAATTGAACATTAACTCAACTGTAAACCTATGATATTGTTAAGATTATAAAACTAATATAGACTTCTACATTCATACCTGACACGTTTCTTAATCATGCATATCATCTGGCTGCTTATTCAAGTCAAAGTCCAAAATTTTTGGACCTACAAATTGACTTGTTGATGGTTCTTCACTATTCAATGGTGTCCCAACCAATGTTTCAGTTCCGATGTTATTGGCCGCCTCCTCCATCACTAGTTCTCTCACATCACTATCTTTACAATTGTTGTCTTCAACAATGTCATCTGAAGGCTTTGGTTTAGCCATGGTTATAATGTTCTTCTCTTTATTATGAATCGATTTGTGTCCCCCTAGAGCTTGGAAAGTTGGAAAAGATTTGCAACAAATGTCACATGCATAGTCATTCAGTTTCTTTTGTGTTTTATCAAGAAAGCCTTTGTCTTCCAATATTTGTGAGTCTTGAGTCTTTGGTTTCAATAACAAATTCTTCATCTTCTTCCCCTTATTCTTCTTCTTCATCATTATCTCTTTCCTTTCATAAAATAAACCAACATCATCTTGCATTACTTCACTCTTCATACACATTTCAGAAGTCTCATACACATTCTTCACATAGTACTTTTCTTTAGCCCAATCATCATCTTCCCTCTCTTCCTTCTCCTTAACAATATCCATATTCACTGAAATTCTTTCCTTACATTGGATTGGAGCTTCAGGACTCTTTGGCTTGACCGCAGCCTCCTTGAGGTGGACCATAGACTCAGGACAAAAGTACTTCCAACGAATATACACAAGATTTTCAGCAGCCTCATATGCACCAAGACTTCTTCTACCTCTTTTATCTGTCTTTTGCCATCTTGGTAAAGAAGATTTTGATAGATCAATGGTAGGTGGTTCATTTGGTGCAACATCTTTACCGACACAATCATCATCTTTATCTTCTTTAAACTGTTCCATAGAATCAAAAGTGAGGGAACAAGAAGTGTGCTTATCATAGTGATCAATAGGAGGGCAAACACCCCTCCAGTCCCTCTCAGGGTGAGATCTCATGTGCCCAAACAATGCATTCTTGGAAGGGAAATCCTTCTTGCAAAGGTAACAAGTGTGTTTCCCATCATCATAATCACAAATAGTCTTATTATTACTTGTTTTTGAGAGATTTGAGAAACGGGTTTTCACCTTTTGTGAATTGCTTTTGGCAGCTTGAAAGTGAGATCTTCTATGACCACCCAATGCTTTCCCATTGCTGAAAGTCTTGCCACAAAGATTGCACTTGCGGGTTAATGGACCCGGTTTCTGAGCTGTAACCTTATCATCACCTATTGGTTGATCAGCATAAACCTCACAAGACTTCTTCAAAGGAGAACTCTTCATCTTCTCTAACTCTTCATAGGGTTCCTCATCATGATCTGTAACTTGTTGTTTTTCTTTATCCATCTGAGAAGAAAAGGGTAACAAAGAATGAGCTCAAGGCTAAAGCAAAGAACAAAAAGATGAAAATGAGAGAATGGAAATATATAGTTGACTATTCATCAAAGAAAAAACTGTTTACCATTTAAAACACAAAAAAGAAAACAAAACTAATTAAAGAGAGAGAGAGTTATTAGAAGCTATATGGGTTTTAAAGGGATATAGATTATATAGATTAGCCAAAAAAATCTTTAAAACTGAGTGTATTTGGGTTATCATGAAATTCGAAAACATGGGAGGCTATGAAGAAAGCACATAGATAGATAGATAAATAGGGAGGAAGAGCGAAGGGTGTGTAGAGATGACAAAGTGGATCGACCCACCTATCCCACCATCAACTAGCCTAAAACGTGGTAGGGCACGTTGGTCCGTTTCTAGGATGTGGGTTGAAAATGCCAATCCATCCCGTTTTATGACGGGTTAACCCATGTAAATAATTAAAATTTAAAAAACGTAACTTAAAAAAAATAAAACTAATACTTTTGTATGTGCCATCGGAGGTTTGATGTTATTAAAAATAAAGGATGATGTCAATAGGGGTTGGCACATTTGGTCGAGCCTTCCACCCACATTCGTTGTGGTTTGGGTTCGATTCTCAGATCTCCCTTGTTAGTAGACAATATGTAAATTCCACTATAAATCCTCAATGAGGTTGGTGGCCTTCTCTGGCCTTGCACGGGGGCGTGTCTTCCCCTAATCTAAATTTTTTTTATCAACAAAAAAATTAGAAAAATAGAGGGTGATGGATAAGTAGCAATATATGACCTTCACTAACTTGAAAATAAGACATAGAAAGTTCAAAACCAAATCTCATTAATTTCATCCATTGAAAGTATGATAACATAAACATAAATCATAATGTCTTCACCAACTTGAAAATAATAGAAACCAAGTCAAAATATTAAAGGGTCTTGTTTACGAGTGTTCTAAGGGCACTTGTTAAGGAATCGATAAAAGGAAAGTTTGCATTGAAAAACTAAGTGTAACATTTTTCAATATATTAAATGCATAATTTTTCCATATAGAATTTCCTTCTTGATTCCTTAAATAATGCTCTAAGGGCACTCATTAGTATTCTCCTATATTTTTTTTATAAGCTAAAAAATATATTAAAGAGAGTACAAGGGGTAATCTAGCTAATCCATTTACAAAATAATCCAGAAAATTTGTAGCAAAAACCATCACAAAGAGGAGAGTTATCCCAACCATGGTTGTCAGACTTGCGAGTTGACTCGTAAAATCGTCCGAGTCTACGTTTTTAGGTAGGCAAAACTGGTTAACTCGCAGATAGAATCGGTTTCTGACCAGACTCGGTCAAACTCGCTCAAACTCGCGAGTCTAGGTGCGAGTTACCAAGTTTGCAACGCGATTGGGCATTCACCTGAATCTCCACCTCGAACAGAGCCGTAAACTGGCGCACCACCGCGAACCACCACTGCGCAAAGCTGCTCCTCCCCATCCCTGCGAGTTTGCCGCGAGCCACTGTGTCTCTGCATCCTGCTAAGCCTGTCGCGTGCCCGCCGTCTCTCGTCTATGCAAAGGCAGCCACGTGAAGGTTGGCCTTCCCCCTCCTTTTGTGTGCCGTTTCTGGTTTTGTTTACTCTAGGGTGACTCTTCTATCTCATTGTCTCTAG
The DNA here is from genome assembly GCA_039655645.1 of Ammopiptanthus mongolicus. Lineage (NCBI taxonomy): Eukaryota > Viridiplantae > Streptophyta > Magnoliopsida > Fabales > Fabaceae > Ammopiptanthus > Ammopiptanthus mongolicus. The sequence goes on from CM077345.1 coordinate 88,823,505, forward strand.
GTTAGGGATGACGAGGGGTTTGGGCCCTAAAGGCCCATATAGTTAAAATTAAAAACAAAAGAACACCATCAAATAGTTTGGCCGGTAAACTCCATAGGTCCTATTACATCATCATTATCATAATAATAATAATAGTAATAAGTAATAATTATTATAATAATAATCATAATAGTAATAGTAATAATAATAATAGTAATAATAATGATAGTAATAATTATAATAATAATTATTGTTTTATGATTATGATGTTATTGTTTTATGTTATGTATATATGCTATTTATATATATTTTTTTATATTAGGTAGACTCTTATGAGTCTACATGTCGAGTCTACGTACATTCCACGAGTCTAGGTAGACTCGCGAGTCTAACAACCATGGTCCCAACTATATTGACATCATAAACCCCAATACTAATATGCAGTACACCACTACAAAATACAAAACCAACTCGTAAAAGAAAACACTAGCAATTGGTATAGATTCACCAAATAGCTGCTAATCAAAGTTTGTTTAAAACATATAAAATATGATCCAACATCCTACACAAACAGCATAGCCGCATCACTTGGACCAAGATTGCACATTCAACAAACAGCAGAACCAAGAGAATTGCTTCAAGATAAACTTGATGATAGAAAACCAAAACTTCAACAGTTGTAGCACATCAAGTTATATTCGATTGACATAAAAACTCTGTAACGGATAACCGTAAAAGCACATTCGTGAATCAACAAATAGACCGGGGTTCTGACTCTTGCTTCTGAATTAACATGAAATTTGAGTCATAATTACTAAATGTAAAAATAATGCGAGGAAGCCACATATCTTCTGCATTGCATGACACAATAAGTAACCTACTCCATCTAGAATCAACCTTATAATGAGACAAAAATCTCCTTGGGGCATCTTAAACACTCCTTGCAAATTCAAACCAGAGGAGCAACACTGCATCACTTTGGAATAAAGGCATCAGCAAAGAAAAAATTGAGGTAGCAAAATCTCCCATTAAAAAGAAAAAATACGTACCATGACAGAAAAAATTCCTGATTAAGATCCTTAAAAGCAAAACAAACACCAACAAAAGCCAACAACACAACCCCCAGATCAGCCACAAACTTCACAACAACACACAAAAAAGCCACCACAAGAAGAGATAAAATTGCAATGCAGCACAGTTGATACGAAAAGGCAACACAGTTTGATACCAAAACTACTATGAAACCTGCATAAAAACACTAAGAGATCATACATACACTGACATCTGCCATTTGATTATTATTATTATTATTATTATAAAAACCTTGTTAAATACAGACACTAGAACGGAGACAATGGTAAATAATATCATATTCCAAGACATAATTGGTACTTGTTAGTGCATATATACCTGAGTAATCTTAGCACGTTGGGTAATATTCTCTATAGATACGCCATTGCCTCGTTGGGTAATCTCGCTGGACGCTGGGAGAGGAAGGAAGAACGTTGTTCAGAGAGGATTGAGGGACGTTAATTAATGGTTGAGCAATGAGCAGCTTGACGGCTTCTTCAGACTCTTCACTTGTTATTTCACTTATTTGAATATTTGTTTCATACTCCACAAAAATCAAGTGTCACTTTCACAATTCTTATTAGGAATTTAGGTTTTTTTTTTAAAATAACCCAACGGGTCAACCTGTCTCGCGATTGACCCATCATAATCCGATTATATAGGTTGATAGGTTTTAAAGGTCACCCCAACCCACCAAATATGATTGGTCATACGGGTTGACCTGACTGGTCAGGCCCGTTTTACCATCTCCAAAGATAAGCACGTGGATATGAGAGAAGAGGAAAGAGGTAAGAAAATAAAGAATCTGTCTAAATCAGATATGAAATAAAGTCTACATTGAATTTCCCAAAAGTTTAATGGATTTTCAAGTGTCAATATATCTCCTTAATTATCATATTTAATTCACTTACTTCTTATATGGAAAAAAGATTTTCTTCGTCAAATCTATATATTTATAATTTGTAGGAGAGTTGATAATTTGATAAGTTGCTACTCTAATTTTTTTTCATGATTATTATAATTTAGGAATAACATATTTTTACCATAAATTATGTTTATAAAAAATAAAAAATTATATTGACCAATTAATCAGATAAGAATTTGAATTCTAAACATCCTTCACAGAAAATATCTTATCACTAGTTTTTTATAAGAATATTTATCTTGGTAGGTAGAAGATTCACAAAACATATTAACTATATATATTATTACTCGTTTTTGTACGTCAAGGATGTAGGGGATTGAAATTGTTACTAGTATGTGATTAGTTAATATCATTAAATAAAATCTATGAAGATATGTTTGTTTGGCAAAATTAGTTATTAGCGGATAAGCTAGCTGATAGGGAATAACTTATAGCGGATAGCGGATAACAGATGAGGTAGCGGATAGCGGATAAGCTAGGTTATTTTCTGTGAAAGTGTTTGCTAAAACTAGCGGTTGAACTAGTTAAAAAATATAAAATGACTTAAAAGGACATCTTCATTAATGATTTTACATAAAAGAGAGAGAAGATGATAAAGGTAGAATTAAATGAAGATAATAAGGATAAAAGTGGAAAGAAAAATGAAACTCTATAAGCTATAAGTTCAAATGCTACTTCAAGTAGCGTCTGAAAAAAAACATTATAAGCTCGTGAAAAAACGTTATAAATTCGTGACAGAGACGCTTATCAAACGAGACTACTTTCTCATCTACTATAAACTATCCACTATAAATTCATAAAAATGACCTCTCAAAGAGGCTCATATAGTAGTTTTTACTTTGTCCATCGAAATTCTTCCGTTTGGTGGCTACTTTCCACTAGGTTTCTACGGAGAGTCAAATGTGGTGTGAATGGTAAAGTCCCCTAATATGTGACCGATTGTACTCTTACTTCGCAAAAACAACGGATATTATCTCAAACGTTGGAGAGTCAAATTATTGTCTCAATCACTATTATATTTAGTGGCCGGTAACACTTATTAAAATATTACAATATCTTATAATATAATTACACGATGGACCTGTGTCATGCACATGTATATAATATATGTGGAATATAATATGTATTTTTTTGAAAGGCAATTTTTTTTAAATTAAAAATAATAAAATAAAATAAAACCAGTGATAATTTAATATTTTTGTTATAATAGAATGAACTAGTAAAATTAATCTTTCATGTGACATAAAAAAACATTCCCGAAGTTTAACTTACAACATCACTAATTTTAAATGCACAAAACCCACAAAGTTTTTGAAAATAGATTTAATGTATTATTTTAGAAACATGTGCAATATATTAAGAGATATTCTAAGCATGGGGAATTCCAATGTTATGATTTTTTAAAAAAAATATAAATTTATTTAAAATACATAATTGTGAAAAAAAATGTGCAATAGATTAAATATACTATTCTAAAAACATGTGAAATAGATTAATTGAATTATTATAAGAGTCTTCAATTAATATAATTTGAATTTGAAAAAACGTGAGGAATTTCAAAGATGATGCACCACCCTCTCAATTTGACAATAAAGCATCCTTTTTCTTCTTCCTCAATCAAATTTGACACTAAGTAGTTAAAAAATAAAAATGAAAAAGGAGTTCAACTTCATGTTACGGGTTAAAAATACCAAAAACAAACGCAAATTCGACATGCAACAACAAAGGGCAGAAAAGAAGAAAACATACGAATACAAATGAAAATAACACAAAAATCATAAATCAAATAACAAAATGTGTTGGCATAGATTTTTTTACCAGAATCCCAAAAGCATGAAAAAATGAAACCTGCACCATTTTAAATGATCAATAACACTTATAAGGGAAGTTCATATCAATAACACATGATAAATTCACCAAGAATTTTCTCTCCTACACTCACGCAGCAGGAGGAGAGGAAGAGTAGAGAATTTATAACTCAATATCTTTCATTCACTTCACTTGTGCATACAGAGGAAGAGAAGAGAGTCAACCTTGTATTCTTTCAAACCTTGATTTCTTGAGTAATACAAAACACCATACGACAAGTGCCTTCTCATTTTATTCTTCATTATTTTGATCATTCTGGTACCAAGGTAGTATGACATTCAAAATAAAAAGTTCTCAATTGTGGCAAAGTAACCGTGACTTCTTTCCTATTAGCACCAAATGCCTACAATTCAGAAGAGCACCAATGTGAGAGTTGAGTAAAGCATATCATCTACCAAGTAACACAGTTAAAGGAGGGCTAGCCTAGTCACAGGACTCCCACCATTGTTGGATCTGGAAAGTTAGATGTAAATCATAAAAATCATGAATCATAAAAACCAAACTAATTGTTTTAATGTAACTGCAGCTGCATCTCTTTTTTATTTAAATCACAAAAACCAAGAATCATGTCATTTTCCCCACTTTGATATTTGAACTGTCAAAAAACTGAATCAAACTATCCAACTATATTAGTTCTCATAAATTTCGAAGGCAAACTAACCCCAAATATCAAAAACAATATTTTTCTCAATTTTAAAGCAAAAGACTGTGAAACCTGACATATATCATAAGAGAGATATAGTAGTATAAAAAGGACATCAAATAAATAGCAGTATATAAAGAATAAAGAATTTAGCATATAAAGATCATAAATTGGAGAAGAAATAAGCATAAATGTCTGCAGGTACCAAGTATAATAGAGAAAACAATAGGTCACAAATCACAGTAGCGGATAGTTTCCTTTTTTCACATGGAACAACCAACTTCCCATCAGCAAGACTACAACTTCAACAGTGACTTGAGTGGGATGAAATTCCAGCATCAAATACATGCTTTGGAAGCCCAAACGTGATTCCTATAAAATTCAACTCTTAGGCAATGCCCTTCCAACATCAATCATAAAATAAAATATCAATTATCAAAAAGTTCCTCTTCCCATGAAACATATATAAAACTTAGATAAATTATTTCAAGGCTAAAATACCATTTTGGTCCCTTAACTTATTTTTTAGTTTCAATTTGGTCCCTTAACTTTTAAAAGTTTCAATTTGGTTCCTTAACTTGTCTTTGTGAACCCAAGTTAGTCCCCTCAGTCAATGACATAAGCAAAAGTGACGAAAGTGTCATACATGTTAACAATTTAAGGGACCAATTTGAAACTCATTTAAAATTTAAGGGATCAATTTGAAACTCATTTAAAAGTTAAGGGACCAATTTGAAACTCATTTAAAAGTTAAAGGACCAATTTGAAACTTATTAACAATTTAAAGGACCAATTTGAAATTCATTTGTTTATGTCATTGACGGAGAGGACTAACTTGTGTTAACAGAAACAAGTTAAGGGACCAAATTGAAACTTTTAAAAGTTAAGGGACCAAATTGAAACTAAAAAATAAGTTAAGGGACCAAAATGATATTTTAGCCTTATTTCAATTATGTATTTGATGATTCCCAAAAAGATAGAAGATGAGACAGGGATTTTCCCTAAATCAAATTTTGTGTATAGACATGGGGAAGCCCGATTGATATAGGAGGACACATGGTGACTAAGTTGTAACACATGTTAATTTCGTTTGTTTTTGGACGGAAATGTGATGAAAGAATGTTTTTTACAAGATTGGAACTATAAGGGGACTAAATTCGCCATAAAAATATGGAGGGATGTGATTTTCGTCAAAGTGAAAAAATTAAGGGGATAAAGTTGCATTTTAGCTGTCAATTTATACCCCTTGCATTCCTAATTTCACTTTTTATCTCATCTCATGGGAATTGCTGCGGTATGATAAAAAAGATACAGTGTTCAAATCATGGAATCACTCTCTTGACAAAGTAAGGTTGTCTTCTATAAATCCATGTAATGGGTCCAACCTTTTACATAAGAGAGCTTTAAAATATCATGTTGCTCTTTATCTCATCTCAAACTTGGGAGATCTCAAGTATTTCCTCGGATTGGAGCTTCCTTAGTTCATGTTAGGATTTAAGTTGGAAAGGGTTCAAAAGTACGTTTGAGTGAAAATAATAAATTATTGCTTTCACGTTTTATTCATTGGAAAATGTTTTTTTTTTCCGTTAAACGTTCTTTCAAATGAAAATCTAAGCATACCCTTAATCAACGAAAAACAACTTGAAAATTCTATGTATCTGGTGTCAGAATCAAGTAATTGTAAACAAACTTTCTATCCTTTGACTAGGGCTGATTATAAAGTTTATTAATAATAGTAATACTCTTATAAAAACTTACAACTCTTACATTTAATCTAATCCATTGATTTAGATAAAATCTAATCGCTTGTATTTATTTAATTAAAAAATCATTGACCTCTTAGTTTAGAGCATTGCACAACCTATCATTGAGTTTCTTCTTGCACCACCTCTCCTCCATGGGGATTCTTCGTCGCTGGCATCGCTTTTTTCTTCCCTTCCGGTCTCTACCATTGACATCATTATTACCATCATTCAAATTGTTCCCTCCATTATTCTCATTCTCCTCCAACTTGTCAATCACAACAATCTCAACCTCATTAAAATCATAATTCAACATTTTAACCCTTCCGCAAGCTCCCTCTCTTCAACTATCTTTCTAATCCTCTCCAACCTCTCATCCAAAGCCACATCACCGCCTGAACATCAACTCCAACTTATTAGCGAACCCTCGGCAAAGCGCCACCCGATTCTGAAACAGGGTGGGTTGCGACGGCGCAGCCACCGGAGCCAGAACCACCAAATGGTTGTTGTTCCACTACACCCATTGGGTTAAACCCTCCATCGAGTTCAACAGCACGAGTTCCATAGAACGTTGCAGGAAGGTGTGAAGCATGATTGTTATGTGAATGAGGGTGCATGAGAAAATAGTCATTTGGGTTTGAAGAGAAACCAATGTCTCTATTGGTTTAGTGTAGAATGTCGTATCTGGTGGAGGTGGGGTTGCGCTTCTAATTGTCTTTTACGGGAATAACCGAATAAGCATTCAGAGAGAGACGATGATGGTCACGTGATTTTTTAATTAAATAAATGCAAGCGGTTAGATTTTGTCTAAATCAATGGATCAGATTAAGTGTAAGAGTTGTAAGTTTTAATGGGTGCAAGGTGATCCCCCTCTCTCTCTCTCTCTCTCTCTCTCTCATATATATATATATATATATATATATCACACCAGTTAATTACTTCAATTTTGTTTTTCAAAGAGGAAAAATAAATTTCATTTTAAATAATAGTGAAGAAGAATTAAATCAAGTTTCATTTTAATATATTATTAGTGTAAAGTTTTATATTATTAATCAATTATATATTGTTATATGTGATTTTTAAAACAATTATGGGGAGAATCAAATATTGTTAAAGTATTTCATTAGTACCCTTAAAAAATAGAGGGGTTTGGTACCTTTCCTTCATGGACTAATAAGTTCATGACCAATATTTAAACATCCGATGTCTTTTTTTTTTTTGTTTTTTTTTCCTTATGTTGACCATGTTAAGTTCAATCCAATAATATATTTTCTTTGAATTTTCACTTGGTTTGACCTATCCTGTACTTGATATGGTTCGACTTTACCTTGTACATGTTTCATCTCCAATTTGATCATTCCTTTTATTTTTTTTCCTTTTAAAGAATCTATTCGAATATTCTGCATATGGATATCAGGGATCTATAGCTGTATGGTATGACATGACATGTTTAAATATTATCATCAACTTTTTGATTCATGTAGGAAAGGTACCAAAATCCTTTATTTTCCAAGGATACGATAAGAATGCTAGTATTTTTAACTAGTGAGCAAAATACACGGAAACTTACCATAACGTAATCTTTAAGGTTGAGATAATAATAGAAATGTTAAACTAAGGTTTTGGTCCCTAAACGTAATGCAAATTCTTTATTTAGTCTCTATGCGTAAAAAAAATTGGAAATAAGTCCCTACATGTGTAAACGTTAGCATATTCGGTCCCTGCATGTGCAAACATTAGCAAATTTGTCTCTGCCGCCAGCAAATTGGTCCTTATACGTGACATAAATTTTTGATTTGATCCCTAAACATGATTTTTTTTTTAAATCGAGTAATATTATTAAATACATTATTTATAATACAAACTCACTTATTTGATTCCTTAACTGGCTAGGAAGTGGTTGTGATCAAAATTTTAGGAACATCAAGCATACATCCACCCGCAGTGCATAATATTCTATAAGTAATGCATGAATTAATATTTGGAAAAAAATTTACCCTTTTGACATAGTTTAATATTTTTTAATCGGGTATTGATTTCTTTAGGAGTAAATACCCAATTTGGTCCTTAAAATTATAGGGTCGTATCAACTTATTCCCCCACATTATTAATATTGCAAAATGATCATTGGAATTGTAAAATGTAGCAAATGTATCCCTGACATTATTCACTTAGTGTCAAAAGCATCTCTGACATTACCAACTTAATGTCATTATAGTCCATAAAAATACCAACCGAAGGACGAATTTGATTAACTTTCTGCAATTCCAGGAATCATTTTGGAATATGGATAATATGAGGGACTAAGTTGATACGACTCTACAATTTCATGGGTCAAATTGAGTATTTACCCATTTCTTTAGTTAGAACTTTTTTTGATACCTTCAATTCTGAAAATAAGTCAAGATGATTAATATCAAAATATTCACCAAAACTTACAAACTTTTCAAGATTAATAATACGATATTTGTACAATTCATCATCGTCCAAAGTTTAAATTTTTGGAATTCAAATAAAAAACCAAAAATGGTTTTATATTCTGAAAATTATCCAAGTTGACTCTCAATAGAAGAAAAATATTGTTGTAATATACAGATAATAATCAACACAAAAAGAATCTTTAGTTGGGTTTGATCTCCTTGACAGGCGACAGAGACAAAATTATTATCTATTACACATATAGGGACCGATTTAATTTTTTTTAGTCTTAGGGACCAAATAAAAAATTTATGTCACGTATAAGGACCAATTTGTTGATGGCAGGGACGAATTTGTTAACTTTTGCATGGAGGCATCAAATTTGCTAATGTTTACGCATGCAAGGACTCATTTCCAAATGTTTTACGTATAGAGACTAAGGTGGAGTGTATTGGATTAAAATTTTAAAAGAATTTAAAAGACTTTTTTGTGATAAAAAAAGTTTTGTGGTATTCAATGAAGACTTTTAGGTAATCTAAATAAGCTTTGTGTTATTCAATCATGACTATCAAGATTTTTAAAGGGAAAAAGTTCCTCTAAAGTGAGTTTGTCTCTAAAGTGAGCAAGTAACGGTATTACCACCCTTGATTTAATAAAGTAAGTTAAGATCTCAATGTATTTTATTAAATCAAGTGTAGAAACACCCTTACTTGCTTACTTTAGAGACAAGTTCATTTTAGAGGAGTCTTATTTTTTTTAAAGTCGGTATACAAATCTAATATTCTTCGATCAAGACTTTTTTACAAACAAAAAAAAGTCTTGCATTATTCAAAAACTTCCTAATTTCGATGGATTGTTTTTGTAAGGTGGATTTTATAGGACTTTGAGTGACTTTTTTGGTGACTTTTTAGTAAGAAAAAGTCTTACCATGAGATTTGTCAGGATTCTTAATTCTTAATTTTCTCCACCTTATGTGTTCACATCTCTCTCTCCTCCCTCCCTCCCCCAAGTTGCCATTCAATCCAACACAAATTATCAAATAACTTTAGCTTTCTTTTTAAAACACTTATTTTTTAACTTTAACTTTAAAGTAGTTTTTAAGTCCAAAAAAGTGGGGACAAACTCTTCACCTTATGTGTTTATTTTTCACTATAGAATTAGAATATGATTTTATTCACCATCATTTGTTCCTTTTAAATCTTTTTTTTGTTTACATCTAACTTCAAATCTTATAAATCCATATACCAAATTTTATAAATTTTTATGATATAAATTCATTAAAATTGAAAGTATAAAATCTTCATTATAAAAATCTTATAATAACATTCATATATAATATTTTAAAATCTACGAAACTTTTTTATATCAAATCAAAATAATATTTTAAAATTTCAATTCAATGCAACCATTTCTCAGGTTCATTGCACGTCTCTGTCTCAGAAGAATCGGTTGCCCTTTGCGTCGAGAGTTGCAGCGACAAGTGAGAGTTCAAAAAAAGACAGCAATCTGTGATTCCAATCCTTGGAGTGTTGGGAAGTGAACCCTAATCATCTAATCTATGCTATGGCCTCTGATTCTAATGGAGTTTCAGCTGCAGCGCGTGGCAGCAACACGCTCCAGTCCATCTCCTACAACCGTGGTTCCCTTCAGCTTCTTGATCAGGTCAGTCACCTCTCTCTCTTTTCAATTTCCCAATTTCTAATTTACTTACACTAATATTATTGTTATTCCCAATTATTATTTAATGAATAGTGTAAATAAGCAATTAGGAATACTTATTTTGTTATTTCATGAAAAGTAGGTGTTTGATTTGGAATTTGGATAATAATTATAAAAATATTACATTATTTATTTATATTTTTAATTTTACTAAAAAAAGGTAAAAAGTGGCTGAGGAATGTTTACTTACTGTTGATAGTTGTTGTGCAGAGAAAGCTTCCTCTAGAAACAGTTTACTTGGACATTCATGATTCAACCGATGGCTGGTAAGCTATTGTAGTTCAGTTTAGAGGGAGAAACTTCATTTCTGCCATGTCTGACTTTAATTCTAAAAACTATGGATTCAACGTAAAGTGGCGTTTGGTTCATGAAATGTTTTATTCTTGGACAAACTATATTCCTGTACACGATTTCCCAAGAATATTTCTTTTCCACTTTCACACATAAGAATAGAGTTTATAACTATCATTTACTAATTTTATTCACGGACATCTTTTATACCTGAGAATAATTTTTTAAAAGTTGTACCAATTACCAAACATGGAAAACTTTTATTCTCATGCCAACATTTTTGGAAATATTTTTTTAAAACTTGTAGTAAACACTGTGTCACCTTTAGTGGGGTCAGGGGAGGGAAGATGTACCCGGTCTTACCCCACAAGTGAAGAGACTGTTTTCAGGATTTGAGCCTATGACCTCTACCACACAAGGCAGCAACATTATCGCTGCGCCAAGGCTCACCCTCTACTTTGAATTCTAAGACACTTTAATCTTTTTCTTTTCTTCTCTTAAATGGTCTAATACTCTTTTCTGATTTGCATATGTAAAGTATATGTATATGTATAGTTGCCAAGTAATAATGTGATTATCACACATACAGTTGCTGAGTAGGTTTTTGTCAACCTGGCTTAGTTTTTTTGCTCATAATAAATGTATCAAGTGTTAAACACCCCATCCTTGTATTTCACTAGATAATTTTCTTAATCTGTTGATTCTCATGTTACCATAGTAATGGTTTTGGCTGTCGAAATCATTTTTTCTACACTGTTAAAAATGAAACAAAGAAGCCTCTGGAATTTGAATTATGATCTTTATTTCACAGTGGACTCAAATATGTAAATCTTCATAACCTTCTCAGGAATGCCATACGGGATATGGTGGTTAGGGGAGCACCTGCTATTGCTATTGCAGGAGCACTCTCTTTGGCTGTGGAGGTGTTCAATTTAGATGCTTTTAGTGGGTCACCTGCTGACGCTGCTGCTTTCCTAGAGAAGAAATTAGAATATCTTGTCTCAAGGTATTTTCAACTCTTCGCATTAGTAAGACAGCAGTCTACTTGTCGTAGTTAATCTAATTATGCCTGGTAAATAGCATTTGGCATATTGAAGTTGACACTCTACTGAAGCAGTTGAGGTTGTTGTCGTGAAGTTAATTTCGAGCATGAGTTTTAGCTGATTCCTTTCTTCATGCTTCAGTCGTCCAACTGCGGTGAACCTAACAGATGCTGCAACAAAGCTCAAAGAAGTCATATCTAAGACTGCTGCTACCACTGCAGAGGCCAGGAGTGTTTTTCAGGTACCGCTAAGATATATAATGTAGGAAATCTCGCAAATAAAGGAAGTTATTTTTCTACCTTCATACTCTCTTATTTTGGGTTTGCTCATTTGGACCTGAATACGCTGGATTACTTTATAGGCATATATAGAAGCTGCTGAAATTATGCTCGAGGATGATGTTGCCTCAAATAAAGCTATTGGTTCTTATGGAGCTTGTTCTATTCAACACCAAACAAAGAAACAGAAACTTTCTGTTTTGACCCATTGCAACACTGGAAGGTGCCTGTTACAGTACCTTCCCATATTATTATAATATAAACACAGAATCTGTTGTTTTTCATTTGTATGAAAAATAAACTGAGGTGGTGTTTGAACTCACTTGTGACTGTGTTTGATTCGTTGCTCAGTCTAGCCACAGCTGGATATGGTACTGCTCTGGGTGTAATCCGTGCACTTCACAGTGGAGGATCTTTAGAAAGGGCATATTGCACGGAAACACGCCCATTCAATCAAGTAAGTGCACTTTTTCCAAGCATATTTAAAATCTAGTTATACATAGAGCTCTTGAGAGAAGATGCAACCTCTAAGTTACCTTTCAATAGGATATCTGTATAATTCATCCTCCCCCCCATGACTTGGATTAATAGCATGACTTGAAAACAAAACTGAACTGTAATGATTTACTTACCTTTTGGTGTTCATGGCGCATCTTCAAAGTTTCAGTACTAAACATTGATCTCCGAACAAGATCACTCAAATTACAGATGTTCTTCAATTTATATATTGTTATTCATATTTATGTTTTAAGATATCCGCCTAGTCATTCAGTTAAAAAGGAAAATGAGGGAAAAAAATTCTTGGACCACTAAAATTATTTTTTTTATTGACAGCGTCAAGAATATCTGCTGGTGTTGATCTTGCTGATTATGGCTCCCGTATTTTTGGAAAATGGATTCTTTGCAATCATTTTTTTAACTGCATGAGATCCTGACCATAGAGTAAATTTTGTGTAGGCAAATATATTAATGCAAAAATGATTACATGAGATCCTAACCGTAAATTAAGGTGAATGTGTGAATGTAGGGAATCCTTGAATGCAGGGAATCTGGGTCCAGTATTTTTGATAGGGACTTCTTTTTAGGATTGCAGACAATGGTGAAGTTGGTTAGCTGAAATAGTTTTGAGAACACATCTCTAACCTTTAATAATGTTGGTTTTTACCTGCATATGTGATGCAAATCCTGTTTCCATTAACTGCATCCTATGAAATCAACTATTTAAAATGATTTGGAGTTTATGCTTACCAATCAGGATGCTTAATTGCAGGGATCTAGACTTACTGCCTTTGAGTTGGTGCATGAGAAAATACCAGCAACTCTTATTGCAGATTCTGCTGTAGCTGCATTAATGAAAGCGGGACGTGTGGATGCTGTTGTTGTTGGGGCAGATCGTGTTGCATCAAATGGTACTTTGAGTTACAATGAAAATAATCTACAATTTGCTTGTTTTCTAAAGCGTGAAAGCTACCATCAGACTTATCTTTTTTTAAATGTCAGTGCAGGTGACACAGCCAACAAAATTGGAACCTATAGTGTTGCCTTATGTGCCAAGTTTCATAATGTACCTTTTTATGTGGCTGCACCCCTGACTTCCGTTGATCTATCACTTTCTTCTGGACAAGATATTGTCATTGAGGAGAGATCTCCCAAGGAATTGTTGAATTCGCGGGGAGGACTGGGAGAGCAAGTTGCTGCCTCTGGAATTTCTGTGTGGAACCCAGCTTTTGACGTCACACCTGCTAATCTAATATCTGGGGTCATCACTGAGAAGGTCTCTCTTACCTGTCCCCTTTCTTGGCTTGCATTTTTTGTTTCATGTTTAGTTACATTTGTTCTCTGACTGTTTTATGTTCTCTGAGCAGGGTGTCATTACGAAGACATCTGCTGGTGATGCTTTTGACATAAAAGCTTTCATACAGAAAACGGGTTAAGGGCTGAAGTACTTGTGCTAATGACCCATGGTGGTGGAGTGAGATTTTTCTCACACGTGTAACATCCATTATAGATTTGAAAAGTATTTTAGTGAGGAGTTGTGAGTGGAGGATCAGCCTGTTCAATATAACCATGTAAGTGTCCTTGAAAACAAATCGGGGTCTAGCTAATAAACAAGTCAATAAGAAATTGGGGGCGATCATGCCTTGTATGGTTTCTTTGAAATCAGGGAGTAGTGTTTTTACAAATTTCTTATCCACCTCAAAGTATTTTATACGTTTATTTTAAATTTGGTCTCTATATCTAAAAAGTTTGTAATTCGGTTCCTATATATGCAATCGTTGACAATTTCGTTCTTGCAGTCAATCAAGTTTCTAATGGTGTCATCGGTCTAACGTGGTAAACGGACATTTACGTAGACTCTTATTGTGTAAGGTTAAATTATAAATTTGATCCTTATATATGACTCATATTTTATTTGGTTCATATACCTAAAAAATATTTAAATTGACCTACACAGATAGAAATTTTGTCCTAATCGTTTGTCAAGTTTCAAACGACGTGGTTGCTTGTGTAAAATTTGTTTCCAAATCTTGAGTGGGGGAGGAAAACGTTGGAGAAGGGAACAAAATGTGAAGGATTTTTTGCGTTTGTTTTTTCAACTCTCACGTATCACACAAAGAGTGCTTTTGGAATAAAAAGTTTATGAGAGTAACTTATGGAAATAAATTTATGCAAATAGTTTGTGGTATTCCCATAAGTTCTTTTTAACTTATTTTCATAAACTTGTCAAAGAAGCTTATTTTTGTTTTCAGCTTATTTGAAAAAGAACTTATTGAATAAGCGTTTAATTAAGCTGTTTACCCAAACACATCCAAAATGATGTGGTTTTGATGTATTTTTGTGTTTTTATTGTTATTTTACATGGTGGAATGTTGATGGTGTCATGTGAGCGAGTTAACATGTCACATAAGCAGAAATGTTAATTGTAACGAAAAAACGTTAACTCTAACAGAGCAAGACGGATGGAAAATCACAAGACTCCCATATATTTATAAAAAATAAGCTACTGAATGATTAGTTTCTTTTTAGTCTTAAATTTCTGTTGATTAAAGTAATAATTTGGTCACTATAGATGACTCCAATTCTTCATTTAGTCCTTATACGTAAAAAGTTATTAACAAGGTCCTCATACGTGCAATCATTACCCATTTGATCCCTCCCATTATCTTGTCGTCTCTAATGATCCGTTAACTACTACATATAGGGACTAAATAAAGAATTTATATCACGTATAGGGATCCAATAATTTAGGTTAAAGTAATAACCTGATTCCTACATGTGACACAAATTCTTCATTTAGTTTCTATATTTAGGAGCTAATGGATTATTAAAGATGACAAAGTAACAGGAGAGACCAAATGGATAACGGTTACGCGTATGAGGACCTTTTTAATAATTTTTTTATATATAGCGATTAAATGAAGAATCAGTGTCACCTAAATGGACCAAACTAGGCTAAAATATACTTTTGGTCATTTATCTTATTTTCAGAATTCGATTTGATCTTTTATCTTTAAAAAGATCCGTTTTAGTGCTTTATCTTATAACGTTACACTATTTTGGTCCTTTCCGTTAGATTTGCACTAGCAGTGTTAGGAAACCACCGTTAGTCGTTGGAAACCACCATTCGTCCCCGGATTCTAGGTTCCATCACCGGAATCTGAGTATTAGAAAGAGAAAATAAATCTCTTCTCCTTTCCTTTTTCCCTTTCTTCTTCCTTCCTCTTCCTTCTCCTTTCTTCTTCCTTCCTTCCTCTTCCTCTTTCCCTTTCTTCCCTTCCTGCTCATAAGGAATGTGTATTGTTATTTGAAACACCACTCCACCTCCATTGTCTGGATCGTAAATCCTAATATGTTGAAGATTTCTTCAACCTTCCCCCCTCCCTTCCCTTTTAATATAGGCACACCGCACCACTCTCCTTTTGCCCGCTCTTTCTTTTCCCCACACTCTCTTATCTTTCATCCTTCACTTCCCATCTCTCTTTGCCTCACTATGACAACTACGCACCACCTGGGCACACACGCACAATATTGTTTCTCTTCCACTCATTCCCTTCATCTCACACTCGCTTAATTTTATGAATTAAGAGTGGGGGCTGAATATTGGGACCAATTTGAATTTGGGGCTTAGGGCTTGAGATGTTGAAATTGGAATTCATGACAGATGGCTATTGTTTGAATTGAGGATTTGAATGTCATTTTGAGTCTGAAGTTATGTTTTTATGGATAAGCCTTTGATTTGAGGAAATTAATTCTTATCTGAAGTTATAAATGCTTGAAATTCATTATTTATTGATACTTAGTAAGAGAACTTTGGAATTGATTTCTGCAATTGTTTGAAGCTTGAAAGGGAAGAGGAAAAGGAACAGGAAGAGGAAGGAAGAAGAAAGGGAAAGAGAAAAGGAGAAGAAATTCATTTTCTTTCTCTAATACCCAGAGTCTGGTGAGGGAACCCAGAATCCGACGACAGATGGTGGTTTCTGGCGACTAATGGTGGTTTACTAAAATAGTTAGTGCAAATCTAATAGAAAGGGCCAAAATAGTGTAACGTTATAAGATAAAAGAGTAAAACGAATCTTTTTAAAGATAAAAGATCAAATCAAATTCTGAAAATAATATAAAGGATAAAGAAATATATTTTAGTCCATCAAATTATTACTTTAATCATTTATGTTTTTGAAGTTTAAGCGTGTTTAAAAGCCCAACCCAATTCCATCATTTCTCGCCGAGACTGTGAGCGGAAATTGGAGAGTAAAAGAAAAACCCGCGAACCCTACGATCAAAGGTGCACCCTTTATCATTCCTCTTTTGATTTTCACAAACCAAATCCTTCTTTTGATTCAAGTAATTCTCTGTTTTCATCTTCATTTTTTTGCAATGAATACATTGAACGACAATCGTAAACATTGATGCTTCCTTTTTGCAGTTTGGAATTCGAAATGCAGAAGTCGTCATTGCCATTCAACGACGCAACAAGCGCCAATGCGAGCAAGAAGAAGTTGCTATGCGACAAAGAAGCATTGGTGAAGCTTCTAAGATGGCATTTTGGGTACCCTGATTTTAGGGGCAAGCAATTGGATGCTATTCAAGCTGTGCTCTCAGGTGCATTCACATTTTCCTTTTAGGTTCTAGCAATTTTTCGATTCTTGCACTCTGTTTGGTTGCTGAGAAATCATAGGAAAATGGAATTTTGATATTTCCCTTCATCGGTTTTATGTATTTGGTTGACGGGTGCACGGTGTAGTTGAGAGTAAAGTAACCATTTTTAAATAGTGTTCTTTGCAGTAGGAAAAGAGAAGTGACTATTTGCTTGAGCTATAGTAATTCAAGTTTGAATTTTCCATTGATTTTGGGTGAAATGCAGTTTTTTTTTGTTTAATTTTTTTTTTTGTTTTTGTTTTTGGGTGCAGGAAGGGATTGTTTTTGTCTTATGCCAACTGGAGGAGGCAAGTCAATGTGTTATCAGATCCCTGCATTGGCGAAAAAAGCAGGAATTGTACTTGTCGTTTGTCCTTTAATAGGTGAATCATGTTCATCTTTTCTGGAGTTTGAATCTTTGGCCGAGCTAAATGCTGCGTGATAATTTGCTTGCTTTTGCATGCTAGGACATGGCTGTGATTTCTGACCTTTGTTTTGCTGACAGCCTTGATGGTATGCATGTTTTGAACTTTCTTCATTTTTTAGGTTTTCCTTGCTGTTGAGTTTCTGAGTTGAGGTTTTGGCTCATTGTTCTTTTTGTAAGTTAGGAAAACCAAGTGATGGCACTAAAGGAGAAAGGTATTGCTGCGGAATTTCTCTCCTCAACAAAAACGGCAGATGCAAAAAATAAGGTGAATTATTAGACTGCTGATATTCTATTGTAAATAATATGTCTACGTTTGTCAATGTGGAATAGAAGTTTAGGTAATAATTGCAATAATCTCAATACTACCTTCTTGGATCCTAGGATTTATGTTATTTAGAGAATAAGTTTGATTTTACATGGATTTAGAAAGACAATGTTTAGTAAATTCAAGCTTCTTCATGGAACCACTAAATTTCCTGGATTTCTTGTCCCTGATGTTATTGGCCTTCTATGATAAGCTTTTTCTTTTTTCTTTTTGTTTGGGGGGAGGGGAAGGATCCAAGGCATATTCATTTATATAAATGTGTATTGTGTGACACTGACCATTTCTCTCTTATTCTAAACTTAGGAAAGTGATTTTTCCTGTTTTTCTTTTTAAGATTCATGAGGATCTTGATTCTGGAAAACCTTCTACAAGGCTGCTATATGTGACTCCAGAGTTGATAGCAACACCAGGGTTTATGTCAAAGTTGACAAAGATTTATGCTAGGGGGTTGCTAAGTCTCATTGCCATTGATGAGGTGGGAGCTGGAATGACCATTTCAAATTTCTGTTTCAGCTGGAGTTTTCTGATTTACTTAATAATGCCTGTTCTGCAATATTTTCAGGCACATTGCATATCAACTTGGGGCCATGATTTCAGGTTTGTCATATATTCTGCTACTAGCTAATTGGCATTTGTCATGCTGTAGTTTCTTCATGGTTATCTTATAGGATCTAAATGTTTTTGCGAAGGCAATGAATAGATTATATGGTTATTATTTTCCTAGTTCCATGCCTGATTAGATCCAGTTCTCTCTTTTTTCCCATTCACATGTATATGTGTGTACTTTTATATTTTCTTTGCTCCAAATGCTAAAACTAAGACATTATGTTTTGTAGTTCTTGGTTATACTTCAGTGGGTCCAACTGAATTCTAGAACATCTTAGAAAAAATTATCTTTGCCTTCTTGAGCTTTCTTTATCCAGTATGTGAAGGTTTAATTGGGTTCGGTGATGCACATGTGTACGTGTTAGTTTCTCTTATTTGAAAATATGGCTTAGAGTTTATTCTCATGATAGACAATTTCTTTTCCTTCTCTATTGAGAACAGACCTAGCTACCGTAAACTCTCATCTCTGAGAAGCCACCTCCCAGATGTACCAATATTAGCTCTGACCGCTACTGCTGCTCCTAAGTGAGTCTTCTTAATTTTCTTTCTTTAATAAAATTAATTTTCTTTTTGCTATATTTTAATTTGTACTTTAATGCATTTTGAATTTATGCACATGCTTTTGCAATGTTTTCTGTTCTCTTGAAAAAATAATTTGCTAAATGCCATGGAGTTCTGCAGTACTGCAGTTGTAACCCTATAGGTGGTATAGATGACGATATATCTATAACAACTTACGGTTTTTTTTTTCTGGAACTGTCAAATTATTTTATGTGAGGAACATTCTTTCTAATATTTTTGGTGCAGGCATTCTCTTTCTATCTGATCTCATTTTTTTATTCATCGAGGGGTGAGAAAGGAGAATCACATTATGACATTGATTCCTTGGTTATTTTTCTGTAGGGTTCAGAAGGATGTGGTAGAATCCTTGCAGTTGCAAAATCCATTAATACTTAAATCTTCTTTTAATCGTCCTAATATATATTATGAAGGTCAGTCCTGCTTGCCATGTGATTCACTGGTACAAAGCATTTCATCTTTTAATTTCACCCTACTTATATGTCATTACTAGCATGTTAGTAATGGTGAAACATCATTGTAGAGTATCCATGTGATGTGACTGGCGCAGAATGAGTCCACCGACTATATGGATATTTGTGCATGCTAACTTATGTTTGATGATGAAGTTATAATGCCAAAGAAGAACGAAACAAAAGAATTGCATGCTATTTTCTATATAAGAACATTGCATGAAATAGATAGGATGCAAATATCAACATCTTTGAGGACATCCTGCCAATCCCAGACCGTGAAATCTAGGGATATTGTGAGCATTACAGTTACTTCATGTGTTTTATTGGCGAATTGATCTAGGTGTTGATTTTGCATTAGATGCCGCTACTTTGTTAAATTCAAACGAATCTGACGAGATTCCTTAATGATGCAGTTCGATACAAAGATCTTTTGGATGATGGTTATGCTGATTTATCGGATACAATCAAATCTATTGGAGATGTCTGTGCAATAGTTTACTGCCTTGAACGTTCAATGTGTGATGACTTGTCAGCTCATCTATCCCAAAATGGCATTTCCTGTGCTGGTAATATTGTTCATATTTTTCGCTGCCCTTGCAAATAGATTCACTACACTCTACACCTATCAATTGATAGAGTATCATACTCTTTCCGGACTTTTCAGCTTATCATGCAGGATTGAATAATAAAGTGCGAACTTCTGTGTTAGATGATTGGATTTCTTCTAAGATACAAGTTGTTGTTGCCACTGTTGCTTTTGGGTATGTTTTCCCTTTTCATGTTTGTATTAAGTAGTATGCTTTTCTCATTATTTCTCCATGTGCATATTGACAATCCTGGTGGAGGATATTTACCCTTATTTTGTATTTTAAAATGCTTGGGCATTGACATACATGATGTATAGCACTTGCTGAGTGACATTATTCTAATATTACATGTTAAAATGATTTCAATGCTGTAGTTTAAGTCATTTTAGTACTTAAAAGTTTCATTTCAAAACTAACAAAATGGAGGATTTGAAAACATCATAAATATGCTTAACTCAGACCTGTTGGTCTTAATTTTTTTAGGGCATCGGTCAGAAAATGTTAATATTGTAATCTGTCCACCTAAGTGAAAACTTTATTTGTGAATCATCAATCTGTTCTTTACAGTTGTAATTATCTGGGTTTTGTCCCGTGGAAGTAGGATTCTAGGAGCTTTAACCTGTTATTGCCACACCTTTGGAGGCACTTGCCAACATTTAATGGAGTCTGGTTA
The DNA here is from genome assembly GCA_039655645.1 of Ammopiptanthus mongolicus. Classification (NCBI taxonomy): domain Eukaryota; kingdom Viridiplantae; phylum Streptophyta; class Magnoliopsida; order Fabales; family Fabaceae; genus Ammopiptanthus; species Ammopiptanthus mongolicus. The sequence goes on from CM077345.1 coordinate 88,844,271, forward strand.
TTTTCTGTCCATATTTAATGGAGTAAGACAAATGTCTAATCTATTGATGCAAAGTATAGCACAATGGGGTAAAATGAGATGAAGAAAAGAGGGATAGCAAAATGGGCCCTGATCTTATCACGGGTTTAAATATATTTTTCCTATTAGATATTAGATTAGAACTCCAAACATTAACTAACTTTATCGTGATGCTAAGAACTTGTAATGTACTTGAGGTTGTGATTTCTTTCTTTCTTTCTTTCTTCTTCCTATCTTCTGCATGGAGCTTTTCTGTTCAATACATGGTTACTAAGCCTTCGGTGTTCAATTCATTCAGAATGGTCCCTAATTTTACCGTGATGCTAAGAATTCGTAATTTATTTGAGATTGTGATGTATTCCTTTCTTGTCGTCCTTCCTTCTGCATGGAGTTGCTCTGTTGCATACAGTTACTGAGCCTTTGATGTTCATTCTGAATGGTTTCTAACTTGATCGTGATGAGAAGTATTACGTAATTTATTTGAGATTGTGATGTATTCCTTTCTTGTCTTCCTTTCTTCTGCATGGAGTTGTTCTGTTGCATACAGTTGCTGAGCCTTTGGTGTTCATGCAGAATGGTAAGTGGCCGTTTACTATTTATTTGATTCAAAGATTCAAACTTATATATGAAGTTTTAATAAATTTTTATTACACTCATGTGATTTGCTAGTAATATCTTAAGATCAAATTTACCAGGGCATTGATAGAAAGGATGTCAGAATTGTGTGTCACTTCAACATTCCAAAGTCAATGGAAGCATTCTATCAAGAGTCAGGCAGAGCAGGTCGGGATCAATTGCCCTCTACAAGTCTGTTGTACTATGGGGTAGACGATCGCAAAAGAATGGTTGGCTCACTTAACTTGATATTTTATATTTGTTTTTCATTAGACTTGTTTCCTCTAATTATGATATGTATCAGGAATTTATATTAAGCAACTCTGGAAGAAAGCAGTTAAAGTCATCAAGTTCTCAAGAAGATTCATCCAGAAGGTCCCTGACTGACTTCAATCAGGTGACAACTAAATCCCTGCATACTTTTTGAACACAAAATTTATGCATTGTGCCATTATGCATTCAAGTAATGAAATCTATATGTAAATATGTAGATGGTTGAATATTGTGAAGGATCTGGGTGTCGTAGGAAAAGAATTCTCGAGAGTTTTGGGGAACAGGTGATGAAAATGTATGGCCTTAAATATGTAGTGTGCCTCGTTGACCTGAGTGGATATTTGACTGTTTTTGTTCAAAGTAGGTAACTGCATCACTATGTGGAAAAACATGTGATGCCTGCAGACATCCAAACTTAGTTGCAAGATATTTGGAGGATCTCAGAACTGCCTTTGCTCTTCGCCAGAAAATTGGTTCCTCTCGAGTTTTTATCACCAGGTGCTATATATTATTCATGTATGACAAACCATCTTATGCATTAGGAATTGAACATAAAAAGTTTATAAATAGACAACATTTTGGGTATAGACAGACTGCATATTTGTGTACTGTAGTCTACCTACACAACTATTTTGAACTTTTGAAGTGAAGCTGGTTTCCAAGCATTAAGGAATAGGCTTGCTGCTGGGGTTGCCAATATTGAAGAGCTCGGCCTTGAACCTTTGCCTTTACCTACCTAAATCAGTTCCCTTGCGCCTAGCCTTGGACTGGGATGTTGATAGGTAGCATAGGCAGACCATGATTGGTTTTGTTAGTCTATTTGACATCAGGAATTCAGGATGTTGGATATGGCTATAGAGTTGGAACTTCAAGATTTGAGTCTTTGACTCAATGGTCATGCAATTAGGCTTGGGGTTTTGTAGGACCTAACATGGGACTTTCCCCTCTCTCGGATGGAGTATAGACTATAGACCCAAAGACAAAAAAGAAAAGTAAAAGATGTGACTTAAAAAAAATAGTTTCCTCCATCAGTCCTCACGGTCTGACTTTTTGCTCGTAGCACTTCACGGTTATTGCTTGATTATCTTTTATTTATGTTGATGGTGGTTTCCTTATCCAGTTTTACTATATTAATTAATTAATGCGGTTAAGTGATGCATAATTTTCTGATTTATCTACAACTTTCATTTTCAGTTCCACTGACGCAATTGACAGAGAACAGTTATCTGAATTCTGGAATCGTGGTGAGGAAGCAAGTGGATCAGAGGAAGAAATATCTGACTCAAATGGTTGGTCTTGGTACCAAATTTATTTCAGTTGCCTGTGTTTTTGATAGACCCATAGTTTAGCATGTATATAATAGAAGAATAAAGAGGGGCAGTAGTGGGCAACAATTATAGCTACTGGGAGTGGAGAAAGTGAAGAGGGCCAGCAGTTACAACTAGTGGACAGTAGTTACATTTACAACTAGTGGGCAGTAATTATAGTGAAGGGGCTGATGAGGGATTATTCTGAAACATGGAAAGGTTTGGGGTGGTTTAGGCCTTTGGGCAGAGACAACACTTAACTTCTCTAATTTCTTCTTTCTTCTTCTGCCATTTATTTTGTCTCTACATTTTCTGTTTGCTTTTGTAATTGGAGCTTGGCTCCATGTTGTTCTTGCTGTTTTCTACTATTAATATCAATTCCTATCAATTTTACTCTTGGGCTAAGGAGGGGGTGAAGGATTGGTTATTAGACTATTCATTCGTGTATGATGAGTTTTTTATTCGCAGATAGTATTGAGGTTGTCAACAACCTAAGCAGGGCAAAGCTTCAATCCAGATTGGGAGTGAATGAAAAGCTTGCTTTGCTACAAAGTGAAGAAGAAAACTTCTATAGAAATAAAAACCCTGATAAACAGGTTTATCTTCAATGACTTATACCTGCATTGTTCTTTAAAAACATATTCTCCCTTTTCCCCCATGCCTTGCTCTATTTTTCATGGTAAGAATCTTTGGGTGGTATCATAACAGAACTTGTTATGATTTGCAATGAAATGGGAAAGGCAGGACAGATTTTTCTAACTTCTGTGTATTTATATTCTTAGCTTTGTACTATTAAGATCAATTTAGCAGAACTTGTTACTCCCCCCCTCCTGTCTGCACAACCACTCATCTGTTTTGATTTACAGAGGAACAAAGTTGAGAGCAATGCTATTTCTGATACAATGCGAGGAGCAAGCAGGCAAAGATTACAAAATGCTCTAAAACAGGCTCAGCAACGGCTTGACAACATCAAGTATGCTCCTTCTTGCTTGTTTGAATTTTTTCTGCTATCAACCGCCATTTTGATGCCACATAAATAAAATCTACCCACTCAATTTCTCGAAGTGTGCAAGTTATTTGACATTCTGAAGCAATTTGTTTGAAGATCATGTAATTATTGTGCCAAAGTTGAACAACTTAAATATCACAACTAAATCATATCGTAGCTATAGCATAACTTCTCAAGTTGAGTTCTCTTTCATTAGCATGTGTGATTGTGTTCAGTGCACCTTCCCTCCCCCTGAAAACAACCAGAAGCAGCAATGACACTTGAGATGTGAGCTGTTTCCTTACTTGGTTTAAAAGTTTTGTTCAGGATTGAAGTGGAAACAGCAGCATCTCTCCTTGAAGAAGAATGCTACAAGAAATATGGCAAGTCTGGCAAGTCATTCTATTATTCTCAAGTGGCAAGTACTGTAAGGTGGCTGACAACTACAAGTTCTGTCAATCTAATTAACCGACTTGGTGAAATTAATGCTTCCACGTCAATGAATATCTTGTCTAAAGCTGAGAATCCACTTGCATCACCACCTGCTTTAGATCTTTGTGCAGAAGAAGATACAAGCAATGAAGTCTCAGACAATGCTAGATTAGAAACTCCCCCTTGTGCTGTGCCAATAGAGAGTTCTTCCTTTGATACAAAGTTGCCAGAAATACCATCCTTCTCTGAATTCGTTAATAGTAGGAAGGCAAAAGGGGACCAATTAAAGGACACAAAAAAACATTCATCAATAGTAGAAAAGAAGATGAGGGTAGAGTAGATTGACTCTTCTGTAGCTACTATTAATTTGTTTGAATTTTAGTTGCAATATATGTGCCAAGTGCCAACTTTGGTTTTTGCAAGATAAATTGCACTTTTCTTTTCAACCATTGTCTTTTTCTTATAAGAATATTGTATAAAAATTCCATTTTAGCGTTTAAAGCAACGTTGATTGCAGTTTGTTGGTGTAATTCTTTGTGCAAGTATCTTTATTAGCATTAAGGAAACAGCCCTGCAGCAGCTATTAGATGCTAATGCACTTGTCAAGAGAAGCAGTCATGCTCCAGTATCTTTACTGGCTTAAAAACGGCTCTCTCTATTTATTTTTCCTCTTTTACCCTTTAGTCCTTTCTAACCATTATGGTTTGAACGTAACTAACTCCAGAACATTCATTCAGTGAATGGCAGAATACTAGTTCCAGGAACTCAAAAGTCACTAGAAAAATGAAACAACAAATTTGCATGATTGGGACAGTCTTGGATTATATGTTTTTGGTCTGAATCATACAAATCAGAAGATGCTTCTATGGCTTGACACACCCTTATTCAATGAGAACCGAACTTGCTAGTTACTAGTTACTAGTTCTACCCATCGTGCAGTGGTAATTTTCCAACGAAGTTGGAATTGAGGCTACCTAAGTAAAGATGGTCCTCAAACTCCAAAGCTGAAGTCACAAAGTTAATCACCTTTCCATTATAATCATCAAATTTTCTGATTATTTTACCGTCAGTTGCCACGTTCACTACCGTTGCCTTCTTCTTTACACCAATGACCAGGTTAAGTAGCTTTGGAAATGAAGCTAGAAAATGCTTGGCTACCTTGGAAGTGTGCACAAACTCCAATCCTTCTGAAGTCAGCTGTGGCACAACAATATTGAAGAAAACCAATTCAACAATCAACATCATGCCTTATTAGTTTAAATCTTCAACTTTTCTGAGTATCATAATATTTCATTGTTTATATGGCCAAAAGTTCATGTTAATAATTTAATATTACCATAGTCTAGTAGCAAGACTTTCTTTTGTTCTCTATCATTCAATATATGTCACCTCACATATAACATTAAAATATTATCAGAGAGAGAGAATGATGAATAAATCTTGTATATGTACCTGTCTCTTACCCACAACCAATCAAAATTTTTAACATCACTTTAAAATAAGTTCAGGACTTTGTTGTCTTTTTGAATGATTATTTTAGTGACTATTAAGAATTTAATTGGTTGTGCTCAATAAACATTGTTTCCATGCAAGAACTTCTCGAGAAATGTTAGCCTAATTAATGTGATACACACCTAGGGTCAGCAATAATTAAATTTTTTTTTTTCTGGAGGAGTACCTAAGAATTTGTTAATATCACCTGAATCAAAGCGATCCAGAAAGACCCATCAGGAGCTAGATTAATATTATCAGGTCCACCAGGGAGATTTTCGATGAAAATCTCTGTTTTGCCTTTGTTCACTCCTTCTAGCCAATACCTCAGACACCTATATCTGATACATAAAAAGGAAAAGGAAATTTTAAGATGATAGACAGATAGTGTGCACTAAAATGAAGTAGCACTAGCACATAAATTGGCACTGTTTTGAAGCCTGCATGAAATAAAGAAACTCAATTGGATAAGAGGGCACATAGGATCAGATCCCATCAAGAAATGTACTTACTTACTTCCAAGTTTCACAGATCACAAGATAATCTTCATCCTTGGAGAGTGCAACGCCATTGGCAAAGACCAGATTATCTAGGACAATAGCTATCTCATTTGACGTGGGATTGTACTTGAGAAGTTGTCCATGAGGTCTTGCCTCTAGCAAATCCAGAGGCCAATTGTCGAGATCAAATTTGGTGCTAGCAACACTGAAATATAGAATTCCATCGGATGCTTCTATCACATCATCTGCAAACCTGGTTCAACCATTTGAAAGATTCATGCGTCTTATAGCTAGTGGCTGCATATAAAATTGTGATGTTGATAGGAACTGAAATAGCTCACCTCCTTAAAGGATATATATATATATATATATATCATTTAATGTGTGTTTGGATAAGCGTTTGATAAACGTGATTAAATGAAATTGATTTGATTACAATTGAGTTTGAAGTAAAATAATTTAGTTTGGATGTTTTTATTTTGAAAGCTAATTTGATATAAAATTTAGTATAAGTTTTTTAACTCAACGCAAAAATTACTTTTTATAGCTTCAACTATAATAATGTCCGAAGGCAAAATCATTTTGCATAACAGTAATCAAACACCTCTACTTTTTACTAACATCACGTCACGTTTGACAGGAGACAAATGCAATTGTAGTACCGTCGTGAAACCAAACACGCATTTAAATGGGTTGCCAAACCTCTTTCTTATGATGAGTGTTGCAATCATATGGGGCGAACCACATGGGCCTTTCATTTTTTTGTTTGTTTAGGCAGTCAATACGTCCCAATTTGGCCCCTTAAAATACCTTAATTATTCAAGAATATTGCAGGTTGCTTCCCTGAAAAAGGAAGTGGTGTGAAAATTGTGTACGGAAAGGTGTGCAAAGATGAATAAATTATGAGAGAGATAGCACTTCAAGTTTGCGTGTGCAACTAGCATGCATGGTGCAAAAGAAAACAAAGCCTTGCAAGTTGTGGTCATGTATTGATACCATTTGTATGTAGTTATTAGTTAAGTTAAATTGTTACTCTAATTTGTTAGTTAGTTAATGAGCTCAAGTGTATAAATTGTTGAAATACAAGCACACATTAGAGAGAAATATTGAGATGAAGCAGATAGAAGAGATACACTAAAAATGGAAAACTTTTATTTACTTCACTTGTACACACTTGCACTCAACTTACACAATCATATTACACTAAACTAAGTGCTTGTTTGGGAAAACTTGATTTTTCCCATTTCAGCTGTTTTTTGGCTAAAAAGCTGTTTCATACATAATCTATCATGTTTGGCAATTAGCTTAAATTTATAAAAAAGCTTTTTTTGGGGGAAAAAAGCTGTTTTATGTCATCTAATTTGTTTTAGCTTAAGATTGTTATGATTTGATTATTTCTCATTCTCAAAACTCTCTTCCCTATTTACCCCTACAAAACTAACTTCCAAATAATATTATTAAATTATACAAATAACTTCATACCCTTTTTCGTAATTTACTATGTAAAAAGTGATTTTTTTAGACCATCCAAACAAAAAAGATTATCTTGAAATCGCTTTTCAGCAAACAGATCCAAACAAAAATAGATTCTGATTATAATCGATTATCATAATAATCGATTATTCATAAATCGATTATCAGCATAATCTTTTTTTTCCAGCTTTCCCAAACACACCCTAAGTCTATTTATAATGCACACTATGATAGCTATTCTTCACTAACAAACTAACTACCATCTAATCACTTCACGAACTAACTCTATCAATACTAACTAATCTACCTAATCTGAATTATTTCCAACACACCCCCTTAATTCAGATTAGCCAAAAACACATTTTCTTGAATCCCATATTTTGAAGCATAATGAACCAACTAATATTGTTTCTTCAGAAAATCCTTTCCCAATTACATGACGCATATCACTGGTGTGTAACACGTCCTGTACAAATAGCTTTTTGATTACAGTTTCCCCTTCACACTTCTTCCTATCGTTAAGATGAGAACTCTGTGGTTTGGCACTGACGCCCCCAGGGATTCTAGAACACAAAGCTAAGGCAAGGTCACTTGTAATAACTTTGAGTGGGAGCATCACATATACTGATACATAATTTGCGAGCATTGAATCCATGTAAGTTGGATTAATTGGTGCCTCTGGTTTAGCACATGCCACATTCAATGCCACACCTACACCTCGATGTCTTTCTTTTTCACACCTCTCGCCATAAGCATCCTTGTCATTTTCAGGCAATAACCTCTTCTTGGCGTCAATATTGAGAGAACTATAAATATCCTCAAGAATAATATCAACACCATCTTTCTTACGTTCTTTCGAAGACTTCTTCTTCCCCTTAAAAGCAATAACGGGTTCATCAAAATCATCTTTCTCATCCCTGCCATCATCCACAGAATTATCCACTACCTCACCGCCATTGTCATCATCAATAGCATCAAAGACAGAGGCAGTGAACATATTGCCACCGCCTTCCTTCGAACCCTTGGAGGGCTTCTTTTTCTCTTTCTCCAACACCACACTTTTCTTCTTCATCAACTTACACTCTTCAAACCCAGTTCTTGAAATTCTTGAACCATCATCATCTTGTAGCCGATAATCTTCAACCTTAGCGTTGCTACCTTGAGATGAGTGTTGACCTTGATAGGCTTTGTTCAAGATTTTCCAAGCTTCTTTTGCACTGCTTGCTGTGGAAAACTTTTCAAGATGAGCAAAATTCACACATTGATGGATGATAAAAAGAGCTCTAGAATCTCTCTTATAACTGTCAGTCTCATCTTGCACACCATCAACCACCACATTTGATATATCTTGAAACCCGAAGATCACTTCTATCTTTGCAACCCACTGATCAAAATTCTTGCCATCAAGAATTGGCAAGGAGACTGAAAAAACCTCATCAAACCCAAGCATAAAAGTTATGGATATACCCTCATAGGTCCCTAATCGTATAGCTCTAGATACTATGTTGAAACACAAGCACACACTAGAGAGAAATATTGAGATGAAGAAGATAGAAGAGATACACTAAAAATGAAAAACTTTTATTTACTTCACTTGTACACACTTGCACTCAACTTATACACTCACATTACACTACACTAAGTGTATGTATAATGTACACTATGATAACTACTCTTCACTAACAAAATAATTATCATCTAATCATTTCACTAACTAAGTCTATCAATACTAATTAATTTACCTAATCTAAATTATTTCCAACATAAATAAGCCTTATATGTCAATGTAACTGATAGTAAATTTAGAGTTTTCTCTCGTTGACCTGAAAGAAGGAGAATTTGTGTTCTAACATGCATGCATCGCAAATGTCACCTCACTGATGCATCGTTTGTAGTCACTGCCGACTCACTGGTATACCTACAGGGAAAGATTCCTTTACGGTGAGGCAGCAGCCACAATATATCAAGATACCCAAAATATGTGTCTATGTCGCATTACAATATATAGATGGCATTGGCACGTGGCTAATTTTCAGTGGTTACTTAGACAGTGTCTTCTTGTCATTTTCATGTACTAGATGAGACATTTACAGCTGTCACCAATTTGTTTACGATTAGAGTTTTAAAATGAGATCACAATCCCAATTGAGACCACAATATCGCGGTTTTAATAATTTTTGCAACCTACATGACTGCCGTATCGACTATAATTAAAATCACATCTACTACATTTTTCCCACAATTATCCACGATGGCCGTAAAGATAATTATAATTACAATTTAAAACCTTGTGTAGGAGATGAGACAGGTGACTCGGTGGAGGATGGAAATTTTGATACAATCATCACATTAAAGTGATAAAGACTTAGAGCGATGACAATGGGGCTACAAGCTTGTGTATTATATTTTCACGTTTAAGCACAGTAAACTATGCAAGTGAATAAGCCTACCCTGTGGTAGAAACTATATACAAAAGAAGTGAACAAAACACATAAACATTAGATTTATGAATTATTCGGCACGGACTCTAACCTTAGTTGAGAACCATTTACTTGTGAAACGAGAACACTGAAACCATCTTCTGTAACCTTGAGCAAACCCTGCAATCATGGTTATAATATTTAATTTTGGAGCCTTTTGGCTTTTTCTTAAGAAAGGTAATTGGCCATCCTAGAGGCTACATATATAATCAAGCATGCTCTTCTTGAATTCTAATATACGGTCTATATATACCAGAATATGGGCAGGTTTTTAGTTAAACAAGTATAAGTTATTTTTCAAATAAGTTAAAAACAACTTATTTTCATATGCTTCTCCGACAAACTTATTGAAATAAGTTAAAAAGAGTTATGGAAATATCATAAATTATTTTCATAAATTATTTATATAAATTTGTCTTCATAAGCTATTCTCATAAGCCCTTTATAAACTCTTCCAAATGCATCCTATATATCCGACTCTAAAAGATATTAGTTTAGCTTTGCCAGTGTGATCGAGTTAATTTATGTTACCTTTATAGAATCACATACAATGATACCTCCTTTTGTTGTAGTGATTCCTAGCAAAGTACGACTATCTATATTCTTCCAATTCTCCCAATTTCCATTTCTGCGCAATCTTCTAATCCAACCATCTCGAGTAGCTGCATAGAGAGTGCCTTCTTTATCCACACAGATATCTTCTGGATCCTTCAGAAGTCCTTCTCCAAGTTTGATGACATTCTGTTAATTAAAGAAATAATATAAGGGATCATAAAATTAAATATATATACTAATTCTTTAAAGCAGAAAGACCTTATAATATGGTATGAACTCTTCACCTGTAATTGGTTATTTTTGGTTGAAGGAGAAGCTGAACATGCAGGTGGTATCTCAAGTGAGACTGGATCTATGGGTGAGAAGTAGAAGATTTGAACTGTGAGAGCAACTAAAAGTGCTAGAATTACCGAGCTTGAGCCTGCTAGAATCAGATTGGAAGCCATGCTATTTGAGCTTGGTGTTCTGTTGTATATAGAGTCTAGTGGAGTTCGGCGATGAGGATAGTTGTCACTTCATATGGATAACATGTGGACATAAATGAAGGGAAAAATTGTTTTGAGCCTGTAAAATGGAACACTGCTACAGATATCATAGACTACTGTGAGTGTGAATAAGTATAGAGATATCTCATATTTTTAGGTGAAATACATGTATGATGTACTATATGCAAATATGAGTGTCAGTAGTCATTCTTGCATGGGCTTGGGCTTGCTTTGATGATGGGTAGGCTTGTTGTGCTTTGGCCCTTCCGTGGGCTTTAATCGAGGTTTCATCGAAACAGGCCCGAGTCTTCATCTGTAGCCTTTCAAGATGGAGGCTCTCCACCCCCCCCTGATTTTACCAGATTTTGTCATTCAAGTATGGATTTTAATTGTATAAATCATGTAATTTGTAAAGGCATTTTTTACAAATATGGATATTTATAGCATATGTACAACTTTATGTATGTCAACGTCAAGAGTTAATTTGAGTGCCAGTGGTAGAAAATTCTTGCCCGAAGAGTTTTTGTAGTACTTGTTTGTTCTGCTTTCTCTAGCCCATATATTGGTGTTATATACAAGTAACATACAAACAAGTTTACTTTAACTGCATTTAACTTTTTTTTTTTTTTTTTTAATTATTGATGATATCATTATAACATCCCAAGAAATAAATAAAAGTATAAATAGGCGTTACCATTAGCAAATAAAATTAATAGATTTTTGAGACTTAGAATTGATGATTCTGAAGGAAGAAGTAAAGAGGTGGTGACAGCAGTGTGCTCCGTGTAATATCCCAAAATCTGGACCTCATCTTATTTGAAATTCTACATAAATTATATATTTTCCTTTCATAAAGAAATCGTTTGGACTCGATGTATTCATATGAATTGTAGCTCTATCTCTTAGATTTTCATAGACACCAAATTCGTCCAAATTGGATTCTTGTAGTTCAAGTTATATCCAAATTCGTACACACTGTTCAGGTTCTAGCGTTGGCACCGTTTTCTAAACTTATATCCCATTTTCTACCATCTAAACTTTCGTTCGATTCAGATTTTATAGTCTCCATGAAAGTTGTAGATCTTTCCTTTATCTTTCCAACGATATAAAAATCATAATTTTTGGATGTCTTTAACTCAAGATATGTGCGAAATACCAAGCTGAACACTGGGTAAGTGGGCCATGATGCGTTTTTATGCGTTTTGGGCTTTTGGGTCTCTATAAATAGAACTTTAACACCCTTAGAGTACAGTTTTGAACCCTAATACCTCCTAAAACACTTCGGTGGCTGCTCTAGGAGATCCAAGGCTTGAGGAAGGGGATTTTGGAGAAGAATGAGCAAATAAGGAGGAAGAAAGAGAGAACGCTTGGCGAACACTAAGATTCGCCATACGAAACGCTTGAAGATTCTTGGAGGACTTCAAAAGGTGAGTAAAAATAACATTTTCTCACCCTTCCATGGTGCAAAAGAATTTGGCGAAAGGGGGTTGAATTATGATGATTTTTAGAGAGATTTCAGTGGAAAAATATATGTTTTGGTCAAATCCTATTTTCCAAAATTTGGAGGTTTTCATAAAAAAAACGAAATTAATATTTAATTTGGGAATTTTATAATATGAATGCTATGATTGTATGTTTATCGAATGTAAACCTTGAAATTCCCTGAGAATTGAATTGATATGCTGATGATTGAATTGGTATGTTGTATATGACATATATGATACGTGTTATTAAATGAGATTAATATGCCATGTATGCTTGCCATGAAAAGAATGATTTATTGTTTGTTTGACATGAACTTAATACTACCACAACAGGAGTATTAAAGGTTGAGGAAATACCACAATTGTAGGGGTATTGACCTTGTGAAAAACACTATCATTGTAGAGATGTTGACAATACCACCATTGTGAGGGTATTGGGATTGAGGAAATACCACCATTGTAGGGATATTGACCTTGTGAAAAATATCACCATTGTAGGGATGTTAATAATACCACTATTGTAGGGGTATTGAGATGGAGAAATATCCCATGGTAGGGGTATCGAAAAGAGAAACATCACCACAGCAGGGATGTCGAAAAATACCACCATAGTAGGGGTATTGAAATGAGTAACATCACCATAGCAGGGATGTCGAACCATAGTAGGGGTATTGAAATGAGTAACATCACCATAGCAGGGATGTCGAAAAATACTACCATAGTAGGGGTATTGAAATGAGTAACATCACCACAGCAGGAATGTCGAAAAATGTCGAAAAATACCACCATAGTAAGGGTATTGAAATGAGTAACATCACCACAGCAGGAATGTCGAAAAATGTCGAAAAATACCACCATAGTAAGGGTATTGAAATGAGAAACATCACCACAGCAGGGATGTCGAAAAATACCACCACTGCAGGGATATTGATTTGGTAACTTCACCACAGCAAGTGAGGTCGAAACACTCCTCATGAGTAGGGGTGGGCAATGGGACGCCATTGTGTGTTTATAATCGTTAGAATAAGTACGGTAATTAAATGTTAAATGTTGTCATTTGAATTATGTGATGTGTTGGTCTAAATATTTTATATTATTGATATTAAAGAAAATTATATTATTTTTTAAAGTAGTAGGTGCCATGGTTGTTTTTTCGGTTACTGCGCCGACTGAGAATAACATTGTTTGTGAAAATATTTTATAACTATTTTTATTCACTGGGATTTTCATCTCATTAGTAGTGTTATTTTCAGAGCACGGGGACGATATTCCTGAAACCGAGAAGGCTTGAAGACTAGAGATTCTTATTAGTGTTCTTATAGTTTTGGTTAGTATTACGATGTACTGGAGCCGTTTGTGGCTAAGACCTTAGTTTATTTCTTTTTACACGTTTGGGTTTTAGTTGGCGCCTTGTTTTGAGAGTTTTTGGATTATTTCTGTTATTTCAGATTTGAGGAATTTATGATGTAAACACTAATTTGAAATTATTATTATTAAATTAAATACTATATTATGAAAAAATTTATTTCACTATGTTTTATTTAAATGGTTTTTAACTTAGTTACTAATGTAACAAATGGCGTTACAAGCATCCCATAATTGTGATGTGGTTTCAAATCACAGAAAATATTACAATAAAATGGTGATACGGTTGCATTAGACTGCATTGCGGTCACATCAAACCATATTATGACCACATTGGAACGCATTGCGATCGCAAAGAACCACAACAAAATACAATAAATTCAAAACCAAATTTCTTTGGTCACAATGATTTCAGGCTGCAATGATGACGATTCAGGTTGCGATGATTGCAATATCCATAATTACAGTAACCACAACCACATTTTAAAACCATGTTGAGTAAGCGAGAAAGTCACCCTCGTGTTTCTTATATACCATGAGTTAAGGCCAACTCTAACATCCTCCAACCTCAATGTTGAGGTTGGGTCCTCCTTTTAGTTTGACCGGTTTCTACCGGTCACCCGGTACATCCGTCCAAGAACAAATCAAAGAAGACAAAGAAGCCACCCTATCATCGGTGACCCTGTTTCTTCCCCACCAAAACAACCTACACCACCACCAAGCCACCCCCTCTCTCCAATAACCCCCCCATCCCCACAACCAAGAAATGCCACACCCTTTGTCTCCATTCTCATTCATTTCTCACATAAACCCCACCTCCCCCACTCTCTAATCACACTAAAGAAAGATGTCCATCACCGACTCGAAACACCACAAAGAGGAACCGACTCTCATCGGCAAAGACAAGGATACCAGAGCTCAAGTCGCTTTGATTTTGTAGCTTAAGGAGGTTGTTGGTTCCATCGACGAAGAGGATGAAGATCCTTTCCTCGATTTGTATGCATTCATTCATCTCTCAATTTCTCTTTCATTTTATTATTATTATTTTTAATTTTAACGATTTTATTGGTTGATAGGGTTTGTTTGGAGCAAAGCCAAGCTTTACCATTTCGATAAGGACAAGAATCAATGGAAGGAGTGAGGTGCGAGAACCGTCAAGTTCCTCAAGCACAAGGCCTGGATCATCTTTTGCAATGGCAAAAAAAGAACCGTTGTGCACCCCTAAAAGGCACCACCAGAGGCAGCCACATCTTCACCCATAACCATCATCAGGCCTTTCATCATAGCCGCCACCTGCTGCCCTAGTTTCGAACCGCCTCGTCCTAACGGCTCTGTTGCGTTGGCGCACACCCACGAACCACGTCGTCGTTGCTGATTTTGTGAAGCCTCCATCATCACTGTTGGGATGCTATTGAAGGGGGAGACTAGATTGATAATGTATTTATTAATTACCGATTCAAGTGGCCTTTCACAAATGATCACAACCTTTCATGCTTTTCAGATTAAAGCCAATCAAGTCAAGGCATTACTAATTTTGATACATACCTACCTACTCCACTTTTATGATAAATGGCATACTATTATAATTTTTTTTTATTTATACACCATTTTCATTGTACTATTATACTCCTTGATAATAAATAAAAACACAATACACCTTTATTTTTCCAAAAAAGAAAAGCAAAAAAGTGTAACCATCTTGGTGTGCAAATATCGAGTCCCACCGATATAGAGACGAGTAATATACAAGATAGTATGCATATAGTCATATAGTCCCACTAATAATATACAGTTTTTTTTTATAGGCATATAGTCTCATGTGTTGTTCTAAATTGTAGTTGAAATAATGTGATTTATATAGAGACCAATCTCATTACTTTTCTGTTATGCATATAGCTTCCAAAGAAAAGCAACTATTAGCTAAGCAGGTATCTACTTGATTGCCCAACTACATGAATCTTTAAGATACATAAAACACATTTAAACAATAAGCTGTTGTTCACATGTCAAACTTATTGACAATCAATGCCTACAGGTTAGCGCCAAGGATTAAAAAAATGGTTTTACTTCTGTTTTGCCTTTCTTCTTTCATAATAACGATGTTGATTATAGTTGATAACAAAATTTATGATAAAAAAAAAGAAGTTGAAAACAAAATTTAATGAAAAATTTTATATCATGTTATCTTGAGTAAATGCAAGATAGTTTACGTGAAACTAATTTCATTTACAAAAAGTGAAATATAGAAGAGAGTGTGTTGGAAAAAGAGTGTTAGAAAGTGTGTTACTAACACTCCTCATACACCTAATCACATTATAGACTTAGATGTGCATTGCCAATCACCAAGTATGCATATAAATTGAGATAGTAGTGATGTTAGAAATTTAAGAGAGTAGAATGCCGGTATGAGTGAAGAACAAGTTGAAAAAGAATACTTTAAAGTGAGGACTAAAAAAGTTAGAAGTGCACATAAACCAAATGTCTAAGATTTTTAGTTGAGACGAAGTGTAAGATCACTAGTGTGGTTGCTCCACAAGTCCAGTAAATAATTTCATTTGAATTTTTACATGACAATGTCACGAGTAGAAGAGGGATAAATACTACGATAGCTTTTGACGTATAAATATACAAAATAGAATGGAACAAAGTGTTTTGTTTTGTTCTCTTTGGTTCCACATTTTTTAGTGAAACCAAATGTCCCACTTTTTAATTCTCATGTTCGGTTCTATTATACTTATAACATCGACCAAACATTAAACACAACTCATATGTTATGTTTCATCCTGTTCTAACACGTCTACCAAACATTATCTAAGAATAACGAAACGAGTGGACTCGAACATGAGTAGGGAATGTAGAGGTTAATGGAAAAATTAAATAGAGTGAGGTACCTCGTTATCAAGAATAGAGAAAGGCATGCGATTAGTCAAGAACTAGATAGTTAGAATTACATCAACCCAAAAGTGTAAAGGAACGTGATCATGAAGCAAGAAAGATTGAACTAAGGTTCTCCTTCTGAGTCAATGAGAGCAAACTCCACAATGAACAAAGTTCATCCATTGATACAATTTTCTGATGAGTTTCATTAGCCATCTAAGGCTTACTTATACAATTGTGCTCAGTATCTAATTAACTAATAATGTAATTATAATAACAAACTATAACAATAAAAGAGGATTCAAGTTATTTGTTTCTACAAGATGTCTGTTTTTGTGTTCAACAACCCTATGAGAAGTATGGAAAGTTGTTGTTTGGTGAAAAGTTTCATGAGAAGTCATGAAGGACCGAAATGACTGAGACAAATACTGATGAACATTTTCATTGACTAAATTAGAAATAAGAACACCAAATAAATTTTAATTTCAAGTTAAAAGTCCTGAAATATTGAAAACAACTTAGACCAGATTTACATTAAAAGAATCAAATACAACAGGTACTAACAGTATAAAATCGTGACATGACACACAAGAAAAACATAAAGGCATAGAGATGGTGAAAGAGTGTTTCAACTTAAAAATTCTATCCTAAAATCAATTAACATTAAATGAAGTTATCCAACAGATATATAAATCGAACCCTAGGAAGTCCTTCCACAGATGTCTAATGGAACAAGCGATGTTAAACTGACGATAAGCAACGGAAGATGGGCTTTGACTCTGATGTCATGTTGACCAGATATATAAACCGTACCACATGAATTTAGTCAAGCGATGTAAGACTTCCGACGTCAACTACACTACACAAATTACTGCATTTATATATTAGTCAATAGCAAATATAATGAATCTAGACTAGATATATATAATGAATCTAGGCACTAAGTTATAAGGTATACATCAATAATAAGTTTAAATCAATCTTTACGTCCTTTTACTATTTGAGGAATATTGATTTGGGTCTTGTATTTTAAAAGCTTGTAGTTTAGTTTGAATATTTTGGAAAAGTTTTAGCCTGAGTATCTGCCGAACAAAGCACCGTTAACTATAGGTTAAGGTTCTGTTTGGCATATCCAATAAGTTAGCTTATAGTTTATTTGACTAGCTTATAAGCTAGTTTGATTAAAGTAGAGGTATTTGATAAACAAGCTTATCTCATGAGCTTATAGTTATTCTTCATAAACTAATTTATTTAGCTTATGGCTTATAACTTATAGCTTATTGGCTTTTCTCTCATTTTTACCCTCACTCATTTAATGAAATTCTCAATTTACTATGTTTGTCATAAATATGCCCTTTTATGTCATTTTATATTTATAAGCTAGTTCAACAGCTAATTTTACCAAACACTTCAAATTCAATCATCTAGCTTTTCAGCTATCAGCTATAAGTTATAAGCTTCCAGCTAAAAATTAGCTTATCAGTCATAAACTAACTTATCAACCATTTTTACCAAACAGAACCTAAATTTATTGACCAATTTAGTGCTTGTTTGGGAATGCTTGATTTTTCCCATTTCAGCTGTTTTTTGGCTAAAAAGCTGTTTCATATATAATCTATCATGTTTGGCAATTAGCTTAAATTTATAAAAAAACTTTTTTTGGGGGAAAAAAGCTGTTTTATGTCATCTAATTTGTTTTAGCTTAAGATTGTTATGATTTGATTATTTCTTATTCTCAAAACTCTCTTCCCTATTTACCCCTACAAAACTAACTTCCAAATAAATATTATTAAATTATACAAATAACTTCATACCATTTTTCGTAATTTACTATGTAAAAAGCAATTTTTTTAGACCATCCAAACGAAAAAGATTATCTTGAAATCGCTTTTCAGCAAACAGACCCAAACAAAAATAGATTCTGATTATAATCGATTATCACAATAATCGATTATTCATAAATCGATTATCAGCATAATCTTTTTTTTCCAGCTTTCCCAAACACACCCTTAAAATTTAGTGAAACATGAACATCCAATTGCGCACTTTTTGGAGTTTGAAAACATTCTAGTTATTTACGTGAATCGTCTGTTGCTAGAAATTTTTAACCGCACTTTAAAATAAGAGTCCGTTTAGAAATTCTAAAACTATAAAGATACAATTATAAATTTTCAAAATATAGAGACTTAATTAAAAAATAATAATTTGCTCCTACACTTGCTCTTTTATACCTTTCTTTTACGCCTTTTTATAGAAAAATAGAAAAGAGAGAAATTTACCTTCCTCTCTTCTCTCTTTTTGTTTTTCATAAAAAATAGATGAAATAAAAGTACACATATCAAGTATAGAAATAAAATTGCTGTAATTGAAAATTCTCCAATATATAGAAAGTTATAAATCTATAGATTTTTTTTTTATAGAAAAGTTCAGGGTGAAAAAGTTCATAAATTAACTTACGGATTTAATTGGTATGTATTATCAGTATAAAATTTTTTTATACTGTCAACCAATCAAAAATTTTCACATAAACTAAAATGTTCGACTTTTATCCAAATTATCTTGAAAGTTACTTATATTATAATTTCTGATTTATTAACGGTGTAAAAAAACTTTACAATGAGGTAAGATAACAATTAAACTCTTAACTTAATCTATTAATGTATAAAGTATAGGGAGATACAGATAGAGATAGAGATAGATAGATGTAGAGAGAGGGAGTTGTGTACTAGTGTTGGTGATATATTGTCGCATCTCCTATAAGCAATGGCAATTTCAGGGTCAGAGTCTCAGACTCCTATTACTGCCAAAACGCCACATGTGGAGATTGAGTGTGTCAAATGTGACTCATGTGGCTTCACAGAGGAATGCACCCTTGCATACATCTCACGCATGCGCCATAGGTACCAAGGTCGATGGCTCTGTGGCCTCTGCGCCGAGGCTGTGAAGGATGAGGTGATAATAACAGAGTTACATATATATTCTTACACATATTGCTTTATTCGTATTCATACAATTTTAATTACATAATTATAATTAGACTCATTTTTTTTTCTTCATATATCAATGATTTTGATTCTGTCACTTATTATAATATAAGATGAGTGTGCAAAGTTTTAAATTGTGGTTGTGATCGCAGTTGTGATTATGTTGTATTTATTGTTTATTATGATCGTGAACAATTATAAGTCGATGCAGCTGCAATTGCAATTGCAATTGCAATTGCAGAAACTATCAAGATTATAATACTGCGATGTCAATTGGAGTTGCGAATCTTATTTTAAAATCTTTTTGTGTGTATGTAAATGATGTGTCATTAGTATTGTTTTTTAGGTGATAAGGTCAAAGAGGCTGATCAGTACTGAAGAAGCACTCAATCGCCACATCAGGTTCTGCTCAGATTTCAGATCATCCACTTCTCTGAACCAAACAGAGCACCCCATTTCTGCTATGGGTCGGGTCCTTCGCCGGAGTTTAGACTCTCCAAGAAGGCCTCTTCGGTCAAACTCAATTGGGTCTCTGCAACCCCTTGATAAGGTTCGAACCCAACCACCTCTGGTTCGATCAGAAAGTTGCTTCTCTTCTATCTCTCGTTGAGGTATTTCACTATTTGTCTCTGTTTTCGAGTCTTGTAGTTGCAGGGGAACCTGAAACAGAGCTCCTCTGTTTCTCTCTGACTCATAGATATTGAGAATAGTCTTAAAAAAATTGGATCTTTTTAAGTGTTAGAAATTTGATGACTTGGACTGATGACTTCATCATTGTAAATAGATTGTATGTTGTAGACTGCTTTAACAGTTAGCAAATTTTAGAATTTTAGTTGTTCAGTTCTTTTACTTTCCTGTTTCACTGTTTTCTGCAAAAGAAAATCGTTACAGAAGAATATGCCTATGCAAAAAGAGTCCCTGAATATTCCTGTCCTGATACTACATTTCATGGCACACAGTTTTGCCATGTGTTATTAAGGAAAATCTTCTATTTTGTTTGGTGTTATTAAGGAAGTTTCCTTTAAGGAAATATAGTTACCACTCTTCTAATAATTGAATTAGAACAATCTATAAAAAAATATTAATTGAATTAGAACAAAAAGGTTTTGAAAGTTTTGTTACCGTTGTGATGGTTGGCTCAAGCACCCCCTTCAAAGATATAATACTTGTGCAATGATTGATTATAACCCTTTTTTTTGTAATAAAAAAATTTAGGTTAAAGGATTTATACTGGAATTTACGTATTACTTATCAATAGAGGAGATCTGAGAATCGAACCTAAGCTACAATGAGTGTCGATGGAAGGCTCGACCAGATGTGCCAACCCCTGTTAGTTGATTGATTATTTATTAATATAACTGTTTACGACATATCTATAATATATAGTATAAAATTAAGAGTTTAATTGATATGCATTGTCAATGTTAACCAATCAAAAGCGCTATCTTTTTCCCTTTTTAAAAAAAATCATAGTTTCCTGTATTTAGTGTTCAAATCTTCAAAACGCTATCCAAAGCAAGGAAATGATATTCAACATAGAATAGTGTCAATTGATTGGGCAAGATTGCGATTCTAAAACTAAAAACTAAAAGATTCATACTTATATACTTCAAGAAACAGAGATATATGAATGGAAATGAATCACGATATTCCCTCTTAGAAAACCCAGACTTCACGTCTCTGGATTTGCAAACTAAAAAGAAAATGATTTATACTTACCTTCTTCAAACAGGGACATAGGAATGAAAAGAAATCACGACATTCCCTCTTAGAAACCACAGATTTGCGTATTTGGATTTGCATACAAAAAAGGAGAGTTAATCAGTATCACGATTTGGAAACTAAAAAGAAAATGACTCATACTTGCCTTCTTCAAAAGAAGGCATAGAAATAGAAAGGAATCACGGCATTCCTCTTATAAACCCCAGACTTTGTGTCTTTAGATATATAAACTAAAAAGAAAATTCCATTCGTATCGCGATTTGAAAATTAGAAAATAACTCATACTTACTTTCTTCAAACAGAGACATGAGAATGAAAATAAATTGCGACATTCCTCTTAGAAAACCCAGATTTTGCGTATCTGAAATTGGAAACTTAAAAGGAAATTCCAATAGTATCAAGATTTGGAAACCAAAAAGGAAAGAATTATACTTATCTTTATGAAATGGAGACATGAGAATAGAAAGGAATCACGACATTCTTCTTAGAAAGGAGCCAAAGGATGCGATTGAGTCTTATAAAAACCCTAGCAGAAAACGTAAGAGGGGACTGCGTACATAAATGAATACATGATCCTGGTAGAATGTGTGTTTTTTCAAAAAAAGTGAAAACGATAGTGCTTGTTTGATGGTGTTATTAAAGGTGTCCCCTTTTATAATGTTTCCTTGAATAAACTATATTAAAGGTGGAGCACGTTTTTTTTTTTAAATGGGGGAAAGATATTGCTTCCTTGAGAAAACACTATTAAAAGATATCTCACTTAAAGTGTTTTTATGAGAAAGTGTTATTAAAGGTTGAACCCATTTTTTCTTTTAAAAAAATGGAAAAAAGATAACACAGATTTAAGGAAACGTTATTAAAGATATCCCTTTTAATGACGCTTTGCTAAGAAACCCCTATTAAACACCTCCACATATTTCTATTATAATATCTCCTACTAAAACTATTATTAAAAGTTGTTTCGGATAGAGGTGGGCATGGGTACGGATCGACCCGTGAACCCGGTGTACCCAATCCAACCCAACCCACAAATACTAGGTTGGTTCGGGTCATTGGATTGGGTTGGTTTCTAAATAAGTAGACCCATAACTTATGGGTTGGGTACTGGGTCCAAAGATTATAAACCGACTTAACCCAACCCAACCCACATATTGAGAGGGATATTATAAGCCCAGCTACTGGAGCGTGGAGTGACTCTTCTATCTTGAATTTGATGACTCTTCTTTAATACTCAGCCGCCTAAATTGGAGTGATCATTTTTTGGTTACATGAGCAGAAATAGTTTGAAGATACGCAGAAATAGCTTGAAGACATAGTCAGTGAAATTGTTTAGGAATTGTTTGAAGACATTATTATTTTTTTTATTTCACTTGTTTGTTTAATTTTGATGGATATTGTGCTCCAAATTGAAGTTGTATGCTTCATTTTGTATTTGGAAGTTCAAATTAATGCATTGGTAGTATTTTTCTTCCCTATTTTTTTCTCATTATTTGCTTTTGATAAAAACAAAATAATTTACTACCAAACCCGCTCACCCAACCCAAACCAACCCGTATGAGGTTGGGTTGGGTTGGTTTGGGTTACATGAAAATTTTCGAAGAAACCGATTCAACCCAACCCATATTTATTTGATTGGGTTGGATCTTTAAATGCATCAAAACCCACCCAACCCGACCCATGCCCACCCCTAGTTTCGGATGTAATAAAATACAAATTAGTACGTTCTCCGCCACACAAGCGGTCCACCTCAAGTTATTGGATAATGATCGAAGGCAATTTAGTGTCAAAGTAAGAAACAAGATGATGTTGTCAGGTCAAGTGTGGAAGCAGAGTATCAAGCCAAGACATTGGTAACATGTGAACTGACATGGCCAACATTTACTCGATGAATCGAAATTGATATGTTAAATAGATACAATTAATATGTAATAATCAAGCTCCTTTGCACATTGACTTGAACGTTATTAGGACCGAACATATAAAAGTGAATTGCCACTTTAACTTTATAAAAAAAAAAAAAAAAAAGAATCAGTCCCATGCATTCTTACTTAGTTGGTCAATTCCAATTATCAGTTAGCAGATATATTTACTAAGTTTCGTAGATATAATTTGTAATAAGTTTGGTACATTTAACTTATATGCTCCAGGGAAAATATAGAAATATACATTTATTCTTAATTTATTTTCTTTTTATGTACATTTATTGATATACTTTGTATTACCTTGTTTGATAAAAAAAAATACTGTTGTATTACCTTGTACTGTCATATTGCTTAGTACTATAAATAGAAGCCAGTGTAATTCACCAACTCATTCATGCACACAATGTTGAGTTTTTCCATGATCCTTTATCTCTCTCAACATATTAAATATAAAACCAGCAGCCCAAAAAATGCTGATGAGTACCATGGCCATGAAAAAAGATGGGTATCGAAATAATGGCCACCTCTACTTGATCCTTCAAAGAGGGATTTTCCTACATTCAGTTTAAGATAAAACCAGATCATGATTATATTGAACAGCATGCGCCTTCGTAGGCTAAAACTGGAAGCAACACACCCTATCATATTCATAATCACAAAGAAGCACAATTGATAAGCATAATTTAAGATCAAACATTTTGATTGGTAAATAAGATCTTTTCGCACCTAATTTATTGGATATTTGTTTAATATACCTTACACGTTCAAGATATCAAGTCAAAGTGCCATCATTACAACATATCTTGTTAAAACACTTTAAACCCACGTCAGCCAGAATTCATCTTGGTATGCAACTTCTCTCTTCTGCCCAAAACTTGCATTTGAGCATCCTAAGGTGCAGAGATGGCTTGCTAGCCAAAGTTTATTCCTTGAGCTAATGGTAGTTCACTTCCGTAATTGATGGTACTGCAAAGGACAGCAATTGTAATTTCATTATGAACATGCACAGAAAAGAAATATTTATTATTAACATAGCTTGTAACCAAGTGCCAAAGCAACATCTTAAACTCAAGTGTTCAACTAAGAGTTACCATGTAGATCGCCGCATGTATTGCTTCCAGGAGTCACTTCCGGCTTCACGACCACCACCAGTTGCCTTTTCTCCACCAAAGGCACCACCAATCTCGGCTCCATTTGTTGGTATGTTCACATTCACAATGCCACAATCACTACCTCGTGGCCTGCACAGTATTCACACTCATGAGAGGTTTTGGTTAGTACTTGAGTGCCTAAGCCAAACGCACTAGCAGAGATAAAGTGGATAGGGAAAAAATGGTCTATGTAAGCACTTACCCGATCCATTTGAATATAGCTTCAGGTCTTTGTGTAAAGATTGAACTACTCAATCCTTGAGGTACAAAATTGTTCAAGGCAATTGCTTCTTCCAGAGTCTGAGTAGAAAAATTGCCAAGTTCAATAAGAAAGTAAACTCCAAAAGAAATAAGTCCAAAAAAAAAACATATAGAAAATATGCTACCTGAAATTTCATGACATATAAAACTGGACCAAACAATTCTTCTTTAACTACAGGAGCATCTGGAGAAATCTCAACAATTGTTGGTTGGACAAAATTTCCTTCGGACTCTAATACGGATCCCCCTGTTAGGATCTTTCCTCCCTGATAATTAGAGTATCCAGTAAACCATCTCCACACGAAGCATTCATGCATTTATCATATATGAGCAAAAGCTTGCATATACCACTATACGAAATTACAGATAAAGATATGGACGGTTACATGCCTACAATATTTAACTTATCTAGAAGAGAGTGACATGATACATACCTGAGATTTTATGATTGAAATACCCTTCTGAAAGTTCTCTACGGATGAACGAGTATGCAAGGGCCCAACTAGAGTCCCTTTCTCCAGGGGGTCCCCAATTTTGACTTGTTTGTAGACTCCAATAAGTTGATCTAGTACATTTGTGTAAACACTATCATGGAGAAACTGCATTACAAGGCAGCTAAATTAAAAAATAAATATACCTTCAAAAAATCACACATGACAGCAACAGAATTATGAAATTTAAATTTTTAAATTGGTTGTAATACCAGTCTACGGCAGGTTGTGCAACGCTGACCAGCAGTACCTACAGCTGCAAACAAAATAGAGCGCACAGCCAGTTTGATGTCTGCATCATCCATGACTATTATTGCATTGTTACCACTTAACTCAAGCAAGCATTTGCCAAATCTTTCATTAACTGTTTGCTGGACTATCATGCCCACCTATAGTAGGGAATGTATCATTATCAACTCAACAGCATAGGTTGTAATATTCAAATCATACTGAAATAAATAAGCATTTGCACATTATCTCCACCTGACGTGTTCTAATAGGGGGATGAGCAACATATATTGATGCACTGTGCATGATGCATGGGGGTAGTCACACGAAAGAGGTCATGTTTTAGGGTATTAGATATCAAATATCTTTACAAACAGTCACTATAATAAGACTGTTACAACTACTATGGACAACTAAACTGAGCACCATCCAGGTGCAACTACATCTTTTAACAGAGTGGAAATTTGTATATCCCATTCAATTATTTTAATTATGTTGCCTGTTTAAAAGTTATGTCCAATGACCAAGTAAGGACACAAATAAAGTACCTTTGAACTTCCAGTAAAGGAAACCAGGGGAATGCGTGTGTCTTTTGCTATTGCCTGACCAATTTCAGCACCTCCACAGAAAGAGGTGAATATTGCACCAGGTAATTTGTTCCTCTCAAGAACTTCCGCTACTAGCTTTGTCACAGCAATAGTTATCAAAGGAGTTGTTGGAGCGCCCTTCCTTGAATCATGTGGTAAACAGAAAAACTCATATATTGAAAAGATAACACAATTTCCATTAAATATTTGAAACACTCCAGAGGAAGGAACTGACAATATATCAATACAAATAACAAATAATTATAAAATTATCAACCAACATGCAGCACTGTTAGTTTCATATTTATTCAATTTTTTGTTTAAGAATATTATAATTTTATTTGAATTAAAAAATGTATACAATATACATAATGATTGTAGTTATATAACTAATACATAGTATTCTGGTAAGATGCTGGAAGCATCCCAAAGCAGAATCAGATTCGACGTCCAAACTCCCACCTTAGGCAATTTTCAATGTCTACATCAATAATTTCACCAGACAAACCACACAAACCGCAGCCTGTTCGTTGGTTTGACCAGTTCATAGCTGGTTCAGCCGGCCAAATTTCGGTTTTCAAATAACTGGCTCTGAAGATTGATCTGGACCGGACAGTGGACCTGTTCCCCTGGTCCGGACTGGTTTTCAAAATCAAGTTTAATCCAAATAAACTAGTTTAGGATCCACAAGAAAGGTGGGTTTCCGTAACAGGATGCGTAGTTGCAGGAAAGCCCAAAAGGCTGTTCCCAGCCTTGTTAGGGGAGATGCCTACCATCTCTCTTTTACCAGAACAATCAAGTCAATTGGTCCGTTTAAAATACATAGAATAAACACTAATGCATCAAAAACTGAAGTTTTGGTTATATAGAGCTGAGTGTTTAATTCTCATTCAAGTCAAATAAATTGATGGAACAAAATAAGACCAAGAAAATTGATCCGAAGTCTACATACAGCATTAGTCCAACCAATTTTGCAGATGAAATCCCTCAACAATCAATGCCAAATTGCCAATCACACACGAAAATAAAGCAAACAAATTGTACAGACTATGGAATATTAACAAAACAACTGGATCTGACTTAAATATGACCAATTGATTAATCTCATAAAATATCCAGAGACAGAAGTGCAGACTTACCACACAACACAGTTACCACAGACTAATGCAATGCAAGCATTCCATCCTGGGGCACAATAGAGACGAACATGTTTTAATTACAATTAAAGAATCAGAGAATTTTGAGAAAACTACACGCACAGATATGTTAGCACACTGATAGGGACTTAGACCCAAGGCCCAATATTACTTACTAGAGTGTATGTGAGGATGATGCATCTGTGATGCACTTGATCAGAATTAGGAGAGAGGGAAATGTAACTAATTGCATAGCTGGCAGTATTGGGCGTGTGGGCATTTTGTATGGGGAGAGAATATGAGTATGAGGGAGGGAGGCAGTAGAGGTAGGCTGGAATTAGGACTTGGGACTTGGGAGAGCAGGGTACTCTTTAATTGCCCAATATCTTCGTTTTCCATTTTTCTTTCTACCATTGTAATACAGCTTTTGTTATCCCTTTGATAACAGATCTGTTTTCTTCAATTAATACAAAATACTCTCAGTTTTCTTTCTTTAATTTCTGGGTTCCTAACACACACATCCATTTATTTAAAGTGGGGTTGATAATGACACCGGTAGCAGATTTGATTTACAAATATTATAGTAGCAACCCCCCATTCTGAAATATTTTTGTATTATATAAAGAGCAGTTAACAAGTAACAACAAACTAAAATATATCACCGGATGGAAATGCATTGAAAAAGGACAAGATGGTATAAAGTGAGCCAAACCTGCTCATGAATAAGATAACATACAAGCTTAATGAATTGGGGATAATGTAAATTTTATCAGAAAGATAGTTCTCAATCAAGATGGCTCCTATATAAATGTATCAGACTTTCAGGTGAAGTTCAGAATACAAGCAAAAATTAGATGACCATATGACAGTGAATCATCAACATTCTGAAACTAAATTATATGTAATGTTGTATTGATATCTAAGATCCCAAGAAATTTATCACTACGTGCATTGAGACAGGCTGAGAAAAAGCATACCTAGAACAGCACATGGAAAGTTGAAAGCAGTGATTACACCAACTATTCCTAGAGGATTCCATACCTGTGGTGTAAAAATGCATGCACTACAGTTAATGATTATACCTCCTACCATAAAATGGTATAGAATGTAATTAAACAATCATAGTTTAAATATTGCACCTCAAACATCATATGATCCGGACCTGTAAGGAAACAAATAGAAGAAAAAAAAATATTACATAAAACTGGAACACCTTGGAGAGAAATTAGTATAAAAGAAAAGTCTATACATAACTACAAGTTACTTTAAATAACAATGTAACCAGAAGAATTATAAAGGAAAACATCAGCAATTGATATAGATAAACAATCTTACGTTCTGATGGTATAATTGAACCATTCAATTGTCGGCTTAGCCCAACAGCATAATCACACATATCGATAATTTCCTGTAACAAATAAGCATGAAAGATTGCAAATTATATCATATACAAATGCTATGTGCAAACAACAAATCTTTCATATGATACTTTTCTCTTTTTCATAGTGTATATGATTAAATTTGTTCTATGCATAATTAGAAGAAACACCGAATTGCTTTCTGAGTGCAGTTAGCCTATATACACACTAAACATTTATGGAATGCCCTCAAAAAGAGTATGAAGCACCTTTGAAAAGTGACCATCCTTAGAGAACCAAATACAAGGCATAGACCAAGAAGATGCAGTGAATATTGAACAACTCTAAATTATAAGCAATTTACACAGAAACTGAATAGAAGCATCATATTTTGGACATAGAATTGTCTTCTCAGAATAAAACCCTTCAATTAAATAATCAAGGCCATAGCATGTGGTGATAACATATGTGGTTGAGAGAAAAAGTAAGAATAGTTAGATATATGCAGCTGCAATGGACAGGCCCACATGAATAAAAATAATTATTTGACAAATCACCAAACCCCTTCACACTTCCAAGAATATTTGTGATGTAAATCACCAGATAACCAGCTATAGGGCATAAAATTTCACCAGAAACAACATAAATTTGGGTGGCCCTGAAGACATTGCATTGTTGTAATTTAGAAACAGCTGAAGCTTGCCACTAATTATCTTGATTAAGCTGAGTGTTATAGGCAATCTTAACTCTTCTATGTTGTCTCAAACCTGACAATATCTTACAAAATATGGTGGAAAAAAGAGATTTGTCATACCTGAACCTCCCCAATTCCTTCTGGAAGAATTTTCCCCATCTCAAGCGATACCAGCCTACCCAGAGGATCCAATTTGGCCCTTAACGCATCACCAATCTGTCTTACAATCTCACCTCTCTTTGGTGCCGGAATCTGCAAGAAGATCATAAGTACATCCTTGTCATATAGTTTCCAATAATATGTAAATACAATACTGGCTACTACAACTCTACCATGTTAACAAAATACAACTATAAAATAAAAAGTAAAGTATAAAAACACAAGTGCAATTATAAATTAATTAAAAAAAAAAAAAACACTCACGGTCATCCATATCTTAGCTGCTTCACTGCAAGCGTGCAATCCCTCCTCATAATCTTGCAAAGTTGCTTCGGTCACTTCAGCAATAGTCTAATTTCAAATACACAATATTTAGATACACAACAATGAAAGTAAAAAAAACCCAAGAAACTATGACAACAATTATCCAATCAAGCTCAAATTCGTTCTACTTCATCACTAAGGTATGGTAAAATAATAATATTAACAACAAAAACAACAAATAATAATTTCCCTTCCTTCACATCAAAATTAAAGTTGCCTTCAACAATTCATCATACATACTATAAAGAATTCAAAAATTAAAGTAAACCTGATTGTTAGAAGGATTGATAGAAGTGAGTGATGAACCAGTGGCTTTCCATTGGCCATTAATGTAACCGCCAACGTTGGTGGAACCCAAACCGATCTCCTTTAAAAACTCAAAGTCTTTTGTGTTATCGGAACCCATTTCAGCTGCAACCCAAAGGGATCGAATGAAAACGAGAAGACTCTATGTGTGTAGCAAGATACTTTGGATGAGAAATAAAGTAGGAAGTGCGTAGATAGAATATATTATGTAGCTACTCAGACACAGACAGTGATGATAGGAAAGAAATCAAAGGTTTCGGATTTTGGGACCCACACAGAGAAAGATGATAATGATGATAATTGAAGTGCTTGCGGGCGTTGTCACGGAATCAAAAAGTGATCTTAATTCGACAAATTTTTTAATATATCACAGTTTCCATTTTTATTTTTTAAAATAATATTTTTTTTAAAATATATATTAAATTATCATTATTTTAAAATTAATTTAGAAGTCGGTTTTAGCTTTCACGATTTTTGAACATAATTGTGCAAAAAAAATTTTTTAAGCCCTTGAGAAGTCGGGTTTGCTAACCACCACTTTTCAAGGGAATTTCTAATATATTTTTTAAATGTTATAATTTAAATTTTAAATTAATTTATATTATTTAATTAATTATGATAATTAGCTAAATTAATTATATTAATTTTAAATTATTATTTTAAATATTAATTTTATTAATACAATAATAACAATTAATAATACACTTATAGAAAATATTTAATATTGATTAAAAGTAGAAACGGTACAACGATACAAATTTTCTATTGTTGCGTAGAAGGTCCGGCACGGTTCGGACATTTATTCCTGCTATGACCCTCATTCCGACACAGACCAAATCTCTTACGGCGACTCCCCCCTCCCTCAGATCCATCTCCGTGCGAATGCTGATATATTGTGGACGACCCCGTGGATTTCTTTGCATGTCTTGATTATGGCACACCTCTACTCCAGTATACGTTGGCCAATATGCTTCGTTTGGCACCACGCTGAACTCTTCGCGGTAAACATTGAAGACATATTCCAACGTGTACACAGCAGACACATATTCCCAATAGTCGTGATTTACGCTTGAACAATCCAGCGATGACATGTGAGCATGGAATGTGTATGGCCTGAAACTTTCCACAGTCACACCACCTCGCATTCAAGTCTACCTTGAATCGCCCCGCAGGCCGCCCTTCTCGTGGGTCGATCAACTCGTCCACCGTGAAAATTTTTTATTTTCGGTCATAATGTTGGACACGGTGAGAGTTGGACTTTGCCCGTTCCTCCTCAATGTCCTTGGTGACAATTTCAGACCAGACATGACTGGAATGGATCATTGCGCTTAGTTGCCTCCCACTGTCGGCAAAAGTTTGAGATAACTTATAATAGGTTGCCTGGACCACAGCAGTGATTGGAAGATGCCGCGTTCCCTTAAGTACCCTGTTAATACACTCTGAAAGGTTCATTGTCATGTGTCCTCAACGTCGCCCTTCATCATACGCTTGAGTCCATTTTTCCTTGGGTATCTCGTCAACCCTTATCGCGGCTTCTTCGTTCCAGTCGAGGAGCAAACCCCGGTAATAACGCATGTTTGGCTGGTTCAGGGTGTATCTTGAATGGTTGGAATGTTAGAAATGTCTAAATTGACATGAATAGAATAGAAACAAGAAATAATTGTAATTTGTATGACTGCGGTACTAACCCATATTGACGACCTTCTTTCTTATATCTGCATTCTTGAATCTCCGCATGAAGTTTTGTGCGATGTGTCGAACACAATATACATGCATTGAAGGAGGATTGTGCCATCCACTGTCTGCTCGCCGGTATGCAGCTTTTATTGACTCGTGCTTATTCGAGACCAATGTTATGTTGGCTTGGGGTGTGACGTGCCTCCTCAAGTTTTGGAGGAAGAAAAACCATGCCTCTGCCGTCTCACCCTCGACAAGGGTGAAGGCTATGGGAATTGTTGGTTGGCTCCATCTTGAGCTGTTGCAATCAATAGCGTCCCCTTGTACTTTCCATACAACCAAGTTCCATCCACCATAACAATTGGCTTGCAAAATGCAAATCCACTAATGCACGGCTTGAAAGTCCAGAAAAGACAATGGAAGATTCTCTTATCGGGAACTAGATAAGTCCCGACGTAAGCTGGCAGCGTCTGCAGTTCAGTGATTGTGCCCGGAACATAAGTATGTAAGGCCATGAGCCATGTTGGAAGGTAATTGTAAGATAGCTCCCAGTTCCCGTATATTTGTTCGATAGCCTTTTGCTTGGCTATCTATACCTTCCGGTATGTTGTGGTATAGGTGTATTTTTCTCGTATGTAGACAATCAACACCGAGATAGACAACACCGGATCCTCCTTCACCATTTGCTTGATACTTTCACAAATAATGTTCGAGTCAAGCTTCCGATGATCTTGTGAGAGAGTTGCTGATACACATGTATGTGGTTCGTCCAGCTTACGGATCTCCCAATAGCCTTTCGTTGTGCGATTCTTCACTCTGCACCTTCACCGGCATGCAGGGTTGTTGCACTTAATCATCCATCTGTCGTTATCAGAGTGCTCTACCTTGAAATCCAGGGAGTTCTTGATATGGTACCTCTTGATCGCAAATTGGGCCATTTCTTTTATAGCAAACCTCATGTTTGTTTGTAGGCTATCTGGGACATCAATTTGATCCAAAGACACTCGCGATAGAACGTGGCTAAAATCGTCTGATGGAGCAACCCCATCTAAGTTCACATTACGAAAGTGTGGTGGTGGCTCGTATGGAGGAGAGGTTGAGGAGGGACCCACACCAACTTCTTCTTCTTTGTCGTCGTCATCATTGACTGACAATGCAACAATCTCGGCTTCATCCTCACTGAAGTCACCAACTTCTTCGTGGTGGAACCCAGCCACGATGCTGACGGGAATAGCATGAGTTTGTACATCAACATTGGATGGGTGGTTTTCCTTGGCATGAAGGAATGATGGGTTGCACTCTTTGGCCGGAGGAAAGGAGGGGCGATAGTCATAGGAGGAAGGAAAAGATGGGCTGTCGTCAGAGGAGGAAGGAAAAGATGGGTGGTAGTCAGATGAGAAAGGAAAAGATGGGTGGTAGTCTTCAGTCACTGGAAAAGATGTGTGGTAGGGTTCTGTTTCATGGAAAGATGTGTGGATTGTTTGCGTTGGTGCATTAAGGTCAAAGATGTGAGGCAGTTCGCCTTGGGGGTTATCGATGGAAACATCCTCGAGATGTGCGTATAGCTCAATGATGGTAACGCCGAGGTTGAGGCTTTTGCAATTGTCGAACATGTCGAACATCAGTTCTACATCCTCATCTCCTTGAAGATAGTGTGGCTGATGTCGAACGTATCCCGTTGCAATGGACATAGGATATTGATAAACAATATCGCCCACCTTCTTGTCGTTGTTGGCTTTTATCTTCGTATGGATAGTTGTTCTCAGTTGTTGAAGGTTGTTGGTTTTCCTCACATTCAGCAAGATTGGGTGGTCGCACTGAAACAACACCCCATATGGAGAGTCCATTTCAATTTGGTCGTTGTGATAGAGTGTAACAAAGACAGATGTAGGTGCCATGACTTGGTGAAGAAATGTGGTAGGGTGACTTAGTGAAGGATGAGGTTGACTGAAGAAATGAAGCTTAGTGAAGAAATGAGGTTGATTGAAGTTCAATTTATAGTGGTGAGGTTATTATGACCCGTCTGCTGCTACACCCGTCTACTGTGACCCGTCTGCTGTTTCACCCGTCTATTGCTTCACCAGTCTGCTGTGACCCGTCTGCTGTGATCATGTGAGTGTGTCAGTGCATTGGGCAGTGCGAATTTACTGTGCGCATGTGAGCGCATCAGTGTGTCATATTTTACTGTTGTGACCCGTCTGCTGTGACCGTGTGAGCATGGCAGTATGTCATAATGACCCGTCTGCTGGTCATTTGAGTGTGTTAGTGCATTGGACGGTGCGAATTTACCGT
Source organism: Ammopiptanthus mongolicus (assembly GCA_039655645.1). NCBI lineage: Eukaryota > Viridiplantae > Streptophyta > Magnoliopsida > Fabales > Fabaceae > Ammopiptanthus > Ammopiptanthus mongolicus. The sequence goes on from CM077345.1 coordinate 88,877,906, forward strand.
GAGCATGTGAGCTCGTCTACTGTTTTACTGGTCTGCTTAGACGAGTGAAACATCAGACAAGTGATAGGCAGACGTTTCAAAAATATGCTGAACACTTGTCTGATGTTTCACTCGTCTTAGAAGACAAGTGAAACAGCAGACTAGTGAAACATCTGCTGATCACTTTTCTGATATTTCACTTGTCTAAGCTCTGATGTTTCACTCGTCTGCTTATCACTTGTCTGTTGTTTCACTTGTCTTCTTAGACGAGTGAAACATCAGACAAGTGATCAGTTGATGTTTCACTAGTCTACTTAGACGAGTGAAACATCAGACAAGTGATCAGCAGATGTTTCACTCGTCTGCCTATCACTTGTTTGCTGTTTCACTCGTCTCAACAGACGAGTGAAACATCAGACAAGTGATAAGATGAATGACCTTACATCCTCTACTTATTATACTGACCTTGCGATGTATTTTACTAGATGGAGTGGCGGGGGACTACAGTATAGCGAAACTCCGCGGGGTGACATTACGGGGTACAGATTGAGAGTCGATTATATGGAAAGTAACCAGTTTTTGTGGTTGCCTTACAGAGATCTTCAGAGCGTGATACCACGAGAAGCATATAGAGAATCCAGATTGTGGACTTCCAGAAACGCACTTATATGTTGCCAGAATGTAGAATGGCATCAAACAGATAGGGTGAAGCTACAATTTGGTCTTTCGCAGGAAACACTGGGAGAACCTGCAAATATGGATGCCCTGCATGACTTGGACATGCGAGGTTGAAAACTGGAGAATAAAGCATGCAGAATTGATCCAGTTTTGGCAAGAACGCTGAAATGGCATCATATCGGGACAACTGATTCCGGGTTATGTGTGTCACACGGCTGAGTATATGACGTGGTTTAGGCAGAACTCGAGACCGTACCTGTCTATTCCGCAACAGTTGCAAGGCCCGCGGGGTGATGTTTAACACGTTCCGGATATTGGACCAAGTATGCCCACCCAACAGCGACCATGGCGTAATGCACGTCGCCAACTCAGCCCCCCGATTCCCATAGCTGATGATGACCCCCAACCACATCGCCATTCATTTGCCTACACCCTTATGCAATGAGACGCTTCCCCACCGCCTGACCAAGGTCGACACTCTATCGCTTCCATTGATGGAGAATTTTATAGCAATCTGTTTGGCACAGACCTCGGAACGCCACAATCGGCAGCCACATACATGCAAAGTATGTACTCGTTTGGCGTTCCATCATTCCCCTTTCCGGCCGACGGTAGTTCTTCAATGCCTCCCACAAATCTTAATCTCAACACGGGTGTGCAGCAAGCAGAGCAACCCGCTGCAGCGGATGAGGAACAACCACATCGAAGTCGTCCACGCCGTAACCGACGACCTCCACAATGTGGAATTGGACATCATTTAGGAGATTAATTTTTATGCATTTGTCATTATTGTATTTTTTGTTTAATTAATTAAATCTAAAATTTTTAGGTATTTGTCATTATTTTCCCTTTTAGTTTAATAAATAAAATTTTTATTAATCTTAATTAATAAAATTAATTACGTTAATATTTATAACCTTAATTAAAAATTAATTTCAATAATTTAAATAATAATTTAAATTAATACAATATAGCATTTCAAAATAAATAAAAAAAGAAAAAAATTAAAAACCCTTGAGAAGTCGTGGTTAGCAAACCCGACTTCCCAAGGGAAAATATAAAAAATTTTGATTGATCAAGTTGAGAAGTTGTGGATGTTAAAAACGACTTCTCAATGCAATTTTAAAATAGTGGTAGTTTGGTATATAATTTGGAAACGATGGTAATTTGGAAAATAAAAAGTGAAACAGTGATATAGTGATAAATTTGCCTCTTAATTCTTACCAACACAATTTGTTTTGGATTTAATTGGTATGCATTGACAGTGTAAAGTATCAATCAGAAATTGTCAAATCAGTAAAAAAAAATTGACTCTAATCCAAACTATCTTAAAAATCATTGAAACTGTGATTTTTGATTGATTGACTGTGTAAAAAATTTTACATTGACTATATATAACAATTAAACTCATTTCTTTTTGGATAAGCTTCTCAAAACTGATTATAATTAAAAGTAAAATGTACCCTAAGAAAGTAAGAATGATTTACCCTTAATTATTTATAGTATATTGAGAATTGAGATCTCAATTCATTTTAACTAATCAAGTATGATATGTCCTTACTTTCTCACCTTACACAATTTAGAGGAGCCTAATACTTTCTTTTTTTGGTACATAATACTTTCTTTTTTTTTGGTATTCAATTCAATGATATGTATGGTTCCTATGAAGATCTTTTTTTGTGTGTACCAAAATATCTCCGGCCAATAACCGAAGATTAATATCTTTCGAGATGTACAGATCATCGAAGTAGGTTTTGTCTCTCCTCCAAATGAATCGATGGATATAGATGAATGGATCAATAAATGTTTTTGTAAAAGCCCTGAAGACACAGATAATGACTCAGCTGATGCAAATTTCTCCCCTTCTCATGAAACTATCATCAAGGGTTAATGGAAATTCTCTACAAAGCCCACCATGGAGCATGATGATGTGTGATGATGTGTATTACTTTATTAAAGATTTTTTTTGACTCAATATCAAAATTATTACATCATTAAAAATATTTGATTTATTATTATAATTAGCTTAAAAGCCAAACATATGATGATTTGTAATTGGTTGACCGTTAAAAAACTTTACACTAACTGTGTATAGAAATTATTTTTTTTAATATATTTTTTTCAATAACCCAAACACCTGTTTCAAAAGAAATAATTTGTACTTCTTTAATTGTTTTACCTTTTTTTACAAAAAAATTCATCTAAACATGTTAAAAACAAAAAAAGTTCATTTTTTAAAGTAAAACTTTTTCTATCTAAAACCGAACTTTAATAGAAATTAGTAAGCTTTGCTTGGTAATACATGTGAAGAGGGAAAGAAATAATTTGAAGAGATAATGTTTCTTTTTAGGTTCTATTATGTTTTATTCTCACACTTTTAGAATAAGAAACTTATATATTGATTTAATTGGTATGCTATACACTGATAGTGTAAAAAATTTGTACACTATTAATCAATATAACTTGTCACATCAGTTAAAATGTTTGACTCTTATCTTAATTACTTTAAAAGTCACTCATACGATAATTTCTGATTGGCTGATAGTATAAAAAAAAAAAACTTTAGATTAACAGTGTATAGCAATTAAGCTCTTATATATTTTTATATTGTTTAAAATATTCGATTCACATAATAATTATTTAAAAATTCATATACATGATAATTTGTAATTAGTTTGATGGTCTAAAAAAATTTACACCGCATTTGTTAGGTTGTTTTGGGCTTTTCCCTCCTTTTAACCAAAAAAAAGTATTTGATTCTCATAATAATTATTTTAAAATTCATATATATGATAATTTGTAATTAGTTGGTTTAATTGTACTTTTAGTCCTCCTACTATTGATCATGTACGATTTTGGTCCCTAAAGTTTTTTTTTTTGCATATTTGATCCCTCTATTTTTTCAATATTGCAAATTCAGTCTTTTCATCAATGTCCACCGTTTTTTCAATGATTAATAGAGAGGAACAACTGCTCTAAGCCCATAGAACCTCTGGTTAAGCTTCTGTGATAAAGGATTTGTGGTGAAACCAAAAATAGGACCCGAAAAGGAGGGACGAAACCAGTAAATAGCATAGAAGAATCATTGATATCATGTTAAATTGGAGAGCCAGATGAGGGAGAACTTCAACTATTGATTCTATGCACTTAGAGAAGTGATTACTCTATGTTAATCATTGAAAAAATTGACAGACATTGAACGGAATTAAAAAATAGGAGATCAAATGTGCAAAAAAATCTATAAGGGCCAAAATCACACAAGGTCAATAATAGGAGGACTAAAATTGCAATTAAGCCTAATTAGTTTGATGGTCTAAAAAAATTTATACGGACTGAGCATCAAATCAAATTCAATTTGTTTATTCTAACAACCAATTTTATGAAAATCGAATCGGGAACTGAGGTTAAAACTTAAAACTGTTTATATAGTCAGATTGGTTTAAACCGATCAAAAATCGGATTGGACCAGGTTGGACCAAGTGAAATCGGATCTCACCAATTTTTTCTGGGCAGAAAATTAAAATTTAAAAACTAGAAGACAACGTTAAAAGCAAAACAGTAGAAGATGAGATAAATAGAAAACTTAGCGTGTGCTTTGATAAACGTGATTTTGGATATAATTGATTTTGTAGAATTGGTTTCAACATAATTGAGTTTGAAGTGAAGTGATTTATGTTTGAATTTTTTTATTTTGAAAGCAAATTTGATGTAAAACTTAATATAATATTTTTCAATCTAAAAACAGAAAATACTTCAAGCTGCTTCTGGTAGAATCGATTCGGGATGCAAAATTACTTCCAAACGTGTAAGCAAACACTTATTTTTCTACCAGAATCACGTTTGACAGATGTAAAAGCAGTTTTGGTGCTCCGACCTTGATACCAAACATACATTTAATCGACAGTGCAGAACACCTAAACAAAAAACCTACAGTGTGACGGTGCAGCAGAAGGCTAGAAGTGTTTGTCTCGATCGTACATTTCTTTATCTTCGTCTCCGAGGCCAAGTTCGTCCTTGCTGCAGTCCGTCCGACAAGCATTGCTGCAGTTATAGTGGCGAAAACTTTTGTATCCCTAAAGTGCAATAAATTAAGAAGTTAAAGAGAAAACGTAAAAAAAATTAATAATAATAATATAATAAGGAAAAACTAAATGAGAAAAAATAGAGCTACAAAAAAAGTTATATTTGTGGAGTATAATTTATAAGGCCGAACGTGTGCGTGAATACACGTTTACTCAAACGTGCCCCGTAGGAAAGGCAACAACATCATCGTCTTCAAAATTTTGAGGAAGTTGCATTTCTCGTACTCCTTTGGAATAGGATTCTCTCCTTTAACCGGAATATCCTGTTAGAGAAAAATAGATACATTTTTTGTTATAGAAGAATTTATTCATTATGAATATTGATTATAGGATTCATATATTATTGCATTAAAAATTACTTTGTATCTTTCTCTCTAATAGGATTTCCTGCCATTATTGTAAGAATCCAAATTCCTATTCTTCTTCTTCCCTCTCCCATTCTTGTTCTCAATATCAGGTTCCAATTCCCATATATTCCAAATTGCACAGATATGACACGATCCATAGCTTTTTCCCATGCAAACCGCTCCCATTTCCGTTTAGTTTTCAATGCCATTTCTGGGTTGGTGCTGCTTTTCTTATTCTACACTCACAAAAACTTTGGTGGTGGCACCCATTTTGATAACAAATGGAGTGGTGGGTCTCATTTTCACGTGATTCATCATCGCAAAATGACACAACTTAATACCAAGTCAACCGCTCACGTTTCTTCTTCACTCTCCAACAATAATGTGACCATAATAAGTGATACCAAAACATGCAATGATTTGTTTGCACATGAAAGTAACTCCAACAAATGCCAATTCTTGAAAGAAAACCCGGGTTGCACTTCTGGAGGGTATTTCAATTACATAACCTTTCTTTACTGTGCATGCAAGAACTTCAGGTTTTTAGGGTATGCAGTTTTGTTTGTGTGGTTAGCTGCATTGTTCTATTTGTTGGGTAACACTGCTGCAGATTACTTCTGTTGTTCTTTGGAGAAGCTTTCTGGTTTGTTGAAGTTGTCACCAGCTGTTGCAGGAGTTACTCTTTTACCCCTTGGAAACGGTGCTCCTGATGTGTTTTCCAGCATTGCTGCTTTCATGGGTAAGGGTGCTGGTGAAGTTGGTCTAAATAGTGTGTTGGGTGGGGCTGTATTTGTTACATGTGTTGTTGTTGGGGTTGTTTCTCTTTCTGTTTCTAATAGGAGAGTTCAGATTGATAAAAAGTGTTTCATCAGAGATGTATGTTTTTTCCTTTTCACTATTTTGTCTCTTGGATTTATTTTGATTGATGGTAAGGTTGCTGTTGGTGGTGCTGCTGCATTCATCTTAATCTATGTGGTGTATGCTTTTGCTGTTGCTGCTAATGAGGTTTTGAAGAAACATGCTGGGAAACTCAAGTTAGGTAGTCTAACCCCTTTGCTTCCTGAGAAGGGGAGCATGTTTTCTCATCTCAGTGAAGAGGGTGATGAACATGAATCCATGCTTGTTGAAGTTCCACATCTTCAAAGTAAAGTGCCACAATGGATGTGGGCCCCAAATGTAGCAATTTATGCAAATATTAATGTGAAGTATAGTCAAGAGGGCACAAAGTTTGTGTGGGGATGGATTGATGAAGAAACACATGAAGAATACTCTTACTATTCATATTTCAGACATTTTTCATTGTTGGAGGTGCCATTGATAGTTCCAAGAAGATTAACAATACCAATAGTTGAAGAGGAGCGATGGTCAAAAGGTTATGCTGTTGCTAGTGCTTCATTATCACCAATACTACTTGCATTCTTATGGAATACTCGAGATAATGTGGCTTCTTTTAGTTGTATGATTGTATATGTTGGTAGTGTTGCCTTAGGTTGTGTGCTTGGTATTCTTGCATATATTTACACCAGATCTGATCAACCACCTCAGAGGTTTCTGTTTCCTTGGGTTTTTGGTGGATTTCTTATGAGCATTGTGTGGTTCTACATCATTGCAAATGAGCTTGTTGCTTTGTTACTATCATTTGGTATCATTTTTGGGATAAATCCATCTATTCTTGGTGTAACAATATTAGCATGGGGCAACTCAATGGGGGATTTGGTGTCAAATGTTGCAATGGCACTGAATAGTCAAGATGGGGTGCAGATTGCCATGTCAGGGTGCTATGCTGGTCTTATCACTAGTGCAAAATATGGATTCTACAACAGGTTTCTAGATCGGTTGAAAAGGAACCGATTTAAAAAAAGAGGCGGTGACAATTTTGAAAATAAGTTCAAAATTATTTACATCGGTTCATAAAGAAACCGATGTATAAAACATTTAACATCAGTTAAATATTTCAACCGATGAATACAATTTAAATAAAAAACTATTTATTTATTCCCGCCAAGTATATACATCGGTTATTACACAACCGATCTCATTAGTAAACTTTCAAACTCGGTTATTTTACAACCGATCTCATTATTAAACTTTCAACATCGGTTCTATTAACTAACCGATTTCAAATCTTCATTAAACCCATTTCTCCAACGTTAATCTTTCATATCTTTCCCTCCTCACTGTTTGCCCTCTCTCTCGTTTGCTCCTTCTCCTTCATCCTTCACCACCGTAACCTAGCACCATCCTTCATCCTTCTCCTTCTCCTCACATTTCGTTGCTGCTCCTTCATCGCTGATACACTGCCCACGGCTCCTTCATCCTTCATCCTTCATCACCTCTCTCTCGTTTGCTCCTTCTCCTTCATCCTTCACCCTCTCCTCTGAACCTTTGTACCAAACTTTGCCCACGGCTTCACCTCTGAGGTGAGTTTGTTTACATTTATTTTTTCGTTTTTGGCTTTAGGTTTTATGATATTATAGTTTATTCGTAATGGCTTTATTTTTTCATTTCGTTTTTGGCTTATAGTTTATTTTCAATTCTACTTAGGACAAGGCAGCACCTGTTGCTACTCCAGAAAAGCCACCTGAAGAAGATCTGAATCCATTCTTGATATTCCCTAACCTGAGGAAAATTTGAAGGTACGTATCTAATATCCTTATTTTGATTATTAATTGCTTCCCCATTCTATTCTGTTGAACCCAATGCTTCACTCTGTTAGTGTGCTCATGTCATATGGAGTCGTTTCCAGTCTTGCTCATGACATTTATATGAGTGTTTCCATGCAGTGGTCTGCTTAGTAAACTGAGTGAAACTTCCATACAGTTCTCTTTCTTTCTCTCTACATTTTTGTTGTTGTCTGCTACCTGTTACTTTGGTTTTGCTATGTAACTTGATTAGTTTTACAGTATGCATATGGCATGTAACTTGATTAGTTTTACAATATCGCATGTAACTTGGCAGGAAATCCATACGTGACATTTTAATGAAGAAAAACACTTCTCCTTCTGATTAGATTTTCTTATGAAATTAAAGGGAGAAAGGAAGAGAAAAAGTATTAATGTATTAGTTTTACTATTTGCTGCTTTAACTTAGGGATTAATTGGACTGTTGGATTATCTTTTAGTGTTAATAAATTAGCAAAACCTTAGTTTCCCGTTTGAGATTCAATATTAATGAGCATATGTGTACTTTATTAAGGTACTACTCATTGTATTGAATCTTGAATTGTCCAAGTTGGACAGTTTGGGGAAAAACTTATTCTTCATTTGGTTAATACTTATTCCTTAATTCTCATATCTTATACTTGAAGAAATTTCTGTCTGCTGCATTTCCTTTTGTTCTCCGGGTGCACACTTTGTCGCGGTGGATGTCACCGCGGTCAAGTCGTGTACGTCGGAGACCAATGGGAAATGCTGCCGAAATTTCGTTAAGTATGGGCATGAAAGTTAAGGACTAATTGTTAACTGAGTGTTGAAGAAGTTTCTTCTCGAATGGGATAGGGCCATACCCTGTGATAAAAAGGAGTTGAAGATCTTGGACTAAGTGAAGTTGGTGTTGTTGTAGTTATGGATCGTAATTGGATCGATGCTAGACGCACAAGTCATGAGTATGAGAATGGAGTGGAAGAGTTTTTAGAATTTGCTAAAAGAAATGTTCCCGATAGTAATGGAAGGTTTTATTGTCCTTGTGTTAATTGTTTGAATGAGAGACGACTGGAAGCTGAGAAAATACGAGAGCATCTTATTTGTGAAGGGATATGTAAGAGTTATACAAGATGGATATGGCATGGTGAATTGTTAGACAAACCAAGTGTGTCCCAAAGAGAGGAGGTTGATGACGTAGATATGGACGATCGACTAGAGGACATGATCCGCGATATTGGACAAGAGTCATTTCAACGAGCAAATGTGTATGATACTTTGTGCAGTGATGCAGATAAGCCTTTGTATCCTGGGTGCTCTAATTTCACACGGTTGTCAGCGGTGTTAAGATTGGTAGTTGTGAAGGCGAGAAATGGGTGGAGTGATAAAAGCTTCACCGAATTGCTTGAGTTGTTGAAAGAGATGCTTCCAGAAGGTAACACATTGCCGAACCGTAACTATGAGGCGAAGAAGATATTGTGTCCGATGGGTATGGAGTATAAGAAAATACATGCATGTCCTAATGATTGCATATTGTATAGGAATGACTTTGAAAAGATGCACGAGTGTCCAAGGTGTGGGGTATCACGCTACAAAGTGAACGATGGTGATTCAAATTGTGATGTGATCACAAAGGGTCCTCCTGCGAAGGTGTTATGGTATCTTCCATGCATTCCAAGGTTCAAGCGATTGTTCGCTAATGTAAATGACGCAAAAAACATTAGGTGGCATGCAGATGAGAGAAAATGTGATGGACAGCTTCGCCATCCGGCTGATTCTTTGCAATGGAAGAGAATTGATAGTTTATTTCCGGATTTCGCCAATGAGAAAAGAAACCTTAGGCTTGGACTTGCTACCGATGGCATGAATCCGTATGGCACCTTAAGTAGTATTCATAGTTCATGGCCTGTTCTCCTGGTAATTTATAACCTACCTCCTTAGTTGTGCATGAAGCGCAAATACATTATGTTATCTATGATGATTTCGGGCCCAAAACAACCAGGAAATGACTTAGATGTTTATCTAAGTCCCTTGATTGAAGACTTGAGAAAGCTGTGGGTGGAAGGCGTTGATCTGTTTGACGGGTATTGCAATGAGACTTTCAAGATGCGTGCCATGTTATTTTGCACCATCAATGACTTTCCAGCATACGGGAACTTGTCCGGATATAGTGTTAAGGGCCATAAAGCATGCCCTGTATGTGAAGAAGGCACATGCTACCATCAACTACAACATGGAAGGAAGACAGTTTACCTTGGGCATCGAAGATTTCTCACACCTGATCACCCGTATCGTAGATTGAGAAAAGCTTTTAATGGATGCCAGGAGAATGAAATTGCTCCGACGGCCTTAACCGGAGATCAAGTTTATCAACGGGTTAAGGACATGGATATTATCTTTGGAAAGACCCATAAGAAGGCTACTGAGAAAAACATATGGAAGAAGCGGTCGATCTTCTTTGATCTTCCATACTGGTGCAAACTTGATGTAAGACATTGTATTGATGTGATGCATGTGGAGAAAAATGTGTGTGATAGTGTAGTCGGGACGCTTCTTAACATTCAAGGCAAGACAAAGGATGGTGTCAATGCTCGTTTAGATCAAGTTGCGATGGGCATACGAGAGCAGTTAGCTCCACAATCAAAAAAAGAGAAAAAAAGTTTTTGTGAGTGTCTGCGGGGCGTCAAAGTGCCACAGGGTTACTCTTCAAATGTTAAGAGGCTTGTCTCAATGAAAGATCTCAAATTAGTTGGTTTAAAGTCTCATGATTGCCATGTCTTGATGCAACAACTACTACCAGTGGCTATTCGTGACATCTTGCCTAAAAAAGTGAGACATGCCATAACAAGGTTGTGCTTATTCTTCAATGCTATATGTAGCAAAGTCATTGACCTTCAAAAACTGGATGAGTTGGAAACTGAGGCTGCTATTATCTTGTGTCAGTTGGAGATGTATTTTCCTCCTTCATTTTTTGACATCATGGTTCATTTAATTGTTCATCTAGTGAGGGAGATTAGATTGTGTGGCCCCGTTCATTTAAGGTGGATGTACCCAGTTGAGCGATACATGAAGATACTAAAAGGGTATGTGAAGAATCCACACCGTCCTGAAGCATCTATTGTTGAAAGGTATGTTGCAGAAGAAGCTATTGAGTTTTGTACAGACTACATGTCAGAAGCGGAACCTGTAGGGCTTCCTAAGTCTCGTCATGAGGGAAGATGTGATGGTAAAGGTACACGAGGTATTACTGTTAAGAGCATGGGTCGAGAGGAAGTGCTTCAAGCACATTTGTATATATTGAATAACACCGATGAGGTTAATCCTTACTTATGTGATCACAAAACCATTGTCAAGCAAAATTACCCTCGAATGAACGAAAAATGGTTGTTGAACAAGCATAATAAGACTTTCTTAAACTGGTTTAAAGATCAAATTGCGGAGGATAATACTGCTTCTGATACATTAAAATGGTTAGCACACGGGCCTAACTTTGATGTCATATGTTGGAGTGGATACGATATCAATAAGTTTTCCTTCTATACAAAGTCCCAGGATGACAAGAGTACCATGCAAAACAGTGGGGTTATGATTGTAGCCGAGTCTATGCACTTCTCTAGTTCAAAAGATACAAACCCCGTTATGGCATCCATATCTTACTTTGGAGTCATTGAAGAGATTTGGGAGGTCGATTACACTAAATTTAGAGTACCTGTTTTTAAATGTAAGTGGGTTGACAGTAACAGTGGTGTACAAACCGATGAGTTAGGATTTACATTGGTAGACCTTGACAAGGTAGGTCATACAGAAGAGCCTTTTATCATGGCTTTCCAAGCAAGACAAGTGTTTTATATCCATGATCCTTCTAACAAAAGGTGGTCGGTGGTTCTCCAAGGAAAAAACATGCATAATGGTAGTGAGGAAAATCAAGATTCAACTCTCGATATTTCCGATACTCCTTCTTTCTCAACACGGATGCCTACTTTCAATGAGGAAAATGAAGCGGACGATGTACATGCCATTCGTGATGATCATCATGAAGGGATATGGGAGAACATTACTACTTGACCATGGTGTAAGTTATGTTTAAAGTTATATTTATTAGTTAAGTTATGTTTATCTTGATAAATATAAGTTAAGTTTTTTTTGTTATTTAATTTGATATTTATATGTTAAGTTATTGTGTAAGTTATGTTTAAAGTGATATTTGTTATTTATCCATCTTTACTGACATAGTTTATTATTTTTTGTATAAACAGGCATACATGGCAGATCCCTCGGGCATCCCTCCTACACGCAGCGGGTCGGATACCCCATTGACAGGAAAAAAAGGTAGACGCGCCACACGATTAAAAAAATTGGCTATCAACCGTAGTGGTAATCAAAGGTTGAGGGTTGAGTTTGATGGAGATTGCTTACCTATAGGGCCAATGGAAGATCAGTTTAAGAGTTTTGTGGCCGTCCTTGCCAAAAGCAAGGCTAGTATACTTATTGAGGATTGGGACCATGTACTGACGAACGTGAAGGATCAGATATGGGATAGTATCATGGTATTTTACTTTTACCCTCTTTGGTTGTATATATTTTATTTCACCATATTATTTTCATATACACTAATTTCTCCATTCTGTTTTGTAAATATAGCTCACCTTTGAAGTGCCGGATACCGAGCGTATGAAGAAAAAATGGATTTCGTATGCGGGTGAGCGTTGGAGAGCATTTAAAACACAACTAAGCGGGAAATACATACATGGGCGTGCAGACAAATCTCCACTTGAGATGTACCCGTTCCTTGATCAAGAGACATGGGATAGATTTGTTCAGATCCGATTGGATCCCGCCTTTCAGGTTAACTTGAGTTATATTGTTTAACTTTACCAACCAAATTGATTTTATTAATATACTGAATTCAGTTGATGTTATTTATATTAGGAGAAAAGGAAAAAGGCGCAGGAGATCCAGAGTAAGAATCTCTACCCCCATCGTTTGTCTCGTGGGGGATATAAAAAGCTGAGGAGGAAGATGATTGAAGAGAAGAAGAAACAACTTTTGGAACAAGCATCCCAAGCTGATCCTACGGCTGATCCACCTCCAGAAGTTGTTGATCCACCTCCACCCCCACGCCACCATACATGGAAGAGAGCCCGACAAGGACCATCGGGACAATACACATCTGAGGAGGCACGTCTTGTTGCCGAAAAGATTGTAAGTATATATTCAATTCTAATTGTAATTGTAACATGCTTATCCATCATCTTACACAAATTAATGTGACAATTGTATGTTGTAGGATTCCTTGGACGAACAAAGCACACAAGGAACCTTTGTGTCTACTGGACGCAAAGATGTCTTGGCTGTTGCGATTGGTAAAGAGGACCACCCAGGCCGTGTCCTTGGTGTTGGATGGGGTGTTGGCATTACCCAATACCATGGTAAACATTGGCAAATGCAGTAAACATTGGCAATTATTGATCATTTGTCGTGGTATGAGTGTTGTGGTCTTCTTTTGTTCGTTGGGAAGGAAGCCGACAAAAGAAATCAAGCTTATTGTTGAAACGTAAGCTTTTAATTAATTTAATTTGTACTACATTTGCTTTATTAATTACTCTGAAATATATAACATACTTTAAATTCATATTTTCTTAATTATGATAGAGCTATGAACGCAAGTCGTGTTTTGGATGGTGGTAGGCCTAGGCCTATTAGGTGGATTTACCCTAATGTAAGTAGTTTATTAATTAGTACCCGAGATTCAATTGCAGTGTAAAATAGTTACTATTATGTTTTTACTCATTATATATTCAAATTGTGTATTCATTTGTAGTGTCATAGGCAACGTGGCGGCTGGGAGTGCGGATATTATGTCATGAAGTGGATGTTCAACATTGTCTCCGCGAGTATTACAGATCGATGGAAGGAGGTAATTAACTAATAACATTTGTAAATAGTTATAGATTAATTATGTATAGTTATAGTTGATTAGTTATAATTAATGTGCAGATTTTCGACAATCCGGAAGCATTTTCTGAAGAGGACATTAAGGACATCAAGGAGCGTTGGGCAAACTTCTTTCTTGAGATGACTTCTGAACATTAATTTATATATGGATGACATTTTATTTCTTTAATTTGTTTAATTTGTTATATTTCTTTGTTGTTTCTTTGTTATGTATTAATTTAATTAATTAGTTTGAATTTATTACATTATATAATTAGTTGAGTTTGTTGAATCAAAAGCTGACTTTTGCATAATCAATAAAGTATAGTTTGGCTTATTACTTAGTATATATAGTGATTTGGATTCTGTTATTGTTGGGATTCTATTTTGGCTGGGATTGTTCTGGTTGTACATATATGAAACAGGGTTAAGGATTGTCACTGGTTTAAAACAAAGTATTAAAAAAAAAAAATGGACTATCAACATCGGTTACAATAGAGAACCGATGTTGAAATATCAATTTCAATCGGTTCTGAGTTACAACCGATGTGAAAATATACTTTCAACATCGGTTACACTACCAAACCGATGTTGAATTTTAACTTTCAACATCGGTTCTATATTATAACCGATGTTAAAAGATCTTTTTCAATAATTATTAATCTGTTGAATGAGAACTTTCAAAATCGGGTTTGTTTATAACCGATGTTGAAAGTTAACTTTCAACATCGGTTTAAAACCGATGTTAAAAGGTCTTACATTCTACATCATTTGTTTCTACATCGGTTCCATAACCGATTTAGAATGATATTTTTAACCGATGTTAAACATGTTTATTGCACTGGTGTATGTTCAACACACTTGCTGGGCTGGGGATTTCATTGCTCCTTGGATCTTGGTCCAGAAGACCTGAGTCATTCATAGTTCCCAAAGATGGTAGCTTATTTTATACTATGGGATTTTTAGTTTTAGCCCTTATGTGGTCTCTTGTTATGCTACCAAGGAACAATATGTGCCTTAACAAGACATTGGGAATTGGCTTGATTTTAATCTATGTAGTGTTCCTCTTCTTTAGGATCACCACTTCTAAGGATGTTGTGTCATTGGCAGATGTAAATTGAATTATCTTAGTTTTAGGAGAGTGACCTTAGTTTGGAGGGGAAGAAGACTTTCTTAAACTGGCCGATGGTTGAGGGTATTCCTCATTCCCATCAATTTATCTGCATGATGAGTCTAGTGAAATATTGTATAGTATATTCAGAATTGGCTATGATAATGCCAGATATCCCTAACAATAGTTTTGCTTTTCCTCATAATGAAGATGCTTATGTATTACAACTTTCATGTCAATCAAGAAGGTATTCATTTGTTATCATTTCTCAACTCCTCGTAGCTTTTTTTTGGGAGAGTGTTGTACCAAATATTCATAGATTAGTGATGACGCCGAAGGGGAAAAGGCTACTATTAGGTTAGGTCAATGATACTTAAGCCATGAATTTGACCCGATTTGTGACATGTCAACATGATCCATGGACCCGGCGCTTGTGCTAACATGTCATAACTGTTGACATAGGGCTACACATCTTCTCCCTTTACAAATTCTATCTTTGTAAGACTCCAGCAAGCTGATTAATGTACAATACTACTTGAAAGTGTTAGTTAACTGATATAAACTTCTTTGCAAGTGAGTATCACCTATGATCAAATTCCGTCTTTATCATTCTCCTTCACTAACATTTATGAGTTAATTACTAATTAAAAAATTTAGGTTTTTCCATATTAAATCTATGACAAGAAAATACATAATACTACTTGGAATTTTTTTTTTATAAGTCAAAAATGTATTGATTAAGGACACCAGGGATACCCTAATCCGTATACATAGAACGTTCAGGCCTAGTGTAAGTAGAATACTATTTCTAGACAAAAACCGTATGCACGTTACAAGAACCTGGACCCAAGAAAAAGAAACCAAAGCTTACAATCAAGAGCCTTGTTAACCCCCCCCCCCCCCCCCCCCCCATACACAGCTTCCAAGCCAACAAAGCCAGCTCCTGCGAAAATTCCGATGAGACAGGACATAAGGCCATAACTAGCACCTTAGATGCAAACCATCAGAGCCTTTATACTACTTGGATTGATCTAAATCACATGGATAGACAGATAATGGTTAGACTATGAAATGATGCTAGACTACGGCCCTCAACTCTCCTTTTGTCTAGTTAGGTGAGAATTCAAAACGAATTCTAATGGAATCATCTTTACTTGCAGTGAGCATCCCATCTTCTCTGTTTATAATTTCTATATGGTCACTTTATGCAGAGAAACTGTAGTAATAAATGAAGGTACCCAGTAAATGGGCATTCAGCCACTGACCGAGAAAAAGGATGCTTTCATTCACACCAAAGTAATCATATAGCATGTTACTTTCACTTCTTTTACATGCATTGTTTTACAAGTCTTCAAAAATTTGTATAATACTTGCATTGTTTTACAAGTCTTCGAAAATTTTCAAGCTTAATCAAGCTCTATTTGGCACAACTAACTAAAAAGCTAACTGAAAGCTGAAAAGTTAGGTAGTTAATCAAAACATGGTAAATTAGTTGATTGAATTGAAATTGTTTGATAGAATTAATTGATCAACTAACTGATAGGTGTAAAATGACGTGAAAGAACAAGTTTATATATATATATATATATATTATATATATATATATATATATATATATATATATATATAATATTAAAAATTTATAAGTTTGTTATTATTATTATCATCATCAAGAGAGAGGAATGCAAGTTTTTTCTAGAATCATTTGATATTAAGACTGAAAATAAAACCATAATTAATAAGGTGAGAATAAAATGTTTTCATTTTTGAAAACTAACATGGACAAAACATAAAAAATATGCAACCCGACACTATCTTACTTGATCTGATACCTCTACTAGCTTATCAAATAAGGTGTTTTAAAAAAACACCTTTATTAAACAACTCTTTTTGGATAAGAATAGCTAATTGATTAACTTATAAGTTACTTTGGTGCAATAGTGACTTGTCAAACACAGTCTTAGCATGTGTTTGTTTTTACGTTTGTATGCGCTTAAACCGTAAATTTATTCTGTGGTAACAAATTGTTGCTTTCCCTATGGTATGCATTGGAACATATTTTTTTACAAGTAAAAAATATATTAAGTAGGGTACTAAGAGTTCTCTAACCCATGTATAAGAACCACCTAACAGCTAGTGGCATCAAATAACAAAAACAGATTCACCTATGCCTCTTGCAACAGAAAAAACGTTTGTGCATGAAGGTAAAACCGCATGAGCTATTGTACCAAAAAAAAAAAAAAAAAACTGCATGAGCTAATGACAAAATTACCGACCACCTAAAAGCTGCTTGCATTCAAAAGACTACAGTAACATATTACAATAGAGTTACATTTAACAGAATAAACATAGCCTTGGTATGCATTGGAACGTGTGTGCCAATTGAAATACATAGCCTAGTCAAATCTGTTCCTATTTTATACTTAATTAAGCGGATACTTGAGTTTCAAACCTTCAATTAACACAACTCATTCATCACACCAATCCAAATCCACAAAGAGATTCGAAATGATCAGTCTATAAATAAAGAATAAGCACTACACGGAATAATTAAATAACTGTGGCATCCATCTTTATCAAACAAGTAATCCAAATCCCCCATGGAGAAAAAGCGCATTTAATAGCGAAATGAGCATTAGCTTAACGCAAACTAATTAATAGCCCAAAATTTGGTATTAAAAAAAAGCAACAGCCCAAATTTCCTTAACATACGAGGCAATTTCCTAATGTAGATGATAATTATCTGCTTCCTTCAAAAGTACTCTTCATCCCCATTTAACTGCAGGCTTCATATATACCACTTCGTGATAGGAGAAAATCTTGTTTTTGTGTCGTAACAAACTTGAAAGCCATAACATGCTCTACAGAATTTTGGATTTAACAGTGCGTGGATTCGCCATAAATGTAATCAAGGATGGCGATGACTCCAAAAACAAAAGCTTGATCCATTCCGGGTTTTACCACCACATGGTAAAGATCCTTGATTTCCATCAATTTCCCCACTTCCTCATTAACCCCGACCTGTGTATAAAAATGGATCATACACATAATTAACAACTTATTAGTTTATGTCTCCTCCTATATATAACATACCGGAAATAATTAAACTAATGGATACTTGAATAACTACATAACTTATTGTGTTATAAAATTATTTAAATTAAAAGTGATAATATGACAAATGTTGAATTGTTTAGTCAACAAACTTGGATAGATTGGTCTACAGAAATATTTGTCAATGTTTACATAATTAGTGAACAAACTTATGTATATTTACGTACCTGGGCGACTAGGTTGCCCCTAGTGTCAACAATGCTACAACTCTTATCAGGGAAATATCCCCTGATCTCAAAGTCCCAACCTTTGTTACTAGTAGTCCTAGAGATTCTGATTCCATTGTTCTTAACCAAACAAGAATAGGGTTCTTTCAAGCTGAAAACCAGGTTCTGTGATCCTTCGTAGTCTAGACTGTAACCTTTCCACTTTTTGTAAATGCTAAGGGCCTCAACCATGCCTCCCTGCACATTATAAAGAAAGTTAAAAATCAAGTTGCAAATGAAATTTTACCTATGTCTTATCTCAGATCCTGCTTGTCCGCATTATATAACAATAAAATTATTTTTCAACAATCATTCTCAATAATTTTCGGATAATTTTTTTTATATAATGTGTAATATATAAAAGTAAGACTAAAGGCCCAAATAGGTATCTGAATAACAAAAACATGGGACACTTTTAATCCCTAGAACAAAATTTAACCATTTAATTAATCTCTGAAATTTACAAACCTAGGACACACGTTAATCCTTTTATCATCTTTATCCGTTTGGTTCTGTTTGAGTTAATATTTGATCCAATTTGGTTCTTGAAAATTTTATTGTGACCCAATTTAATTCAGGATACATATCGTTTGACTCCAATCACTTCTATCGTCCAATCACTCATATCTATGAGAAAACATATTAGACGATATGAGTGATCATGCAATATTTATCTAGGGACTAAACTATGTCGACCAAATTGGATCATGATAGGGGGGAACATTAACTCAAACGGAGTCAAAGAAATGTCAGCTGACAAAAAGATTAATGTATTCCATATTTATAAATTTACGGGATTAAGTGATTAGGTTTTTTTAAAGACTAAAACCGTGTATTTTTAGGGACTTACTTGAACCTTTATTAGTAAAAGTTATCCAAATAACACTTCTCTTATATAAAACTCAAAGAACCAGCAGATCAATATCATAAAAGGTGGTTTGTGTGCAGAAGTAGAACTCTCCCTTGATATAGCAAAAACACATTCTAAAAGTTCGAACTTCTAAGTGATAAAAGTAATACAAACGTTTCACAGATAAAGTATAGAACACATATATGGTTAAATTAATTTACATATATACCTTTCGACGCATGAGAAGCAAAGCTTCTCCATCCCCATCTCTTAGAATTAACTCTCCCTTTATGCCATGAATGCCACAACCATCAACACTGAAAACTACCCTCTGGGTGCTACAATCCGTGACCACAAAACCCCCACCATTCACCACATGTGGCCTCCTCCTGACCATCAACACCGTCTGAGAAGAAGAACAGTACAGTTTGCTAATGATAGACATCATATTCATCTTTCTCTACCTTTCTCTATGTGCTTAATTAAGAACTGCAAACTTCTTAGCTTTCCGCCAATTATATCTACCCATTAATTAGTTTTATACACAAAGGCTTTGGGGCCTAATTACCAGAGGAAAAAATTATAATATACTAGTATTAAATAAAAAGTGCGTTTCCTCCATTTTGGGACTTGACTTCTTTGCTCGATGCTAGAGTGTTTGGCAAGGTTTGACGTAGGAGATGGAAGAATCTTGTGAGGCATTGATTGAGGTTGCTTGTGGAAGAGATGGAAGGATGGGTTTGTGCATGCATGTTTACATATATGAGACGTTGCTTTACGCGCCACTCTCTAATAATTGGCCCAATTAATTAATAGTATACGTAGACGTCTTGGACTTTAGAGCATCTCCAACCGAAATGGATTCTAGCAATATTAATTATTAAAAAAAAACCTCGGCATTCACCCGTTGTTAAATCAATCATAGACTTCGTGAAACATTTTCAATAATTAATCCAATGGTTTATGAATACTTAGTTTTTTAAAAGTATGGAATTTGGATACATATATCTTCAACCTTGCTTAAGAAATAACAATCGACTCTTACATGATAATACTGTTAAGATCGAACATCAGTGAGCATACAACCGTATGTATTATTACTTATAAAAACAATCTGTTCTTATAGAAACACTCTAATTAACTTTTCAGATATTTGTATTATTGGAGTGGGGGAATTGTTTAGGTGATGTGATATGATATAACCCATAAAAAGAGAAGTTAAATAATTTTAATTCATTGCACCATTAGAAATTCCGTTAGTATAGCTAGTTAGTCTAACAGGTGGGGTTTAAGTTGTTTTAAATGACAAAAAAATGGTTAATTTTATTCAGCAAAAGAAATGGGAGAAAGTTTTATTTTTTTATAAATAATTTTTTTTCTAAAATGGATGAGTACAGATTTTTAATTAAAATATATTATTTTTTTAACCCATTAAGCGATTGCATATTGTATCCATATCATTACTTATTTAATTTAAAAATAAATTTACTTTAATAGAAAATTAGCTCGTGGTTTTCAAGAAAGGGTTTGCAATTGAGTCAAAAAAAAAAAAAGGAAAGTGTTTGCAAGCTTTTGAGATTCGGTAGAGCTAATCAAACCTACTTCAAATGGAATAAATGAAACATACGAGTCTTGCGCTTTGACCGAGAAAATTTGGGCAAGGCCGAGGTACTTTTTTGATGAATAATAAGTTGGGGTGGGCGTGGGCGTGGGTCGGGTTGGGTGGGTTTTGGTGCATTTAAAGACCCAACCCAATCAAATAAATATGGGTTGGGTTGGATCGGTTTCTTCGAAAATTTTCAGATAACCCAACCCAACCCAACCCAACCTCATACGGGTTGGTTTGGGTCGGGTGACCGGATTTGGTAATAAATTATTTTGTTTTTATTTAAAGCAAGTAATGGAGGAAAAATAGGGAAGAAAAATAATACCAATGCATTAATTTGAACTTCCAAATACAAAATGAAGCATACAACTTCTATTTGGAACACAATATCCATCAAAATTAAACAAACAAGTGTAATAAAAAAAAATAATAATGTTTTCAAACAATTCCTAAACAATTTCACTGATTATGTCTTCAAGCTATTTCTGCATGTCTTCAAACTATTTCTGCTCATGTAACCAAAAAATGGTCACTCCAATTTAGGCGGCTGAGTATTAAAGAAGAATCTTTAAATTCAAGATAGAAGAGTCACTCCACGCTCCAATAGCTGGGCTTATAATATTCCTCTCAATATGTGGGTTGGGTTGGGTTTAGTGGGTTTACAATCTTTGGACCCAGCACCCAACCCATAAGCTATGGGTCTCCTTATTTAGAAACCAACCCAACCCAATGACCCGAACCAACCCAGTATTTGTGGGTTGGGTTGGATTGGGTACACCGGGTTCGCGGGTCGACCCGTACCCATGCCCACCCCTAATAATAAGGGTTAACACCCCCACAAACAACAAACTACAATCCTTTTGCAAACCAAGTATAAATAGTATCTGTTCTTAAAACATTAAAAATAAAAGAAGGAGGAACATCATAAATCTTCATCTGACAATATAATGTATGGCCAACTTTAGTTAAAGTATCAGCAACTTGATTTGCTTTCCTGAAAATATGATTCCAAGAAACATCACCATCATTTCTATGAATGTCATGAATGGCAGCTACCATTGGATAACAAGAGTGTGATCTGCGGCAACGATCAAGGCCATGGTACTTAGTTCAGAAGATTGGTCCTCCAACTATCTATATAATTGATAAACTTATTCTTTTAGTTTCAATTAGATACTTTTAACAACCTTTTTGATCCTTTAATTTATTTTTTTTGTTTCAATTTGGTATCTTAATTTTTAAAAGTTTCAGTTTGATCCCTTAATTTATCTCTGTTAACACAAGTTAGTTCTCTCTATCATTGACATAAACAAATTAAATAAGTTTTAAATTGATCTTTTAAATTGTTAATAAATTTCAAATTGATCGTTAAACTTTGAAAGGAGTTTCGAATTGGTGCCTTAACTATTAAATCAGTTTTAAATTAATCCTTTAAATTATTAACACATATGATACTGTCATCACTTTTGCTTATGTCATTGACAAAGAGAACTAATTTATATTAATAGAGACAAGTTAAAGAACGAAATTGAAACTTTTAAAAGTTAAGGGACTATATATGTCACTCGCTAAACTTGCTTCATGCAATTTTAAAGATTAGCCATTCAAGTCAATTAAACAATTTTAAGTTTAGCGGCCACCCACTGAGTTGCTAACTTAGCCTACAAATGGGAAGTAGCGGCCAATGATTAGCAACCACTTCTGTTAAATTAATGATCCAATACATCAGTCGCTATTAACGATCCTTATTATTTTGGTCACTAAATGAGTTAGCTATTGGATTTTTCACAACTAAGTTATTTTGGTTGCTAACTCATTTCGTGGTCGAATATAGGCATTTCAGCTGCTAAACTCTATTTTTAGTGTGAGGTGCAACCATAAGTAGGGATCGATTTAGAGAAGGGCAAGCATGGTGCTCGTCCCTCTCTTGTATATATTTTATAAAATTAGTTATATATGTATAGTATTTTTTATAAAAAAATATTTTATTATAAATATTTATACATATATTGTTATATATTTGATCCCTCCCTCTAATGCTTTCTGGATCCGTCCCTCATCAGAAGTCAACCCAGTTCATCTTGGGCTCAAATCAGGTTGGGTTGAGTTTTTTTATTACTTAAAAAATTCGGACCGATCAAATCCAACTCACTTAACCTACGATTCATTTCGATTTAATTCGTTACAGATGAGATGCGACAATAACAATTTAAAATTCTTTAAATGAAGTAGTTATAGGATTTAGATAATAATATAAAATAATTTCATATTATGAGCCGTGTTTTTAAAACCAGTCCAACCGGTTGGACTGTCTGGTGCCCTCTGCTCCAATCTGATTAGATAATCGAAAAAACAGTTCGACCATGCAAAGTTAACCAAAATCTGGTTCAACCAGCATAAAATCGGTTAAATAAACGTAAAAACGGTTTTAAAGACCGATCGGTTCATTGTTTTATTTTTAAAAAAATGGAACATACTTTTGGATTTTAGTCCAAATTATTTGGGGGCTCAAGAACTTGAGTGATTAGAATCCACTAATATGCATATTTGTTTAACTATCTTAGTCAATTAGGACATATTATCTCAGCAAAATTGACATATTCCTAACTTAAATGTTCTAAACCATCATGCATCTTTAAAGTTATATTTTTTTTATTTGTTGATTGATCTCTTTATTAATATGTGTGTATATATATCGATTCGGCCATCAGTTAAATCGGTTAAATTGGTTGAACATTGAACCATTCTCCTTTCTGGTCCTCCGGTTGGATCGATTTTTAAAACATTGCTTATGAGATCAATAAAACTAAACTCTTAATAATTAATATAGTGATTTTTATATAATATATTAAGCCTTTCAAATACTTATTATATTTTGGGGTTAAAACTATTGAACCTTATTATATTATAATTTATAAAGTGAAGACTTAAAGTAATCCTCGACAACCCAAGACTTAAACATGCAGCAACGTTAAAACTTTTGAGGGAGAGTTTTGCCGTCCTTGTGGTTCTACCCAGCTCGAGGGATTAGTTTTTGCAATTACATGCAGAAAATATCCTAGAAAACAAAAAAAAAAAATCGATCACGGACAAAAAGCACAGACATATTTGATACATAAAAAATAAAAAAAATATCATTTTAGAATATTTTAGTCCCCAAAAATTTTAAAAAACGTTAATGTTTTTGGTTAAGAACCAATTGGAGGCTTTACTCTAATTTATAAAAGCAGTTGAACGTTGTGCGTTATATTTTTCTTTTCCCTCAAAATTAGGCTAATTCATCGTGAAACGCTGGTCCGTTATAGAATATTTTCTGTTTCCTGTGGCAGTGGTCACATGAGGCCTGAGGTATTTCCATCGTGTTTTTCTCTTCACTGCTGCACAAAACAAAACTCTATTCACGCAAACACGGTCTTTTCCTTTGTCATTATCTGTAAACCAACCTCAAATCTCATTCCAAGTTCCCATAAAAATCCCTCAACTTTGCTAAATGGTAGTATCTGCAGCTGCAAGCTTTCTCAGCCTTAGCCGTCCGTCTTCACCTTTTTTTACTTAACATTACCCCCTTTACCACTATTATTGTTTATTACCATGCACAAAAGATGTGTCTCTTCAATTAGTGCTAAAAACTGAATGAGTTTTCCTTCCATATGATGAATCCTGTTGAGAGATAAATGTGAAAAACCTTAAATACATCCACACAAATTTTGACTGAATCCAACTAAATAAATCACCTTATTTAAATTCTTTTTATTTATCTTTTAGGATATTAATGTTTTAAAAATCAATCTAAAAATTAAACTTATGAAGTCTTTTGGCTATAATTCAATTGGTTTAATAACTAGTTAAACCGAATATTACTCTAACAAAAAACATGACTAGTTTACAATTAAATCGATCATTCAATATTTTAAACACCGCACTAGAAATTACAATGTGTTTGGTTTGATGTCAGTATTGACGTTCATATCAACGCATCAAATTCTTGCTTTCATGTTTGGCAGCAAAATATTTATGGCATTATCACGGCCCGCGTGATTTTGCCATCCGAGATGTAAAACCAAAGATATGTTTATTACTCTTGTACACATGCATCGGATTCTCACTACCACTCTCATTTTCCTTATTTGCACCAGTACCCCCAGCTTGCAATAAAGACAGTCTTTCTAGTCTCATCATGACCCTTTTCACGTACTTTTCTTTTCAAGTTCAACCCTTTACTTATTAAATTATTATACTTAAAATCACTCATTATGAAGTTGAAACTTGAATTGTTGTTTCATCTACATAAATCCCATCTTTTCTTCGTTCTTGTTCTTTTGTACATTTTTTTCTTCTGCTGCGTCTGAGCCTTTCTTAACTATCCCTTGTCAGAGAGCCTATTTACTACCTCTGCCACAGTCTTATTCATATGGCATTCACACCTAACCTTATTTTCCTCTTCTCCTTTGTCACTTACCATTACAGTTACTAACTTCACTCTTCCCTTTTAACTTCTGCATCAACAATGACTACTGCTATTACTGCCTGTAATTAGTACTGTCATTTCTTTCTCTGTCTATTGCTTCTTTTCATCTTCTGGCCTCTGTCTTGAGTCATTTGCTAAGTTCCATTTTGTGAGTAGTAATGGCCACTCCCACAAGGGTCTCTTCTACTGTTCAGTCACAACCACCTTTGTCTCCCAAGGCGCCTCCAGGGTATCAAGATTTGTATAGGAAGCGCCGTGAAGTGGCAAGAGTTCAGATGCTGGAAAGAGAGATAAGTTTTCTTGAGGTGGGTTTGAGCTTATATGTTCATATTTCTTGTCAATTATTCATTCTTTCACTTACCATTTTTTTTCTTGTTAATTCAAAGTGAAACTGGGAATCAGAACTTTCAATGTTATATAATGTACATTTTTTCAGAAAATATGATTTCAACAACTAATTCAAACAAATTCTCGCGACAGCTAGTAGCTTATTAACAAGCTACATGTATTTTGTGTATAAATCTATACAAGTGTCGCTAGAAGTTGTCCAAAATAATTATTCAAAGGAGAATGTTAACGAGTATCATAAGGACGTTGGTTAGGAAATCAAAAAAAAAATTTATTGAAAAGTGATGTATTTAATATTTGAAGGAGTGACATAATTTTAGCATGAAAACTTGTTTTGTTAATCTTTCTTAACCAGTGTATTTAGGACACTCATTAACATGGCTCTTCCTCAAATAATACTGCTCTAATTTTCTAGATGGAGGAAGTGCAAAATGTTAGTCTTAACTTAAATGCCATTTACCGAATCTTCTTCATTATATAACAAAAGAAAATTGCTTTGTGATTGTGACGTTACATTTCATGATCAAGAATGAACTTGGAGTAAGAAATAGAGTAATGAGGACACAGTTCATTGGCGATATATGCTAGGATTCATGAGTAGATAGGATTTTAACTTAATTATAATTGCATGAAGCTAAATTAGTCTTCAACTTTGTGAGAACGTTTTAAGTTTTGACACTATGAAATAATTGGTTATATCTTCCAGCGATCTTCTGGCTTCAGAGGATTGTTACAGTTTCATCAATGATTTACTCAATTACTATTGTCAGTCAGGGCAAGATGGTAGCCACAACCACTAGCATTTAATAAGCCTAGAGAGTAAAGTAAAAACGTTACTTTCACTTCAAGAACCTTAATAACCGTGCTTGTAGATGGTGATTGAGGGAGTCACTGTCCTGTTTGAAAATTATACTAATACACTAGGCTATAACTGCCTTTTTGCTTTTAACTGTTAAGGTTATGAATATTTTATGGTATACTAGGTAGATTATTTTGGTTATGTTGGCATATAAATTGGTAAAGAAGTTGGGCTGGATTTTTATACCTGTGTGGGTCAACATGTCTAATATACATTGAACCGAATTGATCATACCAGTTCAAATCGAACTAGACCAGACCAAATCGGACTGGACCACACCTGATCGTACCGAACTAGACCAGACCAAATCCGACTGGATCACACCTGATCGTACCGAATCAGATCAGATCGGATCGAAGCAAACTGAAGCGGTCGGACCAAACCAAATCAAACGAACCAAATCGGACTAGACCAGATCGAATTGAAGGACCGAACTCGATCGAATTGGTCTGATCCAGGCCCAAACGAACCAGACCAGACCAAACCTGACTGGATTGAACGAGATCGGATCGAACCCGACTGGCCGACAGGATCAGATCGAATCGAACTAGAGTATACCAAACCAGCTGGACAAGTGTTTCAAACCGGAGCGAACCATATCGAACCGAACCAGAGTATACCGTACTAGCTAGTTGGACCAGACTGAATTGGACACCAAACCATGTCGAACCAAACTAGACCAGGTTGGACTAGACCGTACTAGGCCAAACTGGAATGGACCGGCCAATTTCCATTGAAGTTTCTGCTTAGACAAGTTTCCACCTAGCCAAAACTCCCTTTTTTTCCTAGCTTATTCTGGTTTTAAACCAAATTAATTAACAATTTTTGCATCTGGCAGGAAGAATTAAAATCTTCTGAAGGCCTTCAACAAGCTTCAAGATGCTGCCAAGAGTATGTCTATTTGTGGAATTGCTTGTATGCCATTTAGATATAATATTTAAATTAATGCTAGCTAAATTCATTTTGGTGATTGAATGTAACAATTTTACAGGATTGTTGATTTTGTGATGGCAAACTCAGATCCTCTGTTACCTACGTAAGAAATGTTCTTGTCAATCTTCCTTTGTTAGTTTAAAAGAGATCATGATAGTTATGCCTTTCTCTTTCAAGCAGGAACAAGAAGAGCCACCGGTCAAGTCGCATTTGGAAGTGGCTGTGGTACCAATTTTCTTTTCTTATATATATATATATATATATATATATATATATATATATATATATATATATATATATATATATATATTTTGTTGTGTGTTGATTTAATTGGAGGTGTTTATAAAGTGTTTTGGTTTAACAATGGGAGTTCTAATGAATGTGCATGATGCATCTATAACAAATAGATATATTAAAATTTGGTTGCGACACATTTATATTATTCAGGTTTTATATAATAAAATGATACCATGGCACGAATGACTACATGTACTAAAGATTAAGGGTGCGTTTGAAAGAGTTTATAAAGAATTTATGAGAATAGCTTATAGAATTAAACTTATACAAATAGTTTATGACAGTTTATACTCTTTTCCTAAGCCCTTTTTAGCTTATTTCCATAAGCTTGTCAGCGAAACTTATGAAAATAAGTTATTTTTAACTTATTTGCAAAAAAAACTTATTGAATAAACGTTCAATAAAATTATTTATTCAAACACACCCTAAATATTAAGTAGATTTTATCATATCTTGATATCTGATGCATTGATATGTAGTCTGTTTTCTCCCATCCTTGAGACATACTCGAGTATTTCATGCTCTTGCCCTTTGACCCTTTGCATCATAAAAGCATGTTGAGGAATCTAACATACATTGTTATGTGTAAATAACTGAGATAATGACTCATAAGTTGTTTCCATTTCTTGAGGCAGCAACTACTAAAATAGTAAGCATTATCAAACAATTATCTTGAATAACATGTGTAACTTTTCTGTGCAGTGGGATGCCATGCATTAACATGTCTTGGATATGCTGTTGTTACTGTAATGGGTGCTCTGAACATCTTAAAATGCCAAGCTGCTGTTGCCACTGCAAATCACGCAGTTGTGGTTGTAGTTTTCCATCTATGAAGTGTTCCTTACCAAAGTGGAGTTGTTACTCAGGTCGAAAATCACATTGCTGTAAAGAGAACTGTGGTTGCAAAAATGGTTGTATTCTCCCAAGATGTTGCAATTTTGGGTGTCCTATTCCCGATTGCTGCAGTTGCAAATGCTCTTGCTTTTGCCGAAGCTGTCCAAAGGTTTGCCCATGTTGCTGTTGTACAAAGTCCTGTTGGAGCTCTTGCTGTTCATGTTGCTAAATATAGTCTTGCCAAAAAGAAAAAAAAGTCTCAAGCTATTGCCTTCAAAAATTGCATTTATAATAGCTAGAGTATAATTTTTGGAAATATAGGTAGATTTTGCACCATGTGGATGCCAGAAGCAAATGAAATAGGGACAAGTAACTGTGGGCCGGAGAAGTCAGATCCTTTGCTGTGGACAGTCTCCACTATTACATGTGAAATGAAAGATGCAATAGTTGAAAATTGTCATTTGAGTAAGATACATGGTTTGGTCACTGATTAGCTTATTTCATTTGGTCCATTATTTTCAGTGTAGAAGTTAGAGTAATGAATACCTTTTAGTTATATAAAGTCAATTCAGTTCTTGTAAATACTTTGCATGGTAAATTTAAAAAGAACAACAAATTTTTCTATGCATAATTTATTTTGATTTTTAAGTGATAAAATTCATTCTCGTAAAAAACTAACCGTGTAATTATCTTTTTTAGTTTTTTTGGAACGTATCGTAACGAGAACCTTTGATTCTTTATTGGGTCCATAGAATATTCCAGAAGTTTAGATTCTTTAGACTCGCTATGAGATTATTTTCATTCGGATCCTTAGTTACAATTAAGATTTTTCTCATCTTCCCAAGGATGTATTTTACAGGATTCGAATTGAGGTTGTTCCCACAAATTCAACCTATACAACCAACTGAGTCACATCCAAAATCTTCTTCAGTTTTGATTGATAATAATATAAATGTCATGATCCATTTTTTTAAAATTTTATCAAAATAAATTGTTCTTATTGAAGGTTTAAAAGATAAATTTCAGTGTTTCACATGATATGATATTCTAAAAATCAGAGGGAAAAAAATCGTTTGTCTTTTAAGAGAGGAAAAGAAAAAAATGTTTCGAAAACATGTTCTTAATTCCGGCACGAAAGTGGGTGGTGGATGAAATAATCAAATGGCAGCAAAACTGATATAGAACGCATGAAATGTCTTTTCCCTTTAGCAGATAGATTTGGTCAGGGGCTGAAGATTGGACCTGGAAATCGACACCTCGATTTGACTACTGACTAGGCATTTAAAGCAAATGTACTATGGTAGAAGAACTGATTAACACCTTCACTCGCATAATTTACTGCACTCATGTGGCATGGAAGAAAGAGAGAAAAAACAGAAGAAGAAAACAATTAGACACGAGGTGGAGCACAAAAATATCCGTCCAGTGTTTTTCCATATTTGTAAAATTTGACCATCCGAGTCTTGGTAAATTTATAACACAAATATAAAATATAAATTCTTGTAGCAGCATGAAAAGTAATATAAAAACAAATTTCTAACATATTTAGAAAAAAATCTTATTAAACTGATCAAGAGAGGTTTGAAGTGAAATGAAATTGTAACGTATAATTGTGAAATCTTACTTTTGCACTTTGCAGGCAACTAAACTACTAAATTCATTCATTAGGATATTTAGTGTAGCCAGCGCCTTTATATGCTATCAACGGAGTTGTACATTAGTAGTTTTACTGGGTACACACAACAAAACAAAGAAAAAGGGCATCCCCTCTTCCTCTTTCAATCTCTAATGTTCAACTAATAATGTTATGTTGTTGGTGACAAGCAACAACAGCCTCAAGTAGCTCCTTTCTTTTTCACTCTAGCAAAGGCCTGTTGTTGGGCTTGAAATAGTAATGTGTATTATTAAACCCACAAACTCACAAAGTTGTCCAAGCAAAAGCAACTGGGCTCCTAACTTGGTGCTGTGCATTGCTCCACATAATGCTACCAAATTCAGACCTTACAGAATCATCAGCACCCTTCTTTGACACAAATGTCACTGTGTACCTTCTCCTTTCCCCTACTTTCCCAAACACAAGCCTAGTAGGTTTCACCGTTATCCCCACCGTGGATGGCCCGTTCACAGCCACCCTATAGAGGGATCCGGCGTCGCCGACGTTGGTCAAGGTGCGTGTATATCTAACAACCCTTTTGCTTCCAAACAAGACTGAGAATGATGGGTAATTCAGTTGGCCAGGGTCAGAGATTTTCCTGGAACAATTTACATTGGGGCGCTTAACAATGAGTTGTATGTGGTCTGGGGTGTAGTCCAAGGAACACAAGAATGTAATGTAATCATTGGTTGAGGCATCATAGATAAGGCCAGGAGAGAGTGCTTTCTGTGGATTGACATGGCCAGCACCATGAGCCCATGGAGTGGAGATTGCTCCTCCTGAAGCTTCACGGAGTGGGGAATTTGTGTTGTCATGGGTATAGGCTGTTGTCATTAGTGCAGATTTGATTGCACTGGGACTCCAATCTGGATGAGCTGCTTTTAGCAATGCAGCCAACCCACTTATATGTGGACAAGACATGGATGTACCTACAATGCCAAACACACCAAACCCCCAATCAACAAAAAACAAGCACAGATTCACAAACATTGATGTTCAATGCACACTAATTTTAGATGGGTTAGCTACACACAAAATGTTGATTAACAAAGTGTATTGTTTGATTAACATGCTAGTAATCAATTACAACAGTATTATTATAATCAATTGTCAGCTACTTAACCAAACATTACAAGTTATTAACTAAACTTTTGTACAGGTATAAAATACAAATTTTGGTGTGCAACCATTATCTTTAATCACAAAATACATGAAGCCATCACTCCATCAATCGCCTCTGTTAATAAAGAGCCCATTTGGATGAATTTTTTTTTTTTTTTTAGAAAAAACACTTATTTTTAGAATAAGTGTTTTTAAAAAATATATATAAGTGTTTGGATGAACTTCCAAAAAAACAGTAAAATCAGTGATAAAAACACATTAACTACACATTTTGGTACTTTTTAAGAAGCTAAAATTTCTAACTTCTAACTACTTCTACCTCATAAAAACCTTTTTTTTAAAAAATCAATCCAAACAGCCGTAAATAGATTTAATTAGAATGCACTAACACACATAATTAAAAGAAATCTTTTAATTTTTTATAATAACTACCTTCAAAATCATGTATATAAATGATTGACAATTACGCCAACCTCCATCAAATTAAACACTAATTAAATTACTTAACACCTCCATTTTTAATCTCACTATTTTCAAAACAAACCAACAACTTATCTACTACAAATAAAAATATCTGGACCACAAATATTGATAGTGTGAGAGAGAGAGAGAGAAAGAGAATACCTGACATAATGTTGAACTGTGTTTTGCGAGTGTCCTGAGACAACCCAGACGGCCCAATAGCATCTGACCATCCGGCTAAGATGTTAACCCCAGGCCCAATAACATCCGGTTTCAAAATCTGCCTCGTCACCATATTGGGCCCTCTCGAACTGAACGCTGCCACCACAGGCGAAGGCCTAACGTTCAAAACCGTCCCACCAAAACTCAAAACCGCCGTCGGATTCGGATCCGACCCGACATACTCCCTGATCTGATCCCCCACAATTCTCCCCACCGCCACCGCCGGCAACAAGTGACTGTCCGCTACTAACTCCTCCCCGCTCGCCGCCGTGTTGGCAAGTATCATCCCAAACCCACCTGCTTCCTTCACAACCGCTCCCTTCTCCACTCGCGGATTAATCCCTCTATCACAAACCACCACCTTCCCACGAACCAACTTCGGGTCAAGCGAACCGGGCAAGCAAATACTACTCGACTGGTTCGACCCTTTGTTATAAACCAAACCAACCGGTTCACTCCCCATCCCTTTCCCACTATAAAGCGACACCCCGGAAAACCGTTTTTTATTCCCGAGAACCGCATAAGCCGGAAAATCCCGGTCCAGAGTCCCAGCTCCAACGGTCATAACCCAAGGCGCCACATTGGCAAGCGAGGCCCGGGCCGGCCCACTGTTCCCGGCAGAGCAGGACACGAATATCCCTTTCTCCACCGCAGCAAAGGCACCGATGGCAATGGTGTCTCGAAAATACGGCGCGGAGCCTCCGCCGAGGGAGAGGGAGAGGACATCCACGCCATCCTCGATGGCACGATCCATGCCAGCGAGGATGTCAGAGGCAAAACAGCCGTCAGTCCAACAAACCTTATAGGCAGCAAGACGCGCCTGCGGGGCCATACCGCGAGCAGTGCCGCTGGCGTAACCCAAGAAGCTAGCATTCGCCACGTGGGACCCAGCGGCAGTGCTCGCGGTATGTGTCCCGTGGCCATCCCTATCACGTGGGGAAGCAACATTTTCTCTCTCTCTTCCATTACCGATAGCCATGTGGAAGCCCTTCGAGAAGCTTCTAGCACCGATGAGCTTCTTGTTACAGAGAGAACGGTTGAAATCGGGTGCGGTTTCGCACTCGCCGCGCCACCGGGAAGGGATTTCCTGCATTCCGGTATCGTCGAAGCTTCTAGATTCGGGACATATTCCGGTATCAAGTACTCCTACGATAACGTCTTGTTGGGCTTTGTTGTCGGTAGCGTGGCCTTCAGACAAGCCCGTTTGGGTTTCGAGGCCCAAGAATTCTGGGGTTCGTGTTGTGTGGAGTTGGTACACCGTGTCTTCGTATAAGGCGAGTACGGAATCGGATCTGAGAAGCGCCGCGGCTTGTTGAGCGTCGAGTGAGGCGGCGAAGCCTTTGTATGCGGTGGTGTAAGTGTAAAGTAAGGGATCGGAGTCGGTGGAGAGGGATTGAAGATTGGCGGTGTACCAATCATGATGCGTAGGGTAGATGGAAGGTTTGTCTTGGTGTTTCATGTGAACTATGTAAGTCTTTTTAGGATACATGGTTGTTGCTGCTGATACACATTGTAATAATAATAGGGTGAGAAGAAGGAGGAGGAAGAATGGGTACATTGTAATGGAACTCATATCATTTGGTTTTTGTTTCAGAGGGAATGAGGGAAGGGGAAGAAGTTTGGTTTGTGATTTAAAATGGTTAGAAAGGGAAGAAAGAAAGAAAGAAAGAAAGAAGAGTGGGATGGGAGTGTCAGAAGGGATGGGGGGAATATAATAAAAGTGGGTTGATTAATGGGTCTTTTTATTTGCTTTATTTACACTTTCTGCCATTCTTTCTTTCTGCTTATGGTCTCCGTGTCCGTTACCTCTTCTTCTTCGCTTTTTGACTTCACGGTGGACTTGCAGGTCCACTTCTTTCCCTTTCACTCCGATTTAAAATTATGCGAAAAATAATATAGAAACTATTTAAATTTTCATTTTTTTTAGAGTGTAATTATTATACACTCACAGTGTAAAATATTTTTACACAGATATCTAATCATAAATTATCGTATCAATAACAAAATTTAACTCTTATCTTAACTACCTTAAAAGTCATTCATATCAGGATTGATGATTGATTGACAGTGTAAAAAACTTTACACTATCCATGCATAGCAATTAAGCTCTTTTTTTATATAATCAACATAAGCTTTAAAACATTTTTAAGTAGGATTTAATTAATTATTAAATTTTAATTAATATTACAATACATTTTTATTTAATTTGAGTTTACTAACATAATATTTCGTCGTGATATTTTATTAAGGATTTATTTGATATATTGATAGTGTAAAAAAAAATTATATTGTCAATCAGTAGTTATCACACTAGTTAAAATATTTGATTCTTATTCTAACTATCTTGACAATTAAACCTTCTTATTAATAACGTATGTGTAACCAAATAACAGGGGTTGGCACATATAGTCAAGTTTTTCATCCACACATGTTGTGACCTAGGTTCGATTCTCAGATTTCATTTGTTGATAGGTAATATGTAAATTTCACTATAAATTCAAGTTAAGGTTGAGTAAGATGGTGTGTCTTCCCCTAATCTAAACTTTTAATGTAAAAAACAAAAATATGTGTAACCAAAATGTGTGAAAACAAAATGTGCAAAAATCACTTTCCTTACATAATTTGTCAAAGATAAATTTTATAGATAGTATTACAATTTGAAATTCTTTAACACCAAGTTTAACTTTAGTTTTTCCTATCTAACACAAATGATAAATTCAATTACTTTTAAAATATAGTTAAAGGATTTTTCTAATTTTAAATATTACTTATTATATATATAAAACGATATAATAATTTATTAATTTCTCATATACATTAATTAATATAATAAAACAAATTCGTCCTCAACTCATACTTTCCGTTTCTTTTATGGATTTAATTGGTATACACTGTTAGTGTATAGATTTTTTACACAGACAACCAATTAAAATTTGCCACATAAGGTAAAGTATTGGACTCTTATCCTAACTACCTTAAAAGTCACACATACCATGATTTCTGAATGGTTGTCAATATAAAAAAACTTTATACTGACAGTGTATAGCAATTAAACTCTTCTTTTATATGGTTAGAAAGTTTTTGATTATATTTAGTAAAAATAGATTGATTGGTCCTATACGTTTATTTAATTTTTCACATCGATCCATAAGTTTTTTTTCAAATTGGTCCTACACGTTATGTTTTGTTTCCACGTTAGTCATTTCCATCAATTTCGATCTTACGGAGTCAAATCAAGAACCACGTGTCACACTAATATCATAGCCATGTTAGCTCAAAACTAACGGCGTTAATTGACGGAAAGGATCGACGTGGATACAGAAGATAACGTGTAGGACCAATTTGAGGAAAAAAAAAAAAACTTATGGAACCGATGTGAAAAATTAAATAAATGTATATGACCAATCAACCTATTTTGTTTTATATTTATTAGTGGCAAGATAAGTATTGTGGTGCATGTCTAGCCACATTTGTTTTTTTGTTATGTGTATTTTTGTTTGGATATTTTATTTGTTATATATTTTGACTACCAATTGGTTATTGAAGACTGAGGGGTCTCCTAAGTCAGGGTTTGCATATGTTATTTGGATTTCTTCAAAGTTTCATTATATGTGCATACTTCCTAGGAGACATATATCCAATTCTAGGTCTTCAAATAATTTACTTCTTTGACTGCAGAAAATAAATTTACAATTTGAGTTTTCTTTAAGTATACTAAAGATGTAAGCACTTAAATAAGAAAGGAGTAAAAATAATTGAAGCAAACCATGTAATCCCTACAACTAGCTAGTCCTAATTTTATTTCTTTATCCCCTATATACATGAATCATGATTATACTATATATGCCACTTCTTTGTTTTGGGCGCCAGAAATTGAGATTATGGGATCGCTTTCATGATATGCAGTATATTTGTCCTCATCAAAGATAAAACATGTGAAGACAAGAAATAAATAGCTGGATACGCGTCATGGTAGAGGTCCACCAATCTCAATAGGATGCCCTTCTTGTTTGATTGACGAAATAGGATGTTTTGTTGGAACTTATGATAAGTTTTTGTTAGAGGATATTATTAACGAGTGTTTCTAGGACATTGATCAAGTAATCCATAAAAAGTAAGTTGTTATGGAAAAACTAAACTTACCATTTTTTCAAAATAATAAATACATTATTTCTCCATAAAAACTTGCTTTTTTTTATTCTTTGAACAATGTCCTAAGAACTCTCGTTAGAATTCTCATTTGTTATATTTTTTCTATTTCTACTAGCCAAACCAAATCTTCACCTTTATACGAGCATGGGCACTGTGCAGTGCTGTTAGAGACTGCTACTATTCTCCTTTAGCCAAGTTTATTCGTCTTTGTTATGCTTATTTAAGTTCCACTAGTGTCTCTATTCTCTAATTAGATACTTTTCCAACCTGAAAAACTGTCACATAAATATTAAAATATATGAGATTGCATAAAGCGCAATGGATTATAGCCTTATAGGAATTACTTTTTTTGTTGGGACTGAATGGACAAAATCATTAGATATGTATATGTTTAAAGTTGGCTGCATTCTTTTGCAAGTGGGCATTCTTCTTTTTTAGATGGAAGGCTCAAGAATCATGGTAAAAGATGATCTCTTGTTACAAATTTACAATTACGACA
The DNA here is from genome assembly GCA_039655645.1 of Ammopiptanthus mongolicus. Classification (NCBI taxonomy): domain Eukaryota; kingdom Viridiplantae; phylum Streptophyta; class Magnoliopsida; order Fabales; family Fabaceae; genus Ammopiptanthus; species Ammopiptanthus mongolicus. The sequence continues at coordinate 88,914,302 of CM077345.1, forward strand.
GCCCAAATGATATGGGGTTTAGTGGAGGTTATAAGTTCTGTTGTCATGCATGTTCTTGGAAAATTGTGTTAATGTTTTCATTGGATAGTGATGAATGCATTTAGAATACTATTAATAGTTCAACACAAGAAGTATTTAGGATACATATCCTCATCAAATCATTGTTGACAATTAAACAAAGTGCTTCCAATTAAAAAGTATGATTTGATTCGTCTATTATTTAGTATTTTTTTTTTGTGCACAATGGTATTCCCAACTGATAATAAGAGATTAATTCATTTCGAGACGTAAAGATCATTGAAATGGATTTTGTCTCTCCCAACAAAGTTTTTTTTCTGTATACACACAAACCATTACATAACAGTATAATTTTAGATTACAATGGTAACATGGGAAAACTTATTTACTGCAAACAATTAACTAATGCTTAAACAGACAACTCAGTGTCAACCATTTTTCACAAAGTTGTGTTCTAATGTAGAATGCAGAGTTTGAGTGTTGAGGTAGAATGCACGGTTAGTTGAGGTTTGAGTTTGAGGACAGTGAAGTGTGAAGAAGAGTGTAGGGTTGGTTGAGGTTTGAGGTTTCACAGCAATGCTCCTGAAAGGAGAAATAAAGAGAAATAAAGGGTACCAATTTCACGTTTGATGAGGTGACAGAGCAGTGGCCGAGGGAGAGCTTCTCAGACCACCACGGGCGCACGCGATGGTCTTCTCAGAGCACCAAACAGAGGAGAGGAGAGGCGCGCGTGGTGGGCATGTCAGGGCTTTTCAGAGCAGCGAGGGAGAGGCGAAGGCAGTGGCTTTTGAGGTGGTGGTGGTGCTAACGGTGGCAGAGGGGAGGGTTCAGAGTGCACGGAGAGAAAAGAGATTGAGAGGAAGTGAATTGAATTCAACGGGTAGTGTTTTTAGGTAAGGGCTATTATCTTAGGGTTACCTATTATAGCGCTTCCTTGAGGAAGCGCTATAATAGGCTCCACCTAAGATAGCGCTTCCTTATAATAAATCTCCCCGTCAATTTTTACAGCGTTTCTGAGTGAAAACGCTATTAAAGGGATGTCATTTAATTTGTAATCTGTAATAATGTATCTACCAACTCTGTTGGGCTTTGTTGATTATTGCTTAGTATTTTAAAATGTAACATGAAAATGAGTCAATTGAATTTGTTTAAGGTAGTTATTAGGTGAATGAAACGTTACGCCAGAAATGACCTTTAATAGTGCTTATTTCAAACATTTGATAGTGTTTTAGAGCGTTATCTATCCTAGTTCTATTAAAAGGGAAAACCAAATATAGCGTTCGAAGCGCTATCGTAGATATCTACGCATTCTGAGAAACACTATCTATTGTTGGAATCTAAGTGTTAGATGTAAATTTCCAATTTTTTAACTCTCGACAGAGGTAATAAGGAAATTATGAAAAGGATAAGAGACATGGAAAATGTTACTAAGTCTCTGGTTGACAAAGAAAACTTGAGCCGACAGAAAAGAAAAGTCGACAATTATTAAATAACAATTTTTTTTTACCATAGCTGAACTCGCTCATTTTTTTTCCTTTATACCATAAGTTACTCTGTAAAGGGTGAGAAAAGGTCATATTGACAAAAAAAAACTAACCGAATAGTCCTCGGGAATAATAAAAGAGGGACATTTTAGTCTCTACATTTGTTTCCATATGAAACACACCATCAAAGTGTTGATGTGTATCGTTAGTATGCCAGGTGCATGAGAATAATTATGTATTGACCCAATAAAGTCTCCAATTATTATTTAAGTAACCCAATTTAGTCCTTGACAGTTTCTATCGTGGGATACATTAGTTCTTACATGTTACAAGCAACACATCACATGCACCAGATGTACCACACTAGATACACCAACAAATGTCATATGGACAAGTTTAATAGACACTTGGGCACGCTGATGATATACATAAACACTCTAACGCTATGTTTAGGATGAAGACAAACAGAGGGACTAATATCCCTCTTTTATCATTGTTAGGGATTACTCGATGAATTTTTTTTTCAGGGACGAAAAGTGGTACCTTAAACATTGTTAGGGATTAAAATTTGTTAGTCTTTTTTTTCTTCTTTATAATCTGGGGACAAAACTAGTGCTTTCGTCCCTTAAGTTAATTTAATTTTTCAAATTGGTCTCTTAAGTTTTTTTGTATCAAATAGGTCCCTTAAATTTTTTTATGTCAAACAGGTCTCTTAAGTTGTTATGACAGTATATGATCTTACTATTAAATCAATGAATTATGATGTCACAAAAAAACTTAAGGAACCTGTTTATTACTAAAAAAAACTTAAGAGACCTATTTATTATAAAAAAATTAAGAGATCAATTTAAAAAATTAAATTAATATAAGGGATCAAAGTACTATATGGACCTAATCTCCGAATAGATTACCTAATCTCCGAATAGATTATGAAAGAGTGATCCAACTACATTTTTTCACGCAATTTAAGGAAGCTAACGGATAGATTTTTTTTGGACAAAAAGCTAACGGATAGATTTGTTACACGATCATTTCTCACATACCTGACAATGATGTAATCCATGAATCCACGATGCATGGCCTTCGCCACAATAAAAAATATTATTGCCATATTACCCTTTCCTACTCTTTTTTTTGAAGCGACTCTAATTCCAACTCAATCAAACACTAGGCAACATTTTCTATTAAAAAAAAAAAACAAGTAAAGGCTCATTTAACTCCTTAAAATTTTAGATATTACATTTTATTCCGAAAAAAAAGTCACTGAACAGTCAGAGAGATATTTTAATTCCTTTATTTGTTTTCATTTGGAACATATCATTAGAATATTGATATGTATCATTAGTATTAATAATATATCAGTTATCCAGACAATAGTTCTTACATGTATAATAGATCGTGAGAATAATTATGCATTAACTTAATAAAGTCCCCAATTATTATTTAAATAATCCATTAGTCCTTGATAATTTCTATAGTGGAATACATTAATCCCTATATGTTACAAGCAACACACCACATGCATCAAATGCACCACACCAGATGCACCAACACAGGTCATATGGACGAATTTAATAGACTCTTCGGTACACTAATGGTATATATTAGCACTTTAACGTTATGTTTATGATGGAAACAAACAAAGGGACTAACATGTCCTTCCTTTATCATTGTCAAAAACTATTTAGTAAATTATTTTTTCTTAAAGACAAAAAATGATATCTCAAATATTGTTACTAACTAAAATGGATCCATACTCAAGAAAAACACTAGGCAACATGTGTTTGGGGAACAGTTAGCACGTGTTAGATCATGAAGTTATACTTTTGGTGAAATTCTTTTTTTCTTTTAGATGCTTTTTTTGGGTAAGATTTATTTAATTTCTTTTGATAAACTAAAATTTGGTGTTGCTATAAAAATTAATAATATAAAATATAAAATACATATAAAAAAAATAGATCAAAATTTTTATTACACAAACAGTTAAATGCAAAAATGCTTTACATCCAAAAAAAAAAATGTTTAAGTAATAATTTGGTCCCTATATGTGATATAAATTATTTATTTAATTCATATACGTAAAAAATTTCGAAATGAGTTCCTATATGTGTATATGTTAGCAAATTTGGTCCCTACATGAGTACATATGTAAATGTTAGCAAATTCGTCCCTGCCGTTAGCAAATTAATCCTTATAATGACACAAATTTTTGATTTAGTCTCAAAACATGAAAAAAAAACTTTAAATTGGTCCTTCTATGTGCAATCGATAATCATTTTGTCTCTATCATCTGTCAATGAGCTCGAACCCAACTAAAGATTCTTTTCGTATTGATTATTTTTTATATATTATATCAATCTATTTATTCTACTGAGAGTCAATGTACTTGGATAATTTTAGAATATAAAACCATTTACGGATCAAATGATACAATTTTTACTCTCAATAGAAGAAATATATTGATATAATATATAGAAAATATTCAATACGAAAAGAATCTTTAGTTGGATCCGAGCTCCTTGGTAGATGACAGAGACAACTTTTTTATCAAGTGCATATATAAGGATCGATTGAATTTTTTTTTTCCAGGTTTAGGAACCAAATCAAAAATTAGTATCACCTATAAGGACTAATTTGCTGACGACAGGAATTAATTTGCAATTTGTACATATAGGGACCAAATTTGCTAACGTTTATACATGTAGGTAGGGGTGGGCATGGGTCGGGTTGGGTGGGTTTTGGTGCATTTAAAGACCCAACCCAATCAAATAAATATGGGTTGGGTTGGATCGGTTTCTTCGAAAATTTTCATGTAACCCAAACCAACCCAACCCAACCTCATATGGGTTGGTTTGGGTCGGGTGATCGGGTGGTAGTAAATTATTTTGTTTTTATCAAAAGCAAATAATAGGAAAAAAATAGGGAAGAAAAATACTACCAATGCATTAATTTAAACTTCCAAATACAAAATGAAGCATACAACTTCAATTTGAAGCACAATATCCATCAAAATTAAACAAACAACTGAAATAAAAAAAAATAATAATGTCTTCAAACAATTCCTAAACAATTTCACTGATTATGTCTTCAAGCTATTTCTGCATGTCTTCAAACTATTTCTGTTCATGTAACCAAAAAATGGTCATTCCAATTTAGGCGGTTGAGTATTAAAGAAAAGTCATCTAATTCAAGATAGAAGAGTCACTCCACGTTCCAGCAGCTGGGCTTATAATATTCCTCTCAATATGTGGGTTAGGTTGGGTTGAGTGGGTTTACAATCTTTGGACCCAGCACCCAATCCATAAGCTATGGGTCTACTTATTTAGAAACCAATCCAACCTAATGACCCGAACCAACCCAGTATTTGTGGGTTGGTTTGGATTGGGTACACCGGGTTCGCGAGTCGACCCACACCCATGCTCACCCCTACATGTAGGGACTCATTTTCAAATTTTTTACGTATAAGGACTAAACAAAGAATCTATGTCATGTATAAGGACCAAATTATTACTTTAACAAAAAATATACAAAGTGCTAGTTTAGGCAGGATAAAATTATTCAACATCTATAGAACTGTTTTCTGATTCCGTTATTCTTCTAATATTACATTTAATTTTTAAAAAAACTGTATGATAATAATTGGTATGCACTGATATTAGAAATGGCTACTGCTAATGGTGGTGGATACTTCATATCTATGTCATTACAAAAAAAAGGATTTAATTGGTATGCACTTTCAGTATAAATTTTTTTTACACTGTTAACCAATCAAAAATTGTTACATCAGCTAATGTTTAAGTCTTATCCTAATTACCTTAAAAATCACTCATATTATGAATTCTAATTGGTTGACACTGTAAAAAAATTTACACTGACAATGTATAGCAATTAAACTCTTTCCAAAATTACTGCAAAATTATGTTTATCAATTTTGTTAGTCATTGTGTTAATTAAGGGCAATAATTAAAATTATTTTCTTGTTAACATCAAAATAAATAAATTAAAATATAGACCAAATATTGATATAAATATAGACTAAATATTAATATAGTATGTAATTTACCAAAAAAAATATTAATACAGTAAACTTAAAATTTAAAATAGTGTTTAAAATTTAAGCACCAAAAAAATAAATAGTGTTTAAAATTCAAAATAACGACTACAACACACACAATAAATAACTTGTTTTCATTTTATAATTTGTGGGGTAACAATTCTTATTTGGGCGTCAATTAAATTAATTTACCAATTTAATTACACGTTGTAGTCTTAATGACAGTATGAAACTATGCCTAAAGAGTAAAGAAAACATGAAAGAAAAAAAGGAGCCGAAAAAACACTAATGAATTATGATGGTGAAGGTTGTAATCAGAACTGGCCAATACCAGTGCGTAGCACGAGGACATATTTTTTTCTTCTAATAAATAGATTATATAAATATTTTTTGACATTTTAAATTGCATTTTGATTGTCTTTTTAAAAAAAAACATTTAATATTGATATATTAAACTTCACATAGTTAAATCTTCAACTCTGCATTACTTACTTCAAAATTTGCAATTGCATAAAAAAATGAATTAATTTTAAAAGATGTAAAAAAAAAGCAAGATGAATCAATATTCATTAGGTTTAATATGCCTAAGAAATGGAGCCCCATAAATTATTTTCCCCATTAAAGATTCATGAAAGAAGTTGTAAAAAACATAGAAACAAAAATGTTGAGCAATGGTTATAGATAATACACTCTCTTTCTTTAGGCTCTTAGCCCCGTTGAGCACAAAAAAATAGCTACCGAGTAAATACTCAATTTGGTCCCTGAAATTATCGGGTCGTATCAACTTAGTCCCCCACATTATCAATATTCCAAAATGATCCCTGTAATTGCAGAAAGTTAATCAGATTCGTCCCTTCATTGATATTTGCATGGACTATAATAGCATTAAGTTGATAATGTCGGGGATGCATTTGAAACTAAGGGAATAATGTCAGGGTTGCATTTGCTATATTTTGCAATTCCAAGAATCATTTTGGAATATCGATAAACAAACATCAACTCTGTATTATTTCGCAAGCGAGGTTGCAAAAAATTTGGTTATTTTCAAAGCCATATCACACTGATTTTGACCATCCATTCATTTTTTGACGGAGAAAGGTCACTAATAAACGTAATAGGTTTAGCCATAAATGAAGAGTAGAAAAACAAACTCTAGATGAACAAACTTTCTCGAGAGATACATGAAAGTTAATATTTCCATTTGATTGCATATATTTTCATAGTGCCTCTATTAGGTTAGATAAAGAGTAGTATTTTTCAGAAACTATGTGTATAAGTTTAATTCTTAAATCATAAATAAAGATAATTAAAAAAGATAGGCATCTTGCAATTCTGATCCATGCTTTTGGCTCTGCTAGGGTTTTAGCTTTCTTGTTTCTCAAGCATCTCCATGGCAATCATCTCCGATTGCCCATGGGAGATTCTTTTTCCTGATATTCTTCCTCCTCTCAAATCTACTTCTTCTTCTTCTTCTCCTCCTTCTCCTCATGTTGCGACTCATCCAGCCACAAGTACTCAGAAAAAATCTTTTGCACAAGCAGTTAATAATTCATTTGATATTTCTATTAGTTAATTGCCTAAACCTTGTCTTAAGGGAGATGCTTTATCGATCAAGATTTCTGAATCAGAATACCAAGCAAGTGTAGCTGAGTGCAAAAATATTCTATATGGCAGATTGATGTTAACAAAAGGTGACTCTCCATATAAACTCAATGACTTGAGAGTCAAGTTATCCAAGATTTGGAAAGTGACCGGCTCTTGGTCAATGGTTTCTTTAGGGAAAGGGTATTATGAATTTAATTTCTTGAATATTGATGATCAGAGAAGGGTTCGTTCAAATGGTTCTTGGAACTTAAGTCCTGCAATTTTGAGATTATCATCTTGGGTTCCAGATTTTAATCTGAATTTCATCAAGCAAACTACTGCTAAATGTTGGGTCCGATTCCATGGATTGTCTCGGGAATATTGGCGTCCTAAAATCTTATTTGAAATTGGCGGAGGTTTAGGAATTCAGATTGCTTTAGATGAAGCCACAATGAAGAGGAGTTTTGGTCATTTTGCAAGAATTTTATTTGATATTGATCTAACTCAAAAACTTCAGGAAAAATTGATGGTGGAGCGAGATGGATATGCTTTTTATGTTGATACTGAATATGAAAGAATTCCATTCTTCTGTTCAGCTTGTCAAATTATTGGCCATTCTTTATCTGATTGTAAGTTTCAATCTAACAAAACATCTGGTTCTGTTAAAGATAATTCAAAAATGCAAAAAGACCCTGTCTGGAAACCAAATTTCCAATATGTTCCTAAAGCTAAGGATGTTGATTTTGCTGATGATGAAGGCGGGACTAGAATTTCTAGAGATGCATATAAGGGGAAAACATCTATTGATAATGATGAAGGAACTAGTGGTGCTAAGCAGAATATTGTGGTTTCTAATCGAGTGTTGCAATCTCCTATAATTCAAGATCCTGGAATTCCGGTTTTGAATGTTATTCTTGATCTTGCTTTGGTACAATCCAATGCAGATAATCATGATCAAAGTGTTTCTCCTGTGATTTGTAAAACTGATAATGAGAAAGCTCATACTTTAGATGATCAATTTCAGGCTGATAGAGATGATGATGTTGAGTTGGTTTTTGATGAATCCGTTCCAGTTGCTCTGAATATGATAGAAAGGAAATCTAGCCCTTCACATGTTTCCAATTCTTGTAATTCAATCCCTGCGGATTTGGTTGCTGTGAATTCTATGAATAGAGGATTTCAGTCTGATGAGATCTTTCAGCAAGAAGATTCTGATTTGGTTGAAAATTTGAAGTATTCTAGTCCTGCAAAATCAGTTTGTAGGGAGGATGTTGAAGAGAGTTTGGTTGTCCCTAAGGTTGCAATTATTGATATGCAAAATGATAATTTGCATACTGTGCCTATTGTGGTTCAACAGGATATTGGTGTTTTTTCCAATTTTGGAGTAACACAGCTGATGATGATTTGGAGGATATTGATCACGTGCAGCAAGACGAGGTTCAAAATGATGATAAGCAGTTTCAAAACATCTTAACTAAGAATCAGAAAAAGAAGTCGAGGCAGAAAAATAAAAGTATTTCTCCTATGCATACAACCCACTTGAGGGATGGTTCAAGGTACCTTTCTTAATGAAGATTCTTTATTGGAATGCTAGAGGTATAGCAAATGTACCTCTAGATTATTTCTTAAAAAGCTTTGTGTTTCTAATAAGCTGGATTTTGTTTTCATCTTTGAACCCTGGATGACTATTGATCACTTTCCAGCTACTTTTTTGAAAAATTTGAATTTAAAGTTGTTTGCTGTTAACAATAGAGGCAATTTATCTCCCAATTTGTGGTGTATTTGTTCTGAAAACTTGAGTCCAGATGTTATTGAAGCTTCCAATCAGCATGTTTCTTTCTCTGTTAAAATTGATGATCAGGTTTTATATTTTTCTGCAATATATGCTTGCACTACTTATTTGGCTAGAAGAAGGCTTTGGATGGAATTAAATGATTTGCAACAAAGATTTCTAGGACCTTGGTGTTTTATAGGTGATTATAATGTGGTTCTAGGGGCCAGGAGCAAAGAGGAACTGGTATGCCATTGAGAATTGCAGTGGATGATTTCAAATCATGGTCTGACAGCAATAGTTTAACTCATTTAATGACCATTGGTGCTCAATATACTTGGACTAATGGTAGAAGGGTTTCAACCCTTGTTGAAAAAAGACTTGATAGAACAATTTGTAATGATTCCTGGCTTAATTCTTGGAATGCTATATCTTGCTGCACACTTACTAGAAATAAATCAGATCATTATCCTTTGCTTCTTGACTGTAGAAAAGAGGAAAAAAACATTTAGTTCTTCTTTCAAATTCATGAAAATGTGGTCCTCTCATCCTAGTTGTCAGCAACTAATTTCTGATGTGTGGAAAGAGGAATTTATTGGTTGCCCCATGTTTGTCTTGAGCTAGAAATTGAAAGCATTAAAAGTCAAGCTTAAGATCTGGAACAAAACTATTTTTGGTGATGTTCATGCTGGTGTGGATGCTGCAATGCAGAAAGTGGATCTTATTCAAAGTCAGATTGCTAATTTGGGATACTCTGATGAATTGTTTGATCAAGAAAAGTTAGCTCAGATGGATTTAGAAAAAGCACTTAATTTTCAAGAAGAATTTTGGAAGGAAAAATCAAGAATTCAATGGCATACTCAAGGTGATCGAAATACTGCCTTCTTTCACAAAATTACAAAGGTGAGGCATGTCTCTAAGCAAATTAATATGTTGATGAAGGATGATATTATGCTTAGCAATGCTTCTGACATTGAGAACCATATAAGTAGCTACTATGAAGACTTGTTTGGTTCAGCGAACTCTTGTGTTGATAATGGTTTAGTTGAAGAAGTTATTACTCCATTAGTTTCTACTACAGACAATATTATGTTAACAAGTTTGCCTTCGATTGCTGAAGTTAAGGAAGCAGTTTTTGCCATGAACTCTGATGGAGCTCCAGGTCCAGATGGATTTGGTGCATTTTTCTTTCAGAAATATTGGCATATTGTTCAAGAGGATGTTTTTAAGGCTGTTTTGCAATTCTTTACTCAGGATTGGTTGCTTCCTAACTTCAATTCTAATGTTGTGACTTTAATTCCTAAAGTTCCTGGTGCTAGCAGTATTAAGAAGTTTCGACCAATTGCACTAGCTAACTTCAAATTCAAAATAATAACCAAAGTCTTAGCTGAAAGACTTGCTTCTATGGCTCCTAAAATAGTTTCAGAAAATCAAAGAGGTTTCATCCGAGGAAGACAGATTTCAGACTGCATTTGTGTCACTTCAGAGGCTATTAATTTGCTGGAAAAAAGATCTTTTGGTGGAAATCTTGCTTTCAAGATTGACTGTCGAAAGGCCTTTGATACTTTCGATTGGCATTTCCTTTTAAAAGTGCTCCATTCTTTTGGTTTTGATTCAAAGTTCTGTAGTTGGATAAGAACAATAATGCATTCAGCAAAATTGTCCATTTCTGTCAATGGTAAAGTTGTTGGATTTTTCTCTTGTAAAAGTGGTGTGAGGCAAGGAGATCCACTCTCTCCTTTGCTATTTTGCTTGGCTGAAGAAGTATTAAGCAGAGGGATTTCAAAATTGGTTCAAGATGGTCATTTGCAGTTAATGGCAGGCCCAAGAAGATGTTTAGTTCCTTCACATGTTCTTTATGCAGATGATGTCATGATTTTTTGTAAAGGAACTCAACAAAATTTGTGTAATCTTATGACATTATTCAGAAGATATGAAGAAGTTTCTGGTCAAATGGTTAATCCAGATAAATCAACCTTTTATGTTGGTTCAATTCAGTCAAACAGAATTAGTAGAATTGCATCAATTCTTGGATTCTCTATTAGTAAACTTCCTTTTACATACTTGGGAGTTCCTATTTTTCAAGGTAAACCAAGGAAGTGTTACATGCAGCCAATAGCAGATCGTATCAGGTCCAAATTAGCATCTTGGAAAGCTTCTCTCTTGTCTATAATGGGAAGAGTCCAACTTGTTAAATCTGTTATCCATGGTATGTTGATTTATAGTTTTCTTATCTAAGCATGGCCTGTTAGTTTGATTAAAACAATGGGCAAGGAAATTAGAAACTTTATTTGGTCGGGGGATGTTAATATCAAGAAGGTTGTGACTGTGGCTTGGCATAAGACTTGTAAACCTTTGAATGAAGGAGGTTTGGGAATTAGATCATTAACATCAGTGAATAATGCTGCTATGCTTAAACTGTGTTGGCAATTGGTTTCTTCTAACTTCCAGTGGTATACTCTTCTTCGAGCTAGAGTGTTCAGAAATAATATACCAGTGAATTATAATATCAAATCCTCTTTGTGATCTGGATTAAAGCAGCAGTTGTCTTCAGTTATGCAGAATGTGTTTTGGCAGCTTGGGAATGGTCTGAATATTTTCTTTTGGACTGATCTATGGCTTGATAAGCCTTTGGTGGAAATTCTAAATATTCCTGGTCATCTGCAATCTTTATTGAAGGCCAAGGTGAATGACTTCATTTTTCAGAAAAAGTGGAATATTCCTGACATTTTAAAGCTTTATTTTCCTTCATTAGAATCTGAAGTGCAGAAAAGTATAATCCCCCAGTTCGAATCTCAAGATCAGTTAATGTGGAATAAATCATCTACTGGTTGCCTTTCTTTTAAGGAAGCTTATAATTTTGTCAAACCCTCTGGTCAAATCATTCATTGGAGTAAGTTTATCTGGCATAAGCTCATTCCACCATCGAAATCTTTTGTTTTATGGAGAATTCTTCACAAAAAAATGCCAACGGATGATAATCTTGTTAATCGAGGATGTTATATTGTTTCAATGTGTAATCTTGGTTGTGAGGAAATTGAATCCCTGATCATCTTTTCTGCAATTGTTCTTTTGCTAAGAGGCTATGGAATTGGTTTAGCTCCATAACCAAGTTTATGTTTGACAGTTCATCAATTGAAGGAATAATGGCTTTATGTGATAAACACCTATCTACACAAGTTAAGGATGTTTTGGTTGCTGGTATTATTAATACTATCTATACAATTTGGTTTTGTTGAAATAAATCTCAAACTGCTACTAGCATGATTATAGATGGTTCTTCTTTAACAGGTAACTTGAGTGATGGTTTCATGAGTTCTTCGATACAAGACTTGTGTTTGTTGAGATCCTTTTCTGTTATTGGCAAACCAAATTCAGCCCCTATAATCAAGCAAGTTTGTTGGAATCCTCCGTTGTGTTCTTGGGTTAAATGCAACACAGATGGTTCTGCCAAAGGTGCTCTAGGTATTGCTGCTGCAGCTGGTATATTTAGAGATATGTCTGCTGCTCATCTTGGTTGTTTTACTGTCAACATAGGTAATTCCTATGCCTTAAATGCCGAATTTGTGGGGAGCTATGTTTGCAGCGGAATTAGCTTCTGAAAAAGATTGGCACAATTTATGGCTTGAGTGTGATTCCTTGTTAGTCATTCGTGCTTTTAAGTCCATAAATGTGGTTCCTTGGTAATTAAGAAATAGGTGGCAAAATTGCTTGTTGTTAACTAAGAAAATGAAGTTTGTGTATTCTCATATATTCCGAGAAGGGAACAATTGCGCGGACAAGTTAGCTTCTCATGGTACATCTATTCAAGGATTTTTGTGGTAGGATTCTTTTCCTAGTTTTATTAGTGAGGATTTCTACCGTAATAGGGTAGGACTTCCAAACTATAAATTTAAATAATTTTATGGGTTTTGTTTTTATGTCCCCCCATGTCCTATTCTTGTATTCTTTTTTATTCTTTTTAATAAAATTTATGGTGTGCTACAAATGAATGACGGTGGCTAGGGTGTCAACCTAGTTGGGATGTTAGTCATTGCAGTGATGCTTTTGCATACCGTTTTTGTTAAAAAAAAAAAAGGTTAGATAAAGAGTGAACTTACATCATATAAGGATAAGAGAAATAACTCAAACATGGATTTAAATAAATTACATTGGAAAATGATTTATCTTATTGAAATTATTTATTTTCTTTGAAAACATATATAAATCTATAAATATTCTATAATAACTTATAAGATTTATTAGCTCATACATGAATTTTTAATATTTAATAACATAAAACTGTAAATATTCTAATATATGAAGAAGTCTTATTTTCCCGAAGTCTTATAAATATATTCGGAACATTATAAATATTAGAAATTATTTTAGTTGCTTTAAAATATAACATTGAAAATGGATACCGCAATTATTAAAAAAAAATTGTTTTTTATTTGTGATCGATATTAATTTAGGATTTTTCGTTTATCACAATTCATGTACCGCAATTATTTTTTAGTTGCTTTAAATAAATTATATTGGAAATGGTTGATGAAACTTGAAATGCTTTAGTTGCTTTAAATAAATTACATTGGAAATTCATTTTTGAAAATTGAGACCTAGTTTAAAATCTCATCAATTTTCATTTTACTTTTCTAATTTTTGGAGCTGCAAAATCATTTATCAAAGTTTTCCACATCAATATCATCTACTGAAAATGAGTAACCCACTTCAAGTCTTCCAAACTTCAACACCGTGTAACCCATTAGGTCACTTCAAAAATCCATCTCAATTCTTCGAATGAATAGGAATATAGAAAGATAAGAGAAAAAATAGCAATAGCACATACTCATATAGCAATAGGAAATACTCCGCGATTTGTGCGCTTTTTATTGCAGGCCAGGTAGTAGGGCGAGAAAGCTTCATGGCTAGAAAAACTAACAAATAATAGTGGCTTGTATGTGAATCGAGTTTGAGTTTAGACTATAGTCTGAAGGAGGAGAATAGACTAATAGCATTAAAATAGGGAAATAGAAAGTCTAAAGAAAGATAGAGGTGTAAAGAGATATGAAGAGACAAGAAAGTGAGGAAAAATAATTAAAATATTAGATAACTAACATTTTAACATGTGTGGTTTTATTTTTATAACTAAGAGAAAAAATTAATAATAATGCTGATTTGTCAAAATATTATTAAATGTCAACATAAAACTCCTTTACAAAGAATGCATAATAATTTTTTTTGGGACAATACAAGGAGAAAGAAAAGAGAAGGAAGATAGTTGGATGCGGGCTTTTTGACCAAACTGACTCACTTTTAGAAATTATTTACCAATATAACTTTGTTTTGAAACTATTTATCAAACTAACTCACTTTTAGTCACGTGGCATTTTTTATTATTTTTTTCTAATACTGAAAAACGCTACTTTGACTAGCGTTTTCTAAAAATACTACTGTCAATAACGTTTTTACCAGATTGTGCCAAGTGGTTCGCTGTAAAAAAATTAAAAAATTTTACGTTTAGGTCGACGCTAAAGGCCCTAGAGGTGTCACCCGTCTGAAGCTGAAGATCTTCACCTGTCTGATAGAAATGTTCATCCGTCTGATACATTTCTTCACCTGTCTCATGACTATCAGACAGGTGAAGAAATGTATCAGTCATCAAACGGGTGAAGACAAGGCCGACGCTAAACGTAAAACTTTTAAATTTTTTTATAGCGAATCAGATTGTGTCACATGGCACAATCTGGTAAAAACGCTACTGACAGTAGCGTTTTTAGAAAATGCTAGTCAAAATAGAATTTTCCAGTGTTAGAAAAAATAATAATAAAAAATGTGATATGACTAAAAATGAATTAGTTTAATAAATAATTTCAAAATAAAATTATATTAATAAATAATTTTTAAAAGTAAGTCAATTAGATCAAATAGCTCTTGGATGCAGCACCAAGAGAGTGCAAAAGCAACAAGGAACCCATATTTTCCGGAGGCTGCATCCAAATCTTCAAACCAGAGCTAGCCGTGATACTTAGTTTCGCCATGAAATTTGCATAAAATAATTAAATAAATAAACTCGATAAAATATCATCTAAATATCTAATAGAGTTTTGGTTAAATTATACTTTTGCGTCCTTATCTTTATTGTAGGTTTTAATTTGATTCCTCTTTTATCTTTTGTTTCGAATTAGTCTCTTATCTTATTTTTAAGTTTCAATGTAATTTTTTTCATTTTAATTGTAGTACAGAAATGATCGTATCGGTATAAATTTTGTAAAATAAAAAATCATTTAGAAATAAAAATAAAAGAGGGATCATGTCAGAATAATAAAAGAGATCATATTAATATAATTTTGCAAAATAAGGATCATTTCGAAATAAAAAATAAAAGAAAAATCACATTAGTATAATTTTATAAAATAAGAGACCATCGTGAAATAAAAAATAAAAAAAATTAAAATTAAAATCTAAAATAAAAATAAGGGATCAAAAATATATTTTAATTTTTTTTTAGTATTTCAAAATATAGGATAAGAATGGGGTGAATAAACCTACGAATAAGATAACCGCTAAATTAGGACGCACAAAAAAAAAAAAAAGATAACCGCTGATAGTGGCGCCATTTGAGCCGATAATGCTTGACTGGATATATAGATTCTCCTTTTCATATTCACCATTCAATCAACCGTCATGCGTCATATTATACACGGTTCCTCGTGCCTTTTCTAATTTTTTTTTTTTTTTGATTCATTGATAAAATATATAAAAAATAACACAAATTTAATATTATTAAAAATAGAAAAGGATGAATGTGCGAATAAACTCATAGTTTCAAGGTTAATAGAATAAAATTACAAAATGCCTACAAATGTGACAAAATCAAAGTGACCGGAATACCTATGCCTCCGGATTTATAACGTTGACGCCCAAGTCTTAATTGAATCTGTAATGGATTGAAGCTGATCTGTCAATCTGAATCAAACGAATACCGCAACAAGACGAAAAACGAAACAACGCCGCACCAAGACGACGAACAAAACAACGCCTCAATCAGACGAGAAAATCACAGAAAAACACGAAAAAAATCAGAGTTATGTGGAAAAACTACTTATTTAGATAAAAGGAGAGAAAAACGATGTAGAAGGGTGATTCCAGGTCCAAAAATGGCCCAAAATCACCCCCTCCGGTGGATGAGAAAAAAAGAAGAGAGAAGTAGATGGAAGGTTTAGAGAGAGAGGCGGTATGACTGGAATTTTTAGTCTTTCTTGTGCTTTTCTATTGAAATTCGTGTATCAATTTTGTTCATAAGTTGAATGTATATATTGTGTTAATTATATTATTAACTATAAGAATTAATTAAAATTAGGGTTAAATATGTTTTTGATCCCTATAAAATTGGTAAAATTTGATTTTGGTCCCTATAAATTTTTTATTCGTTTTTAGTCGCTAAAAACACAAAAATTATGTGTTTTTAGTCCCTGACGAGGGATTAAAAACACATTACTTTTATTAAATATAGGGACTAAAAACGAATAAAATTTTTATAAGGATCAAAATCAAAATTCACAAATTTTATAGGGATCAAAAACATACTTAACCCTTAAAATTATGCACTAATTATTAATAAATAATGAAATTAGTTTCTTGCATCTAGCTTAAGTGTAGAGTACTTATGTAAGTTTTTTTTTTTACACATATTATTACAAAATTTTTATATCATTTTAGTATCTATTAATCACATATCACGGCTGTGATTTTTAAGGTAATTATTGTCGTAATAATCAACATTCATATGCAAAACAAAATTGTTTCTTATTTCATAGTGATATATGGAGTGCATCTAGGGATGAGTGAGCATGATGTTGGTGTCTCCCTTTTTCATATATTTTGTACAATTAATTATATATAAATAGTATTTTTTTTATCAAAACTACATACTCATAAAAATATTTACTATATCTGTATCCATATTTTTATATATTTGGCCCATCACTTTAATGTTTTCTGGATCCGTTCCTGAATTTAAGCACATATTACTTATATCATATTAAATTTTTATGTTTTTTGTTTTTATTTTTGATCGGATATCCCCACAGACATGTAGTTAGATTAACCCTCGGGACGAAGGGGAAATGTTAGGTAAAACCCTTCCCAAAGTGACAACTCCAATATGCGAACCCCTGACATTGCAGGTGAAGGTCGTATGGGGTCGCAATCCACTTCCAATGCGACCAACCATTGCTGGCTTTAAATTTTTATATATGTGCATATTATATTCAGTTTATGAAAAATACAATACATAAGCGATATACTCATTTACTTGCATAAATTTAATATTTAATAAATTTTCAATTAAATCCCAAATAATATTTTGAGAGTACTTTAGAATATTTTCATATGCTCATTTTGACATTTGACCGAGTATCTTCACAGACGAGCAATGAGACTGACCCTCATGTCGGAATGATCGATGGTTAGGTAAAGTCCTTCCCAGATTGACGACTCTAGAATTTGACCCCCTAATATTGCAGGTGAAGGTCGTCTGAGATCGTAGTCCATTTCCACTACAACCAACCAATGTTGGGTATATGCTTTGTCATTTGACTCAACAAAAGAAATTATTCAACCTACCATTAGAATACAATACATATGTTTTTTTTTAAATACATTTCAGCCTACCATATGTTATTTAAATACATTTCAAATAGTTGCAATGACGCGCATGAATGCTTTGTTAATTTATTCCACTTCACTTAAGTCTCCTTGATGAATGATGGATAATTGGATATCCAACTTTGAACATTTCTCTTTACTTTGATGTCCAACATATTAGAACATCTACGATGGTAGGTGCTTATACACTTTTTGTTCGATAAACACCTTCCTTATTAAGAATCAATCATTGCAGTGAAGTTCTTATCAAACATCCAATTTTGTGAGGTGGTTGTATAGACACCTGGTGCTTAACAATGAAGTGAACTATTCTTGTACTTTAAAAGCATATTGGTAGGATCATTTAGTAAAATTGTTAATTAAATGTAATAATTTTAGGTTATTTGTGAGACCCGTTTAGTAAATTTTTTAAATGTGCTGGATTGAAAAGATGAAATACTTAATTTATAAAAAATAAAAATAAATGATATATAAATATCGGACCCACATAAAAATCCAAAAAAAAAAGTAAAATATATGGAATGATGGATTGTAAAGTTCAATAAAGTTGAATGGGTGGGGACAAACGAAGTCAAAAGTTCCGTGTTTGGTAATAAAGCAGACGAAAATTAATGATGTATGATTAAAGTACTTCTTCCTGCTTAACATGGTCAAAAGATTGGCCGCAATGACAAAATTATGAACATTTCATTAAAAAAGATTTCATGAAGAAAGAGCGTTGTGGAAAAACTTCACGACAAAAAGGGTACTGTGATGCTAATGAAGCTACATGATTTGTGTTGTAAATTTTAAGCATGAATAAGATGTAGTTGAAGGAGTCCAATATTAAAAAGAAACAGATAGTGAAAATTATATTTGTAGAAAAAGTTCATGAATCAAAAGTCTTACTTTAAATCAAGATATAGGAGTGAATGTAGCTCTAGCTTATCTTTTTCGTACGGTGTCTTGGCCTCTAGCACGATTTCCAGCAGAAACCATCGCCATCTTTATTTCGATAGAAATGGGAGAAAGGAAAGTAGAAACCACAACGCCATCTTTTTCCTAGCCAGTCCAAAGGTAATATTAGACGAACCCTTGCTTTAGGTTTCAAGATCAACCCACTCAACCTACTAATTTTATAGTGTTACCTCCATTTTGATAATTGATAAAAATTGCATATATGAGGGTTTCTCTCATGATTTATTCACTCTTAGGTCTCATCTAGCTTAGACATTATTTTGCTTTGGACTGACACTACTTCTTTCCTCCCTAATTCTTTCTGAACGAAAATCTGTTGTCTCAAAAAATAATATTTCGGTGTCCCCTACCAATCAAATGTTGAGAATGAGTACAAATATTAATAAGTTACGATTTTTTTCTTAAGTGTCAAATTATTATTAATAAAAAACAAAGAAAGTGACAGAAAATTGGGATAGAAAATCTCCCTCCAAACAAAACATAAAAGAACTATTTTGGTTGTAGATGCACTGGATATGACACTTTTGTTGGATCCTCCTTCCCCGAAGGGATCTTTGACTAACTGTCTTATTTGACCAGATTTATAATAAACTCTGCGTACGGGGTGGTTGAAGGAAAATATATGGGGAGGAATTTTCATAAATCTTTTTTTTTTATTCAATATTTTATAATGGAGGGGACCAAAATCTCTTTTTATACCATTTTGACTTCCCACCAATAAAATTGAAGATTTGGATGTAAAGGGAGATGAATTTAAAACATTTTAAATATATTCCCTAAAATACTTTTAGTTATACTCTAAAATTAAAGGTTATGAAAATCTCTCTCCTCATTTTACGAAAAAGTTGGAAGAGGTTGCGGGTAACATCACCACTTGTTCCGATCTCTCACCTTGACCTCAACTTCGGGATGCACGTGGACCTATAAAACAAGACTACCTGCAAGAGTATTTTGGGTTCAACAAGGAATAGAATCTTCAGTTCCTGCCAGTCTCCAATTTCCTTAATCAGCATGTCAGGCACTAAACTTCATATCAATTCTTATGGCTACATTAACAACTTGAGAATAGGTCTTCTTTTGGTGACAGTCATCGCTCTAAATAGGTAGTTTGTTAGTCATTAACAAATCGACCCACCCTCTCATGTGTTCGGTTGCAACTAAATAAGTAGCATAACAGATCGATAGCCTTTAATGAACTACATATCACATTCTGCTCCGGACATATTGTCGCACTAGTACGTTGTTCGATCCAACTCACATGCTTATGCAATCCCAACCCTTTGTGGAAGGAAGCATCTAGGAAGCCATCGCTGAACTTTTAGGCCAAGCCAGCGGTCCTCTATTACTTTTGCGTTTAGTGTAGGAATTAGGCCACCAGTCATAAGTAATATCAAGAAGTTGATAGCTTACACTCAATTTGATCCCTGAAATTATAAAGTCCACATTATCAATATTTCAAAATGATCACTGGAATTGCAGAAAGTAATCAGATTCATCCCTCCGTTGGTATTTGCATGGACTATAATGACATTAAGTTGGTAATGTCAGGGATACATTTGAAACTAAGTGAATAATATCAGAGATGCATTTGCTACATTTTGCAATTCTAAGTATCATTTTGGAATATTGATAATATATGGACTAAATTGATACGATCCTATAATTTCAGGAACCAAATTGAATATTTACTCATTTTGCACGGCTCTAGTAGAAGAGAGCAACCTAGCGACAAGCACAGTATGACTACTCCAGAAATACACTTGGGGGGATGAAGAGGGGTAATGATGGAAAAAAAAAACGAGAGAAGAAAGAGAAGAGAGATAGAAAGAATAGAGATGGAGGGGATGGAGAAATTCCAGATCCACTTGATTGAGATGGAAAAAGGGGACGAAGATTCTCTCTAGTCACTAAAGGGATCCAGTATAAGAGTATTTATTACTTTATTCTATATCTCTTTCTCTCTCATACTGAATCCCTCCAGTGATTAGAGAGGAGAGGAACCCAGAAAAAGGAGGGGCATATCATGCAAGTAAGTACCCTAAGTATACTACTTATGTAAGAGGTACTATCCTTGCCATTTGTAGTCATAGACTTATAACCAATGCTCTCTGATCCTAATTATCACAACCCAATTCATGAAATGTGACGGAATGTAGGGATTAAATTGTTTTGACCTCCTGATGCCTCACTAAAATATGCAATACTCAATACTCTTACGACAATACTCACATCACTTAATTGTAACCATGTAATATTCTAGGTAAGGCATTACCAAAGTTAAGAAACTATCCATTATTCAACCTAACATGAAAATATTATAGTTATGATGCGCATTTAAGGCAAGTGTACTTGTCGCACAAATATAATAAGGGATAAAGCCTCAAGTATGGAACCTACGTAGATTAACGTGCAATTATCGGATCTTTTAAACTCTTATGCTATCCAAATAATCGAACAATAGTGAATTGGGAAACATAATAAAATAATAAAGAAAAGAGATAGGAATCAAAATTGTAAAAATCGCATGAAGTTCAAGAATGGAAGGACCTAGAGCTTTGATTTCACGTGAATAAAATCATGTCGTTACTCAATTTCTCTATAATTATGTGTGCTACTATCAATTATCAATCACTTCTAAATCTATTAGCAATCAATAGGCATAAATTACTAACAATCTTTTTCCTAATCAAACATCAAGTTTTGGTCATTCAAGTAACTGATTTATGCACATCCTTACTAATAAATTTGGGGTATTCTTACGGGGCTTCAATTAGCTTGAAGTAAGGATTCGTATGTTAGCGGTGGAATTTGATTCAGCTTCTGACATTGCTTGTATTAATTCTGATACAGATGGATGCATGAGAAATAGGTTGTTGGTGATGGAATATTCTTTATTTAATTATATTCCAATGTCATAATGTGGGTAGATATCGTCAATTAATTATATTAGCTATTTATCAATTAGGAGCCTAAATTGATATGTGATCAAATGAAGTGATAATGCTAATTAGATTTCTGATTTGATAATAAATAAGTTAATTGATATGAGCTAAATATGAGTGGATGTCATTGATGGCCCATTTCGGCATAATGGGAACCTTAATTGGCCATCACCCTATATATAGGCTATGGTCCCCAACACACCGGAAATTATTGCATACCGCCTCTTCTCCCTATCTGAAGAGCGACTAAGGCATAAGGAGTCCCGGTTGAAGAAGAACCACAAGCCAACGGGTGTTCATTACCCGTCTCTCTTTTCACTCTCCCTCACCGTGTTTCAGGATTGCCGCCCTCTGTCCGTGAAGGTTGGTGTTCAAGTTCATCCTTTGAAGAACGCTTAGTTCAGGAATCATTATGGATCCAGGTATATCCACGTAATAACGAATCCTAGTAATCTGGCATAATGTTGATCCTAGGCTATGTGGTAAATGTGATCTAGGATGTATGCCTATAGATTTAACGTTTCTGCATAAAGAATGAAGAACCTAAAGAAAATATCTAACAGTTGGGTCACATCAAACAATGGAGGTGCAAAGAGTGGACTACTTTTTTTACTCATTTGTTAAGGGAGGGGAACAATTGTGCGGATTGACGGACTAATTGGAGTCTTTCTCAAGAATTTGGAGGTCCTGTAGTGTGCATGTTCCATCTAGGGATCCTTCTAGACTAGTTTTTGATGATTTGCAAAGGGCTTCCTTAGCCAGTGTAATTTCTATTTTCAGGTAGTTTTTGTTGTTTTCTGGGCTTTGGCCCCTTGCTTCACCAAAAAGAGAAAAGAAACACAGAATTATGAGTTATGACTTCATTTGTGTAACTCTTGTCCAAAACCTCAGCTTTCAACGGCTACTATTTCTAAGTAGGACGAGCAGACTAATTAATGTTTGCACCAGAAAAAACGAATGTGGTATGAGTTAAGTGGTCCATTCTCATCATCTCGTAGATACGAACCGGAAAAATGCGAAAGAGAGATTATGGGCATTATCTGATAAACAAGTAAACAACCCATAATGATATGAGACAACCCATCAAAGCTACAAACAATAATATTGTCACACCCATGTGCTCAAACAGACTTTTTTTTCACACTTCTTTCGTACATACTATTTGAATTTAATTGATATGCATGATCAGTGTAATGATATTTTACATTGTCAATCAATAATAAAATGTCTCATCATTAATAATGTTTGACTCTTATTCTAATTACCTTAAAAATCACTCATTACATTAATTGTGATTGATTAATAGTTCGATTTCTTTTAGAATTTGGCTTCTCTAAAGTGAGTGGAGCTCTAAAGTGAGAAAGTAAGGACCTATCCACGCTTAGATCATTTAGTGGGTTGAGATCTCTAAGTAGTTAATCAAATCAATGATGGATAAACCCCTAAATTTCTCATTTTAGAACTTCACTCATTTTAAAGGAATCAAATCTTTTTTTTTACAGCAATAGTTTATTAAAATTAAACTGTTGAAATTATGTGCCGGTGGCCATTTTATAACGCTGACCTTCCTCACTACTTCAGGATATAGAGGCTGTTATATCTCTTTGATCACATTTGATGGCACTGAAAACTTCTATTCAAATCCATTTCTTTGAACTCTTTTCCACAGCTATGTCCAGATATTGTTGTCCCCTTGTTACCAGAATCTGCATCAAGTATAGCGCATTATCTTATAAAATTATGAGATTGGTCATTATTATTTTAGTTAAATAAAGGGCTTCCTATATATACCCAAAAACTATTCAAAAAAATAAAGGGCTTCCACTAGTCCAGGGAGAAGTATGTGAGTGGAAGCCTGGAAGGACGGAGCATAATAAGTTATGTTGCCAGCACCACAAAACAAAAAAATAAAGTTATTTTGGTGGTGTCACTTAGTCGCATGTGTCTCTTGTTTGCTTGTAAGGCTGTGTTTGCATTTCCGTTGCAATTGGAGGCTCATCAACTGCAGAAAAAAATTGCTTACACATTTTTTGATGAAAATTTTAATGCATTTGTATCACTTCAAATTTAAGTTGGTTTGATAAAACGTTAAACGAAACTTGCTCTAAGTCATAGGAAAAATAGGTAGGAGTACTTTGATATTTCATCTTTATTTTCTTAAATTTGATTTTATATTATTTAATGTTTGCTTAATTACTTTCTTTATTCGAATATATATATCATATTTGATTAAATCACACAGTTTAAGAAAAACAATAAATAAAAGAAAAAAATGATAATTTTATCAAATTAACCTTATTAATCATTAATATATTAATTATTATCATAAATACACAATGAAGTATTTAAGGATATAATTAATAAAAAATATTTAATATTATATTAAAATAGAAAATGACATATATTTTGAAATAATTTTTTTTATTAATATGACATATGTATTGACACTGAAAAAATATCATCCAATATTTTAACATGATGCAACCGTGACTAATGCAGCACAAGGTAAGTGTCGGTAACGCAATATCATGATTTCTGTCTGTTAAATTGAAGGAACCGTGCTAAAAAAGACCATATTAAATGAAGATTTAGGACATATGAGACTAATGATATGAGACTAATAAGTAGACAAAAAGTAAAGGTAAAAGAATAATTTTAAAATTAAATAAAAATAGGAAACTAAGATACTTATTTTACTCATATTAATTATAATACAACAAGAATGATCGGTATCCTTTGCGAAGCTCTCGTTATGTTTTTTATAGAATGATGTCACATGTATCAAGAAGAAAACTTGCCGCTGAATTACTTAAAAAACAAAATGCTCCAATCGAGCTTAGATTTAAGCCATGGTCGGCAAGCTTTTGTAGCAGAAAAAACTCCAACTGCCAGATAAGATAAAGATGCAGAATCATGGGCTATCTTACTTGAAATGTATATATACTTAATTAGGTTTAGTATCGAAAATTGATTGATAACCGAGCCCGAAGCAAGCAGAGTGAAGAAGCTTATAGGTTCATCATTGAAAATTGAAAACCCATGCTGAAGAAAACAGAGTGAAGTTTAATATTCCCTAACTTTTGGCTGTAAAGTGACCGCACTGAATGGGGCAAATTTAAAACCTTTGCCTCCACAATTTCATGGGAGTTGCTATATTTCTTTTTTTTGGTAAGCAAAGTTGCTATATATTAATGTACCCAAAAAAAAAAAGTTGCTATATATCACACTAGAGGTATTGTCACCATGATAAATTTTAAAGATATTTAATTATTTATTAGTTTTTTAATTTATAATGAAAATTTAAAAGTTTAGTAAATACAATTATGGGGAATATAAAGCAAAGAAGGTCTAAAGTCTATAAAAAAAAAAGGTGACTATTTTGATTAATATATTATGCAGAATGTTAACTAATGTTCTAAAGACATTATTAAGAAATTAAGAAAAATAATTTTTTTATGACTAATAGTGTATTTATTATTCTAAAAAAACGGTATATTTAGTTTTCATATGAAAAATTGTTTTTTGAATTCCTTATATTATCACAGCATTAAATCTAAAAGCGTTTGGATGAGATGACATAGGTCTCATCCTTGTGATCCTATCCGGCTTAAGGGATTAGTTTCCGCAGTTACGTATGAGAATACTCACAGAAATCAAAAAGTATTATCACTGCATTATTTAAGTGCCTAGGCCTTATAATGAAAAGGAAAATGTCAAGGAAGGCGCAAAAACAAGAATAATATTATGTATTTTATCAAAAAAAAAAAGAAAGAAAGAATAATATTATGTAAGCAGCGTGATTCCATAAACAAAGAAGAAATAAGAGATGAAAAACAAATGCAGGGGGAATATTATATCATACTCATTTTAAGGCGTGATAAAAGATTCAACGACCTCAATGAGTGTGCCTTCTCAAAGGGCGTGAATGGAAAATACTAAAAGGTTCTTTTGTATATAAGGGCAGTTCCTGATTGAGGGGTGCTAGTACAAATCAGAAAGTTCCGTTCCTTTGATCCTTTTAACTGTTTGCACATGCGCATGCATATGGACTACTAGTATATATCTTCCTCCACCAAAACCATCGGTAACTGCACTATGCAACAGTGAGATGCCCCTGGCCTTATACTCTATTGACAAATATGAGTCTATACACTAGTATTTATTAAAGAACTACGAGAAGATCAGATAGGCCCACATACAGAACTTTGGCGTGCGAATATGCACGGATTAGGACGATGGACAGGTGGAAGATGAAATATATGCTGGGTCGGGTGACTGACTCAGCAATCCAATGAGACCAAGTTGGCACTCATAGTGTTAGTCAAGTTAGCTCAATAGCTGCTTTATGAGTCACTACCAGAAAAAGATTATTTAGCAATTGATATAAAGTTGATCGACAATAGCAATGAGCTGCTTTTGGGAAAAAGGTTTTTGGTATGCGACCACCTTAACAACTAATTTTAATGGTTGCAACAAAATTGGTCGTCGAACGATGAAATTAAAAGTCAACTAAACTGGATTTTTTAGCGACTGAATATGCGACCATTACACTCGATCTCAACTAGGGACGCTACAATGGTCACTAAAAGCATTTTAACGACCAATTTAAGTCGGTCGCTAAATGGCTGGATAATGGGTTTTGTTGTGGTGTCATTTAACGACCGATGTAGCGATCGAAGGTAGATGTAACAACTCAATTCTGGAGTGAGTTTGTGATCAAATTCGTAACGGTCACTAAGTCGCAGGTTAAAGTCTGGATTGGTGCCCGGTAGTGACCGACATAACGATCTTTTCTTCTTTAAATATATAGCGGTTTACTAACGATCGATTTCGTCGGTCGCAATCCCTAATTACACGCGAGCTTCCTTTCCCCTCTCACTTTCACTTTCTGGCTCTCCTTCATTGTACTCACTCTCTGCACTATCCTGCCACTTGCACACACCTGCCTCTGCACTCTCTCCCTTCTTAGCAGAAAAAGTTTGGCCACACACCCGTACTTTCTCCCTCACAGCACACATATGCACTCTCCGTGCCGAGAACGACAGTCTCGTCTGAGTTCTCTCTTCTCTCATAAGCATGTTTTTCGTTGAATTTATGGTTAGAAAATAAGGAAAAAGCTTTCCTTACCAGAAACCATCCTTTCCTTTCATTTCCATTTCCCTATTCATCCTTACCATATATCTTATCTTCCTTCTTCAATTTTCTTCCCTTCCTCTTTAAAATCCATTTACCCCAAAACCAAAGAAACACACACATAACCCATTACGGCCCATAACAGAAACCGTGACCTCGCCGCCCTCTTCCACGCAGCATGCTAGCCAGCCTCCGTGAAGTCTAGCAAAGTCACCACACTCCACCGTGTTTTACCCAGCAGCTGTCGCGCAATCCATTGGGGAAGAAGAGCTAAAATTTTGATTTGATCCTTTATCTAATTTTTTGGATTCGATTTGGTCCCCCTACGTGACTCTAGCACATACGCTAAAATTAACTGTCACGGACGTTAAAAAATTAATGGCCTTACTAATAAAGATGACAGAAAAAGTAAGATTGACTAACGTTTGAGACTTAAAGGACTAAAATAGATCTTTTTAAATATTGAGGACCAAATTAAATCTAAATAATAAGATAAAAGATCAAAAGTATAATTTAGTATAATGTTTTTTTAATGGAGGAAGAGGATATTCTTACCACGTGCCCGTCTAATGTGACACAATGTGTCAGGTAAAAGTCTCAAATAATTTTAATTCACGGTAATTGCGTAGAGTAATTTCACTGACAAGCTACGTTTTCAAAATTTAATATAATTTCACAAAATCTCAAATTAATATATGTATTTGTAATTTTAAAGACTAGAATAATACTTTACTTCTTTTTAAATAGTAAATAGTTTTAATGAGTTTTTTCATGATGGTTCAAGCTTTTATTTTTTATTTTTGTCATCATGATCATCAAGCTGTGTAAGTAATACTAAAATAATATTTTGTTCCTTTTAAATAATAAATTGTTTTAATATGGATTTTTTCATGGTGGATCAAGCTTTTATTTTTTATTTTATTATCATGATGATCAAGCTTGTATCCATCTTTTCCGGTGCATTTCCAGAAAGTTGTTCGGCACTTTCAGCCCAATATGCATGGGCTCCACCTCGTCCATTAACAAGTTGTTGACGACAGTGCTAGCACATTAGCCCACTGAAACGAGGAACCGCATTTTCTTCTGCTGGACCAATCTCACACATTCACATGATAATTCATTTTTGCCTGTTTGACTAATCAATTTCAGAAATGATTTTTGAACATCTTAATAGGGATAACATACTATTTCCCTTTGTTTTTTTGATTTATTTTTGAAATGCATATATATAAAAAAGATAAAAAGTAAGTGAAAGATATAGATAAAGAGATATGATACCATATATAGTGTTCAAATTTTGATGTTCATATAACATAACTGAATCATTTTATATTTCAACCAATCATAAATTATCATATCATTAAAAATATTTGACTCATGTCCTAACTATTTTAAAGAGTTGTTTGACATGACAGAAACATTAAAGAAAGTGAAGAAAAAGAAGTGTGAAATTTTTTCTTCACTTATTTGGTAGGATAATAAGTGGAAAGAAAGAAAATGAATTTTCTTTGCTAGACAATGGTGCCCATGTTAACAATAGTAATAGGTAAGAGGTAGGAAAAATTTTATATATCAAAATAAAACTCTATTATAAATATTTATAAAATGAGTCAGAAATAATTCGAAGGCTATAATATCTCATTTTATTCATCTCACTTTAAAAATCTTTAAATAAGAAAATGGTCAAATGATACAGGCCATTGTTCCTTTGTGTTTAACAACCAAACCTTCGCGCGGCTTGATTGGTTTATCTATGCTTCTGTCTCGAAAAGAAACGTACACCGACCATGCTTGTCGAGTGGGAGATTACCTTCCATCTTCTTTTTCTTTCAAGCCTGAAAGCTGCATAGAACATGATACATCGAGGCAATGAGATATATTATAATGAATTTAATTATGATTCATTATTTGTGTTTACATTATTTATATTATCAATTAATCATATATTAATACATTATTGCAATGTTTAATTATAATAACTATTTTTAAAATGAGTTTAATTTTGATATACTGTCAGTATAAAGTTTTATACATTGTCAATCAATCATATATCATCCTATATATGATTTTTAATATAATTATGATAAAAGTCAAACAATTTTAATGATGTATAATTTATAATTAGTTGACAGTATAAAATATCTTTATATTGACAGTGTATATAAATTAAATTCTAATATTACATATCAAGTGATATATGATTAGTTAATAATGTTAAAAAAAAATTATACTTGTAGTGCATCCAAATTAAACTTTGCTATTATATACACTTAACAGTCAATATCTATACTTTATCCTTCCTTAAAGCAAGAAAATATCTATACTTAAGTAGCCACTTCTAATAGTACTCTATATTTTTTTTCATAAGCCAAAAATGAGAAAAAAGATCAGAAACAAGAGTCTGGCGAACAGAACAACAAGAAGTAAGCAACAAAGGCTGATCAATGGAATACGGCAGCTGTGGCGACCAACCACTATGAGCCTGTTTGGCAAGGCACTTCAACGAGCTTATAGCGGATAGCTTATAGTAGATGCAAAAGTAGTCCCATTTGGTAAGCGCATCTGTCACGAGCTTATAGCATTTTTTTCATGAGCTTGTAACGTTTTTTCCGGACGCTACTTAAAGTAGCGTTTGAGCTTATAGCTTATAGCGTTTCATTTTTCTTTCCACTTTTATCCTTATTATCTTCATTTAATTCTACCTTTATTCTCTTCTCTCTCTTTTATGTAAAATCATTAATGAAGATGTCCTTTTATGTCATTTTATATTTTTCTGCTAGTTCAACCGCTAGTTTTACCAAACACTTTCACAGAAAATAAGCTACCTTATCCGCTATCCGCTATCAGCTATCAGCTACCTCATCCGCTATCCGCTATCAGCTAACTTATCTGCTAACAGCTAATTTTACCAAACAGGCTCTATGCCTTCGGGTTTGGCGGTGACGCTTTCGCAACTTGAGTACTTTTTTTCCCTCCAATTCATTACTCTTCTGAAAATTGTACAAGATAAATACATTATGGGGAGTTTGTAGGATTTGAGATTTAATAAAAACAACCCTGAATGGAAATTCCTTTTAGGTTTCTAACTTCTAAACACTCGTTTGTTTTAATTTCTACTTATTGGAAAATCACGTTCAAAATCTCGTTAGCAGAAAACTGGTCTCGTATAGCTTTTTGAAAAAGTTGCCTCGAGACTCGATTTTTCTTGCAAAGATATGTTTTTCTTCTCTACTACTCCATTATATTGAGAAGTTATTGGTGCTCAGAAATTGTGATTGATCTCGTGCTTATCATAGAACGTCTGAAACTTTAGGGTCTGTTTACTTACTTAAAAACATTTTCAGTTTTTATTTTCTAAAATTGGTATTAATTTTAGTCTTTTCCTCACCATTTTCTTTTTCAATTTTTGAAATAGTTTAATGGATATGTACTGACAGTATAAAAAAATTTTACACGGTCATCCAATCATATTTCATCATATAGATATTTGTTAAGATATTTTCAGAAGTAATATAACAAAGTGATACAATAGTAAAATGTGATTGGATGACAGTGTAAAATTTTTTTACACTGTCAATGCATATCCATTAAACACTTTTTGAAAATAGATCCAATAATTTCAAAAATCTTGAAAATGCCAAAAAAATGTTTTTGCTGTTTTCGAAAATGCATTTTTCCTAACTAGTCTTCCATCTTCTCTTTGTCATGATTGTTTATTACAAGAGCGTTCCATCTTCTTGTTAGCAATTTAAAATCAATACAGATTTTAGAAAATGAAAAATGAAAATGTTTTTAGAAAGTAAACTAGTCCTTAGATATTCAAACTCGTCACTATGGCCACTTCTGATTAATGTGATGCATAGACCTTTTTAATTTGGAGCCTTTTTAATTCTAAACCTTCTTGCCTAAAAATGCAAAGACCTTAAAATAATCACCTTGTGGGACAGGTAGAGTAACCATGTGAACATAAAAAAGATAAAAAAAAAATGACAAAATCATATCTCTTATCACCTAAGTTGGATATTCTGGTTGGTCTAAACAAATCAATATGTATACAACTCAAGCAGCCAAGAGGTAGTTATTATGTCTTTGCCTTTTTTCGATTTCTTAATCAATATCCTAAGGACACTGGGGGTGTTCGCGAATTGTTTTAGATAGGTTTTGAGCTAAAACGTCATCTGATCTGAAAAATAAAAGAGGATGCAGTTTGGTTTGAATTGGATTGATTCCTATATCAGATTCAAACCAATCCAATCCGATTAAAAACGGTTTGAATTGGATTGAATGATTGGATTTTATCAACACAATAACTAAAAAGTAAATCTAAATAACATTAACATATATAACTACGAGGAGTGCTAGCAACACACCCTCTAACACTCTCTTTCCAACACACACCCTCTGATTGGTTAAAATTCATATGGGTCCCACTAATTCATGTGGGTCCTACTTGAATTTTGTAGGACCCACATGAATTTCAACCAATAGAAGAGTGTGTGTTGGAAAGAGGGTGTTAGAGAGTGTGTTGTTAGCATTTTTCTATAACATATAATAAACTAAAAATTAAAACGTTATGAACTAACAAATATTAATTTTATGTTTGGAACATTAAAAATAACAGAAAATAATATCATAATAGAATAACATGTAATATTCCCTCTGGTCCTGAATATAAGAGACAAAACCATAATTCACCAAGACCAAGAAAAATTATTGAAATCAATTCACTTTAATTTTTATACCATAAAAGCCTCTATTTAATTACTTCTAATTCAACTAACTTATTTATTCCTAATTCTAAGCAACATGCTATCTGATCATTGAGTGGGTCTTTTGGTGCGATGTGTGTGTCTTTTGATGTCTCTCATGGTAAAAAACTGCTCCATATAATTACTAGTCAACTATACCAAAACACTTGTATGAGAAATTGTTGAGCCTCTTTAATATGAATTTTACGATAAATAATAGTAGAAATAGAATTTAGCTTAAAATTTTGTCAATGTTTCTTATATATTGGACAAAAAAATGCATTTTTGTCTCTTATATTCAGGATCGGAGGGAGTATACTGAGAGTCTAATACGGTGTCACATAATAATAATAAAATAAATAAGTATTAATTTCATATATGCAGCTCGATTCAGTTTCAAAAAAGAAACCGAAAACCGAACCGAACCGAACCGATCGGTTTCACAAAAACTCCATGTTTAAAATGAAGAAGCATTACAGACTTACAGTAACGAAGGAGATGAAATCCTTTTTCGGTGAAGGAGATGGAAGTTATGGTGCGTTTGCGACTCTGCGTCCTTGTTTCACGATACCGCATTGCAGTGGGATGAAGGAGATTGCAGAGTGAAGGAGACTGAAACTATGAAAGTGAATCGTGCGTCCCTTGTTGTAGAATCGCGGTGGAGATGCCCTAACATTTTAGGTGAAACGACACCAATTTCACCTTTTTTTTTTAAAAAAAATTTGTAAAACAGAAACAAGAAGTAATTGGTGAACCACGGGTTTTGACCGGTTCGCCCGATTCTTAACTGGTTCGCACGATTTTTGCCCAATTTGATTCGTATCCGGTTTCTTGGGTAGCTTGGATCGGTACCAGGTTCGGACCGATTTTGATAACCATGCAATAAAAGGTCCAAAAAAATCCAATAAAAATCTATTTTTCGGTTTTCAATTTTTTTTGGATGGTTTATTTTTTATCTGTTTGGATTTGAACATCTCTAAAGTATATTGGTTAACAAGATCCTCAACATTACTTCTTTTAATTCCTCAATTAATATTTTGAAAACACTCATTACACGAGGTCCACTTAAGTATAAGGGTCTTCCTAGCAAGTGTCCTTGGAGTATTAACTAATGAATCAAGAAAAGGAAATGTTTTGTTAAACTAAAAACTTCAATTCTCAATATATTAATTACATAATTTTCTATAAAAGTTTACTTTTTTAATTCCTTACACGATACCTTTAGAACACTAGTTAGCATAGTCCTACAGACAAAATCCCACCACAAATACAAATTAATTATACGCTGGCGGCTTTCCTGGCTGTCTGTGCTCTGATAATTAGATAAATATTCTTTATAGCAGAATGTTAATACGTATCATAAGGGTATTATTTAAGAAATCAAGAAGTAAATTTTGTATGAAAAATTGATGTATTTAATATATTAAAAAGTGTTACACTTACTCACTTAATTTCCCAATACAAATTTTTTTTTATTGATTTTTTAACCAATATCTTTAGGACACTCGTTAAGAGGATCCTTCTTTATAATAATGGAGTAATTGGCTTATGCAGTGGCATGCTAATCACTATTACGTGTTGATTGGTCAAATCTCTTAGCTGTTATCCCTGGTGTTCAAAGATCTTTAAATTTGCTCAACAAAACGTAGTTGGTAATTGTCCATTTGTTGAACCAGTGATTGATTCATCCATAAGCAAAATTAATTATTATAGTACACAATTTAAAATAATTAACTTCCTCTCTTAATTGAAGAGTAATAAATAAATAAATAAATAACTCAAGTATGATTGTCATGCAAGGATCATCACAGTTGCACGCTCTCTCTCTCTCGTCTTTTTCCTTCGCTGGCCTGTTTTTTATTGGATTGATGGCTCATTACACATAATCTGGTAGTTGACAGTGACACACTACGTAAAATAAAACTACACATTTTTCAGCAAATATCTATATCTATATATACACATTTTACAGTATGATTTATGTGTCTTCTAAGCTATGCTTCCTTGCCTTTTCTGATGTGATGGAGGAGAGTTAGACTCCCTTCTTATGCCATTTCCATGTTTGTCATTCTGTGACTGTGATTGTGGCTTTGGAGACTTAGCAGGTGATTTAAGTGGATGATGCCTATGGCCATTGCTGTGATGATGAATCCGGTGATGATGATGATGACCATTTTCCCTCTTCCTCTCCTTAGGCACTTCATATTCCTTGGCATCTTTGGGCACATCATTATTATCAGGTGGAGCTGTGTAAACAAAAGGTCCAATTGGAATATCATCAAAATCCTGAAGGGGTTCAAGAGTCTTAACCACCGTGCTCATTGAAGGCCTATTCCTTGGCCTATGGCTAAGGCATTGATAAGCCAATGCAGCTGCTTTTTTACTCCCCATCTCAGAGTACTGCCCTTCAAGTTTAGGATCCATTATCCTACTAAGTTTTCTGGAATCGTTTAACATTGGCATTGCCCATTCCACTAGGTTCTGTTCCCTTGGAGGGCGATTCTTGTCCACTGACCTTCTCCCTGTTAGCAGCTCCAACAAGACTACTCCAAAGCTATACACGTCACTCTTTGCTGTCAAGTGACCTATAAAAATAACATAATTATTAAAATTGAGTTAGCTATGAGAAATCAAGTTCAAGTTGATCTTGTGACATTAATTTTTTTTTTTTTTGGTCATGCTAAGAATACCTGTAAAGAATCCTATACCAAAATTTTTTTATTAGAAAATTAAGTATATCATTTCTTAAAATATTAAATATATCAAATTTCAATGAAATCTTCATTTCTTAATTAGTGCTCTTAAGACACTCGTTAGCATTCTCCAAGCACCGATTAAGAAATCAAACATAAAAAATTTGTATTGAAAAATAATATATTCAATACATTAAAAGTTGAAAGGTTATGATTTACTATAAAAAAATTTATATATTAATTCCTTAATCAATATCGCATTTCTTTGCATCACCCTTTTATATGAATACAAAAGTGAATTCATTGGAATAATAAATTTACCTGTCATAATATATTCTGGGGCTGCGTATCCTTGTGTTCCCATAACTCGGGTTGAAACATGGGTGTCATCTCCTTCAGGACCATCTTTTGCTAATCCAAAATCAGAGAGTTTGGCATTGTAATCCTGGAGGAATAAATGAGGAGGGAGTTTAAATAAATGATGATGGAGATTCTTATGGCCTCATGAACTCACCCAACACTTTAAGATGTTTGGTGAAGGTACATAAATCTCTTTATTATATTTTAACCGTAATAAAATATAAGCAAAAATTAGCTCATCTAAGTTATAATAAAATATAAACAAAAATTGATATTTTACATCTTATTTAATAATGGTATATCAAAAATGTCATTCATTTTATTGCATTTAATTAAAACAAATTTCTATACAATACAATTAATGTGAATAAACAAAGAAGGTTAATTTAGGCAATGAAATTGAACTTTTAAATGAAATTAATAATATTAAATATAAATAATTAATTATCTTAATAAATATAAATGTGATTAAATTTACAGCGATTATATATTTAAGACTCTTAACACGTTTATTCATGCAATAGCATTTTCAGCCAACAAGAATGTAGACAATACACATATCCATTTTTACTGTACTAAAAGTCAATTTGGGCGGCAAGTATCAAACTCTAAATTAATGGGTTATAGATAGAGAGATTTTGATATCATGCCGTGAATTATTTCTCCCCGAAATTTAACTTATATATATGTAACCAGAAATTCAATGGGGATGCTAAGTATCAAATTCTAAATCAGTTAGTTATGGAGGCTCTGACACCATATAATAAAAAATGAATCTCTCTCAAATGTTTAAAATTATAGGTGAAGACACTTACGTATATGTTTGGAATCACGGTGGGAACAATGTCCACCATGAAAGCTATTATTTGTAGCTTTAGAAAAGTTGCGGTGAAGCGTGCAACCAACCACACTATAAATAGATTTATTACATCTTTAACAAATGGAACAATAGTGAAGGAGAGAGAAAGTGATACTTACAGAGTCTAACAAGATGTTAGATGCTTTGAAATCTCTATATATGACTGGTTTCTCTGCTTCATGAAGAAAAGCTACACCTTTTGCAGCTCCAACAACAATTTTCATTCTTGTTGACCAAGGTAATGATGCGGAGTATCCTGGAATTCCCACAAATTTTTTTTTTTTTTTAATTTTCCAAGTTCTAAACATATTGAAAGAAGAGAGTCATGTGTATTATAACAGAAACCTTACTTCTAAACAACTGATTCTCCAAGCTGCCTCTTGGTAAATATTCATATACCAGAAGCCTGTGTTCTTCTTCACAGCAATATCCTATCAGCTTCACAAGGTGTGGATGTCTTAGTTGCCCCAGAAAGACTACTTCAGTCTGTCATCACAATTTAGGAAACAAAATGAATTAAGGTCAGAACTCTATATCCCTTAATTATCAAACGGCTCTTTTTAATCCGTATCCTTAAAACACTGATGAAGAAATAAAAAAAAAAAGATACTGTGAGATATCTCTAAAATTGTTTAAAAAATGAACAAGTAAGAGTTATCATCAGATTATTTAATGAATTAAAAATTCAATACATTTTATCAAATCAATAATGGATACACTTTTAGTTATTTACTTATAATCTTATATCACTATGTCACTTCTTTATAAAAATTTCTTCTTTACTAATATTTGTCTCACCATTTTATAAGAAAAATGCTTACTTATAAATTGAAGTTCCTTCTACCGAGTAAAATAAAGAACTAAAAAACACTAATTATTAAACCATGGCATCACATACATATTTGAGAATAATTTATGGAAGAAATTACGTACCAGCCACTCTTTATGGCCCTGCGAGCCATCCAAGTCCAAGAGCTTAACAGCCACTGGCTGAGCCTTGAGACCATGTCTAAGCTTGTCATCAATGAACCCTTTATGAACTGGCCCAAACCCACCTTCTCCTAGAAAATTACTTGAAGAGAAGCCCTGTGTGATAATCTTGAGCTCAGCAAGTGTAAAAACATGCAGGTTAGACCCTGCTAGAGAAATAGAGAGATCCTCTGAAAGTGTTGAGTTTGGAAAACTCATATCCGTTACAGAAATCCTGTGAGAAGAACTTGGCTTTGTAGCCACCACTTTCTTGGGTTTGGGAGAGGGATACTCACCCTTATAACAACCGGGGAAGATGGATTTCCATATGGTTTTCATCACAGTCATTGTTGATAAAAGGAAAAAAGAATTTAAACTTGAATCGGTTTTGTAGGATAATAATCTACAATCCTCAAATGTTTCAATATAGAGATATATAATACTTGAGGATGTGCTTGGAAGCTTGGTGAGAATATGTGTGTGTATTAGGTAGGAAAAGAGATTGAGGTGGTGAGATTGGAAATGGGGTTAAGACTTTTAAAGGGAAGGGTAGGGAGCTGATATTCAAAATCTTCCAACTGCTCAGAGAGAAAAGAGGTTTCTGAGCTCTTTTTTTTCTATCAGCTTTATGTCGAAAATTTCCTCTAGTTTTGTTTTTGATTAGTTGTCTAGGACCTATATCCTATGGATATCTTCTACTTTGTACATATATAGATAGATTGATAGGGGTTGTAGTGGTTTGGCAAACAAGAAATGACCAAAGATGTTAACAATTTGTTTTATGTTATTTGTTAAATGAGGAACCGAGCATCGACTAGTCTAAGGTGTTGGTTAAAGACAAATGACATAACTACCCCCTTTGACTTTCTGCATTCATTTATGGTCATAAATTTGAAAAGGAACTTTGGCTTGTTATATCTTTGGCACCTTATCGATTGCAAAAGCACCTTCAAGAATATTTCCTTTCATTTTCTAAGGCATATAAGTCTACCACGGAACTAGATGGAGCTCAGAACTTCACACTGTTCTGTTTATTGAATTCCCCCTACCCTTTCTCTTTTTTTGGCTTTCATTGACCTTTTTGTAACATAAGAAGTTGTTTGCATATGTGAGATCAAAACTTCTCGATTACACCCGAATTCTACTAGAAGTCTAAAGGGCTTGTTTGGTTCTGGTTTAGGCTTTTTGTTATGGGAATGTTTTGAAAAAAAAATGTGGAAAACATCTTTAAGCTGCTCTTGGTTTTACGATTTTAAAAGCTACAAATTATTCTTTCATTTTAAAAAACTGATTAAGGGAAATAACTATACAAACAAGATTTATTATATTTTTATTTTTAAAAATAAAAAATTGTTTTTACGAACAGTGTTATCAAACTCGGGCCGATCATCAATTAGGTCAATGGATTACTAGTTGAACCAATAAGTCTTTGGCTAAACTATATGAATCAATATATATCAAATTTGTACATTTTGCACTAAAGATATGTACAGGGCCGGCCCAACAAATATTGGGGTCTAAAGCAAATTCTATGACGAAACATTTTTAAAAAAATTAAAAAATTAACCCAAAAATTTTCTCATACAAAATTAATTATTTTGTAGATTACAAGAAGTTGATCTTTAGACCTTATTATAGTTAATAGTAACCTTTCATACCAAGTGGACTAACTCATGTTTATTAATAAACTAAACATATCAAAATGTTTATAATATAAAAAGATACAAGCTGAACCTTTTTCTTTTTTTTAAAGAAAAAATTATTTTTTTGAAAGACCTAAAGATAAGACTTCACTAGACTGGGTCTCGCGCCGGCGGCCGATATGTATATATAATACATTTCTCATATGTGTATCATATGAGTGCTATGATGTAATGACACAATTCCTCTCCATCAGAT
Source organism: Ammopiptanthus mongolicus (assembly GCA_039655645.1). Classification (NCBI taxonomy): domain Eukaryota; kingdom Viridiplantae; phylum Streptophyta; class Magnoliopsida; order Fabales; family Fabaceae; genus Ammopiptanthus; species Ammopiptanthus mongolicus. The sequence goes on from CM077345.1 coordinate 88,952,422, forward strand.
CCGCGGACCTGTAATCGAATCCACCAAAAACAGGCTCCAGCTACTTTAAAATACATATAGTACAAAAAAAAAAAAGGAGTAAATCTTCCATTCCTATTAGTTTAGTACGAGGTCAATCCAGTAAAACGACGCGTTCGTTTATTTATTATTTTTTACCTGCGTGTTTCTTCTTCAGAGTATTGAAAAACTTCAGAGTATTGAAAATGCAATACACGGCTGGTCTGCTTACAACCTTAGTTGGGTAATTGGGTTAATTAGTTTCTAGAAGATGTAGCTCAAATATAAATTAATAATTCAACTTGTTGAATACAAAATGAAAACGCAACATTTAAACAAATATATTGGAAGGATTTGCATATAATCAACAACTAACACAAGGACTATATTCATTTAAGATAAGAGACAAGGCCTAACAGGGGGTTACCATTTGAGAATGCTAATGAAATAATGTTAGAGGGCCAGACAAAAAAAATGCCAAAATAAATAAAAAAAGCTTACAAAGTAGTTAGCACTTACTAATCATACTTCTAAGATTATGATTCAGAATAGAAGTTCAGGAAGTTTCAAATCCCAGGCCTGTTTGACTTTTGGTTTGTGGGGTGACAAAGGGCTTTCATCTAAAATATGATCTTCAATTTTTACATGCCAATAAATTTAAGCGTCTTTTTTATGATATATATATATTCATTCATGTTTTTTTACACGTACTAACTAATACCATCGTAATCAGAAAGTGTCATTTGTATTTATTTATCTGATACCTTTTTATCTCATACTTTTATTTTAATTTTCTTTAACTGTAAGTTTTTTTGAGTTTTTAATAGAAATTTTTTTTATTTTAATATTATAATAACTTTCTCTTCTATAATTTTTATTCTTTAAATTTTCATTCATTTGTTACTTAACTTACGAGAAAAAATAAGAACAAATGGCACAATCGAAAGCATATGCATAGACCAATTTATTAAGTTAATTATAAGTTATTATAAATAATTTTTTTTATAAGAGATCATACTAACTGGGAGATTAAGTTCACTCATACCATAAGAGAAGGTAATCATCGTGCAAATTGAATTGAAGCCTTTCGAAAGATTATGGCTTTGAGGAAATTTATTTTCCTCCAACATGATTTAACTCTTATGTTAGTTGGTGATTATTCAGGGCTTTTGTACAAGCTTTGTTGCTAGTTAATTTTTTGTGTTTTTTTTTTGCCTAATCCCTGTCTTTGAATAAAAAAAAATCTTTTATAAAATTAAAAATATAATATTATGCCGTGGCAGAGATTAGTTGGTCTTTAGCGGAGCTATAGCTCCCCATGTTTCATATATAATAATATTATTAAATAATTTCTACTATAAAGTAGTAAAATTTGCATTGGCTAACTTCACTTTACTAAAAAGTCTATAATTAGCATTATGTCACTTCATTAAATCACTAAAAGTATACATATTCTTCACTTTTCTAATTATATATCATGTTACTTGATGGTCTTTCCCTATCCATTTTATTTTTCTATTGCATTTAATTGTATATTAGACTTGATGGTCGATTAATTGGAGACGATCCAGAAAGCATTAGAGAAGAGAGAATATATATATATAATATATATATATATATATATATATATATATATATATATATATATATATATATATATTTATGAAAATACTACTTATATAACAAATCTTACAAAATATATGTAAGAGAAAAGGTCAACATCCATACCCGTCCCGTCTAAATCCGCCCCTAATTGGTTTATCCTTATTCAGTAACTATAGTAAGATTTTTCTTTTATTATTTATTATTTCTTCTATATTGACTAAAATAATTCTTTATAATATTTTTTATCATTTTATCTGCAGTATTTATTTGACTTATGTAAAAAAAGTTCGAGTAAACATTTATCTAAAAAAATATAACAAATTATAAGTAACAATTAATCTATTTTATGAATCGAAAGAGAGCAAGAAAGAACAATTTCTCTCACTAAATATTTATTTTTCCCATAAATATTTTCTTCAAGCTCCACCATAATATGCAAAGTTATATGCTTTAAAAAACAAAGTTACCGGAGAAATTCTCTAAATTTAATAACACTGTATACGTAGTTTTGCCCCTTTACATGTTTGTTGGAGTGGAAACATCAAATAAGTCAACTAACATATGAGTTTGAATGGAAAAGTAAAAGCAAGATTTTTAAAAATAAAACACAATATTCATGTATATAATTGTGGCTGATTGTAGATATAAAAATGCACAGATAGATTTAACTCAATTCAATTATTCATGTCGCATGATCGGGGAAATTAATTAATTATATGAAAGTGGGACCTATGTGTGGTGGTTCAGGGCTCATTCCGTGGGCACCGGGCAGGAAGTGGTTTGGGGTGCAGCCTAAGATTTTTGTTACGGGGGTTTGTTTCACGGAATAAAAATATATATCGGAATATGATTCTCGAAAATGTTATTACGAGTAATATCATTTTTGGATATTTTGTAAAATAAGTTTGGATAACTATTAAAATTTCAGGTAATTTTTTTTGAAATTCCTGAAAATAATTTAAAGTTTGTTTAGTTCATAATATATATTCCTGGGAATAAATATCGTAATTATCAAGATATCCTTATCATATAAAAATATTATTTAAATATTAAATTTTGAATGTAATGTATAATAACTGAATAAAAATATAAAATTAAGTTGATTATCATATTTATAATATAAAAATTAATATTTTTTTTTTATGTTTTTAATGTTTTTTGAACATCTCAATTATTTTTTATAAATAATATGTTATAATTATGACGATATTAATTTTTAGATTATGAATTAATATATTTTACATTATCAATCAATCATGAATTAATATATTATTAAAAATATTTGACTATTATAACAACTATCTTAAAAAGTCATACATGAAATGATTTCTGATTGATGGATGATTTAAAAATTTATATGATCAATATGTCAAAATAAAACTTTAAATGAATTAAGAATGCATGTATATAAAATATTAGTTAACATCTGCTCATTTTTCAATATTATTAGATTCTGGTTTTTTATATACTTACAGTTATTTTTTATCATTTTTTTTCTTTATAGATTTAGGTGGAGCATAACAATTATAGTTATTAGGTTAGTTTTGTATTTTCCCACAAAAATATTAATGGGAATAGAAGATACCCAATCTTGGAGGTGGGAATGAAAAATGTTGTAACCATAAGCATATTACTTTTCTGAGAATAATTAACTCTCTGGAATATTCGTTTAGAAGCTTGAAACAAATATGAGAATGTATATTTCCACTCTAACATACCCAGAAATGTAAAAAGATAACTTGAAATAAATATCACCTTTATTTTTTTTATTTTCATTGAACAGCCAAGGAATCTTTCATCTGTTTCAATTTTTCTTGGAAAGAAAACAATTGACGAGGTATGGCTGGTATCTTCCAAATAATTTGGACTCAAATATTGCGTGCGGTCCAAGGGAAAATTGGTGATGGTGAAAACCGCGGGGAATACTGAATACCGACCAAGCGATGTATCAAATGAGGACAATTCTGTCAATAAGGGAGTAGGTTATGTTGGGCTATTCCACGTGTCAACACTCTATCAGAGTCGAATCAATATAAATATGTCCAATTTTTCTGCCTCATTTTTCATATTTTTTCACTCAATATTAGATTTTTATGCATAATGAAATGGATGGATGATATTAGATTTTAATTGATATATCAAGATATAAGTGAAGAAATGGAAGAGCAGATTTCTATCCCTCAAAGTCAATCAGCTTTATGATCATTTTCTAAAAAAAAAAAAAAAAAAGTAAGGACCTTGTCAACTATGCAAGTCCTGACATTTCATCCCACATGCACGCAAAGTAAACCAAGTGGCGCATCAAACTAACACCAGAAGTAGGGCTCCCCCATAGGGGTGGAAATGGGCACCTTGTTCGTCGGGATCTATTATCTAATCTATTTAAGATTTAATTTGATCTAATTTATTTAATAAAAATGTTAGGTCAAGACTTTTTAAAAAGTCATATCTAAAGAGATCAGATTAAGGCTTTAAAAAAAAACCTATTAAGTCTATCAGGCCGGAATATTTAATATACGCACACATATCTATAATATATAATTTAATATATAATATTATAATATATTATATATTATTTATAGCATTTAAAAATAAATGCTTATTGTCCTATTAAAATGTAAAGGTCTACTTGCATATTTATTTGTGAAGACCTAACAATCTATTTATCAGTATAGGCCTACCAACTTCTTTATCATTAGAGGCTTACAAGCCCATCTACAATTAAAAGCCTATAACATATTTATAGGTGAAGACATATTTATAGGTCTGGTTGAAAAACAGGCTTTTAAATAGGCTTCCAGGCCAGGCCAGACTTTGAAGTAGGTCAGACCAAACCTTAAAAATTGGCCTATATCAGACTAATAGGCCAGGCTCAAGCATTGAGATTAGAACGTAGGCCAGACTTAGACTTATCAGGATCTAACTCGACCTAACCTATTTCCACCTCTAGCCCGCCAGAAGTAGAACAATGGAAAATATGATAATCTAATTTCACTTATAATAATGTCTAAAGTTTCTTAAAATCAGTTAGAAGTGCCGGAGATCGGACACCATTATAATAGTATACTTGTGTTGATCGAAAGAATCAATTTATAAAATTTAAAACTTCTAAGATCAAATCAGGATAAAAATTAAAAGAAGGATCAAATTAAAAAAAATAAAGATAAAACACTAAAAATATATTTCAACCTAAAATAAAAATAAAAAATGTTATATATTTAAGAACTAATTTCATTAACAAGATATTTATATACATAAAAAGTAATAGAGAATATATTGTTGTCTATAAAAAAATAAAATGTATAAAAAAACATATTAACGTGTCATTTTATTTATATTGCCTCATTTGATTTAATAAAAAATATATTAATATTTTAGTTTTTGAGATGATAAATAATTTAAAATAAAGTAAAGTATTAAAAATTATAATGATTTAAAATAAACAATTTATATATATATATATATATATATATATATATATATAGAATTTATATAAAAAAAGCAAATAAACGTGTCTTTAATGTCGTTTTATATTTATTAATTAGTTCAACCCCTAATTTTGTCACAATCAGGACCAAGACCAAATCGGCGAAAAAAGAAATAAATGAAGTCGCCAAAATAAGAAAAATTGAAAAAACCTAAAAAGAAAATGATATTTGAAACCAAATTTGGATTCGGGAGTCAATTGTGCACAAAGAATGATGGAGACTAAAACCCCATGGCACCCTTGATACATCCGTCCTAAGATGGTTACCTTGTAATCTCGTAAATATTTAAATAACCATTAAAAAAATTTATCTCACGCCATTTTATAAAGAAAACAAACACAAGAAAGAGAAAATAAATTTTGGCATGACAGAATGATTGATTATGTTCCTACGTATTCCCGGTGTGATAAGAAATTCAAAGCCGCGTAGTTCTAAAATAAAAGATTTGATTGGTTGGTCGGTTTTAATCTTTGAAAAAGGCTTTTTCATCATTTTTTTTCCTTCATATTTCTGATTTGTCTTAATTGCACTTTTGGTTTCTCTATTATTGATCATGTGCGATTTTGATCCTTATAATTTTTTTTATGCACATTTGGTCCCCTTATTTTTTAAATGTTACAAATTTAGTCCTTCCGTTCAGTGTTTGTCAATTTTTTCAATGATCAACATAGAGAAACCACTCCTCTAAGTACCAAGAATCTCTGGTTGAACTTTTCCTTCATCTGGCTCTGCAATGCAACATGATTCAATGATTCCTCTATGCTATTTACTGGTTTTGTCCCTCATTTTCGGGGCTTTTTTTTTGTTCCACCACAGATTCCTTGCCACAGAAGCTCAACTAGAGGTTTTATACAATTAGAGAAGTTGTTCCTCACTGTTAATCATTGAAAATTTGATGGACATTAGATGGAAGGACTGAATTTATAACAATGAAAAAGTAGAGGGACTAAATGTGCACAAAAAAAAAAAATTTAGGGACCAAAATCGCACATGACCAATAGTTTGAAGACTAAAAGCGCGATTAAGCCTTCTCCAAAAAAATAAAACAAGAGACCCTAATACCGAATCCAGCCCACTAGAATACCAGCCCATTAACCACAAAAACAAGAGAAGTAAAGAAAAACAAATCAACACAAAATTTAAAAAAGAAAAAAAAAACATAACCAGAATAGACTTCAGGTTGACACACACTCACACGAAACAGAGATGTCGGGCGAGGATGGCGGGTGTCGCGCGGATGATGGCGGAGCATGGTGGATCTCATTTGTCGGACCTATGGAGGTGGTTGTGGACTCGCGGCTGGAGGCGCGGTGGAGACTGGCATTGTTACGGTGGTCCTCTGGCGGCTCTCCGGCGGCTGGTCTAGGAAGTGATGATGATGCAGTGGAGGAGAAAAGTGAAAATGGGTTTAGTTTCTGTGAATGGCTTGAAATAGAAGGGTGAAGATGATGACAATGGGTGATTGATGTTGGGTTTGGCATGGTGGGAATGGTGAAGAAAATGGACTGAGGTTGAGTTTGTAAGTAGGTGAAGGCTGGAAATAGGATCTGCTGCCATTGCTCTCCTTTTTTTTTGTGATGGGTCTTTATAATGGTTGATGATGGATGAAGGCAGAAGTGTGGTTTTTAATGATTATGTTTAGGTAGGATTTGGGGGATAATAAGAAATCATGGTGTTTTTGTGATGGTTATGGAGTTTTGTAGAAAAAGAAGAACTTGGTTGGTTTTTCATCAGCGAAAAAATAATCCCCCCTCCCCGTTGTTGCTCTTGGTTTGAATTTATAAACTGAGTGGCACCTAAGAGAGAGAATGCATAGTGCAGAAGTCTTGGGGAGTAAAATAGCCTTTTTCACCGATGTTGTGCAGTGTCTCAGAGCAAACAAGACAAAAATTTCGAAAATGAAAACGGGTCAAACTGATGAGTCCATCCTCTCCGGTGGGTAAGGAAATGGACATTTCCAGTCCATGAGATTTGGACCTTACAAGTGGAAAACAAGAAATGGATGGCTGAGATTCAATCATTTAAACTCAATAGTTTTTTTTTAAAAAAATATTGAAAAGTAAAACCAGCCCCCATTTGAAAATCAGATTTTTTTTAAACCCATAGGACCCCCATTCGAAGACAAAACCCTCCAATACACCAAACCTTTATCCACCACCACCACCTAAAGGCTCCGTCGCCTCCCCCTACCGCCTCCCCGGCGGGCTCGCCGTCGTGGTCTCGCCTCCTCGTCATCAAGACAAGTACTGCACCCGCACCCCCCATTCTCCTGGTCATTGAGACAACAATCTCGACCTCACTGTCGTTGCAACCTCCCCGCTGTCGCAACCTCGCCGTGGAGAACGCCTCGGCCTTGATTTGACTCATGTGCGGCCACAGAAACAAAGATGCCTTGACCTCAATAGCATAAGGGGATTCTAGACTTGTAAAGAGGATGGAAGTGAAATGGGTGTTCTGTGTAGTTTTGGTTATGGATTATCTTAGCGTATGGACTCTTAAATTTGTGCTAGTTATGGATTACCTCAGGCTGGGTTTGCTCAAAGAGTAGTAGCTGTCAAGAGGATTCTAGGCCTGTGGTGGTCAATTTTTGGGTCAATTTTCTGGTTCAATTTTTGTATGGCAACTGTTATGGAGTTATTTTGTATGGTAATGTAAACCATGTTTATCAATGAAAGATTTTCTGATCTCTTGTGCAATTGGAAACTGATCTTGTGCTGAAACTGAGCTTGTTTTATGCTGAGATTATGCAAAATGATAGTTGTACTGCTGAAAGATGTTCTGGTTCAATTGTTGTGTATTGCAGGCTTTTTATTTGTGCTTAAATTTGTGCTTTCCTTCTCAATTTGTGCTGGCTATGGATTACCTCAGGCTAGGTTTGCTCAAAGAGTAGCAGCTGTGAAAAGGATTCTAGACCAGTGGTGGTCAATTTTTGTGTCAATTTTTTGGTTCAATTTTTGTATGGCAACTGTTATGGAGTTATTTTATGTGGTAATGTAAACCATGTTTATCAATGAAAGATTTTATGATCTCTTGTGCAATTGGAAATGGATCTTGTGCTGAAACTGAGCTTGTTTTATGCTGAGATTGTGCAAAATGATAGTTGTACTGCTGAAAGATGTTCTGGTTCAATTGTTGTGTATTGCAGGCTTTTTATTTGTGCTTAAATTTGCGCTTTCCTTCTCAATTTGTGCTGGTTATGGATTATCTCAGGCTAGGTTTGCTCAAAGAGTAGCAGCTGTCAAAAGGATTCTAGACCTGTGGTGGTCAATTTTTGTGTCAATTTTTTGGTTCAATTTTTGTATGGCAACTGTTATGGAGTTATTTTGTGTGGTAATGTAAACCATATTTATCAATGAAAGATTTTATGATCTCTTGTGCAATTGGAAATGGATCTTGTGCTGAAACTGAGCTTGTTTTATGCTGAGATTGTGCAAAATGATAGTTGTACTGCTGAAAGATGTTCTGGTTCCATTGTTGTGTATTGCAGGCTTTTTATTTCTTCACTGACCTCAATAGCATAAGGGGATTCTAGACTTGTAAAGAGGATGGAAGTGAAATGGGTGTTTTGTGTAGTTGTGGTTATGGATTATCTTAGAGTATGGACTCTTAAATTTGTGCTGGTTATGGATTACCTCAGGCTGGGTTTGCTCAAAGAGTAGTAGTTGTCAAGAGGATTCTAGACCTGTGGTGGTCAATTTTTGTGTCAATTTTCTGGTTCAATTTTTGTATGGCAACTGTTATGGATTTATTTTGTATGGTAATGTAAACCATGTTTATCAATGAAAGATTTTTTGATCTCTTGTGCAAAATGATAGGTGTACTGCTGAAAGATGTTCTAGTTCAATTGTTGTGTATTGCTGACTTTTTATTTCTTCACTGATAGTCATCAGACGGGTGATCATTTCTTCACCCTTCTGATCACCCGTCTGATGACTATCAGTGAAGAACATTTCTTCACTGTGAAAGTAATCAGAGGGGTGAAGAAATTTATTCACCCCTCTGATCATTTCTTCACCCGTCTGATGACTATCATAGTGAATCTTCACTATGATAGTCATCAGACGGGTGATCTTCACCCGTCTGATGAGTATCACAGTGAAGAAATGTTCTTCACCGTCTGATGACTATTATAGTGAAGAAATGTTATTCACTGATAGTCATCAGACGTGTGATCATTTCTTCACCCGTCTGATCCACCACTAAAGGCGCTACAGCAAGAACATGTTCACCAAATAGTAGTATTTTCACTAAACCAATACTATGAACCAAAAGGTTGAATGAACCAATACAAAAAATGTATCCACTATGTAAGCAGTGGTACCTATTCCCAAAAATTACAAAATGTGTGCACTATGTAAGTAGTACCTATTCCCAAAAAATTACAAAATGTGTCCACAATGTAAGCAGTGTCTATGTCCAAAAAAGGTATCTAATAAACCAAAAAATTTGTCCACTATATCTAAAAGAAGTTGTGCAGCTCCAATGCATTATAATTCTCAACTTGGCTTGATTGTGTCATTTGGATTGTAGTCCCATGTAGACTTACATTCCCAATTTGACTTGCATTCAAAACTTGGCTTCCACTTCCACTTACATTCCCAATTTGCTGCATATTATAAGGAAAGGTAAATAACTATGAGATAATATAAGTAACATGTATTAGTAACATACTAACATATATTATAAATATGAGATAGTACTATAAAGAAAGGAGTAAAGTACCAAATTTTTCGGAGGCTTTCTTTTCTTCAGTGATAGGTTTCCCTTTCTCTTTCTAGCCAATTTCTCAACCCAAGTTTTAGGCCTTTTTTTACCCTTATATGAGCAATCTCGCTTCTTTATGCCTTTTGCCCCACCAACATCAATAGTGTCCACATTGTTATCAATTTCGCCACTTCCAATTGATATGGATACATGACACATTCCAATCGATTCTCCATCCATTGACTCTTTAGCCAACATGTTGTAAATTATTTTGTTGGATTCTTCATAAACTTTGGACAAAAATGTGTAAGTCTCATGAGATTCAGATGCTCTATTTGTCAATTTAACCATTTGAGGACATAATTCATTGTATCGCTTCATGAAATGGGCTTTTATGTCCAAATCAATATGTTGTCCTTTCCAATCTTGATTACTTCCCAACCTTGCTTCTCTTGTCCACCGCTTCAACATATAGTGCGGGGGAATTAGCTTAATAATCAAAACATCCAAAACTTTTCAAAGCGTGACTGCATAAGATACCATGCGTCTCAAATATACAAATAATATATACAACACAACATCACATATATCTTAAGTCACCATCACAATCATCTCAATCATCATTCTCTCAAATAAGCCTATAAGAGGGATACTAGTCCCTATGTATATGCTGACTTCCCTATATGCATGTCGGCCGATACATCACGTCCCCAATTGGACATCCCCGTCGGGATTACATCACATCACATCACATCACATCCCGTCTCGGGATTTTAAGTAACGTCCCCAATTGGACATCCCCCTTTGGGACCAAATGTTGTGGTATGAAATGATATGAAAATGCAACAAACATCCATCGCATGTTGATATCGGGACCTCACGGCTAAGTACTTGTCCACGACCATGACACATCGTATCACATCAACATAAACATCAATCATCGACATCAACATCACATCAGCATCACGACGCCTTGAGTCTACGAGCCACAGCTCCACGGTTGGGATCACAACGATATCAACCCGAATAACATCATCACTCACCATACTCTCATCAACACTCAAACACCAGTCAAATCACAATAACATTACAACGGTAATTCATTCTAGTATAAACATCACTATAAAGCCAGATAACAATAAAACACTCCAACAGTTTAACACAACAGGTAAACAGATAATCAATTAAACAAATCAACACATCAACTTCCATCAATTTCATCATCCATAATATCATCTTAGTGATGATAGCCCAAAAGTACCTAAACCCAGAGTCTAGGCACTTTATCCAGGGTTCAACCTCAAGTAGGTTTAAGGGTTCCCCTACACAGATATATATACTCTATACTGAGCTTTCCTTCCCGATGATATTAGTTCTTTCTCCCCACTTTAGTGATTTCCTCGTGCAGCTCCGACTACAATTCCGCAGCTGTCAGTCGGGTGCGCTGTCGGATGTTCGAATCCTGTCCGATTCTATACAACAAAACACAACCAGAAATCAATACAGTTAAATCAAAAACTCCCTAATTCCTTAGGATTAGTTACTGTCCCTATTTAATTAATTAAGCTAGGGATGTATAAAAATTCCTAACTCTTGGATCAATGATCCTCAGGTATCCCTAAACATAATCAATGAAGTCATCAACTCAAAAAACAAAGATTTCTCCTACAGCACTACCCCTACGATTCGGCCCTATTGAATGAAAAATAGCTAGGGAGCTCCAAAAATTCTCATTTCTTGGATAACACCCTAACTAAATGTGATAACCCTAGATATGAACTCAAAACATCAAAAACCAACCAAAAACCCTACCATACTCAATAGGGGGTTTCAGCCCCTCTATGGTTAAATACCCTAAAGAGATTTCTAGGCTCTAAGCTCTTGGAACATACAAGTATGTCATGAACCTAGGCCATAGAAATTGGTTTGGTATTGAAATGATTTTTCTACAATTTTTCATTGAATTTTGAAGGTTTGGGGTTAAAACCCTAACATTTCTAACCACAGAAATTAAAGGAGAATAAAGAGAGATTGAGAGAGAGAGAAAGAGAGAGAGCCAGCTATCTCCTATGATGATCTCCTTCAAAAATGAGTGAAGAAGCTCCACAAAACTCAAGTTTTTCAAGCTCCAAAAATGGAGAAATGGTGAAGAAAAGAGAAATGAGATGGAGAAGAAGAGAAAGAAGAGAAAAGGAAGAAGAATGGGGCTGCTGGACTGGTTTGCTGGAGATTTTTTTTGGGAAAAAGAGTGAAGAAATAGTGTATTAAATAGGAGATTTTAAGTGAAAGTGAAAAGGTAGAAGTAATTAGTAAAAACTTAACCAAGGGCAATTTGGTCAATTCACATCTCGACATTTTGAAAAACCTCACGACACTGATAGGAGTTCTCAAATGATTTAACATAGCCCTGGTATGAAAATCATTGGCTCAAGGTTCTCGAAAAACCCTAAGAGAGCTCGAATCATCTACCCGATCGATTTTTGGTCCGAATATAAAATATTATTTATATTTTTGGACGTCAGGACACATTTTACCAAAAAGGTAGAGGATTGAATTTTAAGACTACTGGTTCTGACCGTTAGTCAAAATGAGGTCTTGATAGTAGAAAAACACTATCATTCGAAAAAACATAGATCGGGCTCCGTTTGAGTTTTCGTCCCAAAACTTAACCATAACCTCCTACGATGGCGTAGAGCGTGATTATAACCTCGGAATAATTTATTAAATTTTCTAGACCCTCCAATAAAATATAATTACTTAATTACTAATCAATTAAAAAGATTAAGAAAATCGGGGTGTTACATTATTTAGGATCATCATGCTGCCTCTTCTTTTGCCTTAACCTCTCCTTCTAAGACTTTGTGAAAACCAGGGAAAAAGATTTGGCTTCATATAATATCGAGTTACATTTGTGTAGTGAACTTGATAATTCATAAGCTAAATTAAACAAATATAAAACATTAAGATATAAGAAATGGTAGCATAGAGTAGAGCTATGGCGCGGTGGGATGAAAAAGAGAGTTGTGGTGATGTTCGTGATTATGCTTATCATACCAGAAGCATACGGAAATGCTCCATCTTCTCAAGTTGGGCGAAATAACTGGTTGCTTTGTGATCTTTGGTGGCCCTAGACTATGTGTCGTCATCGAAAATGAAATAGTCTATGAATTGTGTATAGCTCGTTATGCTGCAAATTTCGAAAGATGGTCTGCTTTGTTGCCTATGAATGCATTACTGATTTTAAAAATATATAATCTACGTTTCAATAAAGTTTAGAATGTTGTAAATGAAAGTTATAATTTTTTAGAGTTTCTATTTATCATATAAGAGACAAATAATAATATTAATAATAATAATAATTAGTATTTGATTAACTTTTTAAAGGTGACAATTTGAATAAGAAACAAAAGCAATTAACTAGAAATCACTGCCCCTAAAGGAATAAAATTAAATGAAAATTAGTAAATGATTCATAATTTTTTTGGTCACAACAGTTAATTAGCACAGATTCCAAAATCCTTTTAAAAAGTATGGGTCTTGCTAATGAGTGTCCTAAGAACACTCTTTAAGAAACTCAAAAAAAGAATATTTTTATGAGAAAACTAAATATACAATATCTTAAAATAATAAATACATCATTTTTTCGTACAAACTTACTTTTTTGAAACCTTAACGAGTGCCCCATCGTTATCATTCTTCAAAAAGTATTAATATAAAACATTCTTGGTACTAGTGTAGTTGAAGTCATGTGGTTTACTAAAGTGAGAGTATTTCTGGAGAGTGCAATTACTCTAACGTTCAAGAGTGAGTACACTCATTTAAATATATGAGTTCATTAGTGTACGTTCTGCAGTGGAAAGAATAGTAACCAAGTAGGAGTATATAGTAAAGTAAAACAGAAGACACAATAACTTTGGGAATTTGACTTAAATAGTGTAATTTAGTTGTAAAATTATCGAATTAGTATAATTTTTAAATTAATTATATAATTGTGGTAAGTCATATTTAGGATTCGCGACTTTCTTATAGAAGTCGTATATTTCAATGACGACTCAGTTTTATATTCATTAAATTAAAAAAAAATTAATTTTCACTGAAATCGTAAACAACATATACGACTTTATTGTTTAAATTTTTGTTCTTTTATAAATGAAGGTAAGTGGTGGATTCAATCCACGGCTTTACTTTTTCCAATTTTTTTATATTAAAATATAAAAGTCGTTTTTGTCATGTACCACTTATATCCATTATGAAAATCATAAGTGGGGTATACGACTTCTCCTAAACCCTAACACCATGCATGATACTACTACTATAAAAACTCTACCGATTTTGATCAAGTTTGAAACTTTAAAGACACACAGGAACTCTCTATTATCAACATTATGAATTTATACTTCATATATATATAAAAATATAATTGGTTAATATTATAAGTCGTGCATTCAATCCACTACTTCACTTTTCTAATTTTTTTAGGTAAGTCGTGATCACCACATACGACTTATCATGATTCGTAATTTTTTTTAAAAAAAAATGAAGTCGTCATTGAGATGTACAACTTTTATAGGAAAGTCGCAAATCTTATGTACGGCTTACCTCAATTATGTAATTAATTTAAAAATTACACTAGTCCTGTAATTTCTTAACCAAATTACACTATATAAGTAAAAAAAACCCAATAACTTTTTACATGTTAGAAGCCTTTATACTCAGTGGTGGCTCTGAGCATGATTTGCTGGTGTGACCCCACAGGACCCCATTCGTTACGGGCACCAAATTTTTTGTACTTAATATATATGTATATATTAAAATAAAACATTTATACAATAAAAATTTATGTAGTTAAAAATTTTATATTTGAAACTTGAGGGTCTGATTGTTTTTAAAATTTAGGGACAAATCTTTTTATTACTTATCTTAGTAAAAAAAAAATTATAAAAAAAAAAATTTAACAGCCACACAAAAGACTCTCAACTTTTTCCTCAATTACGTATCCCTGTCCGTTTTTCTCTCACTTACTTTAACAATTTTTTTATTAAAAAAAAGTCAAAAGACTCACTCTCCCTCATTCACTGACTCATGTCTGCGTCTCTCTCTTTGTCCGACGCTCTGATCTCAGACCTTGGTCGGACAGTCCCTATGCGTCACGTATCTCTGTTGGCAGTGGTGCATTGCTTCGTTCACATTCTATCGTTGAATCTGTTAAGGAGTCTTTTATATTTCACTATTTTTTGTATATTTTAGATCAAGCAATTGACTCACTTAATAGAAGATTGGAGCAATATAGCACATATGAGGAGATTTTTGGGTTTTTGTTTAATATTGAAAGGCTTAGGTCATTCTCTGATAAAGATTTGAAATTATGTTACAAAAATCTTGAAACTTATCTAAAATATGGTGATTCTTATGATCTTGATGGTAAAATTTTATTTGTAAAACTTATCTAATATTTTGTTTAACTTGAGATTGAATTAAAACAATTAATGGGTAACTTTTTGCACCTCTTTGTGCGCTTTGATAATCAATATATATATATATATATATATATATATATAGGCTTATAAAAAAAATAGGGTACCAATTTCTCAGATCGCACAGGGCATCCAAAATCTCAGGAACACCTGTGTTTATACTATATTACCACTCTTGTTTTTATTTTGACATAATATTATGGGTTGTCGTAATACATTGTGTATAATGTTACAAATAATATTTAGGGTTAAATATGTTTTTGATCCTCATAAAATTAGCGAATTTTGATTTTGATCCCTGTAAAATATTTTTTTTATTTTTGTCCCTCTAAAATCTAAAATCACTATTTTTAGTTCATACTATCATATGGTATTCATTAACTACTTATGTGTCTAACAGAAGGTCATATGGTCATCCCAAGTGACACCCAATGACCTCTGTGGTGTCATGTTAGCATATGATTTCCCTAAATTTTTTATTGAACCTTTAAATGAATTATATTTATCTACCCTTAAATAAATGTTAGGGATTAAAAAGGTAATATTAAATTTTATAGGGATGAAAACCAAAGAAAAATAATTTACAATGATCAAAACAAATATTTGTTCATTTTATAGTGATCAAAATTAGTAATTTCATATTTTAGAGGGATAAAAACCAAAGAAATTTTTTTATAGGAGGCCAAAATCAAAATCTGCTTATTTCTGGGGACTAAAAACTTATTTAACTCTAATATTTAACTTGTTGTCGTCTTCATTTACATTCTTGAATTAATTATTATCTATGTCAAAAATGATTGAATCCAAAGTTAAATGGAATTTAATTCCTTAACTTTATTACATTACATTTTTTTTTCTTTTTAGACTTTCTAATTAATTAGTGTGATTCTTTACTAATGATTCAATTATGATTTATAGAAATTTAATCACATTATTGCATTAGATTAAGATTTCTTAATCTTTACGTTTGTTCTTTTTTCATTTATATATTTATGTGTTTCTCATTCTTACACATGTCACATTCGTCATATTGACTATTTTTCTTATATGAATATTTATAGATAGAATTTATAGAGGTATAGACGGATATCAAGATAAGTGACCGATGGATAAAAAGATATATATTAAATAGGTTTAACTTTTGGTTGAAGACAAATTAGCCTAATATGTTTTTTTTTTGGTACAATACATTTTTTTTTTTGGGTACAATTAGCCTAATATGTTTGATACAATTATTTACATACTTCCTAAAGAGACAGTAATCATCAAGAGAGTGATTGAAAAATTTGTGTAGGGATGATGATTGTTTTACATGCATGCATGATTCTTTACCTATAAAATGAGTCTGTGTGTTGAACTTGAACATTCATAAGCTAAAGTTCAAAAATATATAACATTAAGACAGAAGACAGGCTAGCATAGAGTAGTAAGTGAGATGAAAAGGGGAGTTGTGATTATGTTCATGATTATGCTCGCCATAGCACAAGCAAATGGCAATGCTCTATCTCCGCAAGTTGAACCAAATAATTGGTTGCTTTGTGATATCGGGTGCCCCGTAAAGTGTGCACTGTTTGTCGAAATTCCAGTACTTTATGGTGTGTGTATAGCTCGTTGTGCTGCAAAATGTCATAAGATGCCCTCCCACGTTGCCAATGAATGTATTAGTGATTGTAGCTTGTCCAGATCAATTCCCATCAACAACGGTAACCATATCTATATTGTCTTGGCCTCTTTTATTTAGTTTTGTTCGAAGCAAATCTTTCTAATATTATTATTGAGTTAATTATCTTCTTAACATGTTTTTGATAATTGACCTGATGTATCAGATGCTCGTGGAGTGGGTGCCTATGTGTATTCATGCTTGAAGGATTGCAAGAACTAGCTGTAATAAATCCCCATGTCACATGAGACTCCATCTTTAAGGGAAATGTTGTCACAAGAAGTGATATTTATATATATGTGCAATAAATGAATCTTAATGAGTAATATCTCTTTTATTTTAATTTCAATACTAGACGTTTCTTATTTTTTATCATTTTTTGTTGACTTCTTGTGATAGTGAAGATGTTGATTGCATGCATTACTAATGAAATAAGGCATTAATTAATTATTATTGCCAAATTATCAAGAGCAAAATCTTATTTTGAATGAAAAGGTGAGAGGGGTAGTCTTATGCCAACTCAAACTCAAGCTTATTAATTAAATCATGTTAAAAAATGGTTTTATCCTAAATTTGTTTTAAAACTAGTCGCGATCCGTTAGCCACAATGTATTGAATTTTCAAATGGTTTAATTAACCTAGTGACAAATAATGTTTCAAAGTTTGGTAATCGATTAGAAATGCTTAAGATTCGATTATGCAACATTTCCAAATCTCTTCTTTCTTGGAAAAATCAAATAATCGATTAGAAAAAAAATTAATCAGGTATTTTGTTTATATGTGTTTCAAATTTGTTTTTTTTCCCCTAGAAAGCTAATCGTTTATTTCGTTTCAAAGTTCGTTAGTGCTTAAAAGAGAAAGCAACTAATACGGTAAGTTCCATAATCAATTCGCCACCGACCCTTAAAATACATCAAATTCCAAAGAGCAACTAACCAAATTAGATTAATCGAATATTAAATCTGGAAAATTATATAATAGATTGATTTGTTCTTCTAGAGGATTATTTTGTTCTTAAGCTCATTTTGGAAACGTTTATAAATCAAATAGTCAAATAGGCAAAATGAAATATCGTTTATCCGTATCATTAGTCGATTATCTTATCTTAAATAATTGATTATTTGTCGAAAAATGGCTAGTTTCTATGCATTCCTTGCTTGTCGGTTTTGGGAGTAACAGTTGTAATATCCGTAATGCTTATAAATACCCATTATGGACACAATTCAAAAAATAAGAAATAAATTGTATAACATGTTTCTTGTGAAGGAACCTGTTTGAAACACAAGAAGTGAGATTGAATTGTGTTTCTTACGTTTTTAAAACTTTTCGCAAGCAGATATATATTTTTGCAAAGATATTAACAAAAGAAAAAGCCTTGGACGCAAAGAGCGTTTCCAAATAACTTGGACGCTTTCAAAAGGAAGATCAACGTGATAAGAAAGCAATTCAATCCCAAGAAGTTAGTTAAGAAATAAACTAAAAACAAGAGCAAGGGAAAGAGAGACACAGAAGGATATTATCCTGGTTCACTCTTCACCAAAGAGCTACATCTAATCCTCTCTTCTTGAGAGCTTTCTCCACTATAACAAAAACCTTTTGTTACAAGTATTCAACACCTCTTCAGGCAAGTATTTTACACCTCTTCAGGCACGTATTCTACACCTTTTCAGGCAAACTAAGTATTCTTTCTACATAAGTCTCTTCAGGCTCAACCAACTAGGTTTTGAAAAGAGTTTTGTTCTACTAACTCACTAAATGTGAGGGTTTGAAACTAAAGCTTAGAACACTTGAACAATACTCTATGCAGAGAGTGATTTGAAAATAGAGAACAGAGTAAGCTTTGCAAGCTTTGATATTTTCTCTTGATTGCTTGTTTATGTGCTTGAATATATTTCAAGATTTAATTAGGTTCACTTCTCTCTAACTTTGCATCTTTTACGGAGAAGGTATTTATAGCAGACTTGTTTTGATCAACTTTAGTCTTTAACGGTTGGAAAAGAATCCGTTCTAATTGAGCATTAAATGGATTAGTCCCTTGAGTCTGATAACTTGTTGAGGCTTCTGATCAGCAAAGTAGATTATCAGGTTTGATAGCTAAAAATGGGACTAACATCTTTTACTTGTACTCGAAAGTTGCCTTTTGTCTTTCCTTTTGAAAAATGTCAAATCCTTTTTGTGTCAGGGACAGTATGGCTTCAACTTTCGATGGTACAAAGATTACAAGGAATGTTTGTTCAAAGGATATAAGGAACCGATGCATGTATGTATCCTTATGTTTGAACTGCGTTACTCTGATGTATGCGTGCTTTGGCATAGTCTTGTTTACGTTTTTAATCTTTCCGATTCGCTTCATCTTAATAAAGTGCGCTAACGTTTATAATACGGTTTAAGGCTTAGTTAATATTTTAGGTTTCTTAATGGGATGGTGGGTCGTCTCATTTAATGGTATCAGAGCAGTTCGATTCTAAATCGGAGTATGTGGTTTAGGAAGTGTACTGGCTTTGATAGTTAGATCCACATTGGATACCGACTGTGTTAGAAAATCGGGGTGTTACATCTAACATTCTAATAAAGGACCTTCGTTAAACAAAGTTTCTAGGGCTAGCCCTGGAACGTGTTTGATATAACCTAGCATCATCATTCTGCCTCTTCTTCTGCCTTAACCTCTTCTTCTAAGACTTTGTCAAAACCACGGAAAAAGATTTGGCTTCATGTAATATCAAGTTACATTTGTGTATTGAACTGATAATTCATAAGCTAAATTAAACAAATATAAAACATTAAGATATAAGAAAGGGTAGCATAGAATAGAGCTATGGCGCGATAAGTGAGATGAAAAAGAGAGTTGTGGTGATGTTCATGAATCATGATTATGCTTGTCATACCAGAAGCATATGGCAATGCTCCATCTTCTCAAGTTGGGAGAAATAACTGGTTGCCTCGTGATCTTTGGTGGCCCTAGACTATGTGTCGTTCATCGAAAATGAAATAGTCTATGGACTGTGTATAGCTCGTTATGCTGCAAATTTCAAAAGATGGTCCGCTTTGTTGCCTATGAATGCATTACTGATTGTAAAAATATATAATCTACATTTGAATAAAATTTCGAATATTGTAAATGAAGTTATAATTTTTTAGATTTTCTATTTATCATAAGAGATAAATAATAATAATAATAATAATAATAATAATTAGTATTTGATTAACTTTTTAAAGGTGACAATTTGAATAAGAAACCAAAGCAATTAACTAGAAATCATTGCCCCCAAAAGGAATAAAATTAAATGAAATTTAGTAAATGATTTATAAATTTTTTGGTCACAACAGTTAATTAGCACAGATTCCAAAATCCATTTAAAAAGTATGGATCTTGCTAAGGAGTGTCTAAGAAACCCAGAAAAAAAATATTTTTATGGGAAAATTAAATATACAACATCTTAGAATAATAAATATATCATTTTTTCGTACAAATTTACTTTTTTTGAAACCTTAACGAGTGTCCTTAACATTTTTCAAAAAGTATTAATATAAAACATGCTTGGTACTAGTATAGTTGAAGTCATGTGGTTCACTCAAGTGAGAGTATGTCTGGAGAATGCAATTACTCTAACGTTCAAGAGTGAGTACACTCACTAAAATATATGAGTTGATTAGTGTTGTGCAGTGGAAAGAATAGTAACCAAGTATAGTAAAATAAAACAAAAGACACAATAACTTTTTACATGTTGGAAGCCTTATTATATTACCACTCTTTTTTTTTTGACATAATATTATGGGTTGTCGTAATACATGGTGTATAATGTTACAAATAATATTTAGGGTTAAATATGTATTTAATCTCCGTAAAATGTGAGAATTTTGGTTTTGGACCCTGTAAAATATTTTCTTTAGTTTTTGTCCCTCCAAAACTTAAAATCACTTTTTTTAGTCCATAGTATCATGTGATATTCATTAACTACTTATGTGTCTAACAGAAGATCATATGGTCATCTCAAGTGACACCCAATGACCTCTGTGATGTCATGTTAGCATATGATTTCCCAAAATTTTTTATTGAACCCTTAAATGAATTATATTTATCTACCCTTAAATAAATGTTAGAGACTAAAAACGGTGATATTAAATTTTATAGGAATTAAAACAAACAAAAAATAATTTACAAGGACCAAAACAAATATTTGCTCATTTTATAGTGATCAAAATTAGTAATTTCATATTTTAGAGGGATAAAAACCAAAAATATTTTTTATAGGGGGTCAAAATCAAAATTTACTAATTTTCTTGGGACTAATAACTTATTTAATCCTAATATTTAACTTGTTGTCATCTTCATTTACATTATTGAATTAATTAATATCTATGGTAAAAATGATTGAATCCAAAGTTAAAGGGAATTTAATTCCTTAACTTTATTACATTACATTTTTTTTTCTTTTTAGACTTTCTAATTAATTAGTGTGATTCTTTTCTAATGATTCAATTATGATTTATAGAAATTTAATCACATTATTGTATTAGATTAAGATTTCTTAATCTTTACGTTTGTTCTTTTTTCATTTATATATTTATGTGTTTCTCATTCTTACACATGTCACATTCCTCATCTTGACTATTTTTCTTATATGAATATTTATAGATGGAATTTATCAAGGTATAGACGGATATCAAGATAAGTGACCGATGGATACAAAGATATATATTAAATAGGTTTAACTTTTGGTTGAAGACAAATTAGCCTAATATGTTTTTTTATTTTTGGTACAATATATATTTTTTTTTTGGGTACAATTAGCCTAATATGTTTGATACAACTATTTACATACTTCCTAAAGAGAGAGTAATCATCAAGAGAGTGATTGAAAAATTTGTGTAGGGATGATAATTGTTTTACATGCATGATTCTTTACCTATAAAATGAGTCTGTGTGTTGAACTTGAACATTCATAAGCTAAAGTTCAAAAATATAAAACATTAAAACAGAAGACAGGCTAGCATAGAGTAGAGCGATGGCAGTAGTAAGTGAGATGAAAAGGGGAGTTGTGATTATGTTCATGATTATGCTCGCCATAGCACAAGCAAATGGCAATGCTCTATCTCCGCAAGTTGAACCAAATAATTGGTTGCTTTGTGATATCGGGTGCCCCGTAAAGTGTGCGTTGTTCGTCGAAATTCCAGTACTCTATGGTGTGTGTATAGCTCGTTGTGCTGCAAAATGTCATAAGATGCCCTCCCATGTTGCCAATGAATGTATTAGTGATTGTAGCTTGTCCAGATCAATTCCCATCAACAACGGTAACCATATTTATATTGTCTTGGCCTCTTTTATTTAGTTTTGTTCGAAGCAAATCTTTCTAATATTATTATTGAGTTAATTATCTTTTTGACATGTTTTTGATAATTGACCTGATGTATCAGATGCTCGTGGAGTGGGTGCCTATGTGTATTCATGCTTGAAGGATTGCAACAAGTAATAAATCCCTATGTCACATGAGACTCCATCTTTAAGGGAAATGTTGTCACAAGAAGTGATATTTATTTATATATATATATATATATATATATATATATATATATATATATATATATATGTGCAATAAATGAATCTTAATGAGTCATATCTCTATTATTTTAATTTCAATACTAGACGTTTCTTATTTTTTATCATTTTTTGTTGACTTGTTGTGATAGTGAAGATGTTGATTGCATGCATTACTAATGAAATAAGGCATTAATTAATTATTATTGCCAAATTATCAAGAGCAAAATCTTATTTTGAATGAAAAGGTGAGAGGGGTGGTCTTATGCCAACTCAAACTCAAGCTTATTAATTAAATCATTTTAAAAAATGGTTTTATCCTAAATTTGTTTTAAAACTAGTCTCGATCCGTTAGCCACAATGTATTGAATTTTCAAATGGTTTAATTAACTTAGTGAAAAATAATGTTTCAAAGTTTGGTAATCGATTAGAAATGCTTAAGATTCGATTATGCAACATTTCCAAATCTCTTCTTTCTTGGAAAAATCAAATAATCGATTAGAAAAAAAATTAATCAGGTATTTTGTTTATATGTGTTTCAAATTTGTTTTTTTTTTCCCCTAGAAAGCTAATCGTTTATTTCGTTTCAAAGTTCGTTAGTGCTTAAAAGAGAAAGCAACTAATACTGTAAGTTCCATAATCAATTCGCCACCGACCCTTAAAATACATCAAATTCCAGAGATCAACTAACCAAATTAGATTAATCGAATATTAAATCTGGAAAATTATATAACAGATTGATTTGTTCTTCTAAAGGATTATTTTGTTCTTAAGCTCATTTTGGAAACGTTTATGAATCAAATAGTCAAAATGAAATATCGTCTATCCGTATCATTAGTCGATTATCTTATCTTAAATAATTGATTATTTGTCGAAAAATGGCTAGTTTCTATGCATTCCTTGCTTGTCGGTTTTGGGAGTAACAATTGTAATATCCGTAATGCTTATAAATACCCATTATGGACACAATTCAAAAAATAAGAAATAAATTGTATAACATGTTTCTTGATCATACACTCTACGTTAGTTGCTTTGAGAAAATTCCAACCAGTCCTACCTAAATTTAACAGATCTTCAAGTTGTAACATCCCACATTGAGAGTGTACTCTTTTCATTCTTAAATTCTTTGCTGAAAATCTGTTTTAAGAGAGGGTGAGTTATCCCTCAGTAATCTACATTTACTTATTTATTTTCCGGACACATGTCACACATCACCTATTGGAAGCTTGATCAAATAGTGGAAATCCCTTAAAGTTTTGGTGAGGAGTGGACATAGATTGTAGTGGTAGTAATTGAACCATTATAAACAAAGGTATGATTCTCTCAATCCCTAAACTCTTTACATATAATTATAATTTGACCTTTTGCTTGCTCATTCCTTTCTACCCACTCTCATCATATATCCAAGCAGTTTATAAACAACTAACAGCTTCAACAAAATCTTCCTTGTGAAAAGTTCGCGAAAATTTTATAACTCAACTCACCCCTATTGAGTTTGAAGCCACTTGGTGACAATTGATATGGTATCAAAGTTAGACTCTTCTGTAAAGTGCTTATGAGCTTCACGAGAAGGATGGTCTTAAATGGTTTTCTCCTCGCAGGGGCCTCTTTAAGTAGACCTCCCATTAGCAATACGGAAGTTTACTCTTATCGAAAATGAAGAATGAAGATTTTCATTGAAACTATTGATCTAGGTATATGGGTTGCGGTTGAAAACGGTTCTTATGTTCCCACATGTAACATCCTCGTTTTCAAAATCTTCCTTGATATATGATTAAAGTGTGCTTGTGTGTTTAAGTATATATGTTGATTGTGTTATGTGTGTGCATGGTTGTAGTTTGTATGTGTTGGTGTGTGTGTGTCAGGGTTGCACGCTCAAGCGTGACCTCTGGGAACATTCAAGCGTTTGTAACACTCAAGCATGGTCAGTTAACCAGCTAACTAAAAGTGATGGGACGTTAAGGACATATGTCAGTGCCACGTACGCGGTCGCATGAGTGGGTGGTGCCCTTATCGTGAAGATACCTCAACGCTCAAGCATGGGGCGACCCAAAACTCAAATGTTGGCACGCTCAAATGTGGAGCCTTCTAACGCTTAAGCGTTGATACCAGAACATAAGTTAGTAAGTTTCACCTTCACTTTTCATC
This sequence comes from Ammopiptanthus mongolicus, assembly GCA_039655645.1. Lineage (NCBI taxonomy): Eukaryota > Viridiplantae > Streptophyta > Magnoliopsida > Fabales > Fabaceae > Ammopiptanthus > Ammopiptanthus mongolicus. The sequence goes on from CM077345.1 coordinate 88,977,034, forward strand.
TTGCACAAAACACTTTCACTCTCAGTAATAGAGAGCTTCTAAAAAAAGCAGAGAAAGAGTTCTAAGGTTCTTAGCCCTGGTCTGTCCAAGCTAGTTGTCAAAATCAAGTTCTGACTTCATCTTTCGCTTCATCTCGACTTATACTTCCATTTCGACCGATCATTCTCTTGTTACGTTGAAGGTAAATCTAGGTTTCATACATGCCAACATTGTTGTTATTCATTGTTCTTCATTCATTCTCCATCTCAATCCTTGTTTTTTATTCGTTTTAGGGTTAACAGTATAGTTGACATGTCGTTTTCGTGATTAGGGCATGTTTCGTAGTTGCAAGTGTGACCGTGCTTGTTGGAGCAGTTGGAGACCACGACTGTTAGAGGTCGGTGGTGCGGTTCATGGGTTCGAGGCCGAAGTGGTTCGTGTAATTAATATCAGAGGAAGAAAGAATCACAACTCGTCGGGGAGGCAAGAGTACAGTAGAATACATTGATATGTGTAGGGGAACCTAAACCCTACTAGTGGTCGATTAACTACAACACCTAACTCGTATTGGCAACTACTGTGATGTGGTACCAATGTAGATTTAGGCATTGTAGGTTTATCGCCAATAGGTTGATTTTCGGTGAATCAAGGTTGCATGCTTAGTATGATCAAGTTGCTTGCCATGATATGTTTGATGATATATGTGCTATGTGATGTTGATAACATGCTTTAGGGTTACACGTGTATATGCTTATATGATGGGTATGCTTGGATTATGAACATGACTATTTGTTGTGCTACGCTTTGATACTGCATGAGGTAGTATGGTATGCCTGAAATTGAGAATGCATGCTATGTAGTATGTTGAGATTGCTTGCATGATTAAAGATAGATAACGATCGCTGTGGATCGGGTGATGCACGTCATGAGATGGATTGATGCTAGGTGTTGTAGTACTCAACCCGATGGCTTTGCTGGTGTGGTTTGTGATGAGTAAGAAACAATATGCTTGGTAGGGGGTGTCAGTCCTTAGTATGAATACAAGATGTGGGGTTGAGGTACTAAGCCACTGATCACGAGATGAGTCATGAGGTGCATGCTAGATTGCATTGTTGTTATATTCACAGCCGTGTAGATCTGGGATTACACGAGCTAAGAATACCTGAGTGCGGGTACAGATTATGATAGTACAAGTGCTTGGTAGGCCTTGGGGATGTAACTGGGTCCAACAAGTTCCACAAGAAACCAATAGTATGGCCCTTATTGCGTCGTGTCGTTGGAGCAGCCTAGTTATCCTGACGCATACTGTGTATTCCGGAGTCCTTAGTGAATTATTTCGAGGCGACCAAGATAATCATCCTGCTTGGAAGGGGATGGTGATGCACTCTTATTGGTCACGGCGAACGAAATATGTTGTTTGGATGACTGACTTTCATCCTGCTTGGTAGGGGATGCATTGTGACCTAGGGTGGTGATCGCGTCTTCATGTAAGATTTAGGTGCATAGGAGAGTGAGATAGAGGTTGATATGAGTTGGTCTTGAGATGAGTTGCTATGGTTGACTTGGGAGATAACTTGGTGTGATCTCTGTGTTTGTGTGCCATATACGTATATGCTTTACTGCTACTTCCTTGTTATATGATGTGTTGTTGTTTCTTATCTCCCTATCTTTCCTATGTGTGTGTGTGTGTCTGCCATGTGTGAGAAGATCCAGTTGAGGAGTTTACTGTCGGAAGAGAGGGCACACCAATTTCCGTTCATCGCTCTCTAGTTCCATGACGAGATCGATGCATGTTGGGAGATTGATCACTCTCGTTTCACCGTTGTATATACTGGATTAGTCAGTGTGTATTTCTGAGCTTTTGGATCTCCTCGAGCTAGCTTCGTAGGCGAATTCAAGGTTGCGCGGAGGTTGTCGTACTGGAGGATGTGGGAGAGACCATGGGCTTATCGCTACGACTATGACTTAGCTCGGTATTCATATGCTAGTTTCTGTATAGGCTTTGTGACGAAAGGACGACATGCCTGAGCAGAGAGGTAGCGTAGGGAGGCTAGATGTCGGTGGGTGGTGATGTCTAGTAGTTCTACGGACTACGAGCCTCTGAGAGTCTACTGGAGACGCTGGGGAGCATTCATAGGGAGCTCTCGCCATTCCTATTAGTCGTGGTGTAGAGTTGATGTATTTTTTGTTATGGCCAATGAGTCTCCTTTCTTTATATGTTTGATGTTTTGATGAGGGGAGAGTTAGTTGATGGATGTTTGTATCTGTATATGTACTATGTTTTCCCTTTTTACTTTAGTACTCCGATACAGTATGATGTGTAGATGTTGTAGGTCTTATTGAGGGGACCGCCTATCTTATGTATGATATGTATATACGTATGCGTGTTCTAAAAGTTTTAAATATCTTCATATGTTTAATTAGTGTGATAATGGTTAATAAGGCGGTTAAGGTTAATTAATTAGGTTTTTCTTTAATGGGACGAGGGACATCTCATCACACATCTTGTAAACGATGTAATTCTAACCGCAAAATCAAAAAGTGAATGGACGAATGATGATAAGTAAAGAGTTAAACATATTTTGAGGGCTAAGAACATCATCACCTCAACTTTGAGTTTTGACGAGTTCTTTAGAGACTTAAATTTCAAAACAGTCTATGACATGTGGGACACTTTACAAATTACCCATGAGGGTACTAGTGGAGTGATTGTTGTTGCACAGTGGAAAGAATAGTAACCAAGTCTAGTAAAGTAAAATAAAAAGACACATTAACTTGTTTCCCGTAAGGAACCTTATTACAATAGTAATACATTGTGTAGAACGATACAAATAGTATTTCACTTGCGACCACTTTTAGTTTTTTCAGTTAATTAATATTAGTCTTCTAAAAAATATTGAATCCAAAATTAATAGGAATGTTTAATTCCATAACTTCATTAGAATAGATTTTTTTATTTTTAGACTTTCTAATTTATTAACATGATTCTTTTCTAAACTGATTCAATTATAAATTAGAGAAATTTAATCACATTGTTGTATTACATTAAGTTTTTACTAATCTTTACATTTGTTCTTTTTCTTTTCTAGATTAATTTATTTCCAATGCCAACACACGTCACATTCGTCATCTAGACTACTTATCTTATATGTATATTTATAGTTATACATTTATATAGATAGATGTAGATAGATACATAAATATAAATTAAATAGGTTTAATTTTTGGGCAAAAAACAAATTAGGCCTATATGTCTGATACATCTATTTATATACTTCCTATTTAGACACGATAATCGTTAAAAAGTCTGACTTACAATTTTGTCTATGAATGACAGTTGCTTTATATGAATGATTCTTTGTCTTTAAAACGAGTTTGTATATTGAACTTAAAAATTCATAAGCTAAAGTTAACAAATATATAACATTGCAATATAAGAAAGGGTAGCATAAACTAGAGCTCTGGCGCGCGGTATGTGAGATGAAAAAGAGAGTTTTGATGATGTTCATGATTATGCTAATCATAGCAGAAGCATATGGCAATGCTCCATCTTTGATAGTTGGGCCAAATAATGGGTTGCTTTGTGATCTTGGGTGCCCCTAGACTATGTCATTCATCCAAAATGAAATAGTCAGTTTGCTCCTCTTCAATTAGCAAACAAAAGATAGAATATCGGTGTAGAGCTGCAGACGATCAACTAGCATTTAACTATAAAGATACTTAATCGAATCAGCCATACATTTTTGGAGGGAAACAAAACTCTAGTACTTTATACGGTCTATAGTGGACCTACAATTTCAGCATGAGAAAATCTCTTTCACAAATTCTTACTTACACAGAAACCCACATATAAAATTTAGGCACAAACTCATTGACAACTTAGTTAACATTGGACCCACAAAAACAATTCAGCAAAACAATAAGAGGACTGGTATACAATACAAACAAGTTTTGTGGGAAAATATGACCAATTGACATAATACATGTTTGGAATCACGGTGGGAGCATATTATCACAGTTTTACTGCGGTGGATGTGATACTAACATACAACCAAACAGACTAATAGGTATAAAAAGAAAACAAGAGTACTTGACAAAAATCATGTCACCTCTTTGTACAGCAGTTTACAAAAATCAATTTCTACAAAAAAAAAAAAAAAATTGTTTCTGATAATGAAAAAAAAGCTTAGCCATATATTCAACTACCACACGACTTTCTTCTTCTCTCCACAACCAAATAAGAAAAAACTACAAAATCATTCTATTTTCTCTCCTTCCATTTTATTTCCTCTCATTTTCACCCAAACCAACCAAAGTGTTAGTAACATCTGATAAAACAAATATTCCACCCGCTAAGACCATGTGAGCCAAAAAAGATGGACAATATAAGACCTTATTCAGCTGAAGAATATAAATCCAATGGTCAGCCATTAGCCAATAATAAATTGAACTTCAAACATGAATCTCGTGAAACATGACACACCTCACCTTGTTAAACATTAGTGGATATGGATCTCCTGCAGTTTTTATCCATAATTTTTTTTTGGTTGTGATGTAAAATACTAATGAAGAATATTAAACAGCATTTTTTAATCATTGGATTTGGAACCACACCCCTGTAGTTTTCTTCTAACTGCAGAGATCATAATCCACATTTCGTGAGATCCAGCAACCTTTAAACTTGTTATATGATCCACATTGGTGTCATGCTGAGAATGGTCGAGCATGAAACTTGTGCCTTTCCAAGTACTGACAAAACCTAATAGACATGCATCGTCTCTGAACCTGCAAGGCCATAAAATAAAGGCATCAACAGCATCTTTTCCCGGTCGGATTGGGATTCAGGAGTTCACGGTTGCAACAGAATACCAACGCCAGACCTGCCAGAGGAAAAATAAACAACCAATTCTACAAATAAGTAAATCATCAAATTTTTATGCCCTCTTGTTAGACTAGATAATCCAGATTCTATTATAAATCCCTGAACAAGATTTAACATTCAATTGGATAGAATTTTGAACTTATTTCCCTTAAACAATGATGTCACTTCATAATTTGGGGTAAAAAAACCAAAATTTTGACGAAGTCCTTCAATATGTTGGTAGAAATTTTATTTTGTACTCCAGGTGCACTATGTGTAACTTAAAGCTGTAAAAAAATGGTCCCTTGACATCATCATATGCATAAAACCTAATAAGTTATAAATTTTAGACCAAGAAAAATAATTTGAATTTCATGTATAGAAGCAAATGTCTGATGATATCCTGGCCCTTGTATGATAAATTCCAAGGATCTTACAATGCAGAATTCAAAACTACCTATATCAAATCTTAATCCAATTGATAACAGTGTTCTCCTCAAGTCTGAAGTGTCTTCTTTTGTGCACAATTTTGAATGGCAAAGTGAACAAAATTCAGGGTTCATATATCAAGTTCTCAACTGTAAGGATGTATGTAACATATTGGGAGTTCTTAGAATGTCTTGATTTGCTCTCTCCCAACATGATAACCAAAAACACTTAAATGAGTTCAGAAATATCATTTCCCACCGTTAGCTCAAAAAAAGGAAGATGATTTATAAGGCATAGAATAATTCCTAGATCTTATTTGAGAGAAAAAGAGAATTGAAGAAAATTTCTGAAGAGTTTGTTTCTGAACACTAATATAAGTTGCTACTTCATTTTCATAACAAAATAAAGGACTAGGGTGGATGCATATAGAAAAAATTACACGGCATACCGAAGAAAAAGCTAATTCACCAAATACACTAAATCTTTGGCTAAAGTGCACATAATCCCCCCTCAACTATAGGTCAATTGCAAAAAAAAAAACTGGTTCAAAATTCAGCAACTCAACTCCCTGAACTTACCAACCGTGCAGAGTAATGTAACTTTAACCCCACATCACTTGCAGAAAATCCCCTGTAGGAAGCAAATGTGAATAGTTTTGGTAAGTGCCTATGTAGTCAAAGAGTCGAGTTGCTGAGTACTGAACCATAAGAGGGTTTTCTACAATTGACCTATAGTCGAAGAAGATTCCTTGAATTTCAGCCTAAATCTTTCAACACAATCTTCTATGGGTTAGAACAATGTTGAAGAATTGCACGAGACTGCCACCTACTTTGTGTATATTACCAACTTTTGATCCCAGGAAAGCAGGAATTTCCTTCTGGCTCCTTTTCATAATCCTCACTAATAATCTTCCCATCGTTTTTACAACATGATTTATTTTACCATAAAATTTCAAAAACCTAATATTACACATTTCATTTTATTCCATTTCTTTCAGGTAGAATTCAATATACTCTTGGAAATGCAATTTTAAATGAACCAGAAAATCAAATTACTAGTACTGAATTGTAATGAAACCACAGGAAAATAGAACCTATTTGGCTTAAAAAACAGAATTTCAAATTTAGAAGAAAAATGTAATCAACGTCAACACAAGTAAAAAGAGAAGAGTATACCTAACTTCAAGTTCAAAAACAATCGGCAGAATCTTGGAGGGAATGGCAATGCAAACGTCCATGTTGATAGTCTCCAATAAACAAAGACACTCTGCATGATGATGGTATTCCTTTGTTCCACAAGCTGGACACATGCACCCAGTACTGAAGGCATAATTGTGGAAGGCCATTTCTAACCACTGGTTTGCAACAGAACCTCAAAAAGCAGCAATGGGCATATCTACATTTGTACTTTCATTTTCATGATAAGATTTTTTCAATGATGAAGTACCCAAGGTCGGGTTATGAAATAAAGCTTCCTTAATGCGGGCAGCTTCACTAGCCATTCCAGCCTTCAAAAGGCAGGATGTTAAATTATTTACAGTGATTTCATCAGGGGCACAACCAACTGTCAACATCTTATCAAAGATACCAATCGCTTCACGCATTCTCCCTTTCATACAATGCCCAATAATAAGAATGGTAAAAGTCAACTTATCAGGTCTGCACCTCTTCTCCTCCATTTCTGCCACAATTTTATTACCCTCATCAACATTCCCAGATTTGCAATATCCATCAATAACAGGATTGTAGACAAATGGTCGGGGAACAATGTCACTCTGCTTCAATAGTCTTAAAATATCGCGAGCTTCATTTAGTCTGTTGTTCTTGCACAAACCAGTGACAAGAACAGAGAAAGTATATAAACTCACATAAATATTTCTGTCATTCATTTCATGCCACTTTTCCAAGGCACGGCTCACCTGTCCAACTCGAAAATAGCCATCAATTAGGGAAGTGAAAGTAGCAACATCAGGAGGACAATCATGATCGAGCATCTTCTCATACATGGCTAGTGCAGAATCCATGTCACCAGCCTTACCAAACCCATCAATAAGAGCATTAAAAGTATATGTATTAGGCTTAACTCCATATCTAATCATTTCATAGAAAAGCAAAATCCCCTCCTCCATCTTACTCAGCTTACAATAACCCGATATTATTGTTGTATAAGTAACAACATCAGGAGCAAACTCACTCTTCGAACAAACTTCTTTTAGCAAACTTCTCGCTCTATTAACCTCGCTAATTCTACACAAACCGTATACGAGAGTGTTATACGTAATTATATCAGGCGAACAACCAAAACTCCTTAAATCATCGAGAAGCTTAAAAGCCTCGTTAATTTCTCCGGCCCTACACAAACCTCGCATTAAAATATTGATCGTATAGGTTTCCAGACAATAACCCAACCTCATGAGCTCTCTAAACAGAACAACAGCATCACTTATTTTATTCTGTTTTATCAATATATTGAACAAGTCATTATAAACAACAGCATTGACTCCTCCAACCTTATTATTACACTGAACATCAGCAAGCAATTCCTTTGAGATATCAAACCTTCCGGCGAGCGCGTAAGACGAAACAAGAAACCCTAACAACCAATTATCAGGTAACTGACCATCAAACCTCATCCAATCATAAACCAATTTCGCGGAACCGTGTAAACCTGATTGACAGAGTGATCTCAAGAGCATATTATAAGTCAAATAAGTATGATTCATATTCAACCTTTCTCTACTGAATTCAACAAACCTTAACCCTAGATTTGGATTGTTGAGCCTATTAATAACCTCTAAAACGAGCGAAGGTGTTAAGTGTTTAGTGAAATAACCTAAGAACCTGTCTAACGAGTTATTGCGAACGAAAACGCTGCAAGCTATTTTGACAAACCAGGCTTCGGCCCTTCTAATTGGGCCCACTTCATCGGAAGCCCGGTAATGGTTGACGCCGGAATTGGAAGAAAGGGTTGTGAAGAATGAGAGAGTCATCTGCTTCGTTACGCTATCGATTGAATCGTCCTCGTGGCCGCATATGCAACCGGTTCTGGTTATTCTTCGCGCACGTGGGTCGGGTCTTGGGTGCGAGTCACGGTTCGACGTAGAGGTGAAGAAATGCATTTGGTTGAAGTTGATAAAAGGGAGAGGGAAGGGGTTGATAGGAAACGCGAGTTTGTGGAGAAAAATTAAAATCAGTGGTTGTGATCCATGAGGGGAAATTGAAGATAAGATGTGAAGTTTTTGATGGTGTGGAGGATAACGGTATGAAAGGAGGACTGCGTTTACGGAAGGAAGAGAAAATGGTTGCACTGATTCCTACTGGTTATTTTGCGTTAGGGTTATACCAGCAACTAGCTCTGTCAGCTTTACATTGATTCTTTCCGGAATAAATCTCCCATCAAATTGTAATATCATATCAATTTTATCTTTTATATTAATGAAATTTTAAAAATATATTTAAAGTTGTTAAAAGTTAATCAATATAGTCTTCGATCCTAATCAATCTAGTCCATGACATTATTCATGGATGGACTAAATTGATTAACTTTTAACAATTTTAATTACATTTTTGAAATTTTATTAATGTTAGGAAAGACATTGATACACTCTTATAATTTTTTAGGGAACAAATTCAAGATTTACTATTATTTCAATTATTCTTATAATCTTGTTATAATTGATTATCAGAATAGGAAGCTTTATGTTTGGTTGCCTTATTTAAAAACGATTTTAAGATAATCTATTTTGTTTGAGTTGAGTAAAAAATTACTATTAGATTGTAAATTACAAAAAATAATATGAAGTTATTTGTATAATTTAATAATATTTGTTTAATAGTTAGTTTTGCAGGGATGAAATTGAAAAAATGTTAGGATTTAATTGGTATGCACTGTCAGTATAAAGATTTTTTACACTGTCAGCCAATCAAAAATTGACACATCATTAAAAATGCTTGACTCATATCCTAACTTCCTTAAAATTCACCTATATCATGATTTTTGATTGGCTGACTGTGTAAAAAACTTTACACTTACAGTGCATACCAATTAAACTCAATGTTATTGGTTTCAAAATAATCTAAGGGACTTTTAAATAAGCTTCAAATTTCTAGCTTCTCTAAAAATTGTTTTTCTTCGTAGAAACAGTTGTTTCGCAATTTAATTGGTTTATCCAAACATACCAATTTCTATTTAAAAACATCTTTTACGGTATAAAATAGTTGTTTGGGTAAAATTTAAAACATATAGAAGTTAATAATTTAAAAGCCCACTTTGTTTATTAAGAATCATTATGATTGTAAAAGATAACTTGAAATTGCATTATTGGGAGAAGTTGTACCCACTATTATGATCTCTCCAATTCGAAATGAATTAGTCTATGATTAGCGATCGGAGGACACCCTTCATTTACACCAAAAAAATGAGAAAAAATTCAAATGATGCATATTAATTTCATATGCCATAGATGGTTTGGACAAAGAGACTAGACTATAATTTTACGTTTAATAAAAATAATTAAATAAAAAATAAATAATAAATAATATGCATATATCTCACCTTAGATGGTCTGGATATGTGTGGAGAAAACATTGAGAAGCCCCGATATGGAGAGTAAATCAGATGAATGATAGTCCAATCGCAAGAGGTAGAGAAAGAGCGAAAAAACTATAGGAGAAACCACTAAAAAAGATTTAGGTGTTAATGTTTTATTTATAATCATGATTTAGGATTGAACATTGAGTTGGAATACTCTTCATTTCTCAAAAGAAAATGAAGGCTCTATTTAGGAGAAAGATAGACACAAAGGAAAGATTTAGATTTCAAACTTTTTTTATCATTTAAAAAAAATAAATTATTAAAAAAATTATGTTTATCTCTCTCTTAAATGGAGCCTTTCATTTCTTAAAAGAAATGGAAAGAATCTCAACCCTAGAACACTATATAGCCTCATTGAATCCACATAACTGACACTTAGAGTGTGTTTGGGAAAGCTGAAAAAAATAGATTATGTTGATAATCAATTATATGTATAATCAATTATTGTGATAATCGATTATAATTATAATCTGTTTTTGTTTGGGTATGTTTGTTGAAAATCGATTTTAAGATAATCTATTTCGTTTGGGTGGTGCAAAAAAATCACTTTTACATAGTAAATTACGAAAAGGGTATGAAGTTATTTGTATAATTGAATAATAATTGTTTGGAAGTTAGTTTTGTAGAGATAAATAGGGAAGAGAGTTTTGAGAATGAAAAATAATCAAATCACAATAATCTTAAGTTAAAACAAATTAGAAGATATAAGATAGCTTTTTCCCCCCAAAAAAAGTATTTTTATAAATTTAAGCTAATTGTCAAACATGATAGATTATGTATAAAATAACTTTTTAATCAAAAAATAGCTGAAATGAGAAAAATCAATCTTTTCCGAACATACTCTAATGACTCGATTATGGTTGGTGTGGATGTACTAAACAATTCTTTTGGAATATATGGTGCTTGTAATTTCAGAAAACAAAACAATGATCTGCTAAAAAAACAGTTAAAGATTTTACTAATGAGGGACACTAGTTAACGGATCAACAAAAACAAATTTTTTTTGAAAAACTAACTGTAATACTTTCTTTTTATTGCTTAACCTATGCAAATTAGCATTATCCAAAATTTAATGTGTGAAAAATTAAATTAAATTTAAGAGAAAAAAGTAAAAATAATTTATTTGTCTTTACCATTTAGCAAGACCAAACGGATCGGTGCTCGTAGGATCCAATAAGGGGCGCCAAAATCCTTGCCACTTGCACTTCTCCTTCGTAAACGACGATATTTATATTCCTTTGGGTTCCATCTCCAACCCCAACACACCTTCATTTCGTCGACGAACCAAGTTCGAAATTTGTGTTGCTCTTTCTTCCCTTAAATTCTGTCTAATTTTCGTAACCTAATCAAAATAAAACGATGAATTGAGGAAAGTTAATTATTAGTAGCAATGATAGGAGGTGGGTTGAAGAGGTGGCAGCAGGCGGCGATTGCAGTGGGTTCGGCGGTTGGGGCGTTGTTGGATCCACGAAGAGCGGATTTAATAGCAGCTCTTGGAGAGACAACTGGAAAGCCTGCTTTTGAAAGAGTACTTCAAAGGATGCAAAGTAGCCCTGAAGGGAGGGTCAGTTTTTTTTTTTTTTTTTTTTCATATTTCTTGTGATATTATTCAATGTTCAGATAGTATCATGGTTCCTTCCTTTTGGAATATTCTGTGTTATGGATTTTGTTAATATAAAAAAAAACTATGGAATGCATGTAAGGATGAATATAGCTTGATTTCTTGGATGATTAGTGCTTATAGAGATGTGGGAATTATTATAGTGATTGGGATGAATGTGTGTTTTCTTGAGATTGGAGACTATGGTCTGGCGAGTGATGCATTTTTTGTGGAATATTATGTCATTGTAGAAAAGATTAATGTTGCGTTGGATGAGTGGTCATACTAGATAATATAGGATTAGGAATGATTCCATTAGAGAAAGAGTCTGGGTAGCACCTATTGTAGAAAAGATGATAGAAACTCGCTTTAGGTGATTTGGATATATGTGAATAAGGCCTGTAAAATCCCTAATAAGGAAAATAGATCAGATGGAAGGCAAACCAATCGCTAGAGGGAGAGAGAGGCGTAGAAAATATATAGGCAGAACCGTTAAGAATGATTTAGAGGTCAATGATTTGTCTATAGACATGATTTACGATAGAACATTATGACGTCGTTTGATCCATGTAGTTGACCCCACCTAGTGGCAAAAGGCTTGATTGTTGTTGTATCTTGTCATTGTTGATTTGAGGGTGAGCCTTGGCGTAACGTTAAGGTTGCCCGCCTTGTGACCTGGAAGTCATTGGTTCAAATTCTGCAGACAGTTTCTCTGCTTGCGAGTCTAAGGTTGCGTACATCTACCCTCCTCGGACCCCACCACCAAGCGGGAGCCTTGTGCACTAGGCTATCCTCTTTTTTATCTTGTCATTGTTGATTTGTTGTATGCTGCAACTTCATCGTAGATTCCTTGTCTTTTTTTTTTAATTTGTGTGTTTGGGTCATTTTGGAAGTATGTTAAACTGCTATTGGGTGATCATTGTTTTAATAGCTTGTGAAGTACAGGAAATGGCTTCCCTTCAGAATCTTTTATTGTTTTTAACGTCTATGTATCTACGTATACACTCTTTTGCAATATTTTACATTCTTTTTAATGTCACAGCAAAAACCAATCCATTTTCTTTCTTAATCTGGTTGCTAGGCAGTACTGTTAGAGCGCCCTCGTGTTGTATCTGCTAAAGTAGGACATGCTTGGGACCTACCAACAAACACATTTGGTGCTGCCTATGCTAGATTTATGGGATCCAGGAACTTTTCACCAGATGATCGACCTCCTGTGCGATTCATGGACACAGATGAACTGGCCTATGTAGCAATGCGGGCTCGTGAAGTGCATGACTTCTGGCATACCCTTTTTGGCCTTCCTACTAACTTGATTGGGGAGTCAGCATTGAAAGTAATTGAGTTTGAGCAGATGTACCTTCCTATGTGCATGCTCTCTGTCATAGGGGGCACAGCAAGATTCAGTGAGAAGCAGAGAAAATTGTTTTATCAGCACTACTTCCCCTGGGCTATTCGTGCTGGTATGCAGTGCACTGATCTTATGTGTGTATATTATGAGCGGCATTTTCTTGAAGATTTGGAAGATCTTCGCAGAAAATTGGGAATTCTTCCTGTCCCTGCGCTTCCTTAACTGCATGTTATTGGACCTGATGGTTGCACTCAGTTTTTGGGTGATAGCAGTATGTTAGAATTGTGTAACTGAATTTTTTTCAATAAAATCTAATGGTAAAACATTTGCCTCTGATATTTAGTCAGTGGGTTTTGTATTGGTTGGATTTATCGATGACATTATACACTCTCGTACCATGATCGATAAAGTAGACTTACATTCATTTGGTCAATGTTTTGAACATATCTTGTTATTTAATTTTATCCTCCTCATATGCTACAGTGATTATTTAATCCATTTGATTGTAGTTGCAGGATTATTGTATCATCAAACTGAAAATAGAAAGGGTTACCTTTGCATGTGTGGACACCCTTGTTGCTTAATCCCGTATTATAAATTGTGCAAAAGATAAATTCTGTGTTACCCCTTGGTTTCCAGTGGATTTACTATTTATTTAAATTTGGCTTCCATTTCCCACTCTACATTTAAGATATGTCCCACTTAACAGACCGAACTACACCTTTCCATATCCAAGAGTTGGCAAGCAATCAAAAAATACCATTATGAAGGCCAGGACAATATTTTGCAGGAATGCACTCACTATACAAGGAATAGGCTGCCAAACTTGTTTGACTATAATATTTTATTGAATTGATATGTCTTTCTCAAACCAATGCGACAGTATTTGTTGTTGGCACAACACATTTTGTTTGAGGTCATGAACATCAGCCAGAGATGCATAACTTTGTGGTATAACCAAAATAGAATTATAAAATGTCGACGTGTCTACATCACCATATCACTGTTTTGAGAAGATCCAATGTACATATTAGTTCTAAATAGGGTTTTGTTTTTATTTTAGAGAAATCCGTGATGTATTTTGATTGTGCTCCTTCATATTTGCATCTTTTCTTGTGAAATTTTGCGCTGCACTGAAGGAAAATCTTTTGTACATTTAACTTCTACGCATATGTTTGGAACAATGTTCAAACCACGAGAATCATGTCTGTGTAGTAAAAGCTACATATTGTAGATTTTCATCTAACTCACCACCATTCCAAACACACAGTAAGAGTAGGATATAACAAAAAACGAGAGAGAGAGAGAGTAGCCGTTGCTGCATATTATAAAAGGCTGTGTTTATTTTGCGTTCACCAATGTATGTTCATCAACACACCGAATTTTTGCTTTCATGTTGGGCAGCTAAAAATTTACAAAATTGTCACTGCAAAAGTAACTTTGATGTTGAACGCAAAACCAAACACGGTAAATCTCCGGCATTTCCTCAAACTAGGGGTACTAGAAATTGTGTCACTCATACAACAGGTAAATTATGGCACGCAGAACCATCCTCCCCATGAAACAGAGGCCTTATACAACAAATTATAGCACCTACAGCTACAATTAAAATCAAAATTCTTTATGATGACTATATTACAATGGGCTAACCTGTGAAATTTCATTTAAAAAGAGACATCTGAACACATTGTTGAAGAAATCACTACCTTTGGCAAAACCTCCCCCTCCAACCACAATTTCCGTGTCATACTTGCAAGCTCTTGTACAATCAGGGCAGTAAGTCACCTGTATAAAAGGAAATCCAAGTTACATATAATTCCAGGATTGACATGGGAGAACATCCTGGGGAATAATAATCAGTATATGGCAAATAGGCCATTATAGAAAGACATACTAAACTCAAATGATTTCTTTTTCATTGTTTTATTTAGTTTTTGACAATGGTATCTCCACAAGCCTTGTTGTGAGATTAAGCCATTGGGCACTGTTGCGACAAAGAGGCCTTCTCAACAATTGCTTTCTCCAGGGTTTGAAAAATGAGTTTAAGGTCAAATATACAGTCGTTCAGTATTGAGAAAAGGAGTATCAGAGGACCACTGCTTCAGTTACAAACCTCTAATATCTTGGGTTGGAAAGAGCTGTCCAACATGACATCTACTCCATACATGGCCCTTGATGTTGGACTGTGCATCTCTGGATGTGCAACAGCAGCTGCCTCAAACACTGATCGAATCATATTCCTTACTCTTGTATGTATATCCAACCATTTAACTGTGAGAAACAGGAACATGAATTTTTGCATCAAGAATTCATTCAAAAATGCACACCATGATCTGGAAGCAAAAGTTCATCTTTAAGTCTGGCAGAAGATAAAAGTGGAGCAGTCCCCATTACCTTGATGTTCTTCCTCAAATTCCATCACAAAATCCTTAATATTCTTGTAATTTATTCTTCCACGATAATTCTGAGATCCATAGAGTGGCTATGTTAAAACTTGTAGAGAAAAGGAAACCTCTGAAACCTTCAATGGTTCAATCAAATTTTAAACTGAAGATCTCGGTTTTGCTAAATAATATGGTGCTCAAGACATACCATAACAGTGAAGTGAGTTTCGTACTCAAAAAAGCTGCTTCTGTCCAAAGAATATTGGTTGTTGGCTATCCTGACCTGAAAATAAAATTCAAAACCTCTTGCCGTTACAATCTTTTAAGAGCATAACAATAAAACAGAGAGAGGCTGAAAAATGTTCTTCATAGGCCATACAAACTTATAGATAGAACCCAGAAGAAGAATCAGCATACCCAGAAACAATCTGACAAGAATATCTCCAAAGGATGCATGCTCCGAACCAGTACTATGTAACGGAGATCAAACTTTTTCCCCTGGAACAAAGCAGGTTGTTCAATATACTTCTGGCAAATCTTTGGACCAGTTTCCATGAGCCGGATAATTGCAGATAAATTATCAGTTACAGTAGTATCAATAGTTCGGGCCATATTCCAAGGTTTTAAGATCCATAGATTGTTTAGTCCTTCTCTTTTGCGAGCATAATAGTCACCAATAAGTTGAGATAGATGCGTTTCAAGATTATAAGTAGGCTGCAACCATTGAGGAGATCCATGTGCCTGTGGCAAGTAACCCCCCCCCCCCCCCCCCCCCACCAAAAAAAAAAATGATCAAGTTATTAAGAAACCTCAAGGAAAAAAGGCAGTAACATTTCAATTTATTGGTATGTCTGACTTAGACAGTAAAATAAAATTGTTGCATGCCTTAATATAATACATATTCCTTTCAGGAGTATGATGGTATTTGACTAGAGATGGATACTAGACATAGGTCAGTGCATTTAGCATAATCTCGTCGGCATAAATATATGTTAGTTAACTATTATCACCTTCTGAATTGTCTCTGCTAAATGATGTTTCATGACAAGACATGCCTCAAAAGGAAATTGGTTAATGTATTGTTGATCTGTTATTCCTGTGGCCTTCTTCATATCCTCATCTACCTGCAAACTTGTCCATATTATATCTGCATCCTTTGGTTCATTTGCTGCAGGCAAATTAACATTCAAAGAGAGGGGAAGAAGGTCAGCTTCACAAAGTATGGTTTTTAAATGATGGAGAGAACCATAAAATCAAATCCAAGGGAATTTTTGGGCAACCAAAAGCTGGCAATTCTCCAATATTTTCAAGTTATATGATAATCTAATCATTAATTAAGAATAGCTGCAAAGAACAAAAAGTAAGATAAAGTTTCAAGCATTCATGCATTCAACTTACTGATTACAAACTCAGGATGTGTCAAGTATTCCTCTACTTGAGGTATATCTGTGTAAACACGGAAAGGACACCCATCAAGATGACGAATACTTCTAGTCTCAGAACACTGCGTAGTAGGCAGTATTAAACTCTTGGATTGCAACTTCTGATTGTGCTTCTCATACTCCTGAAAGTAGTATAAATTAATTAGGCATCCAACTTTCCAGACACTCGTATAATAGATTTTTAACCGCAAATTAGAATCATAATTTCTCTTAGCAACAGAAGAAATACTTGGATAAAATAGTTATCTGGAGTACGGAACCAGGCAGTAAGTCTGGCAGAACGCTGTTTATCCTCCCCAATACCAAGAAGAAAATCACGAGTGCATTCATCACCCTTCCGAACATTCTGCGTTGGCCATAGAATAGAATAGCTGGCGAAAATGGGAAGAGTTGTTACTTGTAAGATGACTAATTCTGACATTACAAATCCTTGGGTCATGCCAAAATAAATGCATAAATAAATGCATACATACAAGTATATTTCATTAAGAAAGAAAAAAGATAAAAGGTTTCATATTTAGAAGTCTCTAAGATGGGCTATGCAGGTAAGAAATCAGGATAAATGAATGAGCGAGAATTTAAGGAACAAAACTTACAACAAGAAATTTGTGAACAAAAAAATATGTTTTTTATGTAAAGAGAAAAAAAGAAATCCATTAAGAAAGAATAGAGATAAAAAGAGAGGAGGATAAAAAAAAGATGTTACACGTTATGTAAAGTACAATCATATAGTAAAGCAGCAGATATTTTCTTAGAGCAGGAAAATATGATCTCCACATGAAAGCACAGATATGAAAAAGGAAATACAGAAGATAACCTCACAGCTGATGCCAGATTACCCTCTGGCATGAAGAGAAAAGGCACCACTCTGAAATTTGGCTCATCACTATGCCGCAAAGCTGAACCTAGTTCATCCATCACGTACCTTAAAAAACAATGTGCTGTTACTTTGGCGTATCACTGGGAAATACAAAAGTGATCATTCGTGATTCATGTGACAATTCTATTTTGTTTATATTCCATTTGATGTACTGGTCCCAAAAATCTGAGTGGTGAAACGTTGACCCATTCAAGTCGTATTAAAAGAATGAAAGATAAATCAGACCACCTTGATATAGTTTTTGCATTTCAACGTGACATGCAAAAATATATAACAAACTTAAATGCATATACTGATCAAAAGAAAGCTACTGCAATAATTAGTACAAATGCATATACTGATCAAAAGAAAGCTACTGCAATAATTAGTACGAAGAAAGTAAAACAAGTGCATTGAAGGTCATACCATACAGACGTCTCATCTATCTTTTCCTCATCTGCGAGTCTATAAGTCATAAGATATTGCCACATAGCACTTATAATACGGTCAGCAAGAGGCTCATCAGCAGTCCATTCAGGAAGATGAGGAAGAAGTACTGAATCAATAACACGCTTTCCAGTTTCCAATATTTTTGATGCACTGAAGCCATTTAGCTCAGTAATGTTTGGAAGAGATTCCAGAATTTCAGTCGCAGTTCCTCCAAGCGGTCCAGGAATATCGACCTGAAAGTTGCTCAAATTCCAAAAGACCAAAACACTGGTTATCACAGTATGGAAATAAAGAAAAATTAACTGAATAACAAAGGCAATTTGGGGAGAGAAAAAAATTGGAATATAAATTAAAAATACCTCCAAAGAACATAAGCAAGAGAATCTCCTCAGTAAATCTAACAAGTCACCAACTGAGTTTTGCTCCAATGGATTTCCATGAATGTTCAAGTATGAAAGATTTGGCAAACAAATAGGTGAAAATGCCTGAAGAAAAGAGGGAATCATCAAAAGATTTACATCAACACAAACAGATATGAGACTAACGAACTGGTATGAAATGCCACATGTAAATATCTTTTATTGATTATACATTTATACTTTGTTTACCGTTTAGCAAATCCAGGGTGAGGACTCAAGGAGACATGCAGAATTCCCAGATATATGACCTATCTATATTTTTGAAACATAAGCAAGGAAAAAAATGCATGAAGCAGTTAGAAATAAGCACCAGAAGTTCAACCTTATTGATTAAATTGTGGATGTTTCTATTTGAAAGGTCAAGAGTAGACACACTCTGCAGTGGACTGTCAGCTTGATCAACATTTCCTGGGTTATCTTTTCCATATATCCCTGCGCAAAAGCCCAAGGCCCACTCCCCAAAATTGTTTGTGAAGGTTGAATTATAAATTTCCAGTTTTGGTAACTCCTTAAGAATTGCATCTGCAAGCTCACCATCACTAGAAGTAAAGTAATTTAGTTATTTCAATAATGAATGACCAGATTAATGTAATATGTAGTTTAAGAATCTTTAAATATCAGAAACCTTACCAATTTCTAAGAACCGGATTATTGTTCAGCCAGAGTCCTTTAAGGTGTTTACATCTGATAACTTCCTGAACAATCGTTTCCACTCTATTGAGCTTGTTTCCAAACAGGCTAAGTGCCAGCAAATCCTGAAACAATGAGAGGAGAGGGGAGAGCATTAAGTACTTAAATAAGGGAAAACAAGAAAAAAATTAATAAAAAGTTGACAATAGCTAAAATGACAGGAGCTGAGATAACAGAATAAGTGAATAACAAAGGGACTTTTATGATGAATGTAGAGAATATTAGGGTTATTAGGTTATTACTTATTAGTCATACTGTTAGCGGACTTGGGCTGGTACCAGTAGTAATAATACTTGACTTAATTATTAGTATAATAAATAAGGATATCAGGCTAAGGTTCTGTATCACATTAATAATGTTATCAATTTACAGTCATCTCTCTCTTTTCTTCTTCCTAAACCCAAACCAATAATTCTTCAACAATGAATAAATAATAATAGACATCTAGCCATATGATTCAATGTTTAATTATAAGATCCATATGTTTAATAAGCATGATGATTTCTCTGTGTTCAGTGAAGCATGAGCTTTCAATAACATAAAAAAAATATAGAAACTACTATTAAATGAGTTACAAACCGGAAATCTAGTAGGTAACTCGAGAGACAGAAGCATGTCATCATCAATGTCGAAACCCTCAAGCTCCAACCACCTCAGTGTGTCATTGCCTTTCTCTCTTGCCTCTCGAACTTCACTCTCTAGTATTTCGATAACATCTGGTTTATCACTCTCCTCATTTGATGAGACTCCATTACCATTAGCATCCAAATTCAGATCAATATCCACACACATCAAAGCGCCCATCCTCTCTGCCAATCCTGGAACCTCATGCAGCTACAACCAAAACAACAAAAACAAAAACCAAAAAACACAACATAACCTGTATTAACACATTGAAAACAGTTAACTTTCATCAACTTGTATTTTAATAAACTAGCAACATAGTTCCTGGATAGTATTGCTAGTCCTTGAATTTAATTATATGTACAAGTTAATCCTTAAATTTATAAAACTAAAATGAGAAACAAAAATTGCAAACTTACTCATTCTTGGTATTTGGTAAAACCTTCAAAAAAGAAAAACAAAAAGAAAATGCATTAACTCTCCTGAGGTTTGTTTTAGATTATTTATAATCACTTTTAAATATTTTCTATCTCATTGTTTCAGCTTTTAAAAATAAGGTTAAATGAATCATTAGGTCCATATATTTGAAAAATTTGGAAATCCAACCCTATATGTACAATTACTTTTAATTTGGTCTTCACTGTTTATGGGTATTATAATGTCGTTTCTTGAAGTTAAAGTATAAGGACCAAAGCGAAAATGATTATCACATATAGAGAGCAAAAAATTTTGAATTCGGTCTGTATATGTGACAATCATTTGAATTTGGTCTTTATACTTTAACAAACGGCATTATAATACCAATAAACAATGATGATCAAATTAAAAATAATTGTTATTATAAGGATCGATTTCAAAAAAATTTCACTATAATAACCAAATTCAAAATCATTGTCACATATAGGATCAAATGATTAGTTTAACCTATAAAGAATCAGGATCTAAAAAAAACTGAAATCTGATTATAATGAGAAACTATTCCGAGTATCTTCTCCTAAAAATCTAATGTGATAGATGAGAGCGTTCAAGTTTTTTTTTTTCAAAAAAAGTGATTTTTATGATTATATACAACTACAAATTAGTTTCCGCTTTACTTAAAAATCTTCAATAAAAACAATGAATAGATTATTTTATATAAAAATCACTTTTGTTTTAATCTTAAACAAACCGGCCCTTTAAGTTTGGATATTACACGGAACTCTCTTGAGATTTACATTACCCGAATGTGAGCGCAATGATAACATAAATATAATGACAACATAAATTTTAAGAGATGCGGAATGTAATTAAGTGAAAACTAAGGGAGGTTCGTGAGAGAAAACTAAAGTTGGAAGAAGGTAAGGACCTGCTTGTAAGCATCAGAGAGTCTGAAAGTCCAAGCATGATCGATGAGGAAGACGTTGGAGTCTTTGGCCATGAAATCCGAGGTGAAAACGAGACTCCTCTCGCGTCCATCCTCGCAGGGCTCTATTCCGAAGTGGTCGCCGCCGTCGAATATCTCGCCGGAGAGTTTCTGGAAGAGGTGGCGGTGGAGTGGCTCCGGCAACCCCGACGCCGTGAGTAATATCGCATGAACTTTAGCAAACTCTTCGTAGGTTTTGATTCTCCTGGTGCCGTCCATGACTACCATCTTTTTCAGTCTTTGCAGTTTCGGAAGTGAACTAGGGAAGTGAAGTGAAGTGAAGTGAAGTTCTCGCGAATGCGAAGGTTTCAGAATTCGTGGAAGCGGCGGCATGAAGTGAATGGGCCGGGCCTCTTTCAATAGGCATGCCTTCTGGAAGCCCAATGTTATGGCGGAAGAGGGCTTGGAGGTCCGCTGAAGTTGTGTTAAAGGTAAGGGCTAAAATATAGAGGAAGAGAATGTGGAGGCAAGTTTATTGACAGTGAATTTGAATTTAACTAGCAGGCAAATCTAGGAAATGGATTGGGTGCCGTTGACGCAGGAAAGGCACGGTGCCTTTCCCTCTTTCTGAGCCGTCGGATCAATCTGACGGTCCGAAAAGTGACACATGTCATTAGTTTTTAAAATAAAAGAAAAAAGAAAAAAACCCACTTATATTTTTTATTTTAGAAAATGATACAAAATATTATCAGACCCTTCACCCTCCCATTCGTGATTCTCTGCAGCCCCGACCTGCCTCCACCACCCGCCGTCGCTCCGACCACCGCCACTCCGACCATCGCCTCTCCAACCGCCGTAGAGGTGATTCCTTCTAAAAACTCATTTTTTTTATAAATAACTCAAACCCACAATTTGCAACTCATATACCATTACTCATTTACTTTTTTTTTTTTTTAATTATTAAGATCTATAGAAGTTTAATGCTCGGCCGTACATATTTTTGCTTAATACTAATAGTTTAATACTTTGTTTTTATTTAATACAAATAGTTAATGCTCAGTTTTTTTTTATTTTTTAATACTAGTAGTGTTATATTATTTAATTCTTCCATGCATTTGTCAGGTTCCATCAAACGAATGAAGAAATGTTCACACGTCTGATACATTTCTTCACCCGTCTGAAGCCGAACATCTTCACCCTCAGACGGGACACCCGTCTGATAGTCATCAGACGGGTGAATACCCGTCTGATCTGATGAAGATCTTCAGCTTCAGACGGTCGTCTGAACATTTCTTCAAAACAAGAAAGTAGAAGTTTATAAATCATGTTTATTCCAAACTATCTGAGAAGCCTTATTAAGCTACAATCGGCAAATTTGCATTCTAAATACCTGTAGTAGGGTCTCAAAAGCAACACTGGAAGGCTCAAAGAACCATTATTAAGCTACAAAATTACAATATTAATAGTGATTGTTTCAGCCTTCATGAAAATTAAATCTAAACTGAATCATAGAGCAGATTTATTATGCCCTAAATCCAAACAGTGCTGGGAGGTGGAGGAGTAGAGGACGACGACGGCGACACAGGGAGGTAACGGTGGTGTGGATGGCGGCTGCGGCGGTTGGAGTCAATGACGGCAACGGTGGCCGAGGGCTTTGATGACTGTCGATGGCGGTTGGCCTCTTGGTCGTGTGGCTTGGACGAGTGTTTGGAGGAGAATCGCGTTCCTCTTCTTTCCTCTTCTTTCTATTTGGAATTGGTTTTTTTTTCTTTTTTTATTTTAAAAACTAATGACATGTGTCACTTTCTGGACCGTCGGATTGATCCGACGGCTCAGAAAGAGGGAAAGGCACCATGCCTTTCCCGCATCAACGGCACCCAATCCGTTCCCGCAAATCTCCCTTGGCAATGCAAAGGAATATTAAAGAAAAAATAAGATAATATCATTTATATTTAAATGAAAAAAAGTTAAATAAGAACTAATAAATGTGTATATATTTTAAAAAAAATGTAAATTTTGTTTAATGTACGATAAAAAATTAAAATTTAAAAACATTGGGAGTTGAAAATTTTGAAACAGAACGTCATTAGGAATAAAAATATTAAATGGAAATATTGAAAATAAAATAAGCTACTTTTAAGATATGTGATCAAAATTGATGAATTCCAAATATCATCCATATAAATAAACTTTTTCATATAACAATTTTTTTTTTGATATTCATGTGATAAGTGCGAAGTATCCACTATTGTTAATGGTGATTAATCTCCGTCAAGAAACTTGAAGGCACACAAGGTGGATAGTCCCTTCCCAATCAGATTTTTTCCATTCGCAAGAGCCAGGATTCGAACCCCTGACCCTTTGCTTGAGGGATCCAAACCCTTATCACTTGGACCAACCTAATATAACGAATTTTATAAGTCAAATGTTAAAATAATATTCCAAACACACATATGTGTGGGATGGCTTTTTTAATGATTTAATATATGTCATTAAATTTTAAATTATTAGTTTTTTTTATAGTTATTTGGATATTTTTGAAGTGTGTCATGAACAAGTTATTCGAACCCAATCACAAAAAAAAAAAAAAAAAAAAAAAATGAAAAAAAAAGAGAAAATAAAACAGCCATATCCATTATGAAGATAGGCATGCCCCACCAATACCATCAAACATGAAGTAAAGTCCATGGCGAAGAAGCACGATGAAGTCATCACCATCAACACCAAGTCTCAAAAGCATGATGCCTCCCATGTCAACAATTCCAATTCACAGGCTTCAATTCCATACCTTATTCTTCAATTGGTCTCCTACCCCTTTCAAATGCCCCAGAACCGCTTCCACGTGGACCATGTGAGTCTCAATTTTTTCTTCGTTTTTTGGAACATTTTATTTTCAATGGTGTGATTTTTTTTAGCATATGTTTCTATATTTGTTATTTAACATGAACAGGGCCATGGATTCGAGATTTTCCCCAACAGTGAATAATCATAATAATAATAATAATAATAATACTAAGATGAAGAAGGAAGAACTTTCAGTGCAGCTTTCAACAACACCCATTCCCAAAGTGGAAACTTTAAGGTCCAACAATCTCCAATTTGACCGGTTGCAGCCATCTGATCAAGAACTGGTTCGAGAGAATAGGTTTGAGTTTGGGCAATTTGTTGCAAGAGAAGCCGTGCTTGATGAAGAGTATTGGGTATGCCATAATTTTTTGGATAATACAAAGAGAAAAGAATTTTTTTTGGATGAGTTTTTATTCATTCGTTTTATTTACGTCCTGTTTGCTTTTTGTGATCATTGCAAAATTGACATCTTGTTTTCGTACTATTTACTGTTTTCAAAGATGAGTATGTTTCATTGTTTCGATACAAATATTTGAAAACAGAAAACATAAGGAAAATAATGTGCTATTTTTGCAATTGTTAAGAAACTGGAAACTAGCAAAAGGGTCCTTAGTTTTTGGATTATATATTGATTTTAAATTAATGGTACTGTCCTCTTTTCCATGTATCTATCTATTTGTTTATTTTATGTAAATTTTGTGGTAGACAGCAGCATGGCTAAGGGCAGAATGTCACTGGGAGAATCGAACATATGAAAGGTACGACACATAAAATAGAATACATCAGAAATGTCATATGTTCTTTCATTGATAAATATGGTATATTGTGGGAACATGCTTGATTCATAGATCAAATTTTGGCACTTACACCAATAAGGGTCGGGTGCTGTGGTAAGCAAGCCACACTTCTAAGGGAGGAACAAAGTTTAAACCATCCCAGTTAAAGACCAAAAGAAAAACAAAAGATTGTGGCACTTATATTAAGACGATAAACCAGATCAAGATGGATAATGTCAAATGTTGATTTAGTTAACAGTATTTTTAGGCAGAAATTTGAAGGGCCCTGCCAATGGTGTGTCTAATTCATTTGAGTTGATTCACAATAGATGAAAATTTGGGTGCCACTAACTCTCATCATGTTTTATCCAGATATATTGATAACTTCAAAAGGAAATTTGCCGAGCAGGTAGAAGTTGATACTAATTACTTTGCTCAGTGTGTGTACTGTATACAATGGAGTGTTTCATGAAAATCTTAACAAGGATTCCTATTGCTTAGGAATTTAATGCGGTAAAAAGGCGGTGCAAGGTTCAAAATGGGGAGAGCTGCACCTGCATTATAACGGTAAATCAATCTCATCTTAGATTGAGATTTAGTTGAGGATCTCAGGTTGGAATATATACTTCAAAGCTCTGATTTGACGATTAAAATGATAAAAATATGTGCTAAGTTCCTTAACTTTGATATTCAATTGTCCTTGAGTATGTTTTACCTTATGGTGTTTGGAATCAAGTTTATCAGGTAAAGAAGGAGCAGAAGAATGTAAAGCGCACAATTTTAAAAAGTGTTGTAGGAACCCTCGATATGAATATCCGATATTTACTGCAAGGGGAGACCTTTCCTGGGGTATTACACTTCCACACATTCTTTCTCACTGCTGCAAATGCATGTGTTGTTTTGTCTAGCCTGACGGATTTGATGATTTAGCAATTTAATCATCTCTGTAGGAACGGGTGAAGGCTCCTCTCTTTTGCAGCATCAACAGAACACCACCAAGCAGATATGGCTATATTGCAAACTTATGTGTTGCTAAATCTGCTCGCTGCCAAGGTGTTGCAAGCAATATGTTGTATTTTGCTGTTGAAGCTGCAAAATCTAATGGTAATGTTGATATGAACATTTTGAAGCTCAGTAACTTTTAAAATTTTATGTCTGATATAGCACATGTAAATTAAGATCAAAAGTTTACCATATATTCCTGTATTCATTTAGCAGGTGTGACACAGGTGTATGTGCATGTTGACAGGAATAATAGGCCAGCACAGATATTGTATCAGAAGATGGGCTTCGAAGTAATACAACTATTTTGTCATCTCTATTTCCAGTTTCCAGTAACGGGTTTATATATAACTGTCAAATGCAATAACTGTGGCAGCTTCCTGTCTTTTCAGATGGTTGAAACAGCAAACGCCCAATTGTTACCAG
This sequence comes from Ammopiptanthus mongolicus, assembly GCA_039655645.1. Classification (NCBI taxonomy): domain Eukaryota; kingdom Viridiplantae; phylum Streptophyta; class Magnoliopsida; order Fabales; family Fabaceae; genus Ammopiptanthus; species Ammopiptanthus mongolicus. The sequence continues at coordinate 89,003,108 of CM077345.1, forward strand.
AGGAAACATACTTGTTACGATTGCAGACGTAAAATTCAAAGGATTATTATTTATACTTCAAATTTCAATTGGATAGCTTCGGAACAGTTGCGAAATGTTGTTCGTACAACAAGTTTGACAACTTTTCATTTTATAACGCAAAGTACTTCGCATTATAAAAATCAAAGTTGTCTAATGTACTTGAAACATTTTCCATTTCAAAATACAAATACCCTCAGTTCCTGTAATCATTAGAGGTATAACCCCTTTTTTTGGTGGAGGTACAACCTTTAGTTGATGTAAATGCATGTACACTGTCCATGATCTTTACATACTGCAGTTTTTTAGGCGTCTTGTAGATGTATTGGATTTTAAAAAGATTGATGACAGTGAACAAGTATATCTATTGTTTATTTATTGCAGTGTTGGATTTATATTTGTGATTAAATGGTCATATTCCTTGATTCCAGTGTATTCCTTGGATTTGCTTTCTTTCATGGGAACAACAGAATAACAAGTTTATTAGGCCAATATTATATACTTCAGAAATCACTTAACTACGAATTAGACTGTAAGTAGCTTCTCTGCGATGAGTTGCCAGCATATTGATGGACCCGTCAGTTCAAAATTATTAAACACTTATTTCTGAGAATAGTTTAAAGTTGAGGAAAAGAATTATGTTAATCCGGGTAATGTCCTAATGACAGGAAGGGCAAGAGCCGAAATCCTTAGTATCACCAAAATCAAAATCGGGGAATTCTAATATGATTTCAGTAATTAGCTGTGGACAAAAGTTTTGCATGTTACTGTTGAACTGAAAAGTTTTAGCAAGGGAAGGAGGAAAAAAAGAGTAGACTCAAGTTCTGTGAATTTGAGTATGTAGAGAAGTCGAAGAGGGGGCCTTGGTAGAGAAGATGGACCAGTGTTCTCAATATCAGATATCGGAAAATTGCGAAAAGCCAAAAATCCGATATGTGAAATATCGGATATTGTTTCGGGCAAATATCGGAAGTCACATAGCGGTTGAAATAAATCAATTATATATAAAAAAAAATTAAACTATATACAAATAAAAATGAGCTGCATAACATAAAATTGCACAAAAATCTCTTCTTTCCCCTCAAGTCTCTTTCATTCTAGTAATTCCACCCCACATGGCCTTCCCACAAACAAGGGAAGAGAAGGGAGATGTAAGAAACAAAAAAAAAAAAAAAAACAGAGGAAGAGAAGAGGAGATTGGGAGAGGAAATAAAACAAAAAAACAGAGGGAGAGAGGAGAGGAAAGAAGCGGAATAAAACAAATAGAAGAGAACAAAGGAATAGAAAAGAGGGTGAGTCAGTGCTGACTGTTCAGTATCAGCATTAAAAAGAAAGAAAAAATCCCTAAAAACCCGTTTTCCGATATTTCTGATACAGCTGATATTCCAATACGGCCGATATCGACCGATTTCTCCCATATACTGGAATGGGCCTCTTGTCTCGATTTTCGTGTCGAGCACCTCAGATTCCGATACGATATACCGATATATCGTCGATATATCCGATATTTGACAACGCTGAGATGGACATGGTGGTGGGTAGTGGATGGGAGCGATGTTGGGGTTGGTGACGTGGATGATGAGAAGGAGCTCAGCGTTGAGGATAAGGGTTTCTGGGTTTCAGCCATGGTGACGATGTTCAGATCTGGTTTCTCAAAATATGTCACCCATGGTGATAATGGTGACGGCAGCTACATCTGGGGCTCGAGATTTCGTGGTGGTGGTGATGGCCGGGTGAGGGTGGAAATGAAATAGTGTAAAAATTCAAGGATTGTTCTTACAAAATAACACTTTTGCAAAATGCAATTGGAATGACCGGTTGTCAGTGGCAATCTGATTCGTCCGTCATTTTTCTCTCAAAATCAAGGGACACAGTTAAAGGTGCATGTCCACACCTTATTTTAGAGGGTGCATTATAGAATGATCCATCTTAAAAGTATAGAACTCGAATTAAGGTGGTACCATTCCCATTCAAAAGGTAACATCCATGGCTCTAATCTAGTTAAATTTTTGCGATTTTTTATTCTCTGTACTAGTACCGATTTTAGTTTGAAGTTGGACTAGGCCTACTGGTAACTTGTTCTAGCTGTCAACTTACATAATATGATTTGGGCTGCAGATCTTGAAATTAGTTGCCACTTCTGGCAGTGGAAAGTCTAGAAAAAGGACTACTAACTATCAATATTAGGAGTTTTACTCATAGTGTGCCCGAAGAAATCATACAAAATTTGAAAATCAGGTATGGAAGGGTGTTGATAGACCTGTAGCCTTAAAATGTAGTCAGACAACAAAGTAAGGACAAATTGATTAATGAATAAGGGCCTAGAGTACATGAGTGATAGTTACAGTGTTAAGAGTGACTTTGTAAGGATTAATGAAGTACTTAATTTAGTATGGCAAATTCAAAGAGAATTAAAGTACTTAAAGTGTAATCATAGGTAATCAATGGACAACCGTGGGCAATTCTACCAAGTTGTGATTGTGTAATTGATTGTGACTATCCTATGTGTTGTTGTTGCTCGTGGGTTTTGAATGAGTTTGGTTGGTTTGCTTGTTCCTTGAAAGTGCCTTTGACTATGATGAACTAGTCTTGAAATGCTTATGTGATCACATGGTGTGGTCGCCAGTCGGATAGCTCGCTGGAAAGGGAACAGATGGCAACAAATGGAGGTGAGGAGATAGGGTCTGCCAAAAGACACCATGACAGAGGAAGCCGATAAACCGGAGTTGAAACAAGATTGGCCAAAAATATCGTTGGAAAAGGAGAGAAGATACACTAAAAAGTACTCCTATAAAGGGTGAGGAAAAATAAAACACAACAGGAGAAGTGATTAGGGTTCCAAATTTTTTGGAAGTCGACGGCAAAATAGTAACAAGACAGGGCACAGAGCCACTCTAATACCATGTTACATTGAAAGGTTTTAGGTACGAGGGTTTTAAGTTAAGAAAAGAGAATAAGGACAAAGTACTGTGAATTGAATTGCTTGAATGATTTGCTCTGAACATGTTGGTATTTAATAAATACAACTTGCATTTATAAGAGGCATTGAATTATTTTCTAGGATATTATTATTCCCAATGCTACATTAATTGCATAACATCATTTCCAACCGTTACAAATAAATGAACTGTTAAACCAACTTTAAGAAGTAACATGAACCATTAGGTACAATTAGTTTTGGTAACGTATGTCCTAAGAACATCGATTAAGAAATCAATAAAAGGAAATTTTATATTAGGAAACCAAATGTAATACTTTTCAATATATTAAATACATAACTTCTCATACAAAATTTTCTTTCCTGATTCCTTAAACAATGTCTTAAGGACACTTTTAACATTCTCCAAGGTACAATTTATAATATTATGTGATCAATTGCCAAAACCTGAGTAAAATATCGTTTAAGATAAAAATCTCATCAGTGTTATTAAAATCGGCCTGACTAGTTCAATCGGAAACCTGACCGGTCCGATCAGCATATCGAACCGCATAAGCAGTTGAACCGCTATTGACGTCATCGACCCACAGTTGAACCGAACACGGGTCTTGCTAAAGCTCTTGCATCTGGAGTGCCACTAGACCAGGGATGTTGTTTGGTATCTCAAAAATGATTATATATACATGTTTCATTATAAATTTAATATATACCGGTTCATTCGGTTGAACCAGTGACTCACTGGTTCGACCAATGACCCCTTAACCTAGTGACCTGACCGAGTCGATGATCGATCCAGTTTTAATAACATGGAATCTCATCATCTGATCCAAAATTTGAAAATATAAATATAACAGGCTTTTGTTTTTACAAAACACTACAGGGAAATGGTGTAATTTGATACTCATTACATCAGGAATAGCACAACACTCAGGATAGAATATACTAGTCCGTACCTCGTACCTCGTACGCTTAGCTTGTCAGAATTTAAAGTTTAAATGCTTGCAACATGATAAATGTACTCTTCCGCTAACAGTCAATTAACAAATACATATGAAAATACATGATAAAATGACAACTCAAAAGATGTCAAAACCTCTTAACAGTTTGAGGCATGTCAGCAGAAAGTTTTCTTCTAGTCCAGTTATACTACAACGACTGATGAATAATTCAAAGCACCTTGATGAGGATCAGGTACTTTGACATGTTGCAATACAGGAGACATCTTGAAACCAATTATCTGGATCTGCAGGTTTGAGTGGCCGTTCAGAAAAACATCTGTTACCTGCAAAAATACATCATGCTTAAAACCTTTTCCAGCAAATCATGTAATTTCTTTATGTAGGCTTGGTGAATCATATCATTGCACTGTACATTTTCCACTACCACAGTAAATTGATGACAAACATACTACTGAAGAATAATGCTTGGTGTGCATCACCTCAAATGAATCAAAATGTGGGTATGCAGAAAATCAGGTGAGACAAGCTATAATCAGATGGTGAAAACCATGCAATTGTGACGTGATGTCAGTGTTAAGTATGTGGTACTGTGGTAGCATTATTCATGACTGAACTATATATTTTTCTACAACTACAATAAGCTTATCAGAGAAATGTTTTTTAGGTGAAGTTTAATGATAGACATGTACCTGAGTGCATCCAAAAATTTTAAGTAACCTCAGCGACAAGCAGCTATCAACAATCAAACCCAATGCACTGTCTGTCAAATTTCGGCACCAAGATAGATCTAGGGTATGCAAATTTTTTGCATGGCTTGCAAGGGATAAGGTTGTGTGGTAGCCAACCTGTATCAATCAAATGTGGCACTCAGAATGTAAGAAAATATAACTAAGATTTAGCATACTGCAACTAAACTGATAACTGAAAACCAAAAGACAGAAAGATTTAAAAGTCTCAATTGACTAAAACTCAATATTAAAGGCTTCCCCCAACATGGGAGCAAGGCTTTGTGCAATATAATTTCATAAAAGAACAAGACAGATAACATAATATCATCTTGACATGCATTTACAGACAAGAGAATAGAAAACGAGTTTTGACCAACAATAAAATAGAAACTACATAATCTTCCTAACATTTTGGGGGCTTAGGCTGGAAATAGATTAGCCAATCATTTTACGAACACAGAACAGCCTTTCCAGCATGCCACAATGTTCAAGTGCACATGTGTTTAAAGTGTGTCACGTGCACCCATACACCCGCCCTCCCCCCCTGCAAGGCAATGGAGAGCGCATCAGAGAGACAAAAAACAGTGTACCTTCTTAATGTTATTAAGTGACAGTTCTTTTAAGGATGCTCCACTGGTCTCCACAAATGCAGCAATTGCTTCATCACTGCAATGTCGAAAAAGCTAGGTAAATTTATTTATCAGTTGGAAGATATCAAGATTAAGATGCAGTAAGCACTTTTATTAAAAAAAAAAAAAAAGATGCATTAAGCACTCTGAAACACCATACAAGGAAACATCAAGCAGACTGACCATACATTCGTGACAAGATAGATGGAATAGATGATGTTCTCAAATCCTGATTACAAAGGAAATATTTGTATCCAGGACTTCAAGCAGGGAATCAGTCAATCAGAGATGCATATGAAAAAAATGTCTCAACATTTCAAATTCTGGAAAATCAAAGAACAGCCTAACAGGAGCAGGAAGGTGCACAATAGAAAGTGAGGGTAATATAAGTGTCTTGAGGTAAAAAACATTGAACAAAAAATAAGAAGTGTCTAGCAAAATAAATATATAAATGGATGATGAAACACATTGGAAGATGCAGAGAACAGGAAAAACAAACACCTGAATGGATTACGGCAAAGCCTCAGTGTATGAAGTGCATGACAACCATTTGTAAGATATCCTATGGATAAATCCGTTAATTTGCATAAGTTTGTAAGATCAAGCACACATAATCCAGGACAGTGTTCAGCAATGGCTTTCATTGACGCGTCAGTCAAGTTTCTGCGCATTAAGAAATATAAATCAACAAGATTTGGTGAAAAATAATTTTTTACTATGAAAGAAAATAAGGAAATTACAATTTGGGGAAAATATGTACAATTTAGGAAGAACTGACCAAATTCACAAATAATGGATAATCCATGGTCAAAGAATAATCAACAGTTAACTAAACACTAGTTGGACTAACCATAAATCGCAACTTTGGTTAAAAAAATTCGCTGATTGGAAATTTGTTCACCAAACTTTCTAAAATGGAACTCTCTAAGAAAATACTTCTGCAAATGTATCACATCTTAAGTAGATTCCAGACATGAAACAGACTGCGCTAATGGTACTTACATACAGCCCTTCAAAACAAGCTCTTTCATGTTGTGACCACGTGCAATGATGTAATCCTTCACAAATTCATCACAAACAGTTTGAATACCTGCCACTGACAGCACTTCTAAATGTTCAAGCTCCATCAGTGCTGGTACAATTAGTGCAGCATCAATGCCTTGGCAATCATCAAGATACAACTCTTTCAGAAGAGATTTTAATGATTCAGCCAAAATATAAACACTAGAAGATGTGAGAAGGGAGCACTGGCTGAGATTTATTGATCTGAGTGCTGGAGCTGAAGAAATGAGTGCACGCAAACCCCCATCTGAAAGACGGCATGCGGCACGGAGGGATAGACTAGTTAATCTAGGTAAATGCCTTGGCGACTGTGCCAAAGTAGCAAGTAATACATAATCTGGCAAACAGCGCCCACACTGGTCAAGTTGCAGTACCTATTCCAAAAGAAAAAAAATAACTAGAACTAGTTAAATACAAGTTGCAGTACCCTTTACTCAGATAATGCTCAATGAAATAAATTAACCTCTTCAAAGATCATAGCATATATAAAATGCGGCAAAGCTAAATAAAAGAGGTGGTCAATCAAAACTATTACCAAAGCCAAGAGAAAACGAGAATCTCAGCTTAGCTCCATCATAGCCTTTTTGTACCATAAAATCATCCTACATAATAAAAACGGCAATCTGGTACTATAAAGCTCCCGCTATGTGCAGGATTCAAGGAAGGGTCGGACCCACTATGTGAGTCTATAGTGAGCAGCCTTACCTAGCATTGGCAAGAGGCTGATTCCATGAGTCGAACTTACGACCTTCCTGTCATATGGCAACAACTCCATCTGTTGCACCAAGGCTTCCTTTCAAAACCATCCTAAATAATGTTACATAAAAACCAGCCAATAGACCACCAATATTTCCAATGGAAAACTAACGTTCAGATAATTTAATGTTGGTCATTGTAGCTTAAAACTAATAAAATTATACTCGAGAAGAATCACTATTGAAACATAAGTTTCAAATTAGCGAGATTGCAAGAAATACCGAAAGCTATCAAATGACTTGAGATTCCATACCACCAAATTGGCAGTGTCACACATTTGAAAAGATGTTGTAAATTGTTCCTCTGTCAACCATGAGCAATCTCTTAGCCGAATCTCCGTTGGAGATCCACCAACAAGAAGTTCAAAAAAGTGACCATTTATTTTTCTGGAGTCACACAGCAACTGGCTAAGCTTGTGCCTCAGTGCATCCGGAACACTATCAAGTGAAACAATTGCATCAACATTCTTGGCAAGAATGTTAAGGCATAATTCTTGCAATGATGGGACTAAAAACTTTTCACCTATTTGCCCTCCATTCATCTTAGGAACCCATTTAATAGATGCAGCTAAACTTCTTTCCGAAGAGACACCTCCGGTACCGGTTTGGACACTTTTCATCCCTCGATCCCTAATAATTTTCATAGCTGTTGAAAAAGGACCTGGCCAATCTTCAATTTCAGGTTCAACTTCAGGCTGAGGAGACGACTGATCATCATCACTTCCATCCAGTGAAAAATAAGCAAACCTAGACGCGTTTTCCCTCGCTATGTCACGAAAACGTTCCATGTTTCTATTCCTCCTTGAACCATTCTCCCTTGCATCAGTGTATCGTGATGGTTCCCTATCTTGCAAGGCAACATTATCTTCAAAACGGTTAACATCTGAATCCTTCATTTCAGACTCTACACCCAATTCAACTTCACCAACAACATTGCCTAACAAATCACCATCAACAATAACTGACTTCCCTTTTTCTTCTCTACTCAGTCTTCTTCGACTCGAACCTTCACCCACATTACCATTAACATGGCCTTTTTGGCTACTAGTACCACTCAACTTTCTTTTGCCTCTCTTATTATCCCCTTCCTCACTAACATTCTTCTGCATTTCAAATTGAGAACCTAATTTCACCTCATCAACACTATCTGCCACCACCAAATTCTCCTTCTCCAATTCTTCCTTAAATTCATCTTCTTCTTTTCTTGTTTTCATGCGGCAACCATTATCGCAGGATTTGAGATTCTCAACAATCATTGCTTTTCCTTTTTCTGCTCTGCTCAAACTCCTTCGATTTCGACTCGATCCGATACTCACATTCCCACTAACATGGCCTTTTTGGCTACTAGTACCACTCAACTTTCTTTTCCCTCTCTTATTATCATCACCTTCCTCACTAACATTCTTCTGCATGTCAAATTCAGAACCTAATTTCATCTCATCAACACTATCTATCACAACCAATTTCTCCTTCTCCAATTCTTCCTTACTTTCATCTTCTTCTTTTCTTGTTTTGTCGCGAGATTCACGATTCGCGAAAGTGTTATCTTCACCCATTCCTTTCTTAAGAACCTTCTTTCCTGATCTCAAATTCAGAAAACCCTTTCCCCTTCCATCTTCTTCCTCACATTCTAAATCATTTAACTCAACACTCTTTGTAAGCATATCTGAGTTTTTCCTCTTTCCCTTTCCCTTTGGTTTGGTGGAATCCGAACCAGGAAGGTTTGGGTTCGGGTCATTAGAAACCCTAACACCAGTTCCGGTGGAATCACCGGTTGAGATGGAAATGTTGGCAAGGCGGAGGCTCCGTCTGGGAAGAGAAGCGGAGCCGAGGGAAGAGGTAGGTATGGAAGGAGGTTCGTGGGTTTGGTTCGGAGTGAGGGGGTGGATGTTGTTGTCATTTTCAACAGGTTTAGATTTAGAGCGTTTAGGGGTAGTTTTGGTAACGGCCATTTCAAGAGAATGCGATGAAGACATGAAGAAGAGACGCTGGAAATGGAAGTGAAGCGAGTGAGAATCGGCGTGTGTAAAAAACGAAGAGGTTTGGAGGGAAAGAGAGACGCAGGTGTGGAAGGAGGATAGGCACCCTTGTAGTAACTGCACACTTCAACAGTTAAATTTATTATATCTATCTATTTATGGATATGAGTTTAATTGAAAGTCACTTTACTGTATATTTAATAAATTGTTTCATTATAAAAATATTTAATTTTTATTCTAATTATTTTAAAAATTATTTATTTTAAAATAAATGATTGATTGATAATGTAAAAAATTTTATATTATCAATATATAATAATTAAATTTTTATAATATATTTTATGTAGACGAATCGGTATCTTTCCTTATCTTATTTTTCTTATTAACGCATCATTAAAATTTAGATTTAATTGATATATATTATCATTATAAAAAATTTTATAATATCAATCAATCATAAATTATAAATTATCACATTTTCACGTTAAAAAAAAAAATGATTGTCTAAAACTGAAGAGAAACTTCTCGTGTACGCTTATTTATTGCTCCTCTCATTTAATTAATTTAATAATAATTAAAGGACACTAAATTAGTTCCACTCGTACTGATAAATCACTTTTTTAAAATCGTTATCTTAATTAGTTTTGAAGCTGAATCCATTAGTTTAGTAAATTGGTAAAAAAAATGTGCATTTTTTATAATCCCAATAATTTTGAGGTAAAAATTATCCTATCTAATCAGAATGCGTCACCTCAATTAAATGAATTATGTTAGTGAGTCAAGTCAAATGGTTCTCACCATCTAATTGAGTCATCTAAACAGGATAAAGTTACCCTTAGAATACCGAAAAATTCACCAAAAAAAAAATAGTTTTTGAGAATATTTATCATCCAATAGTTGGGAGACAACTTTATAAATTAATTAATTTTTTTTGTGCTCAAACTATTTTTTTATTTTGGAAATATGACCAACCACTTAGGTGAGACCCTTCTCCAGAAATCAAATATAAGATCATATTTTTAAGGGATTCAAGTCTCTTTCAGTTGCATTAATACATATCAATAAAGGCTAATTGAACAAACTAACCTATTTTTAGAAATTATTTATCAATATAACCTTATTTTGAAACTACTTATCAAATTAATCCACTTTTTGCTAACCTGACATTTTTTATTATTTTTTGTTTTGACACCAAAGACGCTACTTTGACTAGCGTTTTTAGAAAACGCTACTGTCAGTAGCGTTTATACCAGATTGTGCCACGTGGCAAAATCTGGTAAAAATGTAAAAAAATTTAAAAATTTTACGTTTAACGACCGATGTTAAAAGCCGACGCTAGACGTGTCACCCGTCTGATATGTCTATCAGACGGGTGAAGAAATGTTCACTCATATGAAATATTTCTTCACCAGTCTGAACCTGAAGATCTTCATCAGATCAGACAGATATCAGACGGGTGAAGAAATGTTTACCCATCTGAGGCATTTCTTCACCCGTCTGAGGACTATCAGATGTGTCCGTCTGATGACTCTCAGACGGGTGAAGAAATGTTCACTCGTCTGAGGGTGAAGATCTTCACTCGTCTGATGACTGTCAGACGGGTGAATCACCCGTCTGATGACTATCAGACGGGTGAAAAAATGTATCAGAGGGTGAAGATCTTCAGCTTCAGACGGGTAAAGAAATGTGTCAGACGGGTGAACATTTCTTCATCCATCTGATAGACATCAAACGGGTGACATCTCTAGCGTCGGCCACGTAAAATTTTTAAATTTTTTTACATTTTTATCAGATTCTACCACGTGACACAATCCGGTAAAAAACGCTACTGCAACTAGCGTTTTCCAAAAACGCTAGTCAAAGTAGCGTCTTTGAAGTCAGAGAAAAAAAAATAAAAAATGTCACGTTAGCGAAAAATAGATTAGTTTGATAAATAGTTTCAAAACAAGATTATATTGATAAATAGTTTCTAAAAATGGATTAATTTGATCAATTAGCCTATCAATAAATTGACTAAATTTTAATCTATTTAAGTTTGAACTCACTTGAACTAAACTTAGTGAAAAAAATCTCAGTATTAAAAAGTGGCCAACAGTGGACATTAAAAAATAAAGAAGACCGATAATAAGGAAAAGATGTATAATTTAATCATTTATTTATATAAAAAGTATAATTTAGTCATATTTTGTCATAATATTAAGAGTTTAACTTGCAAAATCCATACATAATCCTATGAAAAAATAATAGTACATAACTAGATGGTAATATAAAAGGATGTTATATACATATATACAATAAATTAAGTATTAATTATAATGTATCGCTAGTATAAAGATTTTTTACATAATCAACCGATTATGTATTGATACATCATTAAAAATATTTGGCTAGTCGTTATTGAATTATTTATTAATATATTAATATAAGTTTTGAATATTGAAAAACATTAAACCCATGAAAGTGTTTGTATCTGAAAAGTGTATGAGACTCGTTTTTGCACATTATTAATATCGACTATACTCAAAATATAACAGGAAAGATTATAAGGATATAAAAGTAAATTAATTTTAAAATCTCTCTCATTCCTTTATAAAAACCAAACAAGTATAGGGTTTTTTTTCCTCCCCCTCTAACCAAATAGAATATCAAATTAAAATCTCTTGTCTCTCGTCCTCCATCCTCCATTAAAATTTCTCACATCCCATCCTAAATCAAAATCAAGGCTCAAACTAAGGGAATGGTTTGAGCCTAAGTCTAAATATAATTAAGATTCAAAGTTGGGCTTAATTTTTTGTCAACCTAATTTTTAAGTGACTAGCTAAGATCAAGGCTCAAACTCAATAATACTCAAATAATGGATTGTTTTGCACTCTTACACACATAAATGGGTCAAACCAATAATATACTGTATGCTCAATCAGTCCCAGACTTTGCTAAGGGTACCCCCAAATTATTAAGGACACCCCTCATGAACAGTGTATTGACCAAAATACTCCCACCAAAAAAATCCTTAAAACTCAATATTTTTTTATCCCGCCATTCTTACCTTCGCAGATTACCAATTTCAGATAATTTTTTTTCTGGAATCTCACAAATAAGTATAGTATTTTCGCAAATATCTTCTTCACTCGCAATTTAGGTAATTGCAAAATATTTGTTGATTTGTGCTATCGCAAATAAGGTATTTGCGAGTGTGAAAAAATCTTTTTCACTCGCAAATACCTTATTTGCGAAATCACCCGGTACTCGCAAATACCTTATTTGCGGATGAAGAAAATTTTTCATCACTCACAAATACCTTATTTGCCAGTGAAATTTTTAAAAAAAATTGCGCAGTCGCAAATATAATATTTGCGAGTGCTTGCTTTACTCGCAAATATTATATTTGCGAGTAAACAATTCTCAGAAAATAACTCACTCGTAAATATTATATTTGCGAAAGTGCAGACATTTTTCCCACTCGCAAATAACATATTTACGAATGAGTCAAATGACAAAAAAAAAAAAAAAATTAAAGAAATATTTTGATAAATGTACGGTTCATAAGGGATGTCCTTAGCAATCGTGAGGGTGCCCTTAGCAAAAGCCCATCAGTCCCCAATCATAAATTGTTTGAATTTACCCAAAAGAGGTCACTTTAATAATTCTAAAATCCAACATTATCAAGTACAAAATATGACATTTCAGTTATCAGATTAAAGATCCAGTTGCTTCCAATTCAAAAATGTTGTTATCACGAAGCCATTATTTATGATGTTCCTCTTCGGTTCTCAACAGGAATGCCTAAAACGCAAAACTTGGAAACATCTGCTAGAAAATACAAAGCGACAATTCATCTATTATATTGCTTGCCACACAATGAGGTTTTGCTTGATTTACAAAATTATTGAGCAACCATCACAACTTTGGACAGACAAACACAAGGGGTGGCTGAACATTTTTCATTTAGAAAGTATTCTACAAGGGCAAGACAAACGCAAAAAAAAAAAAAAAAATGTGTACCCAACATTTCCAATGTCTAACCTCCCCAAAAAGAAGGGAAGGGAAGAACAACAACACTATAACTGTATAATAGATTCAACGAGGTCCTGAAGAGGGGCCAGCTCTGCTTTGTCAATCAAACGGAATTCCTGCAACACAAGATAGCATCTCAGCCAGTAAATTCAACAGGAAATAAAAAGATGGCAGCAGTAAAGTTGAACCCAAAAGCATGTGTCTCCTATTTGGATTTGGATTGTCTTCAACGACTCTCTCTCCAACCTCTCTGCAGCAAATTTTCAATCACTGGATGCATGCATTGATTGATCTGAACCGTTAGATGTATGTGAAAATCCCAATATCCATGGCTACCACAACCTCAAGAGGTAGCTGTACAAAAAATTTGGCTGCACCGCTGAAGAGAGTCCAAATCCCTCCTATTTCTGCATTTGACTTGGGATAAAAGGGAGGGTGCAATGCTAAAGGCAGACATATGACGGCCTTAACATAATCCTCCCCCTTCCCCCAAAAAAGCCCCGAAACCACAACCAACCCAATACAGAGCCAAAAGAGAAAGAAACAAGCGCATCAATGAACTCTTTATTTTATAACCACTTACCCAAGTAAACAAAACAAAATGTTTGAAGCAAGTGTTCAGATGAGCTTCTTCCTTCAAACTCACTATCTTCTGAAAATGTGAGTGATAGATGTGAGCATACACACGGAATAATCTCTTGAAAATTGTCTTGACAACATCTCGGAAATTAGGTGGGAAGGGAGCCCCTGCAGCAGTGCAGCAACCGATTAAAACAGTGCTATGATGCATATAATTAGCAAATGACAGTCCATAAAATTCAGCTCAGTGACCCACTAGCTTTACCAATATGTCAAACATACCTAACTTTTGAGGGAAAATTGTTTCATCATCCAGCTGTGATTCAATCCAATCCATCAAATACTCAACATACTTTGGAGCAGATACCTCTATTGGTTTCTTGATAGTAACACCATCAGCCCATCTATACTCGTACCTGTAGAGTTAATTACATTAAATAATTGTCTCATATATATGTTTAATGTTGTTTATAATGATTTAACTTGTCCATTTTAGAAAATAGAGCTTAGGACAAATGACCACCTGGACACTGAAAAACAAGGAAAACTAGCATAGTAGGGTACTATAACCTCAAGAGACTTGGCATGCACTCTCTCATTCACGATATTCTGTGTAAAATAAATTCTCAGTTTTAAAGTTGAAATTTACTTCCTTTTGCCACTCCCTATGCATATGGTTCTATTCATCAACTTGGAAAATCTCTTTAGCTTCTAACTACGCACACTGCAAGCACCTTAGAAGTCCAAACCCAGAATCTCTCACATAACTCCGCACCCACTCCACCTCATGTTAATAAAAAATAAATTTCTGACATAACCCATTCCTCCGACAATCACAAAAGATACAAAATTCTGCCCTATCCTCCAGCTATTATCTAGGTATAGTAATTAACTGACCTGGTGTACTCTAGCGCAATGAAGAGCAACAAATAATGACACAACACCCATAACTCTAATATGGCAATATCTGTTTGACGTCAACCCTTATCAAAATATTTGAAACTATTAACAGAAATTAAACCATGCAATTACTTTTGGCAGGCAAGCTGTGCTTAACTACTTATCATATTAGTATATCATATACACTAAAACATGTCTCAATATTACTTATTATTATAAGAACTTAAAGTCCCTAAAGTTGATTGCTGTAAGTATATTCCAGAGTCCAGACATGCCAAAGAGAGAACAAGACACATAATATCTAATCTGATCTAGCTGCAAGAAAACTATGAAACTAAAATAAGAGTTGGTTGAAGGATCAAACAATACTTTGGTCCTGCAGTCATTGTAGGACAGTTGCTTGGTGTGCAGAATTCTGTAAGAGTACCGAACAGGATATTCACTTGATTAAAGAAGTCCACAGCTGCACCCCAAAACAAATGCCGATTGGCAAAAAATTTATAAGCAATTTTCCAGTGAAATACCATTTACGAATGACAGAAATCATACACTGAGCTAAGTGTAAATATGGAATTTTACATGCAACACCAAACAATTACAAAGAAGAGTAAAAAGTTTAAGGAAAAAAACTCAAAGATTAAAGATTCTTACTGTTTACAGCTAGCCATTCATTAATATCTTCACCAGGAGGCAGTTTAACAGCTTCCCTCAAGTTCCCACTACCCAATGTAGCATCGATGTGTTTTTGAAGTTGAGCACCCTGCATTTCATTAACAAAACGCATAAATTAAGGCTCAACTGGTCGAATATAGACAATAAAGAACAAGTAGAAAAGAATCAAGTAACCACACGAAGTAAAAAGACAAACCTTACTTCCAGAAGGAGCGCTCTTTTTTGGACGAAAAGTTTTTTGGTTTCTACAAGGATCAAAATTTGGTTATGCTTGAATAGTTATCTATTCATAAACAGAATCAAAACAAAAGCGTACCATACTGTGAGCCCCCCCCCACCCCCCCAAACAGTAAGAATAATCAAATCAAGCAATTCATTTTCCTTATGAAAAAAGTAGCACGGAGAAAATTTCAGATTGGAGCGATTTGACAAATATAATTACTTCTACTAATTATCTATGCCCCATCAATGATTTCTGTATTGCTTCAAATTTTATCAGCCGTAATTTTGAAATGGTTATTGTTGAAGGCAGCTTTGCATGCTTACAAATGTTAAGTGTACTTATTATGTCCCATTTTACACATTTTTCGAATTGTCAAAACCAAAATGTAACGGAAAAAAAAGTCAATAGTACATATAAAGTTTCACGACATAATATTCATCATTTGACATTTTTGACCTACCTATACCTTGGAGAAGCAGCTAAAAGTAACTCAACAAAAGCATCCTTGTAAAACCAAGTCAAGTATGAGTGTATGATCAGCTGAGAATCACACAAGCATATGTGACATATCGATATTATAACACTACCCACAGTCCCACACAACAGTATCTTTCAAAGCCCCGAAATTACATCATCAGCACAGCAGAACCTAATAGTAATATCACACCCAGTTTAAAACCATTCACATCATTCAGATTTCTACTTGAATTATCTTTCCTGAATCTCCTGATTAATTCCCATTATAATCTTCTCAAAGAGACAAATTCACATTGCTTTCACACAAAGTGATCATCAAATTGAAGCATACAGATTTCACATAAGTATTCTCAACACAGGTTATCATCATGCCTGTTATAGTTCCATGATCAGCCATCTCTTTGACAGAATAAAAAGATAAGTAGGTGCAAAGGGATTAAGAAAACTCTCTAATAAGATCAAACAAAATGGAAAAAACTTAATTTAAAAAAAAAAAAATCAAGGGCAGCCTCAAAAATCAAAATCCCAGTTTAAAAAACTAATATCTATCATCTTTGAAATTTAAAAAATTAATTTAAAAAAAAAAAAAAAAAACAGAATCTATAATGAAAAGATGAAACATGCTAAGCAGAAAAGGAGAGAAACTCGAATGGGGTACCTGCTTCCAAGACCGAAGAGACTCATGGTGCCGAAATCCCAAGTGTCTCTCTTTCTTGAAGATCCAAACTCCAAAGGGACCTTCTATCAAAAATCACAGAAGCCAAAAATTGAAGAATGCCCAAAAATGAGTTTATATATATATAAATATAGACATAGAGAGACAAAGACAGAGACAAAGAATCCTTGACCTCCCTATTTGCCAGTCTGTCATCTCTTCCGTTTCTCTCTCTCTTTCTCTCTCTTCCCACCAATAGAGAGAGAAACTCAAAGCCTCCATTTGCCAACCTGCACTATGCTTACCTGGCTCTCTCTCATACTCTTCATCTTTATTCTTCCATTCTCCAATTTATTATCTTATATTAATTAATTTCTTTTCTTTTTTTATTTTGCTCCTTTCTTTTTTAGGTACATATTCTTATCTTGCTTTTAGTTTTTTTCTTTTTCTATCTCTCCCCTAAATTTAATGTTAGCAATTGTGGACGAAGGTTGATCCCATTGATAAAGATTCGGCTCATCTCCCATAAAATTGTGAATTCGAATCCCATTGTAGATGTGAGGATTTCGTTAATGGATAATCTGTAAGTATATCTGAAAACGCTCTTTAAGCCGTGAGGCCTGTCCTTACCCTTGTTTGTGAACCCGAGAGACCCAACTCACCTAAGCTTTATAACACACAAAATATATATGTTTGTTTTTATTTCCAGTGGTGGGCTGGTCCCATTTTAGACATAGTAAGAAGAGTAGCAATGCTAGATTAAGAAGGGGTAAAGCCATCACTATATATATATATATATATATATATATATATATATATATATATATATATATATATATATATATATATATATATATATGACCATAAATAGATGTTGCTAAAAATATTGAAATAATAACATGAATTTAGACCGACATACATTTAAAAAATTAATTTCAATATACTTTAAAGGTTTCATCAATATTTTGATTCCTGCAAATAGGATAAGATTTGATTTTAGTCCCTTCAAAGAAATTTCTTAGGTTCTGATCCCTAAATGTTTTAAAACTTTGAAATTTGCCCTTATCATTAGGGTATATCTGTTAAATGATTATGTGACAAACGAAACACAACATGTACAAAAATATTAATTTTTAATTCCACAAAATTTTTTAAATAAGTTTTTTGTCCCTACAAAGTTCACCAATTTTGGTATTAGTACCTATAAAAAAATTATTTTAGGATTTCGTCAATGTAATCTCAATTTTTTTTGGTAAATAGTCTCTACCTTGTGGGATATGTATCTTCCTCTATACTTGTCCGAATTGAGTGAAACCATATTAGAATTAAAGTTAGCATCTTCATCTAAGTCTGATAAAATTATTACAAAATTTAGGTGCACGAATTGTTCCTAATAACAGCTAGAACACCGTTGTATTTCTACAGAATTTGATTGCTAACAACTTGTAAATTGTATCGCATAACTTCCAGTATATATATCGAAATTGAGCGAAACTGTTACAATATCCAATTTTTGAACGTGACACCGATATGGCATGGCTGACCTGATATTCCGTTTGCCACGTCAGCAATTAACAGAGAGAGGTGATAATAGGGACTATTTACAAAAAAAAAAATAGAGATTACAGGACAAAATTCTAAGAAAGATTTTTACAGGAACTAAAACCAAAATTGATGAACTTTGCAGTGACTAAAAAATTATATAAAAAATTTTGTGGAATTAAAAATTAATATTTCTGCACATGTGACACCCTGTCTGCTTACGTCATCACTTAACGGAGGTATCCTAACGACGGAAACTAATTTCAAAGTCTTAAAACGTTTATGGATCAGAATCTAAGAAAAAACTTTGGTGGGACTAAAATCAAATCTCATCTTATTTAGACTAAAATATTCATTAAACCATTCTTAATTTTCATTATTAAGTGCTTATAGAGCAACAATTGTCATATGTTTAGTCTTTTGTTTGATGTTCCTCTGTAAATCGCTATCATTGTTACCTTTTTGAATTCCCCCTCAACCACAAAAAAAAGGATGATTTCACTTCTCTTCGGAAAGATGCTAGACAAAGGAGGATGGTGTTGGTTAGAGAAAGAAGACAAAACGTTTTAAGGAAAATTCAGGTTGATATATTTTTTTATTGGTGAATTCTATCGTATCTAGAAAATGAAAGGATAAAAGTTTATCCTATTTAGATGGTCCAATCAAATGGTTCTCACCATTTGACATGATTCATTTAATTAAGGTGAGATATCATTTCCTCGATTGAGAGAATTCACAATCTTTCATTATTTCATTGCAATTTATTTTATAAATGATTAAATGCTGCAATTGTGAAGTTTACAAACGTTGACGAGAGGCGATTTATTTAGGTGAGTTGATTTCCAATCTCCCTATGTCAACATTCCAATCCCAAAAGGATGTACCATCGAGTAGTTCGTTAAATCCCTTGTGTTCTATTGAAAATGGTATGTGGTATCTTTATTAAATTGTTGTATATTATTAGGTGATGGGAGCTTTTGGGGCTATTGTTAAATGTTTCAATATTAGTGTGTTCTTTGATTTGTTATATCCGAGTTTTCTGATATCATTTTTAATAATTTCTATTTCATAGTACTGTATTGTTGTTGTTTCCCCACCTCTGGTGTTTCTTTGTAACCATAGAACATCTCCAATGCATTAAGTAACTCATTTTGGGTTCTTATATCACCTTTAAGTGAGTCTCATTATGTCCCATCACTTTTAAACAACTTACACACTTTTTATTCCAATGTTACATATAATAAACAATTCTTAAGTAACCCACATTTTTTTTTATTTACACTTACCTTGTCACTTAATCGTACACCTCCATCCTTGATCAACCACACTTTGTTTAAAAAAAAAATTATCTCATTTCACTCATACTCTAGAAAATTCGTTTTCACTTTCTCTCAAATTTACCTAGAGCTCTCTGCATGCCATCCCTCTCTAAGCCTCTCAAATTGCACTCTGCAAACATCTCCTTGGTCTCTCCGGCTTCTCATCTCCCTCTCCGTCTGTCTCCTTTCTCCATCGCATGCTCTCAAGCGTCTCCCTCCTTCCTTTCTCAAACTACGACGTCCTCCCTCTCTGATCTCCCTTTCTCTAGCCAACAAGTCCCATGGTGGAAACCTCAGATCCACCTTTCTTGTTGGCAAACCACTGAGCTCCCTTTCTTGTTAGCAAACCCAACACCCAGATCGGCTCCCCCTACCATGCGAGAGGTGCGAGCGGTGCGGCAAGGCGAGGGTTCCAAAGGATGAGGATAATTACAAATCTAATGATTTTACTTAAGGAGGTTTTTGGATCTGGAGTTGTATGATTTTTTGTCCTTTATTTTTGAATTTGTTTTCATCTTCTTCCTTTCTCATTTACCGTTTTCCCCCTCTTTTTCTATGTATCATGATCTGTTGTGGTTGAGAATATACAATAAATTGTTTTTTTAATGTTTAGCAACCATTAGGAACCGTTCCTTATTTAAGGAACGGAGCTTAAACTTAAGCAACCTGATTTGTTACGTAAGACAGCTCCAATGATAAAAAAAATATATAATATACGGTTGCTTAAGTTAAGGAACGGCATAAGGAACGAGCCTTGAAGTTGTTCTAAATAACAATCTAAAATTGTTTCTTACTTGACCTAAATTATAAGTTAAATTAAGGGTATATCTTTTAAACTGATTTAGAACAATTTTTAGATTACATGACATATCTACCATCATAAATTCATAATATGGTTATCCGTGTTTTTTTTCCCTTTTTTAATTAAATTATATACATGTTTTATTGGGTTAATATATGTTATTAACATGATCTTTTTAATGAAATCTATTTTCCAATGTGAATAAAGGCCTGTTTATTACATATTAAAATAAATGTGATTTTGAAATTCAATAATTTTGAGATTACCAGATTTTAAGAAAAGTATAAACTCTTTTGATTCGTACTTTACATACGGATATACCCAATTCTAGTATAACACATTTGGAGATGAATATTTTGCATGAAAGTACATTAGCATCTGAATTATAAGAGAAAAATTATATTTGTTATAATTTTAGAACCTTTATGTAATTCGTCGTTGTAATAATTTCAGTACGAATTTTTTTTCTTATTATCTTCTCACCCATCTAATTTATTAAATGTTTTTTATTAAAGAAAATTACAATACCTAAATAATTTATATTTAATTACATGACATAAAATTAAGAGTGAAAGTCCAAATTGGTCCCCGAAAATTTTCGGGAATCAACTTTTAGTCCCTGAAAAAATAAATTAACTGTTTAGTCCCTTAAATTTATAAACGGGGGACACATTAGTCCCTAGGCTTAGTTTCGACGTTTATTTACTTGCCTACGTGTCATATTAAGCATCCTACCTGATTCGTTATGGATCCTGCATGGTCTATGACGATTTTTCTTTGTGAAAAACGAAAAAAAAGTGAAAAAAATATGCATAATTTTAAAATCAAAATATCTTAAAATTATGCACTTTTTTCACTTTTTATTCATTTTTCACCGTTGAAATTCGTCATATGCCACGCGGGATCACTAACGGATCAAATAGGATGGTTAATGAGACACATAGACAAGTAAATAAATGTCGGAACTAAACCTAAAGACTAATGTATCCCATATTTATAAATTTGAGGGACTAAATAGTTAATTTATGTTTTTAAGGAATTAAAAGTATGTTCCGTTGAAAAATTAATTTGGATCTTCACTCTAAAATTAAATTAAATTCGCGTGTATGTTTCTATCTTCTCTATGCAAATTTAATATATCAGATCTGAATAATCTTCTGGCAAATAATTACTTCTCTCTTATATATTATCTCCTCACTTAACTAATTTATTGAATTTTTTTACGTGAGCAAATTTGAACTTTCTGTTATACAAGGGGCAGAACTTTCTTTTGTGGAGTGGTAGGCAAAACTACAAGTGGCAGCGTAGGATTATGATAGGATAAGAAAAAATAAAGAAAACTAGATTCTTTTACAATTTATGTTAATTACTTTTAAATAAAATATAATTTTAGTAGAAAAGGATTGTGAAGGATAAGTTGAACCCAGACGCAACAGTGCACCTATTCCCCTTGTATCTTCTCTCTCTCATCTCCGGACGCGGATCCTGTGTCCCCCAATCACGTGCCACTCTCTGCCACTGCAATGATATGATCCACATCAATTAAAAATTCATCATATTCTTAACGCATATTTTAGGTTAAAATAATATTTTGATTCCTATATATAATATTGATTCTTTATTTAATTTTTATATATAAAAAATTATTAAAAAGGTCCTCATACGTGTAAATATTATCCATTTGGTCCCTCCCGTTATGTTGTCATCTTTAATGATCCGTGAACTACTACGTAGATGGACTAAATGAAGAATTTGTGTCACGTATAGGGACCAGATTATTACTTTAACCTAAATTATTGGGTCCCTATACGTGGCACAAATTCTTCATTTAGTCCCTATACGTGATACAAATTCTTCATTTAGTCCCTATACGTAGTAGTTCATAGATCATTAAAGACGACAACATAACGGGAGGGACCAAATGGATAATATTTGCACGTATGAGGACCTTTTTAATAACTTTTTACGTATAAGGACTAAATCAAGAATCGGTGTCACGTATAGAGACCAAAATATTACTTTAACCTATATTTTACACCCTAACATCCCGTTGGTGGATGTTAGCATGAAGTATCTTAGCATATGACATATCGGTGAGGGAGTTTTTTGACCGTCTGTAACCGATTTATGTTGTATTTGTAGGTAAGTAAAGTTTAAGTAATTGCAAAAAAGGGGTTTATTAACTGATGAGGAGGGGCATCCAAGAAACGAAAATTTTTGCTTAATCCCCTCTCCTCCTCCTTCGTCACCTCTATCCCCTTTCCATCCGAGATCCTGAAATTCCGGCCTCACCTTCTGCAACTTTCACCTTCTCCGCCGCATCGACGCATATCAGCACTGTCCACCTATGCCGCCTCCGGAGAAAAAATTATTTTAAGCAAACCCCAACATGAGGGAGAGAAGCAGTGTGCCCAAAACAGGGAGGGGGAGGCTACCACCGAATCAATTTGTAATCGATTACAAATTGAAATTGATAGTGAATCAATTATGTACATTAGCGTGAATCAGTTATTTGTGTTGCGATTGAATATGAATCGGTTATTTTTATTGTGAGTGAATCGATTATGTATATTCCCGCTAGCTAGTGAATCGGTACTTGTCTTGCGAGGTGAATCGATTCTCTTGTGATTGAATCGATTATGGCTAGCTAGTGAATCGGTTACTTGTCTTTCGAGTGAATCGATTCTCTTGTGAGTGAATCGATTATGTACATTGCTTATTTTTCTTGCGACTGAATCTGTTAGGTGAATCCATTACCAACAACTTGTTAGTGAATCTGTTACTGCCGTGTATCAGTTAATAGCATTGAATCTGTTACTAATATGTTAGAGCATCTGTTACTTCATTATTTATTTTTTTTTTTTGAGAGACAAGATTAGCATTCATGGAAAAGACAAAGAGTCATTACAGATAATGGATGCAATTGGGGCAGGGACATTTCCCACCCAGCATCTAGATCCTAAATTTCTAGCAATACTAACCAAACCATGTGCAGCAGCATTTTTGCACCTATTGATATATAACACTAGTATTGTTCATCAATGACAGAGCATCAATTCAATCAAGTATTACATTCTCAATTTCAGCCATTCTCAATTTACCATGGAGACAATTAACAACCCCTTCAGCATCAGTTTCTATAATCAGCTTGTCATACCTTTGCTCCCTAGCCCAATGAAGACAATATCTTAGACCCAAAGCTTCAGCTAACATAATTGAAACAGATGAAAACAAGATCTCGTTTCCAATACTTGGTGTCCTCATCAATTAGTTCACTCACTTTGGCATCAGGTGTTAAGATTGAGACTGGGCCCAAAACTTTGAATTTGGCTTGGGTAGGTAGCCAGTTATCTGACCAGATGCACACCTTCTTCCCATTACCAACTGACCATCTAGCTCTAAGCTCAATCATTTCCCTAGCACGGATAATGCTCCACCAAGCATAGCTTGGTTGGGAACCTGTTGGGGCTGCCAAAATATTGGATCTTGGGTAATATTTACTTTTAAGAAATTTTGACATCAGAATGTTCTCATTTGTAAGGATCCGCCACCCTTGCTTACCCAACAAAGCTTTGTTGAACTCACTCTGCACAAAATGTACCCTTACATAACCATGAAAGATGACTCTACACACAATGTACCCCTACTCAACCAAGAGCCAACTACAAATTCACTAATACGATGACAAAAATGGGTAGCTTGTCATTCCAAACCATTAATTATGTGGCTTTACTCAACCAAGCAGGAGGTGATTTTTTACTGCAGCCATGGTGCCATCAAAGCCACAGACCTCAATTCCGTCAACTATATCCAGTGCTTCGATCAAATCCACGAAAGTCCGACCCATTCCTCTACTATATCTTCTTCTTAGACAAGGACATAATCTTCCTAGTCTAAGTCAACATCTTCACTTTGCCAAACATCCTCTTCACTGACCAAATCCCAACAATTACCTTCTTTTGTCATAACCCCAACAATTTTATTTTCATTAGCATTCTATCATTCAAATAATCAACACAACAACTAACTGCTTCAAATGAGATTTCTCTTCTTTTCACCCTATTTTTCAAAATGCATAAATCATTTTTCAATACCATAACCATCAAGGTAAAGACAATAATTTCATTTAGATGCATACAAGCTGTGTTCTGCGAAACTGATGTCTGGGCACACACTACCTTTTCAACAAAGTCTGGGTAATCAACTCTAGATTTGAGTAGGTCCCACAACTGCTTAGGGGCACAAGGTATGTTTTTACCAAGGATAATCACGATGACTGCATGAGGATCAATAATAAAAATCAACAATTTGCCTTACATTTGCAGAACTAATTAAAACTTGTACCTTCTATAACATGTAGTTATTCAAATTAATATTAATAAATAACACAAAATAAGCTCCAAACAAAGGCTGATTCTACACCACTTAACCAGAACATCAGTATTCCAAACCAAAAGAAAATTCAAAATTCAATTTTAGGATTCACGGAGAAAATAATGATTCAAAAATAAAAAAGAAAATTATCTCCCCTTCTTCTGGAACAGGTGGAATCGAAGGGCGTGGTGTTTCCCCGTCTTCACGTGGACGCGGCTGCCGGAGCTTCCACCATCGAATATGATGGCGTAGAAGCCACCAGATTTCTTTTCTGGTGACATCTTTCGGTTAACGAGGGCATATTCTCCTCAGAGCTCGGTGGAGGATGGCGATCAGTAACAGAACTGAACGTTGGAGGCGGCGGCGGTTGGCGGAGCCTTCATTTGCAGTGATCATGGCATCTTCTTCCAACTTTCACCCCGAAGCAAACACGGTGGGATGAAGGATCGATGGTTATAGGTAGAGAAAGTATGGAGATAAGTCCCTATCTGCAAAACACAGGGACTATATTACAATTTACTAACAAACCAGTTTACCAAGTCTCAGGTTAACTTTTCTTTTTTAAACAAAGCAATCTCAACGATTGAATACTATATTAATAAATCTAACGGCTATTTTAAGTGCTTCATCCATGTGCCATATTCAAACATGCTTCATACTAGACGTTACCCTTTTTCACCTATTTGTGATTCCCCTTTAACCTTTGCTTTTTAGTTTTACTCTCCACCTGTGACATTCTGCGAGTAACCCGCTGCCGCCTTAAACCATATTTGAAAGGATGCTGACCATCTCTCATTAATTTTGTCCTTATGCAAATCTCCCTGCAATTATTCAAAAGGTAATATGCTTAAATATTAAAGATTCCGATGTACACCACAAAGCAAATAAACGATGGGATTTCTTTATGTGGAAGGGGAGTCGAGGGACGTGGTCATTGCAATCATTTTTCTATATTATATTTTCTTTGTATTATATTTTATGTAACTTAGATATATAATAATTTTTATATATCCTACTTCTTTTTTTATGATTATATAATATCACCTGTTAGTCAAGGTTTTGTTTTAATTAATATCTTTCTAATATATCTATCTTCATGCTTTTAATTGATTTTATTTAAATTGAAGGTAGTGGACAATAGAGAAGTCATGGAAGAAGAACACCAACCACTCAAGAATGGTAACAGTGATGCATTAGAGAATGGTAAAATTGTTTAGCTACATCATGAGATTATTCATAGTGAAATTATACCAAAACTTGGGATGGAGTTTGAAACTAAAGATATAGCCTATGCTTTTTTATAATTCTTATGCTTATAGAGTGGGTTTTAGTGTGAGGATAAATAAAGGACACAAAGGCACAGATGACTAGACGATTGATAGAATATTTTGTTGTTCATGTGAAGGTTACCATGGGGAAGATAAACGAGATGCTAATGTAAAGAACCCTCGCGCTCAAACAAGATTTGGATGTTTGGCAAGAATGAAAGTAAGTCGTCGTTTAATTGGAAAGTTTCGTGTTATTGAATTTATTGTTGAACATACACATGAATCTTCAAGCCCTAGTAAAAGTCATTTGCATAGATCGCAAAGAAAAATAACTCTTTCTCAAGCAGCTGAGATTGGTATAGTTGAAAGCTCTGGAGTTAATCCAAAAACAAGTTGTGAATTAATGGCTAGGAGAGTTGGTGGACGTGAACATCTTGGATTCATCCTAGATGACTATAAAAATTATTTACGCTCCAAGCGAACTATTTTAATGAGGTCAGGAGACACAGGTGGTATGCTCGAGTATTTACAACAAATGCAATTAGATTATCCTAATTTTTTCTATGCAATACTATCAAATGCTCGAGTATTCAACATACTATCAAATATGACTCAGGTAATGCATGAAGGCAATGCTCCTTAGATGTTGATTTTGATTTCAATTTTGTTTTTAATACTTTAATAAACTTATGTATTTCTATATTGTCAAATATGACTTAGGTAATGATGTTGTAACATGTAGCTGCAAGAAGTTTGAGTTTTCAGGAATTTTGTGCTCACATGCATTGAAAGTTATTTCATTAAGAAATATAATGAAGATTTCTGCAATGTATATGCTGAAGAGGTGGACAAACCAAGCAAAAACTAGAAGGGATAGAGCTACATGTCATAATAGTAGCCATGACGATTCGACGGTCGGATTGGGAAATCGCTACAAGGATTTGTGTAGGATGCATGCAGAATTAGCAGCTAGAGGTTCACAAACTAAAGAAGCTTATGAAATAGCTATCAATGGTTTGAGTAAGACTATGGAAGATATGGATGCATATGTTAGAGGTAGAGATAAGGAGAAAAGCACTGATAGTGTGACTATGGAAGCTATGAATGTTTCATGTAGTGAAAATACTAATAATAATGGGAAGGGTATAAAGATCAAAGAAAAATTTCATGGAACATCATCTACAAGGCTTAAAGGCATTCTTGAAAGAAGAAGAAAAAAGAAGAAAATTGTGCAAGAATTAGATGAACCTTCTTCACAAAACTTAGATTGTGAATTCCCTTCATTTCAATCTAGTCGAGATTTTTTTTTTTTAAACTTAATTGATTTATATTATTTTTGTTTTGCATGGCCATCTTAATCCATATATATCTATTAATTACATTTTAGTTATGAAATTTGTATTTATTAGTTTCCCAAACGTGTTGAATATAATAATACTTCTAAGGAGCCAAGCAACAACATAAGTATGGTGGAATTGCTAGGGGTAATATGGATTGTAGTACTTCTTTAATTTTCTTTTAATCAACAATATATTTTCTATTTTTTAAATATTAATAAGAAAAGGAAAAAATCTATTTATTTGTTTATGTACAGGCACAACTATTTAGCACAAGGCATACATCTCAACGTCACAAACTCTCAAATGAAAGATCAACAAGGTCATCGTCCATGACATAACTTGACAATGCATGAATGCATTACTCCTTAGATGTTGATTTTGATTTCAGTTTTGTTTTACTATTTTACTACACAATTTGTATTATTTACTTGGATTATATTTTTATTATCTAACTTTTTATTTATTATACCAGTGTATCCTTTATTTGGGTGCACAACTTTGTCATTTTATATTTTTAATCAATGTCAAGAGTTTCTTCCCCAATTTTATATTTCAACATTCTCATAAGACAGGGTCATGCAATTTAGGGGTGTAAATGAGCTAAGTTATTCGTGAGCTATTTTAGCTCGGTTCGTTAAATGCTCGATCGAGTTAGTTTGTTTAATTAAATAAACAAACCCAAACTTGAGATTGAGCTTGACATTAATTATTGTGGTTGAAATATCATAAATGACATCTTAGACTTTTAGTCGTGAAAAATAAATGATCAATGTCAGCACTTGAACTGCAAAGTCAAAATAAAGAATAGAAATAAGAAAAGAAAGAAACAAGGTCGTCCTTCGCGGCCAAATCTTGTTTACAGAGAAGGAAGCAAATAAAAGAAAGAAAACAAGCGAGTAGACCTTTCCGCTCCACATCAAGGCACTCATGCCTAATGAGCAAGTGAAGGCAATCCCCGAAAAGTGTCTCGAAACTCTCTCGAGCACTCACAACCGTTGAGAGTAAGCGTCATTCTTGAAACATCTTCCTATGTCGCATCTCGATTTATCATACCCAACAAGAAAACAGACAGAAGAAGGATTCTTAACATCCTAGTACCAAAACTTTCCACGTCTGACCAAGTTCCTTGCTGTCATCCAATGTAGAATCCTAAAGCAAGCCAGAGACATACGCGGACATTCATGACCGGCAAGAAATTAAATGCTTCTCATTAAGACTTTTACGCGCTTCCCTCCAAGGCACTCATACCTGGCGAGAGAGCAAGCATCGTTCATGAAAACTATACAACGGAGTAAGCACAAGAAGGCGAGAAGACAAGCATACAAATCGGCCGCAAACTCGGGGCAGTATCAAAAACACCCCCCAGCACGGCCAAAGACCCCAAACTTTACGCGGGTCGGCCACACTTTAGAGCTCGACAAATTGCCAAACAATGCACCGATCTGGGGGCATTTGTTCCGGATATTTCACATGGGCCTATAAGGCCCACTTGAGTCCATTATAAATAGGACCTCTGTAACGCCCCGATTTTCACGTTTTCTAATTCTCCAGTATTTTAAAGTTTGTATTTTATTGGAGGGTTTAGAGAGTGAAATAAAATATTCTGACCTGATAGGAATGTCCTACACAACCATAGGAAGTTGTGGTTAAGTTTCGGGCAAAAGCTCAAACGGAGCCCGATCTGCGTTTTTCACGGATAGTGGTCTTTTTCTACTATCGAGACCTAATTCTAACTCGTGAACGAAACAGTTAGGTTTTATATTTTATTTCCAACGATATTGGTTTTTTTGAAAATATTTATTTTCAAAAATAAATAAGTCGTCATACGACTTCCTTGGGCGAAAACCTAAATCGGGTGAAGAACGGAGCTGAATACGAGATTTCAGTGATCTGCTACGGATAAGGTTGAAGTCACATGGTGTGCTATGACTCATCAGTGATTCATCAGTGTAATGATTACGTTTAGAAAATATCTGGACGTGAAATGACTAAAATGCCCTTGACCCTTTTCATAATTACCATTTACCCTTGAATGAAAAGACCGTTTTGCCCTGAGAATTTATGGAATAACCTTCTGACCCTGTGACTCACCATGTCATCATTACCTTTCTAGAAATATCTAGATATTTATAGGGGAAATGACATTTACGCCCCTAGTCTTTGAAGAAATTACCAAATTACTCTTTTGGTTATTTACAAGTTTGCCATGACATCAATATATACATTTCTCTCTTTCTCTCTCTTGGCCATTCGGCCATCACTCTTTCTCTCTCTTTTCTCTCTCGTTCTTCATCCTCTCTCACTTGTTCTTTATGTTCTTCATGAGTTCTTGAGTGTTCATCAAAAGTTCTTTACAAAAACCCTAGTTTGATCTTCAAAAGTTGAAGTTTCTGGGTGAAAACTTGTTTCTTCTTCACTAATCTTTGATCCTAGGAGGTATGATCCTCATCTTAACTCTCTCAATCTCTCTATTTCATCTCTTGAATCACTTGATTCATGAAGATCCAAGTTTAGATCTAGAACTTTGAAAATCTATAGAAAAGTATAGAAAAATCCTTTTGATACCAAATCACTTTCTATGAACTAGTCTCATCATTCTCTTTCACCATTCAAGAGCATGAAACCAAATGAGTTTTCTAGCCTTTTCTTTCAAAAGTGGCCGAAATCTTAGATGTGAAAAAGGTTGAGTTTTTTATTCAAATTTTAAGGAATAAGACTTGTTTTAGTGTTAGGAGTACCTAAGGATTAACCATCCAAAAGATTAGAAAGTTTGGACATCTCTAGCTAATTTTCTTAGGGTAGGATCGAATCCTCTTTGAGGAGGAATAAATGAGATTTGTCTTGTTTGATGTTTGATGTTTGATTGTTTGATTGTTTGTAGTTGGTGACGATTATCAGGAGGTTCACAAATCGATCAACCGACTTTGATCCGGGAATCTGCTCTTCAACAGGTATGGGGGGTGAACCTCATCACACCAAGATAGTGGTAGTGAAGATGGTTGTTTAAGTTTATGTGTGGGTGAAACCTTTTAGTTTGGGTTCACTTTTAATTATTAAGTTTTGTTAAGTTCTCTTCAAGAACAAGGTTGTCTTGCTGAGTGTATGCTTTAGTATGTTGTGGTGTGTTTTAACATATGTTGATGATGTGATTGAATGAAAATCATTTTCATGTATGTTGAAAAACCTACTTTGATCTCTAGATCAATTAAGGATTTTTATGCTTGATTATGATTGAATGATGCATGATTATTGTTCATCATTATATTGTGAGTTTTTGAGCTATAACTTGTCAAATAGGTGAAGCAAAATCTTCACATCCCATTGAGGGAGCATTCGGCCATGACCAAAGAAAAAGGAAGAACACTTGTTGTTCTTGAACATTTAAAATTCTTAAAGTAAGAAATTGTTTTAATATAACTTATATTTCAAAGGAAAACAATAAGTGATCTGATCCAAAAATTAAGTAAAGTTTCAACTTTTAAGCGTCTTCACCAAAGTGAAACATGTCTTTTACTTTAACCTTAGTTTATCTAAGTGATCAAGTGATTTAAAAGTAAAATAAAGAAGTGTTTTCATGAGAAGTTAAATATAGTTTCATAAGGCATTTCCTTTATCCTAAAACGAAGACGAAGTTCATCTTAAAACGAAGACAAAGTTCTTTTTCAAACATAATGGAGACCTTTTATCCTTAAGTTGATTAAATGAATCATAGTTAAGGAAGTTAGATGAGATTACATTTCCTTTCCATTAACTTAGACCATGGTTTTATACTAAGTTAAGTACCGAAGAACTCTTTTCAAAAATAGTTAAGGCACTTTGCTTGAGGCAAGTGCAACGTATTTCAAATCCAAGGAGTTTTCAAATGAGAACAGTTTTGTTACCAAAAGAGTTTTTAACTCTTAATCGTAAAGTTTTACGCGTGAAAACCTAAGTTAAGTAATTAACTTAGAGTTGAAGAGAAGGGATAATTAAGTATGGTATGTGGTGGAACAAGACCATGTACTATACCATTGATGACTTAATGCATCAATGACTTCATAAGACTTAAATGAATCAACATTTATTTCATTGATTGAAAATCAAGGAGTAATATCTTAGAAAGGATCAAAGACTTATCTAAGAGGATTCTCAATCCTTCTTCATAATACTTAGGGTTTGAGATGTGATTCATAAGACACAAACACAAACAAGAAATGTTTTGGGTTTTGAAACAGTCGTTCGATTGTTTCAGTCTTGTAATAATTGGGACGAAAGGGACCCTGAGGCTGTGCGGGTATGGGACTGTACGGTTAAAGGAATCCTGAGGCTATGCAGGTATGGGACTGTATAGTTGAAGGAAAGCTTATGAGAATTGATTGGTACTACCTATAACATAAGAACTTCAAAGTTAAGCGTGCTTGACTTGGAGTAATTGTGAGATGGGTGACCTTCTGGGAAGTTTCCTAGAAAGCGTGTGAGTGAGGACAAAGCATGCTGAAAAGACTTGTGTTGGTTTGTGGGGACAGTCGGCAATTCCGAAAGCAGCCCGGATCATTCCAAAGGAATCACAAGATAATTATCCGATGGATAAATGTTTTAGATAAATGTTTTATAAATACAAAGACGTGTATAGTTCCTAAGAAAGAGAACCTTAGAGAACCTTGAGGTTTATCCAATGGATAGACATTGCTTTATCGCATCTGCTTTGTGTAAGCCTTGGCATTTCATTTGCATAGTTGTAAGGCCTTGAGCCTAGGAGTTGAGCTTACACCTTGATGCGGGTGCGAATCTTACGGTGACGATCTTCAATGGTCTTTTTGGAGGTATCAGGGTTGGAAGAGCTGACATGTGACCAGTTGGTGATTCTTCTGTGTCATGGGGAATCCGTGCAATACACTGATATCCTCTACTAAATGCCGTACTTTTCATGTTTGGTCGAGATTGTTACCGTAAAGCAAGATACGTGCACGTTACGAATGTTGTAGCATCTTGCTCATGGCTGGCAGAAACCGGAACATGTCCTCCATTCACTCTCTCCGAATGTTTTGTTAGCTCCATGGAGTAGGGGTCAGAGTAGTACCCAGTGACATTGGCATTGAGTCATGTACATTACACTGCATTGCATGCTTGTGGATGTTTGCATTTACTGTTATACATCGCTGTTCTATTTAAGAATGCATTATATTGTACTGTTAACTGTTTAACATGAGTTATATTGAGAGTTTTAGTATGTTGTTTAACTGCTTAACATGTTGGGTACGCTGTTACCTAGTGAGTCGTCCCGTTTTTACTACTGCTATTTTGTTGTGTTGATGAACGGGAATCTCACCCATATCTGTATGTTTTCTGCTGGTACTTGCTATTGCTGCTTGAACAGATGGACGCAACGATGGTTCGGTTCAGCAGTCCCTTTGAGTTCGGAGGTGGACTCTTTTGCTGTTTTAGTTTTGTTGTCGGCCAGACTATATCAGTTTTTGTAATACCTTTTGGGAGCTATGACTCCTAGTACTTATTGTATTTCTTATGTCAGTCATACATTAGACTTATGTCTGTATATAGTAATGTTGATGTTTCTGTTTTTCGTTTTCTGTTTCTGTATTTATAATACAATATGTTCTAGAAATGCATGGTGAACCTAAGTTCACTTATTAATATTATTTATTACCTTTATTAATCCCATTACATATTTATGAAAAGAAAAGAAAAAGAAAAATCGTATTTTCCGCATTAATAAATATTTTCGGCCTTATAAACGTTCGGGAATGTGACACTCGGGAAAGAGTGTTGCAACCTCCTCCTTCACTTGGAGAGAAACCTTCTCGTGCATTAAAGGACTCCCTCTCCTCCTCTACGAGACATTTCCTCCATTTCTTTCATGCTTGCTATTTCTCTAACAGAAATACTTCATACATTCACATCGCGGTACTCTTGTATACCCCATGTTGACTTAGGCATCAAAGTGTCTTTACATGTAGATCCCATAATTGTGTGTTCTGGCATCCAACAATAGGGGCACAACTGTAGCTTATCATCGAAGCTGTTTGCCGAACACAAACCCCTCAATCACTAGCAAAGAGAAGCAATATCATAGGAGAATGTCCGGCCAAGATGCTATACCAAGGAAAGAACATTGTCGCCAAGACCGACCAACAGGAGAATGCCTAGACCAACCGACAGAGCTCCAACAGGAGCACCAGTCAAGGACCACACTCCATCGAGATATAGGGGCCTTATTATGTTCATTTTTGGGTTTATAGGTCATTTTTTGATCATATCAAAACACTAGATAGGTAAGATAATTATTGTTAGAATTAAATATTTTTAATGATATAACAATATTTGATGTGTATCACAATTAAATCCTAGATTTATTCATAATTGTAGCACAAATTTCTAAAGTGGGAAGTTATCTGCCAACTGCCACTAACATAAACATGACAAGAAGAAACATACAGCAAAAACCAGATCACTTATCTGGTTAACAAAGCCAGCTGAAGAAGAAGAAGAAAATCCTACGTTTACATGCATGCTAAATCTAAAATAAAAAACCACGCTTGAGAAAATAAATTTAACAAAAGAGAAACCACTCTTGAGTCATATCTCTTTCATGGATATATATAATTTCCTTTTAATTTGTTTAACCAGTGCCTCCAAGAACACCCTTAAGCTTCTTCACCTGAGCAGCGTCAAGGAAAGTGGTCTGTGTTATCAATGGAGTGGGAAAATCACTTTTGAACAAAGCAAAGTCCAGAATTTGTAGACCAGGATTTGCACTACTGAAGCTTACAAAAGCCAGAGCCATAGTACCACCTCCATTGACTTGAAAGTGAAGTAACCCTTGAGGGAATACCATAATGTCTCCCTTTTTGAGTGTTTTAAGGTACACAGTATTATCAGATGAAACAAATCCAGCACAGATTGTACCTTGCACAACAACAAGTACTTCTGATCCTCCAGGATGTGTATGAAGTGGTATAACTCCACCAACTGCTAAGTCTAAACGGGCAATGGAAATGCCAAGTCCATTGACACCAGGAAACTGTGCATCAAATGCAGGTGATACAGCAGCTTTTATAATATTTGAGGTGTTACCAGCAATACCAAGGCCATGGTAAACAAAATCATCCACTGTGACCTTTGCAGGCTTCCTGCAAGAATATCCTGCAGGGCCATTAGGAGCTGTATAATCTGCTACACAGAAATCTACTACAGAAGCATGAGAGAAGGAGAGGAGAGAAAAGATGAAGAAGATAATAAGAATCATCTTCATAATTTGTTGTAGACACTAGACAGGTATGTGTGTGTTATGATAAGGGATTTGGTTCCATTATATATATAAGTGGGAGGGTGGACATAGTTTTTACCATTGCCATTGAGTTGCTTCAATACGGTTCAACATGGATAGATATTTTTCTTACCTTTACGTGAAACGACAAATTTTGAGCAAGGATCGGTTCACGTGAATGCCGATTTTTTCCTGGATAACGACTAGAAGTCTCTTTTTGTTTGAATTTTGAGAAGTAGGAATCTTGTGCGTGAATAAAATTCAATTGTCTCAAAACAATGATGTTTCGGTGTTCCCCACCAATCAAAGATTGAGGATGTACATAGATATTAACAAACTATGATTTTATTTTATTAAGTGATAATTTATCATTAATGAAGACAGAAAATATAACAGAAAAATAGGACAAAAGATTTTCATCTCTCATATACATATTATTTCTTCAAGTGGGTTCTCGTATTTAAATTTCTAGGGTGATTGCTGGAATAACCTCAGTCATTAATAACCCATCCGTGTGGGTGAAAATTTCTGTGCATAGTGAATTAACTTAAGAACTGAATAAAATTTTTGTAGCCGCATATTTGAAGATCTCTGTATGAAAAATTCCGTGCATGGATATGTACCCAGAACTTATATAGTAATGTAGGAACATAGGTAACAGGAAAAATACTTGGGGATTAAAAAGTTGCTTTTTAATAGCATTTTTGGGTATATATATAGTCATAAAAATATAATGTACAGCACCACATGCTTTATGCCATTAGTTATCTACAATCTATTTCAATCAAATAACTAATTAATTTCCGTTAAATAGTAGTATATATGTCAATTCGTCTCAACTTGTGTCAAAAAGGAGTGGCCAACAGATAAATCACAACATCAATGAATATGAGAATGATAGTTAATTTACTAATGTAAATCATCTGAAAAACGATAACATTTCAAGACTTAACCTTCTTTATTGTTAATTATATATTTTTAGTTATAGCTACTACTAATTGAAGTTATAGTTTATATTGAAAGAGGGGGGGGGGAGAGAAAGACATGGACCTATGCATACCTATCATGAGGTCAAATACCCTTTGAATAAATTTTTTTTTTTTTGAAACATTCAAATATTTAAAATGAGATCAGTTAATATTCGGCAATAATTATATTCATATATAAAATGTACTGATTCAAATATCAAGTAGAAGAACGTATTTTTCTTAGCCTTACACCTACATGCTAACGGAAATTACAGATTATTGCAAGCTTGGGTATAGTCCAAATTCCAATTAAACTCTTCATGGAATTTCAGGAAAACGGTAAGGAAATGAAGAACGTGGTCCACAAGCACATGGCATGAGCAAGAAACGACGCGCATAAGAAGACGTTTTGACAGCTAGAAGGACCCTCTGCAAGTCTTGCACTGACTTTAGATATCAAGCATGGGCATTTATATTTGTGGTTATCTCAAATTCCCCATTTTGTAGGGAACCTTACCTTGTTTTCACTGTTCCATATAAAACCGTAAAAGGGGTCTTCTTAACTTGTGTCTTTTAACATGAACTCGGTCTGTATATGCTGTCCCTGCGTCTCTTGCAGTGACTGGCGCTTACTATTTGCCCCTTTTCCTATTGGATGCTCAAAATGCAGTTAAGGATAAGTTTCTCATTGGCCAATCAGCTGGAGCCATTCATAATTCCAACGAAATTAAAGGGTAGCGTGAGTATTCATGTCGCTTATGGCTCTGAGATATTACCAAAAGTCAAGAGATCCCTTGCATGAAACATTGAAACCTACATTTTATTTTACAAACATTAGGTGTTGTTTCTGATGAGAAGAATACATGTATAACAGTTATTACATATGTTATATTTCCGTTGATGACATATTACACATGTACTCTTCTCGCTCGAAAATAAATACTATAAGTATCTAAAGAACTATGCTTAAGTTTTGTCCTTCAAGAACAGATTGATTCCGCATATGTACAAATTATACATGTGAGCTGGCATGCGCTTTCCTTAGCTTGTTTGTAATCGTTCTAAATCTACAATTGTTCAGGGTAAAATTTACAGTTATTTTGACAAAAAATTAAAGCCAAAGGTAATGCAATTTATTTTAGGTTAGAGATTGTGGATAAAATTTGGCCAAATTTTTATAGTAGAATAAGGTTACCACAAGAGAATCTTTGAAGGGAATAATGCCAGCACTTTCCGCAAAAATGGTTCCAACCACAAAGCCTTTCATGTAATGGATAAGAGCTTGATAAACCACATGATGAAGGGATATAAAAGGCAAGAGCTAAAATTGGGCATTTCCATAGGAAGAATGGTGTTAAGCTCTTGGCCAATATTTTGAAAGGTGTTTGAAGGCAGGAAGCTATATGTCAAAAGAACTTAGCATAATTAATGTTGATTTCTTTTTGACAAAACTACGAGTTTAAGTGCAGTAATTATTCGGCTCATCAAGAATTTCCATTTGTTAAGGAGCTACATGAAAGTGGTGATTAGAAGGTAAAAAATTCTCTCCAACAGAGGGAACATAATGCATATTGAAGGCAAGCTCACATTCTTTTGACACAAATTCTACGAGAAACCTGATGTGACAAGTAGTTTCAAAAAATGGAAGTATGATGCTTTGACAAAGAATACTTAATACAATTTCTCCAATCGGGTCGAGTGGGTTATAGGTTAGGCTAGGTCAGGTTACATGGTAGGTTTCTAGGTAGGGTTGGATTGAATTGAGTTATAGGTTTTATTGGGTTGGTTTTATTATGGGTTATGTGGGGTAGGATTGGGTTGATTTAGAATTGTATGGGTTGGGTTTGGATATGGGTAATGTTGGGTTCAAGTTGAATTGGTTTGGGTTGATTTATAAATCTATAGGTTAGGTTAACTTGGGTTATATATAGTTTGGGCCAAGTTGGGTTGGGTTTGACTGTAGTTATCTTGGGTAGGGTTGGTTATGAGTTAGGTTGGTTTAAAATTGTATCGGTTAGGTTAAGTTGGGTTGGGCTGAGTCTGCAAGATCGATTTGATTATGATTTATGTTAGGTTTGGTTGGTTATGCATTGGGTTAGTTTTAGAATTTAATGAGTTGGGCTCATTTGGGTTACAGCCTAGGTCGGGCTAGGTTGGTTCATAATTATATAGGTTGGGTTGGTGGGTTTAAAGTTAAGTAGCTTAGGTTGACTTGGGTTATAGTTTAGGTCGGGTGGGTTGGTTCATCAGTACGAGGGTTGGTTGGGTTATGATATGGGTCAGGTTGGGTTTGGTTATAGGTTATGTTGGGTTGGATAGAGTTTGTTTGGTTTAGAAATATATATGTGTTGGGTTAACTTGAGTTACAATTTGTGCTAGGTCGAGTTGGTTCAAAAGTATATGGATTCGGTTGGATTATCGGTCAACTTGATTTTGGTCATGATTATGGTGGGTTAGGTTGGATTAGTTTAGAATTTAATGGGTTAGGTTACAACTTTGGTCGGGTTCGTTTAGTAGTATATGAGTTGGGATTAGTTATAGGCCAGGTCAGGTTGACTTTGGTAAATGATGGATAAGGTTGACATAGGTTATAGTTTGGGTCGAATTGGTTTAAAGTTACATGGGTTGGGTTGAGTTGGGTTA
This sequence comes from Ammopiptanthus mongolicus, assembly GCA_039655645.1. Lineage (NCBI taxonomy): Eukaryota > Viridiplantae > Streptophyta > Magnoliopsida > Fabales > Fabaceae > Ammopiptanthus > Ammopiptanthus mongolicus. The sequence continues at coordinate 89,041,216 of CM077345.1, forward strand.
TGAGTCAAATTAGGTTAAAGTACAAGTTAGGTTTAGATATAGGTTAAGTAGGGTTGTGTTGAGTTCGGTTATAAGTTCTTTTGGGTTGGGTTTATTGTGGGTTATGTTGGGTATGGATTGAGTTGGTTAAAAATTGTACAGGTAGGACTAACTTGGGTTATAATTTAGCTTGTGTTGGGTTAGTTCATTACTATATGAGTTGGGTTGGGTCAGTTTTGGTGATATGTTATGTTGGGCTTGTCTGCCTATGGGTTGGACTGGTTTTAGAATTTCATGAGTTGGGTTGACTTGGGTTACAGCTTGGGTCAGATCAGGTTGGTTCATAATTATTTGTTTTGGTTTAGATTTTGGTAGGTTGAGTTATGGGATGGGTCGAGTTGGGTTTGGTTATTGGTTATTTTGGGTGGGCTTGAGTTTGGTTGGTTTGGAATTATATGTGTTAGGAATTTAGGATATATGGGTTAGAGTTTGCATCAGGTTAGGTTGGTTCAAAGTATATGGATTAGGTTGGGTGATGGGTCGAGTCTATTTTGGTTAAGCTCATGCTGGATTAAGTTGGATTGGTTTATAATTTAATGGGTTGGGATCGATAGAAATTTGGTCGTGGGTCGAATTGATCCAGAAGTAGAAGTAGATGGCTTAGGTTTGTTTGTAGTTTAGTTTAGGTTGACTTGGGTACATGTTGGATTGGGTTGACATGGGTTACAGTTTGGGTCGAGTTAATATAGAGTTATATAAGCTAAGTTGATCGGGTTAGGTCAGGTTATAGGTTGGGTAGTTATGTTTGGATATGGGTTATATTGGGTTAGGTTTGTTATGGATAATGTTGGGTTAGCTTGGGATGGTTATGGTATGAGTTGATTTAGAATTGTATGGGCTGGATTGAGTTGGATGTGGATATGGGTTAGGTTGAGTTGGGTTGGTTTATAAATCTATTGATTGTTTTAAATTGGGCTAGGCAAGGTTATGTTAGTTCGAAATTATATGGGTTAGGTTGGTTTCAGAATTAAATGGGTTGGGTTGCCTTTTGTTACAATTCAGTCGGCGTGGGTTGGTCCATAATTATATGGGTTATAAGATCAGTCGGGTTGGGTTGGTTTAGAAATTTATGGGTTGGGTTGATTTGGGTAATAGCTCGAGGCGGGTTCGATCTAGTCAGGTTTGGTCATGATTATGTTTTGTTAAGGTTGGTCAAATTATGTTGGTTTATAATTTAATTGCTTAGCTTAACTTGGATACAACATGAGTCGAGTCTGGTTGACTTAGGTACATGTTAGATTGGGTTGGGTTGAACTGGGTTATAATTTAGGTCATGTTGGTTTGGAGAGTGATGTATCTTGTTAGATAAGGGTACATGTTGGATTTTGTTATGAGTTAGGCAGAGTTGAGTTATAGGTTCTATTGGGTTGGATTATTAGTTGGGTTTCTTATGAGTTATGGTGGTTTGGATTTATTATGGGTTACGTTGAGCCGGGTTGGTTTTGGGCTTGTTTGATTTAGAATTGAATGAGTTGGATCCGCTTGAGTTTGGATATGGGTCATGTTTGAGTTAGGTTGAGTTGGATTAGGTTGGTGTAAAAATGTATGAATTGGGTTAACTTGGGTCATAGTTTAGGCCGAATTAGGTTTGTTTTGGATTATAGGGGTTGGGTTATATGTTGGGTGTGATTATGGCTATGTTGGGTTTGGTTGGGTTGGTTATGGGTTATGTTTAGTTGGTTTTTGAAATTAATGGGCTGGGTTGACTTGGTTTATTGGTTATGTTAGCTTGGTTTATAACTAGGTGTGCTGGGTTGGTTTAGATATTGATTAGTTGGGATAGGTTACAAGTTAGTTCAGGTTGGTTTACATTTTACAAGTTAGATTAGACTGGATTTGAATTATATGGTTTTAATTATTCGATCAAAATTGCGCTTATATTTTATGCATGTTATAATTTGAGATTAAATAGATCCATCACAACTTTTACCTTTATAATTTTGAGATTATAATTTTGAATCAAAATTTCATCGCAACTCACTAACTGAAGTTATTAAACTAAAAAAATTTATAGCAAGGGGTGATCATGACAGATTAATTTGTCTCCATCTAAATAACTACAATATATAATGAAACCACATAATGCTTTTAAATAAAATATATATTAGTCCATTAGGAATTACAAGTTATGATTTCAAAACTTTATGACAAATTTTGAGTTTCGATCTTAGAATATTGATAAGATAACATTTCACTCACATCGATATATATGATATACCAATGTAATGTTATATATAATGTATAATAATGTTCAACTCTGTTCATATAAAATATGACATCACATGAGGTATCAAATCTAAATATATATAAAAAAGACATTATCAACTTCAAAAAAACTTTCAAAAAAATAAAAAAAAAAGTCATTATCTAAAAGTTTTCCTTAACTCGACTCTCGTGTAAGAAAAAGAATCACAAAAACTAATTTAACAATTGATTTTTTTTCAAGTGCAAGTAATAAAATTTGTATATGGTACTAGTATCAACGTCTTGTGCAGTTACTTCACTTTATTTTGATGCTCATTGAAGTAACTAGTAATAAGATGCATCATTTCAGTTTCAGTGTCAATGACACAAAGAATCACAAGAACTAATTTAACAATTGAATTTTTCCAAAGTGCAACTATTGTATATGGTTCTTTAAAAAAAAATTTTTTTTGTATATGGTAGTTTCAACGACGTCTTGCACAGTTACTTCACTTTATTTTGATGCTCATTGAAGTAACTAGTAATAACATATCATTTTATGTGGACCACAAACTCATGTGCATGGATGACCATGTGAAGGAATCTATTGTGATGTATTAAAATAACACTTTTTTTTGGAAATAGATCCTCTCAATTTGAAAAAATTTGACATAACTAATTTTATGATTCCATCATTCATTGTTTTAAATCTCATTTTTAAAAGAGTTTAATTACTATACATTATCAGTGTAAAATTTTTTATACTGACAACCAATCAGAAATCATGATGCGTGTGATTTTTGAGGTAGTTAGGATAAGAGTCAAAAACTTTAGCTTATATGGTAATTTCTGATTGATTGTCTGTGTAAAAAAAATTTACATTGATAGTGTATATCAATTAAATCCTTTTTAAAATAAAAATATATTATATAATGAATGATAAGATCATGCAAATTAATCATGTCAATTTTTTTTTCAAATTGAGAGGATTCATTTCCAATTTTTTGTATATTTAATTTGGATTTAATTGGTATGTACCGTCAGTATAAAGATTTTTTATACAGACAACCAATCAGAATTTGTCACATAAGCTAAAATGTTTGATTCTTATCCTAACTATCTTAAAAGTCATACACAATGATTTTTAATTGGTTGTCAATATTTACACTCACAGTATATAATAATTAAACTCATTTAATTTAAATTCGAGGCCCATAAAAAGGAGAAACATTCATAATCAGACAATGGGCCGCATGTCGTAGAAAGCACTTTCTTGCCACTTTTCAAAGCCGTTTGCCTAAAGCATGTTCTTGATAAAATTAACATTTAAACGGTAGTATACGATTGTTATCATTGTCTCTCTTTCCACATTCTTGGGAATTACAAGGAAATTTAATTAATTTCTAATATTTTGAAGGGAAAGTAAGTCGTATGCATGTGTATCTATCACAAACTAAATAAAGATATAAAAAACTCGGTTGGAATTGCATTAAGCCATGAAGTGCTGATTGACGATAATGCTACATTAATCTGGTACTCTATCTCGCAAGTATTGAGGGCCTAACGCTTAAGGCTCTGGTTGTGTGCCATAAGATTAGGCTTCACGCATGATAACTTTCTGAACTCGTTGGTATGAAATTATTGGGCCGAGCTGGATTTGAATCAGTATAGACATATTGTCAACGAATTTACAGTCCGTTCCCATTAACCGCTCGGGCATCGACCCTGAAAAAATCAATTTAAGTCTTTATTGATAATCCATGATCAACTTCCTTTCGTAGTAACCTACCTACCCCTAGGGGAAGTAGAATCCCCGCTGCCTCCTTGAAAGAGAGATGTCCTGAACCACTAGACGATGGGGGCATACTTGCCCGTCCGAAGTAACTTTCATCAACTAGCACTAGTTTGATGTAAATCTTTAGGAGTAATTCATCGAATTGCTTCCAGATGGATTTCCTCGTGTGTAGGATATCGGCCATGCCCCACAAGGTTGATATATTATCGGATAAGTAGATGAAAAATATGTTTGAGGAATATTGATTTTTTTTTTTTATTTTAATTGTTTTTTGATTAAAATATTGTTTCATATATAATCTATCATGTTTGACAATTAATTTAAAGTTATAAAAAGAACTTTTTTGGGAAAAAAACTATTTTATGTCATCTAATTTGTTTTAGCTTAAAATTGTTGTGATTTGATTATTTTTCATTCTCAAAACTTCCTTTCCTATTTAATCGTACAAAAATAACTTTAAAATAAATATTATTAAATTATACAAATAATTTCTTATCTTTTTTTCATATTGTACTATATAAAAATATTTTTTTCACCACCCAAATAAAATAGATTATCTTAAAATCGCTTTTCATCAAATATATCTAAACAAAAACAGATTCTGATTATAATCGATTATCAGTATAATCTATTTTTTTCAGCTTTCCTAAATACACTCTAATTTTCTATTTGTTATAGATTAAATAAAATTATTTTCATGTAAAATAATTTTAAGTTTATTTTTTATAAATTTTTAAATAAAGTAGAAGCTAATTTATATTTATTTATAATTATAAAAATGATTTTAATGAGAAGTTAAAAAAATAGCCTCAGATTTTTTCAAATTAATATTTTTTTTTTCAAATCTTACTTATTTCAATAGCTGATTCAAATAGGTAATTTCACAAAATAAATGATTATTTATTTAAAAAAATATTTTTTCCCGCAAAAAGACCTAAACAAAGGGACTCTAAATGCAAAAAAAGCTAAATAAAAAAGGTCCAACAAGCTTAATATGATAGAAGTTTAAAAATGATTTTACATTCGAAAGTGATTTTAAGTTGTCTCGAAATAAATAATATTGAAAAATGTTTTTTCTTATGAAATTACAATAAAGGACATAAAAACAATTTTCAATAAGCTTGTTTGGATAAAAAAATGTTTTTTGAACATGATAAAAATTAATAATATAATTTACATATTATTATATCATAATATTTACATCAAAATAATTTAATTTAATAATTTATATAAAAAAATGTGAAGATATTAGCGATTATTTTATAAAATTTAAAGGGAGAACTTCCTCAAAAAAAAATATGATTCTCTCTCTTCTTGAAAGAAAACATTTTTCACATAATTTAGACATAATAAATTACGAACCACGCTAAGTCTTTTAGTTCATTTCAAATTTGTTCATATCAAAAATAAGTTTTTTAGGTCATTTCAAAACACGCCACAAATAAAAAATTATGTTAATGTATCATTAAATGAGTTAACTATGTCGACAATTATTTTAAAAATTAACTCTCTGTTTTAAACAAAAAAATTGACCTCTTTTAATCAAGATGTTGTTTGGGTAATATTAATTCTTACCCAAACATTTATTTTTCATGGTAAAATATATTTTTCAATAGAAGCTAGTATGTTTGGATAAACTGATTAAATTTCAAAACAACTGTTTTTATGAGAAAAACCCATTTTTAGAGAAACTAGAAGTTTGAAGCTTATTTAAAAATATGTTAGATTTTTTTGAAATCAATAACATTCTTCTTATTTTATCCCTACAAAACTAACTACTAAACAAATATTATTAAATTATACAAATAACTTTACACTCTTTTTAGTAATTTACTATGTTTTTTTTACACAACCGAAACGAAATAGAATATCTTATAATCGCTTTTCAGCAAACACATCCAAACATAAAACTGATTATATTATAATTGATTATTGAAATAATCGAATTTTCGCAACTAATCCAAACACACACTAAAGATGTAACAACACATGATTTAATAGTTTATGATGAAAATGAATTGAATTAAATTACCTATTAAATATGCATGTGTATAAAGATTCTTAGAGTATTGGATCTGATTTAAAGAGTTGAATATACAACATATATATGTGTACAGGGATGCGTAGTTGCTGCCTGGTAGCAGCTCACTATACTTATATTAGTTTTAGAACGAAAATTTGTTGACCAAAAAAATGGTATTTCGGTGTCTTCTATAAATCAAATGTTGGGAATGAGTACAAATATTAATGAGTTCTGATTTTATTTTCTTAAATGTCAAATTGTTATTGATATGGGACAGAGAAAGTGACAGGGAATTGGGATAGAAGATCTTCATTCCTAGTTTTAACCCATCATGACAGGTTATTAGGGATCACAACTATTAAATTGGTTATTTAGTTAATTGATAGTTATAAACATTTTCAGATAGTTAGTGATTAATTATTATTACTTTGTATTTGTTGTATATATAACACCTCTTGTACATGAATTCAATCAATGAATTTCATTCACACAATTCTCAATCTCAATAGGTATTAGTAGGGAAATTTATTTGCGTTCTCTGATTTATCACTAATTTTTTAGTTCTTGCTTGTGTTGTTCAAGCCTCTTTATCTTTTTCTCTATTCGATTCTTGGTTTCTCCTATGGCTCACATGGATGATTCAATCCTTTTCTTTCTTCATCCTTCGGACAATCCGAGTATTGTTTTGGTTTCTCATCCACTCAATGGAGACAATTATAGTTCTTGGCTCAAAGCTATGAAGATGACACTCTTTGGGAAAAATAAATTCGGTTTCGAGGATGGCTCCATCGTTGAACCTGGCTATACCCTCCTCAAACATAAATCAAAGACTATTGCTAGTATTATGAAGTTTTTGCCATGGTCAAAACACAGTTTGGTGTGACCATCAAATGTTTGAGATCTGACAATGCGAAGAAGTTGCCCCTCACTAAATTTCTTCAGACACTGGGCACACTTCATCAATTCTCATGTGTAGAAAGACCTAAACAGAACTCAGTTGTTGAGAGGAAACATCAACATGTGCTCAATGTTGCCCACTTTTTGTACTTCCAGTCCAAATTACCCATATCCTTTTGGGGTGAATGAGTTTCCATGCATTCTTGATTAACAGGCTTCCCTCACCAATTTTGCATAATAAGTCTCCTTACCAAGTTCTTTATGGTTCAGAACCCGATTCCCAGTCAACGAGGTCCTTTGGTTGCCTCTTCTTTGCTGTTGCATTACCATCTACCAGAAACAAATTCACACCACGAGCTACACCTAGAGTTTTTGTTGGATATCCACTTGGATACAAATGATGTAGACTTAATGACTTGAACACAAGAAAAATTTTCATTTCTAGAGACATGACCTTCCATAAAACCATCTTTCCCTTCCAAACACTGCCTGATACATGTGCTCAAACGATTCAATGACATTGTCATTCCTCTTCCCATTCCTGAATCCTTTTCACTCCTACACAATGCTTCCATCAACCCTGAAACCGAGCAACTTCCTCTTTCTGCTCTTCCTCGCAGATCCAATAGAGCCACCATAACCCTGCATATCTAATTGATTATGCATTGACCACTCAACCTTACCCTATCCAACATTTTTGTTCCTTAGCAAGACTTGGCTCTTCATACAAGTCCTTCATCAATCAGATATCCACAACTTATGAATCTCAATTTTTCCATCAGGCTATGAAATTTCCTGAGTGGCTCCAAGCAATGATTGATGAAATTCAGGCATTGGAGGCCAACAATACATGGTCCTTGATACCTCTTCCATCTCACAAGCATTGCATCGGTTGTCGATGGGTCTACAAGGTGCAATACAAACCCAATTGTTCTATTGGTCATTACAAAGCCTGTTTAATGGCCAAGGGATATACCCAGGCCAGCAGGCTGGGATTGATTTCTCAGACACCTTTTCTCCAGTTGCCAAACTCACTTCAGCGAGAGTTCTCCTTCTTAAATAATGACGATCTCTTTAAAGAAGTGTACATGGAATTGCCTAAGGGATACAAAACTACAAATCCCAAGCTTGTTTGCAAGCTAAATAAGTTCCTCTACAGGCTTCGACGGCCTCACGCGAATGGTTTTGCAAATTTTCATTTACTCTGCTTAACCATGACTTTGTGGAGTCAAAGAATGACTACTCATTATTCACTTCAGGATATGGTTCATCCTTAGTCGTTCTACTTGTCTATGTAGACAATATTATATTGGCACGGCCAGATATCCAGAGAGTTCATGCTACCCAAATTCTCTTCCAATCTTTATTCAAGCTAAAGGTACTTGGTAACTTGAAGTACTTCCATAGGTTGGAAATTGCCAAGTCGTCTAAAGGCATCTCCTTATCCCAACGAAAGTACACCTTGACCTTTTTGGAGGATATTGGTTTCCTGAGTTACAATCAAGCATCTCTGCCCGTGAACCTAAATCTGAAATTGAATGCTAAGGATGGTGAGTTGTTACCTGATCCTTCTCTTTACAAACGTCTAGTTGGATACTTGATGTATTTGACCATATCTCGGTCTGACATTTGTTTTCTAGTCCACAAATTAAGTCAATACATGTAAGCCCCTCACACTCCTCACTAGGAAGCAGTCCATCACTTATTACAGTTCCTTAAATCAACACTTGGTCAAGGGTTACTCTTTTCAGCATCTAATTCACTGAATTTCACCGCTTATGTTGATGCTGATTGGGGAAGTTGTTTGGATACTCGGAGGTGCAGTATTGGATTTTGTGTCTTTCTTGGAGATGCTCTCCTCTCATGGAAATCCAAGAAGCAACCAGTGATTTCTAAGTCTTCTGTCGAGGCTGAATATCACTTATCCTCGGTTGCCAGTGAAATAGTATGGTTGACAGGACTATTGCAGCAAGTCTTCTGTCGAGGCTGAATATCACTTATCCTCGGTTGCCAGTGAAATAGTATGGTTGACAGGACTATTGTAGCATTTTGAGGTTCCCATTACCTCTACCATGATCTTTTGTGACAATCAATCGACCATACATCTAGCTTCCAATCTCGCTCATCATGAGCGTTCCAAGCACATCAACATAGACCATCATTTCATCACGAAATTGGTTCAATCCAACCTCATCAAACCCATTCATATCAGAAGCCAACATCAATTAGCCGATCTCTTCACAAAGGCCTTGTCATCCCCTCTTTTCTCTGCTTTCATCCACAAGTTGGGAATAACCAATATCTATTCTCCACCTTGAGGGGGTATTAGGGATCACAACTATTAAGTTAAATCACTTATTTAGTTAATTGGCAGGTATAACCATTTTCAGTTAGTTACTGATTTGTTATTATCACTTTCTATATGGTGTATATATAACACCTCTTGTACATGAATTCAATGAATGAATTTCATTCACATAATTCTCACCCTCAATACTGGTAGAGATAGATCAATGAAGGTCAGCTCATATATTAGTTTAAAAATACCCACTTGACGTGCCTTTGTAACTTCACGTTAATTTCTAGACATGATTTCTTATAAACTTTGGCAAGATGTCTTTTTCTTATATTCAAATACCTTGTTACGAGACGTAAACAAAGTTTTTATGATACTTGTTTAGAACTTAAAGTGGGCAATATATAGTGCATCTCAAGCAAATTAATTAATTAAGCATAGATCGATCAAGCCACATGCTCAGTTTTATTTAAGAAGATTTTCTTATATATCTTCTTATTAATCTTTCACTTATTCAAAAAATATACTAAAAAGTCAATATATTATTTAATATTTTACATATATAACATGTCTTATGTGTCAATTTAAGTGAGGAAAAAGATTTATAAAAAAGATTTACTCTTTCAAATTTCAATTTCATCTAACATCGAATGCTGTCACGCTTAAAATCGGGAACGTAATATGAATATCGCAAAAGATTGAAGGTAAATAAAAATAAAAATAAAAAAGGAGAGTGTGTAATTTGCTACTACCAGTGCAGTGGACTCGTACAGAATATCCACCGCAAAATTTTGACTCAACGAGGCATCAACTCTTGCATGCAGGGGATTTCTGCAGAATTGTTCCCATAATCAATTGATCGTCAACACTCTCCAATCTCTATGTTTTGGTACAAGTTTTAAATACTTTGACTTTTTTTTTTGATTAAAAAATACTTTGACTTTTAATCTTTTAAATAAATTTCTATGGCGTCTAAAGTCTTCAAAAAGTCACAAATTAAAGACTATATATACATGAGAGGATCGTTCCATTTCAACACGGGTTAGCTAATTAATTCGAAAGCATGCGAATGACCCAATTTCGATAGTCTTTGACATGTAAGTGTATAATCATTCACCACTAATTAAGTTCCCAAAGGTCCACAAGCAGGGGCGGAATGTGTAAGATTCAATATTAATTTTTAAAAAAATGAGTTCGATTCAAGCAAATATCCTGACCTATTAATATAGACTTTTTCTTGAGGATCAGCCTAACCTATCACGAAAAATTAAAGTTTTACATGTCCCGAAAGTCTATTTACATATATATTTTACAATAAAACTTTCATATATCAGTCAAAAAACTTCAACTTTTAAATTTTTAGGTATGACCTATAACAAAATTATTAATTCTATATACATAAACTAAATACACTATATTATATAACTAATATATATTTATATATATAAATAAATTGGCCTGACTGATAGGTTAAATATGTTTTTTCAAAAGCTCAAGCCTTAATCTACATAGTTAAATAAGTCTTTTGAGAAGCTTAAGCGTCTGACTTGTTTGCTAAATAGATCAGACTAATATAGGTCGAAAAGTGTCTAAGCTGCATTCCTTTGATGAACCACCTGACTTATTCTCATCCCTAATGAGATGGTAAGCAACTTGGCCCATTGAGATAATTAGGATGTGAGTTCAAATCATAGAGAAACAATTATAGTGAAGATCACATAACTTTCCTACTCCCGTGGTTGAACATATGTTAGTCTAAGGGGCAATTCAAATAGACCAAACCCGTTTGGATACATCATGATCTCCCAAAAAAAAGTATTAAGACCTAACCCAACTTACTAACTTGGTTTGACCCAAAAGTTATTTGGAATGAGTTTGAGTTATAAAAATTAAACACAATGTGTTTTGTTTTAGGTGTTAATTAGGATCAAGTTATACTTTGAGTCTTGTTCAAATTATATTTCGGTTAGTTTCAACCCGACCCAATATTCTACATTATTCTAATACATACATTTTTTTATAATTATTTATAAATAATAATCTTTTTTTAACTTAAATTAACAACTTTAGCATAATATGATAATATATATTTATAGTGATATTATTTGTGTTAAATATGTATGAAATGTACATTAATTTTAGTTTTTGACTTTTATAATTTGATGACCTAGTAAGAAAAATGTTCAAATTTATATATTAAATTACATATCAAGTTGACCCAATTTTAGTATAATCTAAGACGAATTCAAATTAAAAAAAATGAAATGATAAAAATATCGAATTAGCTTGGGGTAAGGCCCATACTCACTCCTTGGACACTCTTGCAACAACTTACTAGGTTGACTATACTTTCATCTAACCTTAAGTTTTTCCTTCCACCATTTGCTCCATCCTTTTGTTTTATGTGGCTTCTATGAGGTCTCCTTCATCGCGGATCCGCATTCACCTCGCTTCGCACGGCCCCTTCCTCCATGACGCCTAGCTGCTAGCGACCAGGAGGCTACCCCCTATTCTCTGGTGCCATCGTGATAGAGATAGATGAGGGAGGGACAGTAAGGATTGAGATGAGTGAAATAATGAAATGAAAAATGATATGATGTGGGCAGGTATATTGTAATATCATGTGGAACAACTTGATCTATGGTTATTTATAGTCTTTCACTGTGAGAGATATATTAGATAACTCACCCTAGATAAAGCCTTGTTTTATCTAGAAACTTAAAAAAAAACACAGTAATTGTTATTCAATATTATTCTATATATTATGTTTTATTTGTGTCATTTTTTAAACTATTATTTTAATAAAATTTATAAATTCAAAGTCTAACTATTTTATTATAAATCTGTTTATTTTGTTGAAGTACAATTTGAGGTGATAAAAGTATCAATATAAAATTATTATTTTTTCGGAACAAAAAGTAAGTATTCTGGCTAAAATGTGTCTAAATTAAATTTAAATTTATCATTTAATTATAATATTTGTACTATATGTTAAAATAAAATTTGATGACTCAATTTCAATTTCAAATTAAATATATTAAGCTCAATCACAAGTGACAAAAACGTTCTTAAATAGTTTTATTTGGTTTTTTAATGAACACATTTTTATATATATTTTTGCGATAAAAACTACTTCTGCTTGTGTATATGGTTATGAGCGTAAAATATTAATTTAGATGAGAGGCCAAACTCACTAATTTAGAAGTGCCCTCTGAATATTTTATGGGGCATAAGACATAAGAGCATCTGTTTGTTTCACGTTCACTTCGGCTAAAACAAAGAAAAGTTCTTAATCAATATACATGTATGCATTTCTTTTTTTCTATGCCTAAGATGCTGAATCACCCCTTTAAATTAATAGCAAACAGATATAGGCGACACAGTAAGTACGAGTCCCAGGGAAAGCGAGGCTTCTCCTAACCAATATGTCTGTCTGTTGATAAGTTCATGCAATCATGTTGGCCATCAGCCAGGGAAGAAAATAAGAGTATAAGAGACCTTGTGGCCCCCAGCCCCATGAGGGTAATAATCTTCTGTCTTATTTTGATGTATTACATCATGTTTTAATTGTAAAATTTTTATTTAATAATAAAAAAGTAAAATATTCCTACATGACAAAATATTATTGGTTGAGATATGATATAGTACATCAAAATAAGATATGAGATCCTCATGAAGTAACATCACAAAACAGGCTTGGCCAGTGGTATGTAGAATCCGAATTGTCTGCAGTATCAAATTCACGTATTTGTCGCAGTTGTGTAATTTATTATGATTAAATTTACTTCTCTTAACTCTTTATTTTTGATTTGTTTTATCCAAAAAAAAAAAAATAACAAAAAAATATAAGTGAAAAGAAATACTAGTAGGCAAGAGCACGAATCTTAATCGTTGTATGTATGTTTTGCTAGACCCAAGTTTAATAATATCACCTACCCCGTATGGCCATATGACTTCACTATAGAGTATAAATAAACATATATAGTTATATACTTATAGGGATATGTAAGTTTAGAGCCTGTTTGGTAAAATTAGCTGTTAGCGGATAAGCTAGCTGATAGTAGATAGCTTATAGCGGATAGCGGATGAGGTAGCTGATAGCGGATAGCGGATAAGCTAGCTTATTTTCTGTGGAAGTGTTTGGTAAAACTAGCGTTTGAACTAGCTGAAAAATATAAAATGACATAAAAGGACATCTTCATTAATGATTTTACATAAAAGAGAGAGAAGAGAATAAAGGTAGAATTAAATGAAGATAATAAGGATAAAAGTGGAAAGAAAAATGAAACGCTATAAGCTATAAGCTCAAACGCTACTTCAAGTAGCGTCTGGAAAAAACGCTATAAGCTCGTGAAAAAACGCTATAAACTCGTGACAGAGGCGCTTACCAAACGGGACTACTTTCTCATTCGCTATAAGCTATCCGCTATAAGCTCGTAGGAATGTCTTGCCAATCAGGCTCTTAGTTTCCTTTCTCTGCCTCTACTTTTTTCCTTCTTTATGATTTAGAGATTGACATAAGTGTGAAAGTATCTTTTAGTTTTAGGTACTCAACCATCACAGACTGACATTATTGACCAATGCAAAGCTTTTTGACATGATAAATTGTCTTGGAACCGTTCGTTAGCTTGACTGCTTGAGTAGTTGTCCTAGAGGATGAAATATTTGCGGACTGATGTGTCCTTTTGGACCCGAGTTGCCCATTTTAATACAATGTCAGTCACAATGGTAAAGTTAGGTAGGATTGGATTGTTTATTAAAAAATATTATGGATAAAATTCTTTTAAAATAAGTAAAAATATAAATTAAATAAAAAATTAAAAATATATTTATTTTTGATTAATTAAAATATATTAAGATATCAATCTATTTTAACTAATTAATGATAGGAATATCCTTACTTTTCTTTAATAAATCCTCAACGTGACATCAGACCAGATTTGGTATGTTATGTATCATGCATCATAACAAAGTCTTCCCATTGACCTACCTTTGATATTCGTGTTAATATTGATTAGGATTAGGATCAGGATCATTGATTAATTAACCAAACAAACAAACAAGGCTTTGGCTTTTTTAAATTTGACGCTAGTGGTATCTCCATGAGGTGCGTGCATTCCCACCTAAGAACCGGCCTCTTGCTGGCCATGGCCATAAGCTAATAAATATTATAATTGTTTTTTAAGGGTGTTAATAACAGATGTCCTAAGATTATTATTTAAGAAATCTAATAAAAGTATGTATTTATTAAAAAATTAAATAGAATACTCCTTCAAATATTAAATGCATTATTTTTTAATAATAAATTTTTTCTTTTGTTTTCTTAATCAATATCCTAAGAGCACTGATTAATATTCTCCAATTTTTTAATTTGATCTTTGACAAGTATTTTCACATCCTTTAAATGTGACGAATCTCGTCCGGGATATTGAAATTGTCTCATCCTATAGGGATTGTTCCAGCAACAAAGCTATTATTATTAGCATTTAAGATTGGATCCAATCGAAAAAATGTATTGATTCATATAATAAGTTTAAGAGTTATTTTATTGTTCAAAAGTTTTAAACAATTTGGATTCAAGCTTCCCAATTTATATGCATTTTAATTGTCTTTATTTTGCCCTATATGAAACTTTATTCTCCAATACTCTCCCTTAAGTTTAACTGGAGGTCCAGTTGTGACTTGCTCAAATTGATTTTAGTTTTTTTCTGGGCTTGTACTCATTTTTTTTAGCGTTAGAGGTCTCAAGTCCATTTCTTTTTTTTTTTGTTGCCCGGACTTGTGCCATTTTTTTTTAGAGTCAAAGGCCTCAGTTTTTTTTTTTTTGTGATTTTTTTTAATGATCTCTGATACCATATTAGCATTTAAGATTGAACCCAATTGAAGGAATGAATTGATTTGTATAATAAGTTTGTTAGTTACTTTATTGTCCAAAAGGTCTAGACAATTTGGACTCAAGCTTCTCAACTTATATACATTTCAATTGTCTTTATTTTGTCCTATGTGAGATTTTATTGTCCAACAATTGCCTTGCACAACAACAGAAAAAGGATTCGACAACGTTTATTTTTTGCCTATAACAGCGCTTACAAGCGTTGTCCATGTAACTGTGGTGGTAGGTTGGAAGGCACAGGCAGCGCTTCTGAAGCGCTGTCTAAAAGACAATCAAGAAAGTGCTATCTTTGTTGTGACTAAGCGCTGTCTTATAGGCCCTCCCTAAACACAGCGCGTTCTTGAGGAAGTGCTGTCTAATTCTCTTTTAGATAGCGCTTTCTTGAGGAAGCGCTGTTTTTGGTTTATTTTAGACAGCTACCCTTTTTTTTTTAAAGTTTACATGCTTTCTCAATTATCCTCCTGCACTCAGCAAAATCAACACACATACCAGCTACAATTTCTCATCAAAATCAGTACATATATACCAAATTAAAATAACCATTTAAGTACAATTTCTATACCTTACTAACACATTATACAAAAGTAAGGTTACAAATTTAATTGCATATACAAAAACAAGCATGCTCTTAAAATTTCTACTACACTACTAACAGTACTAACAGGTTCACTAACAACACTTATATACACTATGTACTATATAGCTTCACTAACAACACTTTACACTACATACTATAGCTTCACTATGTACTATATACACTATACTAGCTAACTGCAGGTGCACTTCACATATCTAAGCTTGCTGCTGCCCCTGCGCATAGGATACACACAACTTAAATTTACAACACATGCATCAACAAATTACATATACACACACAATCACTTGCACAATGCACACAAACCTAATAGGAGAGGCACTACTCTAACGTATAACATCAGAATATGTGTACTACCTTTATTTTTGGATAAAATTCGTAACAATATAGCGACGCCACTCTTCCCTGAGTTCAATAAGTTGGTCATCATAATAACTGTCACATTTACACTCAGGAAAGTACTGCGAAATGAAAATTAAATCAAGTTAATTAGAATTAAAGTACATTCGGTTAGTGGTATAAAATGTAAGTGTAATTTAATTATAAAACTAGAACTAAAATATTACATACCGTCGTTGGGATTTGCGTTTGGTTTTGAACGACGATATCCTTGATAAACTTCAGGACATAGTAGCCACAATCGTTGCTATTTAGTTGGTAGGAGCACTATAAAACCAAAAATAATAAATTAAAAGTTTCAATTTAATTTTTAACCTAAATAATTGCATAAGAGTTTTTTGTAAATACCTCTATAGATATCCATTTAGTCTTGGATGACTTAGAATATCTTGACTTGGCTCCTTCACTACAGGCACGATAAATTAGCAAAGCCCTGATTTCAAAATCAAATAACTTCATTAAGTTACATAATCATGATCACTATTTATATATATGAAGATAAAAATAAATGCATATATACTTACTGATTATAGATATCCTTCATTTTTTGGCGAATGTTATAATCAGTATGCAAGGGGTCTAAATAGTACACCGTGTCTTCGTTGGGATTGATCGCTAACAATACCCAATGTTGCCTACAAAAAGGTTTATTAGTTAGCAATCATCACATTTCACAAAAGAAAAAAATATCATTAACTAAGTCATACACTATGATTTAATGACTCACCCTACGTTGCATGGTGACAAAAACAAGGTCTCATAATCTGGATTTGCTAATGACAAGCGATCAGCTATATATTGTTTATGCCCAGATCCTACTTGCATAGCTGTTCGTAAAGAGCATAGAAATCTGAACCTTTGAGTCTTTTGTTCTGGTACCAGGAACATATGATACAAGTATCTAAAATTAAAACATGTATACAAATTAATAGATTAATAATAACATCAAAATTTTGGACGAGATATAACCTTTAAAGTTTGATGTAGTACCTGAGATATATAATAATAATAGAGAACCCCAATCATTCATGATTAAGGATTTCTTTGATTTTTGTATCACCACCGAGCATTAATGTGTGCTCATAACCCAGAATGTCTTCCTCCATATGAATCATAACTTGATCATTCCCCAATATTGTTAGCACATGGATTCTAAGGTAGACTATGAAATATGTATCATGTGCTAGAAGAGCCCGCGAAGGCTGAGATTTGTTCCCGTTCTTTACTGGGGATGTAACTGACCCCTTTGTGTGCTCCTTGCCAGCCACAGTAGGGGAAGGCCAGGATTTTGTCACTTTCATTCCAGCTATGTTCTCCGACCCTTTGCCCTTGCCCTTGGATTTGGATTTTTGGGGTGCCTATATAAAAAACATTGCAATACATTAATGAGTTAGTGACCACCTAATTTAACAAACATATCAGATACACCTATGAGGTTGATTGGCCATGCCACATAGGTACCTATTGCCTATTCCACTGTCATGACATCTGCCTCCTCAAGTGGTTTAGGCAATGGTGCATCACCCTCAACACCAAACTCAACTGCAACTTTCACATGTCTAGGAGGTAATGGTCAGTTATGCAGTGTCACACCCAGTTCGTTATAGACCATCCCCCTAGCTACAATGCGATGAGTTGGGCTTGACAAATATAGGTTGCACGGATTATTTCCCTAAACCAATGATAAACAAAATATTAATATGTGAATTGTCAATGCAATACGTACAAGAAAAGAACACAACATAACAATTATTACCTCGGGAGGCACACGAGTGCAACTATCTCTGACACTACGTGGGGTAGGTAAATCAGGCTCATGCTCATGCTCATGCCCCTCCACCGATGTCTTGTTCTGTATGCAG
Organism: Ammopiptanthus mongolicus; assembly: GCA_039655645.1. Taxonomy (NCBI): domain Eukaryota; kingdom Viridiplantae; phylum Streptophyta; class Magnoliopsida; order Fabales; family Fabaceae; genus Ammopiptanthus; species Ammopiptanthus mongolicus. Next base: position 89,059,199 of record CM077345.1, read on the forward strand.
TTTTTCAACTCTCAAACTTATTGCACTAGATCAGCTACTTCCCTCCTCAACCCCGCGACTTCAGCAACATCTGCATGTTTGGCTCGCTGTTGTGCTCCTACAATAGTTTTTTGTGAGGGACCAAATCCTACGCCCCTATAGCGACCAGGATACTCTTTAGCGGGTATGGCTCTGGCAAGGATGTCATGGCGACCAATGCAATTTGTTATCTCCCCCTGTGATACAGACTGTGATATGGTATCCTGAGACACAAATATTATTCACAAAGATGTTACACATTATTCACAAATATCAAAAGAGGATTACAAATGTGAATGTTAATATGAGAACATATACTTACAATTCTTTCAGCCACTTGCCTAGAGTTGGGATTTACAATCACACCCTGCTCATTCATACGGGCTTCTGGCCACAAAATATGTCGTTCAGTGCTTTCAATTTGTGGGTCTCGTCTTGCCTCCCGCAATTGTACATTTGAACAAACAAATTGAAATCCATCAATGCCAAGAAATAAACCAAAAAATACGTTAAATAAAACGACTTATTGTACATACCTTTTTTTCCTCCATGCCAGCATTCCCTACATTCCCTTTATGGTAAGGGTAGGGAGAAGATGACGCTCTCTCCCGATTTTCACTGCTTATTTTCTACATAGACACAGAAGTAAGTACCTAAATAAGTAGCAATGCATAGTTTACACAAAAGTAAGTACATACAAAAAAATACTCATCTTCCGTCCGTTTTATTACAAAGGCTCTCCAATCCTCCGATCGTATAATCTTAGCATATTTGGGTGGAGGCTCTTGTCTGACATTCCCATCATCATCTCTCAGCCACTTTGCCGTCAACTTACTTCTGAAGTTGCGGTGTAATTTTTCGGCTTTCTTAAGTATCATGTTTCGCCGGGTCTCATCAACAATAAAACAAGCCTACAAAGACAATAAAAAAAATGTCACGATATAAATATGTTTACACAATTAACTAATGTTAATTAATTTACCTGTATATCACGCCAGATGTCATCTTTCAGACCATCCAAATCTCTTGACTTTCAATTGTCGCTGGTAATTGGGACCATCTGCTGCACTATGGCCCCAATGTAATTAATCAACAGTTTATTGTTTTTACCAATAGGCTGACCCTTTATATTCCAAGAAACCTAATTTTTTTTGATGAAATGTATAAATTAAGATAATAAACTATAGAATCAAACAATTAATTAGTTTAATTAATAATATCTTACATCAAGTCTCACTCCTCTACTCCTATGACGGACGATATTCTTCTTAAAAGTCGGTCGACGGTGCCTCATATTTTTCTTGGGCTCAGCCCCACTATCATGACTGAGAGATGCCATTTACTTGTAACAAAATTAGACACACAAGTAAAAACGTCAATTCACAATCATACAAGTTTATTTACAGAAATCGATGAATGTAAATTTAATTGATCAAGAAATTAAAAAAAAACACAATGACTACATACATGTTTAAGTCATTCTTTTTCTTTTCCTCGTTGGATTGAGATTTGCGTCTCTCTTTTTGGTATGAAATAATGGATTGACCCAAAGCCCCTCATCATGATCATTTCTAATATACATATCATCCTCTCTAGTTGGATTAGCCTCGAGTGATTATGATGTCCCGGAGAAAGGATCATACTCAATATTAGCATCTTCATGTGTTTGATCATTAGTCTCATTAAGAATCATTTTGTTAGACAATAGAACAATGGACCAATTTGTATCAGCTGGATCAGTGACATAGAACACTTGTTGAGCTTGCGATGCTAAAATAAAAGGTTCATCTTTATACCCCACTTTATTGAAATCCACCCGCATGAACCCCAACTCATCCATTTACACACCATTATTATTGTCAACCCACTTACATTGGAACACAGGCACCCGAAACATCGTGTAATCCAACTCTCATATGCGTTCAATGACCCCGAAGTATGACATGTTTGCGTATATAAGGTTTTTGTCTTTGGCACTGAGAAATGCATAGATTGAGTAAGTCCGTAAAGCTCTTGTCAGTTCATCCATTGCCTGATTTCAAGTTATACAACTTTAGCATAGCTGACAATCTTGTGAAGTTAGTACAACCCTCATACAACGGTTTCTCAGCATCACTTATCAACTTCTCAAACATCTGAGGACAATCACGGATATCTTCTTCAACCGCGTGTGTCATCTCCTCAAAACGGTCGCCCTCAAATGTATTTGTATCGGTATCATCTGACACATATCTCCCACTATTACCCATATCACTAGATTCACCTCTCCTCTCACCATGCTTTATCCAACAGGTATAAATTTGATCAATTCCATAGCACACTAAATGTCCTTCCAACTCAGCTACCCTAACTCGTCTTGTATAACAACTTAAACAAGGGCATACAATTCTACTAGGGTTTTCTGCATGCCCAACTGCAAACCTAATAAAATCTTGCACTCCATTCTTATATTCTTTCGACAAACGATGGACAGACATCCACTTCCGATCCATATTTTCACTATCTACCACAAGTTTAGAGAGATTGACATCTACATTCAATGAGTACTACATGCATGCATGGTGCATATGTCTACTTGATACTACAAGGTGGGGTTCCTATCCTATCCAAGATTGTAAATTTTGCATTATATTATTGTATGTCTTAATTACTTCTTGTTCTAAGAAAAATTTGGCAGTATTTCCCCTTAGTTCTCCAAGCACACAACTTAATTCTGGTGGTATTATGACCCAAATTAGGTACGTACCCAGAGAACAAAGAGAGAATACAAACCAATGACATTCTTAGATCAAGAAGGAAATAAGGCATACAATAATATGGATTGAATGCGAAGTTACAATCTCAGACTGTCCACTTTGGACAATTCGAGAACAACTTGTATATTGTGCCAAAAACAATATACAAATCGTTCTTGAACAGGAAACTAAGGTTAATGCATGTGTATACCGATGCTAAAATAAACATGTCTAATGTTACAACTAAATGATTAAAAAAAGCTATGGGAATAGCAAGTACCGGAGTGAAGCCGAGCAGCTTGAACAACAGAGAGTTGATGACAGAGGTGTCTGAGAGAATAAAAAATTATTAGTTTCTTTATTTCTTCCGAAATCAAATGCCAAATTTTAAAGGAAGTACCAAGAGCTAGTCAAGTAAACTACCCGAGGGAGGCGGCAACCGAGCACATCAACAAGTTTGCTCCAATCGAGCAAACACCAACAATGAAACTAAAATTGAAATCAAGCAAACACGAGCACACACACATATATATAAGAACTCATAATTGATCACTAACCTATCAACTAAGAAGCAATGTATAAAAAAGTAGATCAATGTTTCTTTGTGTATCAAAGTCCTATATTTATAAATCAAGGCCGTCACTCAAGGATGTGCGTTTCTGTGTTAACTATTGTTGAGTTTATTGGTCCCAAGGTCCCTTACCTCTATTTCTATTTCTATATGTATGCGCATGTGTATGTGTATGTATGACATAATAAAATCATATTAAACATACTTTCACCAATGTCACCTCTGTTCTGTACACGAGATTTCTAACTAAGTTTGAGGAAATGAAGAACCAATGTCATTTGCTAACAAAACTAAATTAGAGCAGGGTGTTATCCTCATTCTCATCATCTATTTCCTCTTTAATTAAAATATAAACTGAAAATGTAAAATACAAGAATTCTAATGATAAAGTAAATGGGAAAACACAAAACAAATAACATAAAAATGATCAATTCAACAACACAAAATATAGAACATATTCTAAGAAAACAGTCTAATAAGATAACCTATATGGCTATAATTTATAATCTCTATACTTACGGAATATTACTATTTTCAAAATTCAAATGTTGAAATAGCAATATCATTAAGGTCTTGCAATATATATATATATATATATATCAAAATTCAAATGCTGAAATATTAAGAACTCGTGCTAGTCAACATCAAAATACAAAGAAGAAAGCAAACTATTTTCCACAAGGCTGTGTTGAACAATCCACGAACAAGTATATGATGAAAAAGAAACTTATAGCTAGCCCACATGGAATTGCATAAATCTCAAATTTTACAGTATACAGGTAATGAAAGGGGTTACAGGGAAGAGGGAGGTTTGCAGTGAAGAAGGGGTTGCGGGGAATGAGGGGGTTACCTGGGAGCTTGCAGTGAAGAGGAGGGCTTGCAGAGAGCAGGTGGTTTTCGTGTTGGGTGAAGAGAAGGCCGCACGAACAATGCACTTGATGAGAGGTGGTTCTTGCGGAGGTTAGGGTTTGAGAATGGTGTTTGGGGGAGGATGAGAGGTTATGGTGGCAATGATGAGTGAGAGTGGTGTTTGGGGGAGGATGAGTGATTCTGAACTTAGGTCGTGGAGGAGGGAATGAATAATGAGTGTTTTGTGCGAGCGCGCGAGGGGAGAAAAGTATACGTTATGAAAATATAATGAAAGGGAAAAAGAGAATAGACAACGCTTCCTCAAGGAAGCGCCGTTTGAGGTCATCATAAGACAACGCTTCCTCAAGAAAGCGTTGTCTATTCCCATACCTTAGATAGCGCTTCCTCAAGGAAGACAACAGGAAGCACTGTCTATTCCCTTCTTAACCTTTTAACAGCTCTTCCTTAAGGAAGCGCCGTCTATTCTCATACTTCTGATAGCGCTTCCTTAAGGAAGGGCTATTGCACATTCTCGGCTTCATTAAACACAGCTTTTCACTAGAAAACGCTATTGAAGGTGCGCTTCCAAAGGCATAATCTGGCGTAGTGTTGGTCGGCTAAGCAACCAAATGTACGCTATCCAGTCGTCTCTCTCAAAGCACCTCGGTTCCTATTTCTTGAGTCCGTTATCGTAGTTAATCCTCTTTACTTATAGATAATCGTTACCACGCTGGTAATCATGGGCTAGTTCGCGAGACATCGATGCCTATAATTTTTAGCATTTATCATAAGTTAACCGTTCCCAACTTCAGCCCCCGATTTCCCAATTTCCCCACGTGTTTTAAGCCGTCCTATATACTGATGTTGGCCTAAATATGAACTCGGCCCAAGCACCTAGTCCTCTCATCCTCCAACTTGGGCTATCAGTAAGGCCTTGGCCTTTACTCTGATTTATACTTATAAATCGGCTCATATCAACTAAGGTGGACTGAGCACAAACTCAGCCCAACCATAACAGAGATTAAAATCCTCTTCTTATTTCTCTTATGTTTTCTATAATATTATAAGAGATAAAGAAACAAAAACAATTTTGAATGAATCCCACATACAAACGAAAATTGATTTTTGGGTCTTTCTCTTTTTCATAACATGAGAGAAAACGTGAGAGAGAAAATGAGATGATTCAAATCCTTCTTATAGTGCATTTTCATGGGTTTTCTTTAACTGCTTAACTCAAACTTACTTATTATTTGAGCCCGACATGTTAGTAAATATTAAAGTTAATTGATTACATTATGAATAAATACTTTTCAGTAGAGTTTTTGTTTTTTATTAATATAATTTTGATGTAATATTAGTATAAATTTTTTATATTATTTTTTTGATAATTTTTTTATATTGTTAATATATCGTCATATATATGAGTTTTAATATAATTATTATAAGAGTTAAATATTTTTTATAATGTGATAATATATGATTAAATAACAGTAATTTTTTTATAGTGAGGTTGTATTCAAATTATTAATTTTCTTTTTTTCTTCTTCTATGAAACAACCAACTTCAACGTGTAATATGTAAGTACCACTCTAAATTGTTTCTAAATTATACCTCCAAATGGACCCTGGTAAATAGGGGTGGACATGGGTACGGGTCGACCCACGAACCCAGTGTATCTAATCCAACCCAACCCACAAATACTGGGTTGGTTCGGGTCATTGGGTTGGGTTGGTTTCTAAATAAGTTGACCCATAGCTTATGGGTTGGGTGCTGGGTCCAAAGATTGTAAACCCACTCAACCCAACCCAACCCACATATTGAAGCCCAGCTACTGGAGCGTGGAGTGACGCTTCTATCTTGTATTTGATGACTCTTTTTTAATACTCAGCCGCCTAAATTGGAGTGACCATTTTTTGGTTACATGAGCAGAAATAGTTTGAAGACATGCAGAAATAGCTTGAAGACATAGTCAGTGAAATTGTTTAGGAATTGTTTGAAGACATTATTATTTTTTTGATTTCACTTTTTTGTTTAATTTTGATGGATATTGTGCTCCAAATTGAAGCTGTATGCTTCATTTTGTTTTTGGAAGTTCAAATTAATGCATTGGTAGTATTTTTCTTCGCTATTATTTGCTTTTGATAAAAACAAAATATTTTACTATCAAATCCGGTCACCCGACCCAAACCAATCCGTATGAGGTTGGGTTGGGTTACATGAAAATTTTTGAAGAAATCGATCCAACCCAACCCATATTTATTTGATTGGATTGGGTCTTTAAATACATCAAAACCCATTCAATCCGACCCATACCTACCCGTACTGGTAAAGGCTGGGTTTATGGAACTTTTCCGAACGGAGGGTGAGTGTCCGCAGTTGAGTACTTTCATGGAAAATATTGGTATATCGTTCAACTTTCTTACGGAATTGTTGGCATTTGTATTTTGTACATACCATATTAATTTTAAGTTTATATGGAAAAATTGTTAAGCAATCATTAAGGTATGATAAATCTCATCTACTTTATAGGAGTTGTTTTACTATTTTTTTTATATGTCCTATCATGTCATCTCATAACTTTTTATTTATTATATTTTAAATAACTCTTTACTCCAATGATACAATTTTAAAAAGTTTATCAAATGGGTCCCACAAGTTATCCACATCTCTATTCACATTTATTGTTATTTTAATTTTCGAAGAAAGATAACCAATGCAATTTTCTATTTTTTCTCTCTCCTTATTTTATTGGAGGTTCTTATATAAAAACTGGTTATAGAAGCAACTTTTACAAGCAACTCATGTTCACTTAAGCTCACTTCAATGGTGCAACTGTGTAAGGGACTGTTGCTCAACTCTATACAATCCTTAAGCAATTCTGAGCATCTCCAATGGTGCAACTTATTGGTGTTACTTAACTCCTTTTTTTATGGGTTCTACCATGTCACCTAGCCACATTTTACTTTATATTAATTTAAACAACTCTACACTTCAATAATGCAACTCTTTTAAGTTAATTAAATGAGTTCCGAAAGTTACTCTCTCTATATATATTTTCTTTTTAATTTCCGGAGGAAAGTCTCAATTTTTTTTTTTTTATCGGTGGTTCTTGTATAAGGATCACTTGGTTCACCATCTTGCTCTAATAATATAATCCAACAAGAATTTATCATTAATTTTAAGAACTAGTTAAACAACTTTAAAGAAATGTAGAGTCCCGATTATCTCATGCTGCTGCACGGTGCAACCAATGGTTGAGATAAATCTAATCTAATAGTTGAGATAGATATATATATGGGAGTCTAGTTACATCTAGTGGTTGAGATAAATCATTGAAAGCATCCAATGATTGAAGTTTTGCTAGAGATTTGCTGGAGAGAAACTTGCAACAGAAGATCCATAATAAGAAATGAATATATAGCAAACCATTCTCCCAACTCTTTAGCATGTCATCCGAAGAAATCCATAAGTAAATTACATTAAAAATTAAATGATATTCACTCTAATAAAAAACAGAGTTTGATTTTGGTACATTATTGGTATAAATTTTTTTACACGGTCAACTAATCACAAATTATCAATTCATTATATGAGTAACTTTTCAAATAATATTGTGATAACTTATGATTGATTGATATCGTAGAAAAAAAATTAATGTATATACCAATAATAAGGTTAAAGTAATAATTTGGTCCCTATAGGTGACACAAATTCTTCATTAAGTCTTTATATGTAAAAAAATTATTATGTGCAATCGTTACCTATTTAGTCCCTCCCGTTACCTTGTTGTCTCCAATAATCCGTTAACTCCTACATATAGAGACTAAATGAAGAATTCGTGTCATATGAAGGGACCATATTATTACTTTAACCTAAATTATTGGGTCCCTATAGGTGATACATATTCTTCATTTAGTCTCTATATGTAGTAGTTAGCGTATAATTAGAGAAGATAGGATAACGGGAGGGACCAAATAAGTAACGATTACATGTATGCGGATCTTTTTAATAATTTTTTACGTATAGAAACTAAATGAATAATCAGTGTGACCTATAGGGGCCAAATTATTACTTTAATCAATAAATAGATATTAAAGGTGTCTTTTCCGGTACCCATAATAATTTTGGATAAAAGTTATCTTGCCTAACTAGAATGCATCATCTGAATTAAATAAATCATGATAATAGACCATGTTAAATAATTCTCATCATTTAATTGGATTAATAGGTAGGGTAAAAGTTATTCTGAGATATCATATAATTTCACCAATATTAAATAGGCAAAATAGATTGATTGGTCCTATACGTTTATTTAAATTTTCACATCGGTCCCATAAGTTTTTTTTTTTTTTCCAAATTGATCCTACACGTTATATTCCGTTTTCACGTTAGTTCTTTCCGTCAATTTCGTCCTAACGTCGTTAGTTTTGAGCTGACGTGACATGATATTTGTGAGACACGTAACTCTTGATTTGATGTCGTAAGGTCGAAATTGATGGAAAGAGCTAACGTGAAAACGAAACATAACATGTCGGATCAATTTTAAAAAAAAAAAATTATGGGACCGATATGAAAAATTAAATAAACATATATGATCCATCATCCTATTTTATCTATTAAATAATATATATCCGGACTATTAAGACAGGGCATAGGGAGAGAATCTGGGAAGTGTGAATAGGACGAGGCCGAATAGGTGCCATCAATCTGATCCAAATCCAAGCACAAAAACAAGGATTTCAAAGAAACTGACGTTTCTTGTTGGCAATAACATGTAGCCTTCGTTTTTCCTTCCGTAGAATCATCATACTGTTTCGTTTCGTTTCGAGGCGCACGAGGCTTTTACCACTACCACGGTTCAATTCAATTTACCTTAAATTATTACCCTATTCTGTTTCCATTCCACGGACCATTTCCAATTTCAACATATATAAGAAGAAAAAAAAAATAATACCAGAATGTTGAAGTTGATGAATTAATTAAAGCTTAAATACTAGTACTTCTCTTTTCTCTTCCTTAAAGCCTTTGCCTCTCTGTTCATGTTCGGTTGAACTCTCTATCTTTTCCCCCTTTTATCCCTCTAAAATCCTTTGTCTTTTCTATTATTATTTCCTTAATCCCACTATTTCGAGGTGAGCATGCTCTTTTTTTTTTTTTTTTTCTTTCATGTTTCATTTTCATCTATGCATCTGTTCAATTCAATTTTTTTGTCTGGGTTGTTGTCAATTTTTTCTTAAATTAGAAAAACTATCGAAGTTTCACATTTTACTTTACATGTATTATTTTTACTTTATTATTTTTGTTTTTGTTTTTTGTTTTTTTTGGGTGCTTGGATGATTTGTCAATTCAATTGAATGTTTTTTCTAATGTATAATCGTATATCACTCAATTTGTGAATCGGGTTTTCATGCTCTGTGTTTTTCAGCTTGTGTAACAGAGTAGAACGTGAAAAAGATGATAGTTACTGGTGTAGCTTGGAAAAAACTATAAGTATGACATAGGATAGTATATATTCTTTGGGCCAAAAAAGTAAACTTTTTTGTTCTCGAGCTTCTTTGTTTATCTCAAGTTTTGTGTGGAAGGTTTTATGGATTTATAGTTTTATATTAGAGACATGAGATGGGATTGTGGACCCAGTAAATGTTTAGGTTCTTTTTTTTTTTTTTTGTTTTTAAATTTTAAATTTGCTTATTCAGTTGGTGCTATTACTAATGAAAATTGTTTGATAATGGCACTTTTATTGAGTTCAATCAATATCAAGCCTTTTAAGAGTGGATTGCTATGACTAACAAATAAAATTGAAGCTCTAACTCTAAAATATTTATTCTTGAGAGTTGCAGTTTTTGGTGACTTGTTGTACTTGTTCATAGCCATGACTGTGCTCCACTTTTGTTTACTTTATTTATATTGTCTTGCTCATTTTTCAGAATGGATTGGAGATTTGTTCATGTTGTTGTATCTTTAATTCTGGCGGATACTTTGTTTGAATAGATGTTGCTTGGTAGTTGGTAGAGAATTTTACTTCCGAGTCATTGTTTGTCATGTTTAGGAAGGAACAAATGACTGGAATGGCAAAGGAGGAAGGTTCAGGTAGTCCTAGTTGGGGTGCTTCATTTTTTATGCAGACAACGGAGGATGTGGCTAGAGCTGTCGCTGCTGCTATGAATTCTCCAAGGCCATCTGTGATATATTCATCAAAAGATGATCGTGGTGGTGGTCAACTTCAAAGGCTGCAATATCAAGTTACGAAAATGATAAAAGGCTTTTCATGCCCTCCTGAAGTAAAATATACAAATTACAATCCAGAAATCCTGACAAGTCAGAAGCGTCAATGGGCCGCAAATTTTCATTTGCAGTACATGGTAAAATCTTATGATTGAATGCACCAGAATTACACATTCCCTCATTTTTTGAGTACATAATATAGACAAACATAAGCTGCTTGTTACTGTAGGATTTTTGGCTTTTGTTTTAGACTGCTCCCTCTTCCCTGCTCTTCATTTTAGTAGTTTGGCCCTAGCATGTTACTTATTTGAACTTTCAGCTGTTTCCCCTTCCTTTTTAACCCGTTATATGTAAGCCAATGTTTTTTCATGCCGCATGCCATTCTCAGTTTTCAGCCTTTATGCCTTTTTATGAGTCCACGCAAACTCATGAACTAAGTTGTCCCAATCATACACTGATACACTCCCTTTTATTTGAGTTCACAGGACCATAAGTCTTGGAAGGAGCCAACACGCCTGTTCGAGAGCATGGTGGTTGCTGGACTTCATCCTAACTGTGATATTCAGGCACTGGAAAGGCAATATGTTGTTAGGAAGTCTGAAGGATCTGGTAAATTGAGAAGTGCACTTGGATATCAGAATCAATCTCGCGTAGAACCCAATCCTGAACCTCAGGTGTTGATATTTGGTTACAGATATTGAATTGTGTTTTTGATCTGGACAGAGATTGAATTGTTATTGTAATAATTGTTCTTACTGTGTCTGGTACTAGCACTATCACTAATTTTATTTTTATTACAGTATTACTGCAGTGACAACTTCAATTTTCATTGACCACCTTCTTCAATGTTAGTTGTCTTCAAATATATCAGTATCATGAAAATTGTATACTCAATTTTGTCCAGGTCTTGTTTGTTTACCCTCCAGAAAAACAGCTGCCTCTTAAAGACAAGGATCTTCTGTCTTTCTGCTTCCCCGGAGGCTTGGAGGTTAGGTCTATGCTTATTTAACTTCTATCTTTTCCCCTATCCTTTTTATATCATTACTTTTACCATCATCATCATCAATAGTATTCAGATAGAGAAAGATCAAATGCAAATTACCTCTAGCATATGGAAGTTAATTTGACCCCCAAAAGAATCTGGAAAAAAACCAGCTTTTTAAGATGAATTTTTTCAAATTGATCTTATGGACAAGCCCCTTTTAATTTTTAAAAGTTTTCAAACTTTATCTCCCTTTCTTTGTCTGTCTATCTTCTGTGGTGTTTTCTTTTGTTTTACTTTTTATGTAGTTTGAACTTAATCAACTTATTGCCATAATTTTTTGAAACCAAAGAACATAATTTGGGCCATTTTGGTATAGCTTAAGAGGCAAATGGGTGGACCGGGAAGGGATATAGGTATGAGGCTTGCCTACCATGAAAGCCAAAAAAGACTAGGTGAACATCACTTGCTTTTGTGTGATGAATAAATCATGTCCATTTACTTAGATTATGTACCCACCACTGTCTATGAAGTATATTGACTGCTTTCTGATGAATCAGAGGGATCAATATTACTTGTATTTAAATTCATGGAGTTGATATTACTTGATGTATGTATATGTACAGTGAGTTGTCCGTAGGGTCTTCTACTTGTCTGTCCTGTCTTAGATTTATTTATTTTTCATGTCAGTAACTTATGTAGAGCTTTTACGTAGGTTTTAATATTTCTTGGGTGTAATTTTAGGTTCGTGCTGTTGAGAGAACTCCTTCCATGAGTGAGTTGAACGAAATTCTTTTTGGGCAGGTACTTATGCAATATTATGCTTCCATTAATATTATGCAAATTACTTTCTTGGTTCGTACTGGATTGTTTATGATTATATCTCTTCCTTGCCCAAGTGCTTGACCGATTATTAACAAATCCTCTGAATTGGTATATCCATCTTTGTGAATCTGGTTACCCTATATATACAACTGTAGACCCTGTATGAGAGAGTTAGAAACTTGGCACTTAAAAGGCATTTTATTTTTGCTTGGTGCTTATTTCTTGAAAATGGTTACATGAAGATGCCATAATACAGTTTCTTGAAATTACTTTCTTGGTTCGTACTGGATTGTTTATGATTATATCTCTTCCTTGCCCAAGTGCTTGACCGATTATTAACAAATCCTCCGAATTGGTATATCCGTCTTTGTGAATCTGGTTACCCTATATATACAACTGTAGACCCTGTATGAGAGAGTTAGAAACTTGGCACTTAAAAGGCATTTTATTTTTGCTTGGTGCTTATTTCTTGAAAATGGTTACATGAAGATGCCATAATGCAGTTTCTTGAAATTAAAGATGGTATGTGTAACTTGTTTTTTCATTTTTGTGATTTTCCATGATAGTTATCATGCTTTTAGTGGATGTCCTTTGGTACGGATACATGCTTCAGAATCTCGTTCCTGAGCTGTTTATGCTTGCTTTCAGTAAAGCTTATCTTTCAAGGCTTTGTAACTGTTTGTGTCATTGATAACAAACAATTTAGAGTTGTCATCACTTTTTCCCCCCTTGACTTGTATACCACTTTATTTGATGAAGTTGGAGGGATATCTAAGTTTTTAAACACTGACACTCAGTTTTATATTTGCATATTGATTATTGCAGGAACACCTTAAACAAAGGGAGCTGTCATTTGTATATAGGTTGCAGGTAACTGAAGCAATCTAACTTTTAATTGGTTTCCACTTTCTTACATTTCTTTTCTCTGGCTGTTGATGGCTCCGTTACTATGTGGACTACTGTTATTTATTTATTTATTTTTATTTTTTCAATATCAGCACATTCTAAGGATGGAGTTCGGATGATAGGCAACTTTTTCAAAATGTGTTCTAACATGATGTATGGGATAAAGGGAATATACTCTTCATATGTTCTCCATTTGTCAATTTCTACTTGCAATAACCCTGTGAATAGCCAGTTTATATTTGACTTGACTTTATTAGGACGTTGTTAAGGACACCATCTGTCTGTAAGTATTTGATAGAGACAAGTCCAGATCTGCTCCTAACTTTCAAGAGGAAAAACAGCACAATTTAGAGTGTTTCCATGTAGTAATATATTATTAGTTGGAGGATAAAAGCTGGTTCATTATTTTGTCAAGAACTAACCATCCCCAAAGCTTAAGCTGTTGGGTAGAGACTTATGATTGGTTTTATATCTAACATATGACCATTGTTCATAGAAGCTCTGATACCATGTCAAGAACCAATTATCCCAAAAGCTTAAGCTATTATGTGAAGGCTCATAAATGGTTTTTTATCTAACAATTTTTTTCCAAGCTCTTAGTTCTTCAATTAAAGTGATGCAATGCAAAATCAGCAAAACCCTTGATTGTTGGCCACTACTGTATAGAAGTAAGAAATCAGTTGATGTGTATGTGTTATAGTGAAACAAAAGGAAAATTTTATTTGGTGGTGTATCAGAGGATTATCTTTTGAATTACTGAACTTTCAGTATATTTTTTTATCATAGTCTTGTCATTAATCAATGGATTATCATGTGGAATGTAACATTAGAGATAAGGTAACTCCTTGATGAGGAAAACAGAGACTAGAGGTTGTGCTTTTTATTCCTATGTAACATGATTTTCATGAATCTTTTGATATACATTTTCATTGTTACCAGGGTAATTTGTTTGGATTCTTACATACCGGGGCCAAATGAGCTAAGTTTTTATTGTTTGATAAAGTGGGATTTGGAGTGTTAGAATTAGGCACATTTTAATATGTAGCTTTAGTGATGACTTAGTCATACCTGACTTGTATAGCTGATTATTAGGAATTAGTATCTGTAATTATGCTGTGTACTTACTGCTGCTTGTACGGTCATTGTATATTAATACCATATTACTTGTATGTGACCTAACACACACTTTCCGCAGACCTTCTCCTCTTTCAATAGAAAGAAAAGAAGGGAATTAAGGAAATGGTTGATGTATTTGGACTAAAGCCTGGTCTGGGTGTGGGTCTATTGACATTTACTTTCTTTTCTTTCCATATTCACCTACCAAAGAAACAATCCCTTAAGAACCCATTGGCTGCTCATTTGTTTAATTGGTCCGTAAGTGTGAATATTTAATAGCTTTCCCCGTAGCTGTAAGTCTCCCTTATTAAGTTTATTATTCTATTGTATTTTTCCTGAATTCCTGTACTCACAATATTTCTTTGTTTTTTTACCCCCTTCATAGGGTGCTGATAATTCAACACTTTATGGGTGCTGTGTCCTAGTTGAAGAATTAGTGCAAAAGCCCTCTGGATTCCTCTCCCTGATTTCTGATAAGCAGTCGTCTTACTCTTCTTTGAGGCGCCATATATTAACTACACAGAGATGTTACTGCATTCTCTCAAGACTCCCATTTTTTGAATTGCACTTTGGTGTATTGAATAGGTAGGTATTTAAAATAATCCCGAGTCCCATCCCCTGATGACGGGTGAGATGAAGAGGACATTTTCAATTTCATTGTCATTTTCTATATTAAGTTTTGCAAGGATGGTCCTGTTAGTGTTAACATTTGGTCTCTTCTGTTGTATGCACCAAAGCAGAAAGATGTCTAGTAAGTAGTAACTAGTTCTGATCTGGAGAGGGTATGTGGGATTAATCTGCAGTACTTTCTGAAACCTAATTATGCTAGTATTTTGTATGTTTTATGAAACTGAAATGTCGGTTTGATCACCTGAAGATACTAACATGAAAAGGGTTGAAAAAAGCATGTAATAAGCAATGTTTAAAAGACACCTGTGTATTTGGGTAGAAAAAACACCCCCCAACGTAGCTTGCTGGAGGAGAAAACTATTTCACTGATGTCCAAAGATTGGGTGAAGCGGGTAATATATTGGCTGTGCAAAGAGGTAATATGTAGATTGCAAATAGTACAAGCTTCCTTGGAGTAAAGATGTAGTTTGGTCTTGTGCACAGAGGAGTAAAGTTAGCTTTAGTTTTAGTATTGTCCAAAGGGGAGTAAAAACTTCTCTGTTGTTTTTCTTTCTTCTGTCCCTCTGCTTCAGATTGCAGATGCTCGCGATTATTTTCATACCTTTTTAGCAAGGCTTTATCAGATGAATTTAATGGTTATATGATGGAAGATAAAGCGAAATATTAATATTTTAATCCTTTTATATTTTGGTGTCATAACATGAAGAAGCCCCAATAAGGAGAGTAGATCAGATAGAGGATAGCCCAAACGCTATAGGTAGAGGGAGACTAAGAAGAACTATAGTTGAAGTGATTAAGAAGGATTTACATGTAAATAGCTAGTCCATGGACATGATTTATGATAGGACATTGTGGTATCCTTGGATCCATGTAGCCTACCAAACCTAGTGGGAAAATGCTTGGTTGTTGTTGGTGAAGAAGGAGAGGAGGACCTAAGAAAACAGTAGGAGAGACCCTAAATGGTTTTATTGAAAATATGGTTTTTGATGGAGCCCAATGGCGTTGATTAATACATGGTATTGAGTCTATTGACCCTCTTTAATTTTTTGGTTGCTTACATGATGGCATGTTGTTATTTATCTGGGTATTTGGCTGAAATTATTTGAATTATGCATATTATATGTGTTGAGTATGGCTCATATAGATACTGACAGTTGGTACAGATCAGGGTTAGTAAAAGGTTATTAATGTAATTTCTATCGCAGTGGTGATTAGTATAAATACTGCGCTTATGTAACCCTATTTGCATATAGTGAAACACAGCCGTAACAGCTCCCATGGAAATAGGCGCTATTCGCCGAATCACGTAAATCTTGTCTTCTTTTCTTTCTCGCGTGTGTGCGTGTGTTTGCCGTTAGTTTATCTTTAACAATCCGAGAGCGTGTGTTCCAACAATATGCCTATGTGTTATACTTATGCACGATACTAGGAGTTGTTTGCCTTCTATAGCATGTCAAGGCACACTATAATCTTATGGTTTTTGCTCTTATTTTGCTAATATTTATGTAGCATTTTAACGCAAGAAAGGCTCGAGCGGTTGACAAGAAGTGTTGGAAATTTAAATTTAGAATCTGTTGAACGTAGTTATGATGAAGAAAACTCAGAGGCAAATTCAGAGTGTGTGTTGGTGAATGATAGACCAAAAGAAGACAGTCTTGATGGAAACCCAAGAAGAATTTCTCAATCAAGCTTAAGAAATTCCTCATTTGAAATCATTAAGGGTGATCATAATCATACAGAGCGACAAATAGTTAATGGGGAGCTGCATACATTTAAGGAGGGAGTCAATGATGACAACGTTGTGCCATTTGATCCTGAAGCTGATAGAAAAACTGCCAAAGAAGAATCTGGCCCTACAAATTCTGAAGATAGCGATTCGTATGTTGATGCTTTTGTAACAAACAAACAGTCAGAAGATAAGCGTTTACCAAATGCTATTTTACCACTCCTGCGCCATTGCCAGTATGAAAGCTCTGAATCTTCCTGCAGGTACATGACATTGTGATTGTCCTGCGCATTTAGTCAGTATTCATATCAATTCAGCATTAAAAGTAATGAAGCTTACTGTGCCTTTAATGATGACATGGATTTTTTCTCTTGTAGTCAGATATGGAAGTCGTAAGAACAAAAACTAGTTTTTGTACATGAATCTGTTGTGTGTCATTTGATTTACTTTTTTTATTGGTTAAAATATTTTTCTGTTATTTATTTCTTGACTTTATTTGACAGCAAAATGTAGCAGATTCTGATTTGTGCAAGCTGGGAAGCATGAAGTAGTTGTCATTATTACTATTATGTTCGTTGGTGTATTCTTGTCCAAGCTTGCATGGAATGAGTTGATTTGATTAGTGTAGACATTGAATGAGTCGTAGTTGCAATGCCTGGTGTCTCTTTTTTGTATTTGTTATGTTTTTTTAGTTGCTTTCTCTACTGAGGATTACTTATCTCCTTATTCTTTCTTTCTAATAATTTTCTTCACTTATCCCATCAAATTCTGATATGTTTACACAGTTATCTTTTAAAGTGACTTTGCTTTGTCTTCTATTAAATTGTTGTTCCTTTCTTTTAAGTGATGCATCCTAAACATATGATCTGATTTGGCAGTTTTTGAGTGCCTGGTGAAGATATAATTTTTCAGCGTGATTTGTTGTCCCTTTTTCTAATTGATGCATCTTAAAATACGGTCTACTTTATGCAGTTTTCAAGGTTCACCTTGTGAAGACAGAAATTTCAGGAGTGATGCTGATGACACTGAGACAGAAGATGCATCTGTCTCTGGACAAGAGGATTTAAATGACTTGCATGATATTCTTGAATGGGCTAAGGTTTGTGATTTTAAATGCACCTGGAGCCGTTGTTTGTTTTTTGTGATCGTATTTTATGGCTGATTTTATTTTACCAATTCCCAGGCAAATAACTGTGGGCCATTACAAATTATAAGTGAGTATTACTGTTTAAGTTGCCCTGCAAGGGGCTCAGCACTTAGGTTTCATCCTTTGGAGCACCTGCATCCCTTGGAATATCATAGACCAGATGAGACAGTTCTACATCTCGCTGGTGCAACAGTTGATTTGAAATCCTGCAGTACAGGTCTGGAATTAGCTGAGGTATGTTTTAATAATTTTGATTTCATTAAATTGCTTTGATTCTACTTTAGATTTAGGATTTGAGTTTTCTGGGAACTATCATGTTTGATAGTCATATGCTCATGATTTGAGTTTTCTGGGCAGTGCACAGTACTTCATTGTTGTTTGTTCGTCTCAGGCACATAACTCTCTTCTAGCCGAGGAGGAGGCAACTGCATTATCTATATGGGCTGTAGCATGCATATGTGGTACCTTGAGACTTGAAAATGTAGGTTTTGTGTTTTGGCCTATAATTTTGTCAAATTAATGTTCTTTTGTTGTACATAATATATTCTTAATATCATGCATGCTTTGTATTTGAGATATTTGTCTTTTTCAATGGAAGTTTTGACTGCATTATTTTGAAATTGAGCCTGTGTTTGGGGATTCATTATGGTTTTAATTGGACTTTTTCTGGTTTTTGTTGTGCGTCTTTGGGGGAGGGGGTGGTGATGAATCCTACTTAGAACTTCTGCTCCAACTGTAGCACAAGTGCTGCCTCTCTTACGATTTCGTCATGTATAAGTCTGAAAATACTGAAACCTTGTACTTGTGCATCTTTTTTACAAAGTGATACCTGTTATTTGTGTAGGTTTATCACTATTAATAACTATTTCTGCTAGACTTAAAGAGAATATCTGATATTAATAATTTTCTTCTTTTATCTAAAAAAAATCTGATATTAATCATTGATGTGGTCACTTCAATGGTAGTCAATTTAGAGGGAAATTATGCGTGTTGGAAATGACTTAATGTTGATTTGGTGGAGCACGGAAGTTTTCTCCTGAAGTTGATAAGTAGTTTGATTTGTGTAACAGTTTCATAATGCTTGTCTAGGAGTTTTAAAACTACACGGCGGGTTAAGTGATTGTGCGTCTGTTGTGCAGGTGTTGACATTATTTGCTGGAGCTCTACTGGAGAAGCAGATAGTTGTTGTCTGTTCTAATTTGGTATGTCTTGTTCTTTAAATTTAGTTAGTAATCTTCCCAACTCAGTTGTTATATTGATGCAAATGTTATCTGAGTTGCCGGTTATGTATGACTTCATCCTTCAGACTTCAGTTCATTGCTATGCCTTTATGGTAGCTCCTTGTCAATTAAGAACAATAGTCAGTATATTTTTATTTTGGTTTCTTGCCCCTGGTCTATTAGGAAATAGTCCTTGCATTTGTACTTTCATTTCTTCTCATTTTGGTCCTAATGATGTTCTCATGCATAATTCATCAGCCATTTTGCTGCCTATTTTTTGATGTACAAGTCATGTTAGTGTGTGTTTGGATTTCCGTTGGGAAGATCCAAATGGGCATTTGGGCGAACGCCACTATAGAATAGCTATTGCCTGAACGTTTGTTTGGGACCTTCCAAACGGGATCCAAACACACCCAAACACACCCTTAATGTTTGCCGATCTTGCAAGAGTTCTTATCATCTAGTTTTACGAATTATCCACTCAATAAAATTTGGAATGGCTTCACTATGCTTGACCCTACATTTGATTAGCTGATATGGAGAATTTAATAGCCAGAAATTAGCATCTCACTTGAATGATTGATATTTCATTATAGTCCTTCACAGAAACATATTACTTCTTTCATGACCAGGGAATTCTATCTGCTTCAGTTTTATCAGTCATTCCGCTGATCCGGCCCTACCGATGGCAAAGCCTACTAATGCCGGTTTGATTTCTTTCTCTTTTCTGAGTTAAAGTGAATATTAATTTATAAATTACTAGTTACTCTTTTCAACATTATAGTATTTGATAAGAACATGATCTTCCAGGTTTTACCAAATGATATGCTTGAGTTTTTGGATGCACCTGTCCCATACGTAGTGAGTATTCCGTTCTTGCTTTTACTGTTTCGGATAATTCTTGCTTAAAGTCAGACTATGATGTTTTTCTTGGCATATATTTGTTCTTTTAAATCCATGCTAAGTGCTTGCCCTTGCACTTGCCTCAATATTATTTAGATAATTATATCGAATATATATTGCTTTTGGAGCTTGTGAAACCCATTTACTGCTATCTTTCACTAATTGGGATATAAAGTTAGAATTGTTAGTGGAATATGTAGTTTTAAATTTTGTTTCAACTGTTTTTATATTGCCCTTTCCTATTGAGGATACCATTTCTGTCATCTGACTGGTTACAAAATTAATTCTCTAGGTTGGTATCAGGAACAAGACCAACGAGGTTCAATCCAAGTTAACCAATGTTATTCTGGTTGATGCCAATAGAAACCAGGTGTGTAATTTTTTCTGCAGTTTTCCAATGGCAATAAAAACCAAAATTTCCCCCCTAATAATTTTGTATTTATTGAGCAATAGTAGTATACATGTCGTTTTCCTCCCTAAAATTCATGGCTTCAAATGAAGGAAAACTTTATTTTACACATTGTTGAATTTATACCGCTTTATGGTTATCATTTGCTTGTTATCATATTGACTTCTCTGTTAAATAATTTTTTTCCCATTTTGGTAAGGAAGTGCTCAATGTGCTAGTTATATAATTTCAAGGATTATAACTTGGTCAATATTAATGTAGACTAATAGCATAGTTTCTTTTAGTCATGGGGTATGGTAGGTTGAGGCAATATTCAATTTCAGTAACTTGATTTTACAATTTAAGTTTTGATTAGTTTGTCAAACAATACATAATATGCTTACTGGGTAACATATGAGAGCAAACAACAACAACAAAAGCCTTTTCCTATTGGGTAGGTTATTGCCTTTCATACAAATATCTAACCCAACAGCCAAACAATTAGATTTTTGGAGGCTAGGGTTAAGGTTTTGGATGGATTAAGGTTAACTAACTAGATGGGTTAACTTCTATTTATTGTAAGTCTGCAAGACCACATAAAGAGCCTATTTGCTTTTTTATGTGTTTCTATGATCCTGGGACTGGTAGCCATTTTTTGTAACACACTACAGCTGTAAGATATTTTTGGTGTAGGCTTTATGGTATTTTGGGCATGTGTTGAGTCAACCTTTTTAGCTGTTGTCTCTTCTCATGCGATTTGAGGTTCTGAGAGGAGTGGATTGGGCAAGTTTGGCAGTGAATTGAGCTATGATTTCTTTGGTGCCTATGGAAAGGTAGGAGAGAAATGCCAGAAACTTAGAAGATAGTTTTGTTGCCAGTTACTTAGTTTATGAGATGAATTGGTTTTTTGGGACTCTAAGTTGCTCAGCTACTTGTTAAATTTGATGCTTTAAATGGCGACAGATAGAGATTGGCAAGCTTTGCTTAGTTGATATGTCTTAATGACTGTGGCTCTCTTAGAAGGATATCATGTCCTCTGCTTTCGTATGTAATTCCGTTCTGTGGTAATATTTCTTCTGTATAAAAAAAGTAAACTATATGGATTAAATATTTATAATAGTTATAGTTATAGATATATAAGCAGGGTGGTTTACAAGCAATAGGATGATGATCAAGGAACGAATTCTGGACTGCTTGATTGGTTCCAAAGCCCAGTAGACAGTAGCTGTAGGCTTGTTTAAGCCTTAGGGCATATTTGAAGTTTGATTGATTTTAGTTTTGGAATTGGATGATTTTAAGATGTCTAGCTAAGAAAATAAATGTGATGTTTGAACCTGAAAATCAGATTAGAGAAGGAGAAAATGGAAGAGGACAACGTAGGCATCACTTGTTAGGATCTGTGAAGCACTTACACCTTAGAAGAGGAACTGTGTTCGTCAGAACACTTCAAATTCTAATTGAGCACCTTAAATTTTGTTTTGTTGCCATATCCCTCTCCCATGTCTTGGTTTATTAGGTTCGGAGGACACATTTTAGACAAAACAAGGTTTCATGCTGCTGGAAATTTCTCAGATAATTAATTGATCACTATTTTGTGACACTGCACTGATATAAATAATTAAATTGAGTTTCGACCTCTTTTCCTAAAAGGATTTGGAAGAGTATCTTAATGCTTTACAGAATTACAACTTCCTTGTAATATTAATCTCATTAGTAAGACCCAAACATCAAACTGACCTCAATGAGATCCTAAAATCCATTTGTCTTCTCTTCTCATCTCATTTGGATATATAAAAGGATTTGGTCCCTTGATCCTTCTGGGGTATTTTTGTGTGAACATCCCCCCTCAATTCTTCATTCATTCTTTGTTTGTATAGGGCTACTTTTCTTCTTGATAAACACTCATGGTAATTTGAAGTTCCCTCGAAGTTCATCTCTTGTTTGGAAAACGGTACTTAATGGAATTAATGCTAATGACATGTTGTAGGCTCCTAGGCCACCCATCTCTTTCCCTTGATATGTGTGCAATGATTGGCGCCTGTTCAGAATCAGCTCCTCACTTGTTCTTTCACTGTTCTACTGCAGTCTCTATATTTTATTTTCTATGTTACAGATAGACACATGGTTTCTTATGAAAATGCTGTTTGTTGCAATAGGTGAAGTCACCAACAATACCACCACTGCCAAGACAGAAAGAGTTAATCTCTTCTTTGCGTCCTTATCATGCAACTCTTGTAGGAGAAAGTTACTTGGGTAGGAGAAGACCAGTGTATGAATGCACGGAAGTGCAGGTGTGCCCTTATTAATCATATATCATTTTTATACATTACCGCCTTTATTTCCTCTTTATTGCTCTTCTTTTTCGAACATTTTTAATATCTTCAATATTACATGTTAGTCATGCGTGCATGTAATGCATGTCAAGTTATGTAAGAGCCTTTTTTGAAGAACCAGTTATTTAGTTTCCTAATATTTCATCATTATATTGCGCATTGAAAAAATCCAAGTAATTTGTGATAAATAAGTAGAATATTTCTGCAACAAATTGTTAACAACCATGTTACTAAATTGTAATATTATCATGTTTGTTCTTCCCACAGATTGAAGCTGCCAAAGGGTTCTTATCGGTGTTAAGATCTTACTTGGATTCCCTTTGCTATAACATCCGTTCTCATACAATAACCAATGTGCAATCCAATGACGATAAGGTCTGTATTTTGTTTCTCAATAGCAACTTGAGTTAGACGTTTTGGTATGGCTAGTATTACAATCTTTACATTTTCCTATAATGTTTTTACCTCTCCAGAAATAAGGATTTAATCAAGGACCAGCCTGGACTTCATGTTCTGGAAAAAAAAACATTTTGTATAGTTAATCACTGTTATGGAGCGGTTGGTTGTTAATGGTTAATTGGTCCTTTTTTGGGTAAAAAGTCATTGTAAGTTGGCCCTTATTTATAATTCTTCCTTTAATTTTAGAAGCAGCATCGTCTTTTGGAGGGAAATTGGTTCCAGTAACCCAACTGCAACACTTATTTTGCTGATAATTATTTATCAGACTATATTTTCAAGTTCAATGTTATGGCAAAAAGAAGTCGTAGAATATCTCTTGATCACTAGATAAGTTTAAGTGTGCACATTTGGTTATTTGGTTAGTTGTCATATGCCCAACCTTAACCCACTTCTCTTTGTCTCTTGCAAAAAATAAAATTGGCTTTGCCTTTTGCTCAAGTGGTAAGTAATAAAAGTTAGATGATCATATTCTTAGGTTCAATTAGAAAAATTAAATAAATAAAACAATAATTGAAAAAATATTATGTAAAATTTAAAAATTGTAACGGAAAGGCATGTTTTCAAGTGTGCCATCATGTGTGAACATTGACTTGCATTTCAAACAGCATATTTTTGTTCCTATTTTGATGAATAAAATACTAACATGATGGCTTGTACCTTTCAGGTATCCTTGCTTTTGAAGGAGAGTTTCATTGACTCATTTCCTTATCGTGATCGGTCTTTCATGAAGGTTTGGTTTTTGAACTTACATTGTACTTTTATATTAATTATGTAAACAAAGTTTACTTTTATTTGCTTTTAGGTTTTAAATAATCTGAACTGACTTGCAAACTAGTTCTGATTTCTTATTACGCTTGTTTTGTCTTATTTGTGTTATTAAGTGATATACATTTGTAAATCTTCAAAGAGCTTTTCTGTTATTGGGTATTATTTCCAGACTACTAATGCAGATTGCTTCTCTTTTGTTGCCTTGTGCTAAACAGCTTTTCGCGGACACACAGCTCTTCTCTGTGCATACAGATCTTGTTCTGTCTTTCTTCCAAAGGGAATAGGGCTCAAATAAAAAGCATTTTGGGAATATTGCTGTCTAGCAAAGCTTGTACGCAAGTTCAGTGTTGTATTATTTCTCTAAATTATGTATGGGCAAAAATTTCCTTCCCTTGACATGTAACCCAAAGTTCCACTCACCCTCCTTTTTTTCCTTTAGCCTTCTTGCTGCAGCGATACCTGTAAATATTTAGTTAAATGATATATTCAATCTTAAAAATGTTATAGGGTTTCATTCAATGTAAATCACATTTTTATCTTACACCAGAAGTAAAAGCTGTGCTTTATCTATGGATAGCGAGGGTTGTTTTAGATATTTTACTGGTCTGTCATGATACTTATTTGCCTTGATGTGAACTAGTGTTCTGTTTTTTGAGTAGTGTTGACATTATATTTATCTCCCTTTGTATGGGTATTAGATCTAATATCTCTGACCTTAGAGGATGTTAGTGTAATTTCTCTTATTAATTTTTATACTTTGCACTACCAGTTGAAGTTTTAACTTCTAAAATTTATGAAATTTATTTCCAAAGAATATATTATAATATTATAACGATTTAATTTTGATTCCTCACTGACATTCAATCATGTATTATCAGGTTATTAAAAATATGATTCATGAAATTTATCAAGTCACATGATAATGTGAGATTGTTCGATAGTATAAATTTTTTTAACACTGATGTCAAGGAGCACGACAAGTGTATCTGATTTCAAATAATAAAACGGTAAATATTCCGAGTAACTTCCTGTATCCGAATGTCCATTCACAAGTAAAAAAAACTATCTAGATGGCAATTTGGCGAGAATGGAGCTCAAATTTCAATTAACATGCAATGAAGTTAAAGGAAAGAGGTAAATATTTTTGTATATTTTTAGATTAAGTATTTTAACAAAAACTAGTGAGTGGAAAAAAGAAAACTCAATAATAAAGGCATTAGGGGTTCAATTTTGTCCAAATATACATTCAGATTCATCATTAACAAGTAACTCTTTGAATTATTGAAACCTAATTATCTAATTCCAATTGGTTGGTTATAGATTAAATTCCCTAATTCAATTAATTGTTAATTCCTTAGGCAAACCTCATCAATTATCAATTCTGTCAAACCTCGTTAATTCCTTTTCATTTTGCTGTTGATGCTATGGCCGATGGCATGTGGAACTCACTTTAGTCCTTGGATGAGTGGTCCTCTTTAGAAGTCGTCCATTATAAAGGGGCTTTAATTTTCATATCCCTTTTTCCAATTTCATACCCCATTTAACTCATCAAAATTACCAACTCACCCTCCATTACAAATTTTTCATGCGTATTTTTTTTCGGTTCACGATTGCTCCCGTATGAAACCACACGGGAGTGTAAATGATTACACTCCCGTGTGGTAGCATACGATTGTGTAAAGTTATATAAATTGACAACCGTATGCAATCACACGGTAGTTGATGCTCACAAATAGCCCATCATATACAACTATACGGTAGCTTTGTTTAAATAAATAAACTACCGTATGCTTCCATACGGTACGTATATTTTGAAAGAAAAATATACTACCGTATGGAATCATACGGTTATATATCAAATTTATCCACACGTATGATTCCATACGAAAGTCAATACCACAAATTTTGATACACTACCGTATGATATCATACGGTTGGCTAAAACATCAACCTACCGTATGATTCCATACGGTGGCGTTACAAAAATTTTAATACATTTTTTTGTAATGTATTAAAAAATTTTTAACGCCACCGTATGGAATCATACGGTAGGTTGATGTTTTAGCCAACCGTATGATACCATACGGTAGTGTACTAAAAAATGGTATAGACTACTATATGGAATCATATGTGTGGATAAATTTGATATACAACCGTATGATTCCATACGATAGTATATTTTTCTTCCAAAATATACGTACCGTACGGAAGTATACGGTAGTTTATTTATTTAAACAAAGCTACCGTATAGTTGTATACGGTGGGCTATTTATGAGCATCAACTACCGTATGATTGCATACGATTGCCTATTTATATAACTTTACACAACCGTATGGTCATATATGGTTGTTTGTTTACTTAAACTACCGTATGGCTATACACGGTAGTGTAGTAAACAAGCTCCCGTGTAATTATATACGATAATCTATTTATTTAAACAAACTACCGTATATCTCTATACAGTTGTTTATTTGTTTAAACTACCGTATATAATCATACTGAAAAACGCGATAGAGGAAGGGTAGTTTTGGATTTTTAAAAAATTGGGGGTATGAAAATTAATTTTCTGGGTATGAAAATTAAAGCCCTTATAAAGTCCAGAAGTAGCTTAGCTTAGTCCATGAATCATAATACCCATACAATCCATCTCGGACTTGGACCTTATGACCACGGTGGTCTTCAATATGGAGGAAGACTTGGTTATAAAAAAGCTTGCTTCTTCTGCATATGAAGAAGCTTCTCGAGTCATCGGTGTATACGACGATCTTCATGAGTTTAAAAAGACCCTATCATACGTCAAAGCTGTGTTGTTGGATGTTGACCAAAAGAAGGAGCAGAATCATGAGCTTCAGGAATATCTGAGGCAGATCAAACATATCTTCTCTGATGCTGAAAACGTGCTGGATGAATTTGAGTGTCAAACATTACCGAAGCAAGTGGTCAAAGCTTATAGTACCGTCAAAACCAAGGTAGGTCACTTCTTCTCAAGTTCTAATCCACTTGTTTGTCGTTATAGGATGGCTAAACAAATTAAAGAAGTTAGAAAGAGACTAGATAAGGTTGCAGCTGATAGGCATAAGTTTGGTATTCAAATAATTGATCATGTTGATACACGTGTTGTGCATACTAAGGAAATGACATACTCCACTGTGAAGGATTCAGATGTGATTGGGAGGGAACATGATAAAGAAATAATCATACAGTCTTTAATGTTGCAGAATTCTTGTGATGATGATGAAAGTCTCTCCGTTATTCCCATTGTGGGGATGGGAGGCTTAGGTAAGACAACACTTGCAAAATTTGTGTACAATGATAAGAGGATAGATGGATCTTTCCCATTGAAGATGTGGGTGTGTGTTTCTGATGACTTTGATATTAAGCAACTGATTATTAAAATAATCAATTCTGCTCATGCTCATGCTGGTACTCTCGTTCACCAGCAAATTTTGAAAGATTTAGATATGGAGCAACTGCAAATTCATCTAAGAAATGAACTTGTTGATCATAAGTTTCTACTTGTCTTGGACGACGTATGGAATGAGAATCATGTTAAATGGGTTGAGCGTAGAAATTTAATACAAGTGGGTGCGGAAGGAAGTAAAATCCTAGTCACTACACGTAGTCATTTCCTCGCTTCCATGATGGGCACCATTCCCTCTCACATTTTAGAAGGCCTTTCTCCGGATGATTCATTGTCTCTGTTTAAAAAATGGGCATTTGAAGAAGGAGAAGAGGAAATGTATCCAGATTTGATAATGGTTGGGAGAGAAATTTTGAAAAAATGTGGTGGGATTCCTTTGGCAATAAGAACAATAGGGAGTATGCTATTTTCAAGACTTGAGATAGATGAGTGGGAAGCTATTAGAGATAACGAGATTTGAAATTTGCCACAAAAGAAAGATGACATTTTACCTGCACTCAAATTAGGCTATGATCAAATGCCAATTCATTTGAGACGATGTTTTGCCATTTTCTCACTTTATCCAAAGGATCATGATTTTTGCAGTTTTGACATAACTTGGATTTGGGCGGCACTAGGTCTCATTCCATCACCAAACAAAAATAAAAGTTTGGTGGATGTTGCAAATCAATATTTGTATGAACTGGTGTCGAAATCTTTTGTTCAGGATTTTGTCAACTTTGGCACTGCTTACCGTTTTCAAATACATGATTTGGTGCATGATCTTGCTCTTTATGTTGCAAGAGATGAGTGCCTAATGGTAAATTTCCCCATTCAAAATATACATGAGAATGTTCAACATCTATCTCTTACTGGGAACAATTTGCTTGACAAATCTTTCACCCTAAATTCTATAGATGTGAGAACCATATGGTTTCCTATTGAAGGAGTGGGAGCTAGCAGTGAAGCTTTCTTGAATAGGTATGTGTCAAGGTACATATACTTGCGGATTTTAGATTTAAGTGATTCTACATATGAGACTTTGTCCCGGTTGGTAAGTTGAGACATTTACGGTTTCTCAGCCTTGCGCGTAATGCAAAAATTAAGAAAGTCCCTCATTTTATTTGCAAGCTACCAAATTTGCAAGTTTTGGATCTTTCCGGGTGTAAAGAGCTTGAAACATTGCCCAATGGATTAAGAAACTTGATCAGTCTCCAAAAGTTGAAGATAACCACAAAGCAATATGCTCTACCTGAGAATGACATTGCAAACCTGAGTTCTCTTGAATTTCTACAAATCGAAGATTGTGACAAGCTAGAGTCTCTGTTTGTAGGGATAAAACTTCCTACTCTTAAAACATTGGCAGTTAAAAATTGTGGGAGTCTAAAGTCTTTGCCACTTGATATTAACCATTTTCCTCTATTAGAGAATTTATCGGTTGAAAAGTGTGGCAATTTGGAAGTGTCAAAGGGACATGACGACCAAAACTCCAACTTGAGGTTAAGAGCAATTTACCTTCGGTCTTTTCCACAACTAATGACCTTGCCTCGTTGGTTACAAGATGCTGCAAACACATTACAGTCCTTATTAATTTTGGATTGCGAGAACCTTGAGGTGTTTCCTGAATGGCTATCAACTCTCAGTTTTCTGAAATCAATTGTTATCAGTAATTGTCCAAAGTTGACGTCTCTCCCGAATGACTTCCATCGCCTCACTACCCTGGGATATTTGGAAATTCAAGGTTGTCCTGAATTATGTAGAAAATGCAAGCCGCAAGTTGGAGAGTATTGGCCCAAAATCTCTCACATCAAACAGGTTTTCATCGAGGAATCAAAAGATGGTGGAAGGGGGAAGGAGAGTTGGAGGAAGAGCAAGAAAAAGATGAAAGCTGTAATAACCCAGATAAATGTTGAAGGCCTTCCTTGTTTTTCAGGTTTCCAAAATGTAGATTGTTGTTCTTGAGGACTTTCTTCATGTGTTTTTAATTATGCTTGTGATTTTAATGGTAGTTTGCTAAAATTGCACTATGGTATTTTGTTTCAGACTAAATGTCCGATTTGGTCCCTAAAAATAAACACATTAACGCTTTTGGTTCCTGAAAAAAATAAATTAACCACGTAATACCTCAAAATTACAAACGAGGGACACGTTAGTCCATCCTTCCAGTTCCGACGTCCGTTTACTTGCCTACGTGTCCCGTTAACCATCTTGTCTGATCCGTCAGTGGTCTTGTGTGACCTATAATGAATTTCCATCGTGGAAAATGAATGAGAAGTGAAAAAAGGTGCACAATTCTCAGGTACATGGATTTTAAAATTGTGCACGTTTTTCACTTTTCATTCATTTTCCACGGTTGAAATTTGTCATAGGCCACACAGGATGGCTAACGGGACACGTAGGCAAGTAAACAGGCGTTGGAACTACACGACGGGACTAACTTGACCTACGTTTGTAAATTTGAGAAACTAAGTGGTTACTTTATTTATTTAGGGACCAAAAGTGTCCCTATGTTTATATTTAGGGACCAAATTGAGCCTTTAGTCTTTGTTTTATGTAGCCCATTATGAAGTATATCTTTAATGACTTTTAGTTTTTCTTGGAAAGAAAATTGGGTTTTTAGGAGGTGCATTTCAATTTGGAGTGCATGTCTTAGTTGTTGATAGCTATGCAATAAAACGGTAAATATATCGAGTCTCGTTCAATTCACAAGTAAAACAACTATCTAGGCGGCAATTTGGAGAGAATGGAGTTCAAATTTCAATTAACATGCAATGAAGTTAAAGGAAAGCAAGTAAATATTTTTGTGTATTTTTTTTATTAAATATTTTAGCAAACACTAGTGGGTGAAAAAAAAATCAATAATGAAGGCATTTGGGTTCCAATTTCTTCCAAATATACACCCAAATTACTCATTGACAAAGAATCCTTTTTGAATTATAGAAACCCTAATTATCTAATTCCAATTGATTGGTTGTAGATTAAACTCCCTAATTCAATTAATCGTTAATTCTTTAGGTGATCAATTATATAAAACCTCATCAATTACCCTAATCCTTTAGGTCTAATTAAGAAGGCAAATGATTAAGCTTTGTGGCATTATAAATTATTAGCAAACCTCATCAATAAAATAACTTATTCCTAGATTAACCAACCAATGGTAATAATTACAAGATGCAATAGTACATTAATCATTACCCCTAGCAAATCAATGAACCCTTAAGACATAAGAATGGTGGCCAATCATTTGAATGTCATTAAGAATCCCTTCTTCTCCTCCTCTTTAAGCTCCAAGAATCCCCAAAATAGAGTAGGGAAGTGAGAACTTTCGTGTGCCGAATAGGAAAATGAGCGTTTAAATACCCTGTTAGAAAACTATATCACCTCCCAGTGCAGACTGCTAGCATTGGGCGCTAGCCATCCAGAGAAGAAAAGTTATACGAACTGCCAGTGCTGAGCATTTGCTAAGGGGTCAATTTCAATCTTATTTCCTTACATTCTTTAGTCTTCATGCTTTGTGCTCTTCATTTCCTCAACACTTCAAACCTTACTCCTTGTTCATTCCTCTTTTTTTTTTTTGGTAAACATTGTTCATTCCTCTTTATTGATTCCTAAAATGACAAAATAACAAAATAAGCAAAATTGACATAAAAACAAAGAATTAAATCATAAGATTCAAAACAACTACTAGTAGCTCAATTAAATGTTAGAGACAAAACAATGATAAAAGCATGCATTTAGGAGTAAAACCAACCAAGGAAAAGCCCAACAAAACGGATAATCTGGCAAATTATCAACAGACAGAATATTAAAATTAAAATTAAAATTATGAGTCTGTTTGGTAAAATAAGCGGATAGTGAATGAGGTAGCTGATAGGGGATAGTGGATAAACTAGCTTATTGGGGTGGAAGTGTTTGGTAAAATTAGCAGTTAAACTAGCTGATAGATATAAAATGACATAAAAGGACATATTTCTATACCTTTTTATATAAGCAAAACTAGTGTTTTGGTCCCTTAAGTTAATTTAATTTTTCAAATTGGTCCTTTTAGTTTTTTTTGAGTCAAACAGATCTCTTAAGTCTTTTTTGTGACAAACAGGTCCCTTAAGTTTTTTTGTGACATCATAATTCACTGATTTAATAGCAAGACCATACACTGTCATGACAACTTAAGGGACCTGTTTGTCACAAAAAATACTTAAGGGACATGTTTGACACAAAAAAACTTAAGGAACCAATTTGAAAAATTAAATTAACTTAAGAAACCAAAGCACTAGTTTTGCCTTTTATATAAATGTTGGGTATATATAAAAAAAATGTATATACATTAGTATTATAAATGTTGAGCGTTACTATTATATAAAAAATGTTGATACATTATTATATATAAAAAATTATATAAACGATAATCATATCTATTTATAATACGTTATATTATCATATAAAATTATATTATTATATATATGTTATATTATCAAATAAATGTTGTACTAAAACAATACGATTTATTTTATTATAATATGTTATAATAAAATATTTATAAACTGAAGAGGATTAATGCAGAATTAAAATAAAATACTAAGGATAAAATAAAAAAAAATCAAAAGCTATAAGGTATAAGTTCAAACACTACTTGAAATAGCGTCTGAAAAAAATGTTATAAGCTCGTAAAAAACGTTAATCGCTAATGACAAATGCGCTTACCAAACATGACTATTAGTTATAAGCTATCCACTATAAGCTAGCGGATGAGACTTGCCAAACATGCTCTATATTGTAATTAGTAACATAGTAATTAACCAATTTTTTTATGCGTAATTAAAAAGACTGTCAGTGTAATCCTTTAGTCAAAATTATACAATCACTTGAATTTCTCCTGATAAAATTATAATGCTAATAAAAGCTTTAAAAATAAGTCTCTCCATTAAAATATTCAATAATCCATCACGACTTTGGTGCAATATGATAAATAATAAACTTATGGTCAATTTGGTTTAGATTTTTTTGGATGCAAACGGAATAATTGTGTGTCCCCATGAACTTTTGTTGGAAGCTCCATCAAGTAGTTTTTTTTTTTAAATGTAGCTTGAAATGCAGCTTTATGTTAAAAACTATTTATGACAGAGAGACTTTTATATATTCTCCTCAGAATTGGGTCACATGGCATTTGATCAGTAAAGGGTCATCCTCAAAATGATGAGACATAATTTTCAAAATTATTATTACTAATTACTATGTAGTCACTCATTGAAGAATAACGTATGTACTAATATGTTCATGATTTGCTTTAATTTTTCATGGCGGGATCTAAATTTGTTCGATTTTAAAATAAAAAAACTACTTGTCCCTAGGTTTTTTTGGATATTGCACCTGATACCCCAAACAATAAGGGAGACAAGTGTAATGTTAAGGGGGAAACTCCTCTAAAGCTTGCTTATATATAAAGTAAGTAAGTAAATGTGAATTGACTTAACTTAAAAAGTATTAAATCTTAACTCACTAATATTTCAAGGGTGTATACAGTTAGGGGGTGGGAATAGGCAAGGCCGAGCTAGGTCTTGACAAGCCTGAGCCTGGTCTGTATTCCAAACTCAAGGCCTGAGCCTGACCTATTAGCCTGATATGGGCCAAATTTTAAAGTCTGGTCTGGCCTACTTCAAAGCCTGATCTGACATGAAAGTCTATTTAAAAGCCTATTTTTTAACAAGACCTTTAAATATGTCTCCATCTATAAATAGGTCAAAGGCCTTCACTTGTGAATAAGCCTGTAAGCCTCTAATGATAAAGAGGTTGGCAGGTCTATACTGATAAGTAGGTCGTTAGACATTTACAAATAAATATGTTAGTAGATCTCTACATTTAAATAAGGTAATAGGCCTTTACCTTCAAATGTTATAAATATTATAAATAATATATTATCGTACTATATATTAAATTTTATATATTATATATGTGTGTGTGTTAAATAGACCTGCCTAATAGGCTTAATAGGCTTTGTTTAAAGCATTGGCCTGACCTCTTTAACTATATAGGCTTTTTAAAAAGCTTTAACTTGGCCTTTTTGTTAAATAGGCTAGGCCTAGGTAGGCCTTAAATAGGCTAGACCATAGGCTCCCGACGAGCGGCCTGGCCTATTCCCACCCCTATATACAGTCACAGGACCGGTCCTAAGATTTTGATTGTCCTATCTGAATTGAGAAACTGATACCCTCATAATCATTTAAACATTGTCCTCCTTTTATTTTTTTGCTGCAAAATCATTAATAATCAAAGTTTTTTAAAAAAATCATTTTCGATTGAAATCAAAGCAAGATTATTTAATCTACCTTATGACATAGTAGATCGTAAATAAGATTTTAACAATTTCAATTTAGAAAATGTCTCTTAGTATATGCAACACTAACATGGGTAGTTAGTATTATTCTATAGGTGATACATGCATTAGGAAAACAATTAAATGTTTTCAAAGAACTCAATATCATAAATCTTGATTTTGATTCAACGGTCAAAACCTCTCTAATGACTTTTAATTCTTTAAATGAATTTCATATCAAAATCATCAAAATTATCATGTTTTAGATAAGTATCAAGATGTTTGCAAAAAGAGGAGGAGAGGAAAAGCCTAAATCAAACCGAAGTGTAACTAATTCTAGAAAGTGTATTAATTTAAAGAGATATCCTAATACACATTTGTCATATTATTTTCTATCAGTCCACTGTTAATTTTTTGGAATAATTATTTTTTATTGCTAAAAATTAATTACATAAAATTTTTATTTTAGTATCTATATATACTAATTAAATTTTTGCATATGATCTGATGCCCTCCTCAAAATGGGGCCCTGTGTGATTGCCCACCCCAAACTTGCTCAGGACCACCACTGTACACTCATACTTACTTACTTTATACATAAGCTTGCTTTAAGGGAGTCTTTTCCGGGGATAACGACTAGTTCACGTCATGAGAGGTAATGACAACATAAATCTTGAGAGACTGGTGTAATTTATGGAAAGAGGAGTATAGGATATAATTAAATTAAATCTCAAGAGAGTTCACAATAATTTTCCCCATTCATCATAGAGGTAATACTTTTTTTGATTTCCTAGGTTATCTCGCACGCAACTGTAGAGAATAATTCCTCGAGTCGGATAGAACCACAACGACGGCAAAACTTTCTCTCAAGAGTTTTAACGCTGCTGCATTCCTAAGGCTTGGATTCGAACTTAAGACCACTGATCAAGCTGAAAGAGAATTTTGTCATCTTTATCCGAGCGCTCTTGAATTAGTTGGATATTATAGAGGTAAGACTAAGATTTCACTTTATTTATTTATTTTTATAATGGTTTCATAATGCCTTCTATTGAGTTAATAATAACTATATTCCTCCCTTAGTAGAACCTGTGTTTAAATCAGTGTCTTGAATTTGTTCATTAAAAAGTTGACTGCTTGCAAAAAAGGATTTTTTTTGTTTGGGCCCCCGGGGGTTAAAGTAAACCAATGGTTGAGTGAAACTTCGTTCTACTGGAACTGATTCAAGTCCAGTACTAGTAAAACCTCCATAATTGGTGATCCACGGCCACTCAAGCAAATGAGAGGCTGGAAGCAGACATTGGACACGTCTCTGGGTCCCTACTACCGGGAAGTAAACAATGCTTTCATAAAGGGATAGATATCTCATTAGAATTAACCAACCTCTTCCTACTTTAGTTCAGGTACATACGATCTTCTTTGCTGCTATGTCTGATATTCAGGGTTCTCCTTAGGGGTAAATTATTGAATGAAGTAGGTGCACTTAATCTCTTTGTACTTGCATAATTTCTCTGAGTCCTTTTTCAACTCTCCTCCAATTTCAAGTCTAAGAGATAGATTGATAGATCCATCCCATTGCAATGATCGGGGACATTCATAGTGACTGAGGGGGTCAAAGATCAAGAAGTAAGTTATTCATCAGTCAAACATTCTATTCTTCTTATTGTTAGATCCAATCTCCTGATCCCTACAGGATGGAAAAAGAATTACACGTTCTTCCTTTCGAAAAAGGAGGATTAGGAAAATCCTATTGACTACAATTTTATCCGAACCCAAGGAAAGACATAAAAAAAAAAATTCGAATGATATGATCGTACCGTCACCCGAGAATGAAGAAATATATGCAAAGGCAAGTCACATGGCAATGGCTAACTCTTCATAAGATTTTCTTTTCCTTATCATTGCTAAACATAAGAAAGATATGAAAAGAAGAGTGAAAAGGGTGATAACGTCTAGTATGAAGCATGCTCGAATATGGTACATGGATGAAGCATTTAAAATAGCCGTTAGATTTATTAATATAGTATTCAATGGTTGAGATTGTTTTGTTTAAAAAAAAAAAGGTTAACCTGAGACTTGATAAATCGGTTTGCTAACAAATTATAATATAGTCCCTGTATTTTTACGGCGGTGCTGGTCCGAGGTGGAGCTGCAACGGGGAACGGCGTTCCAGGTGCGAGACTGGCGGCGACGGTTGGGCGTACCTGCGTGAATGGTTCTGCGTGACGGTTGGGCTTTTGGTGGCTGTTTGGGTGGAGCACGATGGTAACGTGGCGAGGGCGAAATCGACGGAGCGATTGGTGGAGTCAGAGGTCGGCGACGAGGGTGGAATCGACAGTGCGATCGGCGGAGCCGAGACAGAGTATGAGATAGTAAGGGCGGATGTGTTGAATCGATCATTCAAAAAAAATGAAGAATTTATTATTGCTCCGCTGTTGTTGATATTGTTTGATACTTATTTTAATTTATACTTAACACACAAAATACCAATTTGTAATCGATTACCCATTGAAATTGGTAATCATTGAAATTGGTAATCGATTACCAATTTCAATAGGTAATCGATTACAAATTGTGGTGGCAGCCTCCCAAATTTTCTCGGATGTCCCTCCTCTCATAAGTTAATAGGACCTGTCTGTAATTACTTAAACTTTACTTACCTACAAATACCACATAAACCGTCTACACACGATCAAAAAACTCCCTCACAGATGTGCCACATGGTGAGATACTTCATGCTAGCATTTTCGGTGACTAATTTCTCAAACTATAGAAGAGCCCTGGTGACATCTCATATGAGCTTTTTCAAACCTTCAATTTACACACTGTATAACAAAAAATTTCTTTGAAATATATTCATACAGCAGGGTTCATTCCGTATTTAAACTTGTTGACATCTTATAGTTCAGGTGCAAAGTCTTAATGGTCTTCATTATGCACTAGCAAAGATTCTGACCCCAATTGGCACTGTACAGCTACAAATTGGAGAAAATTTATGGTCTACTTGCCACTGCAATTGTAAGTAGGGGATGTGATCGCTACGCCAATAGTGATCAGTTAGGTGTACGTGAGATTGTGGACCAAGTCGAAGATGTGACAGCTTGCTGGATGATTCAAAACCAGAATGCTACAGCAAAGATACTGGGATTTGCCCTCCTGGCTGTTACATTAATAGAAACATTTGGTTTCCAGTTAATACTCGAGACCTTTTAATTCTTAAATATGCCATTGTTTTAAGTAACTTGGTGGTTATTGTTGAGCTTTGTGCTCTGATAAGCATTTTTCATGACATGCTTCAGAGATCACAAAGCGCAGTGCTTTGATAAAGTGGAACAAATAATGGAAGGAGTACATATGTACTTTTTCTATCTATAAATGCTTTGAACAAAGTTTAAAATCGGAAATTGTTTTAATTCAAGTGCTTCTTCCCTCTTTAGGTTATAGTTTGCAAATCAGTGTTTGACACAATAGCAAAACAACTTTGTTTTTTTCACTTTCACTAAAATAATGGTTTAAGATCCAAAATCTTGTTCAAACACAACCCAAACATCAATTTGTCAAGCATATTATGAGTGCTCAAACTATAATTTAAACATGCTATGCTCCTTTTAGGCAGAATACTAGACTCCTCTTTATTTGACGTCGGATTAAAATTGGACAAATACAAAGATAGCAAGCAGATACTTTTAAGTCCTTTCGGAGTATTAAAATCTTTTGTTCTATACTTTTCTATACATAACAAATAAGTTATTGTATTAAAGGATTTAACTCTTCTAAAGTGAATGAAACTCTAAAGTTAAAAAGTAAGGGACTATTCATCCTTAGATCATTTAGTGAGTTAAAATCTTTATATATTTAATCAAATCAATGATGGATAGTCCCTTACTTTCTCACTTTAGAGTTTCACTTTAGAGGAGCCAAATCCTGTATTAAAAATGTAGTTGAAATAAGAAATAATAATGACCCATAAAACTATTATGACACATACTTAATGGTATAAAGCAAGAAAAATTTCTTGCTTCAAGAGTATTTTAAAAATTTCTCATGTATCATTCTCACTGATTTCTTAAAGCAATAGAATCACATAAATACTTTTTAGATTTAATTAGTATGCATTGTTAGAGTAAAGATTTTTTATATTGTCAACCAATCATAAATTATCATGTACATCATTAAAAATGTTTGACTTTTATCTTAATTACCTTCAAAGACAGTTATATCATGATTTGTAATTAGTTAATAGTGTAAAAAAAAAATTTACTTCGACAATGTATCAAAATTAAACTCATATTTTTTTTAGATTAGTCATATTTGTTCAAAGTTTTGATTAAGTACCACTAAATTTGGATAAACTCTTTAAAATATCGTAAAGTTCCTGATTGAATACTACCAGACTTGTTTAGATTATTTAAAAGTTACCACAAATTTTTTTTATCCCAAAATATTCTTTTAAAATCCTAACTGAATACACCCCTTTAGTTTAAACTTCAATATTTAGTGTTTCTATATATTTTGACAAATGGAAAATGTGACACCCTCAAAACCCGTGCCACTTTCGTAACTCGACATACTTAATGAAACGATAAATAAAATTTCGCTGGTTTTACTTTCGGAAAATAAATCCTTTGTATAAGCAGATTCTGAAAATCGTGATAAATTTTTTTCTTATTAATACCTATAGAACCACCACTCAAGACAGAAAAGAAATACTCATATATACGTCAACTGAACTATGGACAACATGTCCCTTTACAAAAGATCAAAGAAAGAACTCCTAAAAAGCTATAAACTAGGCAGCGACAGTCTGGAACCATATCTCTAAAACCTATGGCCATCAGTAGCCGTTAACAGACTACCCAAAAACCGCTGCCTCAAAAATAAGGTCTACACCCTAAGCTGGTCCGACTAATGGAAGCCATTGGACAGTCCCCCGGAGGGAGGTCCAATGCTGGAACCAGGGGAAGAACTCTGGGAACCTACGTTCCCGTTCCCCTGTGGATGGGGATCGGAAGCATCCGAAAGATGATCCTCCGGGTCCTCCTGAGGATCCTCCTCAGGGTCTTCCTCCTCCTCCTCCTCCACATCCTCCTCTACGTGCTCACCCGCTGCCAAAACAAAAGGCGGGGGAGGTGTCTGAGGCGGCTGCTGCTGCGGGGACTGTGCAGCGGGGGCGTCTGGCTCGATCACACCCTGCTCCATGAGGGCCTGCAGCATCAACCTGATGGGAGGGAGAGGCACCTGGATGGTCTCCACTGTCCGAGTGCTCTTCCGCGGTCCCGTCTCAGTCGTCCCGCTTACAGTGCAAACCGGTCCGGTGTATGCCGCGCTTTCCACCCCTGGGTGGATAACCCACGCGGTTGGGTCCGTCCTCCGATCAAATACTAGGACGCGCACCCCTGAGAGCGCTAGGTGATCTGGCGTCGGCTCCATCTGTAAACACGATATAATATATATACCAAAGGACAACCCGTCCAAAAATATGCAAGGGTGAGAAACCAATATATGAATCCATAAACGACAACTATATACCCAATCCACACAACAGACTCATATAATGTAACTCACTCAAAATCATCATACATCATATAACATAACATATATAATCAAGTACAAATAGCAGTAAAGGCACAAGGGCTTCGTACCCCACAATCAACGTTATCTCCTAAACGTATGCATGGCACTTCCATATATCTCAACTAATAGTCAAACTAGATTTCCGGAAATCCCAACACCATGGATACGAGTTGATCAGACTCAACGTTATTGCCCCGCAGGATACAACAACAAACGCCAGAATCAACATTCGGCCAAACGTGAGCACGTAACCTTCCAGGAAATAATACATGGACGCGCATGTCAGTGGTACTCACGACGTATAAGTCATACTATATTGTCCTCTTCACTGGGCACAATACGAACACACAGCACGTATGACATCATTGTCCATCAAGGCACAATGTTACATAATGACGTTAAGTCATCTCAGGTTCTCCTTGCCTATCAAGGTCTCCCATTTCACGGCACGTCTGCCCACCACACAAAATGCATGATAAAACTATCTAGTTTCCGATGATTGATCTTTGTCGCATCATTATTTCCTCGTTGTAGCATCAACGCTAACAACCACCATAATGTCTTATCCTCTTTAAGCCTCAACAATATTTTCTTAAAACAGGACATTTAGTCCAAAACAACTCAAATCCCAACATCCCTAACCGATGCACCAGTCTAGGACGCCGGATTCAAGATCATAAAAACATCCCCAAGCTTACAGGACCACAAAGATCGTCCCTAAGCCGACCGGACCACAAACTAACACGGATCCTTGATCCATGTGTTCTGCAGAACCCTAGAACCCCGACGTCTCGGTTTCTAGTTTCTAAGCTTTAAAACCACTTTTCTTGAAAACTTGAAAATAAAAAACCCAAATCTCCGATACTTACACAAAGTCATCGAGATTGGTTTTCCATAAAACAAGACTTGGTCTGAAGACCATTTCTTTTCCTTTCGTTGTTTTTCGGTGAAATGCCGACTTAAAACAAAACTTCCAAAAATCCATTTTTAACTTTGAAAACCACATTTCTCAAAATGCCTTTGCTCAAAGGGTTAACTTGTCAAATTAGGACAATTGAAGGTTTCTAATGCCCTATTTGCTTTTAAACTTCCCTTCTCATGATTAAAACACATTTCAGGCTTTTAAAGCTTTTAAGTTACACGATGTCGGATCCTAATCAAAATTAGGTCCTCTAATGCCTAAATCCCACAACAGGGCACATTATACATCCATATAACTATTCAGCAAGTATAACATGCATTCAACTATATCAGCAGTTACATCAATACATATTCCAATCAACAGCAGTCAATCAAGTAATTAACCAATATCAGAATACAAACTATTTACATACAATACAAACACCGATGCAGCACATAGCTGTCGGGAATGGAATTCCTCAGGTTTATCCCCTTACCTCTTGTAGCTTCCCACTAAGCTTGGAACACCCGATCAACTTGCTCACTGTCCCAGCACGCTGCCGATCACTACATACACGTAAATCATATCGGCATTAACTTACAAAATAAAGATTTCTCCTAATGTACTATCCCTAGGGTTCGGCCCTATTACACTAAAAATAGCTAGGGAGCTCCAAAATTCCTCATTTTCTGGATAACACCCTAACTAAGTGTGACAGCCCTAGATATCAGATCAGAACATCAAAAACCAACCAAAACCCTACCCTACACACATAGGGGGGTTTCGGCCTCTACCTAGAAAATATAGCTAGGGAGATTTCTTGGCTCTAAGCTCTTGGATCATACAAGTAGGTCATGAACCTAGGCCATAGAAATTAGTTTGATACAGATACGATTTTCCTACAATTTCTCATGGATTTTCAAAGATTTTAGGGACAAAACCTAAACATTCTTGATCATGAAAATATGAGGAGAGAAAAGAGAGATTGAGAGAGATGAAGTTGGAATACTACCTCCTATGAAGCTTTCCTCCAAGATTGGTGAAGGTTGCTTCAAGAAAAAGCTCAAAACTCAAGCTTCAAAAGAGTTCTAATGGAGGGAAAATGAGAAATGAGAGGAAGAAGAAGTTGAGGTAATTTGGGGGAGGGGGGCTGCCGAAGGAAATGGGGAGATAAGGGTGGAAAAATTAGATATTTATGGGTTTTATTAGTTTAATAATAGGAAAGGTAAATTGGTAATAAAATTAACCAAGGGCAATTTGGTCAATTCACATCCCGATATTTGAAATCATCCCGACACTGGTATAAATTCCTCACATGATTTGATACAATTTTGGCATGAAAAACATCTGATCGTGGGTCTCGAAAAACCCTAAGACAGCTCGAATCGTCTTCTCGATCGATTATCGGCCCGAATATAAAATATTATTTATATTTTGGGCGTCAAGACACATTTTAGGAAAAAGATAGAGAATCGAATTCTAAGACTAATGGTTTCGTCCGTTAGTCAAGATTAGGTCGTGATAATAGAAAACACTATCATCTGAAAAACGTAGATCGGTTTTTGTTTGAGTTTTCGGCCCAAAACTTAACCGAAGGCTACTACGATTTTATGAAACAAGACTATGATTTTAGTTTTCCCAAAATCATTTTCTAGAACACAGATAAAAATATAAACTCATTAATTGAGTTTATCGTCCTTAGAAAGCACGAAAAATCGGGGTGTTACAGAAAAGGAAAGTATTTATTAAAAAAAAAAAAAGAATTACACCTTACCGAAATAATTCGTATAAGTGAAATGAATTCTTATTTTTTCCGGACGATCTTCACCTACAATGTCAGAGGTTCGAATCCTAAAGTCGTAAATCTGAGAAGGACTTTTACCTAATTATCACTCCTAATCCGAAGGTTAATGACACAGCTTGCCTATGATAATACCCAAT
The DNA here is from genome assembly GCA_039655645.1 of Ammopiptanthus mongolicus. NCBI lineage: Eukaryota > Viridiplantae > Streptophyta > Magnoliopsida > Fabales > Fabaceae > Ammopiptanthus > Ammopiptanthus mongolicus. The sequence continues at coordinate 89,101,124 of CM077345.1, forward strand.
CAAATACCACAAAAAGAAGTCTTATTGTTTTCAACTGCGATACTTGAATCTTCCACCTTCATTATCAATTTGGAAATATATAAAAATTTCTATGATAGTTTATGTGACACCCTCAAACCCAGTGCCACTTTCGTAACTCAAAACCCTTAGTGAAACGATAAATAAAATTTCTCTGGTTTTACTTTCGGAAAATATATCTTTTGTGTAAGCAGATTCTGGAAATCGTGACCAAAAATTTTCTCGTTAATTATACGTATGAACACCACTCCAGATAACACAGGATTACTCATATACAATAATTAGAACAAGGTATATATACATATATATATGATGGACAACAAGTCCCTTTACAAAAGAACGAATGATTACTAAACTTTCTAAAAAGCTATAAAACTAGGCAGCGACAGTCTGGAACCATATCTCTAAAACCTATGGCCATCAGTAGCCGTTAACAGACTACCCAAAAACCGCTGCCTCAAAAAAAAGGGGTCTACACCCTAAGCTGGTCTGACTAATGGAAACCATTGGACAATCCCCCGGAGGGAAGTCCAATGCTGGAACCAGAGGAAGAACTCTGGGAACCTACATTCCCGTTCCCCTGTGGATGGGGATCGGAAGCATCCGAAAGATGATCCTCCGGGTCCTCCTGAGGATCCTCCTCAGGGTCTTCCTCCTCCACCTCCTCTTCCACATCCTCCACGACGTGCTCGCCTGCTACCAAGACAAAAGGCGGGGGAGGCGTCTGGGGTAGCTGTTGCTGCGGGGACTGTGCAGCGGGGGCGACCGACTCGATCACACCCTGCTCCATAAGGGCCTGCAGCATCAGCCCGATGGGAGGGAGAGGCACCTGGATGGTCTCCACTGTCCGAGTACTCTTCCGCGGTCCCGTCTCCGTCGTTCCGCTTACAGTGCATACTGGTCCCGTGTACGCCGCACTTTCCACCCCTGGGTGGATGACCCACGCGGCTGGGTCTGTCCTTCGATCAAACGCTAGGACGCGCATCCCGGAGTGCGCTAGGTGATCTGACTCCGGCTCCATCTGTAAACACGATACAATATATACCAAAGGACAAACCGTCCAAAAACATGCAAGGGTGAGAAACCAATATATGAATCCATAAACAACTATATGCCCAATCCACACAACAGACTCATATACTGTAACTCACGCAAATCATCATATGACATGGCATTTATCATTTAAGTACAAATGGCAATAAATGCACAAGGGCTTCGTACCCCACAATCAACGTTATCTCCTAAACGTATGCATGGCACTTCCATATATCTCAACTAATATTCACACTAGATTCTTAGATTTCCGGAAATCCCATCACCATTCGAAACGAGCTGATCAGGCTCCAAATTTTGGCCCAAAACAAGTACTTTGAATCCCATGACACTACGCGATTCTCACATGGGGGCGCAATCAGAAGTACTCCACAAGAAAACGGTCATACTGCATTGTCCAACTCAAGGCACAATACGTTCCCAGAACACGTATGACACCATTGTCCATCAAGGCACAATGTTATGACAAGTAAGTCATCTCAGGTTCTCCTTGCTTATCAAGGTCCCCCGTATCACGGCACGTCTGCCCCGCATTTAATGCATGAGAAACCTATCTAGTTTCCGATAATTGATCTTTGTCGCATCAATGTTTCCTCGTTGTAGCATCAACGCTAACAACCACCATAATGTCTTAGACTCTTTAAGCCTCAAGAACACATTTTCTCAAAACAGGACACTTAGTCCAAAAACAACTTAAATCCCAACACCCCTAACCGATGCACCAGTCAAGGACGTTGGATTCAAGATCATAAAAACATCCTCAAGCTTACAGGACCACAAAGATTGTCCCTAAGCCGACAGGACCACAACTAACACGGATCCTTGATCCACGTGTTCTGCGGAACCCTAGAACCCCGACGTCTCGGTTTCTAGTTTCTAAGCTTTAAGCTTTACAACCACTTTCCTTGAAAACTCGAAAACCAAAAACCCAAAATCTCCGATATTTACACAAAGTCATCGGGATCGGTTTTCCATAAAACAAAACTTGGTCCAGAGACCATTTCTTTTTCTTTCGTTGTTTTTCGGTAAAATACGAACTTAAAACAAAACTTGCACAAACTCATTTTTCTTGAATAAACTCAGTATGACTTCGGAAACCACATTACTCAAAAGGGTTTACTTATCAAATTAAGACATATTGAAGGTTTCTAATGCCCTATTTGCTTTTAAACTTCACTTTTTCTTATCAAAACACATTTCAGACTTTTAAAGCTTTTAAGTTACACGATGTCGGATCCTAATCAAAATTAGGTCCTCTAATGCCTAAATCCCACAGCAGGGCACACATTACTTCCATATAACCATTCAGCAAGTATAACATGCATTCAACTATATCAACAGTTACATCAATACATCAGCACATCAGCACATCAATGCATATTTCAATCAACAGCAGTCAATCAAGCAGTCAATCAAGAAATCAACTAACATGCAATACAAATACAATACAAACACCGATGCAGCACATAGCTGTCGGAAATGGAATTCCTCAGGTTTATCCCCTTACCTCTTGTAGCTTCCAGCTCAACTCGGAACACCCGATCAACTTGTTTCTCTTCCCAACACGCTGCCGATCACTACATACACGTAAAACGTATCGGCATTAACTTACAAAACAAAGATTTCTCCTAATGCACCACCCCTAGGGTTCGGCCCTATTACACTAAAAATAGCTAGGGAGCTCCAAAATTTCTCATTTTCTGGATAACACCCTAACTAAGTGTGACAGCCCTAGATATCAGATCAGATCATCAAAAACCAACCAAAACCCTACCCTACACCCATAGGGGGGTTTCGGCCCCTACCTAGAAAACATAGTTAGAGGGATTTCTTGGCTCTAAGCTCTTGGATCATACAAGTATGTCATGAACCTAGGCCATAGAAACTGGTTTGGTACAGATACGATTTTCTTACAATTTTTCATGGATTTTCAAAGATTTTAGGGACAAAACCCTAACATCCTTGATCATGAAAATATGAGGAGAGAAAGGAGAGATTGAGAGAGATAGAGTTGAACTACTACCTCCTATGATGATCCACTCCAAGTTTGGTGAAGATTGCTCCACAAAAACTCAAGCTTTTGGCCTTCAACAATGGTGGTTTTGAGAAGAAAAGAGAAAGAAGAGAAAGTGAGTGTGAGGGAGAAAGAGGGCTGCCGAAAAAGAGGGAGAAAAATGAGAGGATAAGAGTGAAAATGGTAGATATTTATGGTTTAAGACTTTAATAATAGGTAAAGTAAACCAGTAATAAAAATTAACCAAGGGCAATTTGGTCAATTCACATCCCGATATTTGGAATCGTCCCGACACTCGTATGAATTCCTCAATTAACTTGATACAATTTTGGTATGAAAAACATCTGATCGTGGGTCTCGAAAAACCCTAAGACAGCTCGAAACGTCTCCTCGATCGATTATCGGCCCGAATATAAAATATTATTTATATTTTGGACGTCAGGACACATTTTAGGAAAAAGATAGAGGAATGTATTCTAAGACTAATGGTTTCGTTCGTTAGTCCAGATTAGGTCGTGATAGTAGAAAACACTATCATCTGAAAAACGTAGATCGGTTTTCGTTTGAGTTTTCGGCCCAAAACTTAACCGAAGGATCCTACGATTTTATGAAACAAGACTATGATTTTAGTTTTCCCAAAATCATTTTCTAAAACACAGATAAAAATATAAACTCATTAATTGAGTTTATCGTCCTTAGAAAGCATGAAAAATCGGGGTGTTACAGTTTATTTTACAAAAATTTTAAAATAAACTATACCAAATTTTTATGATATTTGGAAATATATAATACACATTTATAATATCTAGTTTTTTTTTTTACACATTATATTTAGTTTTTATAGAGCAGTGATATTTGTATATCACAATTTTTACATCACTTTCACATTTTAATTTTTTAGGTAAAAAAGGTACTGAGAGTATGTTATAGTGTGTGTTTTATTTGTTTGATTACGTAAAAAGTAAATATAAAATTAATGTAAATTTTTTGCTGTAAAATATTAATACTAAATTTTTTCCAGCATATTTTTATATATCAACAATTCTATGCATGCATTCAATGTTGAGTGGGTGAGTATGTCAGTAAAATTTAAGAGCAGTGAAAATTTGAAATTGACAAAAAACTAAAGTATCCAAATGAAAATAGAGTATACTTCTCACGCATAATTCTTTTTATAGTTTTATATCTCTATATATTTACAATTTTCACTCAGTATCAAATGGATGGATAGAAAGGAGGCAAAAATATTAAAACAACCAAACAAAAAATCCCAAAATAGATTGATTTCCCATTATTTCCTAAGCTACTTATGTTTTTTAATCATTAAAGTCGGCATTTGAAAAACTGACTTCCCTTCAACTTTTTCTGTTCTTGTTATCGTCGACATCCAAATCTCATTCGCCGACTTCCTTTCTTACTTTTTTTTTAATTAACTTTTGAAATATAAAATATAAAAAAACATAAAAGACCGACTTCTAAATTAATTGGGGGAAGTGTGTATTTTGGAAATAATTTGTATATGGTTATTTTAATGGATTTAATTAGTATGTATATTCGTTATAAAAGTTTTTTTATATATTTAATTTATCAGAAATTATCATATAAGTTAAAATATTTGATTCTTATCTTAATTACTTCAAAAGTCATTCATATCATGATTTTTGATTGATTGACATTATAAATTTTTTTACACTTTATGTAAAAATTAAACTCTATTTTAATATTTGTGTTGTAGATGAAGGGATGTGGATGGGAATGAGAACAATAAGGTGTGTGACTTTGAGAAAGGGGCTGAGTATTTTGATGGGATTAAAATCCTCTTCTGTTTCCTTTCACGTTTTCTTTATGTTGAACCAAAAGATAAAAGCAAATTTGAACCAACCCTATAAATAAAAGGAAATTTGCTTTTATCTTTTCTTTCTTAGAACATGAGAAAAAACATTGAGAAAAAATAAATAAGAGGAATATTGTCTAGAACATTCAGTTTATTTTATTATTATTATTTTAACAGAGTACTTTTATGCATTGCAACTTAGCGTGCACCGATATGCACTATTTTTAACCTCCAAATACCGATTGTTGTGTACCTTTTTTGTTAAGGACAAAAATGTCATTTATGCTCTTTTTCAGTGTCATGTTTGGAAAAGATTATTTTTCTCATTTTAATTATTTTTTTATTAAAAAGTTATTTTATATATAATTTTTTATATTTAGTAATTAGCTTAAATTTATAAAAATATTTTTTGAAAAAAAATTAATTTATGTCATCTTATTTATTTTATCTTAAAATTATTGTGATTTGATTATTTTTCATTTTCAAAACTTTCTTTCCTATTTATCTCTACAAAACTAACTTCCAAACAAATATTATTAAAATAAACTTCATATCTATTTTTGTAATTTACTATATAAAAGTGATTTTTTTGCACTATCCAAATGAAATAGATTATCTTAAAATCGCTTTTCAGCAAATATACCCAAACAAAAATAGATTCTAATTATAATCGATTATCACAATAATCTATTATACATAGGGAAAACTTGATTATTAGATTTACCGTTGTTTTTTTTGGAAAAAAGCTATCTTATAAGAAATTTGATTTGTTTGGATCCATAGATTAAATTTATAAAAAACTTTTTTTGAGTAAAAAAAGCTGTTTTATGTAATCTAATTTATTTTAGCTTAAAATTGTTGTGATTTGATTATTTTTCATTCTCAAAACTCTCTTCCGTATTTACCCCTACGAAACTAACTTCCAAACAAATATTACTAAATTATACAAATAACTTTATACACTTTTTCTTAATTTAATATAGAAAAGTGATTTTTTTTGCACCGCCCAAACGAAATAGATTATCTTAAAATCCCCTTTCAGCAAACATACCCAAACAAAAACAAATTCTGATTGTAATCAATTATCACAATAATCGATTATGCATAATGTGTGTTTGGATCAATTGCGAAGATTCGATTATTCAATAATTGATTATATGGATTATAATAGAATTAGTTTTATGTTAGGATGTGTTTGCTAAAAAACGATTATAAGATAATTTATTTCGTTTGGTTTGTGTGAAAAAATTACTTATATATAGTAAATTACTAAAAGGGGTATGAAATTATTTGTATAATTTAATAATATTTGTTTAGTAGTTAGTTTTGAATAAGTGAAATAGGAATAATGTTATTAGTTTCAAAATAATCTAACAGCTTTTTAAATAAGTTTCAAACTCTCTAAAAATAACATTTTTCTCATAAAAACAGCCTTTTTGACATTTAATCATATTACTCAAATATACCAACTTCTATTAAAAAACAACTCTTATCATGAAAAACAGCTATTTGAATAAGAATTAATCTTATTCAAACACCTTCATAATCTATTTTTTTTCAGCTGTTCCAACCGTATTCATATAATTAATTATTAACATAATTTTTTTTTTTTTGAGGTTTTCGAAAGATAGTCTGATATCACATGCAAGCACATAATGACTTCAGTCCAGCTACCGCACAGAGCCTGTCGCGCCCAGATCCAAGATCAACCTCCGCTACACACTGCTCTGCCCGAACTCACAAAATTTGATATGAACTCGATTACGGGTTAGATGAGTTGAACTCAAAATTTTAGACTTTTCTTTTCCCTTGATTTTTTTTCGCCGTTCTTTTGGCATGTGACAAATGGTGGGATTTTGAAAATTCAACTTAATTAAAAAATGGGAGTTGAGGGAGGAAAAACAAGAATCACTTGGATTCACTGGCAACTAACCTGTAATACAGAATGGGTACATATATATATATGATGGTAAACGGAAGAGGAAAAAGAAAAAGCAATTTGTACAAATTGATAAAGCCAAAAGTTTTGTGTTGTTTTTGTCTTAATGAGAGAGTGCGAGACATGCTTTAGTGTGAGAGAAAATGAAAGCAACCGAGTTGGCCAATCTTACCATTATTCCAACCTTCACTTGCCCCTTTGGAATTTCCTTTGGCTTCGACCCTTCAACCATCAAACGAGCTGCTAGTGGTGTGACATGCAGTTGATTTCGCCGGAGTTGCGGTTGCCTGTGGATCAAGGGCCATGGGCCATGGCCAGAGGTGTTGCAGTGGAGGGGATGGGTAGAAATGATGTTTAATGGGTCGGAAATTAAAGTCATTGCAGTGACATTGTGTGAGTTTGAAATAACAGTAAAGTTACGACAATAGTTTACGTAATTAAATTTATATAAAAATAATTTATAATATTTTTATAAGTTTTAATTTATTTAAAATAAAATTTATTAAATAAATATTTAATTAAATTATTTATTCAAACTCATTTATATCAATAATATAAGATTTAATGAGTTGGACTCATTTAATCGTAGGCCGTTTATTCCAGTTTCAAGTCAAAAATGATAGTGGTCTATTTTTGTTTTCATCTCTTCTCCTTCTGTTTCCACCCTCTGGTCATGTACGCGCACCGGTGCGCACTAATAAGTCGCAGTGTGTACATTAAAATCCTCCATAATAACATGGTTAAATAATTGTTAACTAGAATATTCGTAGGGGAAGTCCGGTTCAATTAAGTGGATGGGGCTGATTGTGATAATGAGTTGAGAATGGGGTAGACTACATTTTTCATAAACCTTAACATAATTTTGTGTAATTTATCCAAAAAATATAAATAAAATATAAGACTATCGAGGAAGGATCAACTTACACCAATATAAAACTTAGCACTCTTACATCATCCAATAACTTTTTATGCAATGTAATTTTTATCGATTCAACCATTGAATTATAACTATAAATCATGTAGATCATCTCTCAAATTTTGGAAATTTTGAACACCAATAAAATTTTAATCAAATAGCTCTTATTTTCATATATTTTAAAATTATATACTACGTTAATTTTGATGCATATCAATGGTGGATTATTTTAATTTGAAGTAGCATAGTCGGTGTTATTTTATTGCCTAATACTCAGATTGATTGGATTTCAAATATTAGAGAATATACTCTTAATGTTAGACTCAATTATGTGATCAATTATGTTAATGTTTATTGGGGATATTGTAAAGTACTTTAGTGATGGATAAATATGGAAGGCCCTGTGTGAGCTTACTGTAATGGGTAAGTGAACCCATGTTGTTTAACACAGGGAGAGGCCCCTATCAATATTGTATATTGTAATTCAGAATCCTTAGGCGGGATTGCAATTATACAATGACTATAGTTCAATTAATTACCCAATAACTGAAAATGAGAAAACCAATATGATTATGCTTACATAAGTATGCTACAAATTTTTGTGTGTTTGTTATTGCTTTATTGTTGGGACCTATAGTGAGGACATTTGTAAGTCTCGTAAAGTATATTGTAATATATTGAACTCCCTATACCTATGGTTGTCGTATATTCTTGATGATAAATCTTAATCTTCGATAAGATAACATGTTGAATAGTTATTAGCCTAATAAAGTTTATTTTTAAGAGAACTTTTTCTCTGACTTTCTAATGTCTTAAAATGTGATGTGTAAAATCACCTATTGGACCTAATTTTTTTTTAATTGGAATTGTCGTAACAATTTTGTGATATTTGAATAAGTATTGTACACTATTTATATGTACTTGACATTGCAATTGTTTTGTCAATGCTCAAGCATTGTGGTAGTTATTATTTTGAGATAGTAAATTTAACTAAATGTTCATTGTCTTTGGCTATTTGTGAAAGAATAATAAAAAAAAAAATTGTTGGATTATTTTAATTTGGACTAGCATGGCCGGTGTTATTTTATTGCCTAATACTCAGATTGATTGGATATCAAATATTAGAGAATATATTGTTAATGTTAGACCCAATTATGTGATCACTTATATTAATGTTTATTGGGAATATTGTAAAGCACTTTAGTGATGGGTAAATATGGAAGGCCTTGTATGGGCTTAATGTAATGGGTAAGTGAGACCATGTTGTTTAACACAGGGAGAGACCCCTATCTCTTTCCACTATGGAGTGCAGTTGTCCCATTGAGACTACACAAATCTAGAGGCACAATGAAATAGAGATAGTCTCCTCTCCTCACTCACACACAAGATTGTTGCCGCTGTTGGATCAATTTCAGGTTTGTAAACACGTTCATCATGGACTTATCTTCATCGGCATATCCTGGTAATCCTAAATCATAATATTGATGAACAATATGACTGTTTGTACATGTCATATTTTGAGGTTTTTGATTTTGGGATAAATTGATAATTGACATTATATTATGTATTGAATTTGTTCTTTCAAATGGTATCAGAGCCGGGTTAATCTTGATTATGGCTGTATGAATTTTTTCTTTTACTGGATATTGGAATTTAGAATTTTCAACTTTCGAATACATTGAGAAATTTTTTTTCCTTGTTTTCTTCCATTTTGATGTAATAATAAAAAAAAAAAAAAAGAAACCCAAATTAGCTTATGTTTCTTGTTCATTGAGGTTTCTGAAATTGGGTGCCATGTTTAGAATTCACAAGCTTCAAGGGTGTTAGATTCATATCTTTTGGTTTTTGTTTTATCATAGAAACCCAAAAATAAAATATTGATAAAATTGGGATAGAAAATTGAAGAAATTCAAACGGTAATAAAATCCCCAATTATGGGGAGAAACCTTGTTTTTCTATTCTGTCCAGACCAGCTTCAAGGAGGCAAAATATCGAGTGGCAAACCACCATGCGACAAAGCTTGTTGTTGTCTCTATACACTTCCTAATCTTTATAAACTTTGAGACTCATTGCAAGTTTCAACTTCATTCACCTTCCCAACTTTTACTTTGCTAAAGTCAAATTATGTTTATTTGGAATCACAAAATTCCTTATGTCCGTGACGCACGGTTTCTTGGTTGAGATGCATTGATTTATTTTTATTTTTGATTTTATTTGAACTCTAATTCATTATTGTTTAATTATTGTATGCATCAAATTTCACTTCAATTATAGATAAGAAATATGTTTGAATTGTGATGAGTTTTGAATGTTTAAGGGAAAAGAATTTATGTGTTATACTGCTATCTGGGCAACTTCAGAGTGCTCTAAGAAGATAATTTATACGATATATTGCCATTTGGGGATAACAAATAATTAATAAGATCGTTTAGAGTGTTTTTTATTTGTCTCGAGGCGTGATACTCTATGAAGGGGCGCGTGCGATGTCAGTGATGATGTTTTTCCACATCTGTTTTGGCCATTGTGCTTCACTTTCCCAAAATATTTTGGTGGTACTTTTTTGGAATTTGTTATATATTTTAATTTAATTCCTCAGTATTTAAATGTTTAAAATAAATATCATACTCTCGGAATTTAGTTTTGAAAATTTTCCTATATACTTCTAACATTATTAGTTGTCTTATATATCCTGCACTCTCCTTATTAATGATGTTTAGATACAGAAATATTTTGAGTGTTGATATATGCCTATAACTTTGTTTAAAAATATTAGAAATTGTTGTGTGTGGTGATTTATGCAATCTAAGAGATTGGACGCTGTTTGGGACTGTTTTGGACATTTTGCATGATTGTGAGCTCGCCTATCGTGAGACCAATTATGACAAGATGTTACTATAGATATTATGGTTAATAATTTTACATTAGGGATTATGTTAATATTGCACTTGCCCTATCGGTTTGTCCTTGTTGATGTGATTCTTAATGCTTGCGGAATTAATTGAATGTTATGCCCTTGATGTTTTCAATATCCTATCGGTATTAGTTTTAATGTTTATGGGAGTTACTTATGCATTGTAGTTCGGGACCCTTAGACGGGATTACAATGGCATAAGTGCTCAATTTGATATATATATTGATGATTCTTTTTGTCAAGTAAATTTTGTTGAATTGTAAATTATTCTGTGCACAATAATATTGAACTATGATGTTTTGAAATTGTGCATGTTTTGAAACTTGACAAATGAGATAATTGGGCATTTGTAACAATCCAAAATTGTTCTTCAGGGTATATGATTTTAAGTGGTTACCCATCCGCCTATCGTGGAGCTAACCATGATAAATCATTATGTCAATGAAATTTTCTTCTTTTTTAAATTAAAATAAAGTATATATTTTAATATTGTTTGGGTTATTTAAACGGTGGACATACCCTATCTATGTGACATTGTTTAATACAATCAATGGTTAGAAAATATTTGGGATTATGTAGGTAATGGACACACCCTATCGGTGTGACTTTACTTGACATAATAATTGTGTGATAGAGAAAATAGTTTGAATAGTTAAAAAACTTTAATCACACTGTTTGTGTCTATTATCTTGGTGTGTATCAATTCAACTATTTTGGTATATCAAGTGGGAAAGTATTGTATATTGTAATTCAGGATCCTTAGGCGGGATTGCAATTATAAAATGATTATAGTTCAATTAATTACCCAATAACTAAAAATGAGAAAACCAATATGATTATGCTTACATAAGCATGCTACAAATTTTTGTGTGTGTTTGTTATTGCTTTATTGTTGGGACCTATAGTGAGGGCATTTGTAAGTCTCGTAAAGTATATTGTAATCTATTGAACTCCCTAGACCAATGATTGTCGTATATTGTTGATGATAAATCTTAATCTTCGATAAGGTAACATGCTGAATATTTGTTAGCCTAATAAAGTTTTTTTTTAAGAGAACTTTTTCTTTGACTTTCTAATGTCTTAAATTGTGGTGTGTAAAATCACCTATTGGACCTAATTTTTTTTAATTGGTATTGTCATAACAATTTTATGATATTTGGATAAGTATTGTACACTATTTATATGTACTTGACATTGCTATTGTTTTGTCAATGCTCAAGCATTGTGGTAGTTACTATTTTGAGGTAGTAAATTTAACTAAATGTTTCTTGTCTTTGGCTATCTGTGAAAGAATGATTAAAAAAAAAAAAATCATACTTTTGTACAATTCAAATCCTATTGGTTGAAATTCATGTGGGTTCTATTAATTCATATGGGTCCCACTTAAATTTTGTAGGACCCATATGAATTTCAACCAATATGAGAGAGTGTGTTGGAAAGAGAGTGTTAGAAAGTGTGTTGCTAGCACTCCTCAAAGAATAATGATTTTGATTTGTAAACCTAACTAGATATTGACTATTGATTTATATATCATTGATATTACATGTTTGAATTTAAATGTGTATTTTTGTGTATGGCCAAAGTTTGTAAAAAAAGTATTCTAAATTATATTCATATGAGCTTGAAAATGACATCTATGTTAAATTAATATGTTATACTTTAAGTTTTTTTTTAAATTTGATTAAAAAAAAGGTTTTTTTAAAGTTGACTATGATATTATTTTAGTATATTTTGTACTTATGAAGGTGTGGCACAATATAATTTCTATGAGTAACTTTATTATGTTTATCTAGATTTTGTATGGAGATATCTTGTTAAGAAATTTTGAGATTACTGTTGTTGTTCTAAGTTTTCTCAAATGCTATTATGGTGGATGTGATTTCCTATAAAGATGTTTTTTGATCAATCTCTATTTTTTTTATCATTTTTTTAAGCACAAATCGTCATAATAATCACTTCAATTGATGAAGATCTATTTCATTGATTATGCACAATTTTCGGATAAAAATATTTGAATTAAATCTATTCTGCCCATGACATTATTGTTCAATAATTTTCTTATTTGACAATAAGGTGAATTTGAATTATATTTTTTTTTCCGGAGCGATTAATACAAATAAATACTAATGTGATTGCAAATATAAACACGTGGAATATATTGAAATGCCTATTTTGGTGAGGGCAAATAAAGGCTTAAATGCATGATAAAATGTCTTAAAATGTTAAATGCCTATGTTTGATTAAGGTGTTCTGTTTCTTTGCCATGTTTTATCAATATATGTTGCCTTAGGCATGTGGGAGTAAGTTTGTTGTTAATGTGCTTTGTTCTAGTTGTATATTGATGATTAGTATTGTTATTATCGTTCTATATAAGGCAAAATCATATATTCATTATTTCCATTTCGTGAAAGTTTTTTTTTGGGTTATGCCTATTTTTGTATTTAAGGCATACAGATCTCTCTATTGATGGATTGTCTCATAAAGCACATTGTTAAAAATATTGAAATATGTTAATTTGTGATCTTGTTGTTCATTCTTTCATGTGTAACTTGTTTTGTTGTTGTGAGAGTTAGATACTTGGTGATTAATTTGTATGTCCTTGATAGTGGTTAAGAATAGGTCTCATGTGCTTCCGTTGTTAATAACCTAGTTATGTGCTCAAGTGTCTATAGTTTGTTTGATCCTTATGTTATAACACTTGAGTGATCCTACGTGAGAAAATTATTGTAAACTTGCAAGTAATCCCATAATACTTGTAAAGTATTAAGGATTTTGGTCTCACTCACAATAGATCATATCACTTTAAGTGATACTTTTTGGTATAGGTTACCTATTTGAGAAAAATCCTTTTGAGGATTTATATTTGCAATGCTAAGAGGAGTTGGCCTACTGTAAAGTGTAAATGGACACTTATAATCTCCTCAAATGTGCATATGGAGTATGTGGTTGATAATGAAGCCAATATTATAAGACTTTGTGGTTATCCAATTATTTTTCCCTTATTATTATTGGGCTTCGTATTATTTATGTTTACCACATTTTTGATTACTCTGTAATAATGAATTTCTCTCCGTTATTTTGTACTTCTGTTGTTGGAGAGAAAGAATGTGAGTTTCAAACTCGCATTGAATAAGTTACCACAGAGTTAAGTTTTAATCTCACTAATTAATTTATTATTGTTAGAGTATTTTGAAAGTTATGTGACTCTAATGAGGTTGCTTATGCTTTGATATGTTGGATTAGTGGGAGTATGCACGGTTGTTATTATGTTGTCTCGAGACCTATATATTTAAGTTGTTGTTGCCATATGGTGTTTTTGTGCACACTTAAGATTATGGCATATTCTTTGAGACATTTTGGACCCGGTCTCATGTTGTGTTGTTGCTATATAATACTGTTATCTTGCGTAGTTTTGTTGGTTTATATTATGGCATATTGTTTGAGACATTTTGGACCCAATCTCATATTGTGTTATGCTAAGATATTTTGTTGAATCTTAGCGAGCATCTTGGGCGGCTGCTAGGGCCATTTGGTTTGGAATAGCATGATATGATCATATTTTGTATGCTTTTCCACGTTTCATATCCCATATTCTTGTTGGGTCAGCGAGATATGAGTGTCTGGAATATATGATGTCAGTACCTCTATCAGGTATGATTTTCTATATCATTATGGCACTTATAATCTCATTCTGGACCAATTGTTGAAAGTGCTTGCTCTATTTTGACATCTTTGTAATCACATATTGTAAAATTAATTGGCAATATCGTTTTTTTTTTTATAACCTGACGTATGCTGTCTGTCGCGACTGTCCCGTCTAGACGTCGCGAAAAAAAAGAAGAGTCGCCACCAATTTTATTTTTTTGGGAAAATATTGGAAAACCCATTAATTGAAGGAAACTGCTCTTTAAAAAAAGAGAGAATGAGTTCGAGAGTCCGTTACGAGTAAGGAAGATATTGGCACCCTACATCGCCTGTTCTGATAACGGTATCTCAAGTTAATTGTGCAAATTCTTTAATAACTTTAAAAATATTAATTTTACCCATTTTAAAAATAAAAAATAAAATAAACACACAAATTATAAAAATTTAATTTTGGCTTGATAGAATGATTGATTCTGCTCCTACATATTCACCGGTGCGATGGAAAATTCAAAACCACGTAGTTCTTAAAATTATTTTATTTTTATTTTGAAATAATCTTTAACTGGAAAATTTCAGGACCACCAAGTTGTCACAACTCAGGTGTCCTAAAATCAAAGAATTAGGAAGATGTCACATCTCAGTTAATCCATTTTATTTAAGTGAAATTAATTTAGTTTTATTATTTTATTATTTTTTTAAGCTTAGGATCACCAAGTTGTCATAACTCAGGTGTCCTAAAACCAAAGGGTTAACAACATGGCACATCTCAGTTAATTCATTTTATTTAAGTGAAATTAATTTAGTCTTTTTATGTTTTATTTTTAGCTTAGGATCACCAAGTTGTCACAACTCAGGTCCCCTAAAATCAAAGGGTTAACAAGATGTCATATCTCAGTTAGCCTATTTTATTTAAGTGAAGTTAATTTTTTTTTTTTTAATGCTTAGGATCACCAAACTGTCACAACTCAGGTGTCCTAAAACCAAGAGTTAACAAAATGTCACATCCTAATTTATCCTTTTTATTTAAAAGAAGTGATTAATTCATTTTTAGCTTTTAGTTTAATAAGAAGAAGAAGAAAAAACACTTACTAACCCAAATGACTCTGACCATTTACATTCAGCCAAAATGTCATAAAATCCAAAATAGAAAAATAAAACAAGGTTAAATTAAATAAAAAAAAAAAAAAGAGAGTCTAAACGTCGAAGCAGAAAGCTTCTGCTATGTACTAACTACCCACACCACGCAGCTTCATGGGACCAGACCAGACGACGGCGGCGGAGGGATGAGCGGTGTCCGGTGGCTTGTGCGGCGGCAACGTGGCTGAGGTGCACACAGAGAGGTGACGTCGCAGTGGTGTTCTGCTTCAGCGGTGCAGCTTCTGTGATGGTGAGTGCTGCAAGCGGCGACTATTGGGCGGTGGAGAAGACGACCACTGTGCGCGATGAAGTTTCTGGGTGCGACGTTGTTGTTTGCTATGTTGATGGCTAGGTGCTGCTCATGGAGGAGTGGCGGCTGCACTACTAG
This sequence comes from Ammopiptanthus mongolicus, assembly GCA_039655645.1. Taxonomy (NCBI): domain Eukaryota; kingdom Viridiplantae; phylum Streptophyta; class Magnoliopsida; order Fabales; family Fabaceae; genus Ammopiptanthus; species Ammopiptanthus mongolicus. Next base: position 89,116,979 of record CM077345.1, read on the forward strand.
GTTCCGATGGTGCTACTATAAGTTGGGGTTGATCTCAAAAGGGGAGGGTACCCTTGTTTGCTATCAGTAAAATAAAAGAGGCAAAATTGTGGAAGAAGAGTTATGGGGCCCTGAAGATGGTGATGCTGCAATGGTATTTAGGCTATGGTAACAGGAAAAAGGACTTCAAATTCAAACCTGAAAAAGCCTTCCCTCTCCACGAATTTTTTATTCCTTTTTATAATTAGCATTTAGGTTTTTCTCATTATGGAATTTATTTTCTTTTTAATTCTTAATCAAATCAAATTATTTAAATTAATTAATTTGATTGCCTGATTGGGATCCATCCCTTTTGAAAAATTACTATTCTAAGGTTTTTTTATTTTATTTTATTTCAATATCAATCAAATCAAATTAATTAGATTAGAATTAATGCAAAATCCAACTTATCTTGATTATGGTCAAATTAAATTAATGAGGATCAATTTTTGAAAACTTATCATGTCTAGACAAATATTTATTTTTATTATTTTTTATTAATTTTATTAATTAATTATATCAGCTCGGACAAAATTAGATGTTCACACTGTCCAAGTGGGAGATTGTTGGATTATTTTAATTTGGACTACCATGGTCGGTGTTATTTTATTGCCTAATACTCAGATTGATTGGATGTCAAATATTAGAGAATATATTTTTAATGTTAGACCCAATTAAGTGATCACTTATGTTAATGTTTATGGGGAATATTGTAAAGCACTTTAGTGATGTATAAACATGGAAGGCCTTGTGTGGACTTACTGTAATGGGTAAGTGAGCCCATGTTGTTTTACACAGGAGGAGGCCCCTATCTCTTTCCACTCTGCAGTGCAGTTGTCCCGTTGAGACTACACAAATCTAGAGGCACAGTGGAATAGAGATAGTTTACTCTCCTCACTCACACACAAGATTGTTGCCGCTGTTGGATCAATTTCAGGTTTGGAAACACGTTCATCATGGTCTTATCTTCATCGGCATATCCTGATAATCCTAAATCATAATATTGATGAACAATAGGATTGTTTGTACATGTCATAATATAAGGTTTTTGATTTTGGGATAAATTGATAATTGAAATTATATTATATATTGAATTTGTTCTTTCACGATCTACATAATAATAATTTTCAATCCAATGATTAATTTTTTAAAAGTGTTATTCACGGGTGTAAGAATGCTTTTAATTTACACCATTATAAATAAATCCCTCCTCAAAACTATTATGAGCATGTTTGACACGCCATTTCTACGAGCTTATAGTGGATAGTTTATAGCGGATGAGAAAGTAGTCCTGTTTGGTAATGCCTCTGTCACGAGCTTATAGCGTTTTTTCACGAGCTTATAGCGTTTTTTCCAGACGTTACTTGAAGTAGCGTTTGAGCTTATAGCTTATAGCATTTCATTTTTCTTTCCACTTTTATCCTTATTATCCTCATGTAATTTTACCTTTATCCCCTTCTCTCTCTTATGTAAAATCATTAATGAATATATCCTTTTATATCATTTTATATTTTTCAGCTAGTTCAAGCGCTAGTTTTACCAAACATTTCCACAAAAAATAAGCTAACTTATCCGCTATCAATTATCTCATCTATTATCAGCTAGTTTATTTGCTAACTGCTAAATTTACCCAAGAGACTCTATATAAATATATAGTTTTCCCTACGGGATGTCCAAATTTGTTATTTTTTTTAAAAAAACGTCATTTTTTCATTCTTTCTATGTCTCTCTGCTCACAGGACGTTATTATATAAAATTGGGCCTTGCTAATCAGTTTGATTAGGATATTTGATTCAGAAATTAAAAGGAAAAATACATTTAATGAGAAAATTAAGTATATTATTTTTTTAAATATTAAATATATTAATTTATAATAAAAATTTTCTTTTCTTAATTCTTCAGTTAGTGCTCTTGAGTGTCCTATAAAATGTGAGCCATGTTAGTAACACATTCCTTAAATATCATACTTTCTCAACAAACTCTATTATTTGTTAGATTTCATTTAGATCTTACTCACTAAAGAGTAAACTCAAATGAACTAACTGATCCCACATAAAATCCATTCCATAAATATATAATGTTCTGAATAAACTTCATAAAGAGCTAGCATTTCTAATAAAATTTTATACGAGAAGATTACTTCACGGATATGTGTCCGGACTTTGGACCAGTCGGGGGAAATATGAAGTGGTGCTGAAGATCACACGGGTACTGTACGCTCCTGCAAAACTTACACAACAAGAATAGCTCCAGAGAATTTAATGCAACCAGACAACATAAATATCATCATGCCGACTATCCCTCTCATTTTACTAGTATGCCCCTTCCCTTGTGTTGACTAGATTTTGCTTCTTTATTATATGTATTGTTTAGCAACACCAACACTGTGGAGTATGAAGATGCTTTTCCTTGCCATCTTTATTCACATGTGGTGCTCTGCTATGGCTAAGAAAGTGACCATTTGGTAACAGGTTCTTGGCTTTAGACTAGATGAGTCAAATAGTTAGCACGTGCTTTCCACGATTGATTCTATTAATTAATTAAGATTTAATGAATATTTTGATTCTTATAAACACAGTAAGATTTGGCTTTAGTCCCTTCAAATTTTTTCTTATGTTTGACTTTAAATGATTTAGAATTTTGAATTTTGTTCCTGTCATTATGATACCTACGTTAAGTGATAACGTGACAGATGAAGTGCCACGTCTTTAGTATCACATGTATAAAAAAATAATTTTTAATTCCATAAAAGTTTTTAAATAAGTTTTTTATCTATGCAAAATTCATTAATTTTGATTTTAATCCTTATTCATAGGATTTCGTCCTTGTAATCTCAAATTCTTTGTAAATAGTCCCTATCTTGTGGGATGCTATCTTTCTCAATACTTGTCCGAATTGAGTGAGACCAGATTAAAATTAAAACTAACATCCTCATCTAAGTATGATAAAATTATTATAAATTTTAGATGCACGAATTATTCCCAGTAACATCTAGAGCACCATTGGATTTCTGCATTATCAGGTTGCTAACAACCTATAAATTGTATCGCATAACTTCCGATATATGTATCAAAATTGAGCGAAATTATTACAATATTCAATTTTTGTATGTGACATGACTGACGTGGTAATCCGTTTGTCATGTCAGCAATTAACAAAGAGAGGTGACAGTAGGGACTATTTATAAAAATATTGAGATTATAGGGACAAAATTCTAAGAATAAATTTTACAGGGACTAAAACCAAAATTGATGAACTTTGCAAGGATCAAAAACTTATTTAAAGTTTTTTGTCGAATTAAAAAATGTGTTTTTGTACATGTGGCAATGATGACGTGGCATTCCGTCTGTCACGTCATCATTTAACAGAGGTACTCTAACGGCAGGGATGAATTTTAAAGTTTTAAACTATTTAGGGACCAAAACCTAAGAAATTTATTTTGAAGGATTAAAACCAAATCTCACCCTATTTGTAGGGACCAAAATATTTATTAAACCATTAATTAATTATAATGTTTCATTTCAGATACAGATCAGGAGAAATTGTGGTGTTTCTATCGGAATTATATTCAGCTTTTAGGATAAATAAATAGAGAAGGGTATGCATTCGGCTGATCTAAACTTATCAACACTGAAAAAAATAAGAATCAAGTTTTAAAACCTAGTACTAATTGAGTAAGAAACATTTTTACATGCTCCAAACAGTTTTACATTATTTTTTGAAGCTAAATTTATTTTTATTTAACCATCTTGTCACATGTTACAGTGTAACCAGTATAAAACTAGAAGGGCTAAAGTCATGTTGATCGAGTACTTAAGTAACCCTGAAGTAGAATATTTAACTTAGTACTTGGATTAATTAACTTAGAGTAGGCTTGCTTTAGCAGAATATTTACAAGAAACTTTTCCTAATCTTTACAAAATTTAAAACAAACATGCTCTAAGCCTCCATTTGCTTCTTTCATTTTCTACATTCCCCCAAACCGAAAAAGCTCAAATTGTAATAAAGAAAGAAAGTTTTTTTTACTAATATGTGTTGGTTCAAGCGAAAAGGGCTTGATTCTCTTAAACATATGATCTTGAGTTCGATCTCTGAATTCATCTGTATGGATAAATATTATTAGGAGGGGTCTTCATTGAAACGTCTAATAGTATCCCGAGATATTGATATCTCATTATCACCTATCGAGTGAGATGATACTCCGAGAATTTTTTTTTTCTATTGTATGATCATCATTGATATATTATTTAGAAATGTCCATTTTGTGTATCACCTCTTAAGATAATAAATGCATCAATTTTTAATAAAAAAATGTTTTCATTAAGAGTATGTCTGAAAAAGATTGATTTTTCCTATTTTAACTATTTTTTGATTAAAAATTTGTTTCATATATAATCTATTATGTTTGGCAATTAGCTTAAATTTTTTAAAAAACTTTTTTTGGGGAAAAAAAAGCTATTTTATGTCATCTAATTTGTTTTAGCTTAAAATTGTTGCGATTTGATTATTTTTCATTCTCAAAACTCTCTTCCATATTTATCCCTACAAAACTAACTTCCAAACAATTATTATTAAATTATACAATTAACTTCAAACCATTTTTCGTAATTTACTATGTAAAAATGATTTTTTGTGCACCACCCAAACAAAATAAATTATCTTAAAATTGATTTTCAACAAATATACCCAAACAACAAATAGTACTGATTATAATCGATTATCAAAATAATCGATTATATATATAAATAATTATTAGCATAATATATTTTTTTAGCTATACTTATGAGCATACAGTAGAAAAATCGATGAAGAACATGTTAAATTGTAAGTTGGGGTTTTGTCCTGTATTTCTGGGGTCCGAGAGGCAAAGGAAGTAAGGAACAGAAAAAGTAAAAAAAAGTTTGGTCGGGGCTCAAGGTGGTATAAAATGGTATGTTTGAATTGATAAAAATTAATAAAATAAACATGAATGAAATGAAATAATATTAAATTTTATTATTTGAAATATTTAAATAATGAAATATTAATGGGTATTGATTTAAGTGGAAGGGGTTTGGATCACTTAAGCATGAAATCCTCGGTTCGATACCCGGATTAGTATGTATGGAAAACATTATTGAGAGGGATCACTGCTTAGATGTCTGACCGTATTTCGGAAGATTAATCTTTCATCTATCAGATTTGAAATATTCTGAGAAACAAAAAAAATAATGAAATAAATTTTATTTGATTTTAACCAATACATTTATTTTTGTTTTCCTTTAATTTGGAGATTATAAAATGGAATTAGATAAAAAAATACTTATTATTAATATTATTCTATTCTATCATAAAATATTTAAATAATAAATGTAGCTAAATTTAATCCTAAAATAAAAATTTTTTAAGAGAATATATTTGTACAAAAAACCTTATTTTAAAATAGGAGAATGCTAACGAGTGTTTAAAGGATATTAATTAAGGAATAAAAAATGAAAAAATTTCATGAGAAAATGATGTATTTTATATTTTGAGCAGTGTACTTTTTCAATAAAAACTTACTTTTTATAGTTTCCTTAATCAGTGTCCGTATAACACTTGTTAGAGAAGTGTTTTAAAATATTATAATCCAACTCTACAACTAGGGGTGAGAATAGGTCAGGCCGCTCGTCAGGAGTCTATGGCCTAGCCTATTTAACAAAAAGATCATGTCAAGGTTTTTAATAAAACCTATATAGCTAAATAGGCCAAGCTAAGACTTTAAAAAAAGCTTATTAGGCCTATCAGACCGACCTATTTAACACACACATGTATATAATATATAATTTAATATATAATACTATAATATATTATTTATAATATTTTTAACATTTGAAAGTAAAGGTCTATTGGCCCATTTAAATATAGAGATCTATATGCATATTTATTTGTTAAGACCTAACGACCTATTTATCAATATAAGCCTATCAACCTCTTTATCATTAGAGGCTTACAAGCCTATTTACAACCGAATGCTTATGATTTATTTATAGATAAATAAATATTTAAAGGTCTTGTTAAAATATGTTTTTAAATAGGCTTCCAGATCAGATTATATTTTAAAGTATGTCAAATCATATCTTAAAAATTGATTTATATTAAGTTAATAAATAAAACTTAAATTGTAAAATTAAAACACATATCATACTAAAACCTATCAAAAACTAACTCCACCTAATTAATTCCCATCTAAAAACATCTCGCACATGCATCGGCTTTCAGACACCCAAGTCTTACATACTCTCGTATATACAATACAATAAATACTAGTAACCATTTCCTCTTCTGTTTTTAATAGCTTTTCTTTCTCTCACCCTTTTAGTTTATGAATTTCTGTAGAGATGTCAGAGACAAGAGGTGCCAGAGAGACAGGTTAGCTCCTGCAGAAGCAGTAGCAACAGAGAGGTGCAGACTGCAATAGAGAGAGAAAGTAGGGTGCGAGAGACTGCATCAGCATGCACCTCTATGATCAGAACCATTAGTTTTATCCACGTACAGAAGATTCTGTAGCCCAATGGTCCCTGAAATAAATATACCTACTCCAAAGGGCTATAGTAATAACCCATAAGCACACCACTTCTTTTGCTGATAACTTTCACCCTGAATCTCTCTTTTCTCAGCTCGCTCTGAATAAGTTTCTGTTTCATTTGTTTATAACTTTATATTATCATATTATATTATATTAGCCATCTCTCTCTTTGCTCCTTGACTCCCAGCTATTTCCCTTTGCACTTTTCTTGTTTTCCTCTTCCAAACTCTGCAAGCAATTGCATGATGATGAACGGAAGGAACAGCAGGTATCCCTTTACTCCATCACAGTGGCAAGAGCTTGAGTATCAAGCTCTTATCTACAAGTACATGGCTTCAGGTATCTCCATCCCACCTGATCTTCTCTTCAACATCAAAAGGAGCTATTTGGATTCTCCACTGTCCTCAAGCCTTTTGCCTTACCAGCCACAACACTGTAAGCCCTCTCTCTCTCTCTCTCTCTCGCTCTCTCTCTCTCTCTCTCTCTCTCTATCCATATGTCACTGTGTAAGCATAGTAAAATGTTTTTTTTAACACCTTGTTTTGAATGCTGAATATAAACATTATAGGTTTATGTGAATGCATCATATTTTAAACTATGATAAATATATTATAAGTAAATGTGAGAGAACTGCAGAGTGAGTACAAATCTCTTTGACAAAAAAAAGGATTTGGTTGTGACTGTGCAGTTGGGTGGAACTATCTGCAGATGGGTCTTGGAAGAAAAATAGACCCAGAGCCAGGTAGGTGCAGAAGAACAGATGGGAAGAAATGGAGGTGCTCAAAAGAGGCATACCCAGATTCAAAGTACTGTGAGAGGCACATGCACAGAGGGAAGAACCGTTCAAGAAAGCCTGTGGAAGTTTTAAAAACAACACCATTACCAACAACAAACACAAATTCTTCAACACCCACAACAATCTCATCAATCACTAAAAATAATAGCTCTGCACTAACCTCATCAACCACTCATTCTCTCTCACATCTTACATCTTCTGTTTCCCCTGAGACACACCATCATTACCACCCTCAACATTATTGCTATGGTTCCCATCTCCAGCACCACTCTTCTCTCTATCATCACCCACCATCAAGGTCATCTGGTATTGGTTTGTCATTTGAAGACAACAGTGCAAGTGCTCCCATTTTTCTTGACACTGGCTCTTGCTCTCAGACTAACACAGACTGCAGGTTTTTTTTCTGAAAACCAAGTTTGGTCATAGTACTTAATTAAAGATTTAAAGTTCTTTCTTCAAGTGTTTGTGAGTAAATAATTTTTCTTCATTTTTTTTATTTTTTTATTTTTTTTAAAAAAAAGGAACAGTTATGTTTATGGACTGAAAGAGGAGGTGGATGAGCATGCTTTCTTCACAGAACCTTCTGGTACCATGAGAAGCTTCTCTGCTTCCTCTATGGATGATTCTTGGCAACTCACACCACTGACTATGAGCTCCTCATCACCATCTTCTACTTCTTCCAAACAGAGGAGCTGCACTGGTTTATCAAATGATTACTCTTACTTGCAGCTTCAAAGCCTCAGTGACCACTCAAAACAGCTAGAAAATCATGATCAGCAGGGTTGCTACAACATATTAGGTAGTGATGATATCAAGTGTGAAACACTTATGATGAAACTAGGAAAACAAGAACCACAGAAAACTGTTCATCGTTTCTTTGATGAATGGCCTCACAAAAGTAGAGGCTCATGGCTTGATTTGGATGATAAATCATCCACAACCCAACTATCAATTTCCATTCCCACCTCTTCTCATGATTTTCCAACCTTCAATTCCAGAACCCACCATGGTAATTGAAACTTCCACAGATCAGCTTCCCCATATTCATTTCAGTTACTTTGATTATTCTATTTCTTATTGATTTCATGTTCTTCTTTCTTCACTTATTATCATGGCTTGGGAATTTTTCTTTAACTTGCATATTGTTTTTGCAGATGGTTGAGATAAGCTTTTTCAGTGATGGGTCCCTGTAGTGTACTTGAATCAAAGGGCAATCGTATACTTGCATGGTGGGGTTCAGATTCTGTTAGGCCTTGCCTTCCTTCAACCGCTCCTAATTTTTTTCATCTGCTATAAAAGCAGTTGAAATGAATGTGTCTCGGTGGATAGATCCATTGTCTAGTGCTGATAGGGATAATGAGAAGTCTCGTATGGATCCAGTGGGTCAGGAGAATGCTTAGCCCAATACTCGGATTCTGTTAGGCTCAAACAAATGGATAGGAAGGAACTCAATATCTAGAAAATTATATTTGTTAGAGGAAAAATAGAAGTTGCTTGTGCCTAGCTTCGTTTTTGAGAGTGAGATCAAAGGTGATGATGATGCAGAAAATATAGGATTTTGGTTGTGACTAGCTGTATTGTTGAGAGATTAGGTAGTGTTGGTTATATATTTCATTATATTATTGACTTAAGCATCATTGAGAATTATCAACTTTTCGTTCAGAGTAATTTCTGTGTTCCTTTGTCATTAATAGATAGATTTGCATAAGGAAGACACAAATTATTCAGTAGGAAAAGTTAATAATTCTCATTGATGCTCCATTAAGCAATACAATGAAATATATAACCAACATACCAAATTTCTTAGCAATATTTTTTGGGATCATTTCAACTGATTTCCAATTGGCCTTACCCTCATCAATACATTTAGGCCCAACTCATATTTTGCCTCTAACGAACATAATCTTCTTAATACTCGGGTTTCTTCTTGTCCATTGGTTTGGGTTGAGCATTCTTCTGACCCAATGGATCTTGTATGAGACTTCTCATTATCAAATGCTGTCTTAGTTCAGTTCTTTCTTCCAACAACGTTTTGAACAACTGCATGAGACCTCCGTATAGACATCGAATATTGATTTGAACGTGGGTGCATATGGAGGTATCTCGTATTATATGCAAATGTATATGTGGTGTTATTTTGGTGTCAATTCTAATAGTACAATAATAGACTTGTTATGTCAAACGTGATGTCAAACTCTCATAGTGACTCCGCCAAATGGTTGAGCTAACATTCGATGCCACATCCTTTGTTTTGTTCATTCGTCAATAATTTTAGTAATGTTGAATTTTACTAATCCAATCGTTGAATTGAAAGTTAAATTAAGTCTACAAAATTTCATAAAAATTAAGAAATATTTGATATTTTATTGCACAACATTAATTATTTTAACATATAATACTTTATTTAAAATACAAGTAAATATTGACTAAAAGGTTACACACTTATAAATATCTAATTTATCTAAAATTTGGTATGTGTGGTCATTTCCACTTTATAGAATTAAACGAGAGTAAAGTCTCAATTCAATCTTTTGAAAGATTATGGTGTCCTCAGGTAGGTTCTTAAAAATTGTCACCAATTAAGTTCTTGAAATATTTTAGAGAGTATATCCTGGTTTTTCCGAAGACTTGGTGACAAAGACTTTCAATAGACAATTTATTTGACGATGTCGTAATTTTTTGAGGATTGAATTGTGGGTTTACTCATTTAAACAAAGTAGTCAATGGAGTAGACTTTGGTTTGCTTTGATGTAAGGGACCACACAACACAAGTAGTATAGCACGCCACAAGCAGTTGAGGGATATCAGAACTTCTCTAGGTAAGTATACACAGGTGAAAATAATGGAAAATTATTGTACACAGAAAGTCAACCTTTGGTTACTAATTTTTGGGTGGCAACTTAGTAAAATGGAAGTATGAAGCAAAATGTGGCAGCTAAATCAAGTGGGAAGCCGAAATTAGAGTTATGACATAAGGAGTTCTTGAGTTTTTATGGATGACGATTGTTCTAGATGATCTTAACATAAAGCATGCAACTCCTATGAAAATGTTGTGAATAAATATTTAATTTGATCCCTGAAATTATAGGGTTATATCAACTTAGTTCCCGACATTATCAGTATTTCAAAATGATCTCTATAATTGTAGAAAGTTAATCAGATTCGTCCTTCCGTTGGTATTTGTATGGACTATAATGACATTAAATTGGTAATGTCAGGGATGCATTTGAAACTAAATGAATAATGTCAGGGATGCATTTGCTACATTTTGTAATTCCAAGGATCATTTTGGAATATTGATAATGTGGAGGATTAAGTTAATACGACCCTATAATTTCAGGGACCAAATTGGATATTTACTCAAATTGTTATATGACAATAGATCAGCCATTGGACCCACAACCTTATTCAGCATGATAGAACGAAACATATAGAGATAGACAAACACTTCATCAAGCAGAAGTTGGATAGTGAGTTGGTCACCACATCTTATGTTTCTTCTGGGTCACAAATTGCAGACGTACCGACTATAAGACTACCCGCAAAAAGGTTGACCTTACTCACAAGCTAGGAATTATAGATACACATTCCTCGGCTTGATCGGTACCATATGATAGTGTTGTGATATCGGCTTATGATATCGTCTGATGGGGCTCAAGAACCAATCATCTTATGGCTAGTTATCCCGTTCAACCAACCAATCAATTTAAAAAATAAAGAGTAAAGAGTCAAATTGATCCTTAACAAAAAACCACGTTGACATCAAAAATGAAAAATACCAATTTAGTCCTCAAGAATGTAAAATGCGGGTCAAAATAATCCCTGATAGGACTAAAATGTCATTAAAAATTACCCTAAAAAGGATCAAATTGACCCGTATTTTACAATTTTGAGGACCAAATTGATATTTTTATTTCTCGGGGACCAAAATATCATCATATTTTTTTTTGTCCAGGACCAATTTAGACATTTACTCAAAAATAAAAAAATTGAACCAGAAGTCTTACCAATTTATTATCCAAATTGAGGACCAAATTGATATTTTTATTTTTCGGGGACAAAAATATCATCGTGTTTTTTTTTTGTCTAAGACCAATTTAGACATTTACTCAAAAATAAAAAAATTGAACCAGAAGTCTTACCAATTTATTATCCAGTTCAATTTTTACGAAATAACCCACAACTTTACTATTAAAAATATTCACTCAGCATCATTACAATACCCTTCCCCAAAATCCAGCTTGTAAGCTCCGAAGCTTTGTATGTCAATTCTGTTTGATAATATCGAACTATGTTGAAGACAATAGCCTTATGTTTCTCGGTATTTTGAATAGGCTAATGTGTTTTTCGTAGAGTTCTTTTAATGATTTAAGGTTTGCGAGACTTAAGAGCTAATTGAAACAATTTGAGAACCCGCTCTTTGAAGGCTGAGAAAGTTCCTTGCCATGAGAAGGTTCCCAGACAACCTGAGAAAGTTTCTGATATACCTGTGAAGGTAGTCGAAATACTGAGAAATTTCAACTAAGATCCATCAAAGTCAAAGAACTCCATAAGAAACAATTAGAAGATCAAAACATGATGGTCTTCCATCACCACGTCTACCTACAAGACAAATGATTTCATAGAGAGTAGTTTATGTAAGAAGCTGAGAAGATTAACTAAGAAGGTTCATATTGAGAAATTGAAGCCTTAAACGTTGTCACTAACATATTGTACTTAAAATGCTTAGTCATCCAAAAGGATAATCCCAACGGCTAGTTGGGGAAACAGATACAGAAGACAATTGGAACTTCTAACAACTAGTTTTGTAGGCTATAAAATGAAAACTTGGATATTTGAAGGCTAGAAGCACCGAGCACGAATAGAATGGTGAACGTGTACTCCGAACATCCTAGTTTCATGATGCCTAATGCAAATCTGAATCGAATCCTTTGTAGGTATTATTTAAGCTCAGTAATACTTTGAACATACACTGTAGCAGTGATTTCGAGAGCCACTCTTGTACCAAATCCTTTATTTTTCTTTACTTCATTAGGAGTTTGCTCAAGAGAGCTTGTGGGTTGTACAAGCCACTTGAGTGTTTCTATAATAGCCTGAAGAGATTGAGAGCAAAGAATACTTGTAATATAGCGTGGAGAGACGGGGTGTTCCAAAGAATATTCAAAAGTAGTTAAAATCCTAGTTCAACCGCTGGGTACTGGGCATAGCCTACGTGGTTTTGGGGTGAACTAATATAACTTAATGTTTAAGCTCTTCCTAAACCCTACCTGTTTATACTTTATATTGGGTTCATTCAAAGGGTTTTCGACCTCGACCCACAGTTTTTGAATTGTAAAAACTGATTTATTTGTTCTTGTTATACTTGAAGATAAGCCTTTTATAAAAGGAATGAAGGATCACAGTGAATGATGAGAATCAACTTTTGAAGTGTAACTTGAAGTTAGCGTTGTCTTAACTAAGTTTATAAGCAGCTAGAAGTTTTGAAAAGTATCTTTTATAAATTTACTGAAAGTTCAAGCTGATAAAGTTTTTAAGCTCAACCAAGCTTGTTGATATCTAAACTCTCATTCGTATTGTTTCTGGTTGAACCTTCTCATCTCTAATTATCTGTGTTTAACTCTCAAATAGGGGCCAAACTTGGAGATTTTCAGAAGACAAAAAAAATACTTTATTTAGAAATAATCAAGTTGAAAAATTATATTTATTTAAAAAGAATAAATATAAAAATCGTAAGATCCGAGAATTTGGAATAATTATAGTTATCTCATCAATATATTACCCATTGCCACTGATCACCAAATATATGTGTATATATAACTTTAAAAAGCTGCGAGAAGATTTACCATTTTTGGAAACAAGTTGAGAAAGGACCCAAGTCATTGACAATTTCACAGCTTAGCAAAGATTACATTGTGCAACCAAAAAAAACCTTTGCGAAGAACCAGCCCTTCTAATTTGTCTATCTGATTAACGTACCAAAAAACAAATGCACATAACCAAATATCCCGTTTTAGTGGCGCGCCCATTTTCAAGCAGCCCTTGAACCTATCTTTTCGCCGGACAGATCGTAAGGACATGACTAGGTTGCAACATTTCTTGTGCATGGGCGCAAATGCACGTCACAGGGAATGGCATACCCGAGACGTTGATTAGCTATTTTAAGGGGGGGGGGGGTTCAGTTTTTTGGTACCCCTTCATTTATTTCAAAAAAAAAAAAAAAAAAACTGCTGAAGCCTGAAGGAGCAGAAAAAGTTGTAAAAATTCCCTAAGGTACTTGTTATGGAAATTCATTTGATCAAGGTCATTTGTTCAGAATTTATTACTGGATAGAGAAATATGAATGGGTTACAAATGTTGCTTTACGTAAGGGGAGTTGCTATGGTATCCTAATAGTTGTCGTACCCACATGAGCTGTTAGGTATTCGTTAAATGTTGATTTTATAATGATGTTCAAAATTTCATTAAATATAACCAACAGCCAATGAAATGTTTGATAAGCATCGTACCTGAAAAAAAGGAGTGCCGGAGTAATGCCCATACATTAGACATATAAATAAAGCCTTCCATTTTTTTGGACCATAAAAAAAATTGGCCTTTTCTAAGTAAAGCCTTTCCAAGTATATATACATCAGCAATTTCAAAGCATCAAAACATTAAGTAGACAATGTTATCAGTATGTCTAACCTGTGGAGTTCAAAATTCATTGTTTCTCCTCTTCACTGGCATCATCTCCATTTGTCTTATCCCTATCCCTGATTTCTCCATCACTCTCCTGCATATCAACAGAATTTTCTCTTATAGGACTTGATTGCCTCAGCAATGGTTCATCGTCATCAGATTCTGATAATGCTTGCCTCCGCCGGGCTATGGTTGAGGAAGGCGCAGCCTTAAACAAGAAGAATAAGCAGGAAATTATTTCAACCGGCAGAAATGAGACCAATGAAATTGGAATTTCATGGTTGCCGAATAAAGAGCAATATATTGAATTATCGGAAGAACCAAGAGGAACAACGGAAATAAAAACTTGTGAAAGATATAGATGATAATGAGTCTCTAAAATTATTCACAACTTAAAACAGAAACAGCAACATTATGGCATGTCACTTGTATCCTAGGTGACATATTTAGAATAATTAGGTTTTGACCAGCTACTATCTCACATGATCATTATGCATTGTCGTTGACTTCTATTATCATCATCTTAAAATAAATAGGTTTGACCAACTACTAACTTGATCATGTAATACATAGACACTTGTCACATATTTAGATGTTCGACTAATAATTAGTCCATTGTTAGATGTTGGCAAAAATATGTTCCAACCAGAGGATAATCTGTGGATAACAAAAAAGGTTTCTAGAAGTCATAATTCCAACTAAACAATAAATTACCATCTCATCATCTCCATCAGAATCTTCAAGTCCAGCTGCTGCAAGAAGATCCTGAGCATTTTCCTCAGCATCATCGTTCATCAGAGTTTGGGGCTCTCTGTAGTTTATGTCAGCATCTTCATCTTCCATTTCATGTTCATCCATCATATCAGCTTCTGCTTCTTCTGTGTCATAGCGTGATTTTGAGTGCTTATCCTTCTTTCTCCTCTTTCCACCTTTTCTTCTCTTCTTCTCACCAGTCCCACCATCTTCATCATCCGACCTTTCCCTCCGTTTTGAATGTGAAGTGCTCTTCCATTGCTCCTAGAAATGTAAATAGAAGCTTACAGTTTTCAAAGCACATTATCCATTTCAGCTACCAACTCTACGAACATCAACTACTTTTACAATGCACAACCTTTCATATACATCCATTCCACTTAGATGAAGAAATACATCTATAAGCATGACACTGTAAAATTATGTAAATGTAATTTAACATAGGGAAGCAGAATTGAACTCAGGCTATAGCTTATACCCACAAGCCTCATATGAACCTTCAAAATTAAAAACAAAAAACAAAAGCAAAAGACAGAATACAAACAGGCGGCAGATTTAGTTACAATAGGAACTGTCAGTCTATCATTCTTCTTTCCTCTATATACGTATAACTTGTGATTAACCAACTTCTAAACCAAACTATTTTATCTTTTAAATATTCCTTTTTCAAAATAAGATATTTTTAATTAAAAATAATAGAGAAATGAAAAATGAAAAAAAATCTTAACAAAGAAGCCTCACTGTTGGCTTCAACCAAACACACACCAAGGGCAGAAGCCCAAAGGCATATCTTAGGTCTAAGTAGCTTTCTTCTCTTAAAAGAAAACCTAGGAATCCTTACCTTAACACGCTTAAAATGTTCCTCCTGTTGTTGCACTCGCTTTAGCTCATCCTCTTGCTTTCTCCTTTCCATCTGTTTCAAATTAAAATAAAAGGAAAGCAACTTATAAAGAGAGAACTGTAACTATGAACAAATCAGTGTGTATCAAGACACAATTTCCTCGAACTTTTCTACATGGTTTTACATCTAAGTGAACAAGCATGTAGTATGTAGTAGATACTGAGCATTTAAGAAGAACACACCTGAAATTTTCTTTGCTCTTCAGCCTTTCGCCGGGCTTCCTCAGCCAATGCAACCTGACGAGCAAGTTCTTGTCTCTGCCGTACTTGCTGCTCCTCACGCTCAGCTGCTTCAAGATGAACCTTAGCAGCCGAAAGTAAGTGGTTGCAGTATCCAACATGAGTGTCAATTTTCTTCTCATCAAATCCATGAATATGTAGGTTGGAAGCAGCGGACAACTGACTAAATATACGAACAGCATTTTGCAGCTCTGCAACAGTTGCTCTCACCTGTCATTAAGAAACCAATGATAGTTACAAAGCAATGCATCAAACTACATCCTGGTCTACTGTCATCTCCTATAAAAAATAAAAGGGAATTAAGGGAATAGTTGAATTACAAAGCAACTTAGGACAGGAAAACCATCCACCACAAAACAAGCCCGATAACATAACATATTAAGCTACCCATGCCCAAAATCTAGAGCTCTGTTAATATATGTATGCAACTGTCATAATATAACATAGCCATGAATCATGAATGTAAAGCTTCACGTTCACAGCAATAATAGCAGTCATAACCAAAGGTATTAATGAATTATATCAATAGAGAAGTACCAGAGAATATGGCCATATCACTTAAACAAAATGAGAAGCTACCAAAACATGGCACTGACAACAAGGGTCTGAGTCCATATTCAGTTTTTTTCTCGAAACAAAAAAAACATTAAAAGAGAACCGAAAAGTCATTTTAATATTTTAATAAATGAAACAAAAGATGGATAAATCACCTCAAAAGAGCTTTCCAGTCCCTCTGATGCAATCTCAATATAACAATAACCAGAAAAAGGAAAAGACAAAAAAAATGGAGACTGTATTTGGGAATTTAAAACAGAAATAGGAAGAAGATAACAGGAAAATAAGGATTCCCCAAAGGGTCCTCCTCCCCAGAGTTAAGGCTCTCCTCACCTCTTAAGCATGGGTACTCCAAAAATGGCGACGTATGCATTGGGTACATACCTGGTACGCACCAATTTATTATTGTTATTTTTTAATTTGGGTACGCGAATTGTATATGGCTGGGTACACTTTGGGTGAGGATCTTCGGGCTAGAAACTTAGGGTTTTTTTATTTTTTTCTTCCCAGCCACACCATGATGCTGAATGTGTGAATCACATAATCGGTCTCTAATCCGCGCATCTCAGCCGGTTTAGGGTCTCAACCTCTCATCTTGAGACACTTACATCTCTTGCTGATGGCGGCACTGCTCCTCTGTACCTTTCTCTTTATATATATATATATATATATATATATATATATATATATATATATATATATATATATATATTGATGTACTCTTACCTTAAAGTTTTGGAAAATATCATATCTTGTACCCATTTCCATACCAGGTATCAGTATCGTATCCGTGCAACATAGCTACCCACATATGGAGAAAAGTTCACCTTCTATCCAAACACGAAACAGAAAGAAACAACCTCAATGCCTTCTCTCCTTCCTCCCTCAAATCATAATCAGTGGCCTACCTAACTATTTGGGTGAATTCACATCTTTACCCCTTCATTCACTATCCACATTTTTGTACCAAATACTTGTTGAACCCCTTGCATATGCTCTCAAATCTGTGGGTCCACTATCCTTAGGTAAGCAGAATTGGTCCTCTATTTGGGCCATAGGTTCAAGGCCTCTATCACCCTCCACCCCGGATAAAGAAATCATGTATACTCATTCAATCAGTTCAGTCCAGAACAGCTCGGCTATCTACATCATTTTCTTCCAAATCCTCTAGCACTTAAATGTCTCTCTTTTAGGATAGAATCATTTAAACATGGCATTCCTATATTGTGAAGCAATACTAAATTTTCATCAAACGAGGAGGGTAAAATGCCTGCTCAAGAGACAGACAAGGGAAGAGAGGGAAAGGCAGGGGAAGAAGTTCTATACTTTCTTAACACACAACCTCAAACTTATCAAGAGATCCATTTTGATACATCTATCCTACCTCCAAACTCGCCCAAGTATAAAACAGTGATGTATAAAAGAATAATTAGATAATAAATTTAAATTTAACAATCCAAAATCTCATGTACCTATATTAATCTTCCTTTGATCATTAATCAACCTAACATCAACACGTCTAAATATACTAAAATCAATAACAATAGATCATGTTCCTCTCTACAGAATCTTATTTCCTGTTTTAAATTCCAGATCACTACGCTTCCATCATCTCTTGAACAATCAGAACCAAATCAAGAAGAAATGTATAATTCAACTTTCCTTCACCTTACATTCCCTGACTTCAACACAAGTTTTAGAATCAAAACTTGATGCATCCTTGTCCAAACCTTATTTCACCTATGTCCAATCAAAATCCAAATCCAATGTTCATACCTCTTGATTGGTGAGTCATCTGATCACCAGCTAGCCCACAGCAAGGTGGCCCATGAATCAGGACCTTTTGATTGGAGAATCATCTGATCACCAACTAGCCCACTGCAAGGTGGCCTATGAATCGGGGGGTTTTACCTTCTTAAGGTTTGGTGTTAGCCCATAGACAGCAGCTAACATTTTTAATCCATGCTTGATGTAAGTAAGTACTGATAAAGAAAATAAAAGACAGCTGATATTGAATTTGGTTGTTGGCACAAATGTGGACTGCATGGCTGGAGAGATATTGGACTATTAAGTTTGAAGAACATTGAACCGGAGAAGCAAAGAAATCCAGTTCTGTACTAAAACTAAGGCATCAAGTTTTTTATCCTGATGTATTAATCAATTATGGAGTTCCTGGAGGTTTTTTAAAAAAAATCAAATCATTATAAAGTTTCCACTCTAATTGACTTGGCCTTTTGCTGACCTTCAGTAAGTTTATTTATAAAGAAATTAATAAAATTAAAAATAAAGATCAACATAAATTATTATTAATATACTACAGTAAGATCGAGTTTTTTATAATCAACAAAGGTGTTCTTTATAATACAATTTATTCACTTTAAAGCAATGTTATAA
This sequence comes from Ammopiptanthus mongolicus, assembly GCA_039655645.1. Lineage (NCBI taxonomy): Eukaryota > Viridiplantae > Streptophyta > Magnoliopsida > Fabales > Fabaceae > Ammopiptanthus > Ammopiptanthus mongolicus. Next base: position 89,135,860 of record CM077345.1, read on the forward strand.
AAACCGAACCCCAAATCGAACCAAAAAGACCTCCGGGTCATGGTTCAACCAGCTAATTTATGGTTGAATCAAACTGTGGTTGAACCAGATTGTTCAAACCGGACTACCTGAGACATTACCGGTTCAAGGTCCAACCGGCAGGTACAGTCCAGTTTTTAGAACGCTTTAAAGAACCCTGCTATAATCGAGGGCAAAAATAGACAGCCCCACATAACATGAATGGCATCACTGAGCATTTTCCGTCAAACAGCTCAATAAATTTAGTAAGAAAGATTCAAAGGATAAAGAAAAAACCTCATCTGCAGTCCTCTTTGACTTTTGTAGCGTTGATGCTGAAAACTTTTGCATTGCGACCCCAGCATCAAACCTTAATGTATAGTTTGAGGGTGCCAAATGGATGGCTCTAAGTAAAGTTTTTATACAGTCTTGCCACTGTTCAGCTTCATAATGGGTACGAGCTAAATATAGAAGTATTTGTGGGTCTGTGTTATAATAAAACTTCCGCAAGCAATTCTGATACTGCATAATATGAAAGGCCATGATTGCTGTCATAAATACTTGAGTAGGAACTTAAAAGGTATACAAAGTAAAAATAGGATACACTCACCATTTTCACAGCCAAAGAAAAGTTCCCCTGGGCAAAATAAACATGTGCCAAATTTATCCAAACATCAGGCATCTGGACAAAAACACTGCCACTTGCGGCTTCTTGAACCTACAAAAAAATTAATAGAAGGAATTAAGTCCAATAGATGAAAGTTTATGCTCTTCATATTTCAAAGATAAGTTGACATATCACAACAACCTGTGTGAAGATATCCTTCGAAACATCAAAATGGCCTTTTTCTGCTAAGACTACCCCAGCACCATTGGCAGCATATAGATTAGCAGAGTGCTGAATCAGAACCTACAGATGTATAAAAATAAAAAAGATACAAATCAAATAATATAATTTCACAGTTAGAACTTAGAACAAAATTTAAATTATGTGTAGAAAATATCTAAAAAAAACACTTCAGGAAAAATCAATTGAAGCAGAACTCTTAAATCAAGGTAAGAAATACAAATCACTCCAGTGTGTTAATAAATTTCCTCTTCCTCTAATAAAGGAAAAGCAACCATGCACACTTGCACAAGCAAATTATATCCTTTATTCTTCTTTTTCTTTGTTTTGGTCAAGAACCAACTCTCCTAAAAAGCTTAAGCTATTAGATAGAGGCCTAGGAATGGTTTTATACCTCTAACATGCCCCCTCTCAAGCAAAATGGATAATTACAAGCCCACTTTACCTTTGTGCTGAAATTTAATTTTAGCTGCAACAAGGATTGAACTTATGATCACTTGTTTGTACAGGCTTAAATACCATGTCAAGCACCAACTATCCTACAAGCTTAAGCTATTATGTAGAGGCCAAATAATGGCTGTATATCTAAATATTTTATTTCTATGCACATCAAGTGGATGAATGTCAAGATCAAAGGAATTTCGTAACCAAATTTGAGTCCACAGACCAAAAGCAGAGAAGCAACCACAAACACGCAAAAATAGCTCTCTTAACAGCACGAAAGATGAAAAGACCTACTCTTGTATAAAGTTCCTTGGCCTTTTCCAAGTGAGTAGCTTCTAGCTTTGGATTTCTTTTCTCATTTCGAACTGCTGCAAAGTAGTTCCAGTTTCCCTGTTCATTTCAGAGCATTGTATCAAACGAACTATTGTCGTAACACAATTATGATTTATGAGGACAGAACTGGGATGAACAATAGGTAGAATAACCACATGTACTTCCCATCGAAATATACCAATTGCAGCAGGAAAAGGATTACAGGGATTTGGGATACAGAAATAATAAAGTGAAAAGTGAACTGAAGCGTAGACATACTAGAGAAAGAGTAGAATATGAGTCCTTCCCCTCTGTTGCATCACTAGCTGCCCGGAGAGTTTCTTTCGCCTTCACCCAATCATCATTTTTCAACTCCAACTCACCAAGCATAGATAATGCATTTGGACACTTGTCATTCACCTTAAGTGCATCATTAACCTACAGAAAGAAGCATCTAAATAGTGAAGTTATATCATTAATAAGGAAAGAAGAGCAAGAAGGTTATAGGGATAATAGTAACCAGTTCAATGCTTAACAGAATGTTGTTCCGAGCTTTTGCAATAGCAGCTAGCCTCAGATACGCATCAATATAATCTGGGTACTGCAGATAAAAAATAATACAAATAAATGAGCCAGTTATAAAGTACATCCCATGTACCAAAACATAGGCGTCATGAAATAGAGTTTAAGTATGATCCAATTCAACTTTTGCACAATAGAACATTCGGTAATTGAACAATTAAACAATACATAAGAGTACCATAATGTATAGCACCAGTACAGGCATTACTAGATTGGTTCAGAAAGAGACAGAACAATAACAAGCATTATTCCAAAAAAAAAAAAAATCAACTTCAACTCAGTAAGGAAAGACAAACGGAGAAATCAACTGCAGATCCGATCAAGGGTGACGGAGAAATATGTATAGAATTTAAATTTGGTGATTGCGTGTCAAACAATAAAAAAATTTTAAAAAAGGTATGGAACTTTTGTACTATAAGAATGAAATTTGAGACCTAAAATAAAATCATTTAAAAAAAAGTGATCATTATACAGATTGATGATGCCATAATAAAATATGTTGGCAGGGATACAGCAATGTAGGTACAGATTGTATTATTGTAACAGTAGTGTGATGGAAGCAATAGTCAGCAAAGGCACTGGTTGTACTTGGGGAAATGGCGTTGATTCCAAAATCGAGGATAGATACAAATAAAAAATGTTTACAATAAAGTAGAATGACTAACAAGTTTCATCTGCAGAAACTGACCACTTGCAACAAGCTTAGAGCATGTCTAAAAAATAATTCAGTAAGACAAATGAAAGATTTCAGCCTGAAAATGATATTAAATTGTTTGTTCAATACAAAAAATAAAATTAAGTAAAATGCATCACTGAATGATTTCAACAACCCTTACCATACTAAAATATTTAAATGACAATTAACAGCTTCATTGCACATTTAAATAAAATAACTTTCCAAACATTACAGGAGTAATAATAATAACAAAAACAGAAACTACAATATAATAGTAATAATAATGTAATTGGTGTTGTGAAGCCAGAAATATATCATAACCAAGGCTGTGGAGATAAACAATCATAATTGATTGACTGCAAAGGAAAATGCCAAATAATAATAGGCTATTGATTATATTATTCAACAGTGAAATGCTATTGATGGCCTCCGTGAAATGTTGATTGAGTAAATATGATTAAAAAGTTAAAAGTAAAAATTGAGATGTGTGCAGCATCATCATGTTGAAGACTTGAAGTTATGTATATGTAAATATATGGTTTGGTTAATTAACTTAATTCTCTCGAGTCTGTCTCGGGTGCATCAATATGCATTTTAATGCACATGATGTTGCTCTCATACACAAACATACCTTGAACAAGATTAGGCGATACAATATGCTTGCGGTTCCAGAATCATTTAACTGCTCAAGTAACCTGGCAAGGTTAAAGAGTACTGTGACTTTATCCCAAGGTACTTCCACATTGTGACCATTACTTTCAAGGTCATGAAATAACTGCATGTCCTTGAATTGAAGTGTAGAAGTAGCAGCATCAACGGAAGACTTTTTTTCCTTGTTAATAAAAGAAAGCCATATTCCATCACCTAGAGCCTCCTTAAAAGTGTGTTGAGCAAGCTGATAAACAGAAGAAACCAGAGCTTATTTTTAGTGAGTGTACCAGGGAAGGAGTCATAACAGCAATGCAGCATTTAAATAGCAGCACAAACCTCAAATTCTCCCCTTTCAAACTGAAGAACACCAATATTATTGAGTAATTCAATTGGTACTTCTTGACCTCCCTTCTTAAAAAGAGTACGAGCCTGTATCAGATTTTCAAAATCTAGATTATAACAGATTCTGGAACTTCAACAATGAAGGGTTTTCTTAAATTTCATAAGGATGACATTTGTAAACTAGGAAGCACCGACACTACTGTTTATTGAGGTGTCCGAGTGTTGGACACGTTTCCGACACCGACACTCCTCCGACATCTATACGACACGTGTCAAACACCCCTCACCAGGTGTCCAATTAAAAAAAATCGGCTTAGACACACATCGGACACGGCTTGGACACTTAGCCTACAACCCAAAACAGCTAAAAATTTAGAAAGTCGATTTAAGATGTTTGGAGTACATACTCTTTTTTCCATTCTTTAAAGAGAAACAAGATGGCACCTCATAGGACAGAAGATTCAGTATTCGTTTATAGTAACTTTCGTCTTCCCGCAACAAATACTCAAAAATAGCACCAAGAGGAAACTAAAATGTGGGATATAGTAGATGAGTTTGGATCACTTGATAATTGTGGAATTCCCGAAGTTGCTAATTTGTCACTTACTGAACCGGAGCTCGAGGTTGTCTTTTTCAATGATGATGATCAAGAAGGGGGTGAAAGATCTTAGATAGACTAAATCTTTTTATAATTTTTTGGTTACACATTAAGAGATTAAAGGAGAAAAATATAGTTCATCTTTTGTTTTAGAATCTGTTTGGTAAAGAGACAAAGTATGACGCTTTTTAGTATTTTTTTGTGAGGGTCATTATATACATATATAAATATATAAATACTGATTCACAATTTAGATCTTTTGTCATGTTGACCATATTTAATTCCATTTGACATTTTAATATATATATATATATATATATATATATATATATATAGTGACGTGTTTCAGTGTCCTATACTTCGAACATTGTCTGACAGTCCATTTCCAAGTCGTGTCCAGTGTCCGTGCTTCATTGTTTGTAAACCACAGAGAACAGAATATGATAAGCTTGTAACCCCTTACAGTTTTGAATGTATCCAGTGCAGCTCCTGTGTCAGACAGGATTAACAATTCTCCCAGTTCAAGAAATGCCTGTAATACAGTGGAAAAAAGTAATCAATTTAGATCATTGCTCAACTCCACGTCAGGAAAAGGAAGGGCTCATGACAGTATTAGTGAAACGAAGACTTCACCAAAAACTGAGATACAGAATTTGAAGCACCTACTAAACTACAAATAAATATATCATTTGCTAAAAAACAACTATATATGTAAAGATAAATGCAAAAATCGTTTTAATGAAAGCAAAATGGTTCAATTTCCATATCACAGCCCACAACTTATATTTTGCCGTGTTTAGTATTATTTGAAATTAAATAAACATAATGAAATCTCGTTAATTAGGCTTTCCCTATTATAGATCAGAAAAGAATTGCTCTTTCACTGCATGCCCATTTGGCATCTGGAATTGAGATGGAATTGGGGCTTTGAACTGGAGTTGGGCCTTGGAATTCAAATTTTCATGTTTGGAATACCTTTTAGAATTAGAATCATAATTCCAAGGACCAAATACACAAAACTAAAATATAACTGAACTTAAACCCTTCTCAATTCTTAACTTCCACCCTAAGAATTGTCAATTCCACACACATCGAGGGATAGCACAAGCTGAACAACATAACTGCCGCCGCCGCCGCCGATTCTAGGCAATTTAATTTAGAACTATAATTCTACACCCTAATTTTTTTGCACAACCCAAACGACAGAATTGGATTTCAAATTAAAATTCTGAACTCCAATTCCAATTTCATCGTCCAAACGAACCCTAAAAGAAAAAGAAACAAGGTAAAGGCAACTCACTAATGTTATGTAACTTCTGGAGACTGTTTATCGGGCTTCTTTATACCATAAAATGCCATATTTAGAAGACAGCATGCTATTTAGATGTCATATATGCTTTTGTAATTAATAAATAATACTAGATTAAATACATAACGATCAATGCCTGCAAAAATGAATGTTAGAGAAGGAAGAAAAGCAAAACGTTAAGGGATAATCAATTTCAAGGACTGCTAACAAGAATTAAGTAATCTTAAAGGGCATATAAAATTCAAATTATTATGAAAGAAAGACCATCCAAACATTATTTATTTAAAGAGAGTGACCGTTCAATTTCACTCAATGGACAAAAATACCATGAATGAACAATTAGCCACTCAATAACAAGCAAATAGCAATTCAAGTTACTATGATAAGAAGTTTGAAAGAGATTGTGAATAGCTATTGTTTGTTATTGAGGGACTAACTGTTCCCAAGGAGTAGCTTACAACTGTAAAGTTTCAAATGTAAGGATAAAAGATGTTTGGAAGAGATTTGCGAATGGCTATTGCGCGTTCCTGAGAGGTTAATTGTCTCCACATTCCACAAAGAGAATAACAATTGTAAATGAAGTTCTCAATGTCATACAAGAAGTTTGGAAGAAATTTGCAAATGGCTATTGCTTATTATTAAGTGGCTAATTGTTCCCAATGATTGGTTAACAGTTTTAAATAAAGTTCTAAATTTAAAAACAAAAAAACTTTGGATGATATTTGTAAATGACTATTGTTTAATATTGAGTGGCTGATTGTTCCCACAGAGTGGCTAACAATCGTAAATAAGGTTCTAAAAGTATAGAGAAGTTTGCAACAAATTTGCTAATGACTACTGTTTATTTGGAGTAGATAATTGTTACCACGGAGTGGCTTACAATTGTAAATAAAGTTCTAAAAGTAATGAGAAGTTTGGAAGAAATTAGTAAATGGCTATTTCTAGTAGTAGTGGCTAAGTGTTCCTAAAGAGTGGCTAATTATTCTTGGGCTATCTTTTCTTTCTGTTCATTCTGTGTATTTCAGAACATGCAAATTATTATGGGTTCCAATCCCAGCCTCTGAAATCTGACTTAAAAAAGGTTCCTATCAGTATTTTTGTCTATTAAGTGAAATCTAATACTCCCTCCCTCTAAATAAATTTTGGATGGTCTTTTATAAATCATAAATCATAATAAAAATAATTTGAACATTTTATTCCCCTTAAAATTAAATATTTTGTTAGCAGTTCATGAGATTAATTATCCCAAATATTAAATAATTATTCACAATTCTACCAAAATAAAGTATATTTACTCCCAAATTCAGAGAGACAGCATACACACACACACACACACTCTATATTCTGCCCAAAAAAAGGTATGTCTATATATATATATATATATATATATATATATATAGAGAGAGAGAGAGAGAGAGAGAGAGAGGGACGGAGGGAGGGAGGGAGAGGACAAAGAAGAATAAAATATTAGACATCAAATAAAGGCATAAATAACAACTGGGAACCTAATAACAGTTTTCATGTAGAACAAGGCAGAGATTCCATAACAAACAAACAAGTGTCAAGACAATGTAGGACACTTACGACACTGAAAAGAATCCAACATTATATCTTTGCAAATGTTGTACAACAAATTATAGAAAATAATAATAATAATAATAATAATAATAATAATGATAGATAGATAGATAGATAGATAGGCCCCCAACTAAACATCTGTAGAAGGGATGAGAGGGGCAATGAGGAAAATTTACCTAGAGAGTTATCGAAAATGAACAGGAAGTTAGTGGGAGTGGAGAGAGAAAGGGACAGCAAGGAGCATTTACAGCTAGTGGGGGTGGAGAGGATAACAAGGGGAAGCAAGTAGCATTTACCTAAGGGGGTTATGGCAAATGATCAAGTAGTTAGTGGAGGAGGGGAGATAAATCATTTGGAGTGGGGAATACTTGAGGGCTCGGAATTCTTTCTGAAAGGGCAATATTCTCTCTCTTTTTTTTTTTTTACTTGTGTAAGGAGATCTATCCATTTCTGTTTGAGTTTCCAGTGCTGCACGGAGGTGTTTACCTCCATTAAGTGTTTCTCTGTTCTTATTCTGAACCTATACCCATCAAATCAATAATCAATAATCAATAATATATATAAAAGGAATTGTCTGTCTGAATCTGCCATTGGAAATTGACTTTGCCATTTGGAATTGTTCTAAAATTTGGTTCATTAAATTTGCTACATGGAAAATCTAGTCTATATGGTTGTAATTTGAAATTTCTCAATCTTAGTCATCTATATTATTAATAGCTTCTTTTGTTCCCAATACTTGCTTTTAATTTTTCTGCTATCAATGACATTTTCTTTCAAATTTATTCTACTCCCAATACTTTTAAATTTTGATTATGCACTAAATTAAGGTTACATTTTCTTAAAAGTGGACAAAAGTTTATTGTTTGTTATTTAAAAATTACTTTTATTTAGATATTTATAGTATTATGTTATTTTTTTCCTTTAATATCCCCCTTGCATGGCAGGAGTGACATGCTAATAATAATAATAATAATACCAAAAGATTTCACCTGGGCATCACGGGGATCAATTTTTGTAGCTTTCCTAATAAAGTCCTGGCCCTTGTCAGTCTGACCAAGCTGAACATATATGTGCCCAAGAGCCTATAAGAAAAGACACAATATCAATATAACAAAAGGGGGTAAGGAAATAACATCAAGTGACAAAAGAAAGGTAACCTTCCACATTGATTTCTTTTCCTTAGACATAGGTAATCTATTCTACAAATCCCAGGTACATTGATTACCCTAAATTTTGGAGATTTTTCAATAATTTTCAGCAAAAACAAATCGGGAAAATTACAAAAAACAATTTCTTGGAAAAAATATTTTAGATTTTGGAACAATTAACAACTGTACTGGTTAACAATGTTCAAACTGGTTATGAGTAACCAATTAGTCCTTAACTGATAATATCTTTACCAAGATTTCCTTTTTTGTCATTTTCCCATACAATTTTGAAGAAAAAGATTAGTGTTGGGCCTGTTGGCATACATACATATATATATAATGACCATGAAATTTGCGGTGGTTGAAGTTGAGATATGCGTGATTTTAAAGATCTTCATGGAATCTAAACTATTTTCTCCAAATAAAAAAGGCACATTTGCCATACTTCCTCAACTGATATTTTCCAATTTTGTACCTTACATTACACCATAGTCTGGAAGCTAAATGACTTTTTCTTTGCCACAAAAGCATTCAGAACCTAAAAGAGAAATAATGTAAAAAAGGCAAATGATCAACAACCTATCAATTTTAAGCACTCACTTTCAATGTCTCACAATTATCCGGGTACACTTCCAAAACCTTTTCAAAGTTTGAGAGTGCACTTCTAAAATCTCCCAACTTTAATTGCACTTGTCCCAAACCTGGAACCAAGATTAAAAAATTAAATAGTGAATTAGGTGAGAAATACCAATGACCCTATGAAAATATCTGAGATACTATTAATTGTAAGTATCATATTAAACCATAAATTATAGCAATTAGCAAATCATAACTATCATGCTACATTTTCATATTACCAAAACACGACAAAAGACCTAAACAATCATAATACCAAAAATTGATTAAATGTTTTAAGAACACATTAGAAATCTGCTATTACTGTTAAAATAGGAGGCTATAGAATCTTGGTATATCTGCTAACAACAGACGCAACGAAAATTTCCATAGCAATTGCTTCATAGCTAAGAAAATTTAATCCTTTTTCAGGCATATTATAAAGTTGCAGAAGCAGCAAAAAAAAATTAAATCTGTATGTAGCAACTGACCATAATACGGAAACACAAATTCATGGGGCTTGTTGACTTCCTTGACAGATGCCATGTAATACACCCCAGCTTTCTCATAGTCCCCCTATGGTCAAAACGGGGAAAAATTAGTGCGATCACCAATACTAAAAGCTTTGAAGTTAGAAGTAACCCTACCCAAAAAAAAACCCTGACTTACAAACATTAATTTTTAGAATCATCATTAAAGACGAAGAAGTCTAGAAGAGGATTGTAGAAAACAAGCAAGAAAAATAAGTAATGGTTCTTTCTATAAAAAGAAAAAAGAAAAACTCACAGGGCTGAAAGCGATTTATTAAAGTTAATTAAAGCACATATGTACGTAAAATTTGTGAATTCCGTTGGAAATAGGGAAAACAACAAAGAAATAATGTGTTTGAGAATAGCTTGTTGCAAGGGCAATTAACATTATATATCTCGATCATCATAATGCATCTATTTCACAAGAGTATAATACATTTTCAAATCACATGTGGAACTTGGATATTGTCAAATATCTACCACCCTAGATACAGAGACTGCTTTCAGAAAAACATTGGCAGATAAGTGATTGCTTTAGCAGCCATTTCTTACGCTTATCCATAGTGGAAGTAAGTATTTTAAAATAAACTTTTCTAGCTTTGATCTTAGGCAAAAGAAGGTCAACAATGGCACAGCTTCTTCCATGCCTTTTCCCAAGGTTATTATCTACAGGATGAGACTGAGTCACTGACAGCTTGTGAACTTATCTAGCCCAGCAAAGGAATAATCAAGCTATAGATCAATTGTGTTATGAGAAATATTTAAGATGCACATAGTCAAACTAGAGCATCACTTCATCTTGGAACTCAAAAAAAACTAATCACTCTCCTTCAACCTCTAACAGAGTTCAACCTACCATGCAAACACAATCAACTTTCAAAAGAATGCCAACAAGAAAAACAAGAGAGAGAGAGAGAGAGAGAGAGATTTTGCTTCCAACCTTGCTATGGTAAGAGCGTGCTAAATTGTAATAAGAGTGGGACTTTGTTGGACCATGATTGGTAACTGCTAATGCAGTTTCAGTCAGTTGCTCAACTAAAAAATGTTGACCAGTGAAGAAAAAATGATTTGCAAGATAATTCAGAGCCATTGCACAGTAGGGGTATATCTCAAATGCCCTCTGCATTTTTACCATTCCGTTCCTAATTCCAGCAGCTGAAAGATGCTATAAACTACCAGAATTAGTCCACCAAATAGGAAGCTGGTATCATAACACTAAATATACATAAATACACATGAAGTGCGTAAGAACATGATAAAAGCAGAAAAAGTGAACCTTCATTAGTGCGTAAATCCATTATTGCTAGTGCAACAAGAGCCTCAACATTTTCTGGATCTAGCTGAAAAATAAAATCATGAAGCATACTTTCATCAGCACCGGCAAAGAAACTCAAGGCTGACCCACTAGTCGATAAAACATTCACTTGCCTGCAAAACACGCTCAAATGCCTGTCGAGCCTTTTCAAATTGACCTAATTTGTAGCGACATAGGCCTATGCCAAGTCTCACAGGTGCAGGGCAATCGGGATACACTAGCAATGCCCTCTTCAGGTTTGCAAATCAAAAGAAAAAAAACTGATATTAAGTTGTGTTCATAGCATAGAAACTGCCACAATTCAAGTAATGTGCCAGGCATGATGATGATGTTAGGTTTCCATACCCTTTATTAACTTACAAATTTTCTATACAAATTTTTTAACATAGGTTAAATGAAAACCACCATCAAGATAGCATATCTACCCATTGAATTTCTTATGATTTATACAAACCCAACAACAACCAAGCCTTTTCCCACTGGGTGGGTCGGCTACATGGATCAAATTACATCATAGTGTTCTATCATTAATCATGTCTATAGATAAACCGTTGACCTCTAAATCTCTTATGATTTATACAATCCATTGAAATTTCCTGTCGTAGTCTTTTACACGACAACAATCACAAGACTAATCTCCACAACACCTGAATTTTGGCATGCATGTCATCAAAATTGTACATTCCACGAATGGTTCCACAGAAATTTAATCGTATAAAAGTGAGTGGTGCAACAAAACTGATTTAGTTTCAAAGTGTTGTCATTTGATTTTGATTTTATCCTCAACGACAATAAATATATGTGAACGCATACAGATGTAGCAGTATATAGATAAATGGATGCATATATATAAACTGCTAATGAAACATCATTTACCTACCACTAGCAAAGAATAGGGCTATATTACCAACCTTATACAACTCAAGTGAATCAGAATATCGTCCACGATTGAATTCAACACATGCCTGTAGATATGGAGTAAAGATATTACAAGAAATACAGTACATATATGTTGTAACTAAGTGACATCTCAAACTAGCTCCAGATTTTGGTATTTACATTCTGACAAAAAGATAGATGCACAGTAGATGGAAACATGTGCTTTTCAAAGTTTGGGGGAAAAACATGGCAGATTTAAATTCTTAATGAGTAGAGACCAACAAATTTAGATAATTGTTTAACAGTGTTTACATTATTATAACAAGAATGCATGTAGACAAACCAGTACAGCTGACCCCCAAATGAAAATTTTTGGTAAGATTACCATAAAGGATTATTGGTGAAAAATTTTCCAGTTTATTCATGAGTAAATATTTACACTTTTACCGAGATTCCTGTTTTTGTAATTTCCCAGAAACATAGCACACTTTGATGAGACCCGTATGCCCAATATAGCTGCTAATGTTAAGGGCCCAGTAGTGCAGCAGTTAAGTCATCGCACTAAAGTATGGAAGGTATATTTCAGAAAGGGGAAAGAGGGACATGTGGAGGACAAACAGAGGGAGAGGTGGTTATGCTAGGTGGCTGTGTAAAGGAGAGTGGAGAACTGGAGGTGGTTATGAATAGCAGATTGGGGGTGACTTGAAGGGGACATTCTGACATTTTGGAATCATGGGAATCTGCCTCGGGCTTGGGCAGGAAGTAGCTACTTATCCGTGTTTTTTACTATTCCATTTCCACATTCTACTTTTAATTTCTGCTGTAATAGTAGTATTTCTGGACTTCCGAGTATCAGATATTATTTCTTTTTTCAGTAGTAAAATATATACATTTTCCTTGGTGTGATTTTTCTGGTTTGCATCACACTCCCATAAAACCTTACACTCTTAATTCCAACAAAAGCACACCAAGGAAAACGTATATATCTCACTACGAGTATCAAATATTATTTCTTTGTTTTAGTAGTAAAATATATACGTTTTCCTTGGTGTGATTTTTCTGGTTTGCATCACACTCCCATAAAACCTTACACTCTTAATTCCAACAAAAGCATCTTAATCATGATAAGTGCAAAGAAAGTTCTTCAATGTATGAAATTGAACTCCACTACTCCCAGAGACAGCAAAAAGCAATTTCAAATCTGCCAGGCTACCTCACAATGGAGAAAAAAGATGATTGATATTCTCCGTCATCCAATTACTTGAAAAAAGAAGACCCAGAGTACAAGTCATCTACCTACTTAAAGATAGTTAATGAAAAATCAATGAGCCCTCTATGGCAATTGTGACATTTTGGGAACCCGATTGCAAAACTGAGTTTTGATGAACTGGGTTTTACAAATTTAGTTGTGATTAAAAGTGGGTTTTTACTTTTTAGTGATTGATTTATGTCTAGAGGCTTTATTGTTAAATGTGGTTTTGGTATAATGAATATTGTTTAGAGAGTTAATCAAACTGAATTTTAGATATGTAATTACCAAATTGACCATAAATTTCATTTTATCATTTATATTTTCATTTATTACCAAAAAATGAAACGATTATTGAAGCAGCAAATTTTCTAAAAAAACAAGTAAATTTATTAAATTAAACAACATATAACGTTTGCAATGAAATGAGTAATCCTGCTAAAAAGATCACAATTTAAATTACGTAAGTAATTCAAAACATTAAATTAGCATAATTACTAGATCTTAAGCATCCAAATAAATGTTAAATAACAACTACAAACAAGAAATATCACGTATAGTACAACACAACTTGAAATTAAACTAGTACTACAACACAAGGTGATATTAAAGAAGGTCAATGATAATAACTAGGAAGGATAGAGAAGTAATTAATTTCTAAGGGCACTATGGTAAGAGTAGTAGCGGAAAATCCAAATCGATTTATGGCTAACTTTGGAGATGCCAAACAGGTTGAAAAAATTCAACACTTAGTTTGGACCCTAAAACTCAGTTTTTTAGGGTCCCTTCTGAATGTCAAACACACTAATAGTTTGACTTCAATTTTTAATTTGCAAAGTTGCACAGGTGTCATTGGCACTTGGCGGAGATTAAAGAAAGGAAGGAAAGAGGACAGCCACTTGCTCTATTTGATTTCTTTCCGCCTCAAAATTATTCACTCCTTATTGCAGATAACCCAGATTTATATGAACAAATCAAAACATGTATTCAATGTTGAGTCTGTTCACTCACTAGAACTTTTCATTCAATACAAATATAAAATAATTGAATGTATTGAAGGCAACTTGTAAACATTCCACAAAATCAGGGGTGTTGAGAGCACAAACAAGTTACACTAAGACCTTGCACGTGGGTACACGAACTTAATATAACTACTATTATACCTGGCCCAGAAGAGCAGGAACATTATCACGGTCTCCATCTAACACAATCTTAAATGCAGCAGATGCCTGTTCTACTTCACCCTTTGCCAGCAAAAGCTGACCTGTAAGCATTAATTACGTGTCAAATTTTAAGTATCTGTAGTGCATGACACGGGTACAAAACAAACATGAGGTTCAGCAATCTAGATACCCATAACTTGTAAGACAACATAAAGATCAATAAATATAAGGCAATCACTATGCCGTCATGCACAAAAAAAAACAACTTGATCCCAGAAATTATCTCAAAAATCAAACATGTTTCAGCAGCAAAGGCCAAATACAGATGTTTCTCAATAGCCAACATACCAAAAATATACATGTCTTTATGATGAGATCAAACATAATCAAATCAACTCCATTCAAAAACATCAAGGAGTAAAAACCAAAATTTTAAAACACTATCAAAATGAATGTTGTCTAACAAGGGAGATTCAAGGTTATATTGCTAGGACATCCGTGGGATACTTAAAGGTATCGCTATAACACAATCCAAGATAAACCTAACAGGTATAGTGAAATCACTGGTCACAATCTTGTTCCATTGAGACATACTCCTCAAAAACACAAGCAAATATATATTCACCTTTCCCAACCCAAGTGGAGGGCTCATGCATGTCGATCCTTGATGCTTTATTGTAATATTGTGTGGCCAAAATGAAATGCTCTTCCTTTTCCCTCTGTTTCGTCTCTATTTTTCCAAGATAGCTATAGTATGCCCCAAGGGCATTTAAGATAGCAATCCTCTCATATCTAATATCAGCATAATATTCATCAATTTCTGCAAAATAAGGGGGAAACAACCAACACAGTTGGATTATATTAAACTCAATAGCTAATGTCAAGCAGTAACAAATACCAAAAGATTGATCAACCAAGCCCATCAGTTCCACAGCCAGTTTAAACAGTACAATTTAAAAGAACATGTACCAGAATTGATAAATAAAGTATACCAGGACTGGACCCTTCCTCCAAAATCTGGCGAAATTGATCAATTTTTCCCTGCTTGAAATACTCTCTCTGCAGCATAACAAGAAAACATAGATAATATTAGAAGTACAGCTGATAAGAAAGATAACCAAAACCATGTAAACAAATACTAGGCAATCTGCTAAATGAATATCCAGATTTAAGTACTTCTTTTGGTTATGAATAGTCGGTTTTTTTTCAAAGTAATCTCAGAAATATTTTGATTATAAGCTATGTTGAACACAAAATTAGCTAATTCAAACACATACAAACTTAATGTGAGTGTAGCATTTTTGTTGCGTTGCCAAGCTATATAACAGAGAATGACGGCACCGCAAGCAAAATCACCAAACAAGCACCACAGGAACCGCTAGTCAAATCGAATTCGAATCAACAAAGCAAAATTCAATCATTAACTATCTTCAGAATTGAACTTTTTGACTGAAACTGAATCGCACGGAATTGCAACTAGAACTTGGAACATGAGAGCTTTTACATAACAAGAGATTTAAGAGAAGATGACGAACCGCGATGATGAGCCAGAGATCAAGAGCGGCTTGCTCGGCCTTGAGAATGTCGAGGATGTCAGAAGCATCCCTGGGAAGCTGGTCGAGAGCAACCCTAACCTCTTCCTCCGAATTCTGCACCGGTATATACACGGACGCCATTGATTCCAAACCAAGCTTGAAAACCCTAATTGCTTTTTTATATTATACGTTATACGTTTCGCTCCTTTAGGCTTCTGAGGTTGACGAAAGAGTAAGCTTCACCACACACAAGAAGAGTAACATGGCTCTGGCTCTGAACTCTGAAGCTGCTTATGTTTAGGTATTAGTTTTGTGGCACCGTCTAAAATAGTCATAGGATCCAAAAATAAAAAAAAATTATAACATCTTAAAAATTAAAATATTATCAACTAAAACATCAATTTTATGTTTAGAATATTAAAAATAACAAAAAATTATATTACATCAAACAAATCAGTATTATTAGAAAAATAAAAACCGACAAATAATCTTACATGATGTTTGGTTGGGATAATCCATAATAAACTAATAATATAATATAATATCGCATACTAATAATAGAATAAATAAATATTAAATTTTATATATTTCAATTCGGTTTTGTTTGGTTTCAATAAAAATCAAACCGATCAGTTTTCACACAAAAAAAAAATCCCATATAAAATGATTTTGTTCGGTTTTCACTTTTTTTGAATCTGTTTTATTATTTGTTTGAATCTGAACATCCCTAGATGCATCAGCTAAAAATTGGTGCATGGATGCGTCACTGATCTGAGCCGTTGATTTATAATATTATTGATCAGAGGGTTATCGATAACCAGTTGACTTGGTTTAATGACGAATTTTTTTATTTATTTGCATTTGCATATAAGGACTTTAAGGAGTTGGGTTTTTGATTTGGACTAAGAAAGAAAATTAAAAAAAAAAAAAAAGGTAAAGCTATGTGCTAAGAAAACGATGAAAGTTTCGATGGCCTTGTGCTGGATACTGTTGCGACGAATATCTAGACATGGAATAAGCATCATTTCCATATGCCTCTTGTGGATAACCTAGTCGACGAAGGCCAGACTGGTCCATGTAGTCAGTGTGTGTGGCCAGTCGAAGTTCAAGCAACTCCACCTTTCCTCTATCCACCAACCAACCTTCCTCATCGTCATCAATTTGTGATCGTCATATCCATCGTCATAGCCCATCACCTTGTCTGTCATGAAGCCATTTGGTCTCATCCTTCAATCGTCGGCCTTCACGCTTTCAACACCAAGCTCCATCATGAACTATCTCCCTCTGCACGTCACCTTGACCTAGAATTTAGGGGCTAGGAAGCAAGAAGAGGAAGCAAAATCTTTATTTACAAACTAGTCCTTTTTACCAACTCTATTTTTTTAAATACCACAAATTATAAATTTGACCCAATATATCAGGTTACATTACGCATCATCGGTAGTTCTTCAAGTTTTGTGGACCACTGTAAAAGCCTTATAAACACAAGTTTATTTCATGTATAATGCAAGGTGAAGTCTCAGGGGAGGGATGAAAGAAATCCCTCATCGGTGCTCCATCAGATAATGAACGGTTGAGATTATTAATTAAATGAACGGTTGAGATTGAAATCGGATAATGAATAAACAAGTAATAAAAAAATAAAATGACAGTTTTGTCCCTACCCCCTAAACCACCACCGGAACTTCCTTTTCAACCCTTTGTCCGCTCCACCGCCGCCAAACCATCTGCAACCAGATCTTCCATTGGCATCTTCCTCAACGACTATCTTGCCTACCTTTGCCACATCTCTATTGACTCCCACTCAACACAGAAATAGGGTGAAGAGGTGAACAACAATAACAAACAAACAAATCCAAAATCATTGGAATCAGAACTATACACAACAAAATAGAAGCAAAAATCTGAAATGGAAGCTCATAGATTCTAAAAATTAGTGAGTGGGTGATTTTTAAAACCAAATATGATCATCCTTGTCCAAGCTTCTTTTCCCATCTGGATTTTTTTATTTATTTGGATTTTTCAAAACCCCTATTTGAGTTGCAACAGGTTTGTCCTTCATAATCGTTGTCTGCAACTAAAAAAAGAAGGACAAAAATTCATGTTGAATGGGATTTTGCAGAGGGCGCAGATTTCACAACAATGGCATACAAACTTAGGCGCTGATTTTTCAATAATGGTGTGGACTACCGGCGAAGGGTAGCTCATGGAGGAAGACGATATTAGGAAGCAGCCAGAAAATAAAGAGAGTGGCAGCGGTTGCACCATTTTGGGGCATGCTCTGATTCAAGGAAGCAGCGCGCGGCGGCCCGAGGAAGGAGTCAGTCACAGTTCTGGTGTGCAGGGCGGTGGCTGGACGGCAGATACGGGTTCTGCTAACGGTGGGAGTGCGATTTCCAGGGGCAGGGTGGTGGTGGCGGGTGGGGTACCAGTGGGAGGAATCGAGGATTAGCAGTTGGGGATGAGGGTAGGGATAAGTTTTGGAAAATAATAAAAAAATCGATTATTTGTTATGGAAATAGATTTCTTTCTTGTCTCACCTTAGAGGTCACCATAATGCAATAGGTCAACCTCACCCAACATATATCTGACTGCTATTGGTAAACTTGTATTCTAAACTGTGTTTTCTCTTATTAATAGACAAATCTACATTAAAAAAAAGGCTTCCATTTTGGAAGAGTAGTCCTCATTGATATGTATACTAGAAAGGTAATTGTGCTATCGCACCGGTCATGTTGATTATTATACATATTTCAAAACGACTGGTTATATACTAAAGTTGATATGTAGAAAATCCATCATTGAAGTTCATAGTTTTTACATACTAATAAGCTAACAAACATATATATGTATATAAAGATTAATGTTCAAAGTGGTGGTGAAATTATTGTCATGCATCATCACCTAGAAATGCAATAATCAACTGATAATAACAATTAGAAATTCAAGCTATGAAAAATGAGCAAAGCAAGTATAAGTTGTGTAGCATAAAACTCTTAAAGGTACACATTGAAGCATTATAGATGACAGCTAATGCCAAATATGACCACTAATTTTCATCCAACAATTGTTTTTTCAACATTAAAGTCTTGAAGGAACAGTGACAGATGAAGTTTTGAAGAAATTTCTTGCTACAATTGAAAATGCATCAGCATCCAATATGAAAGTCTATTCTGCAAATATTGATAAGATGTGCAAGGCTGGAAACCTTTCAGTTGCAAATCAAATGCTACAAATATTAAATGATAAGAACATTGTCATTACCCCCGCTGTGTATAATCTTGTATTAGTGGAAGCAAGTCAGAAGATGACATTGATATATATAAATAAAGCTCTAAGTTTTACTAACTCAATTATGTTAGTTAAGATGTTACAAGTGGGTAGTTAGGATTCGATCGGTTACAATAGTCACTCCTTAAGCTATCTATATATAGCTAATCATTGTATCATAAATCAATCCAAGAAAAAAAGAATTCACAATTTACATTCTTAGTTTTTCTAATAACATTTAATGTCAAATTTTCAAGAAACTACTGTTGTCCAGTGATCCCCAAGTGCAACCTCATGTCTTAGTTTTGCTCAGGCTTTCACGAAAGAAAACAATTGTATGGAGCTACTCTCATACAATAAACGAATCTATTAAGGAAGTAAACAAACGCATCTATTATAATATAATATGCTTAGTATTTGCAATTTCAATTTGGTAAATGCATTTTGGTTTTTTTCAACTAGCAATAATTTTCAAAATAAACAGTGATATATGATAAAACATTAAAACACAACATAAAGAATTCCTCGGTCCCAAAATGCACTTAGGTACTTAAGGAAAATTTCACCGACATTCTCATTATGAATGATCTTTGTATATGCACAGCCTCGTATGCCATCATGTTCTATGGATGGAAATCTTCTTTTCAATTTTTCTATCACATTCTTTGTCCCCCATTAATGATAGTTTGTCACTTAATAAAATAAAATCATAACTCATTAATACCTATGCACATCCTTAGCCTTTGATTGGTGGGGGACACCGAGATATCATTTTTTAGGACAACGGAATTTTGTTCCATGTTCTATATATGGTGCATGTAAATGCTTTTTAGAAAACTTAAATCCAAATTTAGATTTCCAAATGATTATATTTTTAAGACTAAAGCAATTACCCGTGCTGAAAATACAATGTAACTTTCACTTATTAGTCGACTTTCATATCTCAAAGCTAAACTAATAGCAGGATGTACTGATTGAGCATTTCTTAACGCATCATATAATCGAAAGGAAGAGGTTTGTCACATTTAAAAAGGAGAATGAGAGTTTTGGCCACATTGATGTTGAAACATGGCAACAAGAAATCTACATGAGACAATGTTTCAGTAAAAGATGGCAGTACTGATGCAAGAGCAATGTTGCCGACATAATATGATTTAATCTTGATGCATCCTATGATTAGAAAAAAGAATGATCCCTACAAAAACAAGATTAGTGTCAATTGCCACGTCCACCTTCAACATGAAAACTAATGACCCTATTGTACCAAGAGATGGCCTCCTGTGTTTCTTCTAGGTGTTCAATGCTTCCATTTAACTTCCCTTCAGATGTTGCCAAAGCTTTTTATGGAAGAAAAGAGAAAGGGAAGGGGGAGGGAGGAGCTTAGAATAGTTCATAATATTACTTGTAATGTAGATTTTCATGTTTAGTTATTAGAAGCATGTAAATGGAAGAAGGGAAAATGAGAGAGAAACATTTTTCCAAGGTATGTCCTGTAAAAGCGAGTAATGAAGCACAAATGACAAAACAATTGTAAAACATCCTTCAAAACAACTTTCATGCCAGGTGCAACAAAAAATTGTCAAAAATTATATTACAGATTTAATATAATCTCCATCCTTATAGTTCTTTGCTTCAAGAAAAAGGGAAGTGGAGGTAGATTGTATATTGAAATATCTATTTAAAACAATGCCAGTGTTTAGATGTGACAATCTCAGTAAATGCAATTTCAATGCTGATGCAAGATGCAGGTGGCTACTTTAACATCTTCATGAACCCAAGCAATTAGATGCTTAGCCTTGTGTGAAAAAATTAGGCAACCTTATCATCTTACACTGCCCAGCTATTTTAATTTTTAGTTGGGTGAGTAAGTTTCCATTGGACGCCTCTGGACATTCTATACATCAAGTTGTTGGTGTCTACCTCTAGAACAATGATCTTATGTGATTATGGTGGACATGGATAATGATTGATATGTAAGAATATCAAAGCAATGAGAAAGGCACCAAAATATTATTTTAGTCTCTGAAAATGTAAGTATTAGTTCCTTAGATCAACCATTCTTTAATGACATAAAGACCAACTTGACTGACATATTACGTACCGTGTCAGAGAGAGTGATATGTTAATTTTCTAAGGCGATTCAAAGACTAATATGAAATGATAATATAGTGTGAAAGACGATTTTAGATACCTGTTATAAGGTGATTAGTAGCAACAACGACAATAGCGAAATTACCAATGTACGTGTGCTACATTACTTGTTAATATTAACATTCTTATTGCTGCAATTTATTGATGAGCATGCAAGGGTGATTAGCAAACAACTTCAAATATCAAATGTGTTCATAAAAATAATCCAAACAACATCATCCATAAGGAGGATAAGCAATACCTTGGAAGGGTCGTAACTCTCACAAGAATCCTCGTAATGAAATTGATATCCATAAACAATTTATCTTCATTGCTAGCATCCTCATCATTTGCTAATAGTCCTCCATAGTCAAATATACCTTGTCTTCCCTTCACCAAGAACCAAGCAAATTATATATATATATATATATATATATATATATATATATATATATATATATATATATATATATATATATATATATATAAAGTTAAAATTTATATCTTACAAACTAAAGATAAAATCTAAGTCCTAAATTTATATATTGAAATGTAGCGAATACCGGTATTTCAAAATTTATTTTTTTACTTTTACTGTCAATGAGCTATCAGAACCAAAAGCCATCAATTTCTTTTAGACAACTTGAACCTCTTCCTCGAACAAACTCATCTTCTCACATCAACATCCTTTGCCATAACCCAACCAAAAAAAGCATTAAAAATGCACATTAACTCATGAAAAATTACTATAAACCAAACAGATGACATGATATGGCTACTTTATCAGCTTATTTTGCATTTTAGCGTTTTAATTGGTTTCCATGTAAAGAGAAAAATAGCTTATTAATTTCAGAAAAAGGACTCACGTGTACTAAAAGAGAACAACTGTCTCCTGGTTTATTAGGACCTGTAAAGAGCAAAATTTGAGTTTTGCGTGAGTATCGAGCATTCAAGTACCAATTTCAGAACATTCAAATATCAATATGTAAATTTATCCAAAATCGTGAAAAAAAATATTGTTTTTATTGAGCACTCAATGAAGAGAACCAATCTTCAATCTGGTAACCAAAACTATATATAAATCCAAATTTCATTCAGAAAATTTAACAAGAAACACACTCAATCAATTTACTTTCATAATATATACATAAACAATGACTAAAGCGTAGTCACACTATATAAAATAAGATCATGACAAATCAAGTGAAAAATCTCAAAGAAAGTCATCCAAATTGAAGCTAGTGATGGGTTGTAAATGAAAGTATGTGACCATGCTTCTGCAAAACAATAATACAAAATATGTTAAAATGAGCAAACACAACATATTCATACTTAAGTTATATTGTATTTAAATTATATATCAATTATTAGGATGATGTGTAATCAAATCCTATAACATACAATAAATTATAATCAAAAGAAATAAGCATTATACTTTATATTTATATATTGAATATATTTAAATTATATATGAATTATTAGGATCTAATCAAATCGTGTAACATACAATAAAGTAGAATGCTTATTTGTAGATATGAAATTAATCACTCTATGG
This sequence comes from Ammopiptanthus mongolicus, assembly GCA_039655645.1. NCBI lineage: Eukaryota > Viridiplantae > Streptophyta > Magnoliopsida > Fabales > Fabaceae > Ammopiptanthus > Ammopiptanthus mongolicus. Next base: position 89,158,585 of record CM077345.1, read on the forward strand.
TTTCAATGCTGCTATGATATTAGAGCATCACCATCAATCAGGATTTTTATTTTCAGGGTCTATTTTTGGCCTCTTATTCAATTTATAGTGTAATGTCCAGTCTTATACCAGTAGTCATTTTTGTAATAGAAGCTTTTGAAGATCTATTAATCCTTAATTGCAAATGGGTTCGTGACACCAATTACAATTAGAATCTTAGTTTTCTTGATGTGTGTAAGTGGAGCACTCCAATGACTTTGCTTAGGTGTCCAAAGCTACTATCAACAAGATAACCATGGTATAAAAAACCACAAAAAGGCACAATCCAACATAGAAACCACAATCTCAATCAGAAAATAAACTATTAGATTTGGGCCTAACTCAACCCCAAAAGCTAGCTCAAGAGGTGAGGATTGTCCAAGCTTTATAAGCTCTTATGAGGCTCTATCTCTAGTCAATGTGGGACTTGGGTTTTTCCCAATACACCCCCTCACGCCCAGCACTATTGGGCTTGGTGCGTGGATAATATGGGGGGCGACCTTTTAATGAATCTAGGATAGGCTTTGATACCATATTAGATTTGGGCCTAACTCAACCCCAAAAGCAAGCTCAAGAGGTGAGGATTGCACAAGCTTTATAAACTCTTATGAGGCTCTATCTCTAGTCAATGTGGGACTTGGGTTTTTCCCAATCCACCCCCTCACGCCCAACACTATTGGGCTTGGTGCGTGGATGATATGGTGGGCGGCCGTTTAATGGATCTAGGATAGTTTTTGATATCATATTAGATTTGGGCCTAACTCAACCCCAAAAGCTAGCTCAAGAGGTGAGAATTGTCCAAGCTTTATAAGCTCTTATGAGGCTCTATCTCTATTCAACGTGGGACTTGGGTTTTTCCCAATATAAACCTCATACTCATATCACTGCTCCAATTCTATTGCCTCACTCTCACTCTATATAGCTCATTGCTGATGAGAAAAAATCACATATAATCAAAGCCAACACACACCGTAAATAAAGAAAACAAATAAAGAAGTCACAGATATAAAGTAAATAAATAAAGAAGTTATTTTCCAAACTAATTCCACAAAGAATCAACCATATACAGTAGTACCCTCAAAGGTGAACTTTTGTCAAACACCTCATATGCAATTTTCCAGCAAGTGCGATGATTTGGAAGAAAGAGTGTGGGTACTACTTTTTGTAAGGAAGTTATTTGCAAAAGAGACCAGCAACACAAATTGGCAAATGGAAGAAAATGTGTAGCATGAAACATTTAAATAATATTGTTATGTAACACTTTTACAGTGGTGACCGGTTGTAACTTGTAAGTTGTAAGTGTAAGTGTTGTATATGACAATATTGTATATGCAGTATTACTGTTAACACTTCTAAGTATGGTGAGCAACACCATGGTTACATTGAATATGCTGCTCCTGAGCTTAACCCTTCCCATTTGCCAATATCAATCCAGCTACCACTCTCGTTGATGAAATTCACTTATGAAAACCGTCGGATTGGCAGTTTAAGCATATGTAAGCATGGTGAGGTGGCTTCTTTTCCTCTCTAGTTCCCTTATCTCTGAAATAAGCAAGTTTGGAAGATAGATTCATTTTGCCTTATGAAATTTAATTCTGAATGAAAAGCTTGTTATTTTTAATGCTTCTCTTCATTAAAAGCATAGCAGGCCAAGCATAGCTTACAAACTTAAACTAAAAACTTCTTTATATGAAGGTACACTTATTTAAACTCAGTGTATATATGGCTTGAAATGTAGACTAACGTCTTGTTTGGACAGCTTATTTAAGCATGTATATTATAAGAGCTTATGTGAAAAGCTTCTGTGCATTAAACTCCTTTTAAATTAAGTTATTTAGTGTTTGGATACATACTCGAAGAAGTGCTTTTAACATCTATAAACTTGAGAGAGAAGATGGAAGGGTTGGTTTTGATGTAATTTCAAATTATTATAAGGATATAATTGTCCCATAAAATATGAAACCAACTTCTAGTATAAGCTTCCACACAAGATTTTTTAATAAGCTAAAAAAATTGGCTTATCAAAATAAGCTAAAAATAGCTTGTGGGGGGTTAATAAGTTACTTATTTAAGCTTACCCAAACACTGTTTTTTTTACATAAAATCACTTATATCAGCAGAGAAGCTCTAATAAGGTGTAAGCTGTATTATCCAAATGGCGCCTAAGAATGTTCACCTTTTTTATATTGTGTTAATGATAATCTTACAGGCATAATTTCCTAACCAAGAAGAAAGAATCTTACATATGTCACTATAGACAAATTTGTGTAAATACTATTATCATGGTATAGCTAAAATAAGATAAATAAAGACACCAACAAAAATGTGTATAGTTACTTAGGGGCAGGGATGGCAACTGGGCGGGACGGGCATGAATAATAGCCACCCGCTACCCGCCCCGTGCCCGCCCGCTACCCGCGCGGATATCCATGGATATCTACTAACAGAGAGAAAAATGAGAGGAAGGAGGAGATTTGTGAGGGAGAAAGCAGAGAAGCCGTGCGAATGGGAGGAAGAAGGAGATCTGGGTGGAGAATGCAGAGGTGCCGCGCGACTGGACAGGGGACGCGTGAAGGGATGCAGCGGTTCATGGCGATGGTTCTTGCGGTAGGCGTTGCTCGCGTGGTCCGATCTGTGGTGGGCACAGCTCGCGAAGGTGTTGACTGGGTCGTGCTAGTCCAGGAAGACGAAGGTCGCACTAATCTCTTCTGTCTCTGTGGCGGCGCGGCTATAGGAGAGAAGGGGGAGGGGAGAGGCGGAGAGCGGCACTGATCTCTTCTATCTCTGCGCGGCGCGGCACGGCTGGAGGAGAGAAGGGGGAGGGGAGAGGTGGCACTGGTCTGATGAAGCGTGAGGGTATTAGAAATTAGGGTTATTAGGAAAAAAAGGTATTTATATTAGTATATGCGGGTATCCGCGGGCACGGATAGTATTAAACCCGTACCTGCCCTGTTAACAAGCGGGTAGTAAAAATATCCGTTAAGACTTACCTGTGGATATCCATTAAACTATCCAAATCCAATCCGTGATGGATTTTACCCGCGGATATCCGCGAATACAGATTTTTTTGCCATACCTACTTAGGCGGGTGAATTGTATTGCTCATTTAAGCTCTGGTTGTGTCTCTTTTTTTACTCTTTTATCTAAGTATCTCTTTGATTTCTGCTTCTCTCTTAAACGAAAATTAGGTGCAACCAAGGTTGTAATTCTTTGAACACCTGAAAATCATGGTTAATGAAGTTCAGTTGATTGTTAATGAGGTGACACTTTGATATATTCATTAACCACGTTTTTTAACGGCGTTAACCGTAGAAATTGTTGCCGAATTTTGTTGTTCCATTTTGATGTACAAATAACATTTCTCTAAATAAATTAGAACACTAGGCCAATTGCTAATTTAATTTAATTTTGATATAAAAATGTAATATTCTCTTAAGGTAGCTTATCAAATTAAAAAATAAAAATTTATACCAATCAAATTAAGCCACATCTGATTAAATTAAGAATGCCTTTTATTTTTCAAGCCTAACTTATACTTTTTATTAAAATATTCGAGTCAACTCATCTAACTAAGCATGTTTTGTCTATTGCATACAATATATAGTTGATAAATCAAGCATTTTTTTAACGTATATTTTATCACACGTTTAAATTGGACGGCTCTAACAGTACAATGTTGTGTTCGGATCTGCCTAATGCATTCCAGTTTGGAGCGTATCGAGTTTTTCCAAACCCATAACAACTCTTGAATCGGCTTGTCAGACCCACATTGACATCCCTTACCGAAATCGCAAACAGGAAAGTATATTAGTAAACATTGATGGAGAGAGATAAGAGTTGAAGTTCTCAAATCTCAATCCTTATTGTTCCACATTACATCATAACATAGCATCTAAGCTTACAACAATTGTGAACAATCACAATCAAAGGCTTGGAGAGTGAACTAAGGAACTACATAATCAACCAACAATACACTGTCCAGGTAATCCCTAACCTTGGTCCAACTCTTCATTCAAATCCACACTCTCTAATTCTCTCTGTCCTGGAAAAATCGCAAGCGGAGCAATCGAAAAACCCTTAGCTCTCGAAGACGAGAAATTCTCACCCCAACTCAGCTGACTAATTCCTCTAACACCGTCCTTCATTCCTCCAACAACCTCCAAAATCTCATTCTTCACTTCATTTCCCACATTCTCCTTCAACTTCAAGAAACTCACTCGGATCTTCGAACCCGACTACGGCGAAAGATCGGGTCCGACAACCTAATCGACGACAAAAAGGTCGTCGCAAATGGGGAAAAACGGATTCTCTAGCGACATCTAGGTGGCTAGGGTGCACCTTAGAGGCTTCAAGATTCTCCTTGGAGCTATAGCGGCTGTGGAGCATGTGTGTGAAACCAAAATCCAAGGTGGTCCGACGGAGTGGGCCCACAGTGAGGTAGAGGACACTGTCGAGGTTGACCAGGAAACCCACTCCGTTTACCATGGCGTTGACTTTTGAGGATTCAGTGTCGTTTTTTACCTTGAAAAGGACGATGTGCTCCGCTGTTTTGGTTGATGATGATGACATCTTGATCGAAGATTCGGTTCTGGAGGAAGATAGGCATTGTGAGTAGGGTTTGAATGGGGACATCGATTTTGCTAATTTTGGATGACGGAGGTGTTTGGATGGCGAGACAATGACATAAAAAAATGATATAATTGTCAGACTCAGCATGTTGTCGCTCTCGGACACGATAAAATTATGAGATAATGAGGTTAGTGTGTTTTGCAATAGAACTTTCAACTTTAGATTTATAAACTTCAGTTCATATAGTTGATGTTTTTTTTTTTTCACGAAACTGATATTTTTTAGAAAGGAGAATGATAACAGTGTATTTAGGGCATTGTTTAAGGAATCAATAAAAGCAAGTTTTTTATGGAAAAGTGATGTTTTATTATTCCAAAAAGTAATATATTTAATTTTCCATAACAACTTTTCATTAGCAAGACCCTTTTAGAAATTACTACTCCCTCTCAATATAAAAGACAAAAAGGTCTTTTTTTTGTCCAATATATAAGAAATATTGACCAATTTTTAAGCTAAATTCTATTTCTACCCTTATTTGTTGTAAAATTCATATTAAAGAGACTCAACAATTCCTTATGCAAGTGCTTTGGTTTAGTTGCCTCATCGTTTACTCATTGGTCAAATAACATGATATTTGGATTTAGGAACAAATAAGTTAGTTGAATTAGAAGTACTCTCTCCATCTCATTCTACTTGTCCCATTTGTAATATTTCATTATCTAAAATTACTTGTCCCTTTAGAAAATCAAGAAGTATTAATTACTTTTTTCGTAAAAATACCTCTTGTATCTCAACCAATCTATATTCATAAGTTTTTTTTATAAAGGAGTGTAGTGGTTGGTGAGTAATTACAACTATCCAACCGAACAATTTAAATTGGGGTATTTTAGCCAAAGAGTGTCATTTTTGTAATATTCCGGTGGATCATCAATTGGTAGTTAAGTTAGTTAGGCCTGATTAGTTATGCAATCTATTTTATCTTATTAGTTAGTTAAACAAGTTAGTCAGGTTGTTAGACTTATACCAACTTGTAACTTTAAAGCTAGAAGGAATGTAGATTGTATATAAGCATAGCTGATGTATTCCTTAGAGGCAGAATTCATATTGATCTAAAATTGTGAGTGCAAGTGAGGGAGAAAAATAGTTCATACCTGAGAAAGTCTTGTACTGCTAGAGCTTTTACATGCTATGATCAATAGTGGATGGGATCAACCTCAGTGTGGATGTAGGGGATATTTTGCCATGAACCATGATAACTCCTTGGTGTTCTTGCATTCTTCTTGATTGCTTTTATTAAATTCTTGCATCTGCATTTGTTTTCAATTCCTGCATCATCAACAGAGATAGTTTCTGAGTGCTATCTTCAAACACATAACAAGCACAGTTCATAACAAGTGGTATCTTGAGCTAGTTTTCGAGGCTTCCGCTATGGGGACAACCAGATTCGATATAGAAAAGTTTACTGGAAAGAATGATTTCAGCCTTTTGAAAATCAAGATGCAAGCCCTTCTTGTTCATCAAGGGCTTGATGATGCCTTGGCAGGAGCATCAAAGCTTCCTGCAACTCTATCCGAAAAGGAGAAGAAGAATCTACTAAACAAAGCTCACAGCATGATACTTTTGTCCATGGGAGATGAAGTGATAAGAGATGTAGCTGATGAATCTACTGCAGCGGGGGTTTGGCTGAAACTAGAAAGTCTCTACATGACCAAGTCTTTAACCAACAAGTTGTATTTGAAGAAGAGACTTCATCAACTAAAAATGGAGGAAGGCACATCGATCAAAGAACACATCTATCTGTTCAACAAAGCAGTTCTTGATCTTAAAAATGTTGATGTCAATATAGATGATGAAGATCAGGCAGTGATCTTGCTATGTTCTCTCCCTGCATCCTTTGATAATTTGGTTGACACCATGATGTTTGGAAGAGACACTCTTACTTTGGAGGAAGTCAAGGCTTCCTTGAACTCGAGGGAATTGAAGAAGAAAATGACTGAGACCAAAGGAAATGGTGGAGATGCTGAAAGTCTTTTTGTTCGAGGAAGATCTCAAAAATAGGAAGGCACTAAAACCAAGAAAAGATCAAAGTCCAAACAAAAGAAGAATTGTTATTTCTGCCACAAAGATGGTCATTACAGGAAGGAATGTCCAGAGAGGAAAAATAAGAACAATGGTAAATCATTTGATCAGAATGATATAGTTGTGGTTGCTGATGGCTATGATAGTGTTGATGTATTATCAGTCACCTCAGAAGATTACAAAGATGAGTGGATTCTTGATTCAGGTTGTTCATTTCATATGACACCTAATCAAGAATGGTTTGATCCATATAAAGAAGTCAATGGTGGCAAGGTTCTGATGGGAAACAACATGGCATGCAAAGTAGTTGGGATTGGAACCATGAAGATCAAAATGACTGATGGATCAACTAGAATACTCTCTGAAGTCAAGCATGTGCTTGAGCTAAAGAGAAATTTGATTTCTCTTGGTATGCTGGATCAAGTTGGCTGCTCTTTCAAAGGAGAAGGTGGAGTATTGAAGGTGTATAAAGGATCTTTACTTGTCATGAAGGGTACCCGCAGTAATGGTCTATACAGGCTTCAAGGTAACACCATTCTTAACCCATATGGCTTAGTTTCTATATCTAAAGTAAATTGTACAAAGCTTTGGCATTATAGATTAGGCCATGTAAGTGAAAGAGGGTTGGAAGAATTACATAGACAGGGACTTATTGGTAGTGGAAACTTTGAAAAACTAGAGTTTTGTGAACATTGTGTTTTTGGAAAACAAAGGAGAGTAAAGTTCTCCACCGCAACACACTCCACAAAAGCAATTGTAGACTATGTTTGGGGGCCGGCAAAGGTATCTTCTTTAGGAGGAGCTAGATATTTCATAACCTTCATAGATGATTGGTCAAGAAAGGTGTGGATTTATCTTTTGAAGCATAAGAATCAAGCATTCAAATCCTTTAAACAATGGAAAACCCTTGTAGAAAACCAAACGGGAAGAAAGGTGAAATGTCTAAGAACTGATAATGGCTTAGAATATCTAGATGGTGAGTTCACTGAGTTTTGCAAAGAAATTGGCATAGCAAGGCATAAAACAGTTAGAATGACCCCACAACAAAATGGCCTAGCTGAAAGAATGAATATGACCATTTTGGAAAGGGTTAGATGCATGCTATCCAATGCAAAACTACCTAAGTTTTTTTGGGGAGAGGTTGTAAACACAGCTAGTTATTTGATTAATAGATGCCCATCACCAGCTATTAATTTCAAAACCCCAGAAGAATTGTGGACTGGAAAGGCTCCAAACTATGATAATCTTAGAATTTTTGGCTGCACTGCATATATTCATGTTAGTGAAGGAAAGTTGGAACCAAGAGCTAAGAAAGGTATTTTTTTAGGATACCCTGAAGGAGTTAAAGGGTATAAGGTGAGGCTAACAGGTACCAATGGATCAAAGACTATTATTAGCAGAGATGTAATCTTCCAAGAAGAGAATATGTTGGAACAATCGGGCAACACTGAAGAATAGTAGTCTACTTCAACTGAGGAGAAAGTTCAGTTGGAGGTGGAGAATTCAGAAATAGAGAAACCAGATTGTACAACCAACTCTAATGATGAAGACACAACTCAAATTGGCACTGCAAAAACATCATATAACCTGGTTAGAGACAGAAAGAGGAGGCAAATAAAAGCTCCTCAAAGGTTTGGTTATGCAGACCTTATAGCTTATGCGTTAACTGTGGAAATAGATTCACAAGGAACAGATCTTATAAGCTACAAGGAAGCTGTTTTTGGTTCAGATAAAGCCAAATGGAAGACTGCCATGACAGAGGAAATTGAGTCTCTAATGAAAAATAACACTTGGGAATTAGTTGAAAACCCGAACTACTAGGAGTTGAGAAAGGAAGATATAAAGCAAGACTTGTTGCCAAGGGGTTTACACAAAGGAAAGGAATAGATTTCAATGAAATCTTCTCTCCTGTAGTAAAACACACTAGCATCCGAATTATCTTTACTCTTGTTACTGTCCATAACCTTGAACTAGAACAAATGGATGTAAAACTGCCTTTTTACATGGTCAACTTGAGGAGAAGATTTATATGAACCAACCCGAGGGATTTGAGCAAACAGGTAAAGATCAAATGGTGTGCTTGCTGAAAAGGTCTCTATATGGACTCAAGCAATCACCTAGACAATGGTATAAAATGTTTGATTCTTTTGTTGTCTCAAATGGTTATACTAGAAGTTCTTTTGATAGTTGTGTTTATTTTAAAAGAACAAATTCTGGTCATTTCATTGTCTTTGATGATATGTTAATTGCTAGTATTGATTTAAATGCTATTAACCTTCTTAAGAAATTGTTAAGTTCAGAATTCGAAATGAAGGATCTAGGTGCTAGAAAAAGGATCCTTGGAATGGAAATTGTAAGGAAGAGGTCTGAAGGCTTGCTGTTTCTATGTTAGACTTCTTATATTGAAAAGCTGTTGAAAAAGTTTAATATGCTTGATGCCAAAGCAGTCTCAACTCCTATTGCTGGTCATTTCAAATTATCAGTTCTCACTCTCCCAAAACTGATGAAGACTTGAATTACATGAAGAGTATTCCATACTCAAATGCCACAAGAAGTCTTATGTATGCAATGGTCTGCACCAGACCAGATTTGGCATTTTCTGCCAGCATAGTCAGTAGATTCATGGCAAATCGGGGAAAGGAGCATTGGCAGGCTGTAAAGTGGATTTTTAGATACTTAAAGGGGGCTCAATCTGTTGGACTGATTTATGGCAGAACAAAGGCAGAAAACAGTGGATTATAAGGATTTGTAGATGTTGATTTTGCAGGGGATGTTGACAAGAGGAGATCCTTGACTGGTTACATTTTCACTCTCTATGGAAATGTAATCAGCTGGAAGGCGAATCTTCAGTCCATAGTAGCTTTATCAACCACTGAATCCGAATATATAGCTCTCACAGAGGCAATTAAGGAAGCTATATGGCTGAAAGGGATTGTGAATGAACTTGAAGGAAAGGCACTGGAAGTAGAAGTGTGGTGTGATAGTCAAAGTGCGATTTGTCTCTCAAAGAATCAAGTATTTCATGAGAGGACAAAACATATAGATATCAGAATGCATTTTATTTGAGACATTATTTCTCAAGGAATAGTTGAGGTAAAGAAAGTTGCTAGTGAAGACAACCCAGCAGACATGCTAACCAAGGTGGTACCAAGTTCCAAGTTTTCTCATTGTTTACGGTTGGTAAACATTGGGAACTGTGATATATAAGTTTCTTCAAGAGGCCGAGGCAACTAACTTCTAAAGTTTTGAAGATCCAAGGTGGAGAATTGTAATATTCTAGTGGATCATCAATTGGTAGTTAAGTTAGTTAGGCCTGATTAGTTATGCAATCTGTTTTATCTTATTAGTTAGTTAGACAAGTTAGTTAGGTTGTTAGACTTATAACAACTTGTAACTGTAAAGCTAGTAGGAATGTAGATTGTACATAAGCATAGCCGATGTATTCCTTAGAGGTAGAATTCATATTGATCTAAAATTATGAGTGCAAGTGAGGGGAAAATAGTTCATACCTGAGAAAGTCTTGTACTGCTGGAGCTTTTACATGCTGTGATCGATAGTGGATGGGATCAACCTCGGTGTGGTTGTAGGGGATATTTTGCCCTGAACCACGATAACTCCTTGGTGTTCTTGCATTCTTCTTGATTGCTTTTATTACATTCTTGCATCTGCATTTGTTTTCAATTCCTGCATCATCAACAGAGATAGTTTCTGAGTGCTATCTTCAAACACACAACAAGCACAGTTCATAACAATTTTATTATAAAAATTAGTAAACTTAATCATTTCTTAAAAGGTATGCATAACCAAATGAGACAAATAAAATGAGACAGAGGGAGTAATTAAATAGGGGCATATGTAAAATAAAATTTAAAATGGATTCATTTCAGTAATATTTCTTGATCTTGATGAATTATGATTTTATCTTTTATATTCAAGATCGGAGGTAGTACTATTTAAGACTCAATTGATGTTGGCGCCAGACACAGTTGGCGCGTTTCACCAGGAAGTGGGACGTGTCCAACTGTCCCCCAAACCCCAGCAACGCCTAAGTGTCTGTTTAGTTTAGATTCTGGAGAGACCAGAATCAATTCTAGGAGCAAAAACAAGACCATTAGAAGTGAAAGTTACTCTTTTTGTGTTTTGGTGGCAAATTCGTGGTGGATAGAATTTTTGCTGAGAGAAACAAGAATTCCTATCTTTTGGGTTGAATAAAATCAATTCTGGGTGTGGGACCCACAAAATTCTTTATATTTATACATCAAAAGTGATTCAACTTTTATCATCCAAACGAAATCAATTCTTATGAACCCACTTTTAACATATCATTACCAAACACAAATCAATTTTTTTAAAATCAATTATTCATAATCAATTCTATTATAATCTAAAATAAACGGACTCTAAATCCATTACCCTACACCCCCAAGCACCTATTTATATCACCCACAACAACCCCCCACCCACCCATATTAATACTCCCCTTCCCCCAACCACCGAAATGAAATCCCCCCTCCCCAAAGGAAGTTATAAAATCTCCCTTGCTGACTTCTCACACGCACAGACAACACTACCCCACCTCTTCTCCTTTGGTCTTTTATTATCTGTGAAATGCTAATAATGCCTTAAGGAGTGCCCTCAACACATTATATTATTATGAGTCTTACTAACCAATGTTCTAAGGGTATTGATAAAGAAATTAAGAAATAGAAAGTTTTCATAGGAAATCTAAAAGCATCATCTTTTGATATGTTAAATACACAATTTTTCAATGAAAACTTACCTTTTTAGATTCCTTAACTAATGTTTTAAGGATACTGATTATCATTTTCCTATTATTATTATTATTATTATTATTATTATTATTATTATTATTATCCTTTAAGGAAAAAGCACATTTGAAGTGAGATTAAAAAAATTATTTTCAAATAAGATAATTTAATGATGACTATTTTTTAGAGATTTTTTTTGTAAAGCCGAAGTTATTTGAGTTTTATGTTCGAATATGTTAGTTGAAAAACGATTTTAAGATAATCTATTTTGTTTAAGTTGTATGAAAAATCATTTTATATCGTAAATTATAAAAAAAAAAAAGGTATGAAATTATGTGCATAATTTAATAATACTCCGTTGGTGGTTAGTTTTACAGAGGTGAAATGGAAAGAGTGTTATTGATTCCAAAATAATCTAACAGTTTTTTAAATAAACTTTAAGCTTTTAGCTTCTACCTTCTCTAAAATCGATTTTTCTCAAAAAAAAAAGTTTTTTTATAATTTAATTAGGTTTGTCAAACATATTAAATGAAACCTGAAATAGCTTCCAAAATAAAATTTGTTTTTTAGGGAAATAATCTTTCCCAGACATGTTTGGTGATGTTCAGGAAAGATTAAATACCAAAGAGACAACTTTTATTATGGAAAAATATTATTTTGGGTTTAATCCGATATGTCTGGCAGACCTCGTTAATTTGAAAAAAAACATTTTTATGAGAAAAAAGTAGTTTTAAAGAAGCTAGAAATTTGAAATTTATTTAAAAGTTGTTAAATTATTTTGAAACTAATAGCACTTTTTTATTTCTCCCCTGTAAATAAATTAGAACACTAGGCCAATTGCTAATTAAATTTAATTTTGATATAAAAAAGTGTAATATTCTCTAAATGTAGCTTATCAAATTAAAAAATAAAAATTTACAACAATCAAGTTAAGCCACAACGGATTAAATTAAGAGTGCCTTTTATTTTTCTAGCCCAACTTATACTTTTTATTAAAATATTTGAGTCAACTAATCTAACTAAGCACGTTTTATTGTCTATTGCATACAATATATATTTGATAAATCAAGCATTTTTTAACGTATATTTTATCACACGTTTAAATTGGACAGCTCTAACAGTGTATAGTGTTGTGTTTGGATCTGCCTAATGCATTCCAGTTTGGAGCGGATCGAGTTTTTCTAAACCCATCACAACTCTTGAATCTGCTCGTCAGACCCACACTGACATCCCTTACCAAAATCGCAAACTGGAAAGTATATCAGTAAACATTGATGGAGATAGATAAGAGTTGAAGTTCTTAAATCTCAATCCTTATTGTTCCACACTACATCGTAACATAGCATCTAAGCTTACAACAATTGTGACCAATCACAATCAAAGGCTTGGAGAGTGAACTAAGGAACTAAGCTTGGAGATAGATAAGAGTTGAAGTTCTCAAATCTCAATCCTTATTGTTCCACACCACATCATAACATAGCATCTAAGCTTACAACAATTGTGACCAATCACAATCAAAGGCTTGGAGAGTGAACTAAGGAACTACATAATCAACCAACAATACACTGTCCAGGTAATCCCTAACCTTCACCAACTCTTCATTCCAATCCACACTCTGTAATTCTCTCTGCCCTGGAAAAACCGCAAGCGAAGCAATAGAAAAACCCTTAGCTCTTGCAGGCGAGAAATTCTCACCCCAACTCAGCTGACTAATTCCTTTTACACTGTCCTTGATTCCTCCAACAACCTCCAAAACCTCCTTCTTCACTTCATTTCCCACATTCGCCTTCAACTTTAAGAAACTCACTCGGATCGCCGAACCCGGCTGCGTCGAAAGGTCGGGTTCGGCGACCCAATCGATGGCCATGAGGTCATCGCAAATAGGATAAACGAATTCTTTAGCAACATCTAGGTGGTTAGGATGCACCTTATAGGCTTCGAGATTCTCCTTGGAGCTATAGCGGCTGTGGAGCATGTGCGTGAAACCAAAGTCTGAGGTGGTCGGACAGAGTGGGCCCACAGTGAGGTAGAGAACACTGTCGAGGTTGATCAGGGAACTCACTCCGTTTACCATGGCGTTGACGTTTGAGGATTCAGTGTCGTTTTTTACCTTGAAAAGGACGATGTGCTCCACTATTTTGGTTGATGATGATGACATCTTGATCGAAGATCCACTTCTGGAGAAGGATAGGCATTGTGAGTAGGATTTGAATGCGGACGTGGGTTTTGCTAATTTTGGATGACAGAGGTGTTTGGATGGCGTGAAAGTGAGAGAAAAAGACGAACTAGTTCTCAGACTCAGCATGTTGTCGCACTCGAAAACGAGAAAATTATGAGAGAATGAGGTTAGTTTGTTGTGCAATAGAACTTTCAAATTTAGATTTGTAGACTTCAGATCGGATAGTCGATGGTGGTATCTCTAAATATACTTTGTCTCATGAAAAAATAGTTGATGGGGTGTTTTCACGAAACTGGTATTCTTTTAGAAATTATTTAAAGGGTCATGCTAACGAGTACTCTTAGGATACTCTTTAAGGAAATAAAAAACAATAAATTTGCATTTGAAAACTAAGTATATCACCTCTTCAAATATTAAATACATCGATTTCTAATGAAAAATTTCTTTTCTTGCTTTCTTAACATGGTGAATTCTCTGATACCCTCTTAAATTTCAGGGTAACTTTTACCCTACCTACATGGCTCAATTAGATGCATCCCACATTAGTTAAGTGATCCATGTCAGGGCCACATCAGACAAGCTTCTATTATCTTCTCTTTTTTAACCTTTGGTCTAAAAGGACCCTCTTGCAAAAATTAAATTAGGGATCTCTTTACAAAAAGAAAACTTCAACTTCATTCTCATTTTGGAGCCCTAAGCCGGAACTGCTAGAGCCCTAAGTGCCACCAATCGTCCCATTTTGCGGAGACGTTGCTTGAAAAGTTATAGCTATAGCGAATCTGGTGTTGTAGAGGAAACATGAGTGCTTCTTTGTTTGGGTTCCGAGGAGGACGATAGTTAGACCTACTCTATCTCCAACGAGGACGGGACTCGGACCTGCTCTTCCTTCTTCCTAACGAGGACGAGAGACAAAGCTCAACTATTTCTCTTTTCGGTAAGCATCTCTTTCCATTTCCCTAAGGAGCTCTGAAACCTTGTGAAGTTTATTCAACTTACCAAATGTCTCACGAAATTAGGTACAATCCCACCTTTATTCATGGTTCTATACATGATTTCCGCTTCGTCATCTAATTCCCTATCAGCACAAGCACTAAGCAATATAATATTGGTAATAACAATGGGCAGACAACCCCAATAACCCCTCCCAATCTTGCGAATCCAACTTGGTAGCATAGTATCTAGCGATTGCTCGAAGAAAACGACGATGACGTAGAAGAGAGAATGAAGTTGAAGTTTTTTTTTGTAAAGAGATCCCTAATTTAATTTTTACAAGAGGGCCCTTTTAGACCAAAGGTTAAAAAACAGAAGATAATAGAAGTTTGTTTGATGTGACAGTGACATGGATCACTTAACTATCGTGGATGCATCTAATTGGGTCATGTAGATAGGGTAAAAGTTATCCTGAAATTTAAGAGGGTACCAGAGAATTCACCTCTTAACATTCTCTTTATTTAAAAAATGGGTCATACTAACAAGTGTCCTAAGGGATAGTGCACTCTTTAAGGAAACCAAAAAAAGTAACTTTGCATTAGAAAACTAAGTATATCACCTCTTTAAATATTAACTACATCAATTTTCAATGAAAAATTTCTTGTCTTATTTACCTAATTAGTACCCTCATTCTCCCTAAAAAATAAGTGATGTTGGAGCCAATGGTCCTAAGGACCCCCCCCACCCGAGCAGGCGCCTAAACCCATTCCCCCACGCCCCAACTACCTATTTATATCACCCAACCTCCCACCCAACCATATTAATACTCCCCTTATTATCCCAACAACTGAAATTAAATCTTCCTCCCCAATGGTGACCCTAAATATGATTTCGTGATGCGATCGCACTAGATCCTAATTTTTTAGGGGGCACCAAATTTTTTTTTACTTAGTATATATGTATATATTCAAATAAAAAAAAGTATATAATAAAAATTTTATATAATTAAAAGTTTATATTTGAAACTTGAGGATCCAATTATTTTAAAGCCCAACTATTTTTTAAAATTCAAGGCCCAATCATTTTAATACTTATTTTAATATTTTTTTAAAAAATATGTTAAGAGCCATATAAAAGACTCTCTGTTTTTCGCTCACTCACGTATCTGTATCCGTTTTTTTGGTTTTTCCCTCACTTATTTTAACATTTTTTTATTAAAAAAAAGCCAAAAGTTTTGAGCAATATAGTACATATGAGAAGATTTTTTATTTTTTGTTCAGTATTGAAAGGCTTAGGTCATTCTTTGATAAAGACTTGAAATTATGTTGCAAAAATCTTGAAACTTATAATCTAAAACATGATGATTCTGATAATCTTGATGGTGAAATTCTATTTGAAGAATTAAAAGTCATTAGAGAGATTTTAACAGTTGAATTAAAATCAAGTTTTAAGATATTGAGTTTTTTGAAGATATTTAATTGTTTTCCTAAGGCATGCATAGCTTATAGAATAATATTAACTATCCATGTTATTATTGCATCTGCTGAAATGAGTTTTTCAAAATTAAAATTGTTAAAATCTTATTTACGATCTACTATGTGACAAGATAGATTAAATAGTACCACTTTGATTTCTATTGAAAACGACATTTTAAAGAATCTTGACTATAAACAAATTATTAATGATTTTCCAGCAAAAAATGCAAGGAGGACAATATTCAAAGATTAATAGGGCATCGATTTCTTTCTTCAGCCCTTATGATTCACTTGCTATCAGTGGAGGATATTGCCGGTATAAGGATGTTGTTGCAACATGTTCGGGTTAATAGATATAATTATAACTATTTTTGCTATAATTCTATTGTAATTTGTTACTGTAATCTTTTTCTTTTCTTCGTTAATATATTTTACTTGAAGTTGTATTAAAATAATTAATGACTAACTTTTTATACTTTTTTTGTGCGTTTTTTATAATCAATATATATATTCCACTTGTAAAAAAATAGGACACCAATTTCTCAATTCATACATGACATCCAAAATCTCAGGGACGGTCTTGCTCCTCCCACCCCAAAGGAAGTTATAAAATCTCCCTTGCTGATTTCTCGCACGCACACACAACACCACACCTATTCTTCCCCTTTGGTCTTTTATTGTCGGGGAAATGTTAACAAGGTTTTCACCCGTGCCTGACGACATTATATTATCGTTATCCTTTAAGAAAAAAGCTTCCCTGATTTAAAGATTAATTTTTTTAGAGATTTTTAAGTAAATTCGAAGTTATTTAAGTTTCATATTTGAATGTGTTTGCTGAAAAACAAATTGAAAAATAATATATTTCGATTGAGTTTTATAAAAAATCATTTTATACCGTAAATTATAGAAAAATGTATGAAATTATTTATATAACATAATAATATTCCTTGGGTGGTTAGTTTTATAAGGGTGAAATGAGAAAAGTGTTATTAATTGATTTCAAAATTTCAAAATAAACTAACAATGTTTTAAATAACCTTTAAGTTTTAAGCTTCTAGCTTTTCTAACAATCAAATTTTTTATTCATAAAACAGTTTTTTTATAAATTAATTAGGTTTATCAAACATAATTTAGATGAAACCTGAAATAACTTCCAAACTAAAATTTGATTTTAAAGGAACTAATCTTTCCCAAACATGTTTGGTGATGTTCAGGAAACATTAAATTCCAAAAAGACGACTTTTATCTGGACAAAATATTATTTTGGATTTAATCTGATATGTTTGTAGTCCTCGTTAATTTGCAAAAAAGGGCATTTTTATGAGGAAAAAAAATAGTTTTTAAAGAAGCTAGAAGTTTGCATTTTGTTTAAAAAATTATTAAATTATTTTGAAATCAATAACACTGTTTTTATTTCTCCCTTGTAAAACTAAGTACCGAATAAATATTATGTAAATAACTTCATATTCTTTTTTGTAATTTACAGTATAAATTGAATTTTTACACAATCAAAACAAAATAGATTATTTTAAAATCGTTTTAAAATAAATAGATTATTATAATCATTATAAGAATAACCGATTATTAAAATAATCATTTTTTCGTAGCTAACCCAAACACATATTTTCCAAACTAATTAATGTTAATCAGATTAGATCTAATTTTGCAATGTTACGCAACCCGAATCAAACCAATCCGATTAAATTTGGGTTGATTCAGACTTCAAAATGATCTATCTACTTATCCTAATTTTTAAATTAATTTAATTTTAATGTTTGAAGAATAGTAAAACAATCTTTAAAAAATCATTAAAAATTAAAAATATATAGAAAAGATAGGGTTTTAAGAAGTGAGAGAGGATTTTTGGGATTAGGTTATGCTTGTGTCACGAAAATGAATAAGTAGTAATGAATAATATACTATTTTAATGATAATAATCGATTCAGTTGGGATTCCACATGTTTAACATGTGATTGATCCAAATGATAACGGGTTCGGATCTCTTAAGCAAATGATCAGAGGTTCGATCCCTGACTTTTGTGTATGAAGAAAACCTGATTGGGAGAGGTCAGCCTTTCATTGCCATAGAATATCTCGAGGAATTAAACTCCGCAGTTGCACGCATGGATACCCTGAAAAACCAAAAAAAATTCTTGAACTCAAGACTCGAACCGATCCCAATCGTCGAAATCGGTTCATATCCATTACATTAGCAGAACGAATCGAATTAGGGATGACAATTTTACCCGTACCTGCGGATACCCGTGGATAAAATCCGCAACGGGCACGGGACGGGTAGTTAAACGGGTGCCCGCGAGTAAAATAAACGGATAATTTCAATACCCGCTTATAAACGGGGCGGGGGCGGGTATCACGCTATCCGTGCCCGCGGATATCCGCACCCGTTACTTAAATTACTATAATACTCTTTATTATATATATCTACTAATTGCTAAACCTAATTTCCCATCCTTCCTTACTAAAGCTAATACTAATGGAAAAATAAGTACCTACTAATATTAATTATATTAAGTTGAGCTATTATTAAGTTAGGAGAAAACATAATCCAATGGGTTTTAAGTGGATCCTATCTTTTGTAACTTTTATTTTTAGAGAAAACAAATATTTGATTACTCTTGTTAGTAACTTTTGTAATTGGATAATGTTTTCGTAGTTTCGTAACATATATTTGTATGAACACAGTTATTTTAATAGAAATTACGCATATTTCAATAACTTTTCAAGCAAAAATAACAATTTTTTTTTTAAAAAAAAATAATCCGTGGATATTTGCAAACCCGCGAATATCCGCGAAACCCGTTGGAAACCCGCCCGCAAGATACCCGCGTGGGTAACGGACGGGGACGGATACGGATTTCACCCCGCGGGTGCGGGGACGGAAAGAGTGCTATCCGTGCCCGTCCCGTCCCGTTGCCATCCCTAAATCGAATCCACTTACCGTCCTATCTTTTGTGTGTAAGGATTAACTAATACCAATGTAATAGATTTACCACCAAGTAACTTTTCCAATGAAAAATGTCAACCAGTAAGAAGACATAAGAATTTGCATTTAATTAGAATGTATTATCAGTAAAAAAAAAATTGCATATAAAATCTATCATATATTATCACATCATTAGAAATGTTTGACTTTTATAGTAACTATCTTAAAAATTATATATGAGATAATATGTGATTGATTAACCGTGCAGAGACATCTTATCAAAATTAAACTCTACTAATTTTCTTCAAAGAAAATATAGAAAAAATTCCAAAATTTTTAAAACTAGTAGAATGACATCTGTTAAGCACGGGTTCATAAGAGAACAACATTTTAATCATAATCATAAGATATAATTCAAATAATAATCATAATCATAACCAAAAGAAAATTTCAAAACCAATTTGATTGATCTTTCTGGAATACAACTTTAAATTCTCCATAAAATATCAAATGCTCAGTTGATAACATGATAGAAAATACAAAAATTAAGCACTTGAATCTAAGATATAACTTTATTTAAAAATATTGATTGCTAACTTAAATGTGCATCAACATGCTATTGAACTGTGCCTTAATTTAGTGTAATGGCCACGATATTTATGGTTTAATAACTAATAACTAATAGAATGAAAATATACTTAAATAGTGCGAAAAAAAAAACTTTTACAACATTTACATTAAAAAGTTACTTCATTATATTTATATTCAAACAATTGAACCTGTTAGTTGTAGAATACAATTTCATTTTTCTTGACACACAGACCAGGAAACCACAAGAAATCATGTCTCCTTGGGTCATTAAGCTGAGCAAAAAATATGTGTACATTCAATTGCGTCAAGTTACATCGTGCTTTATTTATACAACAAAAATATGCCTCTAATCACGATTTGATATAAAGATTAGCGGTTATTTTTATTATATATTTAACGTTATTATTTGTTGAAACATTAAATTTATTTTAATACTACTCGCTTTCAATTTGTATAAAGTATAAATAGAAATATGTATAAATGAAGATAAAATATAATTATCATGAATGAATAATTATATTTCAATTTTAAAATAATAAAATTATTTTATTGAAGAGAGAAAAGTTTTCATTATATTATGAAGGTTAAAGTAACAATTTGTTCCCTATAGGTGACACCAATTCTTCATTTAGTCCATATATGTAAAAAATTATTAAAAGGTCCTCCTACATGTAATTGTTACCCATTTGATCCCTCTCGTTAACTTGTCTCTAATAATCCGTTAACTTCTACATATATGGACTGAATGAAGAATTCGTGTCGCATGTAGGGACCAAATTATTACATTAACCTAAATTATTTGGTCCCTATATGTGACACAAATTCTTCATTTAGTCCATATACGTACCAATTAACGGATCATTAGAGACGACAGAGTAACAGGAGGCACCAGATAGATAACGATGATACATATAAGGACCTTTTTAATAAATTTTTTTACATATAAGGACTAAATCAATAATAAATGACACCTATAGGGACCAAATTATTATTTTTACCTATTATGAATTAGAGTTTAATTGTTATGCACTGTCAATATAAAGTTTTTTACACTGTCAACCAATCAGAAATCATGATATGAATGACTTTTAAGGTAGTTATGGTAAAAATCAAATATTTTAACTTATGTGACAATTTCTTATTTGTTGACAGTGTAAATTTTTTTTACACTGACAATGTATACCAATTAAATCCTATAAATTATACCAAATATTTACAACCTTATTCTAAATAGCTATAAATATTAAGATATTTTCTTTTGAAAATCAATTCAAATTATTCCTCCAAATATATTATATTAAATTCATGTCGGCCCAATCTTTATAAAATATAATAATACCAAATGAGTATTATGATGTCATCGGTTATATCTAACAAAATTTGATGCCAAAAATAAGATACTTTAACTCCATCATATTGAACACCATCTAAACCTTATATAAAATAACCAATCCATATAATAATGAACACATCAACACTTGGGTTGGGGAACAAAAATATATTATCTCAAAAAATGATATCTCGATGTTCCCCACCAATCAAATGTTGGGAATGAGCATAAATATTAATGATTTTTTATTTTATTTTCTTAGGTGTCAAAT
Organism: Ammopiptanthus mongolicus; assembly: GCA_039655645.1. Classification (NCBI taxonomy): domain Eukaryota; kingdom Viridiplantae; phylum Streptophyta; class Magnoliopsida; order Fabales; family Fabaceae; genus Ammopiptanthus; species Ammopiptanthus mongolicus. The sequence continues at coordinate 89,179,740 of CM077345.1, forward strand.
TGTTATTGATCAGAGACAGAGAAAGTGACAGAAAATTGAAACCACAATTTTTGGTATCAACAGATAATGCAACCTCATTCCTTGAATCAACAAATAATGCAACCTCATTGAATCCAAAACATCTAGCCCTACAGAAACAATAAAAAGATCCAAATTGCAAAGTGTTTCTTCCCTGGAGTGATCAATATGGAAAGAGAAGAAAAAAAAAATTTAAAAAAAAGAAATGTTGTCTTCTAAGAGTTGTCAATATGAAAGGAGAAATATTGGCTACAACATGACTATATAATCATACATGAACCCAATTAAGCTCAAGAGGAAATGCACTTGATCGACACATCCAATCCTAAAACAAAGCAATGGCCTCGCAACAAATAAACGTAGTCGCACATCTATATACCCAGCAAACATGAAATCTAATGGCTCTAAAATAAACTTCCATCTTAAATGGAATTGCAGTAACTTAATTTGAGTAAATACACATTCTCCTCCCTAAAATTATAGGATCGTATCAACTTAGTCCCTCACATTATCAATATTCCAAAATGATCCCTGGAATTGCAGAAAGTTAATCAGATTTCGTCCCTCCGTAGTCCGTTGGTATTTGTATGGATTATAATGACATTAAGTTGGTAATGTTAGGGATGCACTTGAAACTAAGTGAATAATATCAAAGATGCATTTACTAATGGATCCAAATAGAGGGATGAACCTGATTAAAATTTTTGCAATTCCAATAATTATTTTGGAATATTGATAATGTGGGGGATTAAGTTGATACGACCCTATAATTTTAGGGACCAGATTGGGCATATATTCGAATTAATTTATAGTGGGTAAAATCTACACCCTAAGACCCCTTTCTTTCTCAGTTTACCGAAAAAATTGTAGCATAGAAGAAATTAAAAAGAGAGAAGGGAATGCAAGTGTTGAAATGAGAGAGAAACAAGAGACATATGGTTTAACCCATGTGTATCAACTACACAGCGGAGAGTCTATTATGTAAACTATGAGTAAATCAAAATACATTCATGATAATAATGACTCATTAAAACAAAAGAAACAAACGATATCTGATAATCATAATAATCTTAACTACCTATAATTAGGAGATAATATACGATACTCTTAAAATATTATCAAATATTCTAACACTCCCTTTCAAGCTAAAGCTTACTAAGCTTTAAGCTTGTTACACAGAAAAGATGAATTCCCTTCAAATAAAAAAGATACTGATCTCTAAGAAAATAATGGTTGGGAAGGCAACTCGGATGCTAGAGAAGACAGAGATAAGCTGGCAAGCAATCAAGCAAAACAAAGTCCGAACTTATCAAAAACGCATTTGGAAGCTTCAAACAACAATATTGGAGAACCAAAATATTTAAATTGAAACTAAGCTGGCAACTGCTTCCGGACAAAGACAAGGTCAGAGCATCTGGGACAAACAGCAAGGCCATTGCATCAGGGACGAAGACGGAGCCAGTGCGTCTGGGAAAACAAAGCTGAGGTCAAAGCATCTGGGACCAACAATGAGGCCAACGCATCAGGGACGAAGACAGGGCCAATGCATCTGCGAAATCAAAGTTGAGGCCAGAGCATCTGGGACAAACAGTCGAGGCCAATGTATCATGGATAGAGAGCTGAACAGTCCTGCACAAGGGGGCTTTTCAAAACAGAGGGCCTTTGAGGAAGGTGATGACAGATCCATAGAGAACAGAGAAGGGCGAGTCCTACGCAGGAAACAGCGACCAGAGAGAAACCAGAACGCGCCGCCACGCGTTTCTGGAAACGGCATACGTGTGGCTGCGCGCGGATTGGGCTGTCGGCGCGTGAGGGCGCGTTGGAAGGCCAACGGCGACACGGTTTGGACGGTTGGACAGATCGGCGGACGACGACTCTGATGATGTGGCTGTCGACCGAAAAAAGGCAACGGCTGGTGACGGACGACGGTAGTGGCGGACACCAATTAGGGTTATCTCTTGTTAGGCTCTGATACCATGTTGAGATGAGAGAAAAAACAAGAGACTATTGGTATAACCCGTGTATATCAACTACACAGCGAAGAGTCTATTATATAGACTATGAGTAAATAAAAATATAATCATGATAATAATGACTAATTAAAATAAAAGAAACAAACGATATCTGATAATCCTAATTACCTATAATTAGGAGATAATATATGATACTCTTAAGATATTATCAAATATTCTAACAGGAAGAAATGAGAAAAATTGTAGACACCCATAAATGCCTAAAAGTCAAAAGTTAGCACCATTGTCAGACACCAAGAAAACTTATCAGTATACATCGCTAAACTCCTAAGGTATTGACAAATGCTATTGATAAAAGCTCACACTGCCCTAAGGTATTGACAAATGCTATTGATAAAAGCTCACACTGCCCTGTTGATACAAATGCATAAAACCAAACTTCCTAAGAAAGCTTTTGGAAAAATAAGTGCTACATAACCTTCTTAGCTCCTGATAGACACAAAAAACATATTACAGAATATGGCTATTTGATTAGCTTATTTTATATGCCTATTCTGCTTTATTTTATTTTATTTTTCCCTCCATCCAGTATCCATATGATGAGTTGTGTAAGTTAAGCTTTCTCTTCCCTAGACATCCCCCTTCAAAAAATTACAAATTAGAGAGATGTGATTAGCACAATGAAACTGTCAATATGTGGATGCTAGATTCATCCTACTATGGGAAGATGATTTTGTTTTTGAGTTCTTCAACTCTTCTGTGATTCTTAATGGCTACATAGATGTGAAAATTAAAATGACTCATCTTTTTTTTCCTTCCAAGGTTTTTCATCTCTTACACTATCAAGGACAAAAAACCACCTAAGGCTTGCAGAGGTACACATTCACAAACTCCCCTACTCATGGCCACACCTAGCTACATGTATGCCAAATTGCTTAATGTAATGTAATGCAATGTATCTAAACATGAATTCCAGAACGGCAAAAGCAGTCTCAAATTTTTGCAGAATTAAACTAAATAGCTTTATGTGACTTTTTATGTCATTGTTTCTGGATTGGATTGTGTGGTATCCTTGGCTAATGTTATCCTTTCATAATGTGAAAGATCATACACAAATAAGAGGCACACCACAAATATTATCTACTCCAGCTTTTGGCTGATAAGCACTCAATGATTGGCCCATTTCCTTATGAAGCCTGCATCTACAGTCCTGGCCTAAATTATTGTGGAATATCTCTTACTATATTAGGTAAGAGTCAAATTACTTCAAAAATATTTTGACAAGCTTAGTTGTAATGTAACATTGTAAGTGGGGTATATATTTCCACCATTGCCTCACAGTTAAGTTGCTGTGAGAAGTGCAAATATCTCAAAGCACAAGTTTTGGACCATTAGCACCATGACATTGAGGGCATAATCAACATGATTGATATCTCAAATAATCAATTAAGTAGAAAGAACCTGATGAACTTTAGACATCTGGAGAACAATTTCCATCTTAAAGGATGCAGGAAAGAGTGTTGCTTCGTGATTAATCTGTTTAATTTTCTTTTCAGTAGCATATATGCTATATGTTGTGGTTTCTGGTTTCTGAGATTTAATGGGAGATTATGTTGGTGTTGATGCTGATAGCCTGACATCAATATGTTGCTTTATTCATCTGGAAGAAATTCAATTCCCAATAGAACATTCCTAATTTTTGTAAATGCTTTGAAACTGTAAATGGGGATACAGGATGAGAATGAAATGAAAGTTATCAAACATTAATGTACTGTATCAAAGGCAGATCAAAAGTGAATGCCATAGGAATTTAGATTTTAAGGTGTATTTTCATATCACTATTTTGTGTTCATGGTTTTTTCCACAACATTGTTATCTAATTCCTTTGATTCTTCCATCACCGAGCATATTATTCTCACAATTGTTTTTAGATTAGTAGGAAAATTATAAATACCTCATCAATCAGAATTCTTTGCATTATGGACTCAATGATTTCTGCATTTTCGGAGACTTGAATCACGGAGCTTCTTTTGTAGGCTACCTGAACAACTTCATCATGAAAGCCAAGGTCTTCCCCAATATATCATCAATAGCTTCAGGAACTGCAATTTTTCACCCTCCTCCAAATGTAAAATAAAAAGATCACTACTATAACTAAAAAAAAAAAGTACATTGAATCTGAGATGTCGTGAGAAAAGGTTACTGGATCGTGCATACATCTATCATATGTTTTTTTTAAGATCAACAACAGTATGGTTTAGCAATTGACAACATTCTCTGTCCCATAAGATAAACTTTGAACTATCTTTTTGGTGGGAGACCTTAACCTCTAATCTAATTATGAGATCCAAAATATGTCTATAGCTAGCAAAAGATCCTGAGCAGAGGATAAAATTAACAACACATCACAAAGTATAATCGTAGTCACCGAGGAACTGTTTCAGAAATGCTCTTGCGACAGCCTTTACATATAAATGCCTTTACCGACAGATCAGTTTTCTTATTGCACTTGGAACATCCTTTTTAATGAAAACAGATAATTGAAAATGAGAAAATAATGAAAGCGGATGGACAAAGAAAATGGAACGAATTTCTTTTAATGATGATAATGTACCTGATAAGTGTTCAAGTGAAAGGCTTACTCACATGTACAATTTTAACATGATTTTTTATCCTATGAATGAAACTGGGAAAGGTTTGAGGAAAAAATATATAATAACACGAATAGAAATTAACTACAATAGACTACAAACATTAAAACTCAAACAAATATTCTGTACATTAAAATTTTGAGGTTTTACCTTGTGGAAGTCCCCGGAAGTATGATAGGGAACGCCTTCCTCAAGTGACCTTTTAAAACGGGCTTGATATGCTTGTTTCAACTTAAACAGGTCAAATAAAGATCTGATGGAAGCAATTTCCATAATGACCCAGTTGTTTGAAGTCAACCTCTTAGTGGCTTCATTAGCTAAAACGGCATCACGCTCAGCAGGATCCAATGTCCACAACAACACATCCTGCTGTAACATTCAAAACATCATACAATAGACAGGAAAATAACTTCATAAATCACAACTGCACATGACTTTTTCCTTAGTCAGGGTTATCCATATAGAACACTGAAACTGTGTAGTATGTATGATGAAATTGAAATTTCTGACCGATGAAATGGGTGTCAAATTGAGATTCACAATTTCACATGAAGAAGCCGGATATCAAAAGATTTAAAATGACCGCAAAGTCACTTGAAAGTTCTTTGTCTAATTATTTAGAAGATCTTCTCCATGGGTTGCAGCATAAATTTCACGAATCAACTTACGTTGAGCTGCATTTCTATGACCCAGATTGATACGATCAATCATTCATTTGTTTCCCATCCTGCAAAGATATTTCACAGTGACAACTTGTACTATGAAAGACTGCAAACTAAGGTAGAACATAAATCCCCTTGTTTAAGTACTGCATCATAATTCAATTTTTCAATTTCACATATTCTTAAAGCACTACATTTCCTAAAAATTGAACACACAAAAATAAATTTTTCTATTGATTACACAGGTAGCTTGTTACTGCATTAATGTTGTGTCGAATTGAATTACATGTGCCTGTAATGGTTGACTTCAAACAAAAAGAAAATAACATAGTTGATAAAAAAAAAAAATCAAAATCAGTACTTCCATTTAATGACATATTGACTCTAGGAAAATTACACAGTAAACCACAAACAAACCAACTCGCATTAAACCACAAAAACAGATGAAAAAAGGACCAACAAATTCAACCGGAACACATATGGAAATAGAGCCAAAACAATGACACAAACACAGATATGTGATAACTCAGAGAAGAAGGAAACCGAGAAATATAATTGAGTATAAAATACCATCAATCTATTCCTAAGCAGAAAGCAGCTAAAAGCACAAAATCAAGGTGCAGATACAACAAGAAAAAAATTGATGTCCACCTAGTCAAGCATATTTGAAGGAGCATAGATTTCGATTATTAATTACAAGAGTAAAACCCAAATTTGTCATTGACAAAAAAACGCGGTGAAGTTCACAAATCTCATATTCATTCCTATTGCTCCACAATGCATCATAACATAGCATCTAAGCTTAAAAAACAATTGAACAATCACAATCAAAGGCTTGGAGAGTGAACTAAGGAACTACATAATCAACCAACAATACACTGTCCAGGTAATCCCTAACCTTCACCAACTCTTCATTCCAATCCACACTCTCTAATTCTCTCTGTCCTGGAAAAACCGCAAGCGAAGCAATAGAAAAACCTTTAGCTCTCCCAGGCGAGAAATTCTCACCCCAACTGAACTGACTAATTCCTCTAACACCGTTCTTGATTCCTCCAACAACCTCCAAAACCTCCTTCTTCACTTCATTTCCCACATCCTCTTTCAGTTTCAAGAAACTGACTCGGATCGCCGAACCTGACTGTGGCGAAACAGCCAAGTCGCCGCAGCCGGGTTCGGCGACCCAATCGACGGCCATGAGGTCGTCGCAAATGGGAAAAACGGATCCTCTAACGACATCTAGGTGGTTAGGGTGCGCCGAATAGGCTTCGAGATTCTCCTTGGAGCTATAGCGGCTGTGGAGCATGTGAGTGAAACCAAAATCTGAGGTTGTCGGAAGGAGTGGGCCCACGGTGAGGTGTAGGACATTGTCGAGGTTGACCAGGGAGTTCAGTCTGTTTACCATGGCGTTGACTTTGGATGATTCGGTGTCGTTTTTGACCTTGAAAAGGACGACGTGTTCCACTGTTTTGGTTGATGAAGACATCTTGATTGAAGAACGGGTTCTGGAGGAGGGTGGGCATTGTGAGTAGCGTTTGAATGGGGACGAGGGGAGGTGTTTGGATGGCGAGAAAGTGAGGGAAAAAGACGAACTAGCTGTGAGACTTAGCATGTTTTCACACTCGGACACCAGAAAATTCTGAGAAAATGAGGTTAAGATTTGAGTTGTGCTGTGTTTTACAGTAGAACTTCAGATTTATAGACTTCAGATAGTTGATGGTGATATCCGTTGATCTTCTATTATTCTATTATTTAATTATTTGTAAATGAATTTAACTTGTAAAATTGAGATTATGGAGTAAATAAATTTAGCTGGTACCGAGGTATTTTTTATCGGATTAATAATGAGCTAAGATCCTTTAAAAAAGTGATTAAGTGTTTGATTTCTGACTTTTATATATAAAAAAAAATCTTATTAATAGGGGACAACCCTTAAGTCTAGATCCCCGACAGAGATTAATCATTATTTATGATAGTGGATACTTCTTATCAATAATATAATTAAAAAAAAAAAAAAACTTGCCTGGTTGATATCTATAATAAACTTTATCAAATTAAGGGTGTGATTCGGGTCCAACCAGTACACTGTTACTTTCTTTTCTTATTTTAGAGACAATCACATCTGATAGGATTCAAATTTTATTTAAATATTTCAACGCTTTACACGTGAAACAAGGTCCTTCAGCTCTATTACCCAGAAGAGGTTAACCAATCGTTGAAGAGTCCTATCTGTGGCCTAGTCCACTAATGAAATGCATGCTACACGGTGTAAACTTATAGGGCTACAACCGAAAATAAAACATGAGTCGAATGGATATGCACTGGTGCCTAAAAAAGTTTTATATTGTTATTTAATAATATTTTATTATTGTGTTACTTTCATATATTACTTCCTTCATTAATATTTATAAGCATCTATAGACAAAATTATACATATTAAGAAGGATTTTTCTATCATATATAAACTTACATATATTAAAAAATCAATATATAGAAAACTTTTATGGAAAATCATACTTTTAACTTTTCAATATATTGAATGCAACACTTTTCAAGAGAGGATTACTATTATTGATTCCTTAATATGTGCAAGTTTGCACATGTTAGAAAAACTCTATTAAGAAAAATAGTTAGTTTCATTAAATTTGTTAATAATATACTTATTTTACCAAATTTACCTTTTTCTAAATGTTGCTTATAAATAGTAATGAAAGGAGTACTTCCTAAAATATCTAAACAAATATCTATATAATGAAATATGATTGGATAACAGTGTAAAACTTTTTTTACGCTATTAGTGCATATCCATTAAACTCATAAAACATTTAGGCTCAAAATATTAAAAGTGATTCAATTTTAAGGGAATTTGGATGGCAATTTTAAGGTGGACTATTCACATTTTTTATTAATCAATCAAATTTTTGGTTTTTTAAAAAAAAAAATTATATTTGATTAATGAAATAATGTAAACATATAATTAAAAGTTTGAATAGCAACCCAAGTTTGAAGATTTTGCTAATGAGGGTGGCAAGGGGATTTGTTAAAAATTATACATGAGAAGTATTGAATGAAAATAAAAAATATTTTAATACATTTTTGGAACTCAAATAGCTTTGGCCCAGTGGCAAAGAGTTTGATTCCCCTTAAGCAAGGTATCGGGTTTGAGTTTTGTGAATGGAAAAAAATAGGCGCTCGAAGAATTTTGCCCCCTTAAATGGATATTTCCGACTCGACTCGGATTAGTTGAAACCCAATGTGATCCACCCATACCGTGGGTATCAAACAAAGAAAATAGCTTTACTTTTTATTTAATGCTTCTTAATTTTAGTTTTCATTAATTTCAAGGAACTGAGGCCAATTGGCCATGAGAAAGGGAATAGGAAGATTTTCAGCTTAGTTTGGGTATATGTGCCTAAGGCCTAATTTAATTTAAGAATGTTGAAATTGCCTTTGTTCATCAAGAACAGAGAAAAGCTCAAAGAGCAGAGAATCGAAAACAACGGAATGGTGGAAATTCTCTTCACACTAGAATTTCACGTTTTCCGAATAATACAAAAGAATGAGAAAAACAACTATTTATACTAAGCGGGAAAAAGAAAACTAACTCTGAAGTTGTAACTAACTTTGAAACTACTCTAACAAACTAATAAACTATTATAACAATAAGTTGCAGCTGTAAATAATAATTAGGATTTAACACCCCCCTCAAGCGGGAAGATGAATGTTAAGCATCCCTAGCTTGCCATGTAGCTTCTGAAATGGACCAGGATGTAGAAACTTGGTGAGTATGTCCGCAATTTGGTCTTGAGTAGGAATAGGAAGAAGGTGTACGGTGCCATCTTGTACCTTGTCATGAACCAAATAACAATCCATCTCTATGTGTTTCGTTCGTTCGTGAAAAACCGGGTTAGCAGTGATGTGCGACGTGGATTGATTGTCACAAAAAAAGGCCACATGTGAAGAATGTTGGATGCCAAAGTCATGAAGCAAAAAGAGTAACCATTGTGCCTCATGGGATGCCTGGGCCATTGCATGATACTCGGCCTCAGCAGATGATCGAGACACGATAGATTGCTTCTTACTCTTCCAAGAAACAAGGGAATGTCCAAGAAAGTAGCAGAAACCAGTGATTGAGCTTCAGGTATCGGGGCAAGCCCCCCAATCAGAGTCAGTGTAAACCTTCAAAATCAAGCTTGGGGAAATGGATCCCTTGCAACAAAGCTAATAAGGCTTTGTGTTGTTCCATAGTGAAGCCAAGAGTGCCTTTGTCTTCTGCTCCGCTATCTCTATTTACAACTGAAATTTCATCATCATCATATGTTTCATCTTCTGCAGTATAATTGTTGGCCGTGCCACTCTGTTGAAAGAAATGAGGTGGATAGCCATATTTCTTATAACATGTGTCCATAATGTGTCTAGTCTTCTCACAAAAACTGCACACCTTCATGGACTTGCCTCTACCACCGGTGGAAACATGTGTCCATAGTGTGTCTAGTCTTCTCACAAGAACAGGTATGTGCCCAAGGCCTTATTTAATTTAAAAATGTTGAAATTGCCTTTGTTCATCAAGAAAAAAGAAAAGCTCAGAGAGCAGAGAATTGAAAACAATGGAATTGGTGGAAATTCTCTTCACATTAGAATTTCACGTTTTCTGAATAATACAAAAGAATGAGAAAAACAACTATTTATACTAAGTGGGAAAAAGAAAACTAACTCTCAAGTTGTAACTAACTTTGAAACTACTCTAGCAAACTAAACAACTATTATAACAATAAGTTGCAAGCTGTAAATAATAATTAGGATTTAACAAAGAATAAAATGGAGTAGAAGAATAATGAAAATATGAAAATGTCCTATTATTCGAAATACTACATTATTCTGGAAAAACGTGCACTACCTGTTCTTACTTAATTTTACATGTAAATATATCTTTTTAAATGAAAAGTTTGATTTTAAATAATCATTTATCTTCTTTTTATGTCTTACTGCTTTTCTTTGTCACTTTCACTAAACTGAAGAGTCGCGCCATCACATTTTCGTTGGTTTATTTAGGACACAGTCTCGACCTCGTTTTTATGGAGAACAAAGTATCTCCTATATTGGAACACTGTCGCGCCATCACATTTTCGTTGGTTTATTTAGGACAGACTAGACCTCGTTTTTTTATGGAGAACAAAGTACATTCGTATTAGAAATGCTAGCAATATATTCTTTAATATTTTCTTTTTAACATTTTTTCTTCTACTGATTAAAATTCACGTAGGTCTTATAAAATTCATGTGGACCCATATGAATTAGTGAGACTCACACTTAATTTCAACCAACAACAATGTCTATATTAGAAAGAGAATGTTGAAAGTATGCTGTTAACGCTCCTCCTTTTATATTCAGCCATCTAAATAGATTACATGATTAATTTTTATAGTGCATGTTATTAATTAAATTTTTAAGGGGATTAAATATATTCTTTTATGATATATTAAATGTATAGGCATAAATTTTTATGGGGAATCCAATATTGAAGATGGAAGATGAATTAAGAGAGAGATAAATGAAGATGAATAGAAGGCATGCACTCTTAATCTGTTATAAGTTTTTAAAAATAGAAGTTTATTTGAAATATGTGCAATAGACTAAATGTATCAAATAGTTATAAGAGACTCAAATTAATACAGACAACTTAAACTGTCTTAAAAATTTCAAAGTTGAATCAGATCTAATTTAACTGTTTTTTTTATGTCTCAGTCAAGATTTGTGTCTTTTCTATTCCCTTTATTTATTTTTATGTTTTTCCTATGTATGAGAACCCAACCGTATTTGAACATCTTTCTAAAATTTACACAACTAAAATATGAATGAATTCATTTTCAAAAGTACACACTGAAAAATAAGGCAAAATAATAAATAAGAAAGATAGAGATTTTGAAGAAGGGGGGAAAATATAGGAATGATCATAACGAAAAATAAAGACTTAAAAGCATCAAAATTAATAGACTCTACCTAAATATTCATCTTCTATAGCTTCATACAGTAGGATTATAGAGTTTTGATCCGACATGTGTATATTTTATTGGCTTGAATTCCCTATTTCTTTGGAATTTTATGTATATGCTATATCAAATGTCCTCTACGGCTTCTAAAAGTTCAAACTCTACAATGTCCCTGTAAGAAACAATTTTTGTAAGATCATGTTCATTGTCCGCTATTGAAATATAATTCATTGACCACTACCTTATTCGGTAGTTATTGAAAATGGGCTCTACAAGCAATTTTTTGCTTCAAAAAATTGCCTGAACTATCTGATGCTCATACCATTGACGTAGACAACATGATTGAACCAGTAAGACACATCCTTGGCTATTCTATGAATTGGGAATGTCTCAAGAGAAATCCTATGCATCCCTGGCATATGGTCTTAGTCCAAATATGAGAAACAATTGCATCTCCGATGCCATTAGTGCATCCATCAACAATCGTTAACCTGCAGAATTAGTTCTAGGGTTAGCATGGTATTATACTGATGAACGTATAACGATTGAGTTGCATTGCAAATAAGTGTTCTTTGCCTTAGGCCTAAGCTTCATCATCTGACTAAGAAACTATGCTTACTTGTCAGCATGTTTCCATAAGGCTCCCCCGCCCGCTATATACTCAGCTAAGGCTGTCCGGTTCAGAATGGGCCATCCAAAATTAGAGTGCTGTAACAGATAATATGAATGCTAATTGTTGGAGGATAAAGAACTCCCACATTGGTTGAAAATATGAGCAAAGAGTCATTTATAATATTTAGACAAACCTGTCACCATAAGCTAACTTTTAGAGTGGAATTAGGTCTATTTATTCTAATACTAATTAGAATCATAGGGTAGGGTCCAATAAGTTCATATGGACATATACTTCACCTCAATTTCCAATATCTTGGGTAAATTGTGGATGATTTCGCATATGCTTTATGATCCTTTCAAAACGGAAATTTAAGATTTAACAGAATTTTTCATCCACTTAGTTCTGTAGTGCTTACTCTGGGTTTTTAATTGTACTTTTCACCATTTTATCTAATTTATTGCAATTCTAGCATGAGACTTGATCCGCAGAATTGTACCCCCACTATCTCTATTTTATGAAACCAATGCTTGATGATCACTCCTGAAAAATTAAGTTCAGAACAACTAAACGAAATCCCAAGAGGTAGTACAAACAAAGTTGACAATCAAGGTTCTCTCTTCACCAGCAAGGGCTTGAAAATGTACTCATCCTTTTCGTTCAACCCATGATTCTTCCAAAACTTCTTCCAGCCTTTTGCAAATTTAACTTTATTCTTCTTCCGAACTCCAAGAATGGCACATGTATATTTGGTCCGAGTAGGACCCCTCAAATCAACGGATGAGTGCCACTTTCCGGAACATAAGCAACCATTTCTTTGGGTAACATGTCAATGATACAAAACCTATATAGATAAAAAAAAAATTAGTTAGCCAAATGAATTACTAATGTAGACAAATCATTATCAAGCTTCTTTAATAACCAAGTTAATTTGAAGTGCTCCATAAGAAGATAGAGAAACCTGGAAAGAGAGTCTATCAAAATCAGAATTGGCCATTAGACCACAAAATATCACAAACCAGGATAGAACTCTATAGAATACACCTATAAATCCTATTTCCTACAAAGTTTTGAAGACCGAGATAGAAGGGGGATGAATTGTCAAGCCAATCATTAACTAAAATCAAATGTTTCTTTAAATACAACAATTTAAAAGGAACACAAGAGGGTAGTTTCATTAACAAAGGCATATGCATCGCCTAGGAACAAAACTGGTAGAAAGAAAGGAAATAAAGATATAATACTCATACAACTACATCCACCATTCTCAAAGCTATTATGACTCTTTATATGCATATGCAGTGCCACTGACTTGATAAGCACCTCACGCCCAGCTCGAGTAAGACTTCTACTACTCCAAGAATTAATTTCCCTCCATACCTTGTCCTTAACATAGGAGAACACCGCTCTTTTGCTCCTACCTATCATGGAGGGTAAACCAAGATATTTCCCGTGCCAATTAATCTGCAAGCCTGTAAACTGCTTAAAATAGTCTTCTGCAACTCCGATGACACATTCCTACTAAAGAACACTTCTGACTTCTGAAGATTTATATGCTTTCCAGACGCATTAGCATAAGTATTCAACAAAAGGCCTTACAGTTTCAACTTCCGGTTCACTAGCTCTGAAGAATAAAAAGCAATCATCTGCAAATAGCAAGTGTGTAATTATCGGAGCCCCTCTACAAATTTTTACACCATGGAGATTGCACACTCCTTTCATCTTTTTTGATCAAACAAGATAAACCTTCTGCACAAATCAAGAAGATATAAGGTGAGAGGGTATCACCTTGACGAAGACCACGTGAGGGAATAATAGGACCAGCTATATCATGATTCATAAGCACAGAATAATTCACTGATTCCACACACAACATCACCCAATCTATCCATTTATGATCAAAACCCAACTTCATCATCATAAGCCTTAAAAAGGTCCAATTAACTCTATGATAGGCTTTGCTAATGTCAATTTTGAGAGCTACATCCCCAACCTTCCCTTTGGTTTTACATTTCATATAATGAACAATATCTCAAGCTACCAACCCATTATCCAAAATAGACCTCCCTTGAACAAAAGCAAATTGTTCCATAGAAATACATTTAGAGAGGAAAAGCTTGAGTCTATTAGCTAGAACCTTTGCCAAAATTTTATAAATAACATTACAAAGAGAATTTGGACCAAAAATTAATTACCAAAAACTTAATTTGATATATGTTTAGTAATTTTAAAATGCTGCGCTTCTTGTCTACTTACTTACTAAAATGCTACTTACTTTACCAAAAAATTCTCACAATTTTTCTATAGAGGAATGACCAAATATTCATTTTTTTTTTTAAAGAAATGACCAAATATTCATGTAAAGCAATTTCTAGATCCTATGTTTGTATTTATCGAAATATTTTTTCAAACGTGTCCATTCACACAAATCATTTTTTTAACCATGTTATGTGTATAAAATATCTATTATCGTTAGCGATGACTACTAATCTCCATTGGGGAACCCGTTAGACACACAAGGTGATTTCTTCCCTCCCAATCAAGTTTTCTCCATACACAAGAGTCAGGATTCGAACCCCTAACCACTTGCTTAAGGTGCCGAATTCCTTACTACTTGAACTAACATCATTTTGGTTAAATCATTTTTATAAATGTTTATAAAATTTAATCATTTTACTTTATATATATCTTACGAATTAGGTGGCTAAAAGTGTAATTGAAATTATAACATTGGATTCGGTTCATTGAAATTAAAAAAAAAATATTTTTAATGATGTATCAACTTTTGATTGTTTGACATTATAAAAATAGATCCGGATTTCCTGCCGTAATGGAAGCACGTTATTACACGCAGTGAATAATCTCAGCAATTGATTTAAGATCGGACGACTCATAATACACATTCATTAAATCAACTTTAAACAATATCTATTATTAAAGTATAACTGCATGACACACTTATAGCAGAGAATCCGTTTCCGTAAAAAATTCTTTATATTAATAATTAATAATGTATATGGATTAAATCCAATAAATTATTTGTTACTTTTGATCTTAAAAAAAAAAAAAAATTATGTCAACTATTTATTGAGTTATTGTAAAGAATTAATATTCAAGGCCCTTATGTCGAAGTCACGGGCCCAAACAAATGAATTCCCGGGCCAATACGATTCAAAGTTTCAAACCTATATTAGTACACTTGCTAGTGTATGACGCAGTCGTTCCTTCGCTTCACACTCCGCGCCTTCTGATTCTCTCGACAATTGCGAGCGAATTCGGTAACCGTTTTTATTTTGTTTTACTTCGCACCTTTCAGTCTTCTCTACTGCCTGCTACTATGGCAGAACCTCCTTCCACCGCCACCGCATCTCCTCCGTCGTCGTCGAGCACGGCAACAGAAATCTCGTCACTCAGCGTCGAGGCCTTAACGATTGACGAAAACAAGAAGCCTCCTTCTAATTTGTTGGAAGATTCCAACATCCAAGCGGTTAGGGTTTTCTCTTCAATCAGCCAATGCCCTCTCTCTTTCTCGTTAAGAAATTAACGGAATTCCGGTGCAGGTAACCTCAGGTGACACTCTATATACACGTCAGCTGCGACCTTCGAAGATTTGTCCCTGTCTATGTGGAGATGAGATTCCAGAAGCCTAGCAAAATACAAGCCATAACCTTGCCAATGATCCTGAGCCCTCCCCATAAGGATTTGATCGCGCAGGCACATAACGGTTCCGGTAAAACCACTTGTTTCGTGCTTGGGATGCTTAGTCGCGTTGATTCAAAAGTGCACGCTCCTCAAGCTCTCTGCATTTGCCCCACTAGGGAGTTGGATATTCAGGTGAGTGACCCTTTCTCTCTCTTTTAATTAATTTCTTCTGGTTGGTTCCTTAATAGCTAGTGTTGAACAATGTGGCATGATTGTTGTGTTGTGTTGTGTGGCAGAACACTGAGGTTCTACAAAAGATGGGGAAATACACTGGGATTATTTCAGAATGCGCTGTGCCGATGGACACTAGGAACTCGACTCCAATAGATAACCGGCCTCAACCTCAAATGGTTATTAGGACTCCTGGAACCCTTAATAAGTGGATTTCTCCTAAGAAACTCGGGGTGAATATGGTGAAGATGATCGTTTTTGATGAGGCAGATCAAATGCTTGCTGAGGTAATAAATTTAACTAGGCACACAATAGGACCTAGTTTTAGGTTCAGGGAATGAATTGCTATGGTTTACTGGAATTTATTTATTTTTTTTTGTGTTTTTTTCTTTTCTTTTCTTTATTTTTGAGTAGGGTTTGGTTGCTAAATATGCTGTGCCTAATTTCCTTAATTATTGTAAACTGTGCTGTTGCAGGATGGATTTAAAGATCAGTCCCTGAGGATAATGAAAAAAGTTGAACAATACAATTCTAACTGTCAGGTTTGTTGAACCCTCTCTTGCGTAGTGCGATTGCATGTATGAAATTTCCATCCATCCATCTAAACAGGTTGCGTAGACTGAGTGAAAAACTACACATTGACATATCATAATTTTACATTAAATAATATCTGTGTCAAACAACCACTTTATTTTTTAAATGATGTGTTCGTTTATGATTGCTTTAGTCTACACTTTACCCAACTTGTTTAGATTAAGTCTATGCAAGAATTTCTCCACCCAATCCATAGGGACAGCATGCACATACAGTGGCGGATCTTGAGAAAAATTTTTGGGGGAGCCACTCAAAATAGTTCACTTAAATTTACAATTAATCATGCATAATTTTATCACTCAAATACGTAAAGTGAGTAAGCATTCAATATGTGAAATCTAGTTGTTTACTCATCTTACACCGAAGAGATTAAGAAGTTTGAAGCTGATGAGCTGAGGAGGAAAAACTTATTTGTAGTGAGCCCGAATGATGTTGAGTTGGAAATAATATTTACTTTCAGCTATTTGAATATTTTTTTAAATAAGTAGGATCTAATAATAGTTTTCCAAAAAATAAAATATGATAGTTTGTGAACTTTGCATGTATAATATATGTTGCACAAATTATTTTGAGGGTGTCATATAATTTTTTTATATTAAAAAATTAGGAGAGAAAAGGATGGGGGGGGAGCCGTGGCTCTCCCCCGCTCCGCTCCTAAGAAGATCTGCCACTGTGCACATACTTGCAGAGACATGATGTGTAATTTACAGTCACCCATGCCACAACTTGTTCAGGTGGAACGCCTTTCAATTCATGCAAAACCATACTCTCCCTGAGCCCTTCTACAATTGGTGAAATATATTTAAAGTACACAGTAAAGCCATTCATTCATCCCATGAGAAGATAAAGAGTCTAAGGAAATTTATTGCATGGTATATCATGCTCACCCAAATAATGTTGTATATATATATATATATTGATATATTGATAGGAACCCCGACTCAGCTGATCCAGCTGCCACTGAGGCTGGGTCCAAAATGCCTGGACAAGTTTTTTTCTCACAGGCCCAAGAATATGACTTAGGAGGGAACAACAGGAAATGGCTTGTAAGAATTAGGAGGGAAATTTAACTAGAAGAGAGAGAAAACAGATCTGATGAATCGGTTTAAATTGAGAAATTCAAACATGAGGGGTGATTAGGGATTATGTGTGCTTTTTCTATTTCAGCATGTAGCTTGGGGCAAAAGAGAATTCTTTCTTGACTGAGGATTACTCTTTCATTTCTCTATTGATCTACTTTTGTTCAGTAATACAATTTCCTTTTCTGGATAGGAACTAGAATCTTATCAGATATAAAGATTGAATCTTCTTCTGCTTGATGCTTGTGGATCGCTATAGTTAAATTTGAATTTGTGTAGATGGTAAGTATAACTTTTCCTTGTTATACTAATCATTTGTGCAGCAGAACCATTGCATCTGCACTTGAATAAACTTATTACCTAGATTGCCTGCTACGTATGTGATTCAAATGTTTGTGTTTGCTCTTATGTGATATGGGTGAATTTTCCAGTTTCGTATCTTATCCAAGACAATTTTGATTGGCTTGTATGTCTCCAGGTTCTTCTGTTTTCTGCTACATTTAATGACACTGTCAAGAATTTTGTTTCAAGGACAGTTAAGAAGGATCATAATCAACTTTTTGTGAAGAAAGAAGAACTATCTTTAGATGCAGTCAAGCAATACAAAGTGTATTGTCCTGATGAACTCTCTAAGATTGAAGTTATAAAAGATTACATACTTGAAATAGGAGAGAGAATGTGGGCCAAAGTATTATATTTGTGCGCAGAAGAAAAAGTGCTGAAGCATTGAAGGACAACCTTGCTGCTTTAGGCTATGGGGTTAGTTGCATACAAGGTGCATTTGGTATTGAAGAGAGAGACAAGATTGTCAAGCAGTTCAAAGATAATTTGACTTCGGTTCTTATATCAACTGATGTTCTTGCTCGTGGCTTTGATCGGCAACAGGTGTTGAATTGTTTCTGCTCTCTCTCTTTTTGTCTTCCCTTTATGTGTATGCTTTTCAATGTGATGACATCCTTCCATTGCATATTTGTTCAGGTTAATTTGGTTGTCAATTATGATCTTCCAGTGAAACACACTGCTGAGTATACCCGTGAACCCGAGCCTGATTATGAGGTGTATTTGCACAGGGTTGGTAGGGCTGGCCGATTTGGGCGCAAGAGTAAGTTTGTAAAGTTGTCTGCCTACTATTGTGTAGATTTTAGTTATAGTTATTATAAATTGTTAAGTTGTTGTAATAAGTGAGTTTCGTATTAATTTTTTTTATGTGGTGCTGGTGTAACTCAGCTAGTTTGCTCAGTTGAATTTGTGCATGTTTAAACAAGAGATGATCTCTAACAAAGTTGTAGCTTTAGTCATGCTTTTCATTATATTATAAACGTAAGGGTAAATTTGGGCCTGAAATATTTGGTTGGTATTTTTTTCGTCAAAGGAACACTGTTGTTTCCACCATGTTTCATTGTTTCAAAATAGATGTTGGTTCTGTTATTACTCTGATGGGACTAGTAAGATTTCAAACGCTTTGTATATGTGAAGCGAATGTTATTCTGGACTCAATAAAGTCTGGGTAAAAAATGAGAATGTAAAGAATTGACTATATATTTGGACTGTATTGCAGATCCTTTTGTTGGGCTGATTGACCCTGCTCAGATGGGGTTGTGTTGTAATATCTGCTCACTGGGCCACACAATCACTTCATATGCAATTTCAATTTGTTTTTTCTTTATCCTTTTATTTTGTTAAAATCCCACATCGGTAAGATATATGGCCGAAGTACACATTATAAAGACTTAGGCAATTCTCCCCCTTGAGCTAGTTTTTGTGATTGAGTTGGATCCAGATTCTAAAATGGTATTACAGCCTATCCTAAAGTTGATATTGGGGCGCCCATGTATGTCTGAACATCAGGCTCCATATGGCCAATCCTATGCATGAGGGTGGTGTGTTATTGTGTTAAGATCTTATATTGGCTAGATTTATGGCTAGGGTTATGGTAAGATCTCACATTAGCTAGATGTGGCCAAAGTATATAAAGACTCGGGCAATCCTTCCCCTTGAGCTTGGGGTTGAGTTAGCCCAGATTTCAACATATTCTGATGGAAATCAATTTGTAATTTCATTCTTCATTAAGTCATGCATGATATTTTCAGTAGCGGTGCAAAATACTAAGTTTTTTTAACGTTTGTTTCATTTGATTGAGTAGGGCCTGTATTTAACCTGATATGTGATGAAAGGGATGAAAAGCTCATGTCAAAGATTGAAAACCATTTTGGCACCCATGTAACTGAGGTATGGTACTTGATAATGGTTCTTGGATTATTCTGCTCCATGCAGCATGATGCAAAATATTGATTCTGCAAATTTTGATTGACTTTGTATGCTTGTGGAAAGAGTTATGAACATATGCATCTTACATTAATTATTTTGTTAATGTCACTGGGGATGCAGGTGCGAGAAAAAAGTGTTGAAGACTATAAAGGCGGTCTTAAGAAAGCTGGTTTACTGCTCTGACGTGAATCTGCAAAAGTTGAAAGATGTTGATAGCTTTGTGTTTGACTCCTGAATGTGCTTGGATTACTGACTAAGGATTGGCCCATAAATGCTTTAATTATTTTACATGGACACAAGCTGATCATGGTTTAAGTTTTGGGGACGGAGAGTTCCTGTTCAGTATTTATTTTACATGGATTTTTTGTAGCTTCTGCATCTTAGTAAAAGGCCTACCAAATCAACATAGTGTCAGAAATGATTTTTTTTAATTAAAAAAGGCTTTTTGTGGAAAAAATTTAAAAAGTCGTGCAGTAACATCTTGTATGTTTGTCCCTTACTACATATATAATTAGTTGGAGATTAGTAGTTAGTTTGTTAACCTATATAAAGGTTTGATATAATCACCTTATAATCACTTTTCCTATTCAATTAATTTCATATTCACATTTTTCTCAATTTTTCTTTTTCCATGGATGTCATGTTTTCTAACATGATATCAGCGATATCATCCACCTTCAATTTCTTTTGTTGCATTTTGTTTTTTGTTTTCCTTTTCTTTTTCTCACCTTTTAAATACATTTTGTTTCTCTTACTTTATTTTCTTTTCTTTCTTTCACTTTCTCTGCGTTGTTTTTCCTCTTAAAAATCGAAAGGATCTTTTTTCTCTTTCTCTTTTGCTCTGCTTTTGCCTCCATTTTTCTCATGTCATAATGAGCATAGGGAGCCATCAAATATACAACAAGGAAGGCATGCAGGCTAAAAAAAGTTGTACAAGATGGAAATCAATCCAGCATGAAATTGATCGTGTTGGTCTGCACTCTGAAGGAATGTATCCTTTTCTAAAAGACCAGTAGTAGCTATAGTCAATGTTATACAACTCAGAATGGTCATCGGCTCGGTTATAATGGGTCACTGGTCGAAACAGTGAGTCAATAGTTGAACTAGTTGACTCAATATATATTAAAAATTTCAAAAAATTCATAACATAAGCTGACATAGTTAAACAATAGATGAAACCTGTGCATTTTGTTTATTTGTAGGATAATTTAGCTATTTAAAAATAAGTAATAGATGAGTCTCCTTATTTAAAAGTTCACAAAATAGCTAAAATCAATTATGCTCTAAAAAAAAGTCAATTCAATAGTAAATACCTCGGTTTTTAAGATAGATTACATAGAAGTAAATGGTCTGGAACCTCATCTTCTAGTCACAAATGAAGTAATGAACCTGAGTCTATTATTCATGTGTTACGTGATTATTCTATTGCTGCTTCAATTTGGAAGGATTTTGTTGATCCAAATAAACTTGTAGATTTCTTCCTATGGTCGTAAGATGTTTGGTTTGAAAGATGCATCTCTGAAGATTTAGGGGTAAAATCAGTTGTTGGTTTATCTTCATGGTCCTATGATTTTAGAGTAGGATGTTGGTTGATTTGGACATGGAGGAATTGTAGCTTATTTGACGATCCTTCGCTTTTCCTCCTAATCCTTCTATCAGAATTCAAAATTTTGTGGTTAACATTTTGGAGGCTACGGGTAGATTGGAGACAAATTTAAAAGTTTCAAAATGGATTAACTTTAGATGGCATATGCCCCCTTGGGAAGGGTAAAAGTAAACTCATATGGAGCTTCAAAAGGGAACTCGAGGGATGCAGGATGTGGAGGTGTCATATGTGGAGATGATGGTAGTGGGATTACTGGTTTTATGCCATCATATTGGCCATTGTATTGCTCTAACTGCTGAACTTTGGGGGATTTATATTGGTTTAAGTCTGTCTTGGGAAAAAGGCTTCAAAAAAGTTATCATTGAGAGTGATTCTCAGGTTATTATTCATTGACTTTAGGAGGTAGATGGGTTTCTTGTGGGTAATCAACTCTTTAAGATCATCAAAGGTTTTGTGCAGAGGCAATGAGATTTGAAATTCACTCATTCTTTGAGAGAGGGCAATCGAGTTGCTGATCTTCTTGCAAATAAAAGCCTGGACGAACCTTATGGGTATAAGGATGTAGTTTCTCCTTCGCCTGATTTGGCGATTCTTTTGTTAGGTGATGTGTCTAGGGCTTACATACCCATTTAGTTAGTCTTAGTTTGTTTTTACTTTTTGGGCTTTAGTCTCGTCTTGTAACGAAAAAAGAAAAAAAAAAATACCACGGTGTTCTTTCATCATGCTGTCAGGTTTTCGTAATTTTGATTTTTTATCCTTCCACTTTTTGTTATTTATCTCAAACCTTTCTCACAATATGTTTTTATCCTTCCTTTTAATTGTTAAAGAAAATGTGCACTGTAAAAACTAAACACACCCCAAGGCCCAAAAGGTTCAATGCCTAATAAAGAGTTGTAATCAAAACCCTAAAACTAAAATGCATAATGCAAGCTAGCGGCGCCATTTCTGCATTCTTCCCAATCTCAATCTGAATTCTTATTCTCTCGATCTGCGTTCTTCATGTGTTCTTCCTCTCCTTTTGAATGTCACCATTTGTACTCTTCCTCTCTCGATCTGCGTTCTTGCTGCATTCTTGCCCATGCCGCCCCTCTCCTTCACCAAACGCAAACCCCTCCCCCATTCTTCCTGCGTCGTGTTCTGACGACTCCACAATAAAATTGGTTCTTCTCTCAATCTGCACCTTTGCCATTCTCTGAGGCTTATGAGTTCCAAAACGCAAAGCTTACTGCTTCTTCCTCTTTCATCTTTCTGTTTCTCTTCCTTTCTCAATTTGTTTTTCTTCTTTTTTTAAAAAAAAATAATTAAAACGACACAAAAGAATAATAACAAGATTGATTTGTCCGACTATAAGACCGATTTCCAGTCTAACCGGTCGGTCTGAATCTTGCTATAGTTATAGCCAAGACATAAATATAGATCCCAAAGAACCCTGCTTTGAGCCTCGTGGATACCAAAATGTTGGCGAGCATGGAGAAGAACGAGAATGGGTCATGGGTCTTTTACACCAACGACTCTACTTTCTTCAAGATCTGTTTTTTCACATCTTTGTTTTTCTTCAATCTGGTTTTTCTTTCTTGACATTTCTTTCAAATTTGATTTTTCCTTTTCATTTACTATCATTTTTCTCTCACTCCAAACACCTTTCTTCTTTCTCTCTTTTTGTTCTAAATTGGTCACATTGCATTAGCTCTGCTTCTAGTTGTTCTTGCCAGATTCGTATACCTTTTTTATTGTCTATTGCAAAGTGATTGACACCTATTTTCTTTACGTTTCCAAATTCTCTTTCTTATTCCTCGATGTTTCCTTATTGTTATCACATTGTTGAGTGGCTCGAGTGCCACATTTTCATATTTTCAATATTGTTGCAAGCAAGCATTTGTGGTTAAGCAACATTGATATTTGATTCTTTGGCTTCTGCCAAGTGATTAAGAGTGAGTATAGCTTTTGCTTAAGTGGTTAAGTGTTTGCCTTAAATTGGCATTGATATTTGGAGGCTCACAGAACCCAATTTGGAGCGACTTTTGACTGATGTCAATTCCAACGAATAAGCTCATTTCATATACAGTTTCATTTTTTTGCTAAGGTTAGTTCTGGCAAGATTCATTTGCTTTTGGAACGAGTGCCGTGGAGACGCTGAAAAAAGATCAAAGACTTCTTGGATCTATGAACTTCGGTCGGTTCCTATATCATTGTTAGATTTTTCTTGATTAACCGATGTAATTACGGCTTGTACTTTTGTATTTTTCATTAGTGATTGTTCTTTATTTTTCACTTGCTTTGTAATTGTTCATCCCAAGCTAGATATGCTAATGTGCACTTCTAGCTTGCGGGGGGCTATTAAAGATATGGTTAGTGGGAGATTAGTAGTTAGTTTGTTGATAGTTAGTTGTTAGTTTGTTAACCTGTATAAATGCTTGATATAATTACCTTGTAATCATTATTCTTATTCTATCAATTCCATATTTACATTTCTCTCAATTTCTCTTATTTTTTCATGGATGTCATATTTGCTAACAACCCCAGGGAAAAAAGCACAAAATTTTATGTGATAAAGTTTCCAATTATTAGTGGTTCAACTTGACTTTTCGACCCCTTTATTATTTTTGGTGGCAGTGAGAGGCAGCATGTGCAATGGGAAGCAGCGTAGATGCGGCAGTGGGGTTATTGGTTGCTTTCGGTGGCGGCACGATGGGGTGATTGGTTGCTTCTGGTGGCGGCACGGTGGTTTTGAAGCCAATGGTGGCGGTTTGCGGTAGTTAGGTTGCATAAGGCAAGGGAAAGGTGACTCATGGTTAACTGATTCACGATTTGGGAGGAGGTGGCCTTGGGTTCTTTATGAGATATAATCGTTTAAAGGATTAATATTAATATATTTTTTTATCCATATTTTAACCTTCTTAGTAGGTAAGCGATAACCGATCACAATCATTCAACTATTTTGTATCATATCAATAGCTACTTTTTAACATGCATCTTAACTCGCAAGGTTTGCGTAAGTCGTTGCCATCGGTGACAACTTAATGTATGTGGAACAATACTCTTTTGCTACTCTTATTACTTTTGCGATTTGGTATACTTGTCAAATTAGTCAACATTAATTCATGGTACTACTACTACTACATATAAGTGTAACTCATTATTTAGAGGTCAAACTAAAATAAATGTATTCAAACTATAAATTTAATAGGTATGCATTGATGTATATGGATATTTTATTATGGCAAGTAATCATAAGTTATTACATCATTAATATTATTTGACTTTTATCATAATTACTTTAAAAAGTCATATCATAAGATAATTTATAATTGATTGATAATGTAAAAAAAATTACAATAAAAAAAATTTCATAAAATATTGTTTTGTGTCCAGTTATGGCCTTCAACTAACATATCTCAAATTTCTTCATATTTTTTTGGTTTGTTTTTAATATTTTCAAATGACGTAAGTGTATCTAAATTAATATTAATAATAAAATAAAATTAACAGGTTATAGAATACTGCTAAATATTGATAATAAGACACAGAGGGGTCCGAGCGTTCCGAGCGTGAGCGTGACTGCCAAATCTGCATAAACTCTCTCTCTCTCTTCCGTTCTCAGAGAAGAATTCACACGACAGCTCCTTCCCTTCAATCGCCGATTTTATCACTCTCCTTGGGAATCCCTCGTCTCCATCTTTCAGTCCCACCAAATATAATGTTTTTTTCAAGGTACGATTCTTATTATTATAAATATATGTAATCATAATCATAAATATTTGTAACGTTAATAACAATAAACAAGTCAATAAATTTTTATGTAAAATATATTTGCAGAAAATGTGAATTTTGTTCCCTCGTATCCATCCTTTTCTTGTTTCACTGTTCTTCTTCTTTCTTCTTCTTCTTCCTCGGCGAATAAAAATACTCAGAATGGGTTTTAGATGCGTTTGAAATTGGAATCGCTAAACTCAAATGGGTATTTTTCTTTTTCCTTTTTTTCGTTTGCCAATTTCGCTGCAAGTTTCTAAGTACGGGTTCCAACATTTTAATTTCTGATTTATTAAAATTTAATATTTCGGATTTTACCTTATTAGTTTTAATTCGCGTTTATTAAATGAGTTTTGGTTTTATTCAATGTATGTGTATATGTATGTTCGTAGAATTTGGACAAATTATCTTCTATTCTAACATTTTGGACGGTTACTTACTTCTTTTATTTTTGTTTTCTGTAATTTTGTTTGGAAAAGGTAATGATGTCTGTGTTGCACAGTACCTTCATTAGTCTCATCTACTCTGCATCATTGACTGTTTTTTTTTTTTTGTTGATGTTTTTGAGATTCTTCTTTGGAACTGTGTGCTGTAGGTAGGTATTTCCTGAGTACAATAAAAAAAGGTTCCCTTTTATGGAAATGGGATCTGCTTTTTTCCCAACTCATCATTAAAAATAATAATATTACTCTCGAGTCTCAATAATAACAATAATAATAAAAGTAATAATAATAATAATAATAATAGTTCATGCTTATAATCTGATTCCTCTGGAAAAGGAACTGATGGAGGTCATGATTTCTACTACAGAGCTTGTCTCATCTGTCCAAATGCCTTAAACAATCCCAAAACTGCTCATGTTTTGTCTCTCTGTTTTGGTTAGTGCAGGCAGGTGCAGATAGGAGGATATGATTATTATGGATGAAATAAATTTAAAAAGAAAAAACTACAGTTTATTATTTTTTAATATATACTTTTTCATCCTTTGTTATCTCTTTCTCATCTCATTCTTTTTCTGCTCATGATGCAGGGCTGTTTCTGACTTGATTTAGCTTTTGACTCAGAGAAAAAAAAAAAAGAATGGAGGGTGACACATTCTCTGGTCTTGGCAATGGTACCCAGATTGATAGCAAGATCTTGCAGACATTTCAGAAGAGCTTTGTTCAAGTTCAGAATCTCTTGGATCAGAACAGGGTACTCATCAATGAGATAAACCAGAATCATGAGTCCAAGGTACCTGACAACCTCAACAGGAATGTAGGCCTTATTAAGGAGCTCAACAATAATATCAAAAGAGTGGTTGACTTATATGCAGATCTTTCAAGTTCCTTTACCAAATCAATGGATGTTTCTTCTGAAGGAGATTCCAGTGGTGCTGTGAAATCAGATGGGAAAGCTGGTGGCCACAAGCGACACAGGCCTACATAGAGAGTTTGTTTACTTAAATTCTTTTGCTTGGTGGAAAAACACAACATCACAATTGTGTTGAAGGGGTAGAACATGATTTAGGTTCTGTAGCTGAAGCTCTCTTGTATTACAGGACTTTCTCTAGCTAATCATCACTTACTCCTTATATTTCTAATAAAAAGAAATGATTTTCCAGAATTCCTCTCATTGTAACCTTGTAATTTTGGATCTAATAGAAATCAAGCATGTTTGTGTTACTAATTTAATCATGCTGTTGTTGTTCTAAAGGGAAATAAGAGTGCTTTCCTTTTTCTTCCCAATTAATGTTGTTTTTCCCTTAGATCATGTGATGGAATGATATTACAAACGAGCTTTCTTGGTTTATCTGCTTTTTCTATAATGAGCTAAATTACATGAGGTAGGGCTTTCAGCTTCCATAAACTTTTCTCCTTGTTAAAAGAGCTAAAGGGTCTTATAAATCTGTCCATCATTCTTTTTTGTAAGGATTATTACCAAGCTACTTTTGATGGGAACTCGTCACAATACCTTTATTTCCTTTACCAGTTCAAACCAAAATGTTGTTCTTAGATCTTACTTTAGCTAATAACTGAAATTGAGAAGGGATTGCAGATACTGTTTTAGGCCCATTCCAATGTAACCAGAGCTTCTTTACCATGAAAACTACACCTGATTTTTACATTCATGTGTCCTTGTGGGTGTGACTCGTGAGAATTGAGAATAGTACCTACATGAATACATATGTGTGAAGATGCCCTGAAACAGTTGGAAGAAAGCAGCTTTAGATAAATCTTTTTGGTACCCGATCACACGCCACCACAAGAACAGAATCTCAGATAAGAGATGATGAACTTTTGACTAACTTTTTATATATTTTTTTTAATATCCAATAACTGGTATTGGGTGGGAAAGTAAAAGTATTCTATATCAGCTTAAAACAAAGCACTACAGTCCCAGGAGGCAGACATTAGTATATGGTACATTCATTTCAGCTCAGGATACACACATACTTACATTGGCATTAGATATACCAATAAGTGTTGGTCCAAGTGGAAGGGATTTGAGTCCCTTAACGATATAGTTCGGGGTTCGATCCCTAGATTCATGTGTATGGAAAAAATATTATTAAGAAGGGTTCTCGCTTAGACATTTGACCGTATCTCGGGAAATTAATCATTCACCTATCAGGTGGGAGGGTACTCTCCAAAACAAAAAAAAAAAAACATTGGCATAAGATATCCATGCTATAGTAGCACAAAAAAAATTATTTTTAGTAGTACTACACACTAAACAGTATCTCCCAACAGCATGACATGGGTCCCAAAGGTTCTCTTTTGGGATGGAAGTGAACTTCTCCATGCTTATCCCTTCCTACTATGGTTCTCTTTCTTTTACTTTTTAATTTTTCCCCTCCTTTTTATTCTCTTTTTGCAATAAATGTTCTCTATGACAACCTTCTAGTTGATAATTCTCTGGTTTGGATCTCTCTCTCTCTCCCTGATTGAGCAGATGTCTTTGTTGGTGGACCCAGGGTATGGCAGCCTAATTTCCTGATCTTAGGAGAGAGGCCCACATGAGTGATTGCTGAAAATGGCCTGTTTCTAGTTTGGATTTTGCACATTGAAGGAGAGGACCTTTTCCTCATCTACAAAATCGATCCCTCGGTCCATACTCTATATTCACAATCAATTCAATCAGATCTACCTATAATTGTTAGACCATCATTTGTCCATGCCTTCGGGGCGTTTCTTGGCCTTACACTTAGAAAATTCTCTTTTTTTTTTTGTATAACCATGTGTAATGATGTCCACGGATCAGTTTAGTTCGAATTTGCATAAAAAATATCCGAATCAATCAAGATCAATTGGTTCAGTTCGGATTTATAATTTTTTTCTTTCAGTTATAAATTGAAGGTTTCATATACTAGATACTGCATTTACTCTCAAGCAAATGCAAAATAGGATGAGTTTTAAATCTCGCTTCTGCAGTCACTTTCTTGCAAAGGTTCATAAAAAACTTATCTCAAGGTATCAATTTGTGGACTAACGACTTTTTACACTATCATTCACTAGTGTACAAAAGATAAGATGCTCATATTAACACTAGAAATGATTCATTTCATGACCAAATGAGGGAGAATGATTAAATGACAATATATTAGGTGGCACAATTTGGTTAAACCTTGTCAGTCGCTAATAAGATAAAGGCATAACGCTATGTTAACCTAGATATATATGTTAGAGAGAGAGAGAGTAGGGGAACAGTGTCAAATACATATGCATGCTATGTTTGAGGTAATCATCAAGGACTAGAAAACCAAATATAAAAAATGGGTTTGGTCCCTACCCAAGCCAAGACAAATTAAACATTGTCTAGTACATAACATGTGCAGTGGGAATCTACTTTTGCCTTTCTTTCCCTTTGTTCCTTGCATTTCCAGCAAATAGGTTGGAAAGAAGGCCAACTCTAGTTTGCCCCTTGAAAGCTATTTTTTTATTTTTTAATAATACAACTTATGGATATCAACATCATTGGTTGGACTGATTACAGTAATCAGACTATAATAATCCACAACCCATGCCGCAAATATTTAATTATGGACAAATGACACTTTTAATAATTTGACGATAATTTTTAATATGCAATCATCCTTCTCTTTTAAAGGTAGCAGAAAAAGTAAAAACTATGGCTAAGCATAAAAGTTAGCTCATGGGGATGGTTGTTCAGCTTATTATAAATAGTTCTTATTTATATATTCCATTGCTAGTAAAGACTTTTGCAACTAATTACGAGATTTTGAGTTCAAATTTTGTTTTTATCGGCTTGTGTCACAGGAGCAAAGCTCAATGTGGCTTTTCCCTCCACAATTGTAGGGGTAGCTAGGGGTCATCTTTATTTCTCATATAAGAAATGAGGATCCGGATTCCCTGTATTAATAAAAGCACACATTTACACGCATTAAACAATCTCAGCCATTGATTTAAGATCCAACGGCTCACATTATACCTTTACAAAATTCACTTTACATATTATTTATTACTTTACACTAACTGCGTGACACAGTTACCGCACCAAATCCAAATCCAAGAAATGAAGATGTCAAATTCTAAAGTTATATGATAATAAATGCACAGAAAAACTATACACATGTGTATAATATATATTTACTTATATTTATTTTTCCAAAACTTTGAAAATTGACCGAAATAGAAAAATGAAAATTGGAGAGGATTTTTTTTCTCCATTATAGTGGGTGCGGCCATTGGTTTGTATTAGTTTTTTTATACGCATTTGATCGCAAGAATTATCCCCAATCATTAACTGAGACTAATCTCTTTTGGGAGATCTGAAGATACTCAAGGTGAGATGTCACCTTCCAATCAAGATTTTTTTCATATACAAGTGATAAGAATCGAATCTATGATCACTTGTTTAAGGCATCTAAGTTCATCACCGTTAGGACCAACCTTAATTGATATTGATGTGTGTATTAGTTATTTACCATTTAACCATTTCCTGCAAAAAAAAAAAGTTATTTCCTGTCTTTTACAAAAGTAAACTCCATCGAGTTCATAAAGAAACGTACAAAGTTATTAAAATTGCATACTTTTAAGGATATTTATCAATTATCAACTTTATAATGTTGACTTCACTTCCGATTGGTGGATGGTGACCTTTAAACGTTTCCAAATTGCGTTTCACTGATTCTTAGTGGATAGTTTGGTACAAAGATCACATCTCAGTGAATTTTCACCTGCCAATAGGTAACGAAACTCATCTGTCGTTAAGCACCAAAAAAAAGGAAACTCATCTGTCGTTTCTTTGTTTTAAAAAAAAAACAGGAAAGTACATCAATATCCTTTTGGGTACCTAACTGCATGTGAATGCTTAATTAAATCCTAAAATCCAGTTCATTGGATTTCCTTCTCCGTATATGCTTTGCTCTAATAAATTAATTGCGGGCGGGTCTATCTCTCTTTAGCAGTTCCAATGTGCAACAAGTTATAATTAATTTGCTATTAGTTTTACACTTTTGTAATTGTAGTGGCTAATAAATTAATAATTCGTTGGATTAGTGGGATCTTTTGTTATAACAAGAAATGACAGTCCAAACTTCTATTCTCCTTCCCACGAACAATTCCATTAGCATGAAGAAAGATTTTAAAATGCCATTTGAAAAAGAAATAGTCTATCATATTTTTAAATTTTTTTACCTAAAAGTTTAGATTGAGGCTGTTATGATTTTTATATTGAATAATAATGGAAACTCAATGTGATACTTAAGTCAGGAGGCTCTTTCACTTTATAAACTAATCTTTTGGGTTGAACTTTTTTTATAGGCTTAAATCACAATAATTGTTTCTTACAAAATTGTTATGCTATCATAAGCACACACATGAGAGCTCTATTGCACAATCATCCTCCATTTTCTCGTCTCCCTTCCACTTCTTTCAATTTGTCTTCCTCAAAGTTACTTTCAATTGACGTCCTTCCAAGACAAATGCTCAATAGGTTGTGAGATTCACCATTGCAAATATACGAGATTCTTGTTGACGGCTATGATACCTATCATGTATATAAGCTCAATATCTTCATCAATTACTAAAAAAAATTGAAATCAAGGACCAACAAAATTCCTCAAGGGAAAAATTCTATGAAAATAGTGGCATCAGTAAAATTCAACGATGAAATGTACGTATAGTCGCAATTAGCGACGAACAAAAATTTGTCATTAACAATAAAAACTCCGTCGCTAAAAAAGTTCAAAAACGTAAGTTAAAATTTTCATAATTCCGTCATATACACATAAACAATGGCAGATCTTAATCCCTCGTAAATAGAGGTGAATATGTATCCATATTATTTGAGAATAAAAATAAAAATATGGAGAATTCTATAAAAATGCATTTGTTGGCTGCCAATATAATCCTTGGTTACTTACAAGGAATTTGAGACTTTAGACTATATTACAAGAAGGGGAAAAGTCCAATTTGCTAGGTTCACCGACTCTGAATATGCACGACATCACGATGATAGAGAGTGCCCTTCAAGTTTTGCTTTTATGTTTGGGACATGTGTTATTCCATGGTCATCTAAGAAGCAACCAATTGCCACCTTGTCAAGTATAGAAGCTTAATTTGTTGCAACAACAGCTTGCGCTTGTTGAGCTATTTGGCTAAGCAAAGTTCTTAGCAAGCTGTAATTCAAACAACTGGGAGATACTAAAATCTTTTGTGACACCAACTCATCAATTAACCTTTCCAAAATTATTGTGTTACATGAAAGAAGTCAGCACATTGATGTGAAGTTTTATTTCTCAACAGATATCTACAAAGATGGGATAATTCATCGGAAACATTGCAAAATTGAAGATTAAGTGGCTCATGTTATGACCAAACCACTTAAGCAAGCGGTGTTTGTGAAGCTTCAAAGAATGCTTGGAGTTTTCTCTTAAAAGGATGTTATTGAAGTGAGGGTGTAATTGAAATGTTGAAATTCACTTGTCCGTAAATTGATTCATGCGGATATTAGTTTAAGGGAGGGTGTTTGGAGTTACATTTGTGAGAGCATATTCAACCAGAGTTGCTTAAGGGTTGCATATAACCAAGCAACCCTTCCTTACAAAGTTGTACTATTGGAGTGAATTTAGGTGGATATGAGTTGCTTGTAAAAGTTGCTTCTATAAGCAATCGGTTCTTATATACGAACCCCCAATAAAAAAGGAGATGGAAAAAATAGAGAATAGATTAATTACCTTTATGTGAAAATTGAAATAATAATAAATGTGAAATAAAAGTGTGAGTAACTTGTGGAACCTATTTGGTAAAAGTTTTAAAATTGTATCATTGAAGTGGAGAGTTATTTAAAATAGTATATAGTAAAAAGTGATGAAGTGACATGATATAACTTATAAAAAGAGGAGTTAAAAAACTCTGATGAGTTGCACTATCGAAGATACTGTGAGTTATTTATTATTGTATGGAGGTTTTATGAGAGTCAATGGTTAGTCGTGAGTGGGTAAATTTATTTATGATGTAATGTGTAGTAAAGTATGATTGTCTTTTATGATTCCTTATCTTTGTCTTTTGAAATTTCTCTCACAATTACTAATATCAGATAAGTTAAATGTAGAGAGAAAATATATGTGCTTGATTTATTTCATTTTAAAAAAAATTTATTTTTTCCATATATAAATATAAAGTATTATTTTGTTTTATTTTATTTATTATCATTAAAATTTTGTGAAGGAAATGGTGAAAATTAGATTTTGATATTTTCACATTTCCTTTATGAAATATTGAGAATAAAATATGAGATGACATTTTTATCGGCGGCAGGGGTGGTTTTGGCCCATTTTGGCCAAAACCACTTATTTACTTCGTTTTTTCTCTTCTTTTCTTTTTATAAGTGGGTTTTCACGTAGATCTGATTTTTTTTTTGTGTTTTATTTCCTTGTTTTTCGTAGTCTTGGTGTGCCTTTGTTTGGTTTTCCGTCTTGGTGCGGTGCTGTTTGATTCCCGTCTTGATGCGGTGTTCGTTTGTTCCAGATTGACAGATCTATTTCGATCCATCACAGATTTGATCAAGACTTGGGTCTCGATGCTACAGATCCGGAAGCATGGATATTCCGGTGACTTTGATGGTGTCACTTTTGTAGGCAATTTGACTTTGTTGTATTATGCTTTTAACCTGGGTGCTGTGAGTTTGTTCGCAGTTTCATCCTTTTCCGTTTTTAGCAATTTTGGATCTATATTGTCATCGATGTACTCTATCAATTTAAATGAATGAATATCTTTTCTTATCAAAAAAATTGTTAAAAATTATCAGTGTAAAGTATTTTACACTGTCAACCAATTAGAAATCATGGTATTTGTGACTTATAAGGTAGTTAGGATAATAGTCAAACATTTTAGCTGATGTGTCAAATTATGATTGGTTGACAGTGTAAAAGATCTTTACACTGACAGTGCATACTAATTAAATCCTTAATTAAAAGTATAGATGGTAAACAAATCAAACATACCTAAAATACTTTCAAAGTATTCTGAGAAATTTTATGACCATTTATTTATGAGTTTAATTTTTATGTACTGACAGTATAAAGTTTTTCACACTGTTAACTAATCACCAATCATGGTATGAATGATTTTAAGGTAGTTAAGATAAGAGTCGATTTTTTTTACTGATAAGATAATTTATGATTAGATGTTTGTATAAAAATACTTTACACTGTCAGTGTATAACAATTAAGTTATATTTCTATTTAATAATATTTTTTAATGTAACGACATATATATTACAATTTGAGTAGAGCAATCTAATACACCCAAAATATGTAATAACTTTCTAACGCACAAACATAGTGCATTGTCTAGATTGTTTCTTTTATCTGAATCTTAATCTTTTGGGCCTAGTTTAGCCACACAACTTGGTAGCTCATTGCCGTAATAACCACAACTAAGTTGCCCTTTTTCCAACACAAATCTGTTTAGGCCCAAATTTATGTTGTCCATAAACAAAAGTCACAAATTTACAAAACATTGAAATTGAAACTAGACCCTGAGGAAAAAAACATTGTCTACACTCAGCCTCAGGCTTATAGTCGATACATAAAAGGTTTGGCCCATATCCATCACTTTGCCTTACTCTCATGCATAACTAGAGAGGAAAGATCTAGCCTCTGGGCAATTCTACCATCGTTCAAAGTCTAGGTTGAGTTTTGGTCTTCGGCAAAATTTAATCATTAATTAGTTGATTAAAAAATTAAAAAATAAACAACTCAATGTCTGATATCATATTGGAGTTTTGGTTCTCCACAATTGTTGGAAGGATTAAGGGTGCGTTTGGATGAACAACTTAATTAAGTGTTTATTCAATAAACTCTTTTTTAAATAAGCTAAAAATAATTTATTTTCATAAGCTTCTCTGACAAGCTTATAAAAATAAGTTAAAAAAAGCTTATGAAAAGACTATAAACTATTTTTATAAATTATTTACATAAGTTTATTTCCGTAAACTATTCTCATAAACTCTTCCAAACCCATCCTAAAGATGTTGCCAATCTTTAGAAACAGTTACCGAGCATGTGGTTGGAACCAAGAGAATAAATGGTTTATACAAACCGTTGAGGTAATTATTAGTATTTAGGATTGGATCCAATTGAAAAAGTTGAATGATTTGTATAATAAAATTGAAAGTTATTATATTATTCAAAAGATCTAGATCATTTTAACTCAAGTTTTCCAACGGTAATAGTTAAGAAATAATTGCGTAAAGGGTAACTTCTTTTACCAGAGCATTCATCTCTTCCACGACTCTTTTTGGGATAGCAGCCGAAGTTTCATAATCACAGCTACTACAGCCTTGAGCAAGTCTTGGAACCATCATGGAAGCTTTTCAGAATTAACACTTAGAACAAGTAATTTTAAGTAAATATAGTCTATTATACATACTTAGATCAACATTATATATATATATATATATATATATATATATATATATATTTGTCAGAGTTGAGTAAAGATTCGTTCCATTTTTTAAAAGAAATGAAAGACTTAATTATTATAATTTTGGATATATAAAGTACATATATTTTTAAAATGGATGATATTTATTAAGTTTTTATATATTTTATATATTCAAAATTATAATAATAGAGCCCTTCATTTCTTTTGAGAAATGAAGATGATGTTTACTAGAGTCTCAAACAACCGTACAAATGACAATTATGATTGGAGTGCCTATTGATTATTATTGTTGTTGAAAATAATATTCTGGAGAGTTTGATTGAAATCGTTTCTTCATTGCAGATTTGTATCGTTGACTGTCTGAGAATTTAAATAGCAAAAGGATGTGTCATGGGTATTCTTATATTGATTGGAGTACCATTTTCGCCGTTACAACTTTTTTTTTTTTATAATTACAACCTATTTTTATTGGCAAGTTCGCAATGAAACCATTTTAATTAGGCTTTTGCTAAGGACATCCTTAATTTGTTAAGGGCATCCTCGTAAATAGTGTAATTCTCAAAATATCCTGCAAAAAGTTTTTTTTTTTAATTTAGCTCATTCGCAAATATGAAATTTACGAGTACGTGTATCACTCGCAAATATCAAATTTGCGAGGGTATTATTTTGTTTAATTCTTTATTCGCAAATATGATATTTGCGAGTGAAGCATATACTCGCAAATGTCATATTTGCGAGTGAGCAATTAAAAAAATAACGCACTCGTTAAAACCTTTCGATGCTAATATGTTTCGGACATCTAGAAGGAAAAAAAGGGAAAAAGAACAATGAGTTCAAGACAGAATAATTTATTAATACGCGGATCCATTTTCTGATAAATATGTGAAGGTTGTTCCATTTTTTACAAGTACTCATAATTTTCTCCCAAATTTCTCAAATTAGACGTGACGCTCGCAAATTAGTTATTCGCAAAAGAAGGTATTTTTTCACAAATTAGTTATTTGCGAGAGTGTAAATTTGTGCACACTCGCAAATATATAATTTGCGAGTGGTTCTTGTTCTTACACTCGCAAATTAGGTATTTACGAGTGTACAATTTTTTTGTACACTCACAAATAGATAATTTGCGAGTAAACAAAAAATTTGTACACTCGCAAATACCTAATTTGCGAGTGTAATGGAATTTTTTTTTTTTTTTTTACGTTTTACATATATTAGGTATTTATTTTATTTTGTTTATTTCATTGTAGTGTTATTGGAGATGGAAGGCAGCAATATGTTTGATTCTAATGAGATTAACCAAACGACAGTTGTGGACTGTGCAGAAGCATCCACTACTATGGAGATATTTCCTACACGAGATGATTTATTGTGTTGGACTCGAGAGGTTGGAAAATAAAATGGATTTGTTGTTGTCATTGTGAGGTCAGAGACAGGACAAAATGGCGGACGTACAAAATTAATTCTAGGTTGTGAAAGGAGTGGGAAGTATAAGCCTAAAAAGCATGCATCTGCTAAAGCAACTGGTACTCGAAAGTGTGAGTGCATGTTCAAAATGAAAGGAATACCTTTATCGACGATTGAAGGAAAGATTGAAGGATGGATGCTAAAAGTAAGATGTTGATTACACAACCATCGGTTAGCTGAAACATTGGTGGGTCATTCTTATGTTGGTCGTTTAAGCGAAGAGGAGAAGAAACTTGTTCATGAAATGACCAAGAACAATGTCAAGCCAAAAAATGTTCTGTTGACGGTTAAAGGTCGCAATAAGGAGAATCTATCTACAATTAAACACATTTACAACGAACGTCAAAAGTACCGATCATCTGAGAAAGGCCCTAGAACAGAAATGCAACATTTGCTGAATTTAATACATCGAGATCGATATGTTTGTTGGTATAGAAGACATGACGGTTTGGACGTTGTTAAAGATATATTTTGGGCACATGCAGATTCCGTCCATTTGTTGAATACATTTAACATGGTCCTCATCCTTGACAGTACCTACAAAACCAATAAATATAGGCTGCCACTACTTGAAATTGTTGGTGTTACTTCAACAGAAGTGACATTTACTGTGGGATTTACCTATATGGATTCTGAAGGGGCTGAAAACTATGTCTGGGCACTAGAGAAGTTAAGAGAATTGTTCGTGCTAGATGAGTCAATTCCGCAAGTTATTGTGACAGATAGAGATCTTGCTTTGATGAATGCGGTTGCATTTGTGTTCCCAACAACTCGCAATCTTTTGTGCCAATTTCACATAGGAAAAAATGTCTATGCAAAATGCAAAAAATTGGTATCTGATAACAAAAAGCTGGAGGTAGTCAAGGATGCATGGAACAGTGTTGTTTATTCTGCTGACGAGACTGAGTATGAGCAATGCCTGATGAGTTTTCATGAAGTATGTGCAAAGTTGCCTATATTAATTGATTATGTGCAAAAGACTTGGTTGGATCCACACAAAGACAAATTTGTTGCGGCATGGACTAACCAAGTGATGCACTTGGGGAATACAACCACAAACAGGTATGATCAAACTAGTGTCAAAATTGTTAATGAATCATGTTATGCTATAGCTGAAGTTGTTTTGAATGTTTGTTGATAGGGTTGAGTCTCAACATTAGAGATTGAAGAATTTGTTGCAAACCAGCAAAGGTGACATGTGTATGTATTGGGAGACTATGAATAACATGCTTACGCTGCAACACAAAGAGATAAAGGCATCATTTGAGAGGAGCATAACCGTGATCGAACACTCACACAACATTCGTATGCTTATCAGATTGATTGGATTCGTGTCTCGGACTGCATTGCAACATATTGTTCGTGAATGGACCAGAGCGATGAATGTAGGTATTGATAAATCTGCATGTGGTTGTACCCTTAGAACTACACACGATTTACCCTGTGCTTGTGAGCTGGCTCATTACAGTATGACGGGTACTCCAATTCCATTGGAGGTAATCCATGTGCACTGGAGGAGATTACATTTTGGCCAACAAGAGGATCAACAACAAACAGATGAAACAGTGTCAGAAGAGGAACTTGCGCTTCAGTGGGAGGTATTGATTACCCATTTCCGCACACTTGACATTGTTGGTAAAAGGACACTATATCGCAAAGTGCGAGAACTATGTTGTCCTGAGACAACTTCAATGTGCCCACCGCCCGGAATGGTGAAGACTAAGGGGGCACCCAAATCCAAGAAGACCAACACGGATGGATTTGATGGTAAACGTGACCCATCTTATTTTGAGCATGTCGATGCAATATACTCTGCACATGAGAATAGTTCTGCGCGTTCCTCGTTGAAATCAACTGTCCAAGCAAAGAGGAGACGTTTGCCTTTCTTGAATCAATTTCTTGTGTAGTTTCAGCCATACATTGCTGACATAGTTAACGTGGACAGTGATGGAAACTGTGGGTATCGTTGCATTGCAGCATTCGTTGGTAGAACTGAGGATAGTTGGCCTTTAATCCGTCAGGAGTTGCTTAAAGAGCTTACGGAAAATGTTGATTTATATGGCCTTCTTTTCGGTGTTCAATTACAAGAACTGAAGTCTTCTTTACGAGACGTATACGGTGCATGTCACCAAAACAAGTGGATGACACTACCAGAGATGGATCATGTGATAGCAACCAAATATAGGTTGGTCCTAGTCTCTTTATCATCTGCCAGTATGACGTGCTGGACATTTTTTCCTCTTAGAGGTGCACCAACTCCAAACCATCCACTCATTTGCATTGGTTTTGTCAACGATAATCATTGGATTCAGGTAATTGATGTAATATTTTTATGTTTTTATTTTTAATGTTATGATTAGTCGGTCATTTAATTGTATTTACGTTATTTCAGGTATTTTTGAAGGATAGTTGTCCACTGCCTACCATAGCATCACATTGGCGTGGCTTTTCCCGTCCCGAGGCTTATTCATGGCCAACGCGATATATTAGTCGATTGCAAAAATGGTCTTCAATATTTCCACCGCCTAATCTTTCACATCATGATGTATACAATCCAATAAACTTAGATGACGATTGACTAATACACCTTGGTTGTTCGTTGTACCTTTATATTTACATTTTACTGTTATTTTCTTTTGTATTTCTAAGTTCATTAATAATAAATAATAACAATAATAATAGTCTGCGGAGGTGTATTAATAACAACAATAATATTTACATAACAATAACAATAACAATAATATTTACATATAAATACTAAGTGTTCGTATGAAAATAAATTACAAAAAAATAAAACAACTCAGCGCTCCTGATCCTCCGCTATCCGAAGCACCTCCCGAAGGTAGTCACACATGTCATCTCCCTCCTGTGCGTAATCCAGGATCTGATGCAGCGTGGCGGCAATTCTATCCAACCTACTAACCGCATGAACATAAGCCACCTATAAATGACATAAATACATAATAACATAAGTACATTATATAGGGGAAAAAAATAGATGACGTTACGACTAGACATAATATATACAATGTAAAAACTTATTATTCCTTACCCGAGGGATACAATCAACATGTGCATCATGTGGAGCCTGCGGAGATGAAGCCTGTGGAGGTGGGGCCTGTGGAGGTATCAGCAGTGGATGCGAGTGCCGGTAGTACCAATCCAAGTAATCCGGGGCGCACTTAGCTGGATAATTGGCCGACCTCAACCGAAATAGGTATCTAATAGAGTATAGGTGAGGGGACATCCAGTTAAGACTAATGGCCTCAGCCGAGGGACGTCGTGGTGGCTGCCGAGGAATCTCCTGCCTGAACCCGAACTGTCGCAGTACTCTCTCAGGCAAGTATGGCACTATAGTGTTCCCACACCGAAGGTACCCCGAAAAGTATGCCACCGGATCGAAAGGGGAATACTGTCTATATGCGGCCCATGGTGCCCAGTACACGTCATCAGCGGTCAGCGCATCCAATGCCTGCCTGTATAGAAGCACCCTCCCATGCCCCCTCTTGCTTCTCCAGCGGTCAGCGCGTACAGGCGCACCCTCGTAGCCCTCAACAAGTCTCCGATCTACCACCGAAGTAGGAAAATACGCGTAGATCCAGGCCTGTCACAAATAACGAATCAGTTACAAAAACACGTCAGAATTACAACAATTGTAAATTTAATTTTCTAATTTAATAACACATTGCTACCTGAAAGAGTGTCATGTAACCCGCTAACCCGTGACACGCCAACCTGGTGGCGTCACCAAGATAACCGTACAAGTGGCATAGGGCTAAAGCTCCCCATGACCACTGTCCCACCAGCTTCAACTCACGCAGCAGCTCGATATATTTGCAGTCAATACGAGTGCTAGTCTTATCCGTCAGGAGAGTCATCCCGAGTAGCACCAGTATGAATGCCTTTACTGCCTCGTCCATCGGACCCTCAATTCTCCGTGCATCATAAAGGTCTTGCAGCCAAGATAAACTGACTGATGCCCACCCAGTGCTCGTCACCTCCGCCCGAGCATCCTCATAAGATACCCCCAACAACGACTGCAGAACTGATATAGCAATATCTATGTCCATCTCGGGGGGTATAAACAATGCACCTCTGATCGGGATGCCCAAAATGCATGACACATCATCCAGCGTGATGGTCATCTCTCCGAACGGAAGGTGGAACGAGCTGGTCTCCATATGCCACCTCTCGGAAAACGCTGTCAGCAGCGAGTTATCTACCATCGGATAGCTGCAATACATAAGAGGCGACAGACCAGCTCGATCGACATGAGCCTGTACTGCTGGTGGTAGTGGCTGACGCTCGCCAAACCACTTCTGCCACTTTTTCCGAACGGAAGGTGGAACGAGCTGGTCTCGATATGCCACCTCTCGGAAAACGCTGTCAGCAGCGAGTTATCTACCATCGGATA
Source organism: Ammopiptanthus mongolicus (assembly GCA_039655645.1). Taxonomy (NCBI): domain Eukaryota; kingdom Viridiplantae; phylum Streptophyta; class Magnoliopsida; order Fabales; family Fabaceae; genus Ammopiptanthus; species Ammopiptanthus mongolicus. The sequence continues at coordinate 89,220,588 of CM077345.1, forward strand.
GCTACAATACATAAGAGGCGACAGACCAGCTCGATCGACATGAGCCTGTACTGCTGGTGGTAGTGGCTGACGCTCGCCAAACCACTTCTGCCACTTTTTCCCGTGCGCAAAAACCCTAAGCGGGTCCTCCCGATCCTGCACACATAAAAATATACGTCTTGTCATGAATTATACAAAAGTAAAAAAGAAAAAACCTTAAATGTTTTAAAAACAGTAAACAATAATTACCTCTCCATTCCACAAGCTGTAAGCTATGTGGTCTTTGAATGAAGTCAGGAGCGATGTATCGGAAGGTCCTCCAGGAAATGGTCCCTCCGCTGCCCGTGCATCAATATGCATCTCGTCGTGTTGTCCCTCGTCCTCATGTCCCTCGTCTTGAGGTGACTCGTACTGAGATGCCTCGTCGTCCTCGTACTGAGGTGGCTTCAGCTGAGGTTGAGGTGTACGACGTCCCCCTCTGCTCGGGACAGCTCTATTATCAACCAATCTCCGGCGGTGCGAAGCAGTCATAGCATCCCGCTGTTGTCGCCGCTGTTGCTGAGCCTCTGCTCTCGCAGCCTCAACCGCCAACCTATTGGCCTCCGCCTCCGCCTCCCTACCTGCCAACCAACCTGCTCCCCTGGTGCGCGGCATTACTGAAACAAATAACAAATTAAAATCAATATTTTTAAGATAATCCTGCGAGTGAAGGGAAATTTTTCTCACTCGTAAATAAGGTACTTGCGAGTGAGGAAAATTTCCCTTCACTCGCAAATACCTAACTTGCGAGTGAAAGAAGAGGAAAATCTTCCTTCACCCGCAAATAAAGTATTTGCGAGTGAGGAATATTTTCCTTCACTCGTAAATACTGTATTTGCGTGTGAAGGAAGAGGAAATTTTCCTTTACTCGCAAATAAGGTATTTGCGAGGGAATGAAAATTTTCCTTCCCTCGCAATTATCTTATTTGCGAGTATAAAAAAAATTCCTTCACTCGCAAATACCTTATTTGCGAGTGAAGGAAATCAAAAAAAAAAGTTCGCAATTACCTAATTTGCGAGTGAACAAGGTATTTACGAAAAACCAACTGTTATTTGCGAGATTCCAGATAAATTTTACAACTCTCTGAATTTGGTAATCTGCGAGGGTAACAATGATAGTATAAAAAAAATGAATTTTAAAGCTTTTTTGTTGGAACATTTTCGATATTTTACTGTTTAAGGGGGGTGCCCTTAATAAAAAGGGAGGTGCCCTTAGCAACCCCCTTTTAATTAACACCCTATTCCTCATACGGACTTGTTCTTGCGATTGTGGGCCAAGATCAAGAGTTATACTTTATCTGATCCTATCCTGCATTGGGTGCATTCCACAAATTTGGGCCAGACCTTGGACTGTGGACTTTGTTCACATTTACCGTGAAGATGAATGTGTAATTTTACTGTGAGACAAAAAATTAAAGGAATATAAATATAATTATTTGAAAAATGAAGTTCACATATAAATATAATTACTTGTGGTTTTCCTTAATTAGGGCCAGATATAACATTTATAAAAGAAGGTTATGAAAAAAAGATAGTCTTTAAAAAAAAATATGGAAATGCCGGATTCACATGGCAAAAATTTCTTTTATGTACCTGTCCCTTTAAACTTTTTTAATTTATTGGGTATTAATTTTTTTATGATTTAAGTTATCTAAATAATATCATTTTTACTTTTTATAAAGGGTATAAACATGTACAATGTCTAATCTATAACACGAACCATATTACCTATTCAATAACAATTAGGCTAGGAAAGTAGTCAAATGGAATTTTTTATGCATGTATGTGGAAAACCGCATAATAACAGAAGACTTCATTACGGTGTTTGAAACTTTTGTCTTGTATAAGTGATTCTCATATAAACCTAAAATATCATGGGTATGCTATATAACTATATAATGAAATGAATTATGAATAAAAATGAATTTTAACTAATAGAAACATTTTTTCATAGTTATCAATAACCACATGGATGATATTTCATTTGATGTGTAATTTTTTCTTTTACTAAGCAAAGGAATATTATTATGTGGGTGGGTACAAATGGTACATCAACCTATAAACATTACAAAAGTGAAACGCAATCCAGCTAACACATAGACCTAATGCAATACAAAGGATTGGGTGACCAATCTAAAAAAGAGAAAGCAATATTCTGAACATTAGCTTTTATTCATGACCAAGATCTAAATTGAATTAAATCCAACAATGTATTCAAGTCAGGCAGCTCCTTGGTAAACACGGTTTTGTTCCTATACAACCAGATGGACCATGGAGTTGATGTGTAATATATCTTGCTACCTGACCAATAATAGCTTTTTGTTGAACCGAGAGTTACATGGTTGTTCTGATGTTTGGATTCTCAATGAAGGGAATTAATTAGCAAGCGTGAACAATAATATCTCATGACTTATTCCATCTCTTCATGAACCAGAAGAAAAGAATAATATACTTTCATAAGAAGAAAAAAAATCCAAATAATAAATATAAGTCAATGTGATATGTTTTCATAATATTGAATTAAAGTCTCCTGATTATTCATTTCTATTTTATGACAAAGCTTGATGACTTACCACTCTTCTAAACAAAGGTTACAAGTCTAAAAAAAAAGTAGTCATGGAAAACCTATAAAAGAAAAGATAAACAAAAAAAACATTAAAAATAAAACAATATAACATAAATGATTGGAAAACATCAAAGAAAAGTTTATAAAATCTCATTTGCCTTTTAAATTTATAAAAGGGAGTTGCTTTTTACAGTCCTTGATTTTTCTAATACAACCTCTTCCCTCTTTTTATTAACTTTTCTCTATTCAAAATATCCTTAATTTTTTTAATATTTTTTTTCTAAACCCTCTTCACAATTTCCCACCACCAAAGTAAATAATTGTCTTGGGTAAAGTATTTATGCCCTAAAGAGCAAATTTCGATACATCACAAGCTTTTGGTTATTTATTACATCCTAATAAGGATGTAAATGGCGCGGGGTGGGTACGGGTAGTAGCCCTGTAGCCCCCCACTACCCACCCTATTGAATGAATTTTGCATCAATCCCCGTCCCATATCTGTGCGGGTATTCATTATAGTTCTTGATTTTTCTAATACAATCCCTTCCCCCTTTTCTTTAATTTTTTCTATTCGAAATATCCTTCTTCTTTTTTAATATTTTTTCCCTAAACCCTCTTCACAATTTTTTACCACCAATGTAAATAATTGTCCTGGATGAAGTATTTATGCCCTAAAAAGCAAATTTCGATATATCACAAGCTTTTGTTTATTTATTACATCCAATCATCCAGATGGATAAAGCCTAACGTGTTTAGTTGGTCAGTTGTGCTACTGACATCTAAATCAGCATTAACTAGTAGCAAATGAGAATTTACCATCTTAAGTACCTCTTTCCATATATATATCATCATAAGTTACTATTTGGGAAGACCATTTTTATTGTAGCAGTAGCAAAATGGGACGACAAGTGTCATTTGCTGGATGAGTTTCAGCATCTGTAAAAAAAATTATTGTTGATTTTTTTTTTTATTGCTAGAAAAAAATTATTGTTGATTTTTTTTTTTATTGCTAGACTACTTTTCCTTTTTTCTCTTTCTTCTTTTCTTCTTTTCATCTTCAGAATCTTTCTCCTCTCCTTTTTCTCTCTTTTCTCTAGATTTCGGCCACCTTTCGGTCACAGTTAGCAAAAAGGAGCCCAGGTCTGGACTCCTCTCATCGCCTTTTTCTTTCCTATCAATTATTTTTCCGTTTAGCCATCGTTGCTCTGCCACCACCACCGTTGTCCTCGCGTTTTCAAGCCAAACGAGGTGAGTTTTTACGAAACCATTCTGACTATCTTCTCCCCCTCACTGTCCGGTCCCTAACCCATGTTTTTGGTCAGGAACCGCCTCGGACCGCCGTTCAACATCCTTCTCCTCTGTTTGGTGATTGGAATCTTACTCATTCACTTTTATATTCAAAAACCCCCAAAATTCAAACCCTAGCTTCCTGATTTTAGTTTTTAAAGTGTAAAATTAACTTTATTGATTTCTCACCTACAGCTTTCTCACTTATAATTGGTTTGGCATATGATTTTTAAATGTGATTGGGAAAACCATTTTTATTGTAGCAGTAGCAAAATGGGACAACAAGTTTCATTTACTGGATGAGTTTCAGCATTTGTAAAATGTAATGAAGATGCTCTGTTTTCACACGTCTTCATACCTTTAAATTGATCCAATAGTATCAACAATTAGATAAAAGCACAGCAAAGGAATAGCACTACACTTTAGTACCTTGAGAAAGACAGCTACAATGATACTAATAGAGGTTAAGCCATGTCATCAACAAATAGTTGTAACAGAATGGGAAAAAACACGTGGGAAAGATGAGTCTCGGCAGACAAGTGATCAGCAGATGAGCCTTATCAGACAAGTGACCAGCAGACGAGTGAAACAGCAGACGAATGACCAGTAGACGAGTCTCATCAGACAAGTGACCAGCAGACTAGTGACCAGTAGACGAGTCTCAATAGACAAGTGACCAGCAAACGATTGAAACAGCAGAAGAGTGACCAGCAGATGAGCCTCAAAAGACGAGTGACCAGCAGACGAGTCTAGGATATTGAAATTTACATTTTTTATAATTTTAAATTGAAGTGTTCTGCTATGAAATTTTGAACCATTAGCCTAATGTGCACATCCTATTGTTTTGTAAACTTTTACTCAGCATTTGCCTAGTTGTTTTTGTTATGTTTTAAAATTTCTAATTATAATTATTAAGTGTTTTGCTATATAATGTTTCATGTTGTGAATATATTTAGGCAAAAAAAAGTTTATCTATTCTTATGTAGAATATGACAATTACAATAAAGTTTATATATTTACAAAAAAGGCTTTAAGGAACATTCCTCTCTCTCTCTCTCTCTCTCTATATATATATATATAATGATATATAATATAACAAATTTTTTTTGGGACCGAAGTTTGCAGATAACTTAGTGGGTAACAAGGTTTTTTTTTTTTTGTTGAGACAAATGGGTAACATGGTTGTCTCCTGCTTAATGCATAATTTATTATCAGAATAACTTATTTTTATTAAACATTTTAATAGAAATCAATTATTATTAAAGTATTTTTGTTTTTATTTTTAAATTTTAAAATTATAAAGGAAACAAATCATTTTAGATTCCAAAAGTGATGAATGGATTGCTCATAAATTATTCATCACATAATAGAATTTAAAGGGAAAATAAAAATAAAAATACTTTTATTTGTTTAAAAAAATTAATAAAATTCTCTACCAAAAAATAATAAAATTCATGTTTTTTTTGGTTATAAAAAAATTCATGTTTTATTATCACTATTAAATTAAAATTTAATGTTTAATTTCAATTCACTTTCACTAAAAAAATCACAAATTTAATCAAAAACAAAAAAATAAATAAAAAATTTACAAATCATCTGATCCGTTGAATAGAAAACCCTAAAAGCACCGATGCCCTTAGATTAATTACCTCCTTCATATATAAATACAACCACATCCTCAAACCCCTGCTCTCAAATTTTAGGGTTTGCAGTGACAGCCACCAAGTGTATTCAGATCTTTGGCATCTTCATCTTCCTCTACCTTCCACTTCGTGAAAATGGCGACCCAGATGAGCAAGAAGAGAAAGGTGAGTGCGTTATTCATCACGGTTTTCATTTTACTCCTTAATTTTCATTTCGTAAAGGTTTCTGAATCGAATATAGCCATTTATTTTCTTCATGATTTCTATGTTGTTAAAGTTTATAAGCATAGGGCTTTGCATTATTTTGCAGTTTGTCGCTGACGGAGTTTTCTTCGCGGAGCTGAATGAGGTTCTGACTAGAGAACTCGCTGAGGATGGATACTCTGGTGTTGAGGTTAGGGTTACCCCTATGCGCACCGAGATCATTATCCGAGCCACTCGAACCCAAGCTGTTCTCGGTGATTGCTTCTTTACATTATTTGATTTTCAAGAAATCTATGATTTCTGATATTTATTATTTCTGATTATTTATTTAATTAATTTATTGATTGAGTGATTGATTAATTTGGTTTGTGAAATATAGGTGAGAAGGGAAGGAGAATTAGGGAACTGACCTCAGTGGTACAGAAGAGGTTCAAGTTTCCTGAGAATAGTGTGGAACTTTATGCTGAGAAGGTGAACAACAGGGGTCTTTGTGCTATTGCACAGGCTGAGTCTCTTCGCTACAAGCTCCTTGGTGGCCTTGCTGTGAGGAGGTATATATAATATATGTTTTAAATAATCATTTTGATGTAGAAATGAATCTTTTTTGCAAATATTTAGTACCGTAGTTTTGGATTGTTTCATGTTTTGTTTTTAATTTTTGTTAATTAATTGCGTGCTTTTAGGGTGATTTTGTATCTATCACATTATTTGATTTGGTTATCTATTTGCCAATCAGGAATATCTTTTGAACTTACCCCTGAAAGTTGAGATCTAAAAAGGTCTCAGTTATTTATGTTTGCACTGTTTGTGTGTTTGTCTGCGTTTGTATGTTAGATGGGCTAGCTTATAGTTTCCTGTGGATTTATACTGAGATTGTATGGCTGTTTGAGTTGGTTTGTATTTTGTCATCTATAAAGCAGATTGGTGCTTCTGTACCAAGTTTGTGTCGGAAGATGACTAAATCATTTTATGTCCTCTATTTCATCAAAACTCGTGAAATTCTATTTTATTCATGCAGTCATGTTGGTGGATACATTTTGTACTTCATAGATGGGATAGCCTATAGTTTTCTGTGGATATATACTGAGATTATATGGCTTTGTGAGTTTGTTTATATATTTGGTCATCTATAAAGCAGATTGGTGATTCTGTCCCAAGTTTGTGTCGGAAGATGACTAAATCATTTTATGTCCTCTATCCCTTCAAAACTCATGGGTTCTATTGTATTCATGCTGTAACATTGGGGGATACATTTGTACTTCATATGTCATAACATAGTGCATGGTTTATTTCAATATCTCTCTTCTTTTTTGCTCTGCTGTGCTTTGATGCCATGATTTAATTGTTTTGGTTTCCTATCAGCTTCAGGAATTTCAACCCATTTGTGTCTTATGTTCAGTCACCTGTAAATTGTCTTTAAAATTTATTGCATTCTTTTTAGAAGTTGACCACTGCGTTGTTTTTGTATTAGTTTGTGCCTTGTATGTTTTAGTGAGTTTTGCTTCCTTTACATGGAGGTTGGCCATTGTCTTGTTGTCTGCTTTTGTCTGTTTACACAATCATTTTTTATGTTTCTCCATTGCCTGTGCTTTTCTGTTTACTTCTGAGCTTTACTGGCGCAATCACTCACGACCATCTTGTCGTCTATTGGACCTCTTTTTGTATCTATAATAGTGTACAATTTCATAATTTCATGTTTTGTAATGCTGGTTTAATTTGAGATCTGGATTTATGGTTTGACAAACAATTGAACTGATAATCTGCATATTTCTCTTGGGTGCATACCTAGTCTTGACCTGTTAGTACAGTATGTCAAGCTTTAGATGCTATCTGCAGCCTCTGCTCAAGTGGCATTAAGTCCCTTTGTGAACTACTTGATCGCATGATTGAGTCCGAGCCATGCTGCTTTGCCTGCACTTTTTTGTGCCTGCCCCCTTCCTGTAACCTTCTGGACCTCTTTTACCGAATAAATATTTAGAGCCATAATAACATAATGTTGATCCCAGGATTGAGTCCCAGTTATGCTGCTTTGCCTGCATAGCCTTGTAGACCTTCTCTTTTACCAAATAAATTTTGAGCCATAATAACATGATGATTGCGTCCTTGTAATCTGTGTTTAATGTTTTCCGTATTGTGCAAGACTGGAATGATGTTCTTTTGCTTCTTCCTACATTGGTTGTTGACTCATTGAGTCATTGTAATATACGGAACCAAAGTTTTTTTTTGAGTTTAGTATACTCATCTGGGATTGTATCATTAATCTGCTTTTGTTTAATATGGATGGTCTGGTATTAGGAGATTTATGGGCTAGTTCATATTCAACATATTTCCATATTAACGCGACCAAAATGTTTTTAAGGGCTGGTAAATTTTTGTAATTTTCCTTATCTGAAGTTGTATGAATGCAATTCTTGTATGTTTTTGGTAACATTATAAAATCTATATCCATAACTATTTGTTTCAGGGCCTGCTATGGTGTTTTGAGATTTGTTATGGAAAGTGGTGCCAAGGGCTGTGAGGTCTGTTCTCTACAGAAGCAGCTTTGAACTCCTGTTATTATATTGCTTTATGGAATGATTTTGTTATAATTGCTGTTTGAGTTGAGCAGGTCATTGTTAGTGGAAAATTGAGGGCCCAGAGAGCCAAATCCATGAAGTTCAAGGATGGTTACATGATTTCTTCTGGCCAACCAGTGAAGGATTACATTGACTCTGCAGTGAGACATGTGCTTCTCAGACAGGTTTTTGCTTCTATTCTTCATAGATCCCATATAGAAGTTCATTTTCATTTATCTTTTTCCTGCTCGGTGGGTAATGATTTATTTTGTTTTATTATGTAGTGATTGTGCTAATCAATTTTTGTCTTTCTTTCAGGGTGTTCTCGGTATCAAAGTCAAGATCATGCTTGATTGGGATCCTAAAGGGAAGCAGGGGCCCAAAACTCCCCTCCCTGATATTGTCACTATCCACACTCCAAAGGAGGAGGAAGATTACATCCGGCCTGCTGCTGTTCTCACAAATGATATTGAGGTTCCTGTGGCTTGAAATGTTTTGACTGCCCTGGATTAGTGGTTCATAGTACCTGAGTGCTAGTTTTGTTTTTGCATGCAATATTTGAAGTCAAAGACGTGAGTTTAAAATTTTCTAGTTTATCTGTTCAAGAAATTGTTAACTCCAGTTACGATTTTTAAGCATATATCGTTCTTTCTTTTATTGCTACTGAAGTAGTTCGAATTTTGGGTTTCTGTTGCGACTGTTATTGATTGTGGTTTGCCCCCTCCCTAAACACGAGTAAAGATCCTTTCCATTTCTTTCGAGAAATGGAGGATTCCATTATTATAGTTTTGGGTGTATTAAACACATTTCTAAAATAGATGATATTTATTAGGTTTTTATGGGTTCTATATCCCCAAAACTATAGTAATAGAATTTTAGAAATAGAGAGGATCTTTATTACTCTTTAAACACTAGGTTTGTTAAAACAATATCTGCTACTGACGTATTAGATAAAAATTGTTACAGTTGTCTTTTCAAAAAATTGATTTGATTTTTGCTTTAACTGCAGATTTCTCCCTTCTAGTCTCTTTTGGACGTCATTCACTTGTTTTTATTTTATGATCATTTTATTTATGTTGTAAATTTCTATTAAATTTGTAATTTTACTCTAGCATCAAGCTACATTTTCGTGAAAACAACGAGTTTGAAATTATTTAGAATGTGTTAGCAAAAACTGGGAAAAATAGTTATGCTGTATGGTTGATTATTATAATAATCGATTATAATTAATTTTTTTTTTCTTTTTGTTTGGGTATGTTTGTTGAAAAATGATTTGAAGATCTATTTTATTTGGGTGGTACAAAAAAATCATTTTTACATTAGGAAATTATTAAAAAGGATATGAAATTATTTATATAATTTAATAATATTTATTTGGAAGTTGTTGTAAGGATAAATAAAGAAGAGAGTTTTAAAAATGAAAAATAATTAAATCATAAATAATTTTATGTTAAAATAAATTAGATGGTATATAACATATTTTTCTCTTTCAAAAAGGCTTTTTTATAAAATTAAACAATGTGAAATAAGAAAATTATTTCAAAAACATGTTTTTTCATCTAAAATAGTTGAGATATCCAAACAATCTAGTTTTTTTGTAGCATGCTCTAAACAGGTTGCTAATATAATCAACAAAAACGCTATTTACATGTATCGATGAAATCTATGCCGTTGGTTTATCACGTTACCTAAGAATAACATCGAATGATACGGAACGTTTTTCTTTATAAAATTGTTTTAGAAGTTTTTGAACGTATTTTACGCTTACTTTTATTTTACGGTATGTGGTTGTTAGTAATGTTGGCGTTATTTCAGATATCTCTCATTTGCGTTTGGACTAGTGTGGAATAGGGATAATATGATTGTGTCTTTTTTTGTATTGGTTATTTCAGTTTGCTTGTAGCTGTTTTAGGCTTTTAGCTTGTGAGTAGATAGTCCAGTGTACTTCCTTTTGCAAATTTAAGTTTTAATTATTTTACAGATTTCGAAATTATTTAAGAATTTTTAAATAGATTCATTAAAAGCGAAAATTTATTATTGGGTTCCTGAACTTTTAATAATTTATTGTATTTTAAATGTTTGTAATTAAATTCTTAAATTTGTATATAATTTGTAGTTAGCTTCTTAGGATTGCAGTCCAACCTTACAATTAGAATATCCTATAAATTTTTTTGTTCCAATTATAAATTTTTAAAATATATGGATCTATTTAAAGATTTCTAAATAGTCAGTTTTCAAGGGACTTAATTACCACAACAGTAAAGGCTTGCAAGTTGTCATATCCTAGGGGTTTAATTATAAATTAATTACAAATTTAGGAAACCAATTATATATTATGGATCTAATCACTAATTATTTATAAGTTTGGAGGCTTGATTATAAATTTTTAAAGTATATAAATCTATTTAAAAATTCTTAAACCGTTGAGGACATGTAAATTCATCAGTTAGTTTTCAATTCAGTTTTCAATCCAGTTTTATATTCTTTATGATTTGATGTCGTGGTCTATAAAGAAAGGTTGAATAAAAAACGGTCGCTACATCAACTGTTCCACCAAATTTCCCATTCCCCGTTCCCACAACGTCATAGACTAGACCACCTTCCTCCACTGCCTTATCCCGACAGGAAGGGCTAAAACCCCATTATGGTGAATGGATAACATCATTTTTCATGGGTGATGATATAATCTCGTTATGATGATTTGGTGATTTAGTTTTAGCCTCTTAATTTTCTTCATCTCTACTTTTACGTTTTATTATGTTGTTAATATTTCTAATTACTTGATTGCTAATTAAATTATTTGCTAATCATAATGAGAACGAAAGAAGATTTATATATTTAGGGTATTGAGATAAAATTATAGAATCAATATGGATAGAAATGTATTATGTACTCCATGTAACCTTTCATAAAGAATCATAGGTATCAAAGAATTTACTCTCAATTAGATCGCTTAGACATATGATGAATTAGTTATTAAGGGATATTCTCTTTGATGCTCAACAGAAACCAATAGGAAAACTAGGATTCATAGTTAACAAAAGAGGATGATAGAAAATTAGGAGGATAGTAACGATTGACCCAAATCGAGGTAACGATTAATGACGGTGAAATTTGATCTCTAGAATTTTTTTATTGACTGTTTACCTCTTAATATTGTTTTTAATTGCCCTTTCAATTTCTTTCTTAATTACTTAATTGCATAGCTAATTATATTATAACCAATTTTGTTAATTGATTTACGATTCTCGTAGGAACGGCATCTTTTCCCATTTCTTTATTGCTTGTCAACGATACACCCACAACAAAAACTCACTCCACTATAATAGGTACGATAGCCATGAGGGTAAAATATTTTTCTACTCATTACACTTATCTTATACCCTCACCTACTTAAATATTGAAGTATTCTTTTTTCAACTCACCACTTTAACGTACTCAAACTTCAATACTCGGTTAAAGACCAAAAATTTCAAGCAAGTTGCGTAGTCTAAAAAGCCCACGCTTAACATTGAACATTAAAATAATAAGAACTATTATCTTTTTGGAGGGTAAAATAAACGTAGAGCCGTCTTTCTTTCTTAATCTTCACTTTATTCCTCTCTTTCTTCTTCCTCATCCATCTGAGGGATGATTTTGGGCCATTTTTTTGACTTGGAATCATCATTCTACATCATTTTTTCTCTCTTTTTATCTAAAAAGAGGTTTTTTCACATAGATCTGATTTTTCTTTCATGTTTTTTCATGATTTCGTCTTCTGAGTATGACATTGTTTGGTTCTCGTCTTATTGTGGTGTTCATTTGGTTCAGATTGGCAGATTAGCTTCGATCTATTACAGATTCAATCAAGACTTGGACGTTAACGTTACAAATCCGGAGGCATGGATATTCCGGTCACTTTGATTTTGTCATATTTGTAAGCATTTTGTCGTTCTATGCTATTAACCTGGATGCTGTGAGTTTATTCGCAGATTCATCCTTTTCGATTTTTAGCGATATTGAATTTGTGTTATTTTTGATGTATTTTATCAATTTGAATGAATGGATATCTTTTTTAGTCAACAAAAAAAAAACATTGAACATGTTCTCGTTGTTGTCTAGTACACCTTTCTTTCATTTAAAATTGGAAATATCTAATATATTTAAAAAGAAAAGGAAAGAATAATCTCTTGCTCAAGAACGAGAATAATCTCGATCGTATAAAAAAAGATGTAATATGACTAATATTTGTTGATATCTATTTAGACATAATTGCACATTTGGTCCTTTTTTATTGATCATGTACGATTGTGATCCTTCTGATTTTTTTAGTACATTTGGTCTCCTTATTTCTTCAATGTTGCAAATTCGGTCCTTCAATTCGATGTCCGTCAATTTTTCAATAATCAATAGATAGGTTTCATTGTTTTAAGTACATAGAACCTTTTGTTGAGTTTATGTGATTAAGGACCATGTGATAGAACAAAAAAAAGGTCTCATAAAAGAGGAACAAACACAATAAATGACATAGAGAAAATATTGAATCATGTTGAAACAGAGAGGTAGAGGAGGGAGAAGCTCAACCGGAAGTTCTATGCGCTTAAAGCAGTGGTTCCTCTCTATTGATCATTGAAAAATTGACGGATATCGGACTGAAAGACCGAATTTGCAACATTGAAAAAGTAAAGGACCAAATGTGTTCAAAAAAATCATAGGGACCAAAATCGTACATGACCAATAATAAGGGGACCAAAAATATAATTAAACCTTATTTTTAATTATTTTACGTTGAAAGAAAAGGAAAAGGAAAAAAAAAAAAAAACAGGGATACCTTTTCGCTACTGGCATCTAATGACATACAAAGTTCAATCTTAGTGTGTGTTTGGATCAACTGTGAAAATTCGATTATTTCAATAATTGATTATATGGATAATCGATTATTGTTATAATTGATTATAATAGAATCAGTTTTATGTTTGGATGTGTTTGCTGAAAAGCGATTATAAGATAATCTATTTCGTTTGGGTTGTGTAAAAAAATCACTTTATATAGTTAATTACTAAAAAGGGTATGAAATTATTTGTATAATTTAATAATATTTATTTGATAGTTAGTTTTATAGGGGTGAAATAGGAAGAATGTTATTGGTTTCAAAATAATCTAATAGCTTTTTAAATAAGCTTCAAACTTTTAGCTTATCTAAAAACAACTTTTTTCTCATAAAAACAGCTATTTTGAAATTTAATCAGTTTATCCAAACATACCAGCTTCTACTGAAAAATAGTTTTTACCATAAAAAATAGCTGTTTGGGCAAGATTTAATCTTACCCAAACACGCTCTTATTCACCTCCCCCAATCCCTTTCACTTGCAAGGAGCATTGGGCATTGGAAACTCCTTAACAAGTACCCAAAAAATATACGTCAACGAAGATTTGTATAGTTGGTAAAGCTACGACTTATATCTCACAAGAACGTGAGTTCGAATCCCGCTGTCGATGTGAGGGTCTCGTTGGTGGATAATTTGTAAGTACCTCTTTAAGCGCTCTTTGAATAGTGAGGTTTGCATTGAGCCTAATGAATCCTCGAGACCCAACTAACTTAAACTTTTTATTACAAAACAAAAAAAAACTAAAAATATATAAACATGTATAGTTATGGTAAGGTTATTGAAGCTAATTATATTTTTATTAACAAAATAATTTAATTTTTTTCCGAGCAGTAATTGAGATTTAATGACATAAATAAAGTGAAACGTTAAATTTAAGAATCCATATTCAAAACATTTTAAGTGAAAGGCATAAAAAATTCATTTATTCTATTTTTAGAATATCAATAAATCTTTTTTTTGGTAACAAAAATAGTAGGAAGTGAACTACCATTTTAGGGCCTGGAGCAACATGGGTTAGATCTCTCCCCAAGGGATTTATTTTGCATAAGATACGGATCGAATTGAAAAACTCTCACTAAAAAATATCTTTATACACATTTATCCACCTTATAAATTTAACATATTTCCATTAGTCCAACCCCCTTCGGGTGAATATCAATAAATCTTTATTCAAACAATTTGTGCTTGTCAAATCATTTTAAAGGATTTTCACCTTTTTTCTTATTATTTTGGTTTAAAACTTTTGTAACGTATTAAAGTTCACAGTGCGTATAACTGAAATCTAGTCTATGTTAAAAGACCCATATAATTGATTACCAAAAAAAAAAAGACATATAATTAAGAAGGATTTCCTGATATGCACAGTAAGTATTAAAGTTTTTTATACTGTTAATCGATTATAAATTTTTATATTATTAAAAATGTTTGTCTTTTATCATAATTATTTTAAAAGTCACACATATGATGATTTGTGATTGATTGACTGTGTAAAAAATTTCCACTAATAATGTATCAAAATCAAACTCAATTAAGAAAATTACAAAGTTGAGTCTTGTTAATTTTACTTATATGAGTGAAGATCCTCTCCATTACTATAGTTTTGGAGTGTATAGAGAATATTAGATTCCACTTAATGTCACGTTATCATGTTTATTTTTTCAAAAGCATAGTAATGTACCTCTTCATTTCTCACATGTACCTCTCCATTTCTAATTAGAAATGGAGATGGTCTTTTCCCCTCTCACATACAAGAAGCATTTGACATTGACCACTCTCTAACAAGTATTTTTTTTTTTGTGCACAAGGATATTCCTAAGTTAATAGCCGTAAACTAATCCCTTTCGAGGCGTATAGATCATCGATGTGAATTTTGTTTCTCCTAACAAAATCTTTTTTCATAAACATGACATGAATCAAACCTCTAATGACATGTTTAAGAAATCCCAACTATTTATCAAGTGTGGTGGAACTTATTGGTTCCTTAACAAGTATTCTAATTACACTTAGTAACAAAAACAGGAATGTATAATTATGGCAAGGTTATTGATTCTAATTATATTTTCATTAACTATATAATTTAATTATTTCTAGAGCATTAAATGATAATTAATTACATAATTAAATAGAAACATTGAATTTAAGAATCCATATTCAAAACCACCGTAAGTTTTTATTTTTGTAAGCCTCAACCACCGTAAGTGAAAGACATAAAAAATTCATTTATTATTTGGATTTAATTAGTATGCATCGTCGGTGTGAAAATTTTTTACACTGTCAATCAATCATAGACTACCACATTGTTAAAAATATTTAACTCTTATTATAACAATCCAAAAAGTCACGCATCAGTGATTTGTGATTGGTTGACAGTTTAAAAAACGTTACACTGACGATATATCAAAATCAATCTCTTATTTTTTATAGTAGAAAATTAATACTACCTTTATTCAAAAATGTTCTTATCAACTCCTTTTATGGATTTTTTGGGATTACAAAATTATTCATACTTGCAGATATGGTTTAGTTCGGGTAGCTTAATAGGTACCTCGGGTAAAATAAATAGATTTTTTCTCTACCCGCTTATTAATGTGACATGACGGGTATTAAGATACTCGTGCCCGCGGGTACCCGATATATGAATATACTTAAATACTCCGTAAATTATATAAAGAAATGTCGCCCTACTTTAAGCCTATGAAAAAATTTAACTATGTTGATTAATGTGTTGATTATATCATTAAATTTCAATTTAGGTGTTTTTAATAATTCAGGGCAATATTGTTACTCTTATTAAGTGACTCGTTTGTATAGAGAAACAGCTCTGCAGTAATTAATAGACATCCATGGATACCCACAAATATTAATAAAATCCGTTTGAAACCCGATCAAAGGATACCCGTATGGGTACGAGGCGAATTTTCATTTGACGGGACGAGTGACGAGGGATTACTATCCGTGCTCACCCCACCGAATTGCCATACCTAGATTTTTTTACTTTTTTACTATTTTGGGTCCACAATACTTATTATATAAACCCGTTCTGTGTTACGTGACCCATTCATCTACCAAAACCCTAAATATATTTTCGTTTTGTTCTACCTCTGTCGCTCTCACTTGCAAGTGACATCGGGTTTTCTTTGTTGAGAAAGAATGAAGGATAGATGATGAATTTTGTCGTTATGAGATCCTTGCTAAGAGTGTTCCCAACATTCCAAAATGGGAACACCCAACTTTACCAAAATGAAGGAGCTGGCCATGCGCAGGAGCTTGACCAACTTGAAGAGATTAATCAAAATGTTGATGGTGGCCATAATGTCATCAAACTTGTGGCCAATCTCAGGTTCATGAATGAGATTGAATCAGAGGTCAAATCTTGTTTGGCATTGAATTGGTACAATTTTATTTCACCTTTATCTTTTTTGTATGCATTGTCAGGTTTTAATTTGCGATTGTGGCTATAGTTACGTTGTATTTCCTGTTATTACGGATAATTGTGAAAAATGCAGTCGATGTGTCCGCAATTGCTGCCACGATGTGGTTGCAAAGACTATCAAAATCAGAAGGTTGCGACCTCAATTGCCGTTGCGGACCTTCTTTTAAAACATTGATGCATTTTTTCAATCTATCCAATTTATATCCGAATTTTATTTGATCTAATCATGATTATTTTTGGCCTCTCTTAGTGTGGACCATGAAGTGATAAGTGAGATCCAATACCTAACAATTCTTGATCGCAAGCTGTTTGGAAAGGTTTGTTTTGTCATCGAATTTTGTGTTACCATTTATTTATGACTGAAAAATATAAATTGCCTATTTATTCTACCGTGAATTAATTTTTTTATTCTTTTGATTAGTACAAAAAGTTAAAATTTTATTATTTGATATAACTTTTTTTTTACAGCAATATCATATTGTTTTGTTTATATTTTTTAGGGGTGTAAGCAGATCCGAACCGATCCACGAATCCGATGGTTCCGAACCGATCTGAACAAACGTTGGCGGTTTGGATCGGTTCATTAGATCTAAATCGAATTTTAAATCCCGAAATCGAAGGTATTCAGTTTTGGATATCAGATCCAAAAAATTTGAAGCTGTCCAATCTGAATCAGATCGATGACCTAATAAAATAAAATATTGTTATTAATTTTATTATAATAATATTATTTTTACTAAAAACTATTATATTATTCCTAAAGTCTAAAAAACTAAAACTTTTTGTCTTTTCGCTTGAAGCTTGAAACTTGAAACCCTCGTCACTCCAGACCTTCCCGCACCCTAAAGTCTTGACTTATGTTTATGGATGTATATTGTAGTGCCATTCATATGATCATGTTGTTTTTATTAAATCTTGTTTTACATAGGAGATTTACTCATGTTACATTACATGATTGTAATAAATAGTTGTTCCCATTTAATCACATTTAGTGTATTATGAATTTTCTAGTGCACGTAAATTTGTTACTAGTGTTAATTTTTCTGGAAATATATTATTAGTTTTTAAATTTTTCAGATTTTTTAATTTTTTTACTATTTTTTTGAAAATTAAATTAAATTAAAAAATAAGCTTATTCGATGATCCGATCTAACTCAACTTTAATTGGATTGGTTCGATTCAATCCAATCAATTTTTTTTACAAAATCTGATTCAATCCAATCAATTTTAATTTGATCGAATATTGAATTATTCCAAATAAGGTTGAATTCGATCCGATTATAATCCTAATATTTTCGTCTGCATGTCTAGAAGAAAATTGTTTAAATAAACTTTTCCGAAAAATTAAGACCTATAGTGTAGGGAGTGACTCAGTGACACAATAAACCGTCTTACTATATATATATATATATATATATACTTTATTCGTCAGGTAAATTATGTACGCTGTCATTATCATCATATATACAAGCTCAAACCTATCTTAGTTAAATCACTGTCAATCTTACAAATACAGAAATAAACTCGACGCCAATAATTTAAGCTCTCAAAGAATTATGCTAATTAACTGAACATAACATATATTTTCTCTTTTTTATGCAGGCTCTGGTGATTGATGGGCATTTGGAAGCAACATCAATGGATGAGTTCATTTACCATCCTGCTCTATTAGTACATGATGAGTACGCATAAATTTCTGATTGTCTATGTTTTAGTTGTTTTATTCATGTTAATAAGTATTTGTAGTTATTAATATTTTCTAACCAATATTTATATATAATGCTAATCCTCTGTTCTGTTTTCACCCAGAGCAGACCCAAAACTGAATTTATCATGGGAGGCGGTGGAGGGTCCACTACAAGAGAGGTATTAAATCACAAAGACATTGAGAAAGTGATCATATGTTATATTGACATTGTAAGTTGTTGATACAGACCGTAAGGCATATTGTTAACTAATTATATAGATTTGAATGAAAAAAATCTCTATGGCATTGTTGATATGATTTGAATGGGCTTAATTACAAAATTTGTAAGTTTGTGCCGTTCCTTAATTTAAAACAAATTAAACAGAGAATCTTACAATAGTTGTTTCTTATATACAGACTGGTTCTGCGGGGATTTTATCTCATAGAGATGTCTTCTCAAAGATATACAACACCCTAAAGCAAGTTTTCACTCGTAAGCAAAAATTTCCCTCAAACTCTAGCCACGAGTGATGCATATTGCTCTCCAATGTGTGATTTTGATTATTGGTTAATTGGTGACCATTTTTCTTTTCACTCTTTTGCAGATGTGGTTGTATACACAACTCAGATGCCTTCCTATCGAGATTCATGTGGATTGATTATGGTGAGATTAAGAACAAATATTTACAAAACAACTTTTTTTTGTAAAGGACAAAACTTAGTGTTGTTCTGTAAGTGCTTGTCGTGCTATTTTTCAATGATAATATGACTTATAAATAGGTAAAATAGGTTGATTGGTCCTATACATTTATTTAAATTTTCACATCGGTCTCATAAGTTCTATTTTTTTTCAAATTGGATCTACACGTTATATTCTGTTTCCACATTAGTCATTTCCGTCAATTTCGACTCAGATTTGACCTGATGTGGTTATGATATTTGTTCTACACGTGACTTTTAATCTGACGTCATAAGATTGAAATGATGGAAAGAACTAACGTGAAAACAAATCATAACGTGTATGACCAATTTGAAAAAAATAAAACTTATGAGACCGATATGAAAATTTAAATAAACGTATAGAATCAATCAACCTATTTTGCCTATATAATAACTATTAATATTTATTACACGTTATATTTTTATTAATGAATTATTACACATGTATTCTTTTAATTGAAAAATAGAACCACAAGTATGCACAAAAGTTTTGCCAATTTGGAAATAGCACATGCTTCTTCCATCCCTTCCAACCATATTGCATATGTTAAAGTAAAAAGGAAAGAATTGAATAGAATAGAAAAAACCCTCAACTTCATCCTCCAGAATATAGGTACTGGACACAACACATCAACTCTTACAGCTAATGAATTATGAAATACACATAGGAATCGGAAATATTAGTCCTTGGGTACTAAATTAATTTGTCCGATGCCTATATTCTCAGGTACGAATTTGAGAGTTTATTCAATAGAATAATTTGAATAGCAAAGAGTGAAACTCTGAAAAAATAATTAATTGGTAGATAAAT
Source organism: Ammopiptanthus mongolicus (assembly GCA_039655645.1). NCBI lineage: Eukaryota > Viridiplantae > Streptophyta > Magnoliopsida > Fabales > Fabaceae > Ammopiptanthus > Ammopiptanthus mongolicus. Next base: position 89,240,380 of record CM077345.1, read on the forward strand.
GTGAATCGTGCTTTGATTCATGACTAGATTGATTTATTCTTTGTTAGTTATTACTAACCTTGATTAGCTAATAGTTAACTAATGTGTGCAATATTTCATTTGTACATTTAAATGTATCAGGCTTCAGATGAACCCATCAATTTTGATTCTGAGCAACTTAATAACAGGATTGGTGAAAGAATCAAGGGCGAGTTACACTATCTCGATGGAGATTTTATTGCAGCATCCACCGTCTTGAACAAGATCTTGAAAACATCGTAAGTCATAATATGAATTTCAGGGCATCAAATGCATATTTTCTATCTTTGTTTCCTTAATCAATGTCCTTTGAACACTGGTTAGCATTTCCTTTTGAATTTATATGAATTTCAAGATTCATCAATATGAATTTAATGGGTTCGAAAATATATTAAGTGGATCCCTTATTTTGTTGTAGGCTTATGAACGAGGAACATGTAATTAAAGAAGAAAATGTGGGATTTGTCATTTGTTCATGGACGGGGAGCTCAGAGTAACGCGTAGCCTCCAAAAGCTCTCTATTACCCATGCATAAATGGATCTATTACCCATTTGAAGCTCTCTATTAAATATATGATCTCTCTCTCTTCCTTTGCCGAGAAAGAGTGCAGAAGAGAAGACGAACTTTGCCGTTATGAAATCTTCGCTAAGAGTGTTCATGATTTTTATGTTCCTAGCCTTTCAAAATGGGAACGCCTAGCTTTATCAAAATGGAGGAGGTGGCCATGAGGAGGAGCATGACCAACTTGAAATGATTAACCAAACTATTGATGGTGGCATAATGTCATCCAACCTGTGGCCATTCTCCGTGATGTATGGCTCAATGCAGAAATCGAACCAAACGTCAAATCGTGTTTGACATTGAGTAGGTACAATTTCACTTCAGCTTTCTCTTTTTAAATGCTTTGGTTCAATCCATCCAATTTATATCGGAAATTTATTTGATCTCATCATGGTTTTTTTTGCCTCACTTAATGTGGAGTATGAAGTGACAAGTGAGATCCAATACCTAAGTATATATTCTTGCTATCAACCCGTTTTAAAAGGTTTGTTTTCTTCGTGAATTTTGTGTGATGATGTATTTATGATGAAAATTATAACTTGCCTATTTTTTTCTATCGTGAATTATTTTTTTAGTTCTTTTGATTAATAACAAAAAGTTAAAATTTCATTATTTTTTCTAATTTTTTTGACATCGATACCATATTTTTATATAGTAACCGTGTGTGTATACAAGCCTTCTTTGAGGTTGTATATATGATGATACAGACAGTGTGCACATTTTACCTGATTGCTATATATATATATATATATATATAACCATTTATACAGAATGGTAAAAGGGCCCTTCTATGATCGCTGATCATAAAAATCAAAATGATATATATATATATATACGGTATTGATGTCAACAAAGTTATAACAAATAATACAACTTTAACTTTTTTGTACTTCAGTCAAAAAAAAAAAACTTTTTTATACTAATCAAAAGAACTAAAAATAATTCACAGTAGAACAAATAGGCAAGTTATATTTTTGTATCATAAATACATGGTAATACAAAATTCACTAACAAACAAACCTTTCCAAACCGCTTGGTATAAGAATAGTTAGGTATTGGATCTCACTTATCACTTCATACTCCCCACTAAGTGAGACCAAAAAAATCATGACGAGATCAAATAAAATTTTGATATACATGGGATAGATTTAACAAATGCATATAAAGTGAGACAATTGAAGTGAAATTGTACCTGCTAAATGCCGAACACGATTTGACATCTGGTTCGATCTCTTCCTTGAATGAGACATCAGAGATTGGCCACAAATTGGATGACATTATGGCAACATCGACATTTTGGTTAATCTCTTCAAGCGAGCCATGTTCCTCCTCATGGCCACCTCCTCCATTTTGATGAAGTTGGGCCTTCCGATTTTGGAATGCTGGGAACATAAAAATCATGAATACTCTTAGCAATGATCTCATAGCGGCAAAGTTCATCATCTCTTCCTTACACTCTATGAAAACTATTGAGAGATAGGAGTGATGATTAACGGAAGAAAGTTGTGTCGTGATAGAAACCACTGCCTTATTAAGAAGTGCACCTGATATTAAATTTCTATGGATAGGAGACACATACAACACTTATTTCAAAGCTAATGTTTTTCTATAAGGCAATTTGAGGAGATTTCTCCCTTTACCAAGTACTCTAGCAATAACAGAATTGCCCATGTAAACAATATTTCCATCTGCAGAGTACTCTTCAAAGTCCTGAAACAACTCCTTGTTGGCATTTGTTGTGATGATTTTGGTTTTCTGAATTCTGTTATCTTGTCATTTGTTGTGTACCCGCTACTTCCTTGTTACTTGTTTCTTCCTTGCTACTTCTGAAATTGGTTTATGATGGAAGTGCCACCGGATTCAATTAGATTAGCATTTAATCTACTCTGTTTCCTTGATGCTCACGGCCAAGAGAGAACAAAGATGATCTTAATGCTTCGTTCTAGTTTGCTCACGGTTTGAAGATCTTGATTCTTGAGTGAGTTATATAATGTTTGATCTTTAAAGTAGATGATGAAGTGTTTGTAGAGAGTGAATTGATGGAGAGAACCGAATGGATCTTTTAAGAGAAAAAAGGAAGAAATGAAAAACTTATACACTATCAACTAAGCATTAATACATTATACACTATAAATAACTTACAATTTTGGGGATGGGACATTTCTCGAGAATTTGCTCTCTATTCTGTGTTGCTTCTTCACTTCCAAATTGATATTCCCTCTTTTCAATTTGCAAAAACCGCTTCACGTGGCTCCTGATGCTATTTCAATTTGAAGTAATTAACTCTTCACGTCGGTCCCTCCGTGATTCAAGATAATAGTAGTATTGAGTTATACAATAAATCCCTATAAAAGTCATCAACATTGGAGAAAGCATGGAGCTATATAATCAGTGTTGATAGTCATATTGTCTACAAAATGATCTTTATTTTTGACAAAAAACTTTGCTTAATCAAAACTAAATCAGCGTTTTTATTTTAGGACATATTATATATAATTGTGCAACGACGTTTGAAAGGACATAAACAATATTATAGAGCAAAACAAACATCACAAACATAGATCCTATCATCGAGCAAAATAACAAAACCTATAAGGCTAGCTAATTTTGAATACACCGTGCAAGAGAACTCAAAACATCTTTTTTGGTGTTCTTTTATTTTTAGTTTTGTTGATTTTTTTGGTTTACAAAGAGGGTTGATTTCTAATTTTATTCAGGCTTAAACACCATTAAAAAGTTCAACTAAAACTTAAGTTTACCCTCCAACTAAAAATTATCATTTTCATTTTTCTTAGAAACATTCCTATTAATCCAGAAATGAGATCCAAAAAATCTCTTTTCTTATCGGAAGTTACTTTTTGCACTACAAAAATCTTTAATATATCACTAATCTCAATTTTTTTTTGCTTTTTTCCTAAAATACTCCTATCAGATATCTCCCTCCTATTTTCTTTCTCATAAAGGACCACAACTCCTCCCCCCCCAAAAAACTCTTACTCCTCACGCAAAAATCTTCATCCCTTTCCACCTCTTCGCTAGTGTAGTTGCAGTGTTGTTGGTTTCTTCTTATGCTCTTCTTCTTCGTTGGTTCATCATCAGGTACGTTTCAATCTTTATTTTTTTTTTTCAATTTTTTCGTGCTTACCGGAATTAAGTTTTCAGAATGTAAATGCGTACAACAATGAAAACTTAATTCCGGAATACCAAGCCACCTGAAATTTTTTTGCTACCGGAAACTTAATTCCGGAACATCGTATGACTTATTCCGGAAATTTAATTCCGAAAGCTATTTAGAATTGTCTATGGAAACATGTTTCCGGATTCATATTTCAAGTAGTCACAAAAATATATGCATTCCGGAAATATCACTACAAGAAATTTTTCATTCAGTGACAGGCAAAATTTGTCACTATATGTTTAAAATCCGTATGTATATATAAAATTTACATTCACCTACGGTCGTTCCAACCGTCCATTATAGGTGACGAATAACAACGGGAAATAACTATCACTATAGGTTTTACCTACGATCCACATACATTAACCTACAGTTGTATTTGACTGTCAATAGGCTTTACCTACGATCCATCCACCTTTACCTGTGGTTTGACTAACACTAATACCTATACCTACAGTTTTAACGACTGTCACTAAAAGTGTCCGTAGGTATATGAAAAATTTGTTGTAGTGTATGTTCCCGGAAGTAACAAAATTGTATGGCAAAATAGGTAGATTGGTCCTATAGGTTTATTTAATTTTTCACATCGGTCCCATATGTTTTTTTTCTCTTCAAAATGGTCCTATACGTTTCATTTCGTTTTCACGTTAGTCCTTTCCGTCAAATTCGACCTAACGCCGTCAAATAAAAAGACACGTGTCGCACTAATATCGTGCCATGTCAGTTCAAAACTAACGGCGTTAGGTCAAAATTGACGGAAAAGACTAACGTGAAAACAAAATGAAACGTATAGGACCATTTTGAAAAAAAAAAAAAAAACATATGGGACCGATGTGAAAAATTAAATAAACGTATAGGACTAATCTACCTATTTTGCAAAATTGTATTCCGGATCCTTATTTCCAGTAGTGTGTACAAAGAATTCCGAAAACTTATTTCCAGGTAGTGAACAATTATGTTCTGGAAACTTAATTCCAGTATGATAAAAAAATTGCGTAACATCAAAGTTATGTACTTGATCAGCGACGAGAAAATATGAAAAATTTGTGGGAAATAATGTGTTCTGAAGATGCGTTCCCAATGAAATAAATCAAATATGAATTGAATGACTATAATTGAATTGAATTGAATGACTATTATTCAATTGAATTAATGAGTGAATGAGGGAGAAGAGAGAAATAATAACATGGAGTGAGAAGAAAAGGGTTTCTTGGGATGAATGGTGGTATAGAATTATGAAGAGGTTTTAGGGGGAAAATATTAAAAAAGAAAAGGGTATTTAGGGTATAAAAAAAATTTAAAATTTTTTTTGTGGTGTATTAAAGAATTTTGTGATACAAAAAGTTGCTACCTTAATTATATGAGATTATTAAAGCTGAGACCTAGCTTCAACAACTTTTTTTGGAGGTTACTTTTTGTACCACAAAATTCTTTGATACACCACAGAAAAAAATTTAAATTTTTTTTATATCCTAAATACCCTTTTCTTTTTTAATTTTTTCCCCCATAAAACCTCTTCATAATTCTATACCACCATCCATCCCAAGGAACCCTTTTCTTCCCACTCCATGTTATTATTTCTCTCTTCTCCCTCATTCAATTCAATTTTGAATTATATTCATTCAATTCAATTCATATTTGATTCAATTCATTGGGAATACATCTTCAGAACACATTATTTCTCACAAATTTTTCATCTTTTCTCGTCACTGATTAGGTACGTAACTTTGATGTTACGCAATTTTTTTATCATACCGGAAATAAGTTTCTGGAACATAATTGTTTCACCAACCGGAAATAAGTTTCCGGAATTCTTTGTACACATTACCGGAAATAAGAATCCGGAATAAAATTTTGTTACTTCCGGAAACATATTTCCGGAATGTATATATTTTTGTGACTACAAGAAATATGAATCCGGAATGCATATATAATTTTTTACCGGAAACATGTTTCCATAGACAATTATAAATAGCTTCCAGTAGCAAAAAAATTTCATGTGTTTTGGTATTCCGGAATTAAGTTTCCATTGTTGTACACATTTGTATTCTGGAAACTTAATTCCGGTCGGCATGAAAAAATTGAAAAAATAAAAATAAAGATTGAAACGTACCTCATGATGAACCAACGAAGAAGGAGAGCAGAAGAAGAAACCAACAACACTGCAATTATACCAACGAAAAGGAGGAAAGGGATGAGAATTTTCGCGTGAGGAGTAAGGGTTTTTTAGGGGAGGAGTTGGGGTTCTTTGTGAGAAGGAAAATAGGAAGGATATATTTGATAGGGGTATTTTAGAAAAAAGTAAAAAAAAAAAAAATTAAGATTAGTGGTGTATTAAAGATTTTTGTGATGTAAAAAGTAACCTCCTTTCTTATTTCCTATAAGCCCAAACTTATTCTGCTTACGCATTCGCTCAATGTTATGTTTTGCAGTTTTGCTTTCTTTCTTTTTTCTTTTGAAAAGGGGTTGCTTTTTACACCACAAATATTTTTAATGCACCACAAAAATTTTAAAAAATATTTAATATCCCCAAAATAACCCTCAATTATCTTCATACACTCCATAGCCTATAACCTATATATTCTAAAATACATCTTTTCCCTCTTCTTCCCTCTTTCCCTCTTCTCCCTCCTCACCTCATCCATTGAATAACTTCCCTTTCTTTATACTAAAAATGAAAAACAATTAAATAAATAGCTGTATTGAAAAGCCGTGGTTGCATGAATTCACCCACCGACACAACTTCGAATATCAGCAAACATCACACAATTAAAAAAAAGCAGTTATGAGCATGCTATTCGAATATGCTTCCATCTCGATTCATGTATCCATGCTTCATAAATTTCAGATAGAACCATAGAGAAAGAGAAAAGAGTATTAATATAAGTGCAACTGTACAACTACTATAGTGAAAGTGAAAACAAAAAGGACAAAAAAAGAAAGAAAAATTAAAAATTAAAAATAAAAAGACTTGAACAGAGAGAGAAACGGGAAAACTAAAAAGAAAAGAAAATGGACAGTGATTGGAGCTGAAGCTGAACGGAATTGAACCAATGAGAAAAAAATAACATATCAACCTGGAAGTTATTCAATGGGAGTGGGGGTGAGAAAGGAGAAGAGGGAAAGAGGAAGAAGAAGGGAAGGATGTATTTCATAATATAGGTTATGGGATATATGAAGATAGTTGGGAATATTTTGGGGTTATTAATTTGTTAAAAAAATTGCTGTGGTGTATTAAAAATATTTATGGTGTAAAAAATAACACTCCTTTTCAATATATTTTTTAGCCCAGAACGAAATTTGTCTAAAAAGGCTCGGGCACCCCATTCGCTTTTGAGCCCAATCTAGAAAGGACTCTCTTGTTTTTTTTTTATTTTTATGGGAGTTGCTTTTTACAGCCCCTCCTTTTTCTAATACAACACCTCCCTTTGTTTTAAAACTTTTTCCTACCCAAAACACCCTTCCTTTTTTTAATATTTCTTCCTAAATCCTTTTTACAACTCCCCACCATCCTATCTCCACTTTTTTCTTTCCAAAACCCTATTTTTATTCTGTACCAAAAAAAAAAAACCCTATTTTTATTATTTTCATGCCGAATGATGGCCACTTTTTGTTTTTGTTTTTGTTTTTTTTTTTTTGCAATTCTACCACAATTCAGTAAATATAAAACCGGAATAGGTAAACAGTAGATTACATATAGGCCTCTCAAGTCTTAGCTAGCATACAACAGAGTGCTGCTGTGAACGATTGCTTGAGTTTCAGATTTATAGGATACTGATATTGAGTGTATTCTGGAAGCTATATATCAAACATGAAACTAAATTATCAACTGTTGCACAATGTTTAGAAACCATGAATCTTGATATGCTCCTTCTTTAATATGCCAGCCTGCACAAGGAAAGGAGAAACATTCTTTCTTTGATCTCCCTGAAGTTGTATGACCTGTCCCAACTCAGGGTCCGGGACAACAGTACCATTTCACCAGACAATGATTTATCTATTTTCAATACAACCAATTGAATTAGATTTGTAGCTCTATTGTTCATTTCAATTTGCAATACACAGACACTGCCACACGAACATTATGGGCTGGCCAAGCAAGTCATCAAGGACAACCATGTGATGTCGCCGTATTCCGAATGCTTGAAATTATTTGCGGATATCACATTACATTTTCCAATTTTCCAATTATAAAAAAACGAATATCACATTTTTCTGATTGGTAAGACATAGGGGGTATTTTGAATAAAAAAACTTAAAAAAAGGGAGGAGTTGTGTTAGAAAAATAGGGACAGTATAAAGTAATGTCCTTTTTTTTTTTTTTTTCATAGAAGCAATACCTTTATTTGGGCCAACTAATTAGCCCATAAATCCCAAAACCAATTAAAAGCCTAACTACTATTGAAAATAGAAAAACAAAATAAAAACATTAAGGGCCTGTTTGATTTAATTTTGGTTTTTTGTTTTTGAAAACTATTTTGTAAATCAATTTAAAAAACTGTTTTAAGAAGAGAATTAAAAACAAAACCTGTTTGGTAATTTTATTTTCTAAAACTGTTTTAGAGATGAGAAAATGAAAAAACTTGTTTGGTAAACTTATTTTCAAAATATGTTTTGAAAATTAAAAAATAAAAAACTTGTTTAATACATATTTTTAAAATGGGATCAATTTCGAGTTTTTTTTATAATATCTCAATATTATTTTTTATGTTCTTATCTACGTCATCTTTTTAATTAAGTATCATTGAATAATATCTTGACAAAAAAGGATATATTTTTATAAAATTAATATATAATTCACTTTCTAAAGTAACATATATTGTAACAACATAATTAATAAAGTAAAAGCAATTAAAACAACGTTTGAATACCATGATAAAGTGATATATAATTCACTTCTAAAGAAACATATATAAAGCAACATGTAGAGATAAAGTCAAATAAAAGTTAAACTAATCTTTTGGTCCCTATATGTGATAATGATTTTGAATTTGGTCCATACATGTTATATGAATGTTATGTTTTATTTTAGATTATTATTTCATGGAATTAAATAAAAAATGTAATAATTTAAATTAAATAATAAAAGTTGTCAAATATTACAAAACTGCCATTAATGAAAAGTGACACTTTTCCTTGTTTTTTTAGTTTTTAAAACTGAAATGTAAAAGTGAGAAGGAAAATAACTTTTAGTTGTTCCAGTTTTTTAATTCCCAAAACTACAAAACAAAATCATATTTCAAAACTATTTCAGAAAACAGGGTTCATCAAACAAGTTTTTGAATTTTTAAATTTTTGAAAATGGAAAACAGTTTTTAAAAAGAGAATTCAAACAGGCCCTAAATAACATTCGATATCAGAAAATAAAAACAAAAGATTTTTGGTCCTTCAGACTTATGCAACGTGAAACAGAGAGGAAGAGGGAGGTCGAGACTGACGGAGCGAGGCGAAAGCGTCTGGGGTTGCTGTGCTCGCGTCTAGGGGTTGGGTTCTAGAAGGGTTTGTGGTGTTTTCATGGTCGGCCCTTAGGTAAAGCTGCTAAAGCAGCACCTTTAGGCTCCCAAAATGGTCTTAAATTTTGCATATATAAATATTAGTTTTAGGTCTTAATATTTGTATTAGTTATTAAAAGGCCTTACTCAAAAGGCCTCACGCGAAATATTTTTATAAGTTTTAAAAAAACCTTACCCAAAAATCTCTTTATGTCTCAATATATGTTGGGCCGCCTTGAGTGTTTTGTTATTTAGTTTTGGGGATAATGAATTTGAAACAGAAAAGGGGAAAATAACTGAAGAAGAAAGAAAGATATGTGGTGAGGAATGAGGATGAATGAAGAAGCGGAAATGGGAGAAACAGATGGTTTTGCTGAGGAAAGCTCTTACCAGTTCTTCTATTCTCCTCCCAGAAAACCGACCAAAAATTACTCTATAGTGATTTTCAGGTGAGTTTCCGCTGATGGTGGATGGAGAAGTGAGGGAAAGGAATGCAGTTTTTTTTTTTTTTTTGTTGAGAAACGAAAAGAACGCTTTATTTAGTCTCTAGAAACTAAGGCTATCTTTGATTCAAGAGAAAGGAAGGGAAGGGAAGGGATGAGAGTGGAAGGATTTTAATTAGATATTGTGTTTGGTTAAGATGAGGAGATGAGAGAAATTTTAATGAAGGAAGAATAACACTATTCATGTTTGGTTCATAACGGGAGGGGGAGATTTTAAAACTAATTTACTTTTGATATCCTTATACTTTGGGATTTCAAAATACATAAGTACGGATGTTTTAGGGCATGTTTGGTTTATCGTTGCAAACTTACGTTTGGGTCCAAAAGTACGTTTACGTTTACCCTAAAGGAACTCTATAAATACTTTGTCTCAAACATACATTTGGAATTTTTCAACGGTAAACCAAACATGCACTTAGTCAATACATTCAAAATGTTTTTAAATCCCTCCGCTTCAAATCCTCCATTATTGGAGAAAAGCCAAAATTGAGTGAGAAGAAATTTTATTTTCCTCCATCTCGATCTCCTTCCCTCCATCTCCATCAAATCAAACACTATGTGAGAGACCCTTTTTCCTTCTGTAAATTCTGTTATTGACTTCACGGACAGCTGGAGTTGTGCCAATTGAGATTAGTAAAAGCATTTGACTTAGCTAAGGTAAAAGCAATGTACGGGTGCTTTGGGAAAATGAAGAAAAGGCAAAGAAGAAGGAAGATGCATTTGGCTTATACATAAGAAAGAGAAACAAAAAAGAGAGTTACGTGGGAGTGAAACATAGAGGATAAAATATTTCTTTTTTATTTATTTAATTTAATATTCAGAAATTTTGTCTTTTTGCTTCTCCTTATTTCTTTGTTTAATTGGGTTTGGACTATGGGTTCACATGTCTTCAAGCAAGATCAAGTAGTTGGGCCAAGAGCATGAGTTTCTACTTTCTATTCATGCAAAAAAAAGTTATTATTTTTTATTATTTAAAAGGTATTATATTTATTTATTTATTTTTAAAACACTGACAAAATTAAATTCACAAATGGTGATTTCAATGATTTTCGTATGAAGGTCATGGTAGCTGATGAGTAAGAAAACAGGATTGTCTCCTATTGATGTTTCTCAATGGTGAGATTTTTCTGCCTCTGCTTGACTGTATTATGGTGTTTGTAGGTAAGAATGGAGTAGGTTTGAGTTGTATATGTGGGAAGAAAAATGGAGCTCTCTCTATGCTAGCTGTTGGTGAGGGAGAAAATGTGTTATTTGCTTCATATTCCCATTCTCATTCCATATTCTTGTAAGAGAATCTTCTTCGAAAGTGACTTTCACCTGATGAATCCTATTATCCTAACAGCTTCATATCCTAAAAATGATTGTTTTATAATTTATATGGAATGGGATTTGAAATCTTAACCTTATGCCTAAAGCTAGTCTTTTATACTAACTAGGCGAACTTGACTTTGTTGTTATATTACAATATATTAATATTATTTATGACTTAGTTATATACAATATTTAAAATTTATATATAGTTTGTTTGATTCTAATTTAGTTATTATTGATATGATTAAATAAAATTTGGATTAAAAAAAACTCAATTAAATTAGAAAATTTTTATACCATTTATATATTTTTTAACTGAATTTTTTATTAAAAATGTGTTAACTCAATTATTATTGATAGATCACTTTTATATATTTTTAACTCTGTCTTAATTATATTTTAAATTAGTAACATTTATTTTAATATATTATTATTTTAAATTTATATTGATATTTGAAGTTACAAAGAAATTATTTATTGATATATAAATTTATCTTTAGATTTGAAATATATCAATATATCCCATACCTTCTTTAAATATATTGATATATCTCAAGGTATGCTAGTACGGTAAGTAAAAAAAATTAGATGCGCGCCCATCACTGAATTAAAAAAAAAATGTTGTTATCTGGTCGCTGCATCGGTCGTCAAGTGATCCACTTTGGTTGACTATTAAATTTCACTCTTTAGCGACTTCATTAGCGACTGATGTCGTTACGACTAACTAGATCGGACGTTAATTCAGTCGCTAAAGGGAGGCTAGTGACCAAATTTTTAAAAGCCCTTTCTCAGTCGCTAAGACGTTTGCTATTAGCGACTGATAAGATTCGGTCGCAAATTTGGATTGGCATGCACTTTTCTTATAGTGTAATCTCATAAGTGCATTAGATTAATAACATCATTAATCACTAAATAATTAATTATCATAATTTATGATAATTAATTATGTGATTATCTTAGTGTATCCAATATGGATACTCTAGGTTTAGGTAAGAATTTCTTTTTTTTCCCTATAAAGGGGGTAGGTACATCAGAAACAAAAGACTAACTAACATCCCTAGGAAGAGCAACCCCCTAATATCCTCATCAAGGATCAACCGAAGTTTAGCAGGAACCTGCATCAACAAAGTACAAGAGAAAAGACCCTTACGATGCGTTTGATTAGCATTTAGGCATAGAATAAGGAGAACAACACATGATAATTATTTAAGTCACAATACAAATTTTTGTCCCGTATACTGTTTTGTGGACAATGAACAACACAAATAAAATAATGTAAAATTTACTTAAATATCCTTTATAATATATAACATTATTTAATATTATATTAAATAAATAAATGAATATTATATATAATATATGATATTATGTTATATATATATATATATATATATATATATATAACATTACATTACATTACGTAATTTACGTAGAGAGCAAGTAAAAAAAAAATGGATTAGTTGTAGTCACCTGTTTCTATCTCTTTCTATTTGCATTGTTTCTTTTTTTTTTTTTTTGTTTTTTTGGATAAAATAAATCAAAGGTGGGGAGTATAAGAAAAACTAATCTAATGATGATGGAATAAGTGACTGCAAAGTCACTGACCGCAACTAATTCAGGTCCGAGGAAGGGAGGGAGGGAGAGAGAGTAGTTAATGAGAAATAAGTGGGCACTTTTGTCTTTTTGATAGTTTGTTCTTAGAATAATTTTTTATCCCATAATTTGGTAAAAGACAAAAAATAAACTTTTGTGCTGTCCTTTATCATTTGTTTTGTGTTGTCCTATAAATATTTTGCAAATCAAACATAAAACATGTAGTCTTGTGATGTGATGTCCCTTAAAAAATTGCAGATCAAAGGATCCCTAATATTCTACTATTCTCATATCATAGGGTTTGACAGGTGTACATATATGATTTATGATTAATTAAATAATCAATATATGCTCATCTCACTTCATAAAAATAGAATAGTGTCTTTCTTGATATGCTATCATATATGGAGAATATTAAGTGACGGAGTACGTGGTTTGTTATTAGATTAAGATAAGTAAACATTAAACATTAGATCTTATGTGAATGATTAAGATTAATACATAGTATGTGACATTTTTAAATAATCATCTAACATCTAAATAACTTTTAATATTGATTATTCATTTCTTGTATAATTTAATGGTTAAGATTTTTTTCCTTTAAATTATGCCACCATATATGGAGAATATCAAGTGAAGGAGTGGTTTGTTATTAAATTAAGATAAGTAAACATTAAACATTAGATTTTATGTGAATGATTAAGATTAATACATAGTTTTGTCAACAAAAAAAAAAGATTAATACATAGTATGTGACATTTTTAAATAATCATCTAACATTTAAATAACTTTTAATATTGATTATTCATGTATAATTTAATATGGTTATATTTTTTCCTTGTACCTCGAAATAAACCGCTATACTTAGGCCCTGTTTGACATGTTCAATAAGCTAGCTTATAGTTTATTTGACTAGCTTATAAACTTGTTTGACCAAAGTAAAAGTGTTTGGTAAACAAGCTTATCTCATTAGCTTATAGCTTTTCTTCATAAGCTAATTTATTTAGCTTATAGCTTTATCAACTTTTTTCTCATTTTTACCCTTATTATTTTAAATAAATTTCTACCGTACCCAACCTCTATCTCATAAAATAAAATTTATATATAAAAAATCTTATAAACATGTTATTTCATTTATATTTCTTAATAAAAATATTTAAAAATAAATGAAATTAAAAAGGTTAATATTTTAATCATAAAGCTTTAATTAAAAATTAAAAAGAATTTATATAAAAAACATATTAACATATCCTTTTATGTCATTTATATTTATAAGTTAATTCAATAACTAATTTTACCAAACGTTTGAAATTCAATCAATTAGTTTTTTTAGCTATAAGCTAACTTATCAGCTATTTTTGTCAATCATAACCTTAATCGATATGCCCTCACACATATCTCTTTAAAAAAGTTCAAGTGACAATTTTTTTAGTAAAACATGGATTTTGAGATACTTCTAAGGAAACTAAAATAATAAGTTTTAAAAGGAAACGAAATATTTAATACATTTAAAATTTAAAAATGTTTATCTTTTATTTAAAACTTGCTATTTTAAAATGTCGGTTTAAAACGTCAGCGACCAAATTTATCGGTCGTTAAATTGGACATTTCCTGTAGTGTTTGGTTTCCTTAAAAAGTACCTTAATGACACTTGTTAGTAAAACCTCAAAGAAAAAGATAAGGTTTCTCTAAAGGGAGCTTGTTTCTAAAGTGAGTAAGTGAGGTGTACCAATCCTTGATTTGATAAAATGCATAAAGATCATATCTCAATTTATCAAATCAAGGCTGAATACACCATTGCTTGCTCACTTTAGAGACAAGCTCAATTTAGAGAAACTTTTTCCGGAAAAAATATGGAAATGTTAATCAATTCCCTTAGGCTATATGTGCTTGGATATTTAATATTGGGTGGATTGGAATGAAGTGATGAGATGGAATGGAACAAAGCTATTTATCATTGTTTGGATTTTTTTTATAAGCAAAAAGTGTATATAGGAGTACAAGGGATACTGAAACTCATATATAAGAACAAAAAGATAAAAAAGACAACTATATAAAAACATGTAATTTGTAAATAACCATAGTATCTCTAAAAGCACTACCTACAAACACCACCAAGCTCTTCCAATATACTTTGTTCTTGCAATTTGGATATTTTATTACGGAACGAAGTGAAATATTGGGAATAATAAGTTGGTTTCATATCATTTCATCACATACCTTCATTTTGGGAAGGAAGAAAAACTGGGGTATTACATAAAATGGAATTAAATCCATTCCGATAGGTCCCGTTACATTACATCCTATTTTAAACAATCCAAACAATAATATCATTCTATTCTATCTCACTCGATTCGATCTATTTTCATCAATCCAAAATATCTTAACGAATCAAAAGATGAAAAGATTTTAGGTGCATTTTTCGGTACTCTCAATAATTTTAGGGTAAAAGTTATTATGTCCAATCAGAATGATTCACCTAAATTAAATGAATCATATTAGTGGGTTAAGTCAAATGGTTCTCATCATCTGATTGGGTCATCTAAGCAGGATAAAGTTACCCTTGGGGTATTATAGAATTCAAGATTTTATTGAAAACTACAATTTTTGAATTTTTAATATATTAAATACATTACTTTTCAGTTAAATTACTCTTTTAGTCCCTCATTTGTTTTAATTTATTCAAGTTGATCCCTTTCTTGCCAAACGTTAAGCATTTTGGTCCTTTTTGTTAAGTTTCATTGTTAAGTTTTGACTAAATTACTCTTTTGGTCTCTCATTTGTTTTGATTTATTCAACTTGGTCCCTATATTTTATTCGACTTTGTCTCTCATTTGTTTTAATTTATTCAACTTGATCCCTAATTTATTTTAATTTATTCAACTTAGTGGTGAAACTTAACGAAAATGACTAAATTGCTTAACGTTTAACAAGTAAGGGACCTACTTGAATATTTTTAAAATAAAGGGACCAACTTGAATAAATTAAAAGAAATGAGAGACCAAAAGAGTAATTGTATAATTATTTTTGTATATTTGGTCTTTTAACCGATACCCTTAGTATAAACATGTATAGTTATTGCAAGGTTATTAATTCCGATTATATTTCTTTAATGAGGCAATTTAAATATTTTTAGAGCATTAAATGACAATTAATTGAAACATTGAATTTAATAACCTATATTCAAACCCATTGTAAATGAAAGGCATGAAAAATACATTTATTATTTTCTGCAGAATATTAAGACAACCTTAATTTGTTCAAACAATATGTGCTTACTAACGTCTATTCAAGGATTTTTACCCATTTTTATTATTATTTTGGTTTAAAACGTTTACAACCGTACGAAATATGATCTGTTTGTAGGACTTATATATTCATCAAAATCCCAAACAAAGTTTCAGTCTTGTTCTATTCATATCCTTCTCACTTATAGGAAGCATTGGATATTGTTTGCACAGAAAGAGTTAGAAAGCTAGAGATGACCAACTTTGCAGTAATGAGATCATTGGAGAGTGTTCATGATTTTTATGTTACCATTCCAAAATGGGAACGCCCAACTTCATCAAAATGGACCATCTGTTCAATACATTGAGAATTATATGAATAATAGTAACGGCCATGAGGAGGAGCATGACCACCAAGAAGAGAATAACCAAAATGTTGGTGACCGTGAAATCAGCGAAATGACTGTGGCCAATGTCCATGATGATTGGTTTGAGGAAAAGATCGAACCAGAAGTCAAATGGTGTTTGGCATTGAATAGGTATAATTTTACTTCATTTTTTTTATATGCATTCATACAATCTATCTTATATTTATATCCGAATTTTATTTGATCACAACATGATTTTATTTTTCTCTTTCAGTGTGGAGTATCAAGTGGCAAGTGAGATCCAACACGTAACTATTCTTGATACCAAGCGATTTGGAAAGGTTTGTTTTCTTGGTGAATTTTGTGTTACCAACTTATCATATATATTTATGATGAAAATTATAACTTGCCTGATTATTCTACCATGAATTACTTTATTTTTAATTCTTTTAATTAGTACAAAAATATTAAGACCTAGTGTTGGGAGTGACAGAATAAATAAAATTGGAGGTAACACTTGTTTAGTATTTTAATTTTTTAATATATGATGTTTTGATTAGTATGGACGTGAATTCATGAATTTGTTATTATGTTTTGTGGACCATTCTTTCATGGGTTTGGATCCTTTCGGCCGCTGCATCGTGTAGCAGTTCTTTTTACAACATATCGTATGCGATAAGTACATAAAGCTGCACCGCTCTTATATCTCACAACAATTATATTTTTCTCTCCACGCCTCACAGCCAGGGGTAGGCATGGATCGGGTTGGATGAGTTTTGATGCATTTAAAGACCCAATCCAATCAAATAAATATGGGTTGGGTTGGATCGGCAGTGTATTGCAGGATAATAGTGTTTCTCTTTCTCTCTTTCCCATCATCTTAGGCCGAGCTCAAATGGTCGGCTGTTGGACAATCTCCTAATGGACAATCCCTCAGGACACCGTGGTTGGTCGCGTGAGGGAGTATGTTGGAGCTTCTTGGGTGTGAAGAGTTCCCTAAGAGTGAGGGGAGGTCAACGAGTGTCTATCCCTCGACCACTTGTGGGAGTGGCATGCATCAATGGGCTAGAGCCCCCGTCGAGTCAGTCGTATTTAAGAGAAAGTGGGTGTCTCATCATCTTTTCCTTGTCCTAGTTAGGGAGGCACCACTAAGAGGGTGGTCAGCCGATCTTCTGGGTTGATGGAGATGGGCTGAATTTATAGGTCCAATGAGTGTCTCTACCTGGCCCAGAGCATTTTGGATTTTGGCCCTGTTGGGCCTCAATTCTTGGTCCGGAATGTTAATCTTCAAGATGTTGATGATATTTTCGGATTAATCCTAATGACAGGTAACACTCTGTATGTGTGTGCTTGTGTGGTGTAAGCCCCTCTGCATGCTTGTTGGATTTGTTCTCTTCACTCAGTTATATAATCTCTATGTGTTTATGTAAATGGGAATTGCAAGAAATATTACATGACAGAGCTGCCTAGAATGAATTATGCTACGAATATTGGAAGCAATCAAAGTTTCTTGAAAGATTTGTAACTAACGGGTATTGGTTACTTCTTGGTTTTTTTTCTAGCTTCTCTTGCATGTTTAAAATTGTTCATGGTAATTGCTGCTAGGTCATTAACTATGCTTATTTTCTGAAAGTATATTTATTTACTAGTTGGTTTGATTTTGGGAACTTTGATCATGTGATTTCCATTGTCAGTCTTGAATTGTCGATATGTTGTATTCTCAGTTTTGAGAAAAGGGCAACTATATGATAAACTCTTAATAAACTAACTTATATTTTAAAAATTCGTTTGTATATTTAGAAGTCTAAAGTTATTAAGAATAAATGAAATGTCTTACCCAAATAGATGTACACATTTATTCTTAGCCAAATATAGAGGTGCAGAAAACTAATGCTTATAGTGTGTTTCCTATTATTCAAAGGGCTCCTAATTACATCCTCAAACTCTTTAAATCAGACCATGTCCACTTGTTTATGCTCTTCTTGGAAGCACAGACCCAACATTATGACTTGTTTCTTTCTCTTCTCTTATGCTGGGATTGATGCTCTGGCATGAAGTGTATCTATTTTGCATTTTCCTTTATCTTTGAAAAGTATAAGAATCTTTCTGCCATGTAAGATAAGATGTTAATGACTGCAGGCTAGGATTTATTTTCTTTGATTTTCTATCTTTTAGGCCATTCTTATTGGGTTCATGGTAGGAAAAAATGTTTACATCTGTGTGCTTAATACTTTTATGCATATTTGATGTTGCTTGTTGCCGCCCTCTTTAAAAAAATTTGCTATAATAGTTTGCAAATCTTTATTTAACCTTATGAGAAGTTAAAAGAGCTTACCAGAAGTAGAGCAGTTACCAAATTAAGAGAGCATAAGAGACTTCATTAAAGTCTCAACAGTTGCTCAATTATTCTAGTTCAGGATGGATCAAACACCCAAAGTTTCCAAGTTGCAGGATAGAAGCCCGGTAAAGTTAACACCTAATACCTGTTGTAATAGTGGAATTGGCCATAATTGTGGAAAATACAGTGAATATTGTGAATGGAATGAACATCTTTGAAACAAGTGGTTGAAACAGTTTGCTCGAGATATTAATTAATTAATTTAATTAATTAAGGGATGAAACAGTTTGAAAGGGAGAGGTGAAAGTAGAGAGAAAGGAGGATTTAGAACTTTGAGAGAGAGACAGAGATAGGGACGCGAAATTTAAAATATTTACCGTCAGAATACTGTGTCTTCATAAGTTGTTGTGTAGAGGTTGAACAAATAACAATTTTTGTTAATAAATTCAAATAGAGTTAAGTTGGTCCTGGATATAGGAACAGATTTTGATCCTCTCCATCATCTCCATCTCTCTCTTCCTTCCCATCATATTACCCTTCCCTTCCTCTCTTTTGTTTTGGTGCTGCAGAGGCAACACCTCAGGAGAGGATCCACATTCAAATAGGAACTCATTGCTACTTCCATTATTACCCTGAAATAAAGCATTTGTACTCATTTGGCACAAAATCTTCTATTGGGTTCAAGGGCTGATTCCCGATGTAAACTAAAAAAAATACAAGAACTTGTAGAGCTAGATTTTCAAACTTTTACAATGCATCAGTACTGAATGTGTGCTAAGCATAAAAAAGAATTCCAAATTTTAACTTAGCAAACCCGCCAATATCGAGAAAAATACAACAGGACAAACTCTGAAAAATACTGTACTTGAATATGGATAATTAAAATATTTTTTCCACATTCTCTCACACAAGAACTACATAAATATTGGGTTTCCAATTGAGAAGCCTTCTATTCGAATATTTCAATTCTCTGTTATTGCAGTACCAAAAAAAGAGAAGATATCTAAATTTTTCTCATGTATTTCCCCACACCTCGCTTTATTAAGCTCAAACGAATCAAACTTCCTCCATTTATATAGGCTCCATGCAAAGTGAACAAGCCAAAAAAAAAAAATTTGACTCTTGCATGCTGGGACAGATCCAAAAAACATTATGGGGAGGAGGCGAATATATAGTCGTGTGTATATATGTATGTATAAATATTTATATTAAGAAATTTTTTTATGAAAAATATTACATATATGTAACTAATTTTACAAAATATATATAATTCATGATCGTCGCTCTCTAAATCTGTCCCTGCCTGCATGTTCGCGTTCAATTCCACCATGCAAAATTTCTACTGAACAATTTTTTTTTTTATGTTGCAAAAGCGTGCTTCTTTCCAATTTTTCCATCATGCACTAGTTTTACTATTATACTTTTATTGCATTATTTCTTTTCAATGGCTGGAATAAACGCAAAAAAAATGTATCATTGGATTTAATAGAGCATTCATAATGGATCTAACTGCTCAAAATTCATATCCAATCTAGTTGTTAAGTATGAGTCGAATAGAACACATTTTCGCAACTAGCTAGTGATAAATTCTCATAAAATATATGATCTTTTGTCCAAAAATTTTCATGACCGGCCAAGCTTTATACTTCATTAGCTTGTTGCAATCTTTCTTAAGCTAGAATACCTAGTTGTTCTTCAAGGATTTCTTATCTTGGGAAGTTCCACAAGCTCATAAAAAAAGTTTGGGTAAGGAATCAATCTCTTCTTGCATTGCTTTCATACACTCCCTCATCAATGAGATGCGTGAACTCAAAATTGGGGTACTTGTTCACTAGAAGATGTTATCTATTAGACGTCTTGAGCTGTGGTATAGGAAGTTACCCCTTATCGACACCTTCTTCTCCAACATCATTTGTTGTTGCCTCGTAATCAACACCATATTCATCAAACTCCCACCCTTTGAATAGCCCTAAATTGAAGAAATCATACATTATATAAGAATTTTCATTTATGAGGAAAACTTCATTTATAACCATTATCTTTACAACATTGGCAAGTCATGGATATACATAATCAAGCATCATTATTGGAAAACCATGAATCCTTCGACCAATGCTTTGATAGCACATGTAAACCTACATGTACTCCTAAGTGTTCTCATATGCTAGGTTCCATACAAGAACATAAAATAATCATTAAAGAACATGAAATGCTAAAACCATTAAAAATGTTAATTAAATTTGTAGATCCCAAATTCTGGACATAATAACAGCAAAAATATTAAGCCAAATGTATACAAATTTATCAATCACATATTCTCACAAAATTAGTGTATTATTAATTGCATACCACCTTTTCTGAATTAAAAAGATCACAAGTCTATATAACACTTTACAATAGGTTAACTCCTCTATGTCATTGCAAACACAAAAATTAGGAAAGGTTTTCTCAAATAAAATAACCTACACTTCAGGAAATCATAATGACCGCCTAAAAGATTTGAAAACGTATCATTGAGGTAAAAAATCATTTTCTCTCTCTATACCTCTCTTGTCTAGAACCTCATTTTTTTAAGAGCAGTGTTATTTAGGTTAGATCGTTAGCCGTTCGAATCGAAAGAACTTGGGAATAATCCTCTTGGCCGGTCCTGGCTAACTCTTTTAGTCGTTTGCATGGCCATACTGGTTTACACCGATCAACATTGGCCAAAAATCTAGTTTGACTGCTTTAAACCAGATCTAACTATTTTTTTAAAAATTAAATTAAAAAACTCAAAAACAAAATATGGATAGTCATACTGCAACTTATTTTAACTAAATTAACTATTTTAAACAATCGAGTTTGACTGCATGGTGCGGCTTGATGATATGGATAGTCATACTGCAACTTTGAGTGGCCAGGCCATACCAATTTGGTGGCTAATAATGGCAACAATGCTTGGTTGGATGTGCATCTACTAAATGTATACTTTCAAACTTTTTTATAATTATCATCTTTTAAGTTATGATTGTGAGTTAATTGTGTTAGCCTTGATAGTTGGTTCTAGACTACATACCTTTGAAACTTTATTATTAGTGTGATGATTTACTACTTGAGTTGTGATTATAAGACTTTAATCTTGTATATTTATCATTCATATTTTTATTAGTAGTGTATCTTATGACATATGAGAAAAAATTGTGTCTGACATTTGTGTATCAATTGAACCTGAGCCGAAACCTTTTCTAGTTTATCATCTGCTCTAACCGATTAAACCTCAACCGGAACCTTTTCTAGTTTATTGTCTGATCCGATTTTAAGAACATTGTGTTAGAGTGTTGGATCAGGGGATTATTGTCTTCTTTCTTTAGTGGTGTGGTAGCCCCATTGTCTATTTTTTTTTTATGTTTTCCTAATAATTTGCTTGTATTTGATCTTGAGTATCTAGATATTTTTCCTCAATGCTAGATCTTACAACCTTGTTATCCCTTTTATAAGTGTTTTTGCTATCCCATTTATAGGTGTTTGTTTGTTTTCAATTTTTAGGTTTGTTAATCCCCTTGTGATTGGTCGTATTCTCATAATCTTGGCAGTGGGGAAGAGTTTTAGATCTAATTTGGGAGGAGACATAAATTGCAACACTTTTTCGTATTGATCTTCTATTCCATGTGAAAGATCAACTTTTAGAATATCTTTTGTCAATCCCCTTATGATTGGTCGTATTCTCATAGTCTTGCAAGTGGGGAAGAGTTTTAGATCTAATTTGGGAGGAGACATACACTCTTCGAATTGCAATACTTTTCCTATTGGTTTTCGAACTCTTCGACGTGAAAGATTTTTAGACATTTAATACCTGTTTGGAAAACAGGTTCAATGAGGTTGGAAGCGCGTTTACAAACGCAGAAGCAACTAAAAGTTGCTTCTTCACCGCGCGTCTGTGGCTCAAAGCCACTTTCCCAAACATATTATTATAGTGTTTGGGTAAAGAATAGATCTATAAATCGTTGGTTATTTCTCTCTTTCTAGATCTATTATATCTTTTTCGATTAACAACTAAAATTAGTCTTTAATCATAAGTGAAAGAATTAACTGAAAAAATATGGTAAAATGTATGATGGCCGTTAGATGTAGAACCACATAACCTACCGTTCTTTTTTGAACGGGAGTTGATGTTGATCCGATTTTTTATACAATAGCATATCACCCTACAATGCAATGTTCTTCGGAATATCTATCTTGTGTATGATACTACATGTTTTCACCTTGCAAGAACTGTGAATCATTCTCTTGAAGCTCGTCCTCTTTATCATAAATGATTCGCTTAACTCAAAATGGGGCTCAATAAGGAAATCCCAATTCATAGGGCTTTTTGATACAATCAAATAGAACACCAGTTCTAGTTAATAAGGTAGGGATCATCAAAACACCAAATCACCCAACAATGTAAAGATGGTTTTCAGTGAAGGTTATATAGTTATAGAAGCGACCCCATAGGTTTTGCTCTCACGTCTTTCTAAAATTAGAGTCATGGTAAAATCTTAATCATGATAATTTTATAATATTATGCATATCTAAATACGAATAGTTATAAAATAACTAATAATAAACTTTTATTAACTTTTTAGAAAATACAATTTAAGTTTAGTTTATAATAAGAAATTTAAAATTTAAAGGCATTGAGAATAAAATAAATTTGAAAGAGAATATTACTGGAGAAAAATTAAAAGCAAGTATTAAAAACAGCATATACCATTAATAAAATAAGCAAATAAGATTGAGAACAGAATTCTAATTTGCAAACTCAACTTGTGCGGATTGAAAAAGATAATTTATCTTATATAATATAAAAAAAAAAAATGTTAGAATTATACTCTTTAAGAGACATTTTATTATTTAGTGAATTTTAAGTAGGATCCACTATATTATATTGCGCACTATTTACGTAGTGAATCATATATGAAAGAAATCAATCAAGTGTACTGTGGAAGAGGTAAAATCTGGCTCATTTAAAATAAGAAATTATTCATCATTGATTTGATTAAGTACATAAAAATTTTAATCCACTAAATGATGTAAGAATGAATAATTCCTAACTTTTTTATTTTAAAACTTAACTTTAAATGAGCCAAATCCGAAAAAGTGTAATAACGAAAATGTTGCTAACATTTGTCAGATAATAATATTGAATTGAATGGTTGATAATAGGTAGAGCTTTCCAACGCGAGAGCTCCACGTGGCCCCATCACAAGCAAACCAACGAGGCGGATGGTTTGAAGGAACTGCTAGGAAGGAATCCACATAGGGTCAAGATTTTGAACTGTTCTGTTTACCCGACCCGGTTTCCTTCTTCCGCTCCCTCCAAAATCTCGTATTCTCGTTGTTTCTTCATTTGGGGTTGAATCGATAATCAGAGAAGACATGTCAGTGAATCTGACGGCGAACGCGATTACGGCGATAGTTGCCGGCGACATGAACTCGAAACCGCTGGTACAGGTTATGGATATAGCGTTGATCTCAAATAGCAATAATAACTCGCAGCAGCAGCAGAGATACCGTCTTTTGATATCCGACGCCGTTTTGTGTTACCACGCAATGCTTGCCACTCAACTCAACGACCGAGTCCGAACCGGCCGAGTTAAGAAAGGTTCCGTTGTTCAGCTTCTCGAATATATATGCACTCCTCTCCAAAATCGCAAGTCTCTCCCTCTCTCTCTCTCTCTCTCTCTCTCTCTCATCTAATCTAATTTTATATTACACTAATTTCTGCAATTGCTATAGTCAAATCAACACGGTTAAGATTGTGCATTTTGATGTAAATTTTAATTTCTCTGTGATTCGAATTATAGGCCCTGCAATTTTAGAAAATTATTATTCTATGTTACGAAATTGTAAGGTGAACTGTTGGTAAATAGCTGAGTTCTTTAAATTTGTTGTCAGGTTCGGTTCTTACTGTATATGAAAAATATTTTGTTAGAAAAGACAAAACTCACTTTAGTAATCGTTATGTCTCGAAAGTGATTAGTCTCCGGCTATAGGCCGAATATATTTCATGCACAAAAAAAAAACATCTGTCATATTATTCATATTTACAATTTCAAGTATTAGTTAAAATAGTAATACAATAATGATGGTTTACTCATTATTGTATTATTGTATAAGTAGTCCCTGGTTTTACAAAACTCTTATCGAATTAGTACTTCCTAAGTGCTAAAGTGAGATACAGAAGGAACTATATTGATATGAATTTTATAATTTTAGGAAGGAATTTGTGTACATAATTAAATTCATGAACTAAAATGTATGTAGAGAATAATTAGAGAGGCTAAGTTTACTTCACTTTCTTTGCTGGATTGTTTCGCCTCCTGTGTCCCTTGTGTGAATGGTGAGGGTAAGAATTAAGAAAAACAACCTCATTGTAGCTTGGGAAAACCTTAACATTGGTTGTTAAGGTGTTTGCATATAGAGAAGGATGCTAGAGGGTCAAAAACATGTTGCGGATACAATCTAGAGTCTTCAACTTTATGTTTTTGTTTATCCTTTAAAATTAATTTTATTTATTTTTATGTCTGTTTGTCTTGTGCAGGATTATTGTGGTGCTCAACATGGAAACTATAATACCCGATTGTGAGATCATTGGGAATCCGAAGTCGTTTGGGGAATCTGATTTACCAACTCAGAGAGCATTGCCTGATAACACTGTGGAGAACTCGTCCAGGAGTAATAATAATAATCTGGCTGCTCAAAATGTGAGCCATAAGGTGCAGAATTTCCGGCCAATGGTTCAGCCTCCATACCAACCACCTCCGGTTTACAAAAGCCATGGCGCTATTGTGAAAAATGAGGCACCGCCTCGCATCATTCCTATAGCTGCTTTAAATCCTTATCAAGGTCGGTGGGCTATCAAGGCACGTGTAACTGCAAAAGGGGAACTGCGCCGCTATAATAATGCTCGTGGAGATGGAAAAGTCTTCTCGTTTGATCTCCTTGATTCTGATGGAGGTGAGATACGAGTAACCTGCTTTAATGCCGTTGTTGATCGCTTCTATGATGCAATTGAGGTTGGCAAAGTTTATTTGATATCCAAAGGTAGCTTGAAACCTGCACAGAAGAATTTCAACCATTTGAAGAATGAATGGGAAATTATTTTGGATACAACTTCAACTGTTGAGCTTTGTCCAGAAGAAGATGGTTCTATACCTAGACAGCAGTTCTCCTTCAGGCCTATCAGTGACATCGAAAATGTTGACAGTAACTCCATCCTTGACGTTATTGGGGTTGTGACATCTGTGAATCCATCGGTTCCCATCTTGAGGAAGAACGGAATGGAAACTCAAAGAAGACTGTTGAATCTAAAGGACTGGTCTGCCAGGAGTGTTGAGGTAACCCTATGGGGCGAATTCTGCAATAGGGAAGGACAAAAGCTGCAAGAGATGGTAGATGCTGGGTTTTTCCCCATTCTGGCAGTCAAAGCTGGGAAGGTTAATGATTTCAGTGGAAAATCTATAGGGACTATTTCTGCTACTCAGCTGTTCATAAATCCAGATTTCCCTGAGGCTCATAGCTTAAGAGACTGGTTTGATCGAGTGGGAAAAGATTCTGCTTCTCTATCCATTTCCAAGGACACTATGCCCGGAGGACCAAAAAATGAGGTACGTAAAACTGTGTCTCAGATCAAGGATGAAGGCCTGGGGAGGTCAAATAAGCCAGACTGGATAACAGTGAGGGCTACTATATCTTTCATGAAGACGGATACATTTTGTTACACAGCTTGCCCTTTGATGATTGGAGATCGACAGTGCAATAAGAAAGTGACTAGGTCAGGAGACACAAGATGGCAATGTGATAGATGCAACCAAGAATTTGAGGAGTGTGATTATAGATACCTTCTTCAAGCTCAAATTCTGGATCATACAGGAATAACTTGGGTAACTGCTTTCCAGGAATCAGGGGAAGAGATTATGGGGTACCCAGCAAAGGAGCTGTACTTGTTGAAGTATGAACAGGAGGATGATCAGAGGTTTGGAGAAATAATCAAGAGTAGACTCTTCAATCAGTTTGTGTTTAGGCTGAAAATCAAAGAGGAATTGTATGGTGATGAGCAGAGGGTGAAGATTACAGTAGTCAAGGCTGATAAGGTGAATTATTCTTCAGAGAGTAGATACATGCTTGATTTGATTTCCAATGTTTGTAGGCTGTAGTTGTAGCTTGGTTTCAGCATTTATTTCATGGGATGAACCATACCTATTAGTTTTAGTGTAAAAGCTAACACAGAATCGGTCATTAGTGGTTATGAGTTGCTGTGTAATTTCTAAAACATATATTTAGATGCCATAAATTCATGTTCTGATTTTTCCTTTTATATTTGGGTGGATATGCATATCACATGCGAACGTCTATAGTATTTTAACACGGCGTTTCATTGCTCTTAGTGGAAGCTCATATCTGTATGTAATCACACTATTGTCTATTTGTCAACTTTAATTCTTCTTACACTTTGATCCATTCTAATTTTCAGTCAGCTATGTTTATACTTAATATTCCAGAAAGTTCGGAGTTAGATTGTTTCAAAAATGTAACCTATCATGGGTCTGCTTGTTAATTTTGTTCCCATGAAGCAGAAACTTGTAATCAATCTGTTTCTATAATTTGCCAAAACGAAAAATACATTTTAAGAATTGAAAAGCTTCTGCTCAAGAGTCACATATTAGTACACACAAGAGGGTTCAGTGCATTACTGAAGAATATTACAGATACATATAATGATGGGAGGCTAAAATACCCATGGCGCCTCAGAACTTGATCAGCCTCGCTTGACAGGATCGAAATTGGATACACCAACCACGGCACCAACAATGACTCCAAGCACAACTCCACCAGCCACGATGCTGAGCAAGAAGTTCTTGAGAGAAGGTGGAACAGCAGCTTCAGCCACATCAGGAACAATCATTGAAGCTGTCAATGCGGCTGCTGTGAGCCCTGTCACAACTTTCTCCTTCATGGAGGCCCTAACTTGAAACCTTCCATTGGGTTTTGATGCTGCCACAGCCTTTGAAGGCTGTAGAGGCAGTGGCTTGAAGAATGCCTCAGAGCTAGGAACCACCCTCTTCTGGTTGGCATTAGTTAGTGGCATAACCATTGAAACTGCTGATGTGGAAGCCATATTCCTTTTCTCACCTGCTAGTTGCTTACTTGCTTGAAGCTTCTATGAAGAGTGAGCTAAAGGGTTAAGTGTGTTATGAGTTTTCAAAGACACCAGAGTGGAATGAGAATGAGAGGTGGAAATTTTGGGCATATTTGCCTGTCTGATGTGGCTGCTTCCCCATTGGAAATTGATGGATAAGGTTATCTAATGGGCGCAAGCATCACCCTTTGTAGTTGGGCTATAATGTAGTATAATGCTCTTGACACGTAAAATTACATATTATTTTATATTTATATATAATTTTATTATTTTATTATATTTAGTGTGTATGGGAAAGATGGATTTTCCCAATTTCAGTGATTTTTCCACTTTTATTATATTTCGTGTAATTAGCTTATATTTTGGAAAAAACTTTTTATTTGAAAAAAAAAGTTTTTTTATACCATCTATTTCATAGGACTATTAGATTGATTGATTTTGATTATTTTTACATCTCAAGGTAGCTTACCTATCTTACCCATCATTTCAATTAATACAAACAAATAACTTCATACCTTTTTCGTAATTTACTATTTAAAAATGATTTTTTTTTGTATCATCCAAAAGATATAAATTATCTTAGAATCGCTTTTCAGCACATACCAAAATAAAAACAGATTCTGATTATAATCGATTATTACAATAATTGATTATATATATAATTGATTATCAGCATAATCTATTTTTTACAGCTTTCCCAAACACTCTCTTCTCACTTTATTTATTTATGTGAGGGATGTGATGTAATAGGGATTTGGAATCAGCAATTTTATATGTGAGCCGAATCAACCCAACCGATTGATTATGATTGGATCAGTGCAATTTAGGTTTTAAATATTAAATAAAATAACATGTATTAAACAAATTAATCATAACAAGAATAAATTATCATCTTTTACAAGGTGGAAAGTAACAAATTGGCATTCTTTATACACTTGGAGGCAGGTTACCCCAGACAAATCATAACAACCATAACTCATCATCCTTTTACAAAAAAAAAAAAAAAAAAAACTACATGTTTACTCCAGACAAAAAGAGATCTATAGTGAGGAATAAAGATCATTTCCAAACTGGTTGCAGTGGCACTGTTGAAGCTCCTCCTCCTATATAACTGAGATGAACTTCTTGTGGCAGTAGATGATATTTAATTTTAAGGTCTTCAAAAAATTTCTTTAACTCCAGCACTAAGTCAGATCTACGACTGTTTTTGTCACCATAATTCTGAAAATTTATGGTGTGAGTAACATATAAAGCCATTTTCATCTTGTTTACATCCTCAATATCCTTCACTATTACACTGTGCCCAGGCCGCCAGTGTTGAGGCTTACTCTCCAAGTATCTGAAATTAATAATTTAAAGAATAATTGTAACTTCACCAAATGATATGTGGTGATAATGCACATGGAAAGCAATCAGTCTCCGTAGTTAAGAAATGAAGTATATATGGAAAGCAGAATATTAAGGTTAGAGATTCTCCAACCCAATAAAAGTGATTCAAGCTATGTTTGGTTTTCGTTACAAACGTAAGTTTGGGTTTAAGTTTGTCTCAAAGAAACTTTATAAATACTTTGTTCCAAACGTACATTTGTAATTTCCCAACTATAAATCAAACATGTATCAATCCTTAGAGTTTCTGAAGGTTAGAGAAAAGTGAAATGCATACGCTTTTATTCTTGCTTTTAAGGCTCCAATAGTCTCAATTGTGGTAGAAATGTCTATGGCAAATTCAACTGAATCACTCATTTCTGGACTCCTATAAAAGTTGCTGATTGGTTTGGTGGATAGAACTGAATTTGGATAGAATATCTTTTCATTGTCAAATCTCAAGAATATTGTTGTCAAAATATTCATCTCTTCAACAACCATCTGTAAAGTGTAAATGTGTCAATGATCATGGCACTTCTTAATATCATACGACTAATAATCTTATAGAATTAGAATCTACCTGTACCCCATCAATGACACAACGATCTCCAACATCAAATGGGTGCATTACAAAAACGAATATGATGGATTCAAACACAGTCTTGGCTGTGTTGCCAAAGATAAACCCTGCAAGTAAAAGCTGAGATGAAATAAATAGAAGCACTTTTGTTGTCAAGAATCCCATCATGAGCAACCACGCGATAACAATCACAAAAAGGACAACGGCTGAAGCAAGCTTGTTCAACTCATCAACAGCTGTTTTGGCATCATTTAAGGAATGGACCAGTGATTTACGTTCAAGATAAACTTTTACCTGAAAACGAGAATGATATTGTAAGAGTCATGCTTGGATTCCCAAATTGAGTTTTATACACAAGCATTGTGTATTTTATGTTTCCCAAAATATCGCGCACAATTGTGAAAACTAATCCCACAAGGTACTGGACGGCGTTGAAGAGCCGACATCTCCAAACCATATTTTTTCCGTACATAAGAGTCAGGATCGAACCCCTGACCATTTGCCTAAGGGGCCCGAACCTGTTACCATGGGACCAACCACATATTGGTAGCATTGTGTATTTTATGCTTGTGAATATTAGTATCAAAGTCAAAAAGCATATGCAGCAGACAAGTGAATCAAAGTCAAAAAGCATATGCAGCAAACAAGTGAATTTTTATAATTGGACTTGTATGAAGCTATCTTGTGAGTTGTGACACTACAATAAGTATAGCATGAACATTATAATAGTTCCATGCTGCATTGTATCATGAAACAAGAAAGGTAAAAATATTTTAGCAATTGATAGCTATGACAGAAGAAACTGCTTGAATCTACTTAAACCTCAAATTTGGAGCTTGTGGATCAGGAAATATAAAGTGATGGGACATTACCAGCCAGTTCTTCAGAGATTTCCTTTTAATTTTTCCAGTTTCAGCAGCTCCTTCAAATAGGGGAAGCACATTCTCCACCTCTTCTTTATTCATAAAGCGCAAGAGATCCTCTTCTTCTATATACCTAGTCCATTTGACAATTAACGAAGCAACATAAAGAAATCATAAAAAGAACAGTGCAGGGACATGGTGTAAGCAAAGCTAAACTCACTGGTTTCCTGGTTTTGCTACATTCTTGAAGATTCTATAAGCAGCTGCTTTTGCTTCCCACTCACTAGTAATTTCTTTGTCACCCTCCTCTTCATCAACACTATCCAGTGTATTAGAAATGGTAGACAACCCTGAACTCCTAATCACATTAATCAACCCTCTCATGGTCCAAGCTGAAACTTTCTCTTGTTTCATTTTCTTGAGCTTGTCTACATCAATGACCTCTTCTTTCTTCCCTTCTTTCCGTCCATTCGAAGTCCTTAAACTAAGCTGGCCAGTACTTGCAGTTTTCCCTACCATTTCAGCCATCTCCATCAAGGGAAGCCCTGAAAGAGTCCTTAAAATGTATTGATGAAAGAATGATTCTTGAATCCTGTCAAAGAATCTGGTGCATTGGAAAGAAGAAGCTAACAACTTTATCATCAAAATTTTCACTAGCCATATAGTTGCCCCAATAAGACAAGAAGCAAGGGCTCTAGTTATATAATTGAGAATCTTGGTAGTCTCTTTGGATCTCTGGACCCCGCGGTTGAACAAAAGAGCCCAAGCCAAAAGAACCAAACTCAACCAAATAAAGGCCTTAACACTGTTCTTCAAACCATAAATGAAATAAAGAACCTTTTTTTTCAGCCAGAAGTTCCTTTCAATTATGAAAATCAAAACATTCATAATCCACCTAGTGACCATTCTACCACAAAGTATAACTAACACCAGCACACACCATTTCCACAGTTCCAAACTCCAAATCACAACTTTTTGCAGCTTATGGATAGTCAAGCTCACAATTAAAACTCCCATAATGCAAACAAAAGCAATCCATTCAATCAAAACCATCAGTTTCCACTTCTTAGTTGATCTTTGCCTCACTTCAAGATCTGCAGTCTTGTACACTTCATCATCATCGTCGTCGTCGTCGTCATCATCATCATCTGCTATTGTCCTAATCAAAGGTGTTCGTGGGGTTACAGGAGTTGTGCTAAGATTACCCTTTGGAGTAGAAGCTACAACTTTATTAGCTGGGGAAGCTGTGTTAGGAGAATTCCTATTGGACAAGTTAGAACTTATCAAATGGTTCTTTTCTTCAACAAAGTTGAGCTCAGTTGGGTATGATGGCTCTACCAATCTTGACTTTGGCTTTGAGAACTCTGACCTCATCAGTGATTGACGTCTAGTTAAGGACTCTGCTGGAATTTTTGGAGGCTTACTTGGTTTTGGACTCAAGTATTTGGTCTCTGGTGAAGGGGAACTTGTGAATGAAGACACTTGGACTCTGCTTGTCACATTTGCAAACTCTGTGAGTTCAGTGCTGCTGGAGTCTCTATAGCATTTTGCAGAAGACCCCATCTGAGTGTTGTGTTGAAAGGAATGAGAAGTGATTTCGGTTGTTGTTGGAGAACCTTTATCATCAGTAGTTTCTCTCTTTGCATAGAAAGGTTCTTCTATTTCTGGAATTTGCACAACAACTTGGTTCTTTGGTCCCTTGTCCATTATAGCTTTTTGGTGTAGAAACAAAAGAAGATTTAGGCTATAGCTCCAACATGGAAGTGGTAGAAGAAGGAGTGTCTAAAGAAAGTTTGAAGGCTGTACAATGGTAGTAGAATAGGGGAACTTGTTAATGGTGCAATTGGTGCTTGCTTTGTAATAATGATTATAAAAGAATTCCTGCCGGAGTTAATAGTAGATCCGGATTACTTGAATTCAAAAAATCACACATTCACCCATATATGTACCGTTAAAATAGTAGGTACTAAGTAACCAGCAACTTGAAATTTTTAATTATAAGGAAAAAAGTTGTGCTTTACCAACTTAAAAGCTGTTTTTTTCTGGTGTGATAATACTGGGAAACTACTTACTAGAAAGAATGTGCCCCCCATGGCCCCTTCTCACTCCCACCGCCTACCTAATACCCTGTGTCCTTCACGGTCTTATCTTACTGAATAAATTATGTCACAAACTACCGTCAACAAAACACCACTGAAGATAATATATAGTATAGTTTTCAATTTGATATTCATAATATATGTGTGTGTGGTTTGTTTGTGTCTATTGCTATTTAACCATATATGAAAAGAAATTTTTTTCCACTTCTTCACATGCATACAAAGACGGAATCATCTTGATCGAACTAAGCCAAGCCATGTTACCAAGTTGTTGTTTGTAAATCTCAGCAACAGACTAAAATAAATAAATAGTATCAAACTTTGCAGAACATAGGCCCAGTATTAGACAGCCATAATTTCTGACCAGTTTAGTTTTGGTGCAAATAAACGCCAACCAATTCTCACTTTACAATCATGACCATTTCAAAGGAATTAAATAATGCCAATATATACACACCTAAATGCGCACACAACTCTCTCACTGACCTCACTTTCCTTCAACTTAAGTACATATTTTAGTAATAAGTAAAAACTAATTAATTAGGTATACGTACACATGAAAAGAGCTTGTTTAGTAGTTGATTTTGTGAAAAGAAATGGAGAAAAGTTTTTTGAACATGAGAAAAGGGGATATCATACGGTGTTCCTTTGCTTTTGGATATATTTTTGATATGCATGTATACCTAAGAAGATAAAAAGCAAGGAAGAGATAAAAGATAAACACATACGATGTTCAGATTTTAATGTTCAAATAATATAACAGAAAGAAATCGCAACCATGATGGCATAATGAACAATATCATGTAAAATGCAACATTAGTTCTTAATAACGATAACTATATTAAGGTGATGAGGCCTTCCGATCATGGATGAGGATCTCATGCCTCTTTTTAATATATTGTCCCAATCAATAATATTTTGTTATATATTTTACTTTTTTAATATTAAATTTTTTTTAACTTACATGACAAAATATTATTAGTTGAGACATGATATAATACATCAAAATAAGATAAGAGACCCTTATGCTCTGATCATAGGGTTATCGAGAAATTATCATAATTGGAAATACCACATTGGGTTATAGAGAAATTGTCATAATTGGAAATATCACATTCCTTTCTTTTCTTTTTAGTTTGGGAATATCACATCCTTTTTAATCTTATGAAATGCCATATTTTATCTTTCAATTTTAGAGAATATCAGAATACCACAAATTCACCTTCACAAACGTACATAAATACTAACAATTAAAAATAATATAAAAACAAATCACAACACAATTTAACATAGTTTGATCCAAAATGATAATAATAAGAAAAGTCAATAATACAATTAGAACAAAACTACCGTACAACCCTTAAAACACACTCATTCTTATTTCTATTGATAAAGTTCCTTCGAAGTGAACTTGAGTGTAAAATGAGAAAAATATATGTGTATTCACAATTGATTAACTAAAATGAATTAAGATGACGATGTAATTTAACTAATCAACTCACATAAGCATATCCTATTTCTATATAACTATTTATCGTCCATGATTAATATTTTCCTGTTATAAACAAATATCACATGTCCTTTATATATGTCACAAACCTTTCAAATCTTGTACATATATCTAACATATGGGTCATGTCAAAATTCGGGATTTTTAAGTAATTAGCGTAATTTTGTTGGAGAATTATGAAATTAATGTAACTTTAAAAAAATTATGTATTTACGATAAGTCGTATTTTAGATCAACGAGTTAGATATAAAAGTCGTATATCCAAATAATAAATTATTTTTATAATCATTAAATTAAAAAAACAAAATTTTCATAAAAGTCGTAGATCAAAGATACGATTTCTGTTTTTTTTTTGTTTTTTTTTTTTTAACGTAGAAAGGTAAGTCGTAGATTTAAAACACGACTACCATTCTTTTTTAACATCTTGTGACCAAGTCGTAGGTACAATCCACGACTTTGATTTTTTTCATTTTTTTTTAAATGTAAAGATCCAAATTAATCGTCGACAAAAAATCACGATGATATTTTGGTCCCTGAAAAATGAAAAATATCAATTTAATCCTTAAGAATGTAAAATGTGGGTCAAAATAGTCAATGACAAGAACTAAAATGTCCCTAAAAATGATAAATTTGACCCGTATTTTACATTCTTGAGAATCAAATTGGTATTTTTGATTTCTCAGGGATCAAAATATCACTGTAATTTTTTATCGGTACCAATTTGGATCTTTACTCTAAAAAAAATATGCAAGTCAATAGATAAATTCGTGTACATGGCCTATGATTTATCTATTAACTTTTTTTTTTAAAAAAAAATCAGAGTCGTTTTTCAAAGTTACGACTTGAGTAATTTTTTTTAAACACTACTGGATCCGATAGCATTAAATAAATAAATATCTATACTAATATATAAATTAGTTGTGCAAAAAATCCAATATTGGTAAAGGGCAAATTATTTAGATCACTCTATCCCCTATTTCTAGTTAAGAAAATTTATATAACAACTTTGGATTTTCCTTTTTTTAAAAAAAGGTTAATAGGTAAGTCGTAGGTCATGTATACAACTTTATCTATGACTTGCATATTTATTTTAGAGTAAAGATTCACATTGGTACTCAATAAAAAATTACGGTGATATTTTGGTTCCTGAGAAATAAAAAATATTAACTTCATTCTCAGAAATATAAAATACGGATCAAATTAGTCCATTTTAGGATAATTTTTAAGGATATTTTAGTCCCTCTCAGGGACTATTTTGACCCACATTTTACATTCTTAAAGACTAAATTGATATTTTCTATTTTCAGAGATCAAAATATCACAATGATTTTTTGTCAATAACCAATTTAAATCTTTACTTTTTTTAAAAAAAGAAAAAAACCAAAGTCGTGGACGGTACCGACGACTCGGTCAGATGATTTTAAAAAAGAATGGTAGTCGTGTTTTAAAGTTATACGACTTAACTTTTTGCGTTAAAAAATAAATAAAAAAATACAGAAATCGTATTTTTAATCTATGATTTTTATGGAAATTTGTTTTTTTTTTAATTTAATGATTATAAAAATAATTCTTTAATTATTTGGATGTACGACTTTTATAACTAACTCGTTGATCTAAAATACGACTTATCCCAAATGCCTAATTTTTTTTAAAGTTACACTAATTTCATAATTTTGTAACAAAATTACACTAGTTACGTAAAAATCCCTCAATAAATATATATATATATATATATATATATATATATATATATATATATATATATATATATATATATATATATATATATATATATATGTCGATAGAAATCTTCAACAATAACAATGTAATTAGGTGTGATTGTTGATAATTCACAGTTCCGGATATAGCCCCGGTCAGTAAACCAAACCGTAATCAAATTGTTCTTTTATCCAAGTTGCTAATTTTATTTTGTGCCAGCTAATGAGTGTTGTAAGAATATTGGTTAAACAATCAATAAAAGAAAGGTTTGTATTGAAAAACTAAATGTTATATTTTTTAATATATTAAATACACGATTTCTCATATAAAATTTTCTTTTTTGATTCCTTAAATAATGTCCTAAATACATTCTTTGACATTCTCTTTTTATTTTTATTCTGTTACCGTCCAAAACTTGCGGCCTACATGAAGCGTTTGTCAATTCATACATTTTGAGCATGCTTGGGAAAGCTTAATCAACTGGATTTCAGCTGATTTGGATGAAAAAAAATTATTTTTGAAATAATCTTTCTTGTTTGACACTTTCCTTAAATTTATGAAAAAACTTCTTTTGGGGAAAAAAATATTTTATGCCAACTAATTTGTTTTAGGTTAAGATTATTGTGATTTGATTTTTAAATTATACAAATAACTTCATACTTTTTTTCGTAATGTAAGTGATTTTTTTTTTCAACACCCAAACGAAATAAATTATTTTAAAATCGTTTTTCAGTACACATACCCAAACAAAAACAGATTCTAATTATAATTGAGTATCACAATAATCGATTATCAACATAATATATTTTTTACAGCTTTCT
Organism: Ammopiptanthus mongolicus; assembly: GCA_039655645.1. NCBI lineage: Eukaryota > Viridiplantae > Streptophyta > Magnoliopsida > Fabales > Fabaceae > Ammopiptanthus > Ammopiptanthus mongolicus. The sequence goes on from CM077345.1 coordinate 89,277,087, forward strand.
CAAACATATTCTTAAAAGGTCTAATATCGGCAAATCAAGTAGGGTCAAATGCACATATAAATAATAATCTTTACCAAATTAAAAACGAAACAGTTTCAAACACAAGTTTTGGTACAAGTTTTGGTTTCTTGACCTTATAGATTAAAGATAGGTCATGGATGATGGATGCTATTAACAAAAAATATGGCACATATATCACGTGGTAGTCATAATATATAACAAGATAAACAACAGCAGATTATTCATGATACATGGGGTTGGTAATGAGCTGAGTTGAACCAAGCTTGTCAGAACTCAAAAAAATTTGCTCGGTTCGATCTCAGCTCAATAAAAAAACGAGTTCATTTTGATGGTACAAACTCAACTCACGATGAACTTACAAGTAACCCCAACTCAATGAGTCAGCTTATAACATTAATTAAGAAGACAACCACCTCAACTTATTGATGCTAAGGGGTGTATATTATGTATATTATAATGGATTAGTAAAGTCATAACACGATTGACTTTTAAGACCATTGTCGAATAGTAACATACTAGAAGAATGTAAAGTGTGTACATTATGATGGATTAGGAATAACACATTAATTCAATTTTTTTTATAAAGTAATGCTCGGTGATGGTTGAAAACATACCTGAAGAATGAAAAGTCAGGTAAGAGTTTAACTCCTTATCCAAATCATCCAACTTATTGAAGTTAAAAACATCTATAGTTAGAAGGAATTTCATGTGCCTATAAATCTCTTCTTACGTAGGGTAATTAAATTAAACCATTATTCAAACAACGAACCAAAAATAGCACCTTAAAATCACATAGCTTCCAACTTGCCAAATCGTAGAAGAGCCCCCTATACAGCCCCAAATCCATATCAAACAGAGCCCAATTCCATTCAACCCATAGACAAGTAAACAATTTCCATACGAATACCAAATGCAAATAGAAGAAAACAGCCTTAGCAACAATCCCTTTTGTTGCCGTAGAGACCCAACCCACCCTTACCCCTCAAATCCTTCACCACTGAAGCTAAATGAGAGCCCATAAGAGGCTCAGACGCTTTGCCTCGTGACAATCAGCACCCAGAACTGCAGCCATCCATCCACTATGTTAAAAGTGTCATATTGGATAGTGATATGATTAGAATAATGCTTATAAGTGGGGGCAACCCTCACCTTCTAAGATAAGACTATCTGAGATCCGTTGGTCCAGATGTCTGCAAACTTTCCAGATGTCCAATCCTGGACGTGAGAGGATGTGTTGAGAGTCCCACATTGGATAACAATGTGGCCTAAATAGTGCTTATAAGTGGAGGGGGCAACCCTCACCTCATGAGCTAGCAGCTAGTTTTTGGGGTTGAGTTAGACCTAAACCTAAATTCTAAGACACTAGAACTGCTCCAAATTGTTGCCTTTGCCGCCGTCGTCCCGCTCCACCACCACCACCGTAACGGAGCTGCTTCCACTGTGCCATTTTTTCCTCTGCCTTCCACCCATAGCCACGTTGCCGTCCACCACTGTTACTATGGAAGCCGCCCATTACCGCACAAAGAAGGTAATAGATGAAAGAAGGAGGAAAAGCACAAAGAACCCTAGAATGTTAATATCAGGGATGGGCCTTGGATTCTTTGGTGCAAGACCTTGGTATGAAATCGCATTGGAATCCAACTATCCTAGTGGAGCTGAAAAGACCCATTTAAAGGGATAAAACTCTTCAAACATTTATTTTTTTCATTCACAAAACATAAATGACCTTGCAAGTAAGCTCCTTGCCATTTGGACTAACAAGCGTCAGTGGCCTGCGCCTTGAATTCTTGTAAACCACAACTAGTTTAAATATTATAATGATTAAATATAATAAATAATAATATTAAAAATCACTTTTATAAAAAATATTTTTAAATGACACATGGATTTAAATAACATTATTTCGATTTACGTGACAGTGCTGACTTACGCGTTGTTAGTCACGTCAATAATTAATAGATGAGAACTAACGATAGGGACTAAACATAAGTTCTTGAACTTGGAGACACCAAAACCAAAGAGAAAAAAAGTGAAGGAAACAAAATCAAAACTTGCCCATCTTACGAGGACTAAAAAGTTCATTAAACCTAAATTTTAAAAGTCAACATTATTCAGCCATAGATGTCGGGATGTCGGCTAGATCGTCATCATCAGCACCTTTGCCACCACCATCATCATTATTATCGTCGCTGCTAGAGTATCATGATCCAGCTTATCAGAGGGTGTGAATTGGCCTAAGGGCCAAGTTGGAGTAAGTTAATTTAATGGTTTAGTTAATTTTTGGCTTAATTGCACTTTTCGTTCCTCACCTTTTTTAATTGTGCGATTTTGGTCTCTCAAAAATTTTAATTGCACTTTCGTCCCTCAACTTTTTCAATTGTGCGATTTTGGTCTCTCAAGAAATTTAATTACATTTTTCATCCATCAACTTTATCAAAATGTGCAAAATTAGTCATTCTAGGGACCAAAATAAAAGCTTTCATTGCACAATTTCACAAAGTTGAGGGATGAAAAGTGCAATTAAATGTCTTAAGGGACCAAAATTGCACAATTGAAAAAGATGAGGGACGAAAAATGCAATTAAAATTTTTAGGGACCAAAATCGAACTATTAGAAAAGTTGAGGGACTAAAAGTGCAATTAAGTCTTAATTTTTATATTGTTTAAGTATAATATTTCTGACGATATCTTTTCCCACAAGTTTGCTCCCTCACAGGCCCTGTAGATATTATATTAGAAATCATTAGGGAGAATTTTAAGTAGACATGGGTCTCTTGGAAAAAGGTCCTAGAAGAAGTTTGGGACATGTGGTTCTGAAAGTTTGAGGTAATTTAAACTATAAATTAATTTTAACATTATGAAAAATACAATGAACAAGGTCAAAACTGGCAAAGTTAAGGGAGGTGGATGCAGCCCCTATATACAGGAGGCCTGTGACACCTGAGGCTGACGAGGGCGGGGAGTGATCTCTGGTGCATAAGGCACGGATAAGGAACAGCTCCTGATAGACTTCTAGGCAAAGAGACACATGAATGAATCGAATTCACATCAAAATATGAGAGATCATGAGACTGTGCAGGTATGGGACTGCACAGTTAAGGAACGCTTAAAAGAATTAATTGGTACTACCTATACCAACAAGATGCATCTTCTTTTCGGGAATCCAAAACATAAAAACTTCATAGTTAAGCATGCTTGACTTGGAGCACTTGTGGGATGGGTGATCTTCTAGGAACTTTCCCAAAAAGTGTGTGAGTGAGGACAAAGCATGCTGAAAAGACCTGTGTTGGTTTGTAGGGACAGTCGACAATCCCGAAAGCAGTCCGGGCCGTTACAAATGGTATCAGAGTGGACCTCTCCCAATACGATGTGGTTCGGGGACGAACCAGATGGAAGCTGGTGGGCATGTGACGCCTGAGGTTGACGAGGGCGGGGAGTGATCGCTGGTGTATGATGCATGGACAAGGAGAGGATTCTGGCAGGCTTCTAGGTAAATGGGCACATGAATGAACTGAATTCACATTGGAATGAGATGGATCTTAAGACTGTACGGGTATGAGACTGCAAAGTTAAGGAAGGCTTAAAGGAATTAATTGATACTACCTATACCAACAAGATGCATCTTCTTTTTGGGAGCCCAAAAGATAAGAACTCCATAGTTAAGCGTGCTTGACTTGAAGCATTTGTGGGATGGGTTACCTTCTGGGAAGTTTCTTGGAAAGCGTGTGAGTCAGGACAAAGTACGCTAAAAAGGCCCGTGTTGGTTTGTAGGGATAGTCGGCAATCTTGAAAGCAGTCAGGGCCGTTACAAGACCTATTAGTGCAACAGTAAGCCTCTGATGAGTTCCAGCAACAGATTGCCACCGCCAGGCGTAATCGGACTCTAGATAGTGGAGCATTTGCCTACATCGATGGCTTTATATCTGCTACGACACATTTTAACAAAATGGTAAGTTTAATTCATTTTTGCTTCTATTTAATTGATTTTAAGTAGATTTAATTAATTGCAAACACTACAAATGTAACTTCCATTTAAATATATCCAGTATGCGTAATAATACCTACCCTCGACTGCTTGGGAGTCGGTAGAAAGGACGAAGAAGTTAATGTCCAAAGAATGAGTCAACTACAAGTCCCATAACGTTGCGGTAAGTATACAAATAGTTTTAATTAAATTTGTACTTTGGATTTTATTATTTGTTCATAATTGTAAACAATGATCTTTGAATGTATTTTGCAAGAAAAATTTCATCAGGAATGGAATGAGGTCCGATCACGTGCCTCGCAGGAGGATACTTTTGGTGAGGCCATGTTCTCCGGATTCTGTCAACGAAAAGGACATATATTTGGACGTCGTCGGAGATAGGACTAAGAAAGGGCACGCGTATGCGCTTAGCATGTTGGGCGATGAGTTTTTTGCCTATCATTTGGTCAGTCTAGTTGGTCTCGCTCGGCCTACGTCCTTCTGGAGCAGATAGAGTAGATGCATGAGACGATCGCATGACTGACCAATGAGATCACTGCAAAGGATGCTAGAGAGAGGTTGACGGAGGGAAGGATTGTTGAGCTGACACAAACTTCACGGGAGTAAGGTCATCAGGTGCAGTTTGTATTATAACAGATGAGAATCCAGTCTCTTGTTGCGGCTCCACCTCCTCCAGAGGACGACGACAATGATGAGGACGGTCCTTACGACACCCCACCATCCTGATTGTTTTTTTGTATTTTTTATGTTATTTTCATTTTTTTTATTTAACTTATATACGATATATTTATACTTTTTTAATAAAATATTCTTTTCATCTCTTGATTTGTGTTGCAATTTTTATGTATGTAATATTTTTTATTTGTTGTTAATAATAATAAATCAGAAAATTATATCTAATATTGTTTATTGGTGTCAAATAATGAATAAATTTTTAAAAAAATTATTTTTTAATAAAATATAAATTTATACATCCAATATTAAACTATCTTAAATACAATAGAAAAGGTTAGCAATTGAATTTGCGACCGTCTAATTGGTCGCTAAACTGGTTACAAATTCATATGTTAGTGATCGACTTGGCGATTGTCATATCGTTCGCTAAATTTGGTCCCCATGGCCAATACAACCAATCACGTTGAGATCACATTTTTATTTGTAGTGATCGAAACAATCGTCAGCTAGCTGCTTATCGACTAGATATATTGCAATTGCTTTTTAGTGGTCATTAATTTGGTCGCTAAACTATTTAGCGGCCGAATTTTTATGCTAAACTGATGTAACTTCATCTAACCTCTTCCTAGTCTTTTAAGTTGTTTTTGAAAGTAGAGTAGAAATTTCTACTCTTGCATGCTTAAGAGAATATATTAATATTATCAAAATTGATGAAGAAATATTATGTTACCAAGAAAAATATAATCTTAATTATTATTTTAAGGATCGAAAAAATACTTTTTTTATCTCATTAAAAATAATTATGCTGTTTGTTTACCAAAAAAAAATATGTTATTTACATCAATTTAGATTATATTGTATCATATTCAGCTCTAATAGTTTGTTGAACTTCAGCTAAATCATTTGATGCACGTCGGAGACGACACTTCACCACCCCCATATATCAAAGTGCAAAATCGGTTTCCATTCTATATGGAGCTAATTTGCTATGAGTCAATAAGATTCATTCGATGGAAATCATGGTTGGTTGTGGATGGAAGAAAGAGAAAAGTGTATAATAACAAAGCTCTTACACTATTCGTGTTAGAAGGTATGAAAATAACTACCTACCAAATATCATTTCCCTTCTATATTATATAAAATTACCAAATTATAGAATTGGAATAAGATTCTCATTTCAATTCATTCGGTGTTAGTATTTGTATTCTTATTCGATGCAATTCCATTTTGCTCACCAACCTTAACTTAAGAGTTTTCAATAATTTTATATAGAAAATTTTCTATAAATGATAAGAAAACAAAGGAACCTGTGTAGTGAACTGGTCCATCAGAGTTCTATTTTTTTTCCTTTTGACTAATTTTAATTTTCTGAAAAGAAAAATCCTAACCTTTTACTATATAAAAAGTAGAAATAGTTTTTGTCGCTTTTTCCAACTACGTTAAATGATGGAAAGAAAGCACGTGATCACCCTTGTTTTCTTTACTATTTTCAAATTTCAATGTGCCTCTCCATCAAACGATGGCAATTTTGCATTGGAAAGGGTCTTGTTTTATTAACAATTCAAAATGTAGTCCTTCATAATTCTTCCCTTTAAACAACATGAAAGAAAGCAGAGGAAAAAGAAATTCCTATTCATATTTAGCAGCTCGTCTCTGTTGGAAAGTGACATTATATGGATGAAATCATAGTAAAATCAGCTCCCCGTTTACCTGTGAATAGGACCACTTCTGATTTCGTAAAAGAGTGCAAAACTGGTTTTCAATTTTTGACTATAGGATTACCAAAACCGCAGGCAAAGAAATATTCAAATATAAAAAGACATTCGTCTTATCTACAATTATGTTCACTCTCACTCTCACCCTCACCCATCTTTGTTCACTACCCGTTGGTACATTTCTTTGTCTTGTCTTCTTAGTTTTCTCTAAAATAATAAAGGATTTTGCTAACAAGTGTCCTAAGAATATTGTTTAAGGAATTCAAAATTAAAATTTTTTTATTGGAAAATGTAACTTGTGAAAGTTCAATGCATTGAATACATCACTTTCAATACAAAATTTATCTTTGAATCCTTAACCAATGTTCTTAGGACACTAATTAGCATTTGAAATTAATAAATATTCCATGACAACTTATCATAACCACCACGGCTTTTAGATTAAAAATATTAATTTAATTCAATGCAAAATAAATGTCTAATAATTTAATTCTATCATCTAACTCATGGATAGGATTTGCTCTATAATGTCTAGTTGTCTACAAAATATATATTCTTCAACTTGTTCTCCAAATTCCCTCTCTCAATTCCACCACCAAAACCCCTCAAAAAGAAATGGGTGATGTTCTAAGTCCCTTCACAGTGTCACCCCCTCCTCCACCCTCTTCCTCATCAAGCAAGAACAGCACACCCATGTTGTATTATGGCTTAGTGGTGATGGGTAGTGCAGCCATAGTGCTAGCCATATACAACCTCATCATCATCAAACGTTGCAACTACGGGCGCCACACACAGTCATCATCACAGTCTGCAGGGACAAATCGTTTGGTTGAAGTAGTGGTCAATGAAAGTAGGAGTTTTGACAACTCACAAAGGAACTTGCTCTCAAGCTTCAAGTACAAGAAAGAAGTGGTGGCAAAGGAGGGAGAATTAGAAGAGAAACAACAAGGTGGTGATGATGATGATGATGATGATTATGAATGCCCAATTTGCTTATCAATTTATGAAGAAGGAGAAGAAGTTACCAAGCTACCACGTTGCAAGCACTCCTTTCATGCTCTTTGCATAGACATGTGGCTTTACTCCCACTTTGATTGCCCCATTTGTAGAACACCGGTTGGTCCTTTCTGTCACCCTTTTCCGGCAGAGAATTCTAGTGATGGGTTGATGGAATCCGGTGGCATCCTTGTTTGAGTGCAGAAATGTGTAGGGCATGTTGCCTCTGGGATGTGACATTGACAAGTGAAGTAGTGAACACCAACTTCAACCCCACCACCCTTGGTTCTTTACTCCTTTCGGTGCTTTGGACTAATATTAAGGGTTAAGTTGAATGAGGAATTTTTTTAGTTACTTACTGTTTATCTAGCCACTTCATTTAAATTAAACATGTATAAAGACATTCTTTTTAGATAAGTACATTTTGATATAATTTATATAACTTTATACATGTTTAATGTTAAATGATTGATGCCTATATCTAAAATATGGTATTCACTTTCCGTACAATGAACTTAATTATCTCTAAATGAGAAAGTAAGGATATATTTAGTCTTAGATCATTTAGTGAATTGATATTTTTATGTATTTTATCAAACCAAGAGTATCCCTACTTTCTCAATTTAAAAATAAGCTCGTTTTAGAGAAACCAAATCCATAAATAAATATAAATATATGTAACACCAAAGAATTTGTAAGAGTGGATGACTTGAATCAAGTTGAAATTCAGCCTTTTATTTCTGTGGGGTGTTCCAGCTGGATTTCATTGGTTGGATATAGACCATTCATTCCGGTCCACATGTGTCCACATCTTTGAACTTTTTCTTCTTTCTCTTGTTTTATTGATGTTTGTTATTATCATTGTGGGTTTGGCCACTGATTGAGGTATCAAGGTGCTGGCCGTTTAAATGCATTTACAGTTTACACGGAATGTCCCTTGAGTAAACGGAAGGGTCAAATTGCCATAGGGTAAAGCCCCAGGTATATGAGTAAGGTCTCAAATGTGTTGTATCTTCAACTTTCAATTCTGGTCTACTCAAAAGAGAATGTTTGGCAAGGGAACAGAAATTATGTGATATTGTAATGCGATAATCAGAAATAGGGACTCTGGCAAGTCGCGATTATTATTATTTTTTAATTTGCAAGGACAACGAGGCATGCTTAATGCATGTCTAGATCTATTTACCAAAAAAAATGCATTTCTATGTCAGCAGCAATAAGACACAACATACTTGTGACGAATTCATACAATTCATGCCAATGACTTTTTCTACGGAGCAACGTCTTCAGTTCTCCAAACGACTCTGGAGGACCAAATCTCAGCATTGAAATGGGGTCATTGATTTAACATTAAAAAGTCGATGGTTGACATGGGCTGAGGGAAACCAGGAAAAGTAGTTTCGGTTTCGAGGGGCACTGCTCACCTCTAATCCTCTATCTCTGCATTAAGGGAAGAAGGTGGAAGACCCACATCATAGTCGATAAGAGGGGCACAGTTTGCTTCCATCTCAGCATCCAAATGGAGGAAGATGAGAGATGCAAAACTCAAGATTAGTCTCCGAGTATCGTTTAGAGATACTCTTGTGCACAAAAAATGTTTTTTTGTATGTAATCGAGAAAAATAATAATTAATGAATAATTAGTATTATAATATTTAATTACCTATTATTTTATATAGTTATGCTATTTAAATTTCACATTTTGATTGACATAATAAAGTATATGCTATTATTATCATTATGTTACTTTAGTCATATTTTAAGAAAGTATTTATTCTTCATTGTAATTATGCATTAAAAAAGAGAGAAAAAAAACAAGACAAGGGCCAAAGACAGAAAAATAAAAGAACGAACAAACGAACGAACACAAAAAAAACAAAGATACCGGTGCACTTGAGGCACTGCAGAGTTCAGAATTAGTCTTTGCACACGGTAACCGCAAGTGCATTCTCCTTTTCCCCCTTAAAACTAGTTATATAAAAAAGACTAGAGAAAGAGTATGCAAATAACATCAACTCACTTTAAACACAGATTGATAGAAATCCATTTTTATAAACTCGCTGGACATTACTCCATTTTTATAATATCCTACATCCATTTTAAACCAATTTTGACAGCTAGTAGTGTATTTGATGCACAGAGAAAATCAAGGCACTTCAGTCAATATCTACACAATATACTACGTATTTTTTTTGGAGAAGGCAGATATACATATAAACTATTCAAAGGGTGCGCCATTTAACATATCAAAACTGAAAAAGGAATTTTATTTATAAAAAAATAAACCAATTTTTTATCATAATAAATTCATCAAATCCTGGGATAACTTCTGAAATATACAATATGGTACATATGAGTTTCACTTATCCCAGTAAAACTGGCGTCCCTATATCATAAAGTGAAGATTACATTTTTCTTAGATTGTCTAACCTTGCCTGTAAATCACTATCTATACCGCTATCATCATTCCCTGTAGTTTCAACTTGAGGTACCTTAGACGTTGCAGCTGGGGCAGCAACAGCTGATGATGGTGCATTCACAAGCTGTGTATCAAAACAAAACTCATTATGCATTGTTATAGTGACTCTGTCATTTAGTTTTAGCTGAAAAGAGATGTTTGATGGGAAACAGCTAACATACCTCTTGGTTTATGTCAATTCCAATCTCATCAAGAACCTGGTTCACTAGTTCATCTGTTTCTTCTTCTTCTTCATCCCCTTCCAAAGCATCATCTATTGCATCTCCCATCACCTCCATCGTCAATTCCATCTTCTCATTCTGTCTCTCAAATTCTTGCATGATTTTCTGCAAAGATGGCAAGTTCATCTGCCTATTCATCTGCCCCATGGCCTTTGTCACGCCTTTCATAGCCTCACCCATTGCTTGTGTTGACTTCAAAGTCTGAATAATTGTATTACAAAAGAAGCTAGATTATAGCACTCAAATAAGGTAAGGGCATGGGTTTTCATCAAAACTTTGCAGGTGTTAGCCAGTTAATCATTCCAATAAACACAAAATGCCATGAGCTTTAGGACAGAACCATATCCTATAATGACCATATATGTTAGTATAAAGTACAAAGCAATAGATACAATTACCACAACAACATACCTGAATTCTGAGTGATACACCTTGGAGCTGTGATTTTAGCTTATAAAACTTGTCAATCTGATGCCTTGTTCTAACAAGATCTTTTGCCATAACTCTAACAGCTCCCTGGAAAGAATTACATGAAATACAGAAGAGGCATTGATGAATCATATACTAACCCACCATAATAGCTAAATCAAGAGTTAACCACCACAAACAACAGATAAACATATATATAGCATTACTGAAAATATCAGGTTTGGAGTAAAAGTCAAAACTAATTCGTTAAAAGTTATCGAAACCGAACTACATTCACGGTGTGCAAACGATTTCCACTACCTTGCGAGAACCACATTTGTTTAAATTTCACATTTTTATATTATACTACTTTCCAATACTACCAAACAAAATACAAGTGGAATGCCAATTTTAGCAAATGACAGTCCTATTTATTTATTCATGAGTTGCTTAAAAAATTGAAAATTAAACAACAAAATTTTAGTTTATCATGCAGTTATTGAGAAAACATCACACTTGATTCACCTATCATATATATATATATATATATAATAACAGAAATCTTCCCTAAATCATGTTATGTTGCAAACGACATGATAGGCAAACATTATCCGAAATGAGAATGGACTTTAAGTCTCAAACACATTAAAGACACCTTAAATTTAATGAAAGAAGGATTCAAAAGCTGCAGAAATTAAAAATTTAACTCTTCTGATATCTGCATAAACATAATTCAAGTATCCTGCTTTCTTCCCAAGGACATAGGAGAAGTCAGAATGTCATATGTTCTACAATAGTAATTAATAGATCCATCGGGAAACAAGCAGTCAATATTTTTAAGCCTGCAATAACTCTAGGGAAGCAGGCAAGTGTGGCAACAACAAAAGTCTCATTCCCAAACATTAATGTAAATATATGTTTTGGACTTCTGGTTATTACAAATGATAACATAAGTGGAACAATGTCCCCAACCACAAGTATCAACAGCAACTTCCACAGCAAAAGAAATGGAAATAGTAAGAATAGGGGGAAAAATTGATATCATCCGGGAAGCCAACACATTCAAGCCCTCCGCCTTCAAAAAAGAAAAATACAGATGAGCTGCAAATGCCAACCCCACTCCGCTACCAGAGGGGCAGATGTGGGGTGACATAAATCTGCAATAAAGAGTAGCTAAGCTAAAATAGCCAACATGCTACAACCAAAAACTGAAGTAAAAGAGGCAAATAATAGAGTCAAGACACAGTCATCATACCATCTGGCCTTGTTTGGCACTTTTCTTTATTTCCAAAATCAATTTCTTCTCTTGAGCTTGTAAACCTTGCCTCTCTCGTTCTATTTCTCTAATTGACTTGTCCAACATTCTCTTATTTTCTCGCAGAAGCTCTGAAATTCACAGCTTTACAGTCATGTACTACGAAATCAAATATGCTATGCTTCAGCTTGCAAAATGTGTAGTAGTGAATGCCTCCAAATCAACCAAAAGATGTTTGCAAGAGGGAAACTAGAGATCATCATCATAGAGATACCCCGTTTGAATCAAAAGGACAAGTAAACATGCCATTTAGTAGTTCCTTAAAATTTGGGGAAATTACATTGACCTCCATTGAAGTTTGACTGATTGACTGAATTACACTTGACACTCCTTTGTTTCAAAAGTTAAACTCACCTCCCTTTGGGAGATGTCGGTGTAATTTCAATCATCATTAAGTGTAGATAATGATAACATAAACCTCAAGGGAGGTTAAAGTAATTTCTAAAACAAAAGGAGTGCCGGGTGTAATTAAGCCAAACATCAAGGGAGGTCTATATAATTTTCCCTTAAAATTATGATTAGCATAGCTACAAAGTATGACTGAAATTTTGAAATTGACAAGAAAACTGATATAGTTATTGTAAACTCTGCATGTTACCAGAACAAGAAGAGAAAAACTAATAACGAAATAATATAATTAAGATAAATCTGCAAACACAACCCCAAAAATGAAATTAATTTTTGGCATAGATCGTTGAACAGGTTTCGTGGTCGAGTGATTACGGTGAAGATAAATGAAAATGCAAAATTTAATTACATGATAATTGTATCATATAAATTGAGCAACCCCAATTCGAAAATTAACATATATATTTTTTAATATTTCAGAATCATATGTAACCAACAGAATACAGATAGTTTGATGGGAGAAGAAGATGATGTAGTTGAATAAATTACCTGCGGGTGTTTTTCTCTTTCCGAAGATGAAACTCATGGCGCCTCGAATCAATTAACAAAAACTTAGAAGATGATATCGAATCGAAAATCTCTATGATAAGAAAACAACGATGATAGCTTCCGATCCGATGAGATGGCTCAGCGTTTGGGATTTGGTGACGATGCTTTTTGAGTTAATGTTATTATTATTATTACGGTGCAGGTTGCTTACGCGGTAAGCGTCGAAAGAAGGAATCATCAACGAACCCATTCGTTTTCGTTCCAACTTTTCCCACGCGTGGCGCACTTGGTGTGGGACCCACCATCTATACTCACCTTCTCTGATGTTTTCACAAGGCTAAAATCCACTTTTCCAACCTCTAGTTTTTCATTTTTGCAAAAAGTTGTCTTCCTACTTTTTTTTCTTTTTTTTTGAGGGATTTTAATTTTCATATTTTTTTTAACATTACAATTTCCATCCCTCTATCCAATTCCAATTCAGAAAACTAATAGAATGTGTTTATATGGCTGTTATCGTCGTGCGGAAAATTTTTTTTGGTGTTCAGCCGTTTAATCAGTTAATCCGCATGGTTGATAATGATTCCCCTTTTGTGTTCAGGCGATTATGCTGAGAAAGAGACTTTGTTTCTCAGTTATGGGTTCCTAGACTATTCCAAAGAGCGTTTAGTGTCGACGGTGAACTATGAAACTAAGGTTGCATGAAGTAAAGGATAAAAGCGATAAAAGAAGGAAAGCGATAAAGGAAAGAAAAGATAAAAATAAATGTAAATGAGTTTGATTGAGTGTTCGTGTCCTTAAACAATTTGTACAACTAGTATTTATAGACTTAGACTACCTAAGAAACTTATACTAACATTGTTTGCCACGTTCTTAACCCACTAACTCTCATTTTACATCATATAAGATCATGGCTAATAACAAAAATATAGGTAACTACCCACTCGGCTATGTTACAGCCTAAAAAGCACTTGGTGAGCTAACTTATTAACTGCCCCATCAGCTGACCACGTCCTCCATAACCCTATTTTCAAGGAAATAGGCCCCCATGCACGTTCTTGACTTGGTCAACTCATAAAATTCACATATATGCTCAATCAGTTAAGTTATGGGCAAAAATTCACTAAATAGGCTAAACTGTCCATCTGCTGACCATGTTCTCCATATCCCTATTTTTAAGGGAATGAGTCTTCAACCACATCCTAGACTTGGCCAACTTAGCCTAATCAGCTAAGTTATGGAGCAAACCCACTTCCTCGGCTGATTGTCTTATTAGCTGACCATGTCTTCCATATTCCTAATTTTAAGGGAATGGGGGTTCATGCATTTTTTTGAATTGATCAAATCATAAACTGCCCTTGATTACAGCTGATCAGCTTCTATCTTCTTTTTTTCTCTCCAAAACCACCTTCAACTTCATCTCAAAAATCTGGGAAAGTGGTTAAATGGATGAAACTGCTTTTGACTTCTTCCTTTTCTGAATATTATTTAAGCCTGGACCCATTTAATCAACATCCACACGAGCCCATTAAGACCCAAAAACAGCTTCCAAACCCATCTAGACTTAACAGCTACGTTCAGCTGATTCTGCACCAACTGATTCTCCTCAGTTGTCCATCTTAACTGAGTCATTATGTTTGGTTCAACTGATCTCAATCAGATGATATTTTATTTAGCCAATTCTGAGTTAGCTGATCATGATTTTGCCATTTTATTTCAGCTGATTTAGACTCAGCTGATCATAATTTAGCTTATCAGAGAATATTTGCATTTTGGCCAAATGGCCCAAACATGATTCGGCCAATCATTTTTTGGTGTTAACAATTGCCCCCTGCATCTTTTAACTGACGACAAAAAGAGGAAGCTGAAAGATGTATTATGTTGGCCGAACTTCTTTCTTCTCGCTGCGCTCACTCTCGACTAATATGACTTTATTGCATATGAAAACTAATAAGGAAATAATATAACTAAGATAAATCTGCAATACACAACCACAAAAATGAAATTAATTTTTGGCATAGATGTTTGAACAGGTTTCGTGGTCGAGTGATTACATTGAAGATAAATGAAAATGCAAATTTAATTACATGATAATTGTATCATATAAATTAAGCAACCCCAATTCGAAAATTAACATATATATTTTTTCATATTTCAGAATCATATGTAACCAACAGAATACAGATAGTTTGATGGGAGAAGAAGATGAGGAAGGTGAATAAATTACCTGCGGGTGTTTTTCTCTTTCCGAAGATAAAACTCATGGCGCTCGAATTACTTAACAAAACCGTAGAAGATGATATCGAATCGAAAATCTTTATGATAAGAAAATAGCGGTGACAGCTTCCGATCAGATGAGATGGCTCAGCGTTTGGGATTTGGTAACGATGCTTTTTGAGTTATTATTATTATTATTACGGTGCAAGTTGCTTACGCGGTAAGCGTCGAAAGAAGGAATCATCAACAAACCCATTAGTTTAAATTGTGTTATTTGAACGTCAAAATCTAGATATCGTATGTCTTATCTTATATATTTATCTTTATATTTCACTTACCTTTTATTTTTTTAAATATATATATACATTTAAAAAATACATTCAAAAGTAAAAAAGACATCATATGATATCCGTTCTTGATATTCAAATATCTTTACTCCATTCATTTTTTTGTCCTTCTAATTTTTCACTGTCTCCCTATTTTTTCTGAGGGAATTTAGTTTTCACATTTTTTTTTTAATATTACAATTTTCGTCTCTCTATCTAATTGCTATCAGAAAATTAATGAAACGTGTCTACGTGACAAACGTTTTATCACATGACTTCTCCACCTAGAACCACAAAGTTGGCTAATATGCACTTTCCTTCTCTATAATTTTCCACTTTGATGAAATCAGTCCCCCTAACTTTTTTGAACGATTTTAATCCTCATATTTTTCTAACATTGCGATATTCGTTTTTCTAGTTTTCACTTTAATGAAATTCGTTCCCCTAATTTTTTTAGCGATTTTAGTCCCGACGTTTTCCTAATATTACAATATTTGAAAAATTGTAAAATTAATTTGTTTTAGTATTTATTATAAATTTTCAAAAATGTTGTGGATATATATATATATATATATATATATATATATATATATATATATTAGATATTTTTATCAATGAATTGAGATTGTTCGATATGCAAAATGTATCCTTTTTGAAGTGTCAACGGTGTCTTCGTCAATGGATATTCATCGGTGGAAACAATCATGAGTTGGCTATCCATGAAGGTATAATTGGTGATTTTTTATTGCATTTGTTTTAACACGTGACCCTTGATGAAGAAGCTCAAAGGAAAAAAAAAATGACATAGTGAATCTGCATATGACAATCTTTTTAAATTTATAATAAAAATTAAAATAAATTATTATTATACTATTTTAGATAGGCATGTGGGCAATATGTTTGCCACATAAGCATATCCCGCTAAAAAAACTAGGGAGGCAAATTTCACCAAAGTGAAAACTAGACTAAACAATTACGGAGACAATATTCATCCAAGTGGAAAAGTAGAGGGGCGAAAAATACATTTTAACCAATTTTTTGATGCTAGCTGGACAAGACATGTGCAAAATGTTTGCCACATAAGCACGTTTCGTTAGTTTTCTAACGGAAATTAAATGGAGGGACGAAAATTGTAAAAAATTAGGGGAATAATTTTTGCCAAAATAAAAAACTGGAAGGACAAAAAGTGCATTTTAGCCATTTTCTTAAAAGCACTATGTTATTTGATGTTTAACGTGTATATTTTCCGTCTGTTGCTTACTTATTTTTTAACGTTTTTGCATACATGTATTTCAAAAATAAATATGACATATATCTTTGTTGTTCCATTGTTGTCAAATAAAAATGTTTCATTGATTTAAGTGTATTTGACATGCATTGAAGCGACAAACAGGACAACACAATACACCCTTCAGTTACCACCCGATTGAACCGGACAGATTCTTAAATAATTGATTCAGAGGGTAGGATTGCCACCCCAAACTGTGTTGTTCAGTATCAATTATGATTGAGAAGGAGAATATAACTAAAAGACAGTTTTCCTTGTAATGAAAAATGCCCAATGGATTGAGGCAAAACACGAATAGAAGATTAATGTAGAAAAGCAAAACAAGAAAGAACACACAGATGTTATCGTGGTTCAGAGCCAAATTGCAGCTCCTACATCCACACTGATGCCGAGTCTTCCACTATGATCAAGAAGAATTACAAGCTTTATAGAATTGAGATTGTGGCTCTCCCTCACACTTGTGTTCACAATCCGATCACAAGTCACTCGAAATCTAAAACAATACAATACGTATTCTACCCCTAATACAAGTCTTATATAACATGCTCTTAATCTAATCTCAGTCAGTTAAGGTTAGTTACAACTAACTAACCGAACCTAACTAACAAAATAAAAGAGATAACAGAAAACATAATTATCACTTATCACTTAAACTTGGGGTAACAAGGCATAAACTAACTAGCTAACAAATTGATGATCCGCCAAGCACCACAATTCTCCACCTTGGATCTTCAATGACAAGTAAAGCTAGAATACACCTTCAGTCTCAGAACTGAGACTCAGTGATAAAAAAACATTTGATGTTAGCCAAATTTAAGCAATGCAGAAACTTGGCATGTAACACACCAATTTTCGTTTATACATGTGTTAATATATGTTTATATGTTGATTTATGTTCTTAGTTTAATGTTGGATGTTTAAGCATTTGTTTTGGGTGGCTTAGCCTTGAAAAGGGGGCATATGCTGTCAAACCAGACCATAATCGATTATGAGAGTTAGTGAAAAGAAGTCAGAACATTCATAATCGATTATGAATAATAACGAAACAAGTCAAAGAAGCCATAATCGATGAGTATTCGAGAACGCTAATTGTTAAGTCAGAACAGTCATAATCAATTATCATAATCGATTATTGACTGTGTTTTTCTGCAGAAACGGGTTTTAAATCCTTATTTCGGCCCGTTTCGTCTTAAATCCTTTTATAACCCTTTAAGCACGAAATAAACCCTAGTTTAGCAACCTCTAAACCTCTGGAAACCTCATCTCTCAATCTCTTAGGATTCTCTCTTAATCCCTTTGAGATTCATCAAAAACGTAAACTGTTTTACCTGTTTTCATTGGAAAATCATTGCAGCTGATACGAAGCCTTTGTGCAACCGTTCTTCTTTGTTCTAGTTAACCTTAATAGGTTAAGATTGAGGTAAATTCGTGTACCCTTGTCTCTTCTCCAATTCTCCTTGAGTTTTCTTGATTTGGGGACTGCTTATGAACGTTTTTGGGTCCCATTTGGCACCATCATACAACAAGTGCACTGAACCAAGGATAAGGCAACTCTTTCTCTCCTTCGTTCTAGTTTGTGTCTTCTAGTTTGTGATCAAGGTAAGATGACCAACCATATAGTTCATCCTTTTTCCTTTAATTTCTATTGGATTAGGAATTGAATTTATTCATTTCGTTATGTCGCATTATGGTCAAGCGCTTGAGCCCTGAGACAGAACCAAGAACGAATCTCGTACTCTCTTCTTCCTCGGATTTCGTTCGTCATACCAGGTATAGGGGGAGATAGTCAATATGAATATAGGTGTAGGGGTAGCGTAAAATGAAGGGTTAACCCATGACCCTAATATTATGTTGATGTATGATATATGACCTTCAAAACTTATCTATGTATTCATGTATGTCTAGGGATGTTGTTAAATGACTATACGTGATTATTGGATGTGAGTTGTTATTGTATGGCACAATTATATGCGTTGATTCGTGTTTCATGTCGATGATGATGAATTATGATGAGTGGCTATGTTGATTAAGCCTCGATAGTGGATGTTAAATTAATCCTAAGCTATAGACCCAGTGGTAGGTCCATGAAAATTCGTAATAAATGGAGTTAGTATGAGAGGTGAGAATGATAACCTAAGGATTATAGTTCCAAAGCATAGGTGTTGATCTATGAGTGTTAGAAACGTTTAAGGTTAGCAATAATGTATTACTAAGTTAGCAGTAATTGATTATAATAGTTAATAATCGATTATCGGGTATGAATGTAATTACATGAACTTACATATTTAAATAAAGAAAGTAAGTGACGAATGTGATAATCTAAAGAACATGTTTTGAGGATAATAATGAAAATAAAACGAGAACATTAGTGAGAATATTAGTAAGTAAAATAGGGATATAGGCTTAGTTAACTAACTCAGATAATACTTGATAAAGATAATGATGCTAATAGTAACTATGTGTTATTATTAATGGTGTTGATAAAGGCGGTAACGATGGGTTATCGTCAGATGTTGATTGTGATCATCATTGATGGTCAAGGTTATTAATCATTGTGAATGATTACGATGAAGGATGGTTGGACATGTGATTTCATGTTTGTTCGACATTGCACGCATCCTTGGATAGAAGATGTTTGATGGGTGGAAAGCAAACGATGAATCGCGACGGTGGAGGCTACGATGGGTGTACATCCCGGCCTTGAGGGTAGAGTTGGGTAAGGAGATTCCTTATGTCATGGACTTGCAACCCATGGTCGGAGCGTCCTATTGACAACTTGACTACCCGACGAGCCACTGTACGTTTTCAGGATTAGTGAGAGTATCTGTAGCGATCATCTGGTATGATGATGTGTCCTTGTTGGTTAAACAGATATGTACTCCTAGTCGTCTTTCCAGAGTTAGAGTTGATGGATCCACATGTGCATGGACTAGTGACGTTGCATAGCATTGCATGCATTCTTTAACATGATATATTATGTTGTATGATTGTGTGTTGTATGCTCATCTTCATAACTACTCTATTACCGTTTACATTCATATATATATGACTTCTCACTCCCTACTTTTGTTGTTGTATGCATGTATCTTGTTATTGCAGAGGAGGGTGAGCCAATTGCTGAGGAGTGATCCTGAGGCTCGTAGTTAGGTTGCTAGCTTGTTAGTTGGTTTTTAGTTTTTATCCGATGTAGTATCGGTATATGATATACCAGCTCTAATATGTGACATCGGGTTTCGGGTTTAGTTTATTTTCGCAGTTATTATATTTTAAATGTTTAAAACTTATTTGGTTTGTACGGTTATTTATCTTGGATAATGTGATAATTGCTAATCTTTAAACAAGTTTTTATTTTAATACGTTTTTAATTTAAAGACTTGTATGATCTTTTATTTTAAATTATCATGAACGGGGTAGTGGGTGTCACATGGCTCATGGTAGCATTTTGGTCAGCATGTCTGCAGGATTGTCTTCACTAGCCACTTTCTTCACTTCTACGATGCCTTGAGCAATGATGTCCCGAATGAAGTGTAGTCTAATGTCTATGTGCTTCATTTCTTTCATGAAACACTTGATTCTTAGAAAAATAGATGGCACTCTGACTGTCACACCAAACAATACCTTGCATATCCTTTCCTTCAAGCTCACTCACAATTCCCTTCAGCCATATTACTTCTTTGATTGCTTCGGTGAGAGCAACATACTCAAATTCAGTGGTGGACAAGCCACTATATGCTGCAGGTTGGCCTTCCAACTGATTGCATTCCCATAGAGAGTGAAAATGTAACCAATGATCGACCTCCTCTTGTTCACATCCCCTACGAAATCAACATCCACAAACCCCTCTAATCCACTGTGTGCAGCTTTAGATTTACCATACACAAGACAAATTGACTTGGCTCCTTTTAAGTATCTATAAATCGATTTGACAGCTTGCCAATGCTCCTTACCCGGATTGGACATAAATCTGTTTACTATGCTGACAGAATATGCTAAATTAGGTCTTGAGCATACCATCGCATACATGAGGCTTCCAGTGGCATTTGAGTAAGGTATACCATTCATGAACTTCAAGTCTTCATCAGTTTTAGGGGATTGATTGACTGATAGCTTGAAGTGTCCATCAATAGGAGTAGATACAACCTTGGCTTCGAGCATGTTAAACTTCCTCAGTAGCTTCTCAATGTAAGAGGCTTGGGCTAGGTACAGAATACCTTCTGATCTTCTCCTAATGATCTCCATTCCAAGGATTCTTTTAGCAGCACCTAGGTCCTTCATTTCAAATTCTGAACTCAACAAACTTTTAAGATGGTTAATAACATTTAAATCATTGCTAGCATTAAGCATATCATCAACATACAAGAGAAGGTAAATGAAAGATCCTGAATGTGTTTTCTTAAAGTAAACATAGCTATCAAATGAACTTCTTTTGAAGTCATTTGAAACAACAAAGGTGTCAAACCTGATGTACCATTGCCTTGGTGATTGCTTGAGGCCATAAAGTGACTTATGCAACAAGCAAACCATGTTTTCCTTTCTTGTTTCTTCATAGCCTTTAGGTTGCTTCATCAGAATCTTCTCTTCAAGTTGACCATGTAAAAATGTTGTCTTGACATCCATTTGTTCTAGTTCAAGGTCATGGACAACAACCAAAGAAAGTATAATCCAAATGCTTGTGTGTTTCACAACAGGGGAGAATATCTCCATGAAGTCAATACCTTCCCTTTGTGTGAATCCTTTGGCCACAAGCCTAGCCTTATACCTTTCTTTCTCAACTCCTGGGATCTCAGCTTTCTTCTTGAACAACCATTTACACCCAACAATCCTCTTATTGCTAGGTCTCTCAACTAATTCCCAAGTGTTGTTCTTTTCTAGGGACTCAATTTCTTCTGCCATGGCAGCCTGCCACTTATCCTTATCAGGACCAGAAATGGCTTCTTTATAGTTTGTAGGGTCAGAATTGTTGGCTTCAAGTTCCGAAGTAAGAGCATAGGCTATAAGGTCGGTATACCCATACCTTTGAGGAGCTTTGAGCTGTCTTTTACCTCTGTCTCTGACTAAGCTGTATGAGTTATCTGCAGTTTCTGTTTGTTCTGCAGAGACATCATCAGAATTGGTAGCACAGTCAGGTTGCACAGCATCAGAATGCTCCACCTTCAACTGAACTTCATCTGTGGTTTCAATGGGCTTCTGTGCAGCTTGGTTGATACCTTCAGATTTGCCAAGCATAGCCTCCTCTTGGAAGACTGCATCCCTGCTAATAATAGATTTTGATCCCTTTGATTTTGTTATCCAAACTTTATAGCCTTTGACACCTTCAGGGTAACCAAGGAAAATACCTTTCTTCGATCTAGGTTCCAATTTTCCTTCACTCACATGAATATATGCAATACAACCAAATATTCTAAGGTTCTCATAGATTGGAGGTATTCCAGTCCACCTTTCTTTCCTTTCTTCTGGGGTTTTGAACTCAATAGCAGCTGAGGGGCATTTATTGATCAAATAACAAGTTGTATTGACAACTTCTCCCCAAAAAGTCTTAGATAATTTGGCATTGGATAACATACATCTTACCATTTCTAATATAGTTCTATTTATTCTTTCAGCAAGATCATTCTGCTGAGGTGTCAATCTCACGGTTTTGTGCCTAACAATACCATTGTCTTTACAAGATTCATTGAACTCACCATCTAGATATTCTAGACCATTATCAGTCCTTAGAACTTTAACCCTTCTTCCAGTTTGGTTTTCAACCAGGAGCTTCTATTGTTTAAAGGATTTGAATGCTTGATTTTTATGCTTTAACAAATAAACACATACCTTCCTAGACCAATCATCTATAAGGTTAATGAAGTATCTAGCCCCTCCAAGAGAAGGAACCTTAACTGGCCCCCAACTATCCAAATGTACATAATCAACTATAACTTTTGTAGTGTGAGTGGCAGTAGGAAATTTAACTCTCTTTTGTATACCGAAGACACAATGTTCACAAAAGTCAAGTTTCTCAAATTCTCCTATGCCTAACAACCCTTGTTTAGGTAATTCTTGTAACCCTCTCTCACTCACATGACCTAGTCTATGATGCCAAAGTAATGAAGATTTAAACTTAGGTACAAAGACTAGGCTAGCAGAGTCAAGAAAAGTGTTACCTTGTAGTCTATAGAGACCATTGATTCGGGTGCCTTTCAGGACTAGAACAGTTCCTTTGAAAACCTTCAAATCATCACCTTCACCCTTGTAAGTGCATCCAGCCTTGGCTAGCATACCAAGTGACAGCAAGTTCCTCTTTAATTCAGGGACATGTCTCACTTCAGTGAAAGTCTTGACAGAACCATCAACTATCTTGATCTTTTATCTTGATCTTCACATTCCCAATGCCTACAATCTTGCAAGCCTTGTTGTTACCCATTAGCACCTTTCCAGCATCAACTTGATTGTATGAACGGAACCACTCCTTGTTAGGAGTCATGTGGAAGGTGCAGCCTGAGTCAAGGATCCATTCCTTACTACAATCTTCAGCAGTGACAGCAAGCACATCAGCACTGTCACAACCATCAGTAACATCAGCACTGTCATTGAGACGTCCCCCAGTATCTCATTTAATTTGTAACCTGTCCTACTTTAATCGGCTACTTTAATTAAAAAAAATCCAGACATACACACACAACAGCTCTCTGGCTCCACAACTTGGTAATCTCATAACAATTATAAGTTCAAAACGAATGTCCACCTGTTATAATAATAATCATAATATAAATATATAAATATAGAGATTATATCATGACATAAAAAAATAATTTGATACAAATTTCTCAAAAGAAATACTATATGTAAACGGTCAATATACATAATATACATTATCCTATAATGCATCTCCTACAGAGCTGGCCCAGAAGAGACTACAAAACGGACTCTATACAACCTACTTCGAGAACCTATGTCGAGCAAAAAGCCAACATGAACAGAGGAGAAGACTTCACCACAACTCATTACTATGAAGCAGGATAGAAGGGTCCGACCATCTTTCTCATAGAACTCCACTTGGATCGTCGCCACAAAAGACGTTCGCCCGCAATACAAGTTTTCTAATAATAAAGAAAAATAGAAGACAACAAACAAGAATACCAGGCAAAGGAGGTAAGATATCCAACATCAATAATAATGGCTCACAGTCAGTAAAAGAAATCACAGAAGTATTCACAACTAATAATCAATTCATTATAAGTAAAACCGCGCATTAGAAAATTTGTAGGAACCATAACGACATAGGAAAGATCATTAATGAAGGCATGATGACCAATGATGATGCATATGCATGCGACCAAACTCAACCTAACTCCATGGAGTGTTCACATAGTCGGAGGAGCGTCCAGTAAGCCCAACAAGGTGCATCAATCTCAAATTTTGCGCAACACGGCTTTACCAGAACACTCTACTGATCCTAAGCAAACTAGTGACTCGTCGGGATCGCCATGCGAGGAATTTGATTCACCACGGCACGGGGGAGCTACCACCCGGCCCCCTGTGGAGTTAGGCGCAACATGTGTCCCCAAGGTCTTCTCAACCTCCACTATTTCACTCTCACCTACACCAGGGTGTAGCTCTCTCCTTGGCATCATGCCAATGTTAATGCCAATGTCATGCATGACCTTAACACGACTATCTTTCATACCAATATGTTAGACCGTCAAGTCATTCCGTTGGTGCTTGCCCCGGTATACTCTTCAGGGTCGAAAAGTTATAGAAGGAATGCCCTTAACGCCTAACTTCTTTTGCATTATAAGGTCATGCATGTCTCAATGCACATGTTTCAATGCACTTGTTTCATGCCATTATAAATATCATGCTTCTAATCACAATCATTCACTTTTAATCAAATACTGAACACTTATTTTCAGATAGGGCAACAACATCCATCAACAATGGCATAAGCACCTTAGTCATGTATAAAATCCAAGATAGCATGACATGATTTTCACATAGATGTTTCATCTCATTCAAGTATAGCATAATTCCAAGCATAATCATTCACAATTCATTCTTTTCTACACCTTACCCGTTCCAAGTTTCTAATTCTCAACCAATATTCAACTAATAGTCATGCTTTACTCAAATAACATACTGAATTCATTTTAGCCCAATTACGACAATTGTCCTTTTAATTACCTATTCATTAATCTTGACTTAATCATAGAAAATTAATTATTATGGGTTTTTCTTGTTTTATGCTACTAATGCTTAGTTCATTACTCTCAGGTAATCTAGTCTAATTATCAAAAATTTGATTCTAGAATTTATTATAGATATCAACACGAATTAGGTTGGTATCTAATTATATAATTCCATGTTATGCTTTATATGAGTGTCCCTAGTTAAATCTTTAACCATACTCACTTCTTATGGCATAATTTAAGTTCCACCTTTGTCCTTACTTATTTCTAAATCACTTACTAATGATTCTTTTCTTATCTTGTATCACAAATGAGTCTATTGCCACATCAAGCCCCAATTCCAACTTAATGTCATTTATCCTTCATTTCCCAATTGTCATAATAAACCTCAGTACTTAGAATCATACTTAGTGAGGTTATAATTAATTAGCCGCTTCTTGTTACTTTATCTAATTACCTATTTAAATCTTCATAAGATTCATTATGGATAATAGGGAGTCTTAATTAAGGGTAAATTTTCCTATGTACAATAATGATTCATTCTTTTTCCTTGGTCAAAGTCTTAACTACCTTTACTTATGAACCTATCTAGAATTTTTATCTTTCCAAAGTCCTCATCAAAATCTTCCTCTTTCCCAATTCGATTCAATATCACCTAAATCCCATAATCATACAAGTAGATGAATTTCATTAATTTCAGTCATCCTTCCTATTCATGACCCTCACTACTACTACAAAAAGTTAAATTACATTTCTTTGATTGGCTTATGGTTATTTATTGCTTCTACACATTATTGTCACCACACTTTATTATTAATCAATCAATTAATTAATGTCAGAATATATTTTAGAAGACCTCCACTTTGTAAGCACTAAACATCCCAAAAGTCTTTTTATATATATATATATATATATTAATACCTTAGTCAGTTTCATGATTTATTTTTACCAACTACTCATCAAATCCCTTATCAAATAATTGACACTTACATGCAAGAGTGAAAATGAGAGAGTAGGAGGCAGAGAAGGGAATAGAAACGTACATCAAAATGAGGGAGAGAACACAACAAGATCACTGCCTGATCTTCATCATCAATGTTGACATCAACACTTTTCAGATCAAGAATGGTTTTATTGAATTCTGAAATGTGTTCTTTGATGAATGTTCCTTCCTCCATCTTCAATTGATGAAGTCTCTTCTTCAAATACAATTTGTTGGTCAGAGTCTTTGTCATATAAAGACTCACGTTTCAGCCACACCCCTGCAGCAGAGTCTTCATCACTGATTTCTCTTAGCACTTCATCACCTAAAGATAAGATGATAGTGCTATGAGCCTTGCTCAAAATATCCTTTTTATGCTTCTCGGTGAGAGTGGCAGGCATTCTAGCAGCTCTAGCCAAAGCATCCTCAAGACCTTGATGAACCAGGAGTGCCTTCATCTTGATTCTCCGGAGGCTGAATCATTGTCACTTGTGAACTTCTCCTCATCAAACTTGGCCGAGCCCATCGTGTGATTCCTCAAGAACTTGACTCTTGATACCACTTGTAATGAAAAACGCCCAATGGATTGAGGCAAAACACGAATAGAAGATTAATGCAGAAAAGCAAAACAAGACAGAACACCGATGTTATCGTGGTTTAGAGCCAAATTGCAGCTCCTACATCCACATTGATGCCGAGTCTTCCACTATGATCAAGAAGAATTACAAGCTTTACAGAATTGAGATTGTGGCTCTCTCTCACACTTGTGTTCACAATTCGATCACAAGTCACTCGAAATCTAAAACAATACAATACGTATTCTATCCCTAATACAAGTCTTATATAACATGCTCTCAACCTACTCTCAATCGATTAAGGTTAGTTACAACTAACTAACCGAACCTAACTAACAAAATAACTAGGGATAACAAGGCATAAACTAACTAGCTAACAAATTGATGATCCTCCGAGCACCAAATTCCTAATATAAATTTTCGCTTAAAAAATCAATGAGATTGCTTTTTGACAATATTTATTCAAGACATACCAATATACGATTTAAATTAATAATATTATATTCTAAATCTAGTACTGATTCAAATCAATTTTAACACAAAAGACATGCTAAGGCATCGCCACATAAAAACAAGAATCATGAAGTGATAGGCAAACACACGAATTCATGGCATGTCCTTCATGGGAATAAAAACAAAAAAACAAAATCACTAACAATTTTCCAAAATGCATAAATAACATTACATGCCCCATGACAAACCTGTCAACACTGTATCTTGAATAAAAAATAACAACCAAACAAAAACACTCTGAAGTCTAACAACATTTTTTGTGTGGATGAAGTCTAATAACATATTAATAAACTGAAACACTTTCAAATTCTCAACACATTGCGCTCCACTGCTTTTGATAAGTTTAATAGAGTGTCTGGTGCTGCGGTGAAAGCATCAAAATCACATCAAATTTGGTCCACCGTGAAAGCTAATGTCAGAAGCTTCCACGTTTTGAGAAAACAAAACTACCAAATTGTCACTCCTACCATGATAACGTTCCAACGTGATGAAGCCATCACCGCCAAAACAAACATGCCCTTAGTTTTTTAACCTGAAATTGTGGGGCTCAACTACCAAACCTAAAAGGAACATGAAATAGCACTGATTAAATTATGAGAGATGTGATAGATGCTACTCGGTATGAGACAAACTCCTAAGAAAAGTGATAAAAGAGAAAATATTGGACATCATGGATGAGTAAAAATTGAAAACAATCAACCAATTAAAAAACTTTTAGTATGAAACTTACGAAATAAACATTAATCCGGATAATCATTTCCCTTAGATTATTGAATAACACTTAAAACAGGGTATGAAGTCCAAAAATATAAAGCCCATAGCTTGAGTTTTACATAGACTTCTATAATTAAAGAGAAAATATAAAACAAAGTAACTATGCATTCGCAGAAAATTGATTCGTACGGAATAACACTGCTTTGAATTATCGAAGTGACCACATCATATTAAACAATTAGCTATGTTAATTTTTTACACTTCTTTTATAATAAAAACACATTTTAATACACTCTTTATCCATTTTTCCAAACAAAAAGGTGTAAGAAATAGAGTGAATGAAACAGTGTATAAGAAACATTTTTGTTGAACAGTAATAAATCATCCTGCATGGGTACAAGAAGTATAATTACCTGGAGGAAGAAGGTGTGTGCTCTAACAGAAACTGGCCAAGGCCAATAATAGAGAGATTATTTTCTTTCTCCTTTGCTTCCATATTCTCGATTTCCTCTTCCTTGGTAACCAACCAATTATATGGAAGCTGGATTTTAGGCGAAGAACTCCTCCACCTTTGGGTTTCACTTACATAATCAAAGAGAAGACGATCTCCTTGATTACCCTTACCAGTTCTCAGCAACATATTACTCACTATGTCTTGTTTGAATACCATGCGTAACCCCCATTCCCTAATCTCTAAACCTGGGGAACCTTTAAATGAGATATGCGCTCCTGTTTTCACAAAGTGGCAGTGTGGCTGAGAGATATAGACTAGCCACAGATGTTTTGAGCCCACACTCTTTTCCAGGTCAAAACTAAGTGGCATACCGAAGCTTTCTTCCGCGTGTTCACTTTCAAAAGAAAGATACAAAGGATGGGGCGGTGGCAAGGAAGGACTCGAAGATTGTGGCAGCGGAGAGGAAGATGAATCGCGTAAAGAATCAACAGTTGCTTGACGATAGTTTAGTACCACAAATACTACACAAAAGGCAAAGCCAATCCAGTTATCATCCACGTCATAGTGCACTACCCTTATTACTGAACCTTCTTTAAACTGATGATTGAACCACTCTGGAACTACACTGCCAGGAATAACAAGGTCAAAGCCACACCTGAAGTTACGGGGTTCCTATCACCAGAGGGGTAAAATGCATAAATATATATATCAGTGAGAGGAAGAGGATGAGTGTGTGTGAGAGAGAATGAAGTCCACGCAAGCAAATAAAGACTATTGTAATGAATATAATTTGGTAAGCTTGAGTCCAAATTGACCAAACTTTTTAGATAATAAAATAATACTCAAATTTATTATATAAATCAACTCAATCCTTCAATTACATCCAATCTTAAATGCTAATAGAGAGAGATGGCATATAGAGTGTGCACCTTAACTAGTCTTGTCAGCCATGCAAGTGCCAACTCGGAGCCACGGATTAGCTCAGTTTCAACCAAGTTGGGGCAGTCGAAAATATATAATCCTGACCGATGATTACGAGCTCCCGATTCTGTTTCATAATACCTTCCCCCACTTGATGGAAATTCTGATATTGATGGCAAATGTCGAAGTTCATGACAATGCGACAAGTTTAAATATGCTAAACGTTGAAGATATCTGATGGTATCAGGTAGCGACCCAAAGTTGTTTCCCTGTAGATTCAATCTTTCTAAACGCCGTACCTCTCCAATAGCATCAGGGACTTCACATAGATAGCAGTAGCCTACATCAATTAAAATCAAAGATTCCAGACGGGAAGGAAGCAAATATCTAGAAATGGCATGGAAAACAGAATCTTCAAGTTCTGATCTCTGTCCCAGGGGCAAATTCATTAGTTTTAAGCAGTTGCTTATATCTAAAGTTATAAGAGATCTCAGATTATTAACACTGTTAGGTATCCTAACAAGATTAGTGCAATATCTCAAACTCAAGAATTTTAGCTTATCAAGATACTCAACAGATTCATGAATCGTCGATAAACTTGTACATTGTTCAAGATCAAGGTACTCAAGGTTTGAGAGCCCTATAAAATCTGGCGTGTTTTCAAGTTTTGTGCAGCTAGAGAGGTATAGAACTCTGAGAGAACTTAAATTACATACACTGCCGAGATAGAGAGTGACCAGATTACTACAGTTTCGCAAGCTCAAGAAAGCAAGTTTTTTAAGAAGTCCAATTGATGGATGGACCTCCGTTAGGTTTGTGCATCCTGTAAGATCTAGCCGCTCAAGATTTGGGATCCCTTCAAAGTTTGGCGTCTCCATAAGATTTATGGAGTTGCTCAGATCCAACATTTTCAAACTGGGGAGATTCTGTGAAGAGAGAATTAGATATCAACATCAGAATTATGAATGAGAGAAAAGTATTTTTGATTTCATGCATCGCATGCGTTTTACCAAAAACAATTGTACCTTTTATCATTTCCCTTTATCTTATGGCAATAGTAGTTATTTAAAAGTCAAACTCCTTCAATATAATAGTGTAAAAATTTTACTGTACCTATCTCAAATCTATAAGAAACTTATATTTTAAATATTTCTAAATATTATGATTAACTATAATATGATAATATTAAATCAAGATTACTAGTTTACCCAAAAAAAATAAATCAAGATTACTACAATTGTTTCTTTAAAAAGATCACTAAAGTACCTTAATGCCTTCCCAGAGTCGTTCGATTTTGCTATTTGACATATTCAGTTCAACTAGTTTATTCGGCTGAAAATCCGATGGTAAATCAGTGAAAGGATAACCATGCCACAAAAGAAAATGTAGCTTGTTAGAAAGAAAATTGGGCCTTCCTGAACAGTTCATTTCATAAAGTATGAGCAGTTCAAGGCCCCTCATTTTGGATATTTCTTCAACCTGCAACTGACCGTATTTGGGGATATCCTTTTTTTGATCGAGAACTATGGCTTTAATTTTGTTTGTTTCCTGAAAAAACATAAGAATTGAACATATTATAAAAGGAAAAAAAAATCAAATTACTTGAATTAGATGGAACTGTTTTTGATGGAAATATAAAACAACCTATGGGTGCATTTGATTTGCAAAAAAGTAAAGGACTGGACAAAACAAAAATAATTGTTTCATGTTTGATTTGTAAAGTGATCACGGGACTGGACAAAAAAGGTGGTGAAAGACTAGACAAAAACCTAAAGTCTTGTCCCTCACTAAACCATGGGACAACTTTTTGTCCCATGAACAAATTACCCAAAAAGACAAAATTATTCACACTTATTTATTATACTCTCTCTCTGTGATAACTTACATATATTATATATAATACTTATTTAATATAATATTAAATATTATAAAATATATTTAAGTAAATTTTACATTATTTTACTTGTGTTGTCCATTGCCCACCAAATAATGTACGGGACAAAGAGTTGTATTGAGATTTAAACATTTGTCCTGCTTCTAGTCCTATACTTCAATGCGAATCAAACGCACCCTATGTATCTATATTTAATAGTTTAAGGATTTAATTTTGATTAATTCCGTGTAAAAATCTTATATACTATCATTGAATAATAAATTGTTATATTATTAAAAATATTTAACTTTCATAATTCCCAATAACATGTGCTTGTGTGCATCAAAATTAAACTCAGTAATTTAATTGTTAAAACTTTTTAGTGAAAATACCAAAATAATGGAATCTAATTTTGAAAAGATAACTTGTTACCATTCCAGTCGACACTAAGACGTGATGGAAATCCTGGTAAAGCCACAATCTACTCCATGATCTTGGGTCTTCGGGAGATTCTTCCCGAACAATTTTCTTCCCCAAGTCTTGCAGCATGTCATGCATATGAATTTCCTGGTTTCTAATGGTTATGAGTGATTTCTCAATGATAACTGAAATTCCAATGTGAGGGTGTAATCCACAACCATCTAGAATTCGCTTTACATAATCCTCCCTCTCCCCTTTAAAGAAACAAGCAATATGGAGAAATATTTCTTTCTCCTCTGGTTGTAGTCCTTCAAAACTTATCCGAAGCACATTCATAATTTGCTTGTCTGGATTAGTCCCTAGTCTGTCCATGGCATCTCTCCACTGGATGGCATCTCGGCCATACAAGAAAGAACCCATTACTGTGATTGCTAATGGAAGACCTCGAGTATAATTTATTACTTTATTAACCATAGGAAGCAGTGGATCCTTACCTTCAGTCCATGTCAAATTCAACCAAATGCTTGGATTCTTACCTTTGAAGGCTTTTTTACGAAAAAGTTCACAAGCATCACAATTATTCAATAATGAAACCTCGTGAACTACATCCGCTTCATACACTTCTAGAATATGCACATCCCTAGTGGTTATGATTATTCTACTTCCTGCACAAAGCAATCTAGGTTTTATAGCCAAATTTTCCAATTCCTCCAATTGATCAACATTGTCAAGAACTAGAAGGATTTTTTTGCGGTGTAGCCTATCTCTTACAATCCCGGATATTTCAGAAGGACTGTATGTGTCTAGATTTTTTTCGTCAAGAGTTTGACGAAGAATTTGTTTCTGTACAGCAATGGCACCACCCACTTTGTAAATTTGGCTCACGTTCTCAATAAAACAGCAAGCATCAAACCGATAAGAGATTCTATCATACAAGACAGTAGCGAGAGTTGTCTTTCCTATCCCACCCATACCCCAAATCCCTAAAACTCGAAAACCATCATCCCCTGAACTTAACTTTAAAAGGTTTTCTAATTCTTGGACAGGAGGTTGTATCCCAATTAGGTCATCAGCAAGCTTTGAGAATTTATGACCTAATTTTTTTATCACAGCCTGAACAATGTTTTCGATCTCTATAGACTCTAGCCTGAAAGAGATAAAATAACAAGCATAAACAAATATCAACATAATATAACAACAACCACTGAATCATAAATTTATATTACTTACTTATTCCTGACATCCCAACCAACGGAATTGGCTAAACCCGTCATAGTTGTCTTCCACCGATCAACCTTGCCTGGATCTTCTTTGAATCCCTTTGTATGTAAGTCAAAGGCATCGTCGTACGCCCCACTCTGTTTTCGTACATCAGATGGATCCACATCATAGAAAACCGGAAAAACAGTTTGTTTCAAATGATTCTTGCAATCAGCTATAGTAGCCATTTCCTCCAAACACCAAGTTGAGGATGCATAATCTCTTGAGAAAACAACGATGGAAACCCGTGAGTCTTTAATTGCTTGTACGAGCTGTGATGAAATAGGTTGTCCTTCCTCGAGCTCCTTGTCATCCTTGAAGACTAAAATACCTTTTTTGATGAGATGATCGTAAAGATGATCAGTAAAGTTGTTACGGGTGTCGGTGCCTCTGAAACTGATAAACACGTCGTATTTATAGATCCTTTGGATGCTGGTAGAAGTGGAACAATTGGAATCTCTATCTCCTTGGCCCAAGTGGCTCAGATCGGAAGATGGACTCGGATCCTGGGGGGGCCGTAACCGTCGCAAGGCACTGGAAAAGTATTCCATTTCCTCTCAAATTGGTTCCCTGGAGAAAGCCCTGACGCAGAGCAGAGCAGAGCAACTGAAAGAACAAAAACTGAGTTGGTATTTGTTAAAAGAGAAGAGTTGAGAATCGCAATACTTACTAGAAAGAAGATGAAAGGAAGGTAGGGTTTGGGTCTTCTGTGATAGGAAGCAGGTAGCAGGACACAAACGCTTTTGTTTAGGAAAGCGTAAAGAAAGTGGGGTGAAAGGAAAGTGAGGAGAGACGTTAAGTTTCTCTTTTATGTTTCCATGAAATGTTCTACTCATCCTTAGTAGCATTTCTCAAAAAATATTCATTTGCTTTTATTATATTTTGTGTTTTCAAATATTGGAAAGAAATGCACTCGAATCAATCATTAAAATTCCCGAATAAATGGAGAACCATTACTGTCGAATTTTAGTTTCCAATTTGCATCTCTGTTGGTGTAAATCGTGTTTTTGCCATTTGGGCCTTTAAAATGTTGATGTAAATCGGGTTTTTGCAATTTGCATCTCTGTATCTTTGCTCCGTATGTGTAAACGAGTCGAGCCTAGTCGAGCACTTGAAGCTTGTGAAAAAAAATGGGAAGCTTGAGCTTGGCTCATTTATTTAAACGAGTCTAACCAAAAGTTTGAACTTGGTTTGTTAACTAACGAGCCGAGCCGAATAGTTCACAAATAGCTCAGTTCATTTACGGTTAACTCATTTATAACTTAATTATTTTTTACATTTATGAAAATTTTCCTTAAATTATTTCTTAATTTTATCAATTTTTAATAAAATATTATATATATTTTTATAAGCAAAAGGTATATTGATAATAGTATCGGTATAAGGATACTCTTACTCATATACAAGAGATAAAAAAAAAAAAGATTAAAGGAACCTATTAGATCTACAAAACCAATTATAGAAATTAAAACCAACACTAAGTATGCAGTAGCTTTACAGGATGAGAAGGCTCCCGATCCATTTCATATATGATTGGACTCTCATCTAGATAGAGTTCAATTTCAGATTTGGAAGTTGGAGTAAATTCCTTTTGATTGACATAATTTACCAACTTAGACCAAACAGTTGAGGATGATAATCTTTGTGGTAAACGAGAAGTAGAACCAGTAGATTCTGTAGGTTACAAACTTTTCCCCTATATAATTACTGGTTTGCCACCACTAGGGATGTCAATTTTACCCGTACCCGCGGATACCCGTGAATAAAATCCGCAACGGACACGGGACGGGTAGTTAAACGGGTGCCCGCGGGTAAAATAAACGGGTAATTTCAATACCCGCTTATAAACGGGGCTGGGGTGGGTATCACGCTATTCGTGCCCGCGGATATCCGCACCCGTTACTTAAATTACTATAATACTCTTTATTATATATATCTACTAATTGTTAAACCTAATTTCCCATCCTTCCTTACTAAAGCTAATACTAATGAAAAAATAAGTACCTACTAATATTAATTATATTAAGTTGAGCTATTATTAAGTTAGGAGAAAACATAATCCAAGGGGTTTTAAGTGGATCCTATCTTTTGTAACTTTTATTTTTAGAGAAAACAAATATATTTGATTACTCTTGTTAGTAACTTTTGTAATTGGATAATGCTTTCGTAGTTTCGTAACATATATTTGTATGAACACAGTTATTTTAATAGAAATTACGCATATTTCAACAATTTTTCAAGCAAAAATAACAATTTTTTTTCTAAAAAAAAAATCCGTGGATATCCGCAAACCCGCGAATATCCGCGAAACCCGCTGGATACCCGCCCGCAAGATACCCGCGTGGGTAACGGACGGGGACGGGTACGGATTTCACCCCGTGGGTGCGGGGACGGGGGGAGTGCTACCCGTGTCCATCCCGCCCCGTTGCCATCCCTAGCCACCGCCTTTTCTTTTAGTTACAAGTTTGCACTATTTAGGATATAAATATATATATATATATATATATATATATATATACGAGCTATTTACGAATCGTTAATGTTGAGCCTGTAAGGCTTAAGTTTAGCTCATTTAAATAATCGAGCTCAACTTCAAGCTTGAGTTTGTTTATTTAATTAAACGAACGAACTTGATCGAGCATTTAATGAGCCGAACTCGAATAGTTCACGAATAGCTCAGCTCATTTACACCCCTATTGCTCCCTATTCCCGGCAAAAGTATCTTATTTCAACAAAGATAGTCTATGATTCTTATGATGGAATTGCAAGGCAATAATTGTTTCTCATGAGTTATAGCAAAATAATACTTACTCGGTTCCATTTTTTTAATCTCTTTAATAATTTTTTTTTATTTCAAAATAATTAGAGTTTTATAAATTCAATATATAATTTTCTTATTTTTTTTTCATATATATTCTTAATTGGGTTTTATATCTTTCTAACTTATACTTCTTGATTAAATACTTTATTTAATTCTTTATTGAATATTTTAATATATTTATATACAAATTAATAATTTTTTAATTTATGTATAAAATATTAAAAAGACTAAAGAAATGAATCCAACGAGTAATGCATAAAAAATCTATGTTGGGACAACTGGTGCATTTATATTGACAGCAAGCCACAATTTGGGGCGGCAGGGTTGCCCTCATGATGTGATTACTGCCATGTTTACTACCTAAAACAAAATTTCCTTGCTACCTAAAAAACCCAAAATCTCCCCTACCCAGGTAGCGAAGCATTGTCCATTTACCAAACCCATACAACCGAGTAAAAACAGCCATGTAACTAGATTAGCATATTACCAATATATTATAAGGTCCAACCATGTAACTAAATGTTCTGAACCAGGTACTACCTACTAGATGTTATCATCAGCAGACCAGTGACTTCATTAACAGCAGTAAACAAAATTAGCATTATGAAGACATAGAGAAGGAATTATCAGTGGTAAAAAGAATTCCATCCCAAAACTCCCATGTTCAAAAACTCACTCAGTGTTTCACTCTGAATCACACACTCTCACTCTCACAGTGTTTCAATCAAATAACACTCAACATCAGCATTCCTTAATTGGATCTTGATATAGCCATCGCTGTGGTTATTCCTGCAGAAAAATAAGCAAACAGTTATGCCACGTGATTTAGGTTAGTATATATATATATATATATATATATATATATATAAAACAGACCCTAATCGCACCCTAGAAAGTGTATCTCTCCTACAATGACCTTTCATACTCCTTACACCAAAACTGTCTCCCATTTATGTGTAGAATCCTAAAACTCACAGTGTTTCACTCATAAGACACTCGCGAATGAGTCACTCTCCCATTTGTTTCCACCCAATTCTCACTTTCTTGAAAGTCAAATCCAACATCCATCATTGTTACTGTTCCATCGAACAAAGACCCTACAGTAATAAACAAAGGAGAAAAAACTATCCTTACAAAATGAGTTCATTGCATTTTACCTGAGCTATATACTTTGACTATGAATACCAGCCACCAAGATAGTTCACCCTCTTTGATTGCATGCGTACCAATCCTAATACACTCCACAGGTGACGTGCACCAATCTGAGAAACTTAAATTACCTTCTATCCTTGCAGTAGATAACCACTCCCAAGATCTTGTTTTAATCTTGTCCAAGATCTGAATCATACTAAACTTTTCCTGCTTAAAGATAATAGCATTTCGGTTTAGCCATATTGACCATATTACTGCAAACCAAATGACAGTCCAAGCTTGCTTTTGTCTTTTTCCTCTCACTAAACCTCTGTGTTGTAAAAAGTTCAACTTGCAATGTATATGCATTACTGCATTGATCCCTGCCCAAGCATATACATTACTTCAAATCAGGTTTGATAATTGACATGACAAAAAAAGGTGTTACAAGTTTTCCTGTTGATTATTAC
Source organism: Ammopiptanthus mongolicus (assembly GCA_039655645.1). Classification (NCBI taxonomy): domain Eukaryota; kingdom Viridiplantae; phylum Streptophyta; class Magnoliopsida; order Fabales; family Fabaceae; genus Ammopiptanthus; species Ammopiptanthus mongolicus. Next base: position 89,313,927 of record CM077345.1, read on the forward strand.
AAACCACACAGACTAAATCCACGGCATGAAGGGGCACATTTCTTTTGATCAAATTCATTTTGGAAGGTGCCCTGTCTGAAAACACCTGGCAAACAAAAACAGAGATCTTAGAAGGTATTATGGGATTTCACAATTCGGAGAAGCATTCATCTGCAGTCATCCTATTCAACAGCAGCCCACCATTAGAATTACCACTCAAAACCTCATAGGCTGAATTACATGAGTAACCCTTTGTATTATCCCACTTCCACTTCCACTTCCACTTCCATTCATCCTTTTTGTCCTTACTCAAAACAACAGAGCTTAAAAGATTCAAGAATTCTTGTAAAAGCATCCCCTCCCACTTGAAGAAGCTTCTTTTCCAGTTTCCACACAAGATTCCATGTCCATGAATCAGCCTCCCATTTACCAGCCTCAGCCACTGTAAGACGGTTATTCTCAGAAATAAGATAGATCCTTTCATAATTATTTCTGAGACTTTGCTGGCCTATCCAAACATCATTACAAAAGTCCATACTTTCACCTTCTCAAATTTGTTTAAGCAAACCAGATTTAAACCACCCCAACTGTACATTTTTGATTGAGTCAATGCCCCACAAATCCTTCCACTAGACTGAGCAGCTCTGTGTTGGTCTAGTTACTGTCAGTAATGAACCCCACACTCTCCAATTTATGTCTAAAATTCAAAACCTCATACAATAAAGTTTTCTCTTTATTAACTAATCTCCATAGCCATTTTCCCAACAAGGACAAATTAAACCACTGCACATTTTTTATCCCTAAACCACCTTTTGCTTTAGCCTTGCATACATCTGCCCATTTGACCCAAGCAATTCTTTTCCTGTCCAATTTTCCACCCCACAGAAAGGTTCTCTGAATTCTTGTTATTTCCTTTATAACTCTAATCGGGGCCTTAAAAACTGACAGGAAATAAATTGGCAAATTAGTCAGGACCGCTTTGATTAAAACTACTCTCCCACCTACTGACAGATGTCTTCTCTTCCAATTAGAAAGTCTCCCCTTTATTTTAGCTATCACAGGTTACCATGTTTCGTACCTCCTAGGATTAGCACCAATCGGGATCTCCAAGTAATTAAAGGGAGCACTCCCAATTTTACAGTGTAGAAAATCAGCAGGTACCTGAAGAAAAGACTCATCCACATTCAGACCTATGATGTTGGTTTTAGAGAAGTTTACCTTCAACCCCAATATTAATTCAAAGCTTCTTAAAATTGCTTCCATGAGACCATGAGCCAGATGTTTTGCACTGATGCCTCACCCACTAGTAGAGAGTCATCTGCATATTGCAAATGTGATACCACCACATTGTTATTACCAAATCCGAAGCCCTTGAATTCAACCATCGTGACAACCTTCCTTACTAGACCACTTAAACCCTCTGCCACTACAAGAAACAAAATGGGGGCTACAGGATCCCCTTGTTTAAGTCCCTTTTGTAATTTAAACTCTTTTGTTGGACTACCATTTACTAAACCGAAGCGAATCCCGAGCATACACAGGTTTTAATCCAAGATCTCCATTTTTTGCAGAAGCCCAACCTACCTAACATGTAATCTAAGAATCCCCAATTTACTCTTTGCCTTTTTCTTAGCATAATCCAAAACTTCATTGATCACTACCACTCCATCCAAAATTGGCCTATTTGGTAAGAAAGCTGATTGTTAACTAGATATATAACTTGTGGTAAAAACCTCTTTAATCTCTTAGCTAGTATCTTAGACAGAATCTTATACAAGCTTCCAACCAATGATATAGGCCTAAAATCCTTCACCGAGTGTGCAAATACTTTCTTTGGGATAAGAGCAATAAAGGACCCAAGAATCCCTTTTGGAAGCTTAGTATTCATATGAAATTGATAAATTAAATTACATCCCTCCACCTTGATTGTGTCCCAGAACTTCTTTATGAATGCAAAGTTGAATCCATCCGTCCCTCGACTTTTGTTGCCCTCCTAATGTCTCGTTAACCACCCGATATGGGACTCGTAACACGTAATCCCACACTGCCTCCTTAATTTCCTCTTCGGTGAAAACTGCCACCAATTCCACTTTATCTGTTCTACTAATCTGTTTGAAATCCACTCCATCCAAAACTGGTCTATTCCATTGTTTTTTGAGAACTGTAGTGAAAAATGATTGTGAATGGGTTCATTAGTAAAACTTCTTTATATCTCTACCTCTCGGCAAAAATATTTTTTGGTCATGTCAAAATAGAGAAAGTTCATTTTTAGTCCCTTCTTTTTAAAAATTCATTTTGGTTCTTAATTTTTAAAATAATTCACTTTTGATCTCTAACATTAGCTCAATTTTTAAAATAGGAATCAAATGTGAACTATTTTGAAAATAAGAGATTAAAAACGAATTTTCGATTTTACAAGAACCAAAAACATATTTAACACTTATGATATTCTTTTTTTAGTACTTTTTTTTGTAAATTTTAATTAAAAGCATATATACAACTCATAATTGTTCTATGCGGATTATAATGGTAAATTTTTTAATATAAAAATTATAAAAATTATTTTTTAATATAAAAATCACATCCTAATTATAATGGTAGATTTATTTTAATTTAATGTGCCTTAAACCCAAACAATAAAGTTTAACACAATAGAGAGAATTTTTTTTTGACTGGAATAGAGAGAATTGATATTATTCATCCATACTACTCTCTCGGATCCATATTAGAAGAAACATAGAAGTAAATCACACAGACCAAGGAAAGGCTTTGAAATAAGATAATTTCAATTAATACTACTAAATGTTTAACTTATTTTCCAAAAATACCCCTTTCATAAATAGTGGGTTATAATTAATGGCACTAGCACAAATTCCATTAACTTAATTCACCAACCACTCAAGCCAACGACAATAAACAAAGTCTACACAGAGCATTTAATATATGTATCTCGTAAATATGAATCATATTATAAATAAAGGTATAATTGGAAATGAGCATTTAATATATTTGAAAATTGATAAATGTTTCTTATATTTTGGACAAAAAAATTGGACCCTTTTGTTTCCTATAATATGAACCAAAGTGAGCATTATAAAAATGATTTTCGAGCTCATTGTCTTTTTTTTTTTAAATTATCATTGTCAATTATTCATTTGATAATTTAAAGTAATATAAAAAATATAATTATAAATATATTTTTTATGCTCAATTATAAATATATTTTATTAAGGATGAAAAATTTAATGATAAACTTGTATAGGATAATGTTATAAATAAATTGTACTCACCTATCAAATAGTTCTCAACTTTATACTATATAATTATAATGCACTTTATATAATTAAATAAGTTTGTAATCCTTGTAAAATAGCTAAAATTCGTTTATAGTCCCTCAATTTCAAAACGTTTTTTTTTATCCCTCAATTTTTAAAATAGTTCACTTTTGATTCCTAACGTTAGCTCAACTTTCAAAATAGGGACTAAAGGTGAGCTATTTTGAAAATTGAGGGACAGAAAATGATGTTTTGAAAATAAAAGACTAAAAAAGAACTTTTACTATTTTACAAAGACTAAAAATATATTTAACCCTAATATTAATGAAGGATATGGATCCCACCAAAAAAAATGGGAGTGAAGGATGGAAAAAAAACAACCTATTGATCACGCCCTAAATCAATGAATATGACTTGTGTACCCCTATATTTGCTTTATTAAAGAAAGTAGGAGGAAAGAGAGTTGAACAAAAATATGGGAATAAGAGAAAAGAGTAGAAAATCAGATAATTATATAATTGTTTAATCAAAGAGAAAATGAAAGAATGAAAAATAATTTATTTTTTTGGTAATCATGATATAGATACGAAATATTCACTATCATTAGTGTTTACTAATCTCCGTCGGGGACCTGTTTGGCACACAAGGTGTTTTCTCCCCTCCTAACTAGGTTTTCTCCATTCATAAGAGTCAGAATTCGAATTGTTGACTATTTGCTTAAGGTGTTCGAATACCTTATCACTCGGACCAATCACATGTTGATTAAAAATTTTCTCTCTTCTTATTTCATTGTGTAATAGAAAGTAAGAGGAAATAAAAAATAATTATATAAAATGGCATATATTAAATATCTTTAAATAAAAACGACATTTAATATGGTTAAAGTTTACGTTTTATTTTACAAAAAGTTTAAGTCTTTTCATCCAAAACTAGGCTTTGTTCCATCAAAACCGATTATGAGGGGATAGTCTATCCAGCTATATAAGCAACAGTCAGACTCGTTAACCATCCGATGTGGAACTCTCAACACGTCTCCTCGAGCCTAGGCTCGTTACCACAAACGAGGACTAGCGGCATTATACACACCACCGGGCAGAAGTGGTTCTGATACCATATTAGAATTCGGTCAGGCATCCGAAAGGTCCCTTCAAAATCGATTATGAGGGGGTGGTCTACCCAATTATATAAATAACGATCAGGCTTGTTAATGACCCGATGTGGGACTCGCAACATTGTTTTAAATGCCTTGAAATTATGATGTAATCATGTAAGTTGCTTTGAGTTCCAAGTGTTGTAATCATGTAAGAATGACCTTGTATCATGTCCGCATCTCTTATGTATGAACAGAACCCACTCTAAAATTGATGTGTTAATTACTTTGAAATCAAATATTTTGTATCATGATTTTTTTAATAAAATAAAGGCATTTAGTTGAATAGTTGTGACAAAGCTAGACACCTAATTTTTTTTATAGTTTTAAAATATTAGAGACTAGAAAAAAACTTTCTCTAGTTTAGAGATGAAAATATAGAAGAAATATTTTGTATAAAGAATATGGGATGAATTCAGTCAGATATTAGAGAAAAAATATCAATAATTAGAGACAAAAAGCTACCATCTCTGATTAGAGATGGAAAATAAGTTTCATTTCTAATAAGTTAGCGATGCAAGTTTATAGAACCACAGTTGTCCATCTCTAATTCTGCTTCTTATCACTTTAAAGACGAAAAAAAGTGCTAATTTATAGATGGAAAATGTCCGTCTCTAAATCAGATTTTTTTAGTAATGGTAATTTCCCTGTAAGCCTATATAGTTATGTGATCCATTATGAGTTTTGAGAGTCACCGTGTTTATTGTTTATTATTTATATTTATTGGCTTTGAGTCCTATGATGCATGTGCACCATGTCAGACCTGGTGCACCTAATGTTTATGATGGATGGACACTAGATTAGTGATTCTTTATTAAGAGGGTAGAATCCTCACTTAACCTTACACTATAACCTATTCCATCGAAGTAACAATTGTTATTGAGAAGGAGTCAAAATGTTTATTGTTTATTATTTATTATTTATTTATTGGCCTTGAAACCAATTGTGAGTGTGCTGGATTATTATGGATTACAGTGTAGGACCCAGCGGACCAAATGTTTATGATGGACAATAGATTATTGACGTGTTATTAAGAGGGCAAAATCTGCACTTTTTACTCAATTCTCTCAGACCGCGTAATATTCCATCAAAGTAACAATTGTTATTGAGAAGGAGTTTAAGTGAAAGGCTTTGTTCAAGAGGTACGCATTTCTGTTTATAGAATTTGTGAGATTATTTCTCCACAATACATATCAAGAGTTACACGATCTATTTATTATAATATATTAAAGTTGTCCCCTAAAATCTACCGATGACACATCAGCTTGTTATTTGCCACCTCTTGCAATTTGTTCCACATCTTCCATTAATCTTAAGTGGCTTCATAATAGATTGGCAATTCCCTTGCATACCAACCCCAAAGAACCGACAGAAGATTTAAGTGAATAGAAGAATGACGTAAAAAATAAACAGGACATCGTTAGCAGTAAATAAAACGGTTGTGAAGGTCGAAGGGGTGGCGTGGTAGAGATCCTTACTCTTCTCTTTTTCATACTTCCATCATCTCTCTCTCAAATTAACCCTATTTCTTCTTTATTAATATACATGATTATTTGTTTCAGGGACTACAACCGTTTTGCACTAAGCATGAGATTATGCTTTCAAGGTATCAATGTGTCAATGTTATGAAAGTACATTCACAGAAGTGATGCTTCAATGTGTCTTTAAGTTGGACAAAACGACTTCTTCATATAATTGTTTCTAAAGATAATATCATCATATAATAATATAGTCTCTTTACTAACATCCTAAATTTTGACACGCGGGGAAGAGCCTTCAAATACTGGTAATTATTCTTCGTGAAATAGTTTGAGTACTGTTGTGCAAATGTTTCATGTTTTTGAGCCGACAATGATTACCTAATTGAGGAATGCGGTTTTGTCTTGGTAAAGGTTTGAGTTTGAAGACCTTTGACAAGTATAGTGTGTCAATACAAAAGTTCTGTTAAACAAGTCCAATAAAACAAAAAAAAAAAAAAAAAAAAAAAAAAAAAGATTGATAGAAGCAAAAATAGTAGGCATCATTGAATGATATTTTCCGAAATGTAATTCAGTCGTTTAACTTAGAAGTAAAAAGGAAAAATCTATTATACCTTTCACTGTTTCACATAGATAATAATGTCTTTTACTACCATCTAATTTATTGTTAATTTATTCCTAATTTAACAATATAAAATATTAAAACAAAATTACAACCGTACAACGCACGAGTCACAAACTAGTACGTGTTTAAATTAATGGCTTTTGACCAAAGTAGTGTTTTTTAGAAACTATTTATCAAAATGAGGTTGTTTTGTAACATTTTATCAAAATAGAGTTGTTTTTGCCCGCATGTATTTTTTTTATTTTTTATTTGCTGATGTGGAAGGCATCATTGCTGATGTGGAAGGCGCCAGTTCAGTTCAACTGGCGCCTTCCACAAAAAAATGGCACGTGTTACACACCGATGCATTCTCCCTATTTTAAAAACAAAACAAAAAAAATCAAAAGCTGCAGCCTTGCGCGCAGTGGAGGCTGTCACCCCCCAACCCCATACCCCCAACCACCAGTATTTAGTACCCCCCAACCCCCAAATACCTCCTATTTAATCGACCCCCTCCCCCCAAACCCCTCTTCATCTTACATTCTACTTCTTCTTCTCATATTTTATTTCTTCTACTTCTTCTTCTTACACTATATTTTTTTTACTTCTTCTTCTTACATTCTACTTCTTCTCTTACACTCTACTTCTTCTACTCTTTTCTTTTTACCTATCAAATTTTAATTACGGTATTATTACTACATTTATTATTTTTTCTTATTATGATTAATTAGTATTATTTTATTTTTATTATTATTACTAGTATTATTGCTAGATTTCTAATTTTTAGTTTGTTGTAATTTATTATTATTATTATTATTATTGTTGTTGCTGTTATTATTATTATAGTTATTATTGCTATTGTTATTATTATATGTTTGTTTATTGTTACTATTTTTTAGTGTTACTGTTATTTGTTTTACTATTATGATTATAATCATTATTAACACAAATTTTATACTTTTGTTATTTTAGAGTGGAAAAAATTTCTTCAAGTTCGACTGGAGGCGGACGTTTGATTAATTCCGGCCCAATTAATACGTCATTGCTAGAGATGCAAGCAACCCATATTTCCACACATATATGGAATGGAGAAGAGAATCGATTATTGAGAAGTAGATTAGCTGCAAGTGCTCATCGAAGAGCTGCACATATCTCAAGCCGGCTTCTTGGGAATTGCACAACTTGGGTTGTTTCAAGTTGACATGAGATTAGTAAGTGCACTAATGGAACGGTGGAGACCGGAGACTCACGCTTTTCTCATGTCATTCGGAGAGTGCACAATCACATTGCAGAACGTTGCAATTCTTATGGGTGTCCAGGTGGATGGCAAATCAATCATTGGTAAAACCGCGGAAGATTGGGTAGAATATGCGGATACTATATTAGGTGTGATCCCACCTGATGGAGTCATTAATGCAAGTCGAATTAAGATGAAATGGCTCGATGAACAGTTTGGCAATTTTGATGAACATCGTTATTCAGACACTACAAGAAAAATGTTGTTTAGCTACCGAATTTTCCGGTAGCTAATATCTAAAATTCGGTAGCTAAATTGTTTAGCTACCGAATTAGCTACCGAATGGAGTTGGCAACTAAAGTGCTGGTAGCTAATCGATTTAGCTACCGAATTTCACTCCGGTTGTCAATAGCTACGGAATATTTCGGTAGCTAAATGTAAATATTGTGGTCGCTGAAATGGTCACGTAAACCGTGTCTGTTACCAGTTTAGCGACCGAATTGGCGACGAATAACATTCGGTAGCTAAATATATATTTTGGTGGGTTAATGTTCACGGATCACTCAGGCACATACGTGCCGTTAAGGTACTTTACTTTGTAAGAAGATTTTGGAGAGGGTAGTGAATATAGTTGGGGCGCTGCAATGTTAAGTTACTTGTAACGTGAGCTTTGCAAGTCAACAAATTATGATTATAAGGAGATATGCGGCTTCAGCCCACTGATTCAGTTATGGGCGTGGGAAAGATTTCCATCCATTGCGCCCTCCATCAGCCATGATAATCGACAATTCGGCACTCCAACCATTTAGGCAATAGTGCATATGATTCATCCCAAACTCCAAATACACGCACGATGACATTCTGTTTGGCCTTCCATGTCTTCCTATAAGATATCTTGTATCCAAACGTACTTTGGATCCTTTCTCGGAGAAGCGAAATCTGCACTGATGGTTCATCTCGGACCATGCCTAAAAACATTTATAAGTTCAATTCAAATCTTAAATAAGCCAAATTAAATATTAATGTAGAAAAGAAAATTCTAGTTAAAGATCATACCCAGTATGACTGAGCAAACAAAGTTAGAATCCAACTTTGTATAGTCATACAACAGCATAGGATGCACACAAATGTGTTGGCCACCCCATTTCGAAACATGCCATTTGTCTGTCTTCTTTGATAAAATTGCCCTCATCCTCCATGGGCAACCTTTTGCATATTTTGGACATTTAACATATAAAATTGTTGGTTTTGATTCAACAAATATGAATGATCATTGAGTAATGCTTCACAGACAGCTGAACCTCCTGTTTAGTGTCGAATCGTAAATCCACATATAATTCTTGACCTACACGCCATGACCCAGGAACATCCAACCCTTGAAAATCCATTTCTTCATCGGGGTGGTCCCAATTAATATAACTGTAATGAGGAGATGAATTGAAGAATGCACCATGTGATTGGCCTGTAAATATGCAATAACAGTATTAACCTTTATAATAATAATAATAATAATAATAATAATAATAACACCATCAATATTAGTAAGAAAAATATTAACAATAATATCATACTTGTTTGTTGTGGAACACAATGTGCCGTAGGCCTTACAGATGAAACGGGAGAAGCCTAAAGATACGATTTGATTGAATCCTAGATCAGTTTCATCTTCAGTGTCTGAGGAACCATCATCTGGCATTTCATCTTCGTTTTCGTCTCCACTAGAATTGAGCTCCATTTCACTGTTCCAATCCAGATCTTCATCCGATGATTCGAGGTCTACATCATACTGTTGTACCTCAAAATTATTACATAATGATGGCGCAGGGATTGTCGAACTACCGACAACATCGATATCACAGTATAACTCCAATGTTGTCATCCACGAATTCTGATCAAAAGTGTTAATCATGTTGGGGTAAGCCCTAGTGGCCAATCTATTTTGAACAGATAATCATTTGTATAATGACTTTGATCATATATTTGGTATATGTATAAGGCATTTATTTATTATGTTATATTTGATGATCATATTTATAACATAATAAAGTCCTTAGAATAGGTATTTCATTTAATGGAACGTCAAGTATGACTTGACCGTGAGATGCCATTAAATTATAGAACACTATTCTTAAATATCCATAGTCAAGTATTATTATTAATAAGGACAATAATAATACATTGAGACTATTATGCGAGTGTACTGATTACCACATCTCACAGGTCATAGATATAAGATATCAAGTCTTCACATAGGTATAAATATTAGTGAAATATTTATACTGAAGTAACGTGCTATGAGAACGCTGCATAATAGTTATGTAAGTGTCATAAGCGATTCTCATGGTGACCATAGTGAAGTAGTCCTTCCACTTGAAGTCACTACGATTCCTAACATATGTAGTTGTAGGCTTTAATACTATTAAACGTTGTCTGTAATAGGACAACTATAAAGATAGTTATTGGATCTGCAATGAAACATGTTGAGGAATGTGAATGATGTAGACAAGATTCGTCCCTCCTACATAACAGGAGTAATATCTATAGGCCTCTTAATGGTATGCGACGTAGAAATGCATGGCCATGCTAAGGTGGGACAATAATTAAGACATTGTAACGAAAGGACGTTGACTTCACGTTATAGATATGGTTACAACAAGGTTTTAATTGTATCACCAATATTCTAATTAATTGGGTAGAATGATGTATTGCTAGATGCCGCTCATTGTTTATAATATTAATTAGTTATTAATATGATTAATAATAATTAATATTATTGCCAATTAATTGAGAACCTATAGGGTCACACGCATAAAGCAAATTCTCAGAGAATTAATTTAATTAATTAATTAAATATGATTTAATTAATAATTAAATGTGATTGATTTAAATGATTGATTAAATGTGATTTAATTAATAATTAAATGAGATCGATTTAATTAATTGATTAAATATGATTTGATTGATAATTAAATGAGGATAAGTTTAATTGATTAATTAAATATGAAATAATTAAACATTGGGCCTGTAGCGTACAATGACCCAAGTGGGTTAGGTACAATGAGTGACAGCTATTAGTAAGCTGCACACGTCACTTAAGCAACATACAACACAGAGCACTCATAACGGCCACTGTACACCCTTGACAGGCGCGCCCTCTTATCTCTCTTTGTGTGTAGTGCCTCTCCCAATCCTGATAGCTAACACCACGCTATCTCTGACGTTGGTTTGCTCACGTGGACTGAGTAGAGGTATTGCTACTTTGCAATACTGGTGATAGAGAAGCCTTTTCATATGGTGGTTATGGCTGGACAGTTTTTGTAATCTCGCGATCCGAGATTCATTAACCGTTGGATCGGGCTGATTTTTGGACAACAGGTTTGTGACATATGGTTTTACATCTTCACCGTTCAGTTTTGAGAAATGAGGTCTGGGGCGAAAGTTAGGAGCATCGCAAGTATCAGCATTTTTGGCTAACTAGTGTCGTTGGCGCGGTCACAGTGTTCGCGGTAAACCTACGCTTCAAGCGGTAAACACAATATCCTTGTGATTCATGTGCAATACGTGGTCCTTTAGTAAAGGGGTTTTTCCGCTCAAGAGGTTTTTTTTTTTATAAATTATTTTTAAAAATTATCTCTCTTGAAACCCCAACCAATCATGCACTCCACATCCTCATCGTCACTAATTTGGTAAACAATGTATTTTGTCGGATTTTGCGATATCATAAACCGGGTGACAATTTTGGAAAGATATTGATTTGGATGAAGTTTCAGCCTAGCATGAATCTTTGTCTTCAGAAGCTCATACCTGACTCTACATTTTATTTGCCTTGTTTTTTTTATCCCCTTCGAATGTGATTCCTTCTTCTCCATCAAAGATCCTTCCATTGGAGTACAGGAACACTACAATTACAGACATATTGTATGACCTAAAATAATAAAAAATATCTTAATAATTATAGTAACAACATGAACAATAGTAATAATAATAGAAATCATTTGTAAATAAAAATAATAATAATAATCACAATAAAAATAGCAACAATAACAATAATATAAAATATTAATGATTAATAATAATGACAAATTTATAGTAATAATAATCAAAATAAAAGTAGCAACAATAACAATAAAAAATATTTAAATTAATAATAGTCATAATATTTTATTTAATACTACAATATTTGAAGCCATTTTTTCCACACAGCAATAACAAAAATATAAGATTAGTGTTAATAATGACTATAATTATAATAACAATAACACTAAAAAATAGTAACAATAAATGAACATATAATAATAACAATAGCAATAATAATTATAGTAATAATAATACTAATAATAATAATAAAAATAAAATTACAACAAAATAAAAATTAGAAATCTAGTAATTATATCCAATTTAAAATTTGGTATGCAAAAATAAAAAGGTAGAAGAAGCAGAAGTATAAGAAGTAGAGGAAATAGAGTGTAATGTAGAGTAGATGGGGTTAAATAGAGGAGGGGGCGGGGGTTAGGGGGGATGGCTATAATAATAATAATGATAATAATAATAATAATAATAAATAACAACGAACTAAAAATTAGAAATCTAGTAATAATACTAGTAATAATAATAAAATAAAAATAAAACTAATTAATCATAATAATAAAAAATAATAAAAATAATAATATAGTAATAATACCGTGATTAAAATTTGGTAGGTAAAAAGAAAAGAGTAGAAGAATTAGAGTGTAAGAGAAGAAGTAGAATGTAAGAAGAAGAAGTAAAAAAAATATAGTATAAGAAGAAGTAGAAGCAATAAAATGAAAGAAGAAGAAGTAGAATGTAAGATGAAGAGGGGTTTGAGGGGAGGAGATCGATTAAATAGATGGGGTTTGGGGGGTACTAAATATGGGTGGTTGGGGAGGGGGGATAGTCTCCACTGCATGCGTCACGTGGCGCGACGCAGTGGAAGGTGCCACTGCGCATGGAGGCCGCAGCTTTTGATTTTATTTTATTTTTTTAAAAAAGGATAGAATGCACCGATGTGTGACACATGTCATTTTTTGTTGAAGGTGCCCGTCGTCAGCAAATAAAAAATAAAAAAATTTCATGCTGGTAAAAATAATCCTATTTTTATAAAATATTATAAAATGATCCCATTTTGATAAATAATTTCTAAAAAAATACTAATTTCTTCAAAAAAGCCTTAAATTAATAGTATGGTATTGTAAATGCTAGTTTATGTGCAAATCAATTTTAACACAAAACAGACACTACATCACCACAAGAAAACAAGATTATGAAGTGATAAGCTTCATGACATATTGACATGTCCTTTTCTTCACTAGGCTGACAATAAAAAAACCAAAATGCAGAATGACAACGTTACAGGCCCTATGACAAAATATGATAAATGGGATTAATCTTATAATTATTAAAGCCCTCTCAACGCTATGAAAACAAGGCGGCGTTATTATAGTATTCTTGAAAATTAAAGGGTTTGGATATTTTATGTTCAATCAGAATACGGCACCTTAATTAATTAAGTCATGCGAATATCACATGAGATTAAGTTCTTACCTTCTGACTGGACCACATAGATTAGGGTATGATACCCAAAAAATATCATAAAATCTTCCTAAAATAAAATAACGATAACAATAAACAACCAGACAAAAACACCTAACACATCGTTAAATTGAAACACTTTTCAAATTCTCAACACGTGCTCACTGCTTTGGACAAACTTTAATTTTATGATAACCTGAACTGAACTAGTGGGCTCCGCTGCCAAACCTAAATTGAACACGAAAGCAGCAAATAGGCAGAAAAACCAACCCAAATAATAAAAAAAAAACCATATAGGAAGTAGGATCTCTAGAAAAAACAATTCCGAATCCTTGTGATAACAGAGAAGTTGCAAGCTAGTCAAATCTGCAATGTAATTTATCCGTTTTACTTCATGTTTGCTTGGAGTGGCAGAACTGAACAGTAATTAAATTATTGAAGAATCCTTGTCATATTAAATAATGAACTATGTTATTTAAATAACATTTTAACACCACTCTTACTGGTTTTTGGGTAATAAAATAAAAGATAATTTTCCAAACAAAAGGTGTAAGAAATGGAGTTGATAATGGTGTACGAGAATCATTTTTCTTAAACAATAGTAGAGAGATGGCGTGTGCTTCAATAGTGGCGGGCCTATCTAAAGCCCAATAGTAAAGAGATTATTTTCTTTCTCCTTTGCTTCCATATTCTCAATTTCCTCCTCCTCAGTAACCAACCAATTATACGGAAGCTGGATTTTAAGCCAAGAACTCCTCCACCTTTGGGTTTCACGTACATAATCAAAGTGTAGATGATCTCCTTGATTAACCTCACCAGGTATCAGCAAGTTACTCACTATATCTTGCTTGAATATCACGCGTATCCCCCATTTCCTGATCAGCAAACCTCGGCAAGCTTTAAATGTAATATGTGCTCCTGTTTTTACAAAGTGGCAGTGTGGCCGAGAGATATAGATTAGCCAGAGATGTTCCGAGCCAACACTCTTTTCCGGGTCAAAACTAAGTGGCATACCGAAGCTTTCTTCCGCGTGTTCACTTTCAAAAGAAAGATACAAAGGATGTCGTGGTGACGAGGAAAACGAATTTTGTGTTGAATAAAAAATTCCTTGACGATAGTTTACCTCAAATGCTACACAAAAGGCAAAGCCAATCCAGTTATCATGCACATCAGTGTGCACTATCCTTATCACAGAACCTCCTATAAATTGATGATTGAACCCCTCTGGAATTACATTGCCAGGAATAACAATGTCAAAGCCACAACGGAAGTGACGAGGTTTCTGTCACCAGGGGGAATTAAGCATACAAATATATCAGTGAGAGGAAGAGCCTGAGTGTGTGTGTGTGTGTGTGTGAGAGAGAGAGAGAGAGAAAGAGAGAGAGAGAGAGAGAGAGCATACACAACACACCTCAACTAGACTTGTTAGCCATGCAAGTGCCAACTCCGACCCACGTATTCCACTAAGTTCAGTTTCAATCAACTTGGGGCAGTCGAAAATATATAATCCTGACCGATGATTACGAGCTCCGGATAATGTTTCAAAATACCTTCCCCCTCTTGATGAAGCATTTTTTGATGGGCGCAATGGCAAATGTCGAAGCTCATGGCAATGCGATAAGTTTAAATATGCTAGTCTGTCAAGCTCAGTGATGGTATCAGGTAGTGAACCAAAGTTGTTTCCCTGTAGATTCAGTCTTTCTAAACACCTTAGCTCTCCAATAGCATCAGGGACTTCAAATAGATTGCAGAACTCTAAGTCTAGAAAAATCAAAGACTCCAGATAGCCAGGAGGCACATATCTAGAAATGGCAAGGTAAACAGAATCTTCAAGTTCTGATCTCTGTCCCAGGGGCAAATTCATTAGTTTTAAGCAGTTGCTTATATCTAAAGTTATAAGAGATCCCAATGTGTTAACACTGTTAGGTATTCTGACAAGATTAGTGCAGTTTCTCAAACTCAAGAATTTAAGCTTCATAAGAGCCCCAACAGATTCATGAATCGTCGATAAACTTGTACATTGTTCAAGATCAAGGTACTCAAGAATTGGCATCCCTGTGAAATGTGGCGTGTTTTCAAGTTTTGTGCAGCCAGAGAGGTATAGAACTCTGAGAGAACATAAATTAGATACCCTGCCAAGACAGAGAGTGACTAGATGGCTACAGTTTCGCAAGCTCAAGAAACGAAGTTTTTTAAGAAGTCCAGTTGATGGATGGACCTCTGTTAGGTTTGTGCATCCTGTAAGATCTAGCCGCTCAAGATTTGGGATCCCTTCAAAATTTGGCGTCTCCATAAGATATTTGGAGTTGCTCAAATCCACCCTTTTTAAAGACGGGAGATCCTGTGAAGGGAGAATTACATACCAAGTCAGGAGGTTGTATTAAATCTTGAATTTCATTAACTCAACGCCCTCATACTGGAGTGCAAACTTTAAATCTTTTGTATGTAAATTTATATAAAACTAATTCTTAAAATTTCCACTTATTATGTAAAAGAGAGTAGAATAAATATAAACTAAATAATTGTAATAACAAAAATAGTAAATTACTCATTTCTCACCTGTATTTTGTGTTTATTAATAATACCTACATTCTATCATAAAAATATATAAAAAGCCTCTTTGTATTTATAAAAAGTATTACGACTGTCTTAAAAAATTTGTTAATAAAATTCTTCTGTCATGGATTTTTTTTATTAAATGTTATTTTATCATTATTTATCACTGTATGTTGAAAAAGAAAACATTCATTTGATAGCCTCCCATTATGGTAAATTGTTAGAAGAGCCTCCCATTAATCTAAACTTTCTGCAGAAAACTTTTTATAAACAGAAATGGAATTTGACTACAAAAACAAAGATGAAGGCTTAGGCAATGAATTAAGCAAGCTTAACAATAGTTTAAAGTTAATTTTAGAATCCTTCACAAACAGAAAAAGATTTTGCAAAACTTTTCATAACAGAAATGGGTCAGTGTAATTAGCCAAATATAAAACAGTTTACTTTAATAATAAATTATGAGTTTAATTTTGAAACATTGTCAGTGTAAAGTTTTTTATACTATCAATCAATCACAAATCATCATGTGTAACTTTTAAGATAATTATGATAAGAGTTTAATATTTTTAATGATTGATAATTTATGATCGGTTGACAATATAAAAATCTTTACACTAACAGTGTATATTAATTAAACCCATAAATTATAAGTTAGAGACAAGAATTCCTATAATATTAAATAATTATAGTATATAATATATTAAGATCAGGGCACTAGGGCGTACAAAGAATAAAGTCCCTTCAACTAGTTAACTCGCATTAATATAAAAAAAATAATTAAAAAAGTTTAAATTTAATTTAATATAAATATAAAATTGAATTGAGAGCACAATTTATTTTGAATTATTACCCAAAAAATCCACTTTTCACACATTTCTTATTTTTAAGGAGCTTTCAATTTTTTTTTTAATACAACTTTTAAGCAAATTTTTATTCAATATTTAATTTTTCAAAATTTATGCCACCCTAGAATACAAAAATAATTTTTATTTTACATATGTATCTCCTTACTTTTTTTTTTTTTTAATGAAAAATTAAGATAATTGTTCTTCTCATTTGGTACTTTTGAAAAAACGAAAAAAAATCACTAAAAGTACCTTGACGCCTTCCCATAGTCGTTCGATGTTGCTATTAGACATATTCAATTCAACTAGTTTATACGGCTGAAAATTCAATGGCAAAGAAGTGAAAGGGTAACCATGCCACAAAAGACAACAGAGGCTGTTAGAAAGATAATTGAGGTTCCCTGAAAAATTCATTTGGTAAAGTATGAGCAGTTCAAGGCCCTTCATTTTGGATAATTCTTCAACCTGCAATCGACGGTATTTGGAGACATCCTTTTTTTGATCCAGAACTATGGCTTTAATTTTGTTTGTTCCCTAAAAAATTAAGAATGAACATATTATATAAGGGAAAAATAAAATTACTTGAAATAAATGGACTTTATTTTGTTACAAATATAAAACTATCATGTATCTTTATCTAATAATTTAAGGATTTAGTTTTAATGAATTGACCATGTAAATATTTCATATTATCATTAAATCATAAATGTCGTGTATTAAAAATATTTGATTTTCTAGCACCAAAAAAAAAATATATTTGATTTTCAAAACAATTACCTTAAAAGTTACCTATCAAAGTCATAATTTAAGGGGATGTATTGGATTGAGATTTTAAAGGATTTTAAAAAACTTTTTTATAATAAAAAAGTCTTGTGGTATTCAATCAAGACTTTTAAGTAATCTAAATAAGTCTTGTGGTATTCAATCAAGACTATTAGGATTTTTTAAAGAAATTCAATCAAGACTTTTTGCAAATGACAAAATGTCTTGTGGTATTCAAAAAGTTCCCGATTTCGATGGATTGTTTTCTAAGGTGGATTTTGTGAGACTTTGTATGACTTTTTAGTTATTTTTTAGTAACAAAAAGTCTCACACTAGTAAGGGGTGTACTGGATTGGGATTTTAAAAAACTATTTTGGCATAAAAAAGTCTTGTGGATTTTAATGGACTATGTAGGAATGTAATGACTTATAAGATTTTTGTTAAAGGCTTTTATAATCAAGATTTTATTGTTTGGATTTTAATGGATTTATATCATAAGAATTTATAAGATTTGGAAGGATTATATGGATTTAAAAGATTTGAAAGGAACACATAGTGGAGTATAAAATCATAATTTATAAATCAGATTCTATTTCTGTAGTGGAGAATAAACACATAAACCCTAATTACAACATTACATAGCAAAATCAATTTTCTTTATATAGTGAAAAATGAAATTGTGAACTTAAAAAAAATAAAATCACTTTATTTTCATAATGTCGAAAATATTGTATTCTATACTTTTATTGCTTGTTGTTACTAATATATGCTAGCTTTGATGTGTCATTACTTGCAAATCAATTCTAATCTATACTTAGGTAGCGTTTGACCCAACTTTTTTGAGGTTTAAAAACTACTTTAAAGTTAACGTTAAAAATAAGTGTTTTAAGAATATGTTTGGGACAATCTATTTTTCTTGGAAATAGCTTTTTTTCCTAAAAAAATATTGTTTTGAAATTATTTTACTATGTTTGACAAATTAGCTTCAAGTAAAAAAAAAAGTTTTTTTATAGAAAAAAATGGTTTTCAACAAAGTTAAAATTTTAAGCTTATTTGAAAAAAAAAAACTTTTGATTATTTTAAAACCAATCATATTTTCTCATTTTATCCTATATAACTAATTAACTACCAAACAAATATTATTATTCTATACGAACAACTGCATATTTTTTTTAATTTCCTATATAAAAGTATTTTTTTACATCATCCAAACAAAAAAGATTATCTTAAAATCATTTTTTAACAAATATACCCAAACAAAAAATGATTCTCATTATAATAAATATGTCATTGATTATTGAAGTAAATATCTTAAAATTGCTTTGTTTGGTAATTTATGTTGGGTTGAATGACAAGCATGTGGGAAGAGAGGGGGAGGGAGGGAAGGTGGAGGGAGGGAGGGAGGGAGGAGAAAGGAATGTGAAGATATAAGGTAAAGAGAAATAAGGACTGAGAATACCGAGAAATCTCATGTGTTAGTGTGAGGCTTTTTGTTACTAAAAAATAACTAAAAAGTCACACGAAGTCTACAAAATCCACCTTAGAAAACAATCCATCGAAATCAGAAAGTTTTTGAATATCACAAGACTTTTTGTCCACTAGATTTGGATTCTCTCTTTAAAAAATCCTAATAGTCTTGATTGAATATCACAAGACTTATTTAGATACTTAAAAGTCTTGATTGAATACCACAAAACTTTTTTATCATAAAAAAATCTTTTAAAATCCTTTAAAATCTTAATCCAATACACCAAACACATGAGATTTCTCAAGATTCTCAATTCTGATTTCTCTTCACTTTATGTTTTCACATTTCTTTCTCCTCCCTCCCTCTATCTCTCTCCTTTCTCCCCCCTCCCTCCCTCCACCTTCTCTCCCCCTCTCTTCCCCATGTTTGTCATTCAACCCAACAAAAATTACCAAATAAAACGATTTTAAGATATTTACTTCAATAATCGATTATATATTTATTGTAATAATCGATTATAATGAGAATCAGTTTTTGTTTAGGTATACTTGTTAAAAAACGATTTTAAGATAATCTATTTATTTGGATGGTATAAAAAAATACTTTTATATGGTAAATTACAATAAAAAAAGGACGTTGTTTGTATAGAATAATAATATTTGTTTGGTAATAAGTTATATAGGATAAAATGGGAAAATAAGCTTAAAATTTTTAGCTTTATTGAAAAACACTTTATTCTATAAAAAAACTTTTTTTTTACTTGAAGCTAATTTGTCAAACATAGTTGAATAATTTTAAAACAACTTTTTTTAAGGAAAAAAAGCTTTTTCCAAGAAAAATAAATTGTCCCAAACATGTTTTTAAAACACTTATTTTTAACTTTAACTTTAAAATAGCTTTTAAACCTCAAAAAAGTTGGGTCAAACGCTACCTAAGTATAGAGTAGAATTGATTTGCAAGTAATGACTTATCAAAGCTAACATATATCAGTAACAACAAGCAATAAAAGTATAGAATACAATATTTTCGACATTTTGAAAATAAAATGATTTTATTTTTTTAGTTCACAATTTCATTTTTCACCATATATATACAATAACATGTGAACAAAAACATGTGAATATGTTGTCTTCTTCACTATAAAATTGATTTTGCTACGTGATGTTGTAATTAGAGTTTATGTGTTTATTCTCTACTACAGAAATAGAATCTGGTTTATAAATTATGATTTTATTCTCCACTATGTGTTTCTTTCAAATATTATAAATCCATATAATCCTTTCAAATCTTATAAATTATTATGATATAAATCCATTAAAATCCAAATAATAAAATCTTGATTATAAAAGTCTTTAAAAAAAATCTTATAAATCATTACATTCCTACATAGTCCATTAAAATTCATATGACTTTTTTATGCCAAAATAGTCCTTTGAAATCCCAATCCAATACACCCCCTAATTCTTAAAATATTCTAAGCAAATGTTAACTGGTTAAGGAATCAATAAAAGATAAAAAGTTTTTGATAACTACAACATTTAAATTTCCAATATATATTTTTTTGACTAAACATTTCCGATATATAAATATATAGAGTTCAATTTTGATATACTATTAGTGTCTAGTTATTTACACAGTCAACCAATCACATATCACCATATGTGTGACTTTTAAGATAATTACTATAAGTCAAACTTTTTAAATGAGGTGAATTTTTTGGTACCCTACAAATGGAAGGCTATCATTTACCCTTCCTATGTATCCCAACCAGATAGTGACACTTATTTTTTAGTTGACACATCTTATGTTACCTGGACAACACATCCGAATTTGTTTAAAAACACCTTGACCTTTTGTCTTTTCACTTTAGACCCTAAAGGACCTACTTACAAAAAAATAATAATTAAAAGCCCCTTTAACTTTTTGTTTTTACTTTTGGATCCAATGGTACATTTTGGCAACAAAAAGAAACTTAGAACCGTAAGGGTTTTTTTTAGCAAATCCCACTTAATTTCTTCTCCCCTCTCAGGATTTGTTCTCCTTTTTAAGAAAAGTGACAAACCCTAATCTCATAGTGCTCCACCAATGAGGACCATTGTTTGAAGTTTGAAGCATTGTTGAGCCCGTCCAAACCCGGGTCTCGAGGAGGTACCAGTGCGACCGCCGCCGACATAGCCACGATCCACGCGACTTTTGTCCTTGGCCAAGACAACGCGTTGACAGCTAGAGGCACGATGACGCACTTGTACCAACCCGCGACTAGCACCACAACGTCATCCCTTCGCAACAATGTTGTCTCCTGTGCGCCACTCTTTGCCACAAGCAGAGAACAAATGACGACAAAATCGCTCAACCAAGATGTTGTTCTTTAGATCCGACCATCAATTTTCATCACCACACGCGACCACGTCACACTCAGCGCACAGATATGTTGCGAGGTTGCTATCATTCATCGTCTTAGATGCGCCACTATTGTCCCTCTCCGTAGCACCACCGTTGTGGTTGCACAAAGCTTCGCACATACGGTGCTCCTTCAACCTTCAATTCGCTCGGTACTCCTTTAACCTTCAGTGGTACAGGGATTAGGGTTCACTATGGTTTTGAAAGGGAAAAATTATTCTGAAATGGAAAAGTGGGAACTAAATCTGATTTGCAAAGAGACTCCCCATGTTTTGTGTTTTGTTATTGCTAAAAAGTACCTCTAGATCCAAAAGTAAAAACAAAAAGTTAAAAGGACTTTCAATGATTTTTCTGGAAGTAATTCCTTTTGGGTCTAAAGTGGAAAGACAAAACATGAAGGTTTAAACAAATTTGAATAGGCTGTCCAAGTAACATGTGAGGGGTCCAACAAAAAAAAATGGTGTGGCACCATCCGTTTGGGCCACGTAGGAAGGGCGAATGGTACCCTTTCATTTGCAGGTTACTGAAGAATTCACCTATAAATGATGTGACAATATATTACTTGTTGATAATGTAAAAAGTCTTTATAGTGACAATGCATTGCAACTAGAGTTTAATTTTGATATAATGTCAGTGTAAAGTGTTTTACATTATCAACGAATCATACATCACCTCATATATGACTTTTAAGGTAGTTACAATAAAAGTCAAACATTTTTAACGATATGACAATATATGATTGATTGTCAATGTAAAAACTCTTTACGCAGTGTATTGTAATTAAAACCTTATAATAGAATCCTTCAAGATGTTACTTTTAACTAAAAACTTGGGATTTTTGAATATTCCTTCACCAATACAAAAATAGTGGAGTCTATTTAACTTACCATTTCTGACGTCAAGACATGATGGAAATCCTGGTAAAGCCACAATCTACTCCGCGATCCTAGGTCTCCGGGAGATTCATCACGAGCAATTTTCTTGCCCAATTCTTGCAGCATTTCATGCATATGAATTTCCTGGTTTCTAATGGTTATGAGTGATTTCTCAATGATAACCGGAATTCCAATGTGAGGGTGTAATCCACAATCATCTAGAATTCGCTTTACATAATCCTCCCTCTCCCCTTTGAAGAAACAAGCAATGTGTAGAAATATTTCTTTCTCTTCTGGTTGTAGTTCCTCAAAACTTATTCGAAGCAGATTCATAATTTGGTTGTCTGGATTATTCCTCAGTCTATCCAAGGCATCCCTCCACTGGATGGCATCTCGGGTACATAAGAAAGAACCCACTACTCTAATTGCTAATGGAAGACCTTGAGTATATTTTAGTACCTGAGAAGTTAGCTCCACAAACCTGCTTCTTGGATCATCACTCTTGAAGGCTGCTATACAAAAAAGTTTATGAGCATCATAATTATTCAATAATGGAACCTTGTGAACTGCATCCGTCCCATACACTTTTAGAATATGCTCATCCCTAGTGGTTATGATTATTCTACTTCCTGTGCAAAGCAATTTAGGAATTACAGCCAACTTTTGCAATTGCTCCAATTGATCAACATTGTCAAGAACTACGAGGACTTTTATGCTGTGTAGCCTATTTCGTACAATTCCAGA
Source organism: Ammopiptanthus mongolicus (assembly GCA_039655645.1). Taxonomy (NCBI): domain Eukaryota; kingdom Viridiplantae; phylum Streptophyta; class Magnoliopsida; order Fabales; family Fabaceae; genus Ammopiptanthus; species Ammopiptanthus mongolicus. Next base: position 89,336,850 of record CM077345.1, read on the forward strand.
TATTTCAGAAGGACTGTATGTGTCTAGATTTTTTTCGTCAAGAGTTTGACGAAGAATTTGTTTTTGTACATCAATAGCACCACCATCTTTGTAAATTTGGCTTACGTTCTCAATAAAACAACAAGCATCAAACTGATAAGAGATTCTGTCATACAAGACAGTTGCATGAACTGTCTTTCCTATTCCACCCATCCCCCAAAGCCCTAGAACTCGAAAACCATCATCCTCTGAGCTTAACTTTAAAAGTTTTTCTAATCCATGCACACGAGGTTGTATCCCAATTAGGTTGCCAGCAAGCCCTGAGAATTTATGACCTAATGTTTTTATTACCTCCTGAACAATTTTTTCAATCTCTTTAAACTCTGGCCTGAAAGAGAGGAAAATTAAGATCACTAAATTATCACTGCAGAAAAAAGGGGAAAACAAGCATAAATTTATGTCAAAATAATATAACAACCACAAATTCATGTTAAAAATGTATAAACAACTAAGAATATTGCTTTTATATTACGTACTTATTCCTTACATCCCAACCAACAGAATTTGCTAAACCCGTCATAGCTCTCTTCCATCGATTAACTTTGCTTAGATCGTCAAAGAATTTCAATTGATGTAGAAAAAAGGCAGTTTGGTACACCCCATTCTGATTTCGTACATCAGATGGATCCACATCATAGAAAATCGGGAAAATAGTTTGTTCCAAATCTTTCTGGCAATCAGCTATAGTAGCCACTTCCTCCAAACACCAAGTTGAGGCAGCATAATCTTTTGAAAAGATAATGATAGAAACCCGCGAGTCTTTAATTGCTTGTAAGAGCTGTGGTGAAATGGGTTGTCCTATCTCGAGCATCTTGTCATCCTTGAAGGTGAAAATACCTTTTCTAGTGAGATGATTGTAAAGATGATCAGTAAAATTGTTACGTGTATCAGTACCTCTGAAACTGATAAACACATCATATTTACATATCCTTTGGATGCTGTTGGAACCATTGAAATCCATAACTCCTTGGCCTGACTGGCTCCGAGAGCGAAACTCACCTAATATGAAAATTATCACGAGGGACATGCTTTAAAAAGAAAAACGTGTGTAAGTTAAGAAAACACCCGAGATATGACTAAAGGATAGACCTGAATATCATGAGTCCATTTTCTCTGAAATTCCTTTGAGGGTGCCCTCACCTCGAGAATTCACGCAGAGCTACTCGAAGAACATATTATAGAACAGAAGCTTACTTGCTATTTGTTAAAAAAAAAAAGAGATGAGACTTGCAGTCACCACTCATTAGACTTTCATCTGAATTGCTTGATGATGAGAGAGCCGTGGCTAGGGGTTGAGTCAATCAAACAAAATAACTATTATTGATCAAAAGAATTTAGATAATCATTTTTCCAACAAGAAAAAGTAACTGGGAAATGTTAACAATAAAAGTACAAGAAAATAGCACTTTGAAATATTGTATTCTGTTAATCATTATATTTCTTTTGGAGAGTACGTAAAGTTTCATATTGCTAAACAAAACAAAAATCAATGAACAGATGGACTAACACAGAGAAACAAACCTCCAGTTCAATAATAAGGATGGATGAAGCTGTGAGTAGTCCTTACTTCACCACCACAAAGGTAAGAAACAACCAGAAGCTTTGATGAATGAAAAGAAGAAAGCTTTAAGAGAGCAACGGAAAGGCAAAGGCAACCGAATCCTTCCTACAAGATGCTTTAAAAATGGGTGTTGTCTACGTTGAGCCACCAAAAAAGTGGACCAACCATGCACTAGTTTTTAGGAAAGTAAATGTTCAAATTGTTCGTTGACAAAAAATATAATAACATTTTGATTCCTAAAAAATAAAAAAATCAATTTTGTCATAAAAAATATAAAATATAGGTCAAATTGATCCATCTTAGAATAATTTTTAGAGATATTTTAATCTCTGTTTAGATTATTTTGACTTGCATTTTATATTCTTGAGAGTAGGAAACTTAGGGCTTGTTTAGTTTGTTTCTAGTTTCCTGTTTTTGTAAATAATTACCGCACAAATAATTAAAAATTATCACATTATTTTTGTTTTGTTTCTTATTTTTAAAAAATTATATAGGAAACATCGAAAACAATTTTTTTGTTTGTTTTCACTATTTATTATACAAATCTTTGAAAATAAGAAACAGAATGAAAATAATGAACAATTTTATAATTATTTATCTTATAATTATGTTTAGAATTAAAAAATAAAAATAGTAAACTAGAAATAAATAAAACTAGAAATAGCCCGTGGTTCTGTTCTCTGATTATAATAAGACATGTGGATTATTTTTTCTCATCTCATCCACCCAACTACTCTAATTATAATATGACATGTTGGCTTATTTTTCCACTTCTTACCCACCCAACTTCAGCCGGACACGGCGTCACCCATTGAACGTGCTTCCAAAATCAGAAGTCAGAGGACATTTTGGCATATAGTGGAGCAGATTGCGATTATTTAAACAAAAGTTTGATCAACTTGAAATTCATAATTAGTTTTTAATTCTTGTTCACATGAATAAGGAATTTAAAAAAAAAAAACAAGTTTCATTAAAAAACTAAGTTTATTATAGTACTCACTCCTCAAACTTCAAAAGTATTAAATGAGTCTCTTCTCGAATCAAGGATGCGTGATACCGTAAAAATGTACTTTTTGTTGGCAAACTATAGACTAGCAACCCAGCAACTCAGGAACCTATATAATAAAGCAACAATCCAAAAGCTTAAGAGGTGTAGAATCATAATGTCTTCAAGGATTTATTCGTTTAGGATGAAAATCCCTCAGGATTTAACAGGCTCGTTGTAATATCTCAATTTTCTTATTCTTTTAATTAATCAATATTTAAGTAATTATATTTTATTTGAGGGTCTAGAAAATTTAATAAATTATTCTGAGGTCATAGTCACGCTCTACGTCGTCGTAGGAGGCTATGGTTAAGTTTTGGGCCGAAAACTCAATGGAACCCGATCTATGTTTTTCGAATGATAGTATTTTTCTACTATCAAGACCTCATTTTGACTAACGGTCAGAACCATTAGTCTTATAATTCAATCATCTACTTTTTTGCTAAAATATGTCATGACGTCCAAAAATATAAATAATATTTTATATTCGGCCCGAAAATCGATCGAGTAGACGATTCGAGCTATCTTAAGGTTTTTCGAGAATTCTGAGCCAATAATTTTCATATCAGGGCTATGTTAAATTATTTGGGGACTCCTATCAGTGTCTTGAGAATTTTCAAAATGTCGGGATGTCAATTGATCAAATTGCCCTTGATTAAGTTTTTACTAATTACTTTTACCTTTTCACCTTCACTTAAAATCTCCTATTTAATACATTATTTCTTCACCCAATTGCCCCAAAAATTTTCGAGCACACCCACCTCCCAGCAACCCTTCTTCTTCCTCCTCTCCTTTCCTTTCTTCCTTCTCACCATTTCTCCATTTTTGGAGTTTGGAAAGCTTGAGTTTTGGTGAAGTATCTTCACTTATTTTTGAAAGAGATCATCATAGGAGGTAGCTAGCTCTCTCTATCTCTCTTTATTCTCCTTTAATTTCTATGGTTAGAAATGTTAGGGTTTTAACCCTAAACCTTCAAAATTCAATGAAAAATTATAGAAAAATCATTTCAATACCAAACCAATTTCTATGACCTAGGTTCATGACATACTTGTATGGTCCAAGAGCTTAGAGCCAAGCAATCTCTCCAGGGTATTTAACCATAGAGGGGCCGAAACCCCCTATTGATTAGGATAGGGTTTTTGATTGGTTTTTGATGTTTTGAGTTGATATCTAGGGTTATCACACTTAGTTAGGGTGTTATCCAAGAAATGAGAATTTTTGGAGCTCTCTAGCTATTTTTCATATTTTTCATTCAATAGGGCCGAACCCTAGGGGTAGTGCAATAGGAGAAATCTTTATTTTTTGAGTAAATGCTTTTATTGATTATGTTTAGGGATACCGAAGGATCGTTGATCCAAGAGTTGAAAATTTTTAGACATCCCTAGCCCAATTAATTAAATAGGGGCAGTAGCTAATCCTAAATATTAGGTAGTTCTTGATTTTACTGTTTTAATTTCTGGTTGTGTTTTACTGTATAGAACCTGACAGGACTCGAACGTTCGATCGCTCACTCGATTGACTGTTGTGGAGCCGTATTCGGAATCTCTCGGGAAAATCACTAAGATGAGGGAAAGAACCACAATATCGTCGGCGAGGCAAGCTTTAAATAATATATATTGATATACGTAGGGCGACCCAAACCCTACTAGAGGTCGTTTGACCGTTAGGTTGATTTTACTATATATTGAGGATGTTTCTGATGTGATTGGACACTTGATATATTATATATAATATATGTGTTATGCCTGCTATATGATTATGACTGATTAAATGTTATTTATCTATACGCTGATTTTACCGTTGAATCTGTTGTTGGTTGTGATTTGTGTACTATTGTGACTACTGATGTTTGATTAGAGCTAGGCATTGATTTCTGATAAATTGGGAGATGATTGTGTGGCGAGGAAGTCGAGGTTATATATATATATATATATATATATATATATATATATATATATATATATATATATATATATATATATATATATATATATATGTCGTAGTGGTCAACCTAGAGATACTATTGATCTGTTGTTGTCGTGATGTGAGTTGATACCCGGTTAAGCCGGATGAAAGTTAGTCGTGGTTGTTTATAAGTCGTGGTTGAGTCACTAAGTGTTGATCCTGAGATGAGTCAGTGAGATTCATGTTGCATAGTTGTCGTTCATCATTGTGTTGGCATACGGGCGATTCCGATCTTACCTGCGGGGAGATGGTCGTACCGATTAGTTTGGCGTAGGGGCGATTTCGATCTTACCTGCGGGAAGATGGTCGTACCCGTTAGTCGAATTGTAGATGGACCGACGAATATCTCGACCTAGCCTGCGGGCGGGGGGATATGTCGTTATTGAAAGTTGAGTTGTTAACGGACGGGCGAGTGCTACGACCTAGCCTGCAGGCGGGGGAACTTGTCGTTACCGTAAGTTGCGTTGTTGACGGGCGAATATTCCGATCTGACCTGCGGGCGGGGGAATATGTCGTACCCATGAGACGAGTTGGGCCTGCGGGCTTTAGGCCGAACCCTACCTTATGGGGGTGGCATAGTGATGACTGAGACACCTTGATCTGTTGGGGATGTCGCGTTGTGATCGCGTCCATATAGTCGTTAGTTGCATGAGTGTAAGGGACAGTAATTAAGGAAAAAACTATCCGGAAGTTGTTTGGTTATCACTGTTGTGATTTGGTGTGTTGCTATCTATATACATTATTTATATCGCTGTTTTTCCCATTTGTGATATATTACTGTTTCTTATCCCCTGTATTTTTGCTATGTCATATTTTATCTTTATTCTCGACTACACGAGAAGACCCTGATGAGGAGTTTCTAGAGGAGATTGACGGCATACCTGTTGAGCTTAATGCCGGCGGGAGAGCCTCGGATCCCAACGATGGGGGACCTTGAGCGCTAGGAGAAGACATCTGATGTATCTTCATTTCCGCTACTAGGTTTTTAGTTTTTATTTACTGCATATTCTGAAGTCTTTTATATTTGGTATCAGTGTTGTAGGCTCTATTGATGGAGCCAGTACTATTATGTCTGTATCTATTATTATGGTATCAGTGTGTATTTAATGTTTTAATAATTCCATAATTTTATATTACTACGCTACACTATAACGCTAATAATTATAAGTGGGGTCACCAATGGGAGTCCTAGAAAGGGATTGTCTCACTTGTCCCAGTAAAAATCGAAGTATCAGAATAACAGAAGAAAAATAATCAATATGTGTTTAACCGAGGAAATATTAGAATATTTAGAAAGCATGAAGAAGTAGTGGTAGTAGTCCATTTAGTTTTCTAAATCCAGCTTTTTATAGCTAAACATGCATCACCCGATGGAAAATAATGTATCGTACTAAGCCATCAAGAATTGATTTAAAATTATTTATAACACATTAAAATCAAAGCCATTATGAAAATGCGGATGTTAAAAACTAGATATGTTTTCATTTCTCATTCAACTGCATAAGAGCATTTCCATTCTAGCACCTCATATTTTTACTTTTAAGGGATCTTAAATGAGATCTATCCTCACACATCATTTATTTTTACTTTTTACAACTTAAGCATCATATCTCTCCAATCCAACACCTTAAAAAAATCTACTAAATAGGGCCCACTAATGATCTCACATTCTTACATTTCATCAACAATCACCACTCTTTATTACTCAATAGGGCATACCAACCACTTTTTTCCTTTAAGTATAGGTGCTTGTATAAGCACCTCCCAAAATTTAATGCTTATTAAGAACTCTACTCCAATGATTGCTTCTTAATAAGAAATGTGCTTAGCAAGCAAAAGTGGTATAAGCACCTCCCATTTGATATGACCTAAAGGCAATTTTTTTTTTGATAGAAGAAGGAGATAAAATTAACTAACAAGTTGGGGGGTAGGACCCCCTCTAGCATCGTCCAAAAGGTACAGAGAAAGAATAGGACAAGCAACATCAAAAATTACACCATCATAAGTTGAAGAGTGACCCTTATTGGCAAGGAAATCTGCACATCTATTTGTTTCTCTGTAAGTGTGAACAACTGAAGTTCTCCATTTAGGGAGATGGAGAATAGAAAGGACCTCTTGTAGGAGAGGTTGGAGGAAAACGATATGAGTAGATCCGGACTGCACCATATCGACAACCACTTTGGAGTCCAACTCAAAAACCACCCAAGGGAGACCTAAGGCTTGTGCTTGAGTAATACCCAATTTCTAGGCCCATAGTTCTGCCCAAGTTGCATTACAGGCTCCAATACGATGATAGAAACCCCTAATGAAGTGCCCATTTGAGTTACGAACTAGGCCACCACAAGCACTGCTGCCTGTGGTACCCTTAAACGAGCCATCTACATTCACCTTGTAACACTCATTTGGAGGGTATTGCCAAGATACTTCAACAACATGCTTTGGATCATTACCACCATGCTGCTTGTTGTTTATGAGCTGCTGCCAAATAAAGTGCGATTGGCTAGTAATCTGAAATAGAAGAGAAGGACCCAACTTTGTTTCCTGGGAGAAAACCAAACTGTTTCTATCTCTCCATAATGCATGTACTGCTACCCCAAAAAATATTGGCCAATGACCATGCTGCATACCAATATCCTCATTTGTCAAGTTCCAGTTGAGCCAATTGTACATACCAGCACTAAAGAACCTACTCCATTGATCCGGATGAATCATAGCAGTCCAAAGTTGTCTGATCTCCTCACAATCTCTCAGACAATGCATAATTGATTCAGAACATGAATGACATCGCAGGTAAATATCATCAGCAGTCATACCTCTATGTCTTCTCTCTGCATTAGTCAGCAGTTTGGAGTGAGCTAATTTCCATAGGAAGGTATTGATGCGGCTACGGCCTGCTCATTTCCACACCTTATTGAACAATGGATCACGAATTTCAATAGCAACTTCTGAATGATGCAAAGCTTCATATGCCGATGACAAAGAGAAGTATCCATCAGAGGTGAGATTCCAACAGGGAAAGTCTTCCGGGCCAGCCTTAGGAGGCCTCAACACAGCAATTTTATCACAAATATGAGAAGGGACAACCCTTTGAATGTTGTTCTAGAGCCAACTATCATTCGCAGCATAGTGAATAACTGGAAAATTGAGCTCATCAAGAGGAATAGAAAGTAACAACAACTCCTGAAGAGGACGAATGCTAGGAATCCAGCTGTCTTTCCAGAATTTCACATTCTGGCCCTTTCGAACAACCCAAGTGATATTGTTTTTAACAGCTTCCCAAGCATTTACTATTGCTCTCCAAGTATTAGAAGATTGAGACTTAATAGTAAAAATAGGGATAATATGCATGCCACAGGCATATTTAGCTTTCATCACCCTAACCCACAACTTATCCGGATTGACTAACATAGTCCAAGCTAATTTCATCATATGGGCTTTATTAAGCATCCTCAAGCTTCTAAAACCCAAACCACCCTCCTCTTTGGGATAACAAATTTTCGCCCAAGAAGTAAGGTGACATTTCCTCACATCCGAATTGGAACCCCAAATGAAGTCTCTACAGATTTTCTCTGCCTCAAGACAAGTGGAAACTGGGAGTATAGTTGATTGGAACACATAACAAGGTATACTCATCAGAGAAGCTTGGGCTAGAGTCATTCTCCCAGCCAAGGAAAGTGTATTTGCTCTTCAACCGTTAAGTTTCTGCCGCATTCTATTAAGAACAAAGTTATAAGAGTCCTTAGACACTCTTTGGTGCAGCATAGGTGCACCCAGGTAGCTTCCCAAGTCCTTTGTAATTTGAATGCCACGGGAAGCACTAAGAATAGCCGCATGCTCCTCCTCCACATTATTAGAGAAAAAAATTAAGACTTGTTGAAATTGATCTTTTGTCCAAATGCATTTCCAAAATGCTCCAAAATGCCCTTTATGCAATTGACTTGATGCTGCGAAGCCTCAGCCACAAGGATCAAGTCATCTGCAAAACAAACGTGGGATAGTTTTGGAGAGTACCCCCTACCAAAGCTGAAGGGTTTCCAATCTCCAGCAGAAACTGCATCCATGATGCAATACCCGAGCCTTTCCAAACTGAGAACAAAGAGGTAAGGAGATATAGGGTCGCCCTGCCGTAGACCTCTAGAGGAAGTGAAAGCGGCAGTCGTTCCTCCATTCCAATTCACTTTCATTGAAACAGAAGCCATGCACTCATATAAAAGGGATTGAATCTGCGTTGGAATACCAAGACAATTCAAAGAGTTCAACACAAAGTTAAATATATACGGTTCCGTTCAATTACTGCAATTTGAATCAATACTCATGTTTTCCAATAATACGGTTCCGTTCAATTAGATATTACAATTGAAATTAATTATGTTAAAACATTTTGATATCAAACATTACACGTAAAGATTGAAGCAATATTTGCATTCAATACTATAATTGAATAATAAAAATCTTTGCTCATTTTTCTTACTAAAGAGAAGAAGTTAGCATGTGATCATATTAAAATAAATTAATAGTAGCTATTAAAACTGTACGTTTTGGAATTAAAAGAATTAAAGATTTGGTAATCAATAGCTTTTAAAAGCTAAAAGTTAAGTTTCGAAAACAAACGGCCATAATCATTACATATTAAATGCTAATAAAACTTTTAAATGCTAATAATTAAATTTTTGAAATAAGATTAAATATACAACATTTTTCTGTGTTTATTCGATTACCGTGTTATTCGTCATCACGATCAAGCGAGATGCAGTGTCGTTGAGCAACGTGTGACAGTAGGGGGAGAATAGAATTTCGCTGAGTGACGCCCGCAGAGAAAGTGATGGTTTAAATATTTTCTTAAATGTTTTTTTCTTGTCATGTGGTTATGTGATAGAAAGAGGGTGCGTTTGGAAGAGTTTATGGAGAGCTTATGAGAATAGCTTATGGAACTAAACTTATACAAATAGTTTATGAAAATAGTTTATGATATTTTCATAAGCTGTTTTTAGCTTATTTCCATAAGCTTGTCAGATAAGCTTATGAAAATAAGCTATTTTTAGCTTATTTAAAAAAGAGCTTATTGCATAAGCGCTTAGATAAGCTCTATACCCAAACGCACCCAGAGACAAACATAACGGTTATAAAAGAAATTTCCCAAATCTTAATAGGTTCATTAGTAAAACTTCTTTATATTTTTACCTCTCGTGCCTCAGCAAAAATATTTTTTTTAATCTTAAAACAAAAACAATTACGCAAATGCTCATTCCATGGTATTAATTTCCAATATACTCATGATTTTCACTCCCTCTAATTAAGAATTCGGCTTTGCTAACAATGACTTTGTACCACTCTTTTTTTAAACGTTTAGGAAGTTTGTTCTACCATTGTCGACTTCCCACTTGGACCTTTTTTTGTTAACTAATTATTTTTGGTTGTATTTTAGGGTTTTGGTTTTATGGTGTTAGTGTTTAAGATTTTAAATGTGTTTTAATAATGTAAAAATATAATTAAATTCTATTATACTAGTATAATAAACACATTTTTAATTTATTATGCAATAATTTCATAGTTACTAAATATTAAAATGTAAATAAATTAACATTCAAATTCACTAAAATCTAAAAAGACACTAGAAATTTACAAATACAAACTCTTGCATTGAAAAATAATGTTATAATTAAAGATAGTGTTAGTGTGAAGTTTCGGCACAGACAGAACATTTATTCATTTCTACACAATCAGCATCGTATTGGATGATTTTTCCCCCTAGGATCCATCTCATTATGAATGCTAGTAGATTTAGGACGATCACGTGGAGCTCTCCACATTTCTGAATTATGGCATAAAGCATCTCTATTATAATCTGCCTAACACCCTTCATTTTCCATTATGTCGAACTGTTCCTTGTAAACATTGATGACATATTATAGAGTGTAGGATACACAAGCTGCACGAAATCTTGACGCACATATGAGATTCCTAATGCTCTGGCACATGAACAATTGAGATTCTTAACGCTCTGATGCATGAACAATGAGATCCTAACGTATTAGCACGTGAACAATGAGATTCCCCATGCTCTGACGTTATGGCGCATGAACAACATTTATTAATTATTACATGATTGCATAATAAAATTATTTATTTTTATACTAATTATATTTTTGCACTACTAAAACACAATTTAACCACTAAGATACAATTAAAAATTATGAAATAACAAACAAAAATTCCATCTAGAGCCCACTTCCCTGCCGTCTTCTTAGGGGAGTAGAAATCATGACTATTTGGCAATTAATCCCATGGAATGAGCATTTGCGTAATTTTTTTTGATTAAAAAATATTTTTGCCCTATCTCTTTTCTACACATATAATTATATAAAAAAAACCGTGAGAAGATCCGTTTTCCTACCATCATTAACAAATTACTTTTGTCTGTTAAGGAATGGGTAAGGATGATTGGGATAGATGCCACTGTCTACTGTTGCAGAGCGTTTTGAAATGAGAATTGAGTGTTGAGAGAGATTGATATATCTTCTTTTACTTTTATAAGCTTACAGATTGAATATAGAAAAGGGTATTGCTCCGGTGTCAAGTAAAATGAAAGGGCATCAATGCAGTTATTAGATAATCCTATTATCACATGACATGTATGCTCACTTAATCCACAGTCTTTTAGTGATTAAATTTGTAGAATTACACAACAGCATTTGGAAGTTTTATCCAATTTGGTCCTAGATCCTTCCCATCTCTCACCTCACCTTTCCTTTCAACAACTTCCTTCAACCTTCAAACCCTAGCCTTTTTCTCGCCCCCGCTGTTCTGCCTTCCGATCAACCACGCCGCAACGATGCCGTCGAAGACCATAGCGATAGGTCTTCATCTTCCCGCACGATGCTTCAGGTTCCAGTGAATTGGTATTGCCTATTTCTCATCTTTCTTTATCCCCTTCGAACCCTTAATCCCCTTTCTCGTAGCCTTTTCCATTTTTTTTAAATTTTGTGCTCATTTTTGTGGAGTGTGCCTCCATCTTTTTTCTTTTTTTTCACATACTAGTATGAGGTAATTTCTGAGTGCATGACGAAATCCTTTATTTCCTCTCCTTCAATTCATGTTAATAGTGATGATTGTTCATACTTAAAAATATATTCCCCACAGGTTGAAGCTTTAGCAGTTAAGTTGACTCAAAATTAAGGATAATTGATTCAAGAGAAGTTTGAAGTTAAGTTTGAGTTGACTGTGGAGTTTGGGTTGCACACTGGATGACTGGCTGTATTTGGTAGCATTTTAGGTCAGATTGTAATTATAATGAATTTAATTTAGGGTCATGCTAATTTCCAATGAAAAACTTCTTTTCTTGCTCCCTTAATAAGTGTCCTAAAGGTATTCGTTAACATTCTCCTTTAATTTAATATTTGCCCAATTGGACATGTTAATCCTGCAGCATCAAGGATGCAAATTGCTATTGATTTGGTGATGAACCATCACAACAAGATTAAGGACGAGGTGATGAGGAAAGCATTTAAGAATTGGAATGATTTTGAAGCAAAAAGGAAGAGTTTAGTGAAGGATGGACTGATGGAGTAATCTGTGGGTTGGAATAGACCTGGTGATCCCGACCTTTTGAATTTGCAGTCATTTGATCAATACTAATTCTGAACCTTGGGTTTGGTATGGGAGTGATTTTAATTTGTAGGTCTTTGGTCAATAATAATTGTGATCCTTCTTTTGATGCAATACTGGTCCCAAAAATGAATGCAGTTTGAACCTTAATTTGTCGCTAACACTAAACATAATAGGAAATGTTGTTGCACTATCACCATTTTGGCTAATTTCTAATAAAGAAGAATGATGCTTGGTTCAAGCATGATAAACAATGTTTAGAGAATCTATTTAGCAGCTTGCGGAGATGAAACAAGTCACAAAATTAAAATAGGTCCAAAGACAATTACACAAAACGTAGGCCTAGAAAATAGGTCCAAATCAAGTCATCTAAACATAGGTCCAAAACAAGTCAAGAAAATAAAAATCCCATGCCACCCAACCCTCTTAATTAACAACCTTCACATAAAGCTTCTCTTGCTCCCATCTGCTGACACCAATACAAATGACACCCCCATCTTTCAATCTGTGTGCTTTGGAGAATTGAAGCCAACCCTTAGTAAGGTAACACTCATTAGGGGACCTATTCTCAACCATTTTAGACGGCCAGACCATGTCTTCTTCATTTCATCTACCAAAACACATTCGGAATGCCTTTTGTAAAATTCACGCATAATTCAGCAGGTATAACTGCTACAACAAAAAACACAACATGGTCAAAAAATAAATAGAAAAAATACATAGCTAATATAAACATTTGAAACTTGAGCCTGTTTGTTTTAGATTCTGCAAAGGCAAAATCACGTTGGGAGAAAACTCCTCTCACATAGCTTTCAAAATAATTATCTCGGAAAGCGTTATTTTCATGCACGTTTGCGTTGAAAATAACCTAAACCAAACGGACACTTGTCAAATGCCTGTCACTCATAGTTTATATTGATGAATGCAACACAATTATGAACCAAAAAAGCCTATTATCAAGGATTTCATATAAGTAACTAGAACTAACTAATTTAGTGGCCTTTACTTGTTTTCCATTTAAAGGTTTGTTGAATGAGTAATAAAAATTTCAACATCCTCATCCTCAGCTTGAATAACATAGGTAAGAAAGGACATGCAAGTCATTTTGTTCTATAAAAAAGATGAAAACTAGATACAAATGTTAACATGCAAGTCATCCTTCAAATGAGCCAAACTTTTTCCAAATGAAAACTTTAATCTGGTTTATAAACAATAAAAAACATATTTTTTTTATTTAAAAGTAAAACAAAAATTTGCTTTAATAAAGTAGAAGAAAAGAATGAAACTTTTTACATAGAAATCAAGCTACTTATACACATCTTGGTAATGTGCTGTATTTGGCTTTTGGGGAGGCAAGCCTTCACGGATTGAAGGAAGCATATCTACTAAGGAAGATGGTTCATGGACTGTGTTTGCTAGCTTGCGGGGTCGGCCCAAGCCCAAGACCACCAAAACAAGGGCTTTAGGCCTAAAAAAAAAAAGGTACTAATTTGTTTTTTTTTTTTAAATGTCAGTTAGAACAACAGAGAGCAAAAATCTCTCCATTTCCTTCCTTCACTCACGTAGGTAAAACACGTTGTTTTAAAGAAAGAAAGTTAAGAAACTCAAAAGTCTCCTATTCACTCTCTATCTCTCTGCTCCATCACCATGCTCTGATTGATTCTCTGATTCTCTGAAGTTCACAAATCACAATCACAACTTCACTCTCACTCTCTCTCAGCCTCTCGGCGTTGGCGGCTGCTGTGCCCATGGCCCACCGCCTCTCCACTCTCTCCCTCCCGCTCTCCGTTGAGCGACTGCGGCCCTCTCCAGCGCAGCGCTGGCTGCTGTTGTGCCCACGGCCCACTGCCTCTCAACTCTCTCCCTCCCGCTCTCCGTTGAGCGACTGTGGCTCTCTCCGGCGCAGCTGCGGGCTGCGGCCTCTCCGGTCTCCAGCGGCTGTGGCAGTGAGGCCTCTTCTCAGCCAGTCACAATCACATTGTGACTTCTTATTTCTACTTGCGTTGTTGGTCTGTTGCACACTTGGAGGAGAAGTGGAGAAACGGTAAACACTAAACCAGTAAACCATGTTCAATGATTCAAATACCCTATTGTAATCTCTTTTTGTGTTATCACAAATTCACAATATTATATCACTGTTACTCTGTTAGAGTGTTAGTATTTTAATTCTTTATATAAAATAACAATTAAATAATAAATTATTTTCTTCTTCTATTTCAGATATTTTGTACATGTTCCTGACTTCCTGTTGTATTTGGAGAAGCATCTAGAATTTTTATGCTAACTAATTTATTGAAGAATCAGGTTCTATTGTTTTAAGTTTTTTTTGTTAAATTTATATTTGTTTTTCATCCATAATTCATTGCTTTTATTTTAAAAAATATATACATGTCAACTCGAAAATTTGAATCTGGTTATTCAAAACTAAAAACAAAGAAAAAAAATTGAAGCTTTAATTGAATCACAAAAAAGAGCCGTAGATAAATTTTTCAAGAAAAGTAATTTAAATGAAAATATAGATGATTGCTCGTTCAATGAACAAGTTAATAATGTAGACATAGATGAAAATGAAAATAGAGAAGAAGTATTAGTTAATGAACAGGAAATAGAAATTAATAAATTAGAAGAGTCCACTACTGAAAATATAGGCTTAATTGCATTTTTGGTCCCTCAGGTATTATGATTGTGTAATATTATTCCCCCAGGTTCTAATTGTGCCAATTGGGTCCCCCAAGTATCACGATTGTGTAATTTTGGTCCCCCTGGTTTCAATTGCGCCTATTGGGTCCCCCAGTTATTATGATTGTGCAATTTTGGTCCTCCAAGTATCATGATAGTGCAATTTTTAACATCAATAGCTTACGAAACACATGTGGAAGTGATTTGGCACTTAGTGAGGCCAGTTTGACAGCTTAAGTGTCGTTCCTATGTGGCACTTAGTAATATGCATTTGACCGTTAAAGTGTGTGAGATGTCAATAATGTCACATAAGAATGTCCCAAAAGCTTCCAAGTTTACCTCACTAAGTGTCAAATCAGTCTCACGTGGGCCTCGTAGGTTACTGGAGTTAAAAGTTGCACTATTGTGATACTTGGGGGACCAAAATTGCACAATTGTAATAATTGGGAGACCCAATTGGTGTAATTGAAACCCGGAGGACCAAATTGCATAATCATGATACTTGGGGGACCCACGCGATTAAAATCCGGGAGACTAAAATTGCACAACCGTAATACCTGGGGGACCAAAAGTGCAATTTAGCCAAAAATATATATGATCCAAGTCAGTGGACAAGTATTGATACAAGTTTGAGAAATTTATTAGTGGAAAAAGATCCTATTAAAGTTACCGATATAGATTTTCCCAATGATGAATTTTCAAGACATTTTTTTCATCACTTTACATTTAAAAGTTGACCAATGGTGAAAAACGTGAAAGAAGATGGCTGACTTATTCTCAAGATTTGGATAAAGTATTTTGTTTTTGTTGCAAATTGTTTAATGCTCTTCCTAGTACAAGTAATTTAGCTAAAGAAGGTAGTATGGATTGGAGAAATATTAGTGCTAAGTTGAAGAGTCATGAGATAAGCGGTGAATACATTGCTAACATGAGTTCATGGATTGATTTAGAAATGAGATTGTTAAAACAATTGACGAACATGTTAAAGAGCAAATAAATAGAGATAGAGAATATTGGAGAAATGTATTATTAAGAATTATTGCAGTTGTTAAAACTCTTGGAAAAAAATAACTTAGCCTTTCGTGGTACAAACGAAAAGATTTACCAAGAAAGTAATGGAAATTTTTTAAGTCTAATTGAAATGATTGCAGAATTTGATCATATAATGCGAGAACATATTCGTCGAATTAAAGATAATGAAATTCATAACCATTACCTTGGACATAAAATACAAAATGAATTGATCAATTTGCTAGCAAATGAAATTAAATCAAGAATTATAAAAAAAATTATGAACCCATAATATTTTTCAATTATACTTGATTGTACTCCTGATATAAGTCATCAAGAACAAATGTCTATTGTATTACGATGTGTGGATATTTCTTCAACCCCAATTCAAATTTTTGAATATTTTTTAGAATTTTTAATAGTAAATGATACAACTGGAAAAGGGTTTTTTGATGTTATTATCAAAGAAATAAATATTATTAGACTCGATATTAGTAACGTAAGAGAACAAGATTATGATAATGGGTCTAATATGAAAAGAAAATATCAAGGTGTGCAAAAAAGGTTTTTAGATATTAATCCTAGATCATTTTATACTCCATGTGGTTGTCATAGTCTAAATTTGGTACTTTGTGATATGGCTAATTGTTGTCCAAAAGTTACATCTTCTTTTGGAGTGCTACAACGTGTGTGTATATATATATATATATCCTATTTTTTGCTTCTACTAAAAGATGGAAAATTCCACAAGATCATATCCCTAGCCTAACTCTTAAATCATTGTCACAAATCCGTTGTGAAAGTCGTATTGAAAATGTAAAAGCTTTAAGATTTCAAACTTTGCAAATAAGAGATTCTTTATTGAAATTATGTGAAGTTAATGACGAACCTAAAATAAAAATGTAGCTGAATGTCTAGCAACTTATGAGCTTGAAAATTTTGAGTTTTTATTAGGTATGACTATTTGATATGAGATATTATTTGCAGTAAACTCAGTTAGTAAAAACTTGCAATCAAAGGATATGCGTATCGATGTTGCTATAGAACAATTGAAAGGTTTTATTTCATTTTTTGAAAAATATAGGGAAGATGGATTTGAAAATGCTATAATTTCTGCCAAAGAAATTGCTATAGAAGTGGATATAGAACCTAAGTTTCGTGAAAAACGTACTATACGTTGAAAGAAACAATTTGATGAGAATTGACAATGAAGTTGTAAAATCTCCTGAAGAATCATTTAAAATTGATTACTTCTTGTACATAATAGATAAAGCAATCACTTCATTTCAAAGTAGATTTGAACAATTTAAAATGTATCAAGATATTTTTGATTTTCTATTTAACATTAAAAAATTAAGGTCATTAGATAATGAAAAATTAAAAGATGATTGTCTTAACCTTGAACGTTCATTAAAACATAATGACAACTTAGATATTGATGGATTAGATTTATTTACGGAACTAAAAATTTTAAGAGAAATTATACAAGTGAAAAATAATACACCAATTGACATACTTAATTATATAAGAAGACTTGATTCTTTTCCAATAAAATAAATGATTTTGCATCCCATAAAGCACGAAAGATAAATTTTAAATAAAAACATAATAGTTTTAATAAAATATTTTTAATTGTTATAGAAAGGCCTCATCGTAAAGTTCGCTTTAGGCCTCAAAATGTGTTGGGCCGGTCTTGCTATCTCGTGGCCTAAATTGGCAGCTGCTCTGGAGGATGGCCCCATTTTCCACCAAATTCTTCTTAAAAGCAAAAGCTAACCCGCATAAGGTACATCTCATATAAGGCTTCACACATCTATTGGTCACCATGAGCGAGATAGCTTATGATATAAAGGAATGATTTAGTAAATCAAAGGTATGAGCAAAACAGATCAATAGAATTGTGCAGGGATTGTCCATTCAACATAAGGGCCTACTATTCAAGCTTCAGCCATTGACATTTAAGAGAAAAACTAAATCAAAGTACCCATCATATGGAATAAGGACATAACAAGCAACATGACATGAGTCAATGTGTAAACACTCAGGTTTTTTAACAAGCAAATTATGGGTAATGGAACTAACCGATCAAATCATCAAACTAAGCCATGTTATTAATATTAAAAAAATCCAAAATGGCTAAATCACATCACGAAAACAGTATTTTGTTAACTTGGCCCTACAAGATCACATTCCGTTATTCAACAAAATAAGGAGCACTCACAAACTAAATTCAGGAGGGAGAAAAGAGAGCAAGAAACAAGACTGAGATCCTAGTCTAGCAATCCCCAACTTCAGGAATACAACAAGAGAGCAATGCAAGTGTTAAAAGTCATGAAAATCCAACCGAAGAACAAATCAAATTGGCTTAGGCGTTTTATCAAACAAGATACACTCATAGGTAAATACATGAAATTGATGAAACCAGGAGGTGCAAACTCAGAGTTGCCTTTATACATCAAACAAAGTAGGAGACTAGATAATCAAAGATCCCAATAATCCATTACAGTAGCTTTTTGAATAAAACAAAAGAGCAATTATGTTATCCCTAATCAAATGGTCACAGAAGATAAGTGCGATCCTAGTGTACTGTTGTTCTTTATCTCAATCTCCCAATGGCCCTTTCTCTGTATTTGTTTGTTTGTAAATGCCTCTCCCAGTTCATTTTCTCCGATGGGTTTCTCTCAATGTTGTTGTTCTTCACTGTAGCCCCCCCTCTATTAGTATTGCTCTCTTTCGATCTCTCTATGAATTCCTCCCGTGCGCGCACCTCTCTTTCTTGATTTCTATTAGTGCGTGTGCGTTTTTTGGATTTTCCCTCTCTTGGTCTTGATCTATGTATATGGGTGTGTTTGTGTTTTTCGTCCTCCTGGCTCTCTTTGTCTCTCTCCAGAGGCGAAGACGATGAACATGAACCCTAGTCTCCGTTCAAAGAAGGCAATACCAATTCAACAGAACCTGAATCGCCGTGCGGGAAGATGAAGACATATTGTTATGGCCTTTGACGGCGTCGCTGCATCAATGTTGATAGGAAGGCAAAACGAGAAAAGTAGCTGGGGTTCGGAGGTTGAAAGGAAAAAAATGATAGGTGAAAAATGAGAAGGATTTAGGACCAAATTGGATAAAACTTTTAAGGATTGATATACAATTCTATAAATTTAATCACTAAAAGATTAATATGGATTAAGTGAATACACATACCATGTGATAATAAAATCACCTAATAATTGTATTGATGCCCTTCCATTTTACTTGGTACCCGAGCAATATCCTGTAGATTATTTTTTGAACATAAACAGAAAAAGCACCGCGCCAGCCATACGGGCACATGTTACCGATGGTTTCTCTTTACAAAATCTGCGAAATGAGTCTACGATTGTGCATTTGTGCCGTGAGCCCAGTTAGCCACGTGTGGGTTTGTTTTACATGCACTCAACTTCAAAGTTGTATTGTGAAAGACCCAAAAATGATAAGTGAAAAATATAAAATAAAGATATATAAAACCAAGCATAAAATAATATTATTTATAACAAGCTACATTATTTAAACATTCAAGATATAATACTTTATTTATATTTATATATAATATTTATTTATTTATTTGGTGAGAGACGAGACTAAAGCCCAGCGAAAGGAAATTAGAAAGAAATTACATGGGGTATGAATATCCAGCTAAATAACTAAGAAGGATTCTAGCAAGCTTCATAAAATATTTTTTTTAAGAAAAAATGACATACAAATGCATCATAATAATGATGGTCTCCTAACTAGGTTGACACCCTAATCATTATCAATTATCTGCAACATATCATGGATTTATTAAAAATATAAAAAGAATAAAAAAATACAAAGGAAATCATGGGGAGACATAAACCTGACTCATGAAAGAATCATCCAAACATATAATTAGGTAAACCAAACTTATTCGATTAAACTCCTCACTAATAAAATTAGGAATTGTATTCCATCAAACAAAATTTTGAATAAAAAGACCATAAGAGACTAATTTATCTGCACAAGAGCTATCTTAATTCTACATATGAGAGACTCTAAAGTTCAATCTATTAGTAAGAAAAATATAATTCTTCCATCTATTTCTTAACTTGTAAGGAACTTTATTAACTGAATTGAAGGGAGAGACAACCAAGAGAGAATCACACTGCAGTCATAGGTTGTGTCATCCGTTAGAGTAAGCTAACTCTATAGCCATATATAATAGCACCATATAATTCAACATGGAAAGAAAATGAAACTCCCAAATTTGGAGCAAAACTACCAAGTGCAGCAGCAACATTGTCCCTAAACAAGCTTCCACATGCAGCTTGACCTGGTACTCCTCTAGCAACATCATTTGCAAGAACAAAGAGGAACATACCAAATTACTTGCTTAATATCTGGTGCACGACCCACACGAGAATTCACATAAAAATTCTTCGAAATAAGAAGGTCAGATACTGATGAAGCCAAAACACCTAAGGATAAGTTACTAGAGAGAGATGCATCAGCAATAATCAGATTTATGGCTTGCCTCAAAGGAATAATCGAATTTTCAAATCTAATCTTGTTTCAACACTTTCATATGATCCAAAAAATATTAACAACTGCAGCAAGAATGACATCTTTAGCTTGGAACTCCTTGATTGATTACAAATACACATAATTACATTAAAATATAACAAATATATAATTACATTGATTTTTTTTTTTTTTAAAAAAACATTCCCCTTTACATATCACTAGAGATACTGTTTCATTTCACGGATTGGATAAAAAGTTTTAAAACGATTATCCTTGATTAATAATCATTGCATAACCAATCTTTATTTGAGACTTGTTTGCTTTCAAAATAAAAGATCACTTAGAGTACTACTGGACCATGACCCGTGCGATCCAAAAATCATGTTTTGTTAAAAAGACAATACATGATTATGTGAAATTGGATAAAAATAAACAGTAACGTGTATTACAAATTTCATTTCTATAAGTTTTGACAGATACAACTTGCAATAAAATTTTAATCCCAAATTTGTAGTCCGTAGAAAATACCAACTGTAGATTTCAATATAGCTTGACATGAAGGTTGGGCAAACTTGGATACTTGTTCGTCAGCGTCATCCACAACATAAAGAACTGAAATATCAATTAAAGTTGTAAGTATTTGACTGAAAACATAAGGTAATAATTAGATCGTTAACAGAAATATGGTTTTTGTGAAACATACCTGTGTTAAATTTTTGAATACTTCTCTATAAGCCACATTCGAAGTGGAGTTTGAAATTTGTCCTTCATTGTCGCATATGAGTATCTTCAAACCACTTCTAGAGGTAACTCTTGATATCCCAACATACAATTGCCCATGCGAAAAAACAGGTTGTGGAAGGTAGATGGTCACATGTTTTAGAGATTGTCCTTGACTCTTAATTAATTGTCATTGCAAAAGAAACAACAAAAGGAAATTGTCTACGTTGAAATTTAAAAGGAATCCTAGGATCAGATGGAATCAAGGACAACCTTGGAATAAAAACCTTTTGCCCAATGCTGCTACCTGAAATGACTTTTGCTTCCAAAATTGGGTAATGATGAGTTGAGTCCCATTACATAAACCTGATGATTGATCTATGTTTCTCAACAACATAATGGGAACTCCAATCTTTAGTTTCAATTTATGATTTAGCAGGCCTAAAGCATTAATGGTGTTCAAAAATTCTGGAGTATGAACATCATCGAGTGAATCAATGTTTAAATCACGGGAGCATGGATTTTCAAAACTTAAATAAGTTTTAGTTTCACCAGGCATCAACGACAACATATAATCATTTATCATGTCAACAACATCATTTTTAGGTGCTAGAATAGCCCTATGTTGAAAATAAGATGGATCATTCAAATTCTGTAAGAGATTTTGATAGATACTTTCAACAATGGAAGCAAGAGGGTCACCTGAATTAGTAATAAACATGTCATCAGATACATCAGGCACATAAAAATTTCCAAATATTAGGTGCCTATGATACATACACGAACATTGACAACATTAACATTAAAAATTTGGAACTGTTAAGAAAATAATATGCAATAATGTCACTATGTTTACTGAACACAATATAAGATTTAAATTATTACACTATCACCTTAGACTAATGTCATAAAATTGGTTTGCTTGTTGATCATGGAACATAATGAAGGCAGTGGTCGAATAATTAGTAAGGCTGATGCATAAAAAATGAAAAAAATAAAAATGAAAATGAAAATATAAGATATCAAGTTTTAGGACATGAAAATTTTATAGTTGTCCAATAATAAGTGACCTCAAACAGTATCTTCTGTATTTAACAACTACCTTTTTATATGAACACAAAGACTCTATAAACAAAAATTCACTTGACTTGTAGAAACTACCATTGGAAAAATATTTCAACAATCGAAGGAAGAAGGTCACCTGAATTAATAATAAGCATGTCATCAGGTATATCAATAACAACATCTCCATCATTGATGTATCCAATAGTGCCATCCCCAATTTTCAAAACCCAATTTGGGAAATTCTTCAATTCTTCCACATCACAATCAGAAGACCCACATTGAAGCCTCATGTTTTTAGTTAAAGTAAGCACTCTACAAAATTGCCAAAGATATGAAGCGTTTATGCTCGCATGAACAATTTCTTGTCTTGTGGCCTTTGGTATTACTGGTAGAATTTGCTTGAAATCACCTCCAAGAACAACAACTTTTCCTCCAAAGGGAAGGCTTAAACTATTGGCATTTGAGAATCGGAGTATATCTCTAAATGATCTGTCTACTGCTTCAAAACAATGTTTGTGAGTCATAGGAGCTTCATCCCATATTATAAGCTTAGCTTTGATTATCAACTCAGCCAAAGCACTTCCTTGTTTGATATTACAGGTGGAATCTTCATTAACATTAATAGGAATGGCAAATCTAGAATGGGCTGTCCTACCCCCGGGAATCAGCAAGGATGCTATTCCACTTGATGCTATTGTCAAAACAATTTCTCCTCTAGACCTTATTGCTGCAGATATTGCCCTCCAAATATAAGTCTTACCGGTTCCACCATATCCATAAAGGAAGAACAAACCCCCATTGTTTTCATCTACACTTTCCATGATGGTATCAAATATTTGTCGTTGTTCAGAAGTTATTGTAGATAGTAAATGCACATGTTCTGAAGCCAAATGTAACGGCCCGGACTGCTTTAAGGATTGCCGACTGTCCCCACAAACCAACACGGGTCTCTTCAGCGTGCTTTGTTCTCACTCACACGCTTCCTAGGAAAACTTCCCAGGAGGTCACCCATCCCAGAATTGCTCCAAGTCAAGCACGCTTAACTTTGGAGTTCTTAAGTGATGGGCTATCGAAAAGAAGATGCATCTTATTGGTATAGGTAGTACAAATCAATTCTTATAAGCCTTCCTTCAACTGTACAGTCCCATACCTGCACAGCCTCAGGATCCCTCTCATTCCGATGTGAATCGGTTCATTCATGTATCCCTCCGCCTAGAAGCCTGCCAGGAGCCGCTCCTTGTCCGTGCCTCATGCACCGGCGATCACTCCCCGCCCTCGTCAGCCCCGGGTGTTACATGCTATTGTAACACCCCGAAAATCCTATATCTGTGAATAGTTAATTTTATTTGCTTAAATTAGTTTATTTATTTTATTGGGTGCGTTATCATAGTTTATACACTTTTATAAGGCAAATATTATGCTATTGTTATTATTATTATTATGTGTTTAGAAAAATATTATTTAAATAATATGATTGAAAGAAATTATTTTTCAAATTTGATCTATTTGATTTTAGATTTGAAAATAAAATGATTTGGATTTAATCAAAAATTTATTTTGGATTATTGATTTCCTAGGTTGATAAATTCAATCATCAATCTCTATCATATTTCAAATTTTGAAATTTTAGATTTTTCCCACCTATCACAATTAAAAGAACAAAAGAAAAAAAGGGGGAAAACTCCCCAAATTCCGGCCAACTCCAGCCACCCCTCCCAAAACCAAAATCATAGAAATGTTCCTTATCTTCTTCTCTACAATTCTAACCGAACATTTTTCCAAACGGAAAAAGTTGACGACGGGGCCACCGCCACAGTTTGGGCGTTTTCCGGCCACCGTCCGGCCACTTTTCACCAAACCAACCTTGTAACTTTACTCTCCTCACCTTCCTCTATATTTCTAGCTCAACATTTTTGCAAACGAACAACGTTGACGGCGGAGCCACCATAGAACCGCCACTGTTTTTGGGGTTTTCCGGCCACCGTTTGGCCTCCCTTTCCAGAAATGAACCAACCACGTGGAAGGCGGCATCTTCCTCCACGTTTTGGACTAAGCACCGCCACTGCCACCGCCGTGCGCCGCCACCGTGCGCCACCGCCAGGACCGCCGGAGCTGCTCTTTCTTCCTCCTTGGTAAAAATCCTTCATTCATTTCTCTTGGTTTTTGATTTCATGGGGAACCCTAATCCTAAATCCCCAATTCAAAACCCTAGCATTTTAATTTCATGCTTTAAATGAGAAATTGATTATGTTTTTATGCAATTGGGTATATCAATTTCAAGTTCCCTATGTCAATTGATCAAATCCCCCTTTGAATTCGGATTTCCCCAATTTTACTGAATCCCTAAATCTTTATCTTACTATAATTATGAAATTAATTCTGTTTTAGTGCGATTAGGGTAGTTAATTGATGATTTCCTAAGCTAATTTCATATTTTCGTGACCCAATTGGTTTTTCCCAAATTGATGTTATTGGAAAAGTAATTCTGTTGGATTAAGTAAAATATTTAAATCCATTAGATTATGTTTTTAAATGATGATTAGTTAATTGATATGTTGTTTGGATGCTGAATGTACTTGGATATTATCTCTTGATTTTTGGGTTGTGGCTGTACTTACTTGGGGAGCTGGATATGCATTCTTGGAGTTGGGACGTCAATGCCACCTTCAGCCACCTCATGGATTTGATGCTTGGAGTTGCTCATCAAAGAGACTTCATTTAAGGTAAGGGGATAAACCTGAGGAACTCCATTTCCGACAGCTATGTGCTGCATCTGTGTTTGTATTGTATTTAAATATTCTGTATCTGATTGTTGGTTGATTGTTTGGTTTACTGCTGTTGATTTGAGTATGTGTGATATAAGTGTTGATATATTTGAATACATGCTATAATTGTTGAATAATTATATGGATGTATCGTGTGCCCTGCTGTGGGATTTAAGGCATTAGAGGACCTAATTTTGATTAAGATCCGACATCGTGTAACTTAAAAACTTTAAAAGTCTGAAATGTTAAATTGAGGAAATAAATATGTTTTATTGTTTCTCAGTGTAATTTAAGAGAAAATATATGAATTATCTCTTTAGAAATAAAATATTTTGAAATAAAATATAATGAACAGCTGCTTTTAAGGAAAATCAACTTAAATGAGTAAAGTTGTGAAAATGTGGTTTTTAATAACGAAAACGATGCTTTTAAATTAAATAGGGCGTTAGAGACCTTTATTAGACTTTAAAGTAATAAAGTTAACCGTTTGAGCAAAAGCGTTTTAATAAACATGATTTACAAAATTTGTTGGTTTTATCCAAGGAAAAAGGTTTTTATAAGCTTTGTTTTAAGGTTTGTGTTTTACCGAAAAACAACGAAAGAAAAAGAAATAGTCTGTGGACTACATTTTGTTTTATAGAAAACCGATCTCGATGACTTTATGTAAGAATCGGAGATTTGGGTTTTTGATTTTCGAGTTTTCAAGAAAAGTGGTTTTAAAGCTTAGAAACTAGAAACCGAGAGGTCGGGGTTCTAGGGTTCTGCAGAACACGTGGATCCAGGATCCGTGTTAGTTGTGGTCCTGTCGGCTTAGGGACGATCTTTGTGGTCCTGTAAGCTTGAGGATGTTTTTATGATCTTGAATCCAACGTCTTAGACTGGTGCATCGGTTAGGGATGTTTTGGGATTTGAGTTGTTTTTGGACTAGATGTCCTGTTTTGAGAAAATGCTTTTGAGGCTTAAAGAGTCTAAGACATTATGGTGGTTGTTAGCGTTGATGCTACAACGAGGAAATATTGATGCGACAAAGATCAATTATCGGAAACTAGATAGTTTTCTCATGCATTTTACGTGGGGCAGACGTGCCGTGGAACGGGGGACCTTGATAGGTAAGGAGAACCTGAGATGACTTATTTGTCATGACATTGTGCCTTGATGGACAATGATGTCATACGTGTTTTGGGAACGTATTGGGCCTTGAGTTGGACAATATAGTATGATCGTATTTTGTTGAGTACTTCTGATTGCGCCCCCATGTGAGAATCGCGTAGTGTCATGGGATTCAAAGTACTCGTTTTTGGGCCAACTATTGGTGATAATCATTAGAGCCTGCAGGACTATGATTTAGGAGCCTGATCAGCTCATTTCGAATGTTGATGGGATTTCCGGAAATCTAGAATTGAATAATAGTTGAGATATATGGAAGTGCCATGCATACGTTTAGAGAATAACGTTGATTGTGGGGTACGAAACCCTTGTGTTTTACTGTTAGTACATGGAGATATATGTTGTACTATGTGATGCATGATGATATTTGGTGAAATATGCTTGTATGAATCTGTTATTTGTGTTTGGGCATGTAGTTGTCGTTTTTGGATTGATATATTAGTTTCTCACCCTTGCCTGTACATGTTGGACACTCTGTGTGTTTTTGAATACATGTACAGATGTTTTATTAACAGTCTTCTAAATCACTCTGGGACCCTCTAGCTTGAGTGCTTGAGGTTGACGACGAAGAGGTGTAGTTTATTGACGACGAGACCCGGTCTCATTGGTACGACTTATGTTAGACAGTAAGTTTTATTGTCCATAGAATTCTTTTGTCAGACCAGCTCTTAAGATTTATAAATGTGTAAGTTCAGTCTTCCGACTGTGACTATGAGTGTTGTGTATTGAGAGATTCGAAGTATGTATGCCTAATGGCAGAACTAGAATTATTGTCATATATGATGATTTTCATTTTGTTTCCTTGGATTGTTAAAGCTTTTCTTTTGGTATCAGATTTCCGCAAATACTATAGAGTTATTTTCGAAAAAGTCTTTTGTTAATAAGGGTAAATGGTTATTTTAGGTTACAAAAGTGACACTCGAAGGAGAGGGGTGTTACACCAAAGATCGCCTATCATAGTTAAGTTCGTCATGGATAAGCCTATTTTGTGATTCTGAAATCAATGATATGTCAGGCCAAGGCATGGTGGGAATTTATCAACTCATCATTTGACAAAATCAAATCTGTTAAAAAAACGAAATCAATAATTAGTTAAAATAATTTTAAAATAGTATAACCTATTATGATGGACTTGTACGTTTATCGTGATCAGTAATATGTAAAGATAATAAGTTATAACCAAATATAAAATTAAAAAGTATTAATTACCATCAAATTGTAGAAGTAATCTTTGCATGTGTTGAATATCATCTCTCAAGTCTTCCTATGTACATTGCCAAACAAATTCTGGTCTAGATAGCTGATTTGACAACAATAAGGTTGCAAAAAGCTTCCTCAAAAAACTGGCGGTGCCCCAATGACTTGCCTCTTTAAGGGCATCAATATATTCTCTATCATCATCCAACAAACCCAATGCATAGCAGGCGTCTTTAAATGTTGCATACATGACATTGTTGACTGTCCTTATTTGAGCAAAAGATTGTGGTCCCAT
Organism: Ammopiptanthus mongolicus; assembly: GCA_039655645.1. Lineage (NCBI taxonomy): Eukaryota > Viridiplantae > Streptophyta > Magnoliopsida > Fabales > Fabaceae > Ammopiptanthus > Ammopiptanthus mongolicus. Next base: position 89,364,479 of record CM077345.1, read on the forward strand.
TGAATAATTTAGCAAATTTCTCAAGTAAAAAAGCTCACCACTTCCAGGAGCAACAAAATGCACTCTCCCAACTGTGAATCCTTTTTTCCTAGGAGCCCATTCATGTTCGGCTTGCTTCCACACAAATTTTGAAGGAAATTGAGCATATGTTAGATTTCGTGCAGCAGGATATTTTCTATTTGCATCCATCCAAGCCATGAATTTTGATTTATGCATATTTGCCTTATCCAAAACTTGCTCAAGTAAGTCATCATCATTGTATACAACAGTCTGTTCATCTAGCAAGTGGATAGATAATCTTTCAACAGCAGGTTCTCTATAATTAATATCGAAGTTAAATAGTCTCCATGCTGCTTCACATGATGACAAATACCTACAATCATAATACAATTTGATTTCATCAACACATTCTGAATCAACCTGATTGGCTGCACTGTCATAGAAGCTTGCAGTTACACGATCATGTCCTTTGTTCACATACTTGAACAAATATTTGATAGAACGTGATTGATTACACCATTCTACATTTATATGAGCATTACATTTCAGAAACAGATCCCGATTGTAGGGGACAACAAATCTATTGTCAATTACAGAATCACCTTTTCTGATAACTCTTCCATTGTCTCTCCTCCTGTACAAAGGATATCCATCTGCATCAATGGTTGTTCTATCCAAAAAATTCTTAGGAAAATATTTAGTACATCTTCCATTCTGCATACATGGAGATTTCCTATTTTGTACCCCACATGGACCATGAATCATAAGTGAAGTTACAACTTGGATGTAAAACCCGCAAAAAAAAAAAAAAAGAAAAAAAAAGTTGCCATGATAAAGATAGGGACGTATTTCCCTTTCCTCCCTCAGAGTAAATTATGAGGTAACCTATGGTCAAGGGCTTTTTTTTAGTAAAAGCGACACAATATATATAGTTAGAGGAAATGAGTGAGCAGGGGGAGCAACCCTAGCAGCAACAAAAGGAGTCCTTAGGAGAGAAGAGGAAGAAGGAGCATGATCCAAGAGCAAGAGGCGGATTTTGGCATGATTCTAACATTTTCGGATACATGGAATTCATCTCCATCATTTTTATCTCCTTCAAATGTACAAAGATCAGGTGAGGGTTTAGATTTTAGGAGGGATTGATGTTGAAATTTGGGGAAAATTGGAGATATGATAACATGAATTTCTAGGTTATATGATGGTGTGATTTTGACATGAAGTTCATGTTAAATTGATTGGATGTTGTCGATATATGAGTAATGTTGTTTGGCTTGTCATGTATGTTGTTATACACTGAGTTTCGTTAATTTTCTGTATGTATTCAAGACCTGTATGCACCTTGAAATGGCTGGAAATCTGCAGAATTCGCGTTTCTGCGATTCTGGAGAATTCGTGCCAGCGCTGAGCGCTAGGATGGCAGAGGGGAAAATGACCCCCAGCGCTGAGCACCCACAAATCCGCACTGAGCGCTGGGGCACCTGAGAGCAATACCTGTAAACCTGAACTCCAGCGCTGGGCGCTACAAAGTCTGCGCTGAGCGCTGGGGCGCTGCCAGAAAATAGAATAAATTTCATAATCAAATGCAAATGGCTACAGTGGTGAGTGATATGTGAATCAAAAGGACTCTAATATGGTTTTATATAGGAGATGACCACTTGTGAGTGATATTTTCTTTATATAAAGTATGGAAACGGTATGTGCAAATACGCATATGATTGAGTTATGCAATTTAATGAATTACATGTATATATAATGATGGTGCAGATGAAGTGGTTACAACAACTATTATGAAAGAATATTTGTGATACCAAATTGTTTAGAAGATATAGAAGACCAAGTTGATTTTTATATATGCTATGGTGGGGGGAGTTATGTACATCGTTTGGAGATGCTTTCTATGGATGATCTCGATCTTAACGCAAGATTATGGTATGTATTGGATTGGATTGCTGTTGTTTATGCTTATTATTCATGATTGAGGATGTTATTGAATTAATGATGACAAATTAGGTATTGGTATAATTTATAGTACTGTGTATGACATTGAGATGATATTCTTTACGTGCCAAGAACGGTTTGCAATAAGTTTTGGTTTTAGTAATTTATTATAAAGGATATGTATCATGTTGTTGCTGCTGAGATAGTTATGCAATTATTGATGATGATGAATATTTGTATTGTGGTAACGATTTCATATATTGAGCATAAATTGTATGATTGTACACAATACGTGTTAATGGTCGATATGATTACCCATTAAATGAGGAAACCGGTATGGGTAAGTTATAAGGTAATTCATTGTTGATATGAGACAAGCTATGTTGTGGAACATAGAGGATATATGTTATGGAAAATGTTTGATGGGCAATGTAAGCATTGAGTAAGACTTGGTGTACCCGACCGGTCAGCGGACCCGACCGGTATATAAATGCGACCGTCGGAGCAGGGGCCTCTAGTGAAAGAACCCCGAAGTTTGAAGGGATGTTGTGTAGTGACCGAGGTCACTTGCCGGTCAGCGGATTCGATCGGGGTATAAATGTGACCGTCGAAGTAGGAGACTCTAGTGAACAACTCCAAGGGTAGCACACGTATCTTGCTCAATGGAGAAATTAAGGATTCAACGAGTTAGTATCGCTATGTTATGGCCTATGGACTGGGAATAGATCATGTGATATGATTGTGGTTAAAGTGCATATTTGTTATCACATTAATTATTGTTTATGTTTTATTTACCACCACTGAGTTATGGGACTCACCCCCGCCCTTTTTGGTTCAGCTTCAGGTACTCAATGAGGAAAGTCATCTCAGAAAGCCTTTGCACGTGTGTAGTGCTTGGGCAGCTGCTGCCATTTCTTTTAATCTGGTTTAGTCATATGGGATATCCTCCTGCTTTTGTAGTTTTGTTTTTCGTTGGGTTTGTAAACGTTTTGTTACCTTTTACAAACTCTTGGTTTTGACTCAGGGCCACCTTTGGCTTATGTTGATATACAACCGTTTACTCTGATAATCGCTTATGACATTTTATGTCTAGTGTTATGATGTGACTTATACGTGCTTGAAAGGCCTTGGGAATGGAACAATAGAGTCCCATTCTGGCCGGTCAGGGACGCCTAAGTTGGGTCCTGACATTGGAATAGCTCCGGATCAGTTTCTTGATCTGGTATCTCAGCACATATGATCTTATCAATGTCATCAGGATGTGGATATCGAAAATTTGGGTGCAAAAATATCAAGGTGTAGGCATGTGGCAATCCTCTTTTCTGGAATTCAATAGTGTATATAATTGCACATAAAATAACCAAAAATAGGAACAATAAGTTAGTGTAGGAAAATGTATTTTTTTTTTTTTTTTAAAATGAATCATTTATCAATAAAGGAATGTTATTGGTAATAGGATAGTATAAATTAAATGAAGCAAAATTTCGTTTAAACGTATAATTTAAAACACATATTTTTGTAAATTATAATTTAAGATAAATTGTTAATGGTACATACCTGCCCTTGCTTTATCTCCCTTATCAATTCATCAAGTTTGTTTTTGAATACTCGACATATTAAGTCACGTCTATCTTCAGAATTCAACCCATGTTTACGCAAGAAATTACACAATTCAGGCCATTTTTGGTTGCAGGTAAATGTAATGAACAAATCAGGATAACCTATCCATCCACATATTGCCATAGCATCTTGATAATTCTGAAACATGTAGCGCGCACCACCTGTAAACGATGACGGCAAGACAATTCGCTTGCCTGCTGTTGAAGGATTAGTATCTCCTCTCAATATTGCTTCAGTAATACTTTTGTACATCTCAGCTCTCAATTCTTTTTGATGAGTTCTAACATAATGTAATCGAGAACACTCTACCATACTGTAAACATCCACTAAAAATTGTTGAAGTAGACGTTAAAACAGGAGTCCTCAATTAGTCTTTGCTGAATTCTGAAAGCATAAAACTCCTTCATGGAAACTTTTTGTCTCTTGTTATATCTTCCTTCAGAGCTATCACTCAATGGGATATCCTCACTAAATCCATCCTCTACTCTTGGAAACAACAATGGATATTGTAATGGCATATAAGCAGCACTTAATATTGAAATACGCTGCAAAATCCCTGATTGAGTTTCAACAATTATATCCCTTTCAACACCTGCTGAATCAAAATCTCCAATGATAAGTGCAGCAACTTCAGATGCAGTAGGTAAATTATATCTCCTACCATCATGACCCCTTTTGCCTATAATTCTCAGCTTCAAATTGGTGAAGTCATTTGTCTTCCCTCTATCACGAATCATTCTGTAAAATTGGACGTAAGGATTACAACGATCAAGCAAATCCTTGATGTCATTAACAATTGAAACTTCTAACGTTGATGCCTCTTTGTCCATCCTATATTGAAGACCAAATACTGATCGTAAGTACTTTATTTAATATACAAAATTCAATAAAATAAACAAAGTAGTAAATACAATTTACTTTAGTAATAATTATGAAAAATTTACCTCACCACAAACATTCTATTAGATATTTCGTTGTCAGTGTCATATATGTACAGTTGAGCCAACTAGGGTTTATTTCCAGGTAATGGTAGCAAAATTCCAATCCTATGGTAATTCTCACCACTCATGATAAACATTGGAGGTCCTTTTCCATCATTTTTAGAGTCATCAATTCTTCCACCCATAGATGTGAATGAGAACATCATACTGAAAGATCGAATATGTTGCAAAAAAATTTTGCTTCGCCGATCCTTTTTCTGAAATAAGTCTTTCAATCCTGGAGGTGTAGATTTCAGATATGGAAGTTTTATCTTGCCTTGCAAGCAACATAACGAAAATTTTGGATTTTTTGATTTTCGTCTTTTTTCCACCCTTTTAGAATACCACATTAAAGCTTTACAAAATTGACACTCCCATATTGGATCACCAATGTCCCAATAACCTGAAAATTATTTTTGACATGAACTATGGTTTAAAATCGGATTTACACTAAAGACTTTTAAAAGTAATTTCACATTTTCATTACCTTCATATGAAACAATGTTGTCATGCTGGAATATTTGGGCATTGCCCCCAACATTTTCATGTGATGTAGCGCCTACAAAACGAAATAATACATTTTAAAATTGATGAAATAAAATATCATAAGAATTTGGAATTTATATGCAATATTTATTACCTGCTTCATTATTCTGAATAGCATCATTGGCTAGAATAATATCCTCATCTATGGATGAATCATTTTCTTGTGTTTCTGCTTGAAATTTACAAAAACAAAGTCACAAATTATTTGTAGATAAATATTTCTTTTTGGATAATAATATTTACAATTATTTGAAATCATAAAATGGATACTTTATGATACCTGCTAGCGATGTAATGATTGGTTCTTGTGAATTTGAGTGATTAGTACCCACGTTATTTCCAACATTTAAACATTGTGTAAGTTTGCTGTTGCTTAAGACAAACTTCCCAACACCAAATTTCTTTTTGCTAGCACTACCATTTTCCTTATTACTTGAACACTGACCTTGATGGTCATCAGTCAAATTGTGCCTAGCTCTTTTAGTACTACCATTTAACACTGCAATTCATATAATAAATATAACATGTTAATTAAGCTTAGAAACACGCACACATTGATAACTAATTTTAGAAGTATGTTACAAAAAAATTGAGATGTCATAAATACCATTAGTAATATCAGATAACATAATGCTGCCAATATGCTGGCCATCATCACCAATACTAATTGATGAACTTGACCTCAATGAAACTATCATGCGATAATCATCTGCATTATTATTATCAGCTCAAGTTAAATAAATTTGAATAACATCATATGAAAGTAAATGATCAATATATTAAATAATAGTGGTAGTAAAAATATAATACCATTAGCAACACTGGATAGTGGAATTGATTGGCCATGTATATTTTCACTATTTTCTTCAGAATTCACTGACGCTCTATGTCATCTGCGCTTCGGCAATAGGTAGTCTTCCATAAAATGTTATTTTGATTTTTTTACTCAATCACAAACCTGATATTAATAATGACAAATTTAATTCCAAGATCCATACTCTTGACATTTATAATTAACATTAAAATTGGTGAATGTAATGAATTCCTGCACTTACCATTCTACAAATATTAATAACCTTTAATCCAATCTATTGAGACTATTGATGTTATTTATTTATTTTTATAAAACTGATTTTATAAACATGAAAAACGTATATCAAAGGCAATAAGTTAATGTTCATTAGCATGCATCATTACCATAGAGGTCTTTCTTCAATTATTTAAAGAAGTATTTGCAAAGGGGACTTCCGTAATTAAAATCTTCCATTATTGAGCACATCTTCATATATCATTTATGCCTGAAAGCTTGATTTCATTTTTTATTTGTAGTAATTGGATTTCATAAGTTAATTTTTTGTATAGCATTAACACCAAGCTAATTTAAGGTGCTGATTTTGGGCATTGGGTAGTAAAGTGTGAAGAAAACGTATGATCAGGAATGGATGTATTAGAATGAAAGCAAACACAATGAGTTAATGTTTTTAGCATGTTGGTGTACCTCTGATTATGCAATGCTTTGTTATAGCTGCAAAACTTGACCAAGTATATGTTTTCCTGGAAAATATAATATCCTGCATTCATTGAAAGTAGAAATTTGTTCTCTTAAAAATTAGAAAACATATAGCAACAACAGTTTTTTAAAGCAGTACCTGCTGTGGAGAAGATTTACTTGATCCCAAGCTTTGTTCCTTCGCAGAAAAAGAAATACAATGGAGATGGTGAAATTTGCTACACTTAAAGAGCAGGGATGTTTACTATTCTTTCTATTTTGTAATGTAAAAAAAAGTAGGCTTAGGTAATAGTTGAGGGTTAAATTGTCACTAGAACCGTACCTTTTACACTTCACAGTAATAATAGGACTTCCCTATAGCATGTGTGCACAGTTAACTGTGTTAAATTTGTTGGCAGATAGTTATAACATGCATTAAAGGAGGTGCAGCAACTTAGTTATAGGTTCAGACATTATTTTGTGTGTGTTGAGCTATTGGTTGACAATATGTATTCCCCATTATTCCAAGCATGTAATAATTGGTCACTGTCTTTAATGTGTCATTTTTGGAGCAATAATTATTTCAAAATTGGAACTTCAAAACTTGCCAATCATTAGGACTTTTGGATTTTTGCATGCCATCCATTATTAATTGAGGTGTGGACAAATTATAAGCCTCCAATATTATCTTATTTATTTATTTATTTATGTATTTATTTATTATTTATATTAGGATCTTGCTAACTAGTACCCTTATTACATTGGTTAAAGAATTCATAAAAAATAAGTATTTCTTGAAAAGCTAAGTATCTAACATCTCAAAATATTAAATACACTCATCCCAACAAACTTTTTCTTCTTTTGATACCCTAACTAATACTCTTATGACACTGATTAGCATTCTCCATTTATATTATTGTAATGCACTATATACTTAAAGTAGCATCCAACAACTTAACCATATCGTTTACATTTCTTTTAATGTAGCAATAATCTCCTCTCTTAATGTAGGAATAATTTGATTTCTTTTACATATATGCTTAATTCGCCTATATTTATTTTATATTTTATATAGAAATAAATTTACTTTTTTACTCCCCAAATTTAACCAAACACGATGGTTTGGATACATTGTCTAATTCGCATGCCCCATACTTCTAAAAATTTCCATCATACACATGAGGAATAAAAAAAGAAGTTTCACATTAAAAAATATATTGATAACATTCAGACATATAATTGTTGACACTTATGTTACCTTGATTTCATAATAGTATATAAAAGTGAACCATAAACTATGTAAATATTCAGATGTAGATCAAATATCATACGAAAATAGATTAACCCCAAAATAGATGAACCACAAAATGGGTGCCCCACATAATACATCAACACAATACAATTTTTCAAATAACTTGTCCTTAAACAAAATATTTAAACCACCAATAGGTTCACCTCAAAAAAAAAATTAGAAACAGTAGGTGAACTGAAAACAACAAATGCCTTGACAAACTACATTTCATAACACAGTTAGTCAAATCTGTTGCTGAAAATTAGAACTTGAAGGCTCATTCACTTGGCTCCGTCTTCACTTCAACAATCTTTGCTATCTTGGTGCTCAATGCTTGTGTACTATTATCCTCAAATAGGGTGGATGTATCTATTCCGTCAGCGGACCTTTTTACAGATGTTTTGCTAGAAGGAGTATTTTCTTGCTCATCCAATAAACAATCCTACATTATACAATTACATATATGCATTAAATTGACGTTCATACTTATTAAATATTACAATTGTTTTGTTTTATAATCATAGTACTTACAATAGAATTATGGTCCAGTTGTCGTGACTTGTCAACATTCATATTAGAATCTGCACCCTCAACAACCCCCTAAAGAGAATAATAATAATAGTTTTCAACTTGTAGCATTTATTATTGAAACCAGTATGTAAATTAGGTAATAAGAAAGCCAAAGATAATACCTTAACATTATCATTTGGTTTCGGGGGCAGTGCGTCTTTCAAATCAATATCCTGATCTACAGCAGAATCCTATAAAATGTATATTAGAATTGGTTTGAAGGTTTCGCAAAAATTATATATCATATAAAGATGTCCATGAATTTAGAAACCTTGAGGGAATGAAGCAGCTGAAATTGTTCCACCAATTCTTTGTCATCGGACATCCTTTTAATTGTAAAACTTTGCCACTTTTTACTAAACTGAACTTTGAACAAAAAAGTCTTGTCCACCATTGACTGTAACTCAGGAGGAGTACATGCAGAAGCTTTTTCCTGCAACATATATATAAATCAGTATTACTTTTGTGGCTGGAAATTGCTAGAAGAAATGAAAATATATTTTAGAATAACAGTATCACCTTATGAATCATCTTAAGTAAATTTGATGCAGATTTACCCAAGAATTGAATGACAACATTTTCAAACATTATAAAAGTAGTGGAGCCTGTTTGATCAATTACTTGAAGTTGCAACTTAAACCTAAAGATGAAATAAAAGATGTGTTATAGACGAAATAAATGGAAAGTTGACAATCTTTAAATATGAATGCTTATAAATTAGTTAAATATGAATGCTTCTAAATTATACCAAGGAACTGCTATGACAAAATTTTTACAATTTTCACAAAAAAATTTGTCTCCATTTTTTGAAACTTTTTTGCAACATTTCTGGTATGCTTGATAATACCAGCCATTATTGGTATCCAACTCAACCACCTCAGCTAACAACGAACCAAAACAATCCTGCAATTAATTAATCATATAAATAATCAGTAAATGAATATGTTTTATAGGGGAAAAAACATTAAATTACATTTTGATGAAGATACATACTTCGTCTACTTCCATGAAATCTGCAATAGTCATTATTGGAGTCTGTAGCAAATCATCCGCCACAGAAATGGTAGAATGTCCAGAGATACTACTGACAACTTGAGTCGGTGTAATTTTATCACTATCCAATCTATTATAAAGATATGGTGTCGTATTATTTTTTCTTGAAAAATATAACATTAAAAACATGCTTTAAATGTGCTGCTTCCATAAGTTATATTTGAATACCTCTCTTTGTACTCCTCTACTTGTTTCAGATTTGGATTAATCCACAACTTTGTACCATTGTATGCATTTGAGATGCCAAACTTCCCTGTAAAAAAGTATTGATGCTATCTATTATCAAAACAAAAATGAAATCTAAATTTACCGCACTTTTCAAGAAACAAAATAAGAAAGATTATATTACCATTGAAAGATTTCATTTTACACAGTTGTAAAATGACAATGATTGGTCCACTTGAAGTGTCACTTTTCAGAAACTGATTGTAACACCCCTCTCCTCCGGGTGTCACTTTTGTACCCCAAAATATCCATTTAATCTTATTAACACAAGACTTTTTCGAAAATAACTCTATAGTAATTGCGAAAATCTGATACCAAAAGAAAAGCTTTAACAATCCAAGGAAACAAAATGAAACTCATCAAAGATGACAATAATTCTAGTTCTGCCATTGGGCATACATACTTCGAATCTCTCAATGCACAACACTCATAGTCACAGTCGGAAGACTGAACTTACACATTTATAAATCTTAAGAGCTGGTCTGACAAAAGAATTCTATGGACAATAAAACTTACTGTCTAACATAAGTCGTACCAATGAGACTAGGTCTCGTCGTCAACAAATTACACCTCTTCGTCGTCAGCCTCAAGCACTCAAGCTAGAGGGTCCCAGAGTGATTTAGAAGACTGTTAATAAAACATCTGTACATGTATCCAAAAACACACAGGGTGTCCAACATGTACAGGCAAGGGTGAGAAACCAATATATGAATCCATAAACGACAACTATATGCCCAATCCAAAACAACAGATTCATATAATATAACTCATTCAAATCATCATACATCAGATAGTATAGCATGTATAATCAAGCACTAATAGCAGTAAAGGCACAAGGGCTTCGTACCCCACAATCAACGTTATCCTCTAAACGTATGCATGGCACTTCCATATACCTCAACTAAAATTCAAACTAGATTTCCGGAAATCCCATCACCATTCGAAATGAGCTGATCAGGCTCCAATATTTGGCCCAAAAACGAGTACTTTGAATCCCATGACACTACGCGATTCTCACATGGGGGCGCAATCAGAAGTACTCCACAAGAATACGGTCATACTATATTGTCCAACTCAAGGCACAATACGTTCCCAGAACACGTATGACACCATTGTCCATCAAGGCACAATGTCATGACAAATAAGTCATCTCAGGTTCTCCTTGCTTATCAAGGTCCCCCGTTTCACGACACGTCTGCCCCGCATTTAATGCATGAGAAAACTATCTAGTTTCCGATAATTGATCTTTGTCGCATCAATGTTTCCTCGTTGTAGCATCAACGCTAACAACCACCATAATGTCTTAGACTCTTTAAGCCTCAAGAACACACTTTCTCAAAACAGGACACTTAGCCCAAAAACAACTTAAATCCCAACACCCCTAACCGATGCACCAGTCAAGGACGTTGGATTCAAGATCATAAAAACATCCTCAAGCTTACAGGACCACAAAGATTGTCCCTTCCTTGATCCACGTGTTCTGCAGAACCCTAGAACCCCGACGTCTCGGTTTCTAGTTTCTAAGCTTTTAAAATCACTTTTCTTGAAAACTCGAAAATCAAAACCCAAATCTCCGATACTTGCACAAAGTCATCGAGATCGGTTTTACATAAAACAAAATGTAGTCCACAGACTATTTCTTTTTCTTTCGTTGTTTTTCGGTAAAACACAAACCTTAAAACAAAGCTTGTAAAAACCTTTTTCCTTGGATAAAACCAATAAATTTTGAAAATCACATTTCTCAAGCGTTTTTCCGCAAATGGTTAACTTTATTACTTTAGAGACTAATAAAGGTCTCTAACGCCCTATTTAATTTAAAAACATCGTTTTTCATTATTAAAACCACATTTTCACAACTTTGCTCATTTAAGTTGATTTTCCTTAAAAGCAGCTGTTCATTATATTTTATTTCAAAATATTTTATTTCTAAAGAGATAATTCATTTATTTTCTCTTAAATTAAACTGAGAAACAATAAAACATATTTCTTTCCTCAATTTCACATTTGAGACTTTTAAAGTTTTTAAGTTACATGATGTCGGATCCTAACCAAAATTAGGTCCTCTAACGCCTTAAATCCCACAGCAGGGCACACGATACATCCATATAATTATTCAACAATTATAGTATGTATTCAACTATATCAGCAGTTATATCATACATACTCAAATCAACAGCAGTAAACCAAGCAACCAACCAACAATCAGATACAGAGTATTTAAATACAATACAAACACCGATGCAGCACATAGCTGTCGGAAATGGAGTTCCTCAGGTTTATCCCCTTACCTTAAATGAAGTCTCTTTGATGAGCAACTCCAAGCATCAGATCCAAGAGGTGGCTGAAGGTGGCATTGACGTCCTAACTCCACAACAACTCCAAGAATGCATATCCAGCTTCCCCAAGTAAGTACAGCCACAACCAAAAATCAAGAGATAACATCCAAACACATTCAGCATCCCAATAACATATCAATTAACTAATCATACTTTAAAAACATAATCTAATGATTTTAAATATTTTACTTAGTCCAATCAAGTTACTTTTCCAATAAAATCAATTTGGGAAAAACTAATTTGATCACGGAAATATAAAATTAACTTAGGGAATCATTAATTAACTACCCTAATTGCACTAAAACAGAATTAATTTCATGATTAGAGTAAGATAAAGATTTAGGGATTTAGTGAAATTGGGGAAATCCGAATTCAAAGGGGGATTTGAACAATTGACATAGGGAACTTGAAATTGATATACCCAATTGCATAAAAACATAATCAATTTCACATTTAAAGCATGAAATTAAAATGCTAGGGTTTTGAATTGGGGATTTAGGGTTAGGGTTCCTCATGAAATCAAAAACCAAGATAAATGAATGGAGGATTTTTACCCAGCAGGAAGAAAGAGCAGCTCCGGCGGTCTCGACGGCGGTGCACGGTGGCGGCGCACGGCGGCTCCGGCGGTGGCAATGGCGGTGCTAGGTCCAAAACGTGGAGGAAGATGCCGCCTTCCACGTGGTTGGTTCATTTCTAGAAAAGGAGGCCAAACAGTGGCCGGAAAACCCCAAAATAGTGGCGGTACTACGGTGGCCCCGCCGTCAACGTTGTCCGTTTGCAAAAATGTTGGGCTAGAAATGTAGAGGAAGGTGAGGAGAGTAAAGTTACAAGGTTGGTTTGGTGAAAGGTGGCCGGCCGGTGGCCGGAAAACGCCCAAACAGTGGCGGTGGCCCCGTCGTCAACTTTTTCCGTTTGGAAAAATGTTTGGTTAGAATTGTAGAGTAGAAGATAAGGAACATTTCTATGATTTTGGTTTTTGGAGGGGTGGCCGGAGTTGGCCGGAAATGAAGAGAGAAGGAGAGAAAGTTTAGAGAGAGAGGGAGAGCGCCGTTCGGAGGAAGAAGAAAGGGAAGAAAGAAAAGAAAGAAGAAGAAAGAAAAGAAAAGAAAAAGAAAAAGAAAAAGAAAGGGAGAAAGAGAGAGTCAGCGGTGGGGTGGGGTTTCTCTCTTTTTTTTTTTTTCTTTCTTTTTTTTGTAGTTATAGGTAAAAACTGAGTAGTTGAGATTAAGTCAAAAAAGAAATAAATCTTGACCCTTTAATCTAAAAGCAAAGAGAAACAAATCTAAAGTTTCAAAATTCGAAATAAGATAGAGATTGATGATTAAGTTTATCAATCTAGGAAATCAATAATCCAAAATAAATTTCTGGTTAAATCCAAACCATTTTATTTTCAAATCTAAAATCAAATAGATTAACTTTGAAAAATAATTTCCTTCAATCATATTATTTAAATTACTTAAATAATATTTTTCTATACAAATAATAATAATAACAATAGCATAATATTTGCCTTATAAAAGTGTATAAACTATGATAACACACCCAATAAAATAAATAAACTAATTTAAGCAAATAAAATTCATTATTAACATATATAGGATTTTCGGGGTGTTACACTGATCCATCTAAGTAGCAAATTCCTCCCAAAGAGTTCAGATAACTCTATTGCTCCTACAACAATATTTAGTTTGAAATGTCATTTTCATTTTCAAATACTACAAACAGCTCAATAACTATAGATAAATCATTGTTATCCTTACTCTATGTCTTCAAGTGCAATGTCCAGAAGTTTGCATTTTTTTACCATTTTTATCAGTCTCTTTAATTTCTTCCTTTTCCACAACATGTCCGATGACATCTATAAAAGAAAAAGTTTAACACAACAATTATAATTAAAAAAACGTGATATTTGAAATCAGCATTCAGTGTAAATAATCTAAATACCCACCAAACAAAAAACATTCATCTTTTCCATGAAGTATTTCAGGAAAGGCAACAAAATCAAAATGATTCAGAGGTATGTTCTCTGTTTCAGCTTTTGTTGGCTTAGTGCTTCCCATAAAATTGAGTTTATACTTATGCTTGGTTGTCTTGAACCTCGGATCATTTGATGCCACCAGAATATTTTCAATCAAATAAGCTGAGCCCTCTTCCATCAACATGTCAAATTTTGAGATAAGATTTCGTTTAATTGTAGCATGAATCTTGGACCCCTACACAAAATTTCAAACAAATTGCATGAATAGATCTCCAAAAGCATAGGTCTTAGCAAATATAGAATACAAAACAAAAATGAACAGAATTAGGGAATTACGAAATTAATAGTTCGTAAATATTATAAAATAATTCACCCACCTTTTCATCTAGCAATACCATTTCAATACTGTTTGTTTCCATAACATCTTTGAAATCTTTCGTTTTCCAGAGACGAATTATACGCACCAATATTTTCCAGTCTATTTTTCCAGGCCTAATGTCAGCAACATAGATCATCTTAGGTGCCATTCTGCAATTACACAAATCATATCAGCATTCCATGAAAATAAACTCAGAAATTCAGGTGACATCTTACTTAGTGTAGTTAAACTCTATTATTCAAACCACCAGAATACATGATTGAATTAGTGAGTGTGAATAATATGAATCCAAAAGCAAAACAGTTTAGAAGAACATTAAGACCCAAAACAATCAAAGTTAAAGTGTCACATTTTATTTGGTGAAGTTTAACCGTGTTATTAAAAGCACCACAATAAACTCGGAAATTAAGGGGAGTTGTTACTTAGTGTAGTTAAATTATGTTATTCAAACCACCACAATAGACCATTGAATTTTTGAATGTGAATAATGTCAATCCAAAAGCAAGATAGTTCATAAGAACATGAGAACATTAAGACAAAAAAGAATCAAAGAGGTCTAATCACATTTTACTTATGAAGTTTAACATTAGGAATTAAAACAACCACGATAAACATTATTCAAAAGAAATTATATATGAATCAGACTACTTTTCAAAGCACCAAAAGAATATCATGTCCAAAATGTAGGTGCCAAAAATAAACAATATAGCATAGTAAGCATACCTTCTTAAACCGAGCTGCAAACTTCGAATGGCTAAAACCTTGAGACTTCACTGGCAAAACAAAGGTGGTCTAACCACCACTTTTATAGAGCAGCCATGAGTCTTTTGGTATTCTAATTCCAATTTAAATTGTAATATTTATTACAGTCATTCTTATTCTTATTTTTATTGTTATATGTCAGACAGATTAGTAGCATCTATTAATAGGCTTGAAGCACTCGTTTCTTATTCCAATGACTGTGCAAGTTTTCTATTCATGATGATAGAGGGTGTAACTAATACCTGCAGCAATGACCATTCATATTCCTATATGCTTTACCACTCCTATATGCATTTACCATCTTCAAAATAATCACAAAAGTCTTTAAGAATTAAGGGGTAATGAGTATAGCAGGTGTAAAATAATAGGTGCAGCAGTAAAAAATAATGACAGTTTTGAAACCATAACAATTGTTTAAAAGATGCAGCAGTTAGAATTAATGAGATTCTTATGCTTGTTTCGATGAGGATAGATGCAGCACCTACAATTAATGACATTCTTGAGAGCATAAGAATTTAAACTAGTATTCCATTAACATTAATATATAAGCTGCCTAAGCTAATAAGTATAAGTATGGGTTCATAAATAACAATTTTAATAGTGTAAAATAGTTGGAGGCTGTGATTGCGTTACCTGCAACATGTATCTGTCCAAAAGAATATTATGTCCAAAATGTAGGTGCCAAAAATAAACAATATGGCATAGTAAGCATACCTTCCTAAATCGAGCTTCAAACTTCGAATGGCTAAAACCTTCAGACTTCACTGGAAAAACAAAGGTGGTCTAACCACCACTTTTATAGAGCAGCCGTGAGTGTTTTGATATTCTAATTCCAATTCAAATTGTAATATTTATTACGGTCATTCTTATTCTTATTTTTATTGTTACATGTCAGACATATTAGTAGCATCTATTAATAGGCTTGAAGCACTCGTTTCTTATTCCAATGATTGTGCACGTTTTGTATTCATGATGATAGAGGGTGTAACTAATACCTGCAGCAATGACCCTTCATATTCCTATATGCTTTACCACTCCTATATGCATTTACCATCTTCAGAATAATCACGAAAGTCTTTAAGAATTAAGGGGTAATGAGTATAGCAGGTGTAAAATAATAGGTGCAGCAGTAAGAAATAATGACAGTTTTGAAACCATAACAATTGTTTAAAAGATGCAGCAATTAGAATTAATGAGATTCTTATGCTTGTTTCGATGAGTACAGATGCAACACTTACAATTAATGACATTCTTGAGAGCATAAGAATTTAAAATAATATTCCATTAACATTAATATATAAGCTGCCTAAGCTAATAAGTACGGGTTCATAAATAACAGTTTTAATAGTGTAAAATAGTTAAAGGCTGTGAGTGCATTACCTGTAACATGTATCTAACTCGTACATGTTCCCAATGTCTTATAATATCAATTGTAGCTACAGCATATATACTATCATGGCAATCTCAACCTATTTTTAATGACAACATTTTCACCCAATTAATGTATTTTATTTCTATAGGTGGTTATAAAATCAAGCCCTGTTTTGATCCCTTTAAATTGGTCCATTGAGAAACTCAATCCAAATTTTCATTTATCAAAATCACGTACATGATAGGAGTCAAAGTATATAGAATTGAAATCTAAACTGCATCAGTAAATAGAATGTTAAAAAGGATCAAAGACAAACACGTTTTGCTCAGCATACTGAAGTCCATCTTCATATACATTCAGACTAATGTCTTGTTTATTTTATAAAAGCCTTTTTTTCATAACTGTATATTGCTCCTTTCAAAATATTGGTCCAAATTTTCCTTTAACACTAATCAATGCATATTGAAATTTAAACTACATCAGTAAATATATTCAGCATTAATTCTGCCTAAGCTAATAAGTACCGGTTCAGAAATAAGAGTGTTAAAAGTGTAACCCAGTTAGCAGCTATGAGTGCATCTGACACCCACCTGTTCTCAATGTCTTACAATATCAATTCCAGCCGCAGCATAAATACTATCATGTCCCCACCAAGCTCTTTTTAATGACAGAACTTTCACCTAACTAATGTTTTTGATTTCTTTATTTTATAAAACTTAGCCCTGTTTTGATCCCTTTATATTGGTCCATTGAGGAAATCAATCCAAATCCACATTATCAAAAACAACTACATGATAGGAGTCAAAGTATATAGAATTGAAATTTAAACTACATCAGTAAATAGAATTTTAAAAAGGATCAAAGACAAACACATTTTGCTCAGCATACTGAAGTTCATCTTCATATACATTCAGACTAATGTTCTTTAAGGCAAATATATAGGATAGGATAATAGGCACACTAAAATTGCTCATAAGGTCAAAAAAGATGACTTTGCATTAGTTCATTCAACTACACTGGCTTGAAACAAAAAACCATTTCGTGAAAACTATCCACAACATTCAAAATAGGATGTCCAAAATCAATATTACACCCATAACTTCCCATATAAACCACTTAACCTAAACCCCTTAACTTCCAACAAAATATCCGAGCCATATATCTTTGAAGCAAAATCTAGATACAATGTATTCAACTACTTAATGAATGACAACATATATCTTGCTACGGTCGATTCTTGGAACACCAAAACGGACTGTCATTCCTTCCATCAAACCTTTATCCCTCTCAAATTTTAGCCATCCAGCAGTAAGATACAACTCATTAGTGGACCTTGTCGATCCTCTGAGCCTGGATGTCCAACTATTGCCTTCCCCATCATCCAGCTGACATGAAGTACCACCTCTTAACGATGCTAATGAACAAAACTTTGTAGGCAGAATCTAAACCAAAGGCAATAGGATTAAATATTAAATATGTTAATTAAATATAAATTGTATTATAAATAACTACTTAAGTAATTTGTACACTTATACACAAATTTTTAATCTCACCAAGGAAGAAGAACTGATGTGGTTTACATTCAGAGTTTTGTTCCCAGAAAAATAAAAATTTTCCTCATTTGGTTGATGACCATCACCATTGTCCATTCTATGTTATTCCTCAACATCAACATCAGCAAGACCTCCATCCTCATCATGATGGTCTTGTCCAGCTATTTCATGAAAATCACCATCAGGAATACCTCCATCATCATCACCATTGTCCTCACCACTATCTTCATGAACATCAACATCAGCATGACCTCCATTCTGATCATCATCTATTTGAATAGGATCAGATGATAACCCCAGTTTATAGATTCGTCCAGGCTGAGGATAGGCTACTTCAACCATATCCCTATGCCACAGATGCTCCAATATAAATTCATCACGACTAAAATAATACATTTTCATCCAACCACTATCATCCAAGTGATAAATATGGCGGATTTGGTGCCAACCATCAGTCAAAAAGATTTCACCATTTTTTCTTCTAACCCGAACTTCTATTTCGTTGTCATAGAGGTCACAAATGGAAAGTTTACTTGATATTTTATCGTAAAAATGCCTATTAAACATAGATGGCATCTTTCCACAGTCCTTTAACAGAAAGAAAATAGTAATGAAAATCAATTATTTTTTAAGAAAACTACACCAATCATATACGGGGTATGAAAAAAATACTTACTGAGAGAGGGTCATATTCCATCATTAACCACCTATACTTGTCAGCTATTTCTTGTACATTTTGATGAGTCATCTCTCCATAAAGTAAAATAATTGAATATCTACACATAAAGTAAAATATTTAGTAAATAATTTACTAAATAATGACACAGTTTATCCCTCGCATCATTCATGAGAATGGAGGTTCAAACATGCTCTGTAGCATAGAATATTTTAAAAAAATAGAGATTCTTTGGGCAAAAAAACACAATCGAACATAAGGTATATTTTAGAAGATGAAGAAGAAGAAGATCATCAAGACATTAAAATGCAGAATAAGAAACCTTAAGAACCGCAAAGAGCAAGATGAAGAAGATCATGAAGATACATACCCAGAGCTTGCCGCGAGATGATAGCTTCGTCTTTGATAATTTTGTAGGCTTGAAAAAGCATAAACCCTATACAATTAACAATGAAATGCACATATCAACAGATGAAGAAGAAAGATTAAAAAAAATTAGAGTAAACTAAAACCTAATCTCAAACCGCATACTCAATCTCCTTGTCTCCCCCCTATATATATTTATCTTCCTTTTACCCAAACAACACAAAAGTTAGTGGCTTTCTATACGAGGTCTTTCTATACAGAAGGGAGAAGAAGATAGATACAGTAGATGAGAAGAAATACAAAAGTTGATGGAATGAAGCATAATCAGAGAAATACCAAAGTGGATGAGAAGACTCCACCGAAGCTTGTACATGTTTTCCAATTTAAAGAGGGTGTCATCATTTGAACTCCTTTCCCAAGCTTAGAAGATGAAGAGGCAGCGGCTACCAATCCCTTTTCCCAATGTGAAATTGCAGTAAAGAAGAGAGATAAAAAGGCAGTCCTGAGTGCTTAAATAAATTGCACCGTAAAACGTGTGCTAATCAGATGTTAATAGACAACTTGTACTTGCAGGTTTAATTTACCATTTTAACCCCACTTTAGGTGGGAAAAATTGCACCAGCGCCTGTTACTTTTATATATATAAAGATTTGTCCAATAAGTACTTTGGCACCAATTTGGTTGTGTAATTATTTTGCATAAACATATATATAACATTATAAGTTTTCAATTTGATAAACAGATAATCCAATACATCTTTAATTTAGCTTATTTCAATTTTTTTTTTTTAAATTACATCCAAAGTATTCTCAAAAGAGCTACTTAACAGAAAAAAATATAACAAAAAAATATTCAAAATTTAAAAACTATATGAGTTAATTTTATTTGGTATTTTGTTGTAATGTGAGTATGCATTGTTTTATCAACCCCTAAATATTAAATTATAATTCTCACTCTTCAATGTGAATCGTTCTTCACACTCTCTCATCCTCAGTGTATAATGTGGTGTCACAAACATCAAACAATTGTTTTGTAATATTTTATTTATATTATTTATTTTTTAAATGTGCTTCCAAATCTAAAGATTATTTGCTATTATTATCAAAGCTTACTTATTCTTCATTTAATTCTTTTACTTTCCATGAAAAATATTTATACTTGCTAATATTAATTTCTAGATTGTCTACATTATTTGCCATGACATCTTATTTGAATTGTTACCTTTTTAAAATCAATTCAAATACCAATTATTTACTATCATATCTTATTAAACTTGATACTTTTTAAAAATTAATTTTACATACTTTATAAAATATTTTTTTTTAAAAAAATTAAATGTTGAAAAATCAAACAATTAAAATTTATAACATGTTCACCAAAAAAATATTTTATAACATGTTACTATGTATATCACATTAAATTAAAATTTATACAAATGTCAAAATATTTGTTAATAAATGCTAAAATTAGAAACCAATGCAATGCACAAGATATTTGCTAATTTCAGTTTATATACGTAATTTAACATTTACATATAAGTGGTTTAAAAGGAGTACAAAGTATGAAAAACCTATTACTTTAATTTATATTGTGAAGTTGTGTGAGTGTTTTTATGATATGGAAAACTTGAGACGACCCCTTCCTCGGAGGTCCCATTGGCAACCCGAATTTAATTTTTTTGTATCGCAGCGCAACGTGGTAATATAAAAATGCGGAAATATTTGAAACATACAACATATACTGATACCATATTCATTTATACAGACGTAAGAGTATTGGCTCCATTAGTAGAGCTTACAATAACCGATACCAATTAAACCGACTTCAGAGTACGCAACAAATAAAAACTAAAAGCATAGTGGCGGAAATAAAAATACATCAGACTTGCTCTCCTGGCCCCAGAAATACATTTCACTCAACCCATGTACTGGCCATAACAAAACTAAGACTGTCTACCTAACCACGACTCTAACGTATACGGTAGTCGGACCCGTATACGCTACTCTTCGCTAAGAGTAGTCAATCTCCCAGAGACGGTCGTCCTCTGCAAAGAGCAGCTCAAGGTCCCCCAGCATCAGGCTCAACAGGGATGTCATCAATCTCCTCTGGAAATCCCTCACCAGGGTCTTCTCGTACAGTCGAGAATAAGGAAAATACGACATACAAAAATACAGGGGATAAGAAATAGTAATATGTCATAACTGGGAAAACAGCTATATAAAATAATTTATATATATAGCAACACTCAGAATCACAACAGTGATAACTTAACAACTCCCTGGATAATTTTCTCTTAACTGCTGTCTCTCACACTCATGCAACTAACGACTATATGGACGCGATCACGACGTGACATCCCCAACAGATCAAGGTGTCTCAGTCAACACTATGCCACCCCCATAAGGCAGGGTTCGGTCAAAAGCTCGTAGGCTTAACTTGTCTCATGGGTACGACATATGCCCACGCCCGCAGGCTAGGTCGGAATTTTTGCCCGTCAACAACACAACTTACGGTAACAACATGTTCCCCCGCCCGCAGGTTAGGTCGGAACATTCGTCCGTTCGTTAACAACTCAACTTTTGGTAACGACATATCCCCCCGCCCGCAGGCTAGGTCAAGACATTCGCCCGTCCGTCTACAATTTGACTAATGGGCACGATCATCTCTGTAACACCCCGATTTTTCGTGCTTTCTAAGAACAATGAACTCAATTAATGAGTTTATATTTTTATATATGCCTTGGAAAATGATTTTGGGAAAACTAAAATCATATTCATGTTTTATATAATCGTAGGAGCCTACGGTTAAGTTTTGGGCCGAAAACTCAACCGAAACCCGATCTACGTCTTACAGATGATAGTGTTTTACTACTATCAAGACCTAATCTTGACTAACAGACGATACCATTAGTCTTAGAATTCGTTTCTCTATCTTTTTGCTAAAATGTGTCCTGACGTCCGAAAATAAAAATAATATATTATATTCGGGCCGATAATCAATCGGGGAGACGATTTGAGCTGTCTTAGGGTTTTTCGAAACCCACGAACGGATAATTTTCATGCTAGATTTGTGTCAAGTTATTTGAGGACTCATACCAGTGTCGTGATGTTTTCAAAATGTCGGGACGTGAATTGATCAAATTGCCCTTGATTAATTTTTTTACTAATTACCTTTTTCTATTTCTTAACCCTTAAGTCTTTAACTTAAAAATATCTCTCATTTTCACTCTTTCTCTCTAAATTTTTCGGCAGCCCCTCTCCCCCAAAACCCCATCTTCTTCTTTCTCTCATTTCTCCATTTTCTTTCCTTAAAACTCCATTTTTGGAGCTTAAGTTTTTGATTTCTCTTGAAGCAATCTTTATCAATCTTGGAGTAGATCATCATAGGAGGTAGAATCTCATCTCTATCTCTCCCAATATCTCCTTTCTCTCCCCAATTTTTCATGATCAAAGGTGATAGGGTTTTGTCCCTAAAATCTTCAAAAATCCATGAAAAATTGTAGAAAAATCGTTTCAATACCAAACCAATTTCTATCGCCTAGGTTCATGACATACTTGTATGGTCCAAGAGCTTAGAGCCAAGAAATCTCCGTAGCTATATTTTCTAGGAAGAGGCCGAACCCCCCTATGTGTGTAGGGTAGGTTTTTGGTTGGTTTTTGATGTTTTGAGTTAATATCTAGGGTTATCACACTTAGTTAGGGTGTTATCCAAGAAATGAGAATTTTTGGAGCTCCCTAGCTATTTTTAGTGTGATAGGGCCGAACCCTAGGGGTGTTACAGTAGGAGAAATCTTTGTCTTTTTGAGTTAATGCATTTATGGTTTGTGTGTATGTAGTGATCGACAGCTAGCTGAGCCAGTTGCCCGGTTGATCGGGTGTTCGTAGCTTACCTTGAGACTTCAAGAGGTACGGGGACAAACCTGAGGAATTTCATTTCCGACAGCTATGTATTGCATCGGTGTTTGTATTGTAATTAAAAGTTCTGTACTTGATTATTGGGTGATTGTTTATTTACTGCTGTTGATTTGACTATGCATGACATAACTGCCGACATATTTGGATACATGCTATAACTGTTAAATAATTGTATGAATGTATCGTGTGCCCTTCTGTGGGATTTAAGGCGTTAGAGGACCTAATTTTCGATTAGGATCCGACATCGTGTAACTTAAAAGCTTTAAAAGTCTGAAATGTGAAATTGAGGAAATAAATATATTTTATTGTTTCTCAATTTAATTTAAGAGAAAATAAATAATTATCTCTTTTGAAATAAAATATAATGAACAGCTGCTTTTAAGGAAAATCAACTTAAAAAAGTAAAGTTTTGAAAATGTGGTTTTAATAATGAAAAACGATGTTTTTAAATTAAATAGGGCGTTAGAAACCTTTATTAGTTTTTAAAATTAACTGTTAAGCAAAAGCGTTTGAGAAACGTGATTTCCAAAATTTATTGGTTTTATCCAAAGAAAAAGGGTTTTTACAAGCTTTGTTTTAAGGTTTGTGTTTTACCGAAAAACAACAAAAGAAAAAGAAATAGTCTTAGGACTACGTTTTGTTTTATGGAAAATCGATCCCGAGGACTTTGTGTAAGTGTCAGAGATTTGGGTTTTGGTTTTTGAGTTTTCAAGAAAAGTGGTTTTAAAGCTTAGAAATTACAAACCGAGACGTCGGGGTTCTAGGGTTCTGCAGAAACACGTGGATCAAGGATCCATGTTAGTTGTGGTCCTGTCGGCTTAGGGACAATCTTTGTGGTCCTGTAAGCTTGAGGATGTTTTTATGATCTTGAATCCAAAATTCTAGACTGGTGAATCGGTTAGGGATGTTTGGATTTGAGTTGTTTTGGACTAAATGTCCTGTTTTGCGAAAATGTTTTTGAGACATAAAGAGTCTAGGACATTATGGTGGTTGTTAGCGTTGATGCTACAACGAGGAAATATTGATACGACAAAGATCAATTATCGGGAACTAAATAGTTTCTCATGCATTTCTGTGTTGGGCATACGTGCCATGAAACGGGGGACCTGGATAGGCAAAGGGAACCTGAAATGACTTAATGTCATTATGTACCATTGTGCCTTGATGGACAATGATGTCATTCGTGCCAGGGAGAGCATATTGTGCCTAGTGAAGAGGACAATATAGTATGATTTATACATCGTAAGTACCACTGACATGCGCGCCAATGTATTATTTCCTGGGAGGTTACGTGCTCACGTTTTGCCGAATTTTAATTCTGGCGTTTGTCATTGTTGCATGCGGTACAATGACGTTAAGTCTGATCAACTCGTGTTTATGGTGATGGCGTTTCCGAAAATCTAGATTGAATATTAGTTGAGATATATGGAAGTGTCATGCATACGTTTAGAGAATAACGTTGATTGTGGGGTACAAAGCCCTTGTGTATTTACTGCTATTAGCACATGATTATATATGCTGTACTATGTGATGCATGATGACTTTAGTGAGTTATATTATGTGAATCTGTTGTCTGGATTGGGCATATAGTTGTCGTTTTTTGATTCACATATTGGTTTTTCACCCTTGCATATTTTCTGGACTGGTTTGTCCTTTTGGTATATATATTATATCCTGTTCACAGATGGAGCCGATCCCAGATCAACTCGCGCACTCGGGGATACGCGCCCTAGTTTTTGATCGGAGGACAGACCCAGCTGCGTGGGTCATTCACCCTGGGGTGGAGAGCGCAGCGTACACAGGACCAGTTTGCACCGTGAGAGGGACGACGGAGACGGGACCTCGCGAGAGTACTCACACTATGGAGACCGTCCAGGTACCTCTACCTCCCGTTTGGATGATGCTGCAGGCTCTTGTTAAGCAGGGACTGATCGAACATCACGCCCACGCCGCGCAGCCCCCGCAGCAGCAGCCACCACAGACACCTCCCCCGCCTTTTGTTTTGATAGCGGGCGAGCAGGTAGTGGAGGATAGGGAGGAAGAGGAGGAGGAGGAGGAAGACCCTGAGGAGGATCCTCAGGAGGACCCGGAGTATCATTCCATGGATGCTCCCGAGCCTCATCCACAGGAGAACGGGAACGTAGGTTCCCAAGGTTCTTCTCCTGGTTCTAGCATTGGACCTTACTTTGGAGGATTGTCCAATGGCTTCCATTAGTCTGACCAGCTTAAGGTGTAGACTTTTCTTTTGAGGCAGCGGTTTTTGGGTAGTCTGTTAACGGCTACTGATGGTCATGAGTTTTAGAGATATGGTTCCAGACTGTCGCTGCCTAGTTTCTAGCTTTTAGAAGTTTATCTTTATAGTTTCTTTTGTAAAGGGGCATGTTGTCCACAGCTTCAGTTGATGATGTAAATATATATATATATATATATATATATATATATATATATATATATATATATATATATATATATATATATGAGTACTCTGTTTGTTTTTCTGAGTTGTAGTTTTATGGGTATTAAACAAGTAAAAAAAATTTATCACGATTTTTAGGACTTAATAAGATATATTAAATGAACCGTTTTTCCGAAAGTAAAACCAGCAAATTTTATTTATCATTTTTTTTGTGTTTTGGGTTACAAACAATGACATCGGTTTGAGGGTGTCACAATCTCCCCGCAGGTAAGATCGGAATCACCCCTACGCCAAACTATTCGGTACGATCATCTCCCTGCAGGCAAGATTGAAATCGCCCGTATGCCAACAAAGTGATGAACGACAACTATGCAACATAAATCTCATCGACTCATCTCAGGATCAACACTTAGTGTCTCAACCACGACTTATAAACAACTACGATCAACTTTCATCCGGCTTAACCGGGTATCAACTTTATATCACAACATCAACAGATCAATTGTATCTCTAGGTTGAGCACTACGACATATATGTATGTATGTATATGTATATGTATATATATATATATATATATATATATATATATATATATATATATATATATATATATAATCAAAAATCACTGCCTAGCTCTACTCAAATATCAGCAGTCACAATAGCACATCAATAACAACCAGAAATATACTCATCAGTAATATCAACTTACAGATAAATCATATTTAATCAATCATTAACATATAATAGGCATAACATAAATATTACATATAATATATTAAATATCCAATCACAGCACAAACAACCTCAATATGCAGTAAAATCAACCTAACGGTGAAATGACCTCTCGTAGGGTTTAGGTCGCCCTACGCATATCAATATATATTATTTAAAGCTTGCTTCCTCGACGATATTGTGGTTATTTCCCCCACCTTAGTGATGTTCCCTAGAGATTCCGAATACGGCTCCGCAATTGTCAATCAGGTGCGCGGTCGGATATTCGAGTCTTGTAAGATTCTCTACAATAGAACACAACCAGAACTTAAAACAGTTAAATCACAAACCCCTAACCCTTAGGATTAGCTACTGCCCCTATTTAATTAAATAGGTTAGGTATGTTGAAATTCTACCAACTCTTGGATCAATGATCCTTAAGCACACCTAAGACATAATCCATGATCAATTATCAAAGATTTGAACCAAAACCCCTTAAACCCAAAACTTAGGGTTTCGGCCATCACCATGAAAAATAGGTGAGAGATTGATTTGGCTTCCTAATCACGTGGATTACATGATTAAGGAATTAAATAGGTGAAATCAAGAATCATTTCTCAAAAATTGAAAAAGAACCTATTTCCCCCAAATAGAAACATAGGTTCGCCCTTCAAAAGTTAAATAGTCTAGAGAGCTTATTTGATTTCATATTCTTGGATTATGATAGTAGAGAATGAAACTAGATCATAAAAATTAGTTTGTCACTAAAAGGATTTTTCTACAATTTTCTAGAGATTTTTGAAGTTTGGATCTTAAAACTTGAACTCATGAATTTTAATGGAGAAAATGAAGATTGAGAGCTCAAGAGTGAAATCTATATCTCTTAGGTGATAGAGGAGGATGAGAGGATCAACTTTGCTTCACAACTCGCCTGGAAAATCCTTGTGGAAGTTGAGTAAAAATGGAGGTGAAGTTGGAAGAAAATGGAGGAATGGAGAGAAAGAAGGAAGAAGAAGAAGAAGAAGATGGAGGCGAGGGGGAGAGAGAGTGATTGGGTTTATGCAAATTTTATATATTTTAGGGGCAAAATTGTCCTTTAGGAAAAAGATTAGGGGCATTTCGGTCTTTTTACAGTGTGAACGCGTTCAAATATTTTCTAACGTCGTCATGATAGTGGTGAGTCATGGCACGCTTCCCAAGGTGATGTGACTTGATGTGACATCAATTTTATCTGTTAGCGGGTCCCAGTAAATCCCTAGTCGGCTCTGTTTGGCTCCCAGTTCGAGTTTTCGTCCGAATAGTTTATATTATTTTTATTTTCGAAGGTCAGGACGGATTTTTTCGAAAATGTAGGGAACGTGATTCTAAGACTAACTGTCTCGTTCACGGGTCCAAATTAGGTCTCGATAGTAGTAAAGCACTACTGTCAATGAAAAACTCAGACAAGGCTCCATCTTAATTTTCGACCCAAACTTTAATTATAGCCTCCTACGATATCGTAGAGCTTGACTATAGTCTTGGTTTATTTTATTTCGCTTTCTAGACCCTCCAATAAAATACAAATTCATAAATATTAGTTAATTAAAAAGAACAGAAAAATCGGTGTGTTACAAAACTTATATATAATTTTGAGTCTATTTTAGCTTTCTTTCAATTTTATAAATAAATTTTTAACTCTGTCTCTCTTTTTATATATATATTTGAACTTTCTAAAATAATTCGAACAAAGTTCTTTTTAAATTAAAAATGCTTAGGGCTTCGGTAGTGTAAATAAGATTTTTACACTAACAACAAATCATCTATGATCACATGGTTGACAGCCTAAAAAAATTTACACTGATATTATATTAAAATTAAACTCTTAAAAATATTTGACTCTCACAATAGCTATCTCAAAAGTCAAATATATGATAATGTATGATTAGTTAATTGTATAAAAATTTTACACTAATAATATTTCAAAATTAAACTCTTTGATTATGTAAAAATTATATTCGATAATATATCCCTCATCTAATTC
This sequence comes from Ammopiptanthus mongolicus, assembly GCA_039655645.1. NCBI lineage: Eukaryota > Viridiplantae > Streptophyta > Magnoliopsida > Fabales > Fabaceae > Ammopiptanthus > Ammopiptanthus mongolicus. The sequence goes on from CM077345.1 coordinate 89,392,674, forward strand.
TCGTTTTTATTACTTGGTTTGTTTTCAACGATTCTAAACTCTCTCACGATAGTAAAGGAAACATGAAAGTTTGAGTGATATGAATTTCGTTTTTTCTTAAGATTTTGAGTTTGGTTCTTATGAATAAAAAAAATAGGTGTTGGGTGAATTTTATCTTATTAAATAGATTTTTTCATCTAGACTTGGAATAGTCGATATTGAACATGATTTTCAACACTGAGTAGATCAGAAACTCTATCAAATTCCAGTAGGTTAAATATGAGAAATGTTTTAAAAGTGTCTACTTGACAATTTTATACCCAAAAACAATAGCAAATAAAATGAATATCTGCTATATTCAAATAAAATTTAAATAAACTCCGTCAAATGATTTTTATATTCAAGAATTTTTATCCAATTTTTTTTTTAATTCTTCAATATCAAAATACGAATATTTTGACCAAAAGTGATAAATACTCTGGTTACCTAAAATTAATTTTACATTAACTTACTTGTCAAAGAACTCAAAATTGGCAGAATTATTTTAAAAGACATTAATTTTAAGAGCTTAATAATTGTTATGTATTGCTAATGTAAATTTTTTACATTATCGACCAATCACAAATCATGATATGAATACATTTGAAGGTAGATAGGATTGTTGAGTTTCCAAACGTCTGGATAGCTTTTTAATCATAAGTTTTGATGAATTCAAACATTTATAGAATGATTAAAATGAATCATATGAAGTCTACTAATGATTGTTTAAGTGTACAATTATCTTATTCAATAGACAAAAATTAATATGGAAAAGCATGCGTCTACTCAAAATACGCGTCTGACTAAAAGCTCATGAAAGCGTATGCGTAGTTATAACAAAGAAGCGTCTGAGAGATTGAGTGTCTGTCTAAGTAAAGAGATAAGACTCTTCTCAAGCATATACTCGAGAAAATCACGTGCAAGACAAACACGTAAGGCAACGCTCTTCGAAGCGTCCAATAAAGATTCCCTTTTCAAGCATCTACAAAGCGTCTTGACCCAATTCAGTGAAGAACTTATCATAAGAGCTACTAAATATGTTATGGACATATTTAATGAGTTATCCAAGACTTCAAGATATAGGAGGATAGATTTCTTAAAGTCAAAAGGATTAAAGATACAACTCTACTTCATAGTACATGACACAATATCTTTAGCACGCAACAAAAGCCACTTTACAATTGCCTATTCTGACTGATTGCACTAAAGAAGTAATTCGCGCTGCACAAGCTTATGCTGCTCTAAACACATTGCTACTGTGTTAAAGATGTCTTTCTCGGTATAAGAGTACCTTCAACGTTCTCCAACCATTTAATGTTTCATCGGAACGACTCTTTGCATTAATGGTCTCTCAGAAGATTTGAAAAAAAAGCAAATGTTAAAGAAAGAATGTCTCACAAAGGATTTATTGCTGTGAAGACTACATATAGAAGACCTTGAAGAATTAAAAAACGATAATTTATTTCTAAAGCTACTCTGAATTCAAAAATTCTTCATTCTTTCATTTACTTCTCAATCATTCATATTCATTAAGAGAGGTTATTAAGCAGTCACACCAATCTTCATATTACATTCACTCTCTGAGTGTAATCTGGTTGACTTGATGACTTGATCTTATAATCTGAAGTTGCTGTTTCAAAACAAACTCATTTCTTTGTGAAGCCTGAAGATGCAAACAAGTATAGTGGAACAAGCATATGCTAGTAAAAGAATACTTGTTGAGTCTGGAAAGGCTAAGTATGCAGACAATACTCGTTTGAGTCTGGAGAGGCTAGGTGTGAAAATAAAACTTGGATCTGTAACCTGATCAGTTATAATGGAACTCTTGGTTTAGCCAAGGACTAAACGTAACCTAAGGTTGAGAGTTAACCAATATAATTGCCTTGTGTGATTATCTCTTCCCTTCAACTTCTAATATTGCTTTAATTGTTTATCTGTAATCTAATCAGGGTTAACTTGTTTATCTAAACAAGTCTTTGTTTTTATAAAATTTATTTTAATCTCCGTGTTCCAAAACACTTGTCTTAGACAAGTTGTAAAAACGTTCAGACGCATATCTAGCATCTGTAAGCTGCTTTCTAGCGTCTGCTTGTTCTGACTTTGAGAAAAGTTTTTGTTTTGTAAAAGCTTTAAGGTAAACACTATTAAACTCCCTTATAGAGTTTACTTTGGTTATTTCAAGGATAAGAGTCAAATATTTAACCAATGTTGTGATTTATGATTGATCGATGGTGTAAAAATTTATATAATACTAACAGTGCATGTCAATTAAATCCTAATTTTAAACCTCAAATCTTTTTTTAGATAAGTAAAAATAATATAAATTAAGAAAAAACTACAAATTTACAAGAAACATATCTCACGGAAAATTTGCATTTATATATATATATATATCCAAGCGAATCAAACACTATATTCTATGACTTTTGGAGTGTCAATTGATACAATGAATGTAGAAACAAAATCAAATAATCCAGATATGCTAACGACATACATTGGCCTCCCTGTAATGGCATTGTGGCGATCATTACGATGTAAATTTATTTAATGATCATGCTAAGAACACCTATTAAGTAATCCACAAAAAGCAAATTTTCATTTAAAAACAAGTATTTCCTTTTTTTTAAAATTAAATACATCAATTTTCAATGAAAATTTCTTTTTCTTGATTTCTTAACAAATGTCCTTAGGGCAATCGTTAGCATTTTCCTTTAGTTAATTGTAATTTTTTTTATCTATGAAAGACATAATATTAAAAAAGGAGTATTTGGGATACTCCAACCCTTACATCAAAAACTTTAACACCTATGACATTGGTAGATACACTCCAAAGGGTTCATACACCACTTTACAAATGAAATGTAAACTCCGTCTATCTTTGCTTTAATCCAATTTCAAGATTTCGCCTTAATCAATTCCACAAGGTTATTAAAATCCAAAACGTCATCCCTAAACATAATGGCATTCCTATGGATCCATAGTGACCAAACAATTGTGAACCAAAACACAAAGCATACCTCCTTCGCTTTTTGCACAAGATGAATCTGGAATGCTGGAGAAAGAGAGTGGAAAAACAAGTCAAGTCAAGAATATGAAACACCTCCAAAACCAAGCCAAGCATAGCAACGCCTCCAAATATCATATGAAAACCTGCATGTGGAAAACAAATACACAGTAGACTCCACCATATCAAAAACAGATTTCAGGTCCGCTTCCAAGTCAAGGATTCCTCTCCTTCTAAGGTTAGATCTTGTTGGAATCCCATTTAGGATTATTCTCCATGTCAGGGTCGTCACCTTTAGTGGAACAAGCTTAGCCCAGAAGGATTGTCCCCATGAACACATGAATAAGTCGATTTCACCGAGTACATACCTGATGGATTGAGTCTCCATAACCAACAATCAACTTTACCTTGCTCAATATGCATCAAGCTAATCAAATTTATAAGATCAAGGTAAATTTGTCGTTCCCATTCTAAAAAAATCTCTTCTCCACCTCAAAATCCACTCCCAAACACCATCTCTCCATTCGCCCATTTCACACACCTTTGCTTCCTTATTTTCGGTTAATGTGAACAGTCTACTAAAGGATGTACATATCTTTATGTCCCTTACCCAAACATCTTTCCAAAACATCACCTCCCTCCCCTCTCCAAACACTCTTTTACACCTAGCTTCTAGCCAACCCATACTAGACTACCCACACCCTTGCTTATTTTTCATAAGTCCTTCCACTAAGAGGATCATATCTTAAAAGCATCATCATCACCCTTTAATATGCTACTCGAAATTCCCCTATTGTATCTAGCTTGTAATACCTTACACCACAGAGCCTCCGATTCTGTTATGATTCTTTATTTCCCGACTAAAACGACATTGAATCCCTCCATGTTTTTTATCCTTAAGCCTCCAACCTCCTTCGGCACGCAGAACTTATCCCAACTAACCCAAGTTGTCCTCCTCCTCTCCTCCAAACCTTCCCACAGAAAATTCCTTTGCATTCTAGTAATAAGGTTTACAACAAATTTAGGAGCTTTATAAAATGACAAGAAATATATAGGTAAGGATGACAATACTGAATTGATGAGGGTGATATGCCCACCGAAAGAGAGGTGTTGCTTCCATCTTGATAGCCTCCCAAGCATCATCTCGATAATAGGATTTCATGTAGAAATCCTCTTAGGATTTGCCCCAATTGGTAATCCAAGGTATTTAAAGGGTAAGGAACCAACCTTACATTTGAGGAGCTTTGAAATTTCTGTAATGGATTCCAAGTTCACATTCAGCCCTATCATGCTACTTTTATGGTAGTTCACCTTTAGACCAAATATTAGCTCAAAAGTTATCAGAATACTTTCAAGTAATGTAGCATTCCCCATAGAAGCTTCCCTGACCATCAATGTATCATCTGCATACTGAAGATGAAAAATTTCTGTAAATTTGACATCTCCCACCTTACAACCGTCGAAGAGGTTTTTTTGGTCCGCAATCCTCATGAGGCTGGTAAGACACCAACCCCCTTGCCTCAGTCCTTTGGTCATAGGAAACTCCTGTGGGCTTTCATTTACCAAAATTGAGATCGAAGTTCACTCAAGACAACATCTAATCCAAACTCTCCATTTTGTACAAAAACTCAACCTGCGCATCATATATTCTATAAAATCGCATATGGAATCGTACGCTTTTTGGAAATATACCTTGAGAATAATGCAAGCATCTCCCTTCTACTTTGCATGATCTTCCACCTCGTTTGCAATTAAAAAAAAAAAATAGTATGATCTCCCTTCTAGCATCTCCTTTTAGTTAATTATAATTGAAAAAATAGTATTATATTACAGGTTTTATTATCCGGTATTCTAAAGGTATTGTTTAATGAATTAAAAGATAAAAAAATTTCATTAAAAAACTAATATGTTTAATATATTGAAAATTCAAAAACACCAATTTCAATAAAAAAAATCATCTTTTAATTCCTTAATCATAGCTAACATTTGCCTTATATCATAGTAGTAATTAAAATTTATTATTCATATATTAAAATATTTACTAATTTTGAATGGATAATATCATATAATTTACTTATTATGTAATTTTTTTGTTTCTCAAGGTATCCTCTGCGCGCAACTGCAGAGACTAATCCCACGAGGTACTAGACGACATTTAAGAGTTGGCTTCTCCTAATCAGATTTTCTCCATACACAAGAGTTATGGATCGAACCTCTAACCACTTGTTTAAGGGATCCGAACTCATTACCACTCGGACTGTAACACCCCTCCTACGCGGGTATCACTTTCGTAACCCCAAACACATAACGTATGAAAATAAAAATTTGCTGGTTTTACTTTCGAAAAAACGGTTCATTTAATATATGTCATTAAATCTTGAAAATCGTGATAAATTTTTTTCTTATTTAATACCCATAAAGACCACAACTCAGAGTAAATAAACGGAATACTCATATATAAGCATATATACAACATCAACTAAAAGACTATGGACAACACGTCTTTTTCCAAAAGAAACTGTAAATGATAAGCTACTAAAAGCTAAAAACTAGGTAGCGATAGTCTGGAACCATATCTCTAAAACTCATGCCCATCAGCAGTCGCTAACAGACTATCCAAAAATCGCTATCCCAAAAGAAAAGTCTGCACACTAAGCTGGTCAGACTAATGGAGCCCATTGGATAATCCTCCAAAGGAAGGTCCAATGCTAGAACCAGGAGAAGAACCCTGGGAACCTACATTCCCGTTCTCCTATGAATGAGGCTCGGGAGAATCCATGGGGTTATACTTCGGGTCCTCCTGAGGATCCTCCTCAGGTTCTTCCTCCTCCTCCTCTTCTTCCTCCTCATCCTCCACTACCTGCTCGCCCACTACAAGACAAAAGGCGGGGTAGGTGTCTGTGGTAGCTGCTGCTGCGGGGGCTGTGCAGCGGGGACAGGATGCTCAACCAACCCCTGTTGCATAAGAGCCTGCAGCAACATCCAGATGGGAGGCGGAGGTACCTGAATAGTCTCCACAGTGTGGGTCCTCTCATGAGGTCTCATCTCCATCGTCCCTCTCAAAGTGCAAACCGGTCCCGTATACACCGCGCTCTCTGATCCAGGGTGAATAACCCACGCAGCTGGGTCCCCTCTTTGATCAAACAATAGGAAGCGTATCCTCGAATGGGCGAGCTGCTCTTGTATCGGCTCCATCTGTAAACAGGATATAATATATATATCAAGAGGACACACCAGTCCAGGAAAATATGCAAGGGTGAGAAACCAATATATGAATCCAAAACGACAACTACATGCCCAATCCAAACAGCAGATTCATACGATATATCTCACCAAATATCAGCATGCACCACATAGTACAGCATATATAGTCATGTACTAGCAGCAGTAAATACATAAGGGTTTCGTACCCCACAATCAACGTTATCCTCTAAACGTATGCATGACACTTCCATATATCTCAACTAATATTCAATCTAGATTTCCGGAAACTCCATCACCATAAAACAACGAGTTGATCAGACTCAACGTCATTACCCCACGGGCAACAATGACAAAAGCCAGAATTAAAATTCGGCAAAACGTGAGCACATAACCTCCCAGGAAATAATACATGGGCGCGCATGTCAGTGATACTCACGATATATAAGTCATACTGTATTATGCTCTTCACTGGGCACAATACGCTCTCTCATGGCACGTATGACATCATTGTCCATCAAGGCACAATGTTACATAATGACAATAAGTCATCTCAGGTTCCCCTTGACTATCAAGGTCCCCCGTTTCAAGGGACGTCTACCCCACATAAAATGCATAAGAAAACTATTTAGTTTTCGATAATTGATCTTTGTCGCATCAATATTTCCTTGTTGTAGAATTAATGCTAACAACCACCATAATGTCTTAGACTCTTTAAGCCTAAAAAACATTTTCTCAAAAAAGGACATCTAGTCCAAAACAACTCAAATCCAAACATCCCTAACCGATGCACCAGTATAGAATTTTGGATTCAAGATCATAAAAACATCATCAAGCTTACAGGACCACAAAGATCGTCCCTAAGCCAACAGGACCACAACTAACATGGATCCTTGAGTCACGAGTTTCTGCAGAACCGTAGAACCTCGATGTCTCGGTTTCTAGTTTCTAAGTTTTAAAACCACTTTTCTTGAAAACTCAAAAACCAAAAACCCAAATCTCCGATACTTACACAAAGTTCTCGGGATCGGTTTTCCATAAAACAAAACGTAGTTCAGAAACCAATTCTTTTCCTTTCGTCGTTTTTCGGTAAAACACAAACCTTAAAACAAAGCTTGTAAAAACCCTTTTTCTTGGATAAAACCAATTAATTTGAAAACACGTTTCTTAAAACGCTTTTGCTCAAACGGTTAACTTTAATAATTTAAAAACTAATAAAGGTTTCCAAAAATACTATTTATCATAAAACATCATTTTTCGTAATGAAAACACATTTTTCACAACCTTGCCCTTTTAAGTTAACTTTTTCTTAAAAGCGGCTATTTATTTTTATTTTATTCCAAAAGAGATAATTAATTATTTTCTCTTAAATTAAATTAAGAAACAATAAAACATATTTATTTTCTCAATTCCACATTTCAAGCTGTTAAAGCTTTAATGTTATACGATGTCGGATCCTAATCGATATTAGGTCCTCTAACGCCTTAAATCCCACAGTAAGGCACATGATACATCCATACAATTATTTAACAATTATAGCATGTATCCACATATATCATCAGTAATGTCATGCATAGTCAAATCAACAGTAGTAAATAAAACAATCACCCAATAATCAGATACAGACATTTATTTATAATACAAACACCGATGCAGCACATAGCTGTCGGAATTGGAATTCCTCAAGTTTGTCCCCTTACCTCTCGAAGCCCCAAGGTAAGCAGTGAACACCGGATCAATTTGAAAACTGGCTTGACTAGTTGTCGATCACTACATACACACAATCAATAAAAGCATTAACTCAAAAAAACAAAGATTTCTCTTATTGCACCACCCCTAGGGTTCGGCCCTATTGAATGAAAAATAGCTAGGGAGCTCCAAAAATTCTCATTTCTTGGATAACACCCTAACTAAGTGTGATAACCCTAGATATCAACTCAAAATATCAAAAACCAACCAAAAACCCTACCCTACACACTAAGGGGGTTTCGGCCTCTCTATCAAACAAATAGCTAGAGAGATTTCTTGGCTTTAATTTCTTGGATCATGCAAGTATGTCATGAACCTAGACCATAAAAATTGGTTTGGTATTAAAATGATTTTTCTACAATTTTTCATGGATTTTTTAAGATTTAGGGATAAAAACCCTAACATCTCTAAGCATGAAATTTAGAGGAGAAAAATGAGAGATTGAGAGAGATAGAGAAGACTAGCTACCTCCTAGGATGATCTCCTTCAAAGACTAGTGAAGAAGCTTCCCAAAAGCTCAAAGTTTCAAGCTCCAAAATGAGCTTCAATAGTGAGGAAATGAAGAAATGAGAGAAAGAAGAAGATGGGGTTTGGGGGCTGTTGGGGGGCTGCCGAAAATTTTGGGGGGTGAGAGTGAGGATTAGATATTTATTTAGGCAAACTTAAGTTAAGGCAAAAGGTAAAAAAAAAAAAAATGGTAATTAGTAAAAATTAATCAAAGGCAATTTGGTCAATTCATGTCCCGACATTTTGAAAATTCTCACGACACTGATAGGAGTCCCCAAATGATTTAACATAACCCTGGTATGAAAATTATCTGCTCAAGGTTCTTGAAAAATCCTAAGACAGCTCGAATCGTTTCCTCGATCGATTATCGGTCCGAATATAAAATATTATTTATATTTTTGGACGTCAGGACACATTTTAGCAAAAAGGTAGAGGGTCGAATTCTAAGACTAATGGTCCTGACCGTTAGTCAAAAAGAGGTCTTGATAGTAGAAAAACACTATCATCCGAAAAACATAGATCGGGTTTCGTTTGAGTTGTCGGCCCAAACTTTAGCCGTAGGCTCCTACGATTATATAAAGCATGAATATGATTTTAATTTTCCCAAAATCATTTTCTAAAGCATAAATAAAAATATAAACTCATGAATTGAGTTTATCATTTTTAAAAAGCATCAAAAATCGAGATGTTAGGGGACCAATTACAGGTTTGATATATACTTATCATATGTAGGAACCACATCAGGTGATCGAATAATTTATATTTTAAGAAGGCGATAATATTTTGGTCGTTAGACTTACTTAAATGGCCATGATTGAAAAAATAAATACATGTGACCCCTAATTAAAAAAATAGTGGTCATGTGACTAGTAATTAAGAAACTTGAATTAATCTTCATCATCCGTATACTCTTAGGTTTGGGCTAAGTTACATCACCAACATTAAGGAGTAAGGTGCTCTTTAAAGTGACTTAAATTTGGGCCAATCATAATGCCAAATTGGTAACCCCTTTTCACTTTGAATTTTTGACTGGTCAAATGTATATTTTTTTGTCAAATATATATCATTTTGATGAATTCTCAGTATCTCAAAGGTAATTTTACTCTGTCTAGGTGATTTAATCAAATGATAAGAATCATTTGATATGATTCATTTAATTGAGGTGACGTATTCTGATTGAAAAATATAACTTTATCCAAAATATTTTATTTTATTTTATTTGGTAATTAGCCATCAGTTATTTTAATTTTATTTTATTTCGTAATTAACCCTCAGTCATTTTATTAAAAGAGCTAGTATGCAAATATCAAAAGTTATGTATCTCACTTATATTTGTTTGACTAGTCAAAAATTCAAAGTCAAAAAGTATTGCATATGTGATACTATAATTAGTCCAAATTGAAGAGTTACTTTAAGGAGCAAGGTGCTCCTTATTGTTTGATGGTGCAACATAGCATGCATCATATTGTTATATGATTAAAAATGACATTCTTAAGATATAAAATGTTCTCCATATATATACCTCATATATAAAGTGTAAATCATTTTTTATTTACACTCAATTTTAGTCGTTAATTTTATTTTCATTTAATGGTGATTGTGATTTATGATGATTATGATTTTAACTTTAGTAATCGTTGAATGAAAATAAAATCGTCTCTAAATGAGAGTAAGTAAAAAATGATTTACACTAATATAAAACAATCCCAATATTTATATATATATATAAAGTGAACTAAATAGGTTGCTAACTGATAAATTTAATGAAACTTTCACAGTTATAAACAGAGACACGACAGAGGAATATACATCTGGTACTCAAATCTAATCATATTTATAGGAATGAGATAGGAATCTCGTATTAATTACACTCAATTACATAAATAATTCGGGAGTAAAGATTTATACTTTGTTTGATTGTAGGAGAGAGAATGTGATGAAAGAAACTGAGAGGAAAGAAAGGGGAAGGAAAGAAAAATAATGAAAAATAGGAGGATTGTTAGTTGTTTGATTGAAGAGAAAATGAGAGGAAAGAAAACCAAAACTTTTCTCTCCTCTTGTAAACTTTTCTCTCCTCTTATTTGATTGTGTAAAAAATGAAAGGAAAGAAAAGAATATATTTGGAAAATGACGTAACTATCCTTAAAAAATAAGATGTAATAATGACCTATTAACAATAATATATTTTATTAAAAATAATAACAATAAAATAATACAATAAATTATCTAAAAAAGATAAGCAATAATTTAGGTATTAATTAAGTAATATTTATAATAATTAATTAACACTCATAGAAGGATTAATATCAAATTCAAATCTTATTCTATAGAAAAAAACATGTTCAGATAAAAGGGTGAATTTGTCCTTTAATAAATTATCCTATGGTCTCTATAGTTTTCTTCTCAGGATGGGAGGAAAAATTTTAGGTGAGACCCGCGTTTATTTTATTCCCTTCATTCTATTATCTCTTCAAATCAAATGGAAGAAAAGTTATTGGTTTTTGTGTTTTCTCTCCCTCTAGATTCTTTCTTATTGTTTTCAATTCAACCAAACTTATGCTTAAGTTGGTCATTGACAAAAAAAAAACGATGATATTTTGATCCTTGAAAAATAAAAATATTAATTTGGTCCTCAAGAATGTAAAATACGGATCAAATTGATCATTTTAGAATAAACTTTAGGAATGTTTTAGTTTATGTCAGAGACTATTTTAACCTACATTTTATATTTTTAAAATCAAATTATTATTTTTCATTTTTAAGAAACCAAAATGTTCTTATAATTTTTTATCTAGTATCAATTTAGATCTTCACCCATAATTCTATCATCACGTCAGATAATTTACAAAGTAATAATCTAATCAAAATGACTCATATCGTAACATTCATAATGCACGATTGATGCGGAATTAGCAATGATAGCAATCATAGCATATATAAAGACTCAAATCAAATGCCACCCACTGCACTGGTCCCTTTAATGTACTAGCTCCCTCTGTTTTCTCTGATCTAATTGTTGGCGGTAATTAATAACTTTTGATTTGATCATTTTTAATCTTTAACTTTAGGATCAATTTTTTAATTTTGGCATGGTTTTTAGGTCAACCAAGGTGTCCTCTTTTTTTTGATGAATAACCAAGGTGTCCTCTGATGTCTCATATTATCATCTGTGGAAAATAGGTCCTTTGATCACTGCCTTTTATTTTTCTCCCTTGGTGTAAAAAAGTTAGTTTGGATCTGAGCCATCATGCCTGATACCATATGTTGACTTCTCCAATAATCAGAGGCCCCACTTTGTCTTCTATGCATCTAATATTTCCCTTTCTTTCTTATAGATATTGAGAAATCTTTACATTACATGTTTCTCTACTTTCTAGAGTATTATAACCACGTGAGCCTCCATAAAAACTCACATAATGTAGTGAATGAAAATTCTTCTAGAGAAAGAAAAATTCACCCTGGTTGTTATAGTTTCTAGTTACATATTTTGATTTTGATCTCATCAATTAGCTATTGCTTCAATTTTGGCTTTACAATCAACAACATCAGTTCAAATTCCCACTGTAGGTGCGATTTTCAAACCGGCAAAAAGTCGTGAGTTGTAATCATTTATCTAAACCTTCTATGACGTTAAAGTGCGGCAAATTTTTACTATGTCTCACCAAGGCCATGTGCTAAGCCAGTGGAAAAGCTTGAGCTTTTTTAACTTTTCATTTCTCATCGGTTAAAAAAAAGGGAGTGAGAGAGAAAAAATCGATTCTCCGTTTCCTTTATCTTTTTATCTCTTTTCAGATTGTCTTGGATTGATTTGACAAATTGTGCAAGAGAACGTGCGGTTCCAATATAAAAATCCTCACATTTTCATATTGGAAAACATAAAACAGTGTAAGAATAATTATAATTAACGGTAAAAAATTTTGTACACGTGAGATAACATGTGTGAATATTAGGTGTTACTGATTCACCGTCCTCATTACTTATAGCTAGCTGTCCATCTCCCTAACACACACGAAAATGAATTTGCTGCAGTTACACGCATTTATACATTCATCAATTAACATACTGTTCGATCAGTTATTAAAATATTTAAAAAAAATTAAGAGTGATCGAAAGATATATTAATAAGTAAATGTATGAATATGTCAAAAATTAAATTTAGAGAATCTTCGGGATATCAAATTTGACTTAAAATTTGTAGGCACTAACAAAGGATGCATAAGCCTCTATGTGTATATCGAGTTCAAATCCTTTTCATTTAGGAGAGAAATAGACATAAAAAAAATTTAAATTTAATTTATTTTATTTAAAAAAAATTAAATCATTAAAAAAAATATATCTCTATCTCTTTTTTAAATGAAAAAAAAAATGAAAAGCATTTCCGCCCTTCCACACAAACCATGGAATTAAAAAGAAATTTAAAATAAGGTTAGCATAAAGTAAATCTCGGTGAAGAAAGAATTATGAATTATTTTGAATTGAGCTCTAGAAACAACGGAATTAATTAATACAAACGAAGACCATTAGCAATGGCCTTATTTGTTTCTAAATTTGTAGTTTCATACACAGGAAGCTCTTCTTGATACCTTCCAGCAGCTCCAATAAGATGATCCAATTCAAACAGATCAGAACTTGAATAACTAAAAGCATCTTCTTCATCATCATCTTCACCACACTCATCTTCACCATTACCATAAAAACCTCTAAAACCAAATTTACTACTACTCTTGTCAGAATTTTGGTAACCCTTTATAAAACCACATGCTGCAGCTTCATCACCGTTTTCTTTTGAGTTCTTCTTTACCTCTTTTATAGAAGAACTTCTTGTCATCTTTCTAACACTACTACTAGGCAATGGCAACAAACTTGGATGACAATAAGAATCTTCCTCACCAAGGATCACACTAACTGGGTAAAATCTCACACTCCTTTTGACTCCATTGTTTGACTTCCCTTGCGTTTTGCTCATGCAAGACCTCCTTGAAAATGAAGAAGCTGAGGAAGAGAAACATGGGGATAATGATGACGACAAAGGTTTTAAATCTAGTTCCGAAATCGTAATTGGGGTCGTGACGTTTTGATTTTGACAGTTTCCGAAGCCGTATGACTTTGAATATTTGTGCTCAAAACTCACATCTTCAACAGCACCAACATAACACATTTTTTTGGCCTTCTTCACCTTCCCTGCAGAGTTGAAGATAGAGCTTAGGAAGCTAGCTATTCTACTCCCTGGTGAAATGGGTTGTTTCACTTTCTGATTCAATTCACCATACATTTTCAAAGCCCTCAACTTGGTTCTTGCAAAACCACCCTCCCTCTGTGGCTTCTGCTTCTGCTTCTGATGGTTCTTCTCTGAATTCCTCTTCTCGTGTCTTGGTTTGTGTGTTGTGTCTGTTTCTGAGGATGAAAACACTGCTTCATTGCTAGAGTACTCTGAGGAGCTTGAAGTTGTTGAGTTTATGAACTGATGAGAGCTTTTTGAACTTTGCTTCTCCATCCAATCTTCTATCATAACGGCTCTGTGATGATTCATCTTTTTTTCCGTGTTGACACTTTTCTCTACGTAGACACCATGGTTGTACTTGTAGTTAAACTTGTAGCTCAAATTGGTGTTGTGTTTGGAATTGTGGGTGGTTTGGTTGAAGAGACCCAGTTGTGGATCCTCGTCAAGATTGGACTTTGATTCATCAATGGAACGGTAAATGGCGTCTAGGAGACTTGAGGAGAAAGATGGGGTTCTTCTTCTTTGTGGATATGGTTTGTCTTGCAACTTTCTCTCCATCACGTGCATGATTGTTAAGGGTTAATTAGTGCATTAGTGCAGTTTCTGCTATATAGAGAACATGTATTTATAAGGGAAAATGAGAATAAAAGAGATGTTGTAGGAGAAGAGGGAAGGGTGGGTGTTTGTGTGTGAGTGATGAGAGGAGAGAGGACAGTGAGGTTTAGTTTAAGGGTGGTTAAGAGCTGTGATGTTGGGGCAGAGAATGTCAAAAGCTGCAAGAGACATTTAATAGGATGCAACTAGATGTGAGAAACAGAGAAAGATTTGCGTGTGATTTGAGGTGTGAGGTGTGAGGTAAATCTGCTCTTCAATTTTATGTGTATTTTATGTTGTTTTGCTTTGCTCCAATTTTGATATGTATATTAAATATAAGTAAGATATAAGATTTTAATGGATATGTGAAGAAAAACAAGAAATGAGACCGTAGGTTTCTATTAGTGTGAGAGATTAAAAGATAGGTAGAGAAAGAAGGGTGATGATTTATTATGTGATTTTGATGTATCACATCATGTTTTAATTAATCATATTTTATCATGTAAGTTAAAATTTTATTTAATATTAAAAAATAAAATATATGATAAAATATTATTAATTAAAATTTAATGTGATATATGAAAATGAGATAAAATGTCCTTATCCAAGCAAGAAATAGAGAAGGGAGAATAAGGAATTTTTGTGACAAGTGACAAAGGTGGGTTGGGATGAGTAATTTTAGTCGGACAATTTTATTATCAATATTTTATATTTATTCAATTTTTAGTCTTATTTTTTATATATATCTATTCTAATTTTGTCCTTCCAGAAGATATAAGACACATATTATTTGATTGAGAAACACATTACTTCTTTTAGAGCTTGTTTGGGAAAATTAGAATTTTAGAGTTTTAGTTGATTCTTTAAAAAAAAAGTTATATTATAAAAAATCTAATTTATTTGGATACGTAACTTAATTTTAAAAATGCTTTTATATTAAAAAAGAAATTGTTTTACATAAGCTTAAAGGTCGGATCGTTTGATTAATTTTTTTTGATTTAGCTTTAATGAAAGAAGTCATTTTCCAGTCATAGCCCCCAACCGCTCTCACCATCAAATATTGTAAATGGATAATTTCATATCATTTTTTTGTAATTTATTATATAAAAGTGATTTTTTTATAGCATTAAAAAAAAAATAGATTATCTTAAAATAATTTTTTAGCAAACGTATCTAAACAAAAACAGATTCTGATTATAATCGATTATAACAATAATCGATTATTCATATAATCAATTATCAACATAATCTAATTTTTTTAATTTTTTTTAACACATTATAAGTAGGTGAATCTAACCTCTTTTTTACTCTGTTGGGATTGTGTTTTTATGTGTCTGTAAACAGAGCATTTTTAGGTGTTTTTGGCGGCAGGGTAGTGTACAGCTTTAGGTGAACATAAAAATGTAATGAGAAATACAACTTGCTAAAGAGCACTGTCAGTGTCAGAGATATTAAGTATCATTTTACAGATCTATTTGATTAGAGTCATTAGACTAAAGAATAATGTTTGATGCATAAGTGCACCTCAAGGAATAAAGTAATTAACACAATTAAATTCTATGTACTAAAAAAGGGAATTATTATAAGTATAAATAAAAAAACTAAAATTAATAATAATTCCATTAGAAATTAGCAAATAATAAGATAATTAAATTTATTTAAATATAAATAAATATAGAATAATGTGAGTAAGTGTATATAAAAAAAAAAAAAATTTCTAATATGTATGAGTATAACACGGTTTGATTTGAAAAAGAACTAGAGCTACGAAAAAACAAAAGGTTGCATCTGCTTATACGGTAATACTAAAATAAACATATAAAAAAAATTAAGATAAAATCATATTATATAGTTAAATGTAAAATAATATTAAATTTAGTCTTAAAAAAGACGCACTCGGACAGGTCAGGAGGCATCAGAGAATTGTGCTGGCGTAAAAAGTTGAAAGTGACTCCCGCGCGTGCGGGTGATCTTTTCAGTCCCCACCAAGCTTGCTGCTTTTACCAATTCATCCTTGCCCTTTTCACTTACTTTTAAATGAGTAATGGTATTTCTCTATCAAAAATATGATGTATGGATGATATCTCATTAATCATATATAAAATCTTGATTAATATAATTTAGTAAATGATTAATGATAGATTGTGAATTTGTATATCCATTAACTAAGTCTAATAAATCAGACTCATGATTAGAAATGAAAATAAATATTGATTACATATGTAGGTATGAGACGTGATGGATAATATGACATCTAACCTTATCCATTCTATCGATTTTTGTGGATAATTAGCTTAGATAGATTCACATCTCTATTTATGCATAATTTTTGTGAATAATGGGTAAAACCCTATCCATTATGTATAATTTTTGCAGGTATTCATGCATCTTGGGATTCAATTACCATCCCAACACTATAGTAAAAAAAGTGTAGTTTGATAATTATTCTTGGTTCCTTTAATAAAATTAGATGCAAATCAATTTTCATATAATAAAAAGATTTGATACTTCATTCTTCCTCGAAAAATTAGTCCCTTAACTATCAAATCGAAGGATACTAGAAACGAAAAAAAAACAAAAAACACCGCAATTATATCCTAGAAGAGTTATCAATTTGCATATGAATGTTATTGTCTGGCAAAAAGTGACGATGCCTGATATTATTGGTAATAAACCCATCAACAGATTTCTGAGTCAAATACTAAGACTCCTCTATGTTATGTTGTAGAGAACAGTCAGAACACCTTCATTTGATCTCAATCTTTGAGGTTAAGCACCCAGTTATTTCGCAAAACTCTCCCACTCTAAAATGTGTAAGGCTCCCTGCACATTCTCTAATATTGAGTCAATTATAGGAATTGCATTCTCTAAAACTCTAAAACTGCAGTGCATTATAATTTTTGGTGAAATAGGGCATTATAATTTTCACACAGTGTGATTGTTTCGTTATATTAAGGAGTAACTGACTATAAATAACTCTCATTTTCTACCACTCGAAAGACCTGTACAGTATTGAATAAAAATTAGGAAAAAAAATATAACAAAATGAATTTGGTTAGTAGCGAAAGGTGTAATTATTAGTAGCGAAAGGTGTAATTCTAAACTACACAGTTTCAATTGCATCGACTAAACCATGCTTAGAGAAAGTCTTATTAATATAGTAGTTTTAATATTCAGCAAATTAAGAAACGAGAAATGCATCAGAAATTGAGAATGAGCTAATCTTGGGTCTCTTTACACTTCCTTAGTTCCTTCCCTATCATTACCCTACGAAGCCCAAACGCGAAGAAGAATCTGAAGTAGTGACAAGTTGATTGACTCTTTTGCCCATGATAATTGAAACATGGGAAAAGTGAGGGAAAAAAGTTAAGTGTGGCTGCTGGGATTCGAGCCCAGGTCTCCACGGCCACAACGTGGAATTCTTACCACTAAACTACAGCCACAATTGATGAACTTCGTATTCTTATGTTAATCATTAATCGACAGTGAAACTAGGCCTAAAGTTTTACTAACCCATGAGATTATAATTGTTTCAAATTTTTTTATCAAAGTGATAGTAGTAATAAATATGATATAAATATTTTCAAAAACTATTGAAACATAAATTGTTAGATTAATACAAAATAATAGATTATTTAAGTATATTCAACCCACAAAAGCATCTCTAAAAGATTGACAAAAATAACTCACTATCAACTAAGGATACGTTTGGATATACAACTTATGTAATAAGTTCTTTTTTAAATAAGTTAAAAATAACTTATTTTCATAAACTTCACTGGCAAACCTATGGAAATAAACTAAAAAGAGCTTATGAAAAAATCATAAAATATATTAATAAACAATTGACTTAAGTCTATTATCATAAGCTCTTCCAAAAACACTATAATCCCATTTATATAAAAATTCTTAAAGGGTTTTCATTAAGATATTTTAACTTCTAAATAATTAATTAATCAAGTCTTTCATTTTTGAAGGGCTTGAAGAGCTTCATGGTTGAAAATAAAGAGTGATAAAATTAATATGTCAGAAAGGCCTATGATACCAAAGAAAGGCCTATGATACCAAACTCTCGTTCACTTAACCTTTTCATCTATATTAGTGATATATGATGAAGATAAAGCATCTCACTAATTAAATATCCTATAAGAAGTCAATAATATGATTTTGAGAGTTTTTCTAATTGGTTTAGCACAAGAGTGTGAGAGAAAAAGAGAGCATTGACTGATGTAAATATGAAATCTATAAGTAGGGATGTAAATGAGTTAGGTTAAGCATGTTTAATGACTGATGTAAATATGAAATCTATAAGAGAGTATTGACTGATGTAAATATGAAATCTATAAGTTAGACTTGTCAAATAAAGCATAAGCATGTTTTTTAATATATTAGTCTGAGTCTAAGATATTATTTGTCAAAGCCTTTTATTGAGGTTCAAGTTATCTTGTTTATGAAAATATAAAAGTATGATCTACCCGAGAACCTAATTAAAAACCTACATTGCATGAAGATTTTCATAATCCAATCAAAGACTATTTCAAGTAAAAGTCAATGGTGCATCGATTCACCACTTTAACAATGATGCACCAAAGAAGCAGTCCTTCTTAAGTCTATGGAAAAAAAAAAAGATATTACTCCTCATTTTTAGTTGTAATAATTTCTCTTCAATTAATAACATTTAAAGTGCGTTTGTTTAAAATTATTTGATGATAAAAAAACATTTTTCAAAGTTAAAAATAATTTTTAAGGGTTTTAATTGTGTTTGTTTATAATTTTTTAGGAAATCACTTAAAAAAAATCATTTTTATGCCTAAAATGAGAAGCTATTTTCATTAGCTTCTCACTAAAATCTGATTTTATAGAGAAGTGTCTCACATTGAGGGACATTTCATTTGGGATGTAGCACCAGAGATGTGTGACTCCGATTGTTCTTGCGAGGATTACGGAGAAGAAGATATCGATTCTGATCTAGAACGAAGAATGGAAAAAGCACGACGAAGGATACTGCGAAGAAAAGCAAAATCTCAATGCTCCCAGAATAAATATACCAGGAGCCACAAAGAGGATGGCGGCAGAGATGATGAGTCTCGAAGACGACCGTGGGTAGGAATTCGAAACCCCCATGCCGGTCCTTCTCGAGAAGAATACCTCCGTCTAAGAACAGCTGAAATCTTTCAAGAAGATCAGAAGCGAAGAAAAGAGAATCCGCGAAGGCAAAATCAAAAGGCAAAATCCACATTAAAAGAACCTTCTCATAACTGTCTTACAAATCCCTGTATGATGCTTACACCTTCTAAATTTGATGAGGATTTCCCACCTTTGGACAGAAGGACAGACGAATCTACCAGAACCTCAATGAAGCCTTATGTGACTCCCTTCGAAGTTTCTCCATCAGGTTTGAAATCGATCACCCCAGCCGAAGAAGTGTTGAACTGGCAAACGCACAATGCGAGAGCCCAAAACAAAGTCCTTAAAAGAATAGACTCCAAAATAGACAATCTTGCCTCCAAGCAAGATTCCACTATAAAACAAGTGGAAGGATTTTCTATGCAGATACAGGCTTTGCATGAAGATCTCAAGAGAAAAATAATGCTCTTAGATGCAGATCTGAGGCATCTCATCAAGACCGGCTACATTGGTCCCGAGATGGTGAAAAAGGATAGAGAAATCCGGGTACTCCAAGACCAGGTCAATCAGATTGAGAAAGATATGGCCAAGCAGCATCAGATTGTCTATGATGCTTACCCCACTAACATACCATCCCCCAATACTCCACAACCTACATATTCAAAATATCCTTCTGAAGAAGACTACTCTAAATGCTTCAAGATGACTTATGAAGTATTCAGGCAGTCAGAGATTGGCCCTCAAAACCCATCCAAGCCCAAAAACCCTCCACAATTCTCATCCCAAACCAAAAAGGATCCCCGAAGCACAACAGAACCCATACGCCTTAGAACTCCATCTCCATCTCCACCAAAAGAAGGCTCTCCGTCCATAGCCAAAAACAAACACCCTATGCTTCCTATCAGGCCGCTTCACCCTTCTCAGTCAGATCACTCTGACTCTCAATCTGAAGATAACCAAAGCTCTAAGAATGCCCACTCTGTCCTTGAATCACATTTTGATTCTGAATCCCAGATTTCCGAAGATTCTCTACCGAGTTTCGATGATTCAGAGCAACGTTATATGGATGTCTCTGCACTTTACATGGCAATCCCACAAGGTGATCCTCATGAAGAAGAAGAATCAAGGATTGACAATGATGGTGAAGAAAGCTCCCCGATGGCGTGTGTAGAACCGATCGAAAGCAGTCATCGACCCACTTCGGGTCCATGGTTCACTTTCGATGATGTCACTCCTGAGAAATGGCGGTCAAAGCTTAACGACATAGGTGCATGGATAGATGTCCAAATGACTAAACCAGGTGTCACCCTTTCATCAGTAATCAAAGAATTCGTGGCCAGGATGACAGGTACGTTGAGAGAATGGTTCCAAAGCCTTGGACCATACAGGCAGCTCCAAATTACCCAATTATCAGATGCAGGCCAATTACTGGGACTCATTCACAAAGAATTTCTAGGAGATTATCAACTCATAAAACGACAAAGAAGGCAAGAATTCTTCGAAATGCGATGTTGTTCTCTAAAAAGGAAGGATTTGGATCATCATTATCAAAGGATGGCTCAGAGATATCATATGCTCAATGGTTCCAACAATCCAGACCTCAGATACACCTTCATCGCTTCTCTTCCAGCTGACATTCAGCCAGAACTCCAAAGAACAATCCTCTCTTTATGAAGAGACATCTCAGAGATCTCCCTAGGAGAAATCTATCAAATGGCTCTGTCTACATTAGACAAGCTCTGTGAACAAAAAAAGCTCTTTCATTCCATTATAGAAGGGAAGACGAAACTCCAGAAGATATGTAGAAAGCCCTACCTTCAGATCAAATGCAAAGATAAAGATTGTTCCTATCCTACCAGGAAAAAGTCTCATTTCCACAAATATAGAATGGCGAAAAGAAGGGGTAGAGGAAAGAAGAAGCATGTAAGGTTCTTCAAAAGAAAACCTTTCAAAAAAAAGAACACAGACAGGTGTTATTTATGCAAGCAGAAAGGTCATTTTGCAAAAAATTGTCCCAACAAGACCAGGAAGGCAGTAAAAATGATCCAACATCTTCAACAGGCTTATCCAATTGATCATGATGATATTGGGTCCTTGTTTTCTGAACAAGAGGAAGCGGATCCAGATACAATCTTTGCCCTCGAAGAAGATGAATCTTCAGAATCAGACTCTGACAGCCAATCGAATGAAGATGTTCAGCATTCCTATGCTATACAACCCTGCCTCAGGATGCAACAGGCCTCCACAAATCCCCCATTGTCATTCGTCAAAATACAAGTTCTACCATCAAAATATGATAGGCCTATTCCTGTCATTGCTTACATGGACACCGGAGCCAGCAGGAGCCTAATGAATCCAGAAATCCTACCTGCAGAAATGTGGAAACCTTATAAGGAATACTTTTATGCTGGAGATGGCAAAATCTTTTCAACTGACTTGATCTCAAAGACAAAAATTGGGATCAAATTCTTCCCTGAATGCACTGTTTGGACTAAAGTGTTAAGCAGTAAACTTCCTGACAAAGATGTTCTCATTGGGATGGATATCTATTGCCAGGCAAAAAAGCTGCAAATTCTTCCTCAAGGAATTCGGTATAAATACTATTTCAGTCCCTATACTGATATTCCAAAGATGTTTGCACTCCAACAAATCCCATGAGGATATGAAAAGATCGGGGATGACCTCATGAGTTGTTGCACAGAAGATCATGGTCAGTTTCAACATCCTTCTCCGCTATGGAAGAATGAAGAGTTCTTCATCCATTTACCTTTTAAAAAGAATGAAGACATCAATCCCACAAAGGCCGCCCATCCGGGTATGAACCCTGATGACCATCAACTAGCAAAAAAGGAATGTGAATCATTGCTGAAACAAGGTCTTATCGAGCCAACCACTTCAGAATGGGCATGTCAAGCCTTTTATGTGGAAAAGAGATCAGAACAAAGAAGAGGAAAGAAGAGATTAGTCATTGACTATAAGCCTCTAAATGAATTTCTTCAAGAAATAAAGTTTCCAGTCCCAAATACGGTCATTGAATTTGCACAGCTCAAAGGAGCCAAAATATACTCCAAATTTGATCTCAAATCAGCTTTCTGGCAACTAGGCATCAAACCAGAAGACAGATACAAAACGGCATTCTGCATACCAAATGGGCACTATCAATGGACAGTTATGCCTTATGGTCTGAAAGTAGCACCCTCTCTATTCCAGAGAGCCATGACAAAGGTTTACCAGCCCATTCTTTCTCATGCCTTGATCTATATTGATGATATCCTTATTTTTTCAAAAACTGAAGAAGAGCACATGGCCCATCTTCAACAGTTCTCAGATCTGACGAGGCAATATGGAGTAATGCTTTCAGCCCAAAAGAGTCAATTGGGCCAAACTAGTATAAAGTTCTTAGGGATGACCATCTCAGATGGGTTCTTTCGGCCAGGCCCACATATAGCCCCAAGAGTTACTAAAATTCCCATATGAGAATCTCACGAAAAAAGAAATCCAACAATTTTTGGGAATTATTAACTTCTTGAGAAATTTTATCCCTAAGGTTTCAGACTATACTAGCCAGTTGTCTAAGCTATTAAGAAAAAAGGAAGCAAATACCCCTTGGAGCCATGAACAGACAAAAGCAGTGAGATACTTAAAAGAGGTCGCTCAGAATCCACCACCTCTGAAGATTCCTGACAAAGGCAAAAGAATCCTTCAGACAAATGCCAGTAACTATTTCTGGGGAGCAGTGCTAATCGAGGAGATAGAAGACACGAAATATTACTGTGGACATGCTAGTGGACAGTTCAAAGAGTCAGAAAAGAATTATCATACTGTCTACAAGGAGATACTGGCAGTCAAATACGGAATCCAGAAGTTTGAATTCCACCTCAGTGCTTATGAGTTCCTGGTGCAGATGGACAATTCATTTTTTTCAAAAGTACTCGAATCCAAGAACAAAATTCTCCCAGACCCTCAATTACTTCGTTGGAAGACGTGGTTCTCTCGCTATAAATTCACAGTCCAGCACATCAATGGATCAAAGAATACCATTGCAGACCTTCTCTCTAGACCAAAGCCTATCCACCTCATCACAAAACTAAAGCCTATTCCCTTCTTCATGGCTCACCGAATCCCTCTCCCCATCACAACAATTGCCAAAAACCCAAAAGAATTGCCACCCTGTTCCAAGAAGCCTACAACTCCAGCAGAGATACAAGACCTTGCCTAAACTAATATTCACAGTTTCCTCCAAAAAGCAAAACCCTCATTGATCCCCAGCCTTTTCAACTTCCAAACACCTTTCCTGAATCTCATCCGTATTTACCCTCACCTTCAAGAGGAGACCATGTGGTTTCTCTGGAGTCTTTCCGTCCTGTATAATACAGCTATTGAATTCCATCCTCTCACTGTGTACTACTACCTCTGCAATGAAGCCAACCGAGATTCCAATCTATAGACCTTCTTTCAGTGGTATGCACCATTGCTGTGGTGGAGACAGGAATTGCACAAAATAATTCATAAATATAATATTTGGAACATCCCAGCCTCAAAATCTCATGAGATGTCAACCATTTACATCATCCATAAGCCATACTGGCCAGTCAGGACAACTTCTTTCTAAGAATCATGCTTGGGAATACCATACCTTTCTGGATTTCACATCACAAAGTCCCAGCATTTTATCTTCATTAAGAATGTTTTTATCTGATACAAATAATTATGTTTCCAATAAAAACATTATCTGCTCATCACTCGGACCTTATCCAGGAGAATTTATCCCAGGAAACCAAGAATGCTGGAGTTTGATATTCCAGATGATCATTTAGGCTCAAACTCTCAGTCAGATGCGGGAGCAAGCTCTCATAACCAGATTGATAATATGCAAGACTCACAAGACCCAAATGAACCAGTGGACATTGATGAATGGATCAATAATTTTTTCCAGAAAAATTGTGGAGATAGCTCCGATGATGACTCAGCTGATCCAAATCTGTCCCCTTCTCATGAACCTATCATCAAGGGATAGTGGAAAATCTCTACAAAATCCACTATGGAAGCATAATGATGAGTGATGATGTGTCCCACTTTAATAAAGTTAGGTTGTCATGTTATGTATTCCACTTTATGTCATAAGTGTGTCATAAATATCTACTTTAGAGATGCTAAAGTTGTGGTTGTAATTTGTCTTTCGTTGTAAGCCACATGATGTGGGTTGTAATGTTTTGTTTGTATTACATAGACTTCTCCTATAAATAGAGGTCCTTTGTGTTGTAGTTGGCAAGAAGTAGAAGCAAGAAATAAACCTTGAGTGTTCTCTACAATGTTTAGCTTCTAAAACTCTCTCTTCCTCCTTCTTGAACTCTTTCTATACTACTACTTCATGGCTCAACCAAAAGGTGTTAGTATGCTCTGCACTTGCCTCTTCTGAGGATCCTGTGCATCAGAAAGCCCTAGTTAACGTTCCAAAGTAAGAAATGGGTGGGGAGATGGAAGAATCTAGTCTCGTTTCTAATAGCCTAAGAGGTATACAGACCATGCTTTGCCCAAGGAAGCAGAAGGGCCTCTTTTTAGGTCTCGGGCATACCTGGCCTTTAGAAATGATGCTAGAAGGCAGCCATCTTCTACTCCCTCATCTATACCTTGGTATCTATAACAAACTGATTATCTATTACATTGATTAATGCGAGTAGAAATATATCCCATTATAAGATCCCCTTGGAACGAAATAAAATAATAATTTTTTTAATTGATAATGATATTTATACAAACTTACACTCTCATACACTTACGTATTTTCCCCTTTTTTGGTAAAATAAAGTTTTGGATTAATGATGACTATCCCATCTCAAGGTTAGAACAGACCTGTAGACTCAATGAGTACTTACCTAGATATTTACAGACAACTCATTAGCAAAAGACCCAACAGAAATCAAACTTTAGACAATTTAATCGACACCATTTATACATATTAATCGTGTCAATTTTATTGACTCCCTTCTTATATTTTCATACAAGTTATTGAGAAACACTATACTCTCTCTATAACTTATGCCAAATTATCTAAAGTCTATACATATATAATTTGAAAATTTAGGACCTTTTTAGTTTGTTTTTAGTTTTCTCTTTTCATTTTCTGTGTTCATAAATAATTATAACATAAATAATTACAAAATTGTCACATTATCTTTGTTATGTTTCTTATTTTCAAAAATTTGTACAGGAAACACTGAAAACAACTTTTTTTTGTTTTCACTGTTTCCTATACAAATCTTTAGAAACAAGAAACAGAATGAAAAAAATGTGACAATTATATAATTATTTGTGTTGTAATTATGTTTGGAATCAGAAAATCAAAATAGGAAACTAGAAGCAAACAAAACAGGCCCATTATATTTTCATTTTTGAAAATGGACAAATTTTCCAATTTGTGATAACGGGATAAAAACATCTCTAATGGTGCAACTCATTGAAGTTGCTTAACTCTTCTTTTTATAGGTCCTTTCAGGGCCGGCCCAACCCTTGTATAGGCTTAAAACGACTCTAAGGTGAGGGGTTTATTCGGTGCAGTTATATAACAAAGCACGTCATATATTTCGCATTTCAAACAAAAAACATATTCATGCAGTAAATTTGATTTGATTATTCGGTGCATTCAATAAATTTGGAGCATAAGTGACAAGCATTTTGACTTATTCGGTACAATCAAATAATTTATTATTAATCAATGAGTAAATTATATATCATTAATGTATATATGGTATATGTGTGTTTTGGATCAGGCCTAAAGCCCTTGCTTTAGGAGCCTCACCCTTGGACCGACTATGGGTCCTGCCATGTCACCTCACCACTTTTTACTTTATACTATTTTAAGCAATTCTCCATTCCAATGGTGCAATCTAGTAAGAACGAGTTCTTATTTTTCTATGTTATTTTTGTTTCTTTTTTATGATTTTTTTATTGGGTTCTTATATAAGAATCAATTGCTTATAGAAGCAACTTTCCTTATATGTGGATGACATATCATCTTACTTCAATGGAGCAACCCAACAAGAACTGATTCTTATTTTTAAGAACTGGTTAAGCAATTCCCATTGGAATTGCTCTAAACTAGGACAAAACAGACAAAAGTAATCATTTGCAACAGAGCGAAAGTTTCAAATAAAGCTGCATTTTGGGTGTTGGCAAAAATGTAAGCAATGATTTAGGGTTGGGTGATTCCTCCACCCAAAAAATATTAACTTAATACGGAATCTACCGTGGGAAGTTGGTGGGGTTTTTTTTAGGTGACATTTGTTTCATGAAATTCTTCTTTCTCAGGTATATTACATTCCTGAAAATCTCATTCTCAGAAATATTTTTTTCTCACCCTTACACATGGGAATGAAAACCTACTTGTCATTCACAAATTTTATTCTTGGATATCTTTTATGCTTGTGAATGTTTTTTTATCTTTTGTACGAAACATGAGAAATTTTTATTAAACCAAAAGTTACCTTAGGCTTTAACTTGAACTTGAGAAAGGGATTATGATATGATTTGGGCCTGGTTTACCTCTGCACAGTAGGAATGGGTATGTAGTAAACTCAAGGTGAGGAGCCTTTGGTCCAGTGAATGGGGGTAGGCATTGTGAGGGATTTCCAAAATATGGAAGTCCTAAAACACAGAAGAAGAAAGGTGTCTCTTCATGAGTTTAAAATCCTTCCTAATAGGTGTGTTATATCATGAGCGTATGTATCTATACATCAAAGGATACATACATGAAAGGTTACATTCCTTCTTTCAATTAATGAAAGGTTGTTTCCATTCACCAAGTGGCATGAGTTGGTTTATAAATAGAACCACTCTGCATGTAGGAAAGGTTGACGAAAAATGTCAAGTCTTGTCCATTCCAAATCACTTTCTTTTCTCCCTTGTGCGCAGAGAGAGTTTAGAAAACTATTGTTCTGTAAACTGCCATTGACGATACGCTTGGTTTCGGGTGTGCAAACCAAACCAAGGTTGCTCCATTGTATTCTGAAGGGGATTCACTGTTTACACCTGTTGCATCCAATCTAGATAGAGATTGGTGGGGGTAAATCGAACCTAAAGTCTAGTGTCCTCACACGCCTTAGAGATTGCGCACTTTTCTTTTGCCTTCCCTTCTTTGTTGCAGATCTAAACCCCACTTTCTAACAATCTTTAGGTTCGATTATTCTATAACAATGGCTGCAACATTGAAGAAGATGATATATGATCTTGTAAAACAAGAAAGGCTTGAGGGTGGAAACTTCCTCCATTGACAAAAGAAGATGGTGACAACTTTCTAGGATGTCAGAAAAAGATGGAATCCACAAATAAATTATGGAACAAATCAACACTCTGCAATATTCTATTCATCTAAGAAAGGTTATTTCTCCGTCAAACCCCATTGAGAACGGTACACGTTTCTTTACAAATTTTGTGAAAAGCGTGACGTTCTAGATGTTGATATCAATGTCTTTATGATAGTTTATTGATGCATAAATTAAGTATTGCTTACATGTGGCATTAAAGCCTTTGATACATGATTTAGTGTTCATTCAAATATGTGAGTTTTGATAAGCATGAATATGTTTGGTTTATGATGCATGCATGTATGTTGCTCTTTTTTGATAGAAAAGTCATAGATGTGAATAATAATATCAAATATATGCACAAATGAAATTGTTGTTTCATGCAAGAATCAATTGGTTTTAGAGTTGACAATCTTATACTATATATGTGCATGAACATGTAGATATAAGATGATAATTGTTTCTTACTTCCATAGATTTTAGAAATGTTATGGATGTGATTCGAATTGTTCTAAGTTATCGAGATAGACATGAATGTTCATAGAGGAAAATTATAGAAAACCTTAATGATTTTAGATTATTGGCTTGTTTGTTTTCTATTATGATTATTACCTAGATTTGGTTTAGAACATGGTTAGACATGAATCCAAGACAGATATAGTAATAATATGTTTAGTTTTGGGTTGAATGACCAAAAATGAATGTAGGTCAATACAAGATCGTGTGAATCCGGTTCACTGGAAAACGGGTCTTGTTGACCCTGCTGGCTGTGGGGGTGGCATCCAGAAATTGTATCTTTCTGGAAAGTTGCGTGTTTTTAGCCCTTAAATACTAATAACGGTTGCTAAATGGCATGAAGCTATGCTTAGGTCTAGCAGTCTTGCAATGCTTGAGACTATATCATGGCACAGGTTCGAGTCTAGAGCTTGTGTTTTTGAACCTTTTATTATTACAACAGTTTTTAAAATAACGGATAAAATTGGAAAAGATGCATCCGGTGGGTATTGAACCCACGACGCATGGGAAACAGGGGACGCGTCTGAACCATCATACCATCTCCTGATCATTGAATGGAATGTTCATTAACAAATTTATATAATGTTTGATATAATAAATTGAATCAGATATGATTTAAAGTTTATACTGTGTTTGCTTTGTCAGAAACAATTATTGAAAATAAATCTAAAGCAGTAAGACATGTGTTCAACTACCCATATGTTGTGATGTTTATATATGATGTTTTATTGTATCGGTAAATTTAATGTTATTTGTTGTGAGACATTTGCTAAATGCTTTTGGAGTTATAAAAGTAGAATAATTCTATAACCCTGGTAATTTTGAGTCTACTAGAATAATTCACCAAACAACTGTATCTTATTCCCTACAACAAAACGATATAGCTGAAAGGGAAAATAGGATATTAAATGTCATGTTATCTCATTCTGGTCTAGCAAAAAGTTATTGGGAAGAAGTCATGTTGACGGCTTGTTATATATTAAATAAAGTTCCAAACAAAATGAATAAGATAACCCCATAGGAGCTCTGAAAACGAAGAAAGCCCAATCTCGATTATTTCATAGTTTAGAGTTATAAGGCAATAATGAAAGTTCTTGAACCAAAGAGAAAAAACTTAGGTGAAAGGGGAATTGAATGAGTGTTCCTGGACTATGCTAAAAATAGTAAAGCATATAGATTCATGGTTATAGAATCTAATGACTCATATCCTGTAAATACAGTAATTGAGTCTAGGGATGCATTCTTTCAAGAAGATAGGTTGTAACTCAATTCCAAGTCACAAGCATAATGTTCATAGTAATGCACAGAATCCGGAAACCAATGTATCTAATAACGATACGTTGGAAGGTTCAAACCTTAGAAGAAGTCATAGAGCTAGGAAAGGGAAAACTTACGGACCAGATTTGTTCATGTGCTTGGTTGAAGGAACAGGAGTCCATAAAAAGTTATGGACCAACCTGTTATAATAACGAAAGTGATCCAGAAACATTTGAAGAGGCAATAAAGTCTCAAGATGTCGCTTTCTAGAAAAAAGGCTATACAATAGGAAATAAACTCAATAATGGGGAATAAACATGGAAATTGGTAGACCTCCCACCTGGTTCCAAACCAATAGGTTGTAAATGGATTTTTAAAAGGAAATGAAGGTAGATGGAACCATAGATAAGTTTAAGGCAAGACAAGTTGCTAAGGGATTTACACAAAAAGATGGCATTGACTATTTTGATACATATGCATCTGTGGCAAGAATTGTCTCAATTAGAGTGATATTGGCACTTGCATCCATCTATAAGTTTGTCATTCATCAAATGGATGGGAAAACGGTATTCCTAAATGGAGAATTGGATGAAGAGGTGTATATGACACAACTTGAAGGGTTCGTGCTTAATGGTTAAGGAAAGAAAGTGTGTAAATTGTATAAGTCATTATATGGAGGACTAAAGCAAGCTCCTAAGCAATAACATCAAAAGTTTGATCAAGTTGTGCTAGCTAATAGATATAAGATAAATGACTATGAAAAATGTATTTATAGTAAATTCCATAGTGGAAAATGTATCATGATTTGTTTGTATGTTGATGATATGTTGATATTTGGTACTGATCTAGATGCGGTAGAAGAAACTCTTAGTTTCTTATCTAGTACTTTTGATATGAAAGACTTAGGGGAAGCTTATGTGATTCTAGGAATTAGAATAATAAAAGATAGTGAGAATATAGGTTTGTCCCAATCTCACTATATAGAAAAGGTATTAAATAAATTTGATCATTTTGATTGTCAACATGTTGTTACTCCCTTTGATCATAACACTAATATAGTACCAAATAAAGATTGTTCAGTAGCACAACTTGAATACTCAAATAATTGGATGCTTGATGTATGCCATGACATGTACTCGACTAGACATTACATATGTTGTAGGTAGACTAAATAGGTATACAAGTAATCCAAGTAAAGACAATTGGCATGATGGCCAAATAGTATTGAAATACTTGAAGGGGACAATAAACTATAGTTTAAACTATAATGGTTATCCTTCAGTGTTAGAGGATACACGGATGCCAGTAGGGTAAAGAAGACCATGCTTCAACAAGCATTTGGATCTTCGCACATCGTGGGGGTGCTATATCTTGGGATTCCAAGAAAGAGACTTATATTGTCGGCTCCACCATGGTTGCAGAATTCATAACATTTACTGCAATTAGAAAAGAGGCTAAATAGCTTAGAAATTTATTGTATGGGATATCAATTTGGCCAAAGTCAAGGGCATCAGTATCCATACATGGTGATAGTTAGTTAGCACTA
This sequence comes from Ammopiptanthus mongolicus, assembly GCA_039655645.1. Taxonomy (NCBI): domain Eukaryota; kingdom Viridiplantae; phylum Streptophyta; class Magnoliopsida; order Fabales; family Fabaceae; genus Ammopiptanthus; species Ammopiptanthus mongolicus. Next base: position 89,423,717 of record CM077345.1, read on the forward strand.
TCAAAGGCATATTGCCAGGTATATAATGGAAAGTCCAAGCAGATTGGACTATGACATAACTATGCGAAGGAATTAATTATAAATGGAGTAATATCCATAGTTTCTGTATGAACAAAAAGGAATCTTGCAGATCCTTGACGAAGGAACCGACAAGGGAAATGGTGTTGAAGGCATCATTAGGGATGGGACTCAAGCCCACATCTAAATGATCACCAATGGTGGAAACCCAACTCACACTTGAGTAGCATCAAGTCTTGAGTTCAATGTGGCCAAAGTACACTATTAGAGTGATTCAAACACTTGACAATAGATACATCCCAAGGTTTAAAAGTACTTGGACCATAAGGAAATATAGGAGGGAGGATGAGCTTTTGCTCTTAATAGACCTATAGCATATCTATGCTGAAGTGCTTTAATTATGGGGGCGCTTCCGATAGAGTCTACCTATGTGAGAGTGAAGTGGGGCCGCTTCTTGGAGTTAAGGGCTAGACTCTTAAAGCTCTCATGAAAAGGATACAAGACACAAGGCCTCATCGAAAGTGTCAGCTTTCACGTCGTTCAATGGTACCGAGATTTCATGTGTAAGTTATGCACGCTCCTTCTAATGAATATTTGGTTCAAAGCTTGTCTACCATTTTATTCGGGACGAGTGAAACCTATTTCTTACTAAGCAAAGGTTCAAATCCCCGAGATACCTTTGTCTGAAAGCATGCGATTTCCGGAATAATGGGATTTGAGTTTATTTTGAAAATGGTGGAGGATTGTAAGGGATTTCCAAAATATGGAAGTCCTAAAACACATAAGAGAAAAAGTGTCTTTTCATGAGTTTAAAATCCTTCCTAATAGGTGTGTTATATCATGAGCGTATGTGTCTATACATCAAAGGATACATACATGAAAGGTTGCATTCCTTCTTTCAATTAATGAAAGGTTGTTTCCATTCACCAAGTGGCATGAGTTGGTTTATAAATAGAACCACTCTGCATGTAGGAAAGGTTGACGAAAAATGTCAAGTCTTGTCCATTCCAAATCACTTTCGTTTCTCCCTTGTGCGCAAAGAGAGTTTAGAAAACTATTGTTCTGTAAACTGCCATTGACAATACGCTTGGTTTAGGGTGTGCAAATCAAACTAAGGTTGCTCCATTGTATTCTGAAGGGGATTCACTATTTACACTTGTTGCATCCAATCTAGATAGAGATTGGTGGGGGCGAATCGACCTTAAAGTCTAGTGTCCTCACACACCTTGGAGATTGCACACTTTTCTTTTATCTCCCCTTCTTTGTTGTAGATCTAAACCCCAGTTTCTAACAGGCAGCAGCTGAACCCAGAAGAGAGAAGGCCTTAAGCGTGACATACAATATGCTTGCATACATAAGATTAGAGTCCAAAGACCATTAAAAACTTACAAGGGCAACAAAAAATAAGTAAAAATAAAACAAAAAAATGATCCTAAGCTAAGACACAAGCTTTAGTATTAGGTCAATTGTGTTGAAAAAAGAAACCAATCCTACCAGTGAGGTCACGCTTAAAAGAAACTCTAAAATAATGACTCTAACGAGACCTGAACACACGTCTGCTTCTTCTGAAAATCATAAACAGCTTCCTTTGACCTATTTTAAAATCACTTTTTATATGAATAATATATAAACTAAAATGACTGTGATTGTTAAATCACCAAAAAGATGAATGTGACTTTTAAAAATAAATTTCTGACTACTGTTGATTTTTCCCCCTTCCAACAATAGTTATCAACCCTTCTATAGACTGTCCTCAATTTTATTTTGCTCCACTCTCGATTCGTGATTAAATTGATTTTTTGTTCACCCTTTGCCAGTTGTACAGGGAAGAGTAGAGAATACACCTATTCAACCCAGGCATTCCAACGTAAGTTGCCATGATGTCACAGGATACAAAGTGGTGAATAGTAGGAATAAGAGTAGTTAAGATTGCTATTATATAATTATTAATGAGCTTATGTGTTTCTCCTGACACATGCACTTGGGCATGGTAGCAGACATGCCTAAAAACGAGTAAAAATCTTCTTCACTTCATATGAGAAATAGATATTATTATGATTTTGAGAAAATAAATGAACTGAAGATGATACACATAGAGTAATGTGTAAAAATCCTCTGAGAAATTGACATTACTATGCTTTTGAGGAAATAAATGAAATGGAGATGATACACATATAGTGAAGAATATCATTTATTTTTGCAAAAGCATAATAATGAACTTCATTTCAGATGAGAAATGAAGATGATTCCACCCCTAAAAATTGGATATGCAGAAACATAATGAGTTGATTCATTCTTTATATTAATTTGAACAGCTATATAATTACACCCGCCAGACTCATAAGTTTCAAGAAAAAATTTGCTGCTCATCCACATCGAAGAGCATAACCAACATAACCAAAACTAACGCACGAAGATGAGCAGAAGTGAGTGTGCTAGGGAGCAAGGTTTTAAATTTGGATCTAAAATCGTAATTGGGATCACGACGTTTTTGTTTTGACAGTTTCTGAAATCGCATCGTAACCGCAATTGCAATTGTATCGGTCGACTTTTTCCGTAATTGTAAGCAATAAAGGAAAACACACCACAACCGCAAATTAAAACCTTGCTACGGAGGGTCGGAGGATATATATAGCCTAAAAAGGACAAGGTGCTAGTAGCACCCGTTCTGATACCTGTATCAAGAGACTTTATATAGCTAAACAGAGATGAAACAATTTAGTAAGCAACACCAACTCCAGATTTGGTGAAAGCATCAGCAGCCACCCGCTTGATAAATCTCACAAGTATTGTTCATGTATTCTGGCACGGTTCTCTTCCCACCATAGTCTAGCATGCATCTCCCCAAATTTTTCTCGGCTGCACCACCATTGAGGAAACACCCAGAAATAAATTCCATTGATAAAGTTCTACATCAGAATGCAACTATAAAAGAAAAAATTCCTAGATTTACACCATGCTTGTGAAACTGTGACTATGATTGTGGAGCAGAATGATTGACAGTAAAAGACAAATCAGACTACATGCAAATGTCAGAAGCATCAGAGTAGCAATTTGAACTTTGAAGTCATTTTTGACTTTAAAGTGAGTCTGGTCCAATATTTTAAGGGTTTTCACTATGCCTTTGGCACTGGGATTACCAGGTAAAACAGAAGGTATACACTATACAGTCGGCAACAATTATAACGTGATTTTCATTACAAATTTTTGACCTACTCAAACAACCATCCTGGCTTAATGTCTTATGATTCGTGAACTACTATGACCGCCAATGTGGAAGGCCAGCTCCCTTAAAAACTTAAGCTAAAGCATGAACCATAAAGCTTGAAGTTATAAGCCATGAACTATGCTCATTTTGTCTTAAATTTTAATTCACTTACGGAAAATGGGGGACCGTTTGGTAATAAAGCTTATGTCAAGTATCAATTCTAATAAAAACGTGATGTTCTGTGCAGGGGCTTAGAAATGATGATCTTATATCTCTGGCATGAATGACTATATCTAATTATCTATATCTAATAGTATGGCTTGGTGAACTACTAAGAACCACCAGCAAGTCCCAGGATTGGTGTCTAACACTTCAGGCTTCTTAATCTGTGGTGAGTTACACCATTGTATTTTTGACATAGCGATGAAACACTTCCTGGAATTGTCTAGTGTAGTCATAAAGTACATGTTCGGTTTACGGTTGAAAAATTACAAACGTACGTTTAAGACAAAGTATTTATAAAGTTTCGTACGGGCAAAGGTATCTATACGTAATCGTATGTTTGTAACGATAAAACAAATAAAGAAGTTGGTGGCAAGCGTACCTGAACCTGACTCTTCTGAGCTCCCTCTTGCCACCTGGCATTGCTCTGAAGGTAATGTAAACCCCGGGTTCATCCTGCTCAACCCATTCAGTCTCCAGGTCACTAGCATTGCTGATTGATAGATCCTCTGAGCGATCAGCTTCTCTAGATGAGCTGCTTCTGATAGAAGCATCCATCGATGATATGTCTGTCTTGGCAGCACTGATGGTAGACACCTTTGGGGTTGAGTTCATACCATTTGAGTCACTGTAATGCCTAGATTGCATTGACAGATGATCAATGGAGTCTGAGGATGAGTACCCCATTCCCATCCCTGTTGGGCGGTATAAATTACGAGGTAGCCTTTCCCTTGTTAGTCGAGGTGTGACAGGGCTGTCTTCTACTGATTCACGCTTTGAACTCTGTTTTCAACCCAGAAAAATGAACAACTCAAAATCAGTAAAAAAGAAAAAGTTAACACTTGCACTACAGTAATTTATAAAAAATGAAGACAGGAATAACAAAGGCAAAACTATTTGTAACAAGGGCACAACAGGGCATATGTTCTGGACCTTGACTATATATTAGTGAGCATAGTTATGGTGAACTACAACCACTTTAGAACAAATACTGTATTTCCACCGCAGGTCTGCATCTGCATACCTACGGTCTACAGATATGAGCAGTGATAATTCTTTGAGTTTTAGCCCAAGTGACTGTGAAGTGAGTGAAAATGTAAATACCTGATATAAATTAGAATTGTAATAATAACTTCTTGATATAGAAAATAAATTAATATTGCCAGAAATAAACGTTAGCTTAAGTAACACGTAGCTGTCCATTACTGTGTGTTTGTATGCGCCTTTGAAAATCACTTTGCAGACAAAAACCACGTTCATGGTGGCATTACGGTAATTATTTTGATAATAAATGTATCGACGGGCAAACAAACAGGTGCTAAGTGTCCAGGACACGTGTCTAGGATATACCAAAATTCAGAATTTACCTCGTCTTCAGACCTTGGTGGAGTTGGAAGAGGGAAAGCTTGGCGGTTCAACCTTTGAACATTGTAAAGTTCCATGACCTTATCATAGTTCTCTGCCCACCATCTTTGAGCTTGCCATTTGTTAAAAATATCCCGACTATACATTAAAAAATAAAAGAAGTTTCAAATGACCTGACTATACATGAGAAGATAGCACCATGACAGTGATGACACGCAGCATCTGCATTTTGGAAAAGAGCAATGTAACCGTAATCTAAACATAGTGAAAACTATTTACCCCTGGCCCCAGGTCAGAAAAAAAAAACAGTGAAAACTGAACGAGACTCTAAGCTTGAAACATCCAACTAATTCCATTTTGTTGTTATTATGATTATGTTATTTTGTTGACCGAAAGTTGCTAGATGAACTGTTAAATTTAGTGATGTATGACACTGTAGTCAATTATGCTAGGTCACCAATTAGATACTTTTTGACAAAGAATTCTCAGATGAATAATTAAAAGCAAAACCAGTCACTATGGGCGTGAAATAAAGTAGTTCTAACTTCTAAGGCCAACATGGACCTTACAAGGGAGTTGTCTAATCAATCGAAAGCAGGTGGGTCCAAATGTTAGTGTCAACTACATTACTAAACGAACCAAAAAATGAAATGATTTAGATGGTTCCGTAGGTTTTAATATTAGCTTAAGATATCTCTATGCCTTAAATTTTTTAGTTGAAAAATCAGAAAAATTTAAAACAAAAATAAAAATTAGAAAGAGATCAAAATCATTTATATACATTGACCCACCGACCAGCACCATATACGTTAGGATTGCACCACTGGTCACTAAGTAGGAGTAGGACCACTATACACTAACGCCATCCTAAGATAAGATAAAAGAAAGACAAAAGAATCTGGAAAAAAGAGTACAAGACTATATCCTAATATCTATCTTCAACTTTATTTTGGTACCCACCTAGTAGAGGACCGGAAGTTCATTTCATATTTTGTCTTGTAAGATGATGGGAGCATGAAGAAATTTGAAAAGAAAGCTCGAGTTTCCTCCGACCAAACGACAAGTCTCGGTTTAAAGGCTCCCAACACAATTAACACTGACCCACCACCACTTACAAGCCACAATAAGTTTCCTTTTGGACCCACTTTTTGGATTGCTTTTGGCAAGGGCGTGAAATAGGAGGGGAATGTGGGCCCCTACCTAAACCCTTTCTATATACAGAGAAGTGTTCGTGCTTCATCGATGCCATTGGATTATTGGACTTTGGATGCTTCAACAATAAGGGCATAGTGACAAGTCAGAGAGCATAATTGATAATAGTGATCACTGATCAGAGAGATAGGAAAAGCTAAAACCTGTTACCTCTTTTCAAATCCAAGTTCCATTCCGACCAAAACAAATTAGAAAAGGCTTTGTGAATAGCCTGAGGTTTTAAATTTGGATTGTTTTCCGGAATGAAAATTCTCAGTTGTTTGTTGGAGGACACTCACTACATTCAAAATCACGTATCAAAGAGAAATAAACTCACATTGCATTAATACTTATTATAATGTTTTATACTGCAAAGAATGTTACCCCTGATTTATAAATCTTTTATATATTAAAAGTTCATTATCATAACTTGAAGAACCTAGGGGCTATTTACTCGGTATCTATTTGATTTAGATTATTTTCAACGCAAACTTGAAGATAATACTTCTCAAGACAATTATTTTGAAAGCTATGTGAGAAGAGTTTTCTCCTTACGTGATTTCCAAACGTGATTTTATCTTTGCAGACTTTAAAACAAACAGGTGCTTAAGATTCTACCTTTTCAACTACTGAGTCACGGCTAAATAACACTAACAAAAATCCCAACCGAGTGCACTAAAAGAAGAAAAAATCCCAACTTATTTCATTGTTGCTAAATACCAAATAAAACAATGCACATAAACTTAAGGCGTTAATCTCAAAACAAACACCATGAGCCTAAGAACTAGGAAGAAATATCCTACAAGGGGAATGGATTCTCTCCCATTATTTTTTTTTAAGTTTTTAATCTTCACCTTTAATTACCTCTTACTCATTTTTTTCATATTTCAAAACTCTTATTGTTTTTTAAGGTGAGATCCCCAACTTTTTCATGTTGAAAACATGAGAGGATCTTGATCAATCCAACAAGACTATAACTGTAGCCAGTTAGTGACAGTGTCAGAGTAGTCATTGTCGTCATCCCTAAGGTACTAGCCAGACCCAAATAGGGTCCCATCTTTTTTTGGTTCATTAATAGGGTCCAATTCCAATCTTGACCAACACTGTAATTAACGGTACATAAAATTTAGTTAAAATTTGTTGAGCATCTGAAATGCTGTAAAAGCATAACTTTTTTGTTATTTTTTATATCTAATAATTGATTAAAATTGAAAAAAGTAATAAAATATTATAATTTTATTATTAAATAAATAGCAGTAATAAAGAGAAATATTCTTTTATTACTAAATATTAGGTTTAGTACAAATATTATATATTAAGAAAATTGTTTCTTACAAATAAAATAGAGATATTATAAGATTAGGAAAAACTCAAATTAAATTGAGGAGTAAGAACAAATTCATCTTTAATTAATTAAAATCAATTCAGATCTTAGTATATTTTAATTATTAAAGTAAGATATATTCATCCTTATTTGTCATTTTATAGTTTTATTTATTTTAAAAGAATTTAATCCTATAAGACAAATTTAATTGATAGCATTATCAATCAATCAAAATTATGTGATTGAAAATCAAATATCTGAAAGTGCATATGAGTAAATACCTGAATGCCTTAATTGTAGAGAATCCACATCCAGGTGCTTACAAATGAAATCCGTGTAAGATAGATAGTATATAGTATATACTGTATATATTGTGTGTTCAAATACAGAGATTGGAGAGAAGTGTAGGTACCTAAACCGTATCCGCTTGAGATGGTTCCCGCCACGGGGAAGCGACACGAAAGTGATCAAAACGCCAGGCTCCACCTGAGCCACCCATTCCATGGGCTCATTCTCTTCCACCAGCATCACCGGCACCTCCCTCCGTCCGCTGCTGCCACCGGCGGAGCTCGGCGTCCCCTCACCACTCGAGATTCCCTTCAGCCTCGCCTCCATTTCCTTCCCCCACGTCCTCCCCGACGAACTCCCACTCCCCGTTCTCCTGTACAACCGACGAAACCGCTCCGATTCCGCCTCCGATGACTCAGCCTTACCCACTCCGAGTCGACTCGGTCCCGTACACGCCCCTGACGCCTTCAACGCCATCTCTTTTATCTAAAAACACAAACACTCCAAAATGAGCAAGGCTAATTGTAGCCATCGCATTGCGTTGTTTGTCATTACGAATAATCGCAGAAAAATGCAAATACAATTATAGTAGCGATCCATTTTGAAAAAAAATATCAAAATCACATCGTTGCGATCTCAATTATAGTCATCGTACAATGAGTAAGTAAAATAAAAAAAGAATCAGAGCAGCCTAACCGGATGAAGAGGTTTCCGGTTTTGGGTTTCTACTAGTTAGTTAGTTAGTAGTAACTACCTGAGAAGTGAGGGACTTAATGGCTTGGTTGTTTTTGGCGTTGTTGTTGTTTGGATCGGAATCGTCCGGGTGACTCAGTGAGTCGTCCCCGAGTTTCTTGGGGCGAGCTATGCATGTAAGCATGTTGAAGAAGAGTAGCAGTAACTAACACCTGAGATGAGATGAGATGAGATGAGATGTTTCGTGTATAATATGATGATTGGATTAGAATTTAGAACAAATCGCGAAAACCGATAACAAAATACGAGTTGGCCGGGCCATGCGTAGAAGTCAGTTGCAGAAGCAACTTCAATTACGATATCAGAGATTCTCTGGACGAAACAGGAATTCAATATTTAAATGGGAGGAGCAGTGTACGTAGTTTCTGGAAATAAAATAAATAAAAATTGGAAGAAAATTAAAATAAGCTAAAGTGAGAAGAGATAAAGGAAAGAGCATGTGGTCGGAGACATTAAAGAGCAGATTCTGAGGACGGTGAAGGAAGGAGAGGTGTGTGTGTGTGTGTTTTTTAAAAAACTTCTTGGTTTGGTTGGATTAGTTTTGTTGGGGGAATGGGTATCATGGGAGAAGAGAGGATCTGATTTTGTTTTGGGTACTGTGGAATCTGCTTTTTGTCTTGGGGTCAGGGTCTTACCTGTTAACAGGAAACGGATGTTGAGTTTCCACTTTTGCGGATGCCTTCTTTTCAAGTTGTGCGTTCTTGTTCTAACCTAGGCCTTTGGACTCAGCCCATATATGCCTACAGAAGAGAACGAGATAAGAAAGCCCATTCAATTTTTTTTTTTGAAGAAGTCTAGATGACATTTCGTCCTCCCCTGTTTTCTTCTGCACCAAATCCAATATCCAAACAAATCGAGGAAGGTGTGTTTGGTGTTTCATAGTTCGAGACCTATCAAACTGGAAGCCGAATACACATCTTATTGTGAAAGCCAACTTGGGAACGGGGGGGTTGAATTAAAATTGAGTTTAATTATTAAGCAAATGCTATCACCGTCTTAGTGTAACATTCGGTTCATGAAATATTTTATTATAAAAAAATTATATTTCTCGGAATCGCATTTCTATGAATATTTGGGAATAGCCACTTTCATTCCACCTGTATATCTTTATTCCTAAGAATGACTTGTTCAAATATGGAAAATTTTTTATTCACATCAAAAAATTTAAATAATACTTGTACCAAACGCTACCTAAGGACATTGGTTAAGGAATCATCAAAGATAAAAAAAAATTACATTGGAAAGTTGTGTATTCAATACTTTGAAAGTTTACCAATTATACTTCCTAATGCAAAAATTTTATTTTTTTTCTTTAATCAATGTCCTAAGGGCACTGGTTATCAAGACCCTAATTATTATGCATTGTCAGTGTAAAGTTTTTTACACTGTCAGCCAATTAAAAATCATGTTATGAGTGATATTTAAGGTAGTTAGGATAAGAATCAAACATTTTAACTGATGTGACAAGTTATGATTGATTGCCAATGTAGATTTTTATTCTAATGCTCACATTCCCAAAAACATTAAAATAATACTTGTACCAAACGCTACCTAAGGACATTGGTTAAGGAATCATCAAAGATAAAAAAAAATTACATTGGAAAGTTGTGTATTCAATACTTTGAAAGTTTACCAATTATACTTCCTAATGCAAAAATTTTATTTTTTGATTCTTTAATCAATGTCCTAAGGGCACTGGTTATCAAGACCCTAATTATTATGCATTGTCAGTGTAAAGTTTTTTACACTGTCAGCCAATTAAAAATCATGTTATGAGTGATATTTAAGGTAGTTAGGATAAGAATCAAACATTTTAACTGATGTGACAAGTTATGATTGATTGTCAATGTAGATTTTTTTTTTATATACTAACAATATATATCAATTAAATCCATTAAAGGTGCAAAATCTTACACAAATTCTAAAGGGGCTAAATACTTATTGGATGAAGGGGGGATAATTTAGTTTTTAAGCTAAGGATAAATGCTAATTTGACGGAGGTTAGTGGAATAAAAGGTAACACATTTTTACATAGAAACTCAAGAGGTCTATTCTTGGTCATAAAGTTTCTTCTTTCCTCATTATCACTAATCTAAAAAGAAGTAAAAAAGAAGGCAAAGGAATAGCAAGTTTTTAAATATCTCTTTCACATTCATAAAGCACATCATGTTATTATCAATTCTTGTTGATTGATCAAAGATAAGTACCTCTACTCATTCTTGTCCGTGGGAATCATGAACTAGAAAATTTTATGAAACTAATGGTAGATTTCTATTATTGAGAAGCTTGGAGAACTACAACGTTCAAAGCTGCTGCAAATTACAAAGCCTACACTGCTTCATTTTGCTGCCTCAAAGATTATGGACAATATATATGTTCATTTTTCTCATGGTGTTGCTGATAATTTGGATTATCCTAAATACATTCATTAAATATTGGTTTAACCCTTTAAAAACAACATGAGACTCTACTCTAGTTTGTTCTTTGAGTTGATATCTCCTTATAAAACTAGAAACTCAACTTATTGGAAATTGTTTTTCCTTCATTAAGATCCTTTTTGCACAAATTGTACAAGTCATATACAGAACAAGCACACCCATCGATCTTATTCTGACAGGCAAGGTTTTAAATGGGTTTGCAACTGCAACTGGGTCGTGACGTTTTGATTTTATCAGTCTCCAAAATCGTATCACAACCGTAATTGCGATCGCATCAGCTGCATTTTCCTGCAATTGTCCGCAATAACGGAAAACGCAATGCGACCGCAGCCGGGAACGCGACCGCAATTTAAAACTTTGTTGACATATAAAGAACCATACTATTGCGGTGCACTTATCTAGCTAATTGATGATGATTTTACAACTTCTGTTACTTGGACTGATGACACTAATGGAGCTTTTGCTATTTGTCGGAGTCTTATGATCTTACTACTATCTTTTAAATCATTCTATCTTGCTATGTACGATAAGTCATTGTTTCTATTGTTATTGTGTCTAGCCAATTCAACCTTCCTCTTCATGAATTTCTTTATTAATTATTAGTGTCACTCGTCCTTCACATGTGGTGCGTGACAACGGCACATTCCAAGGGGAGTGCCTATGCTCTTCTCGATCCTTATCACCATCTCTATTCGGTCCTTGATGGTGATCTACATCTCATCCTCCCTATATTGATCCGTGTTAATCTATGTTAAATTAATACATATGATTGCTTTGATTATAGGGTGTACTCCTCAATGCCACAGCACTACATGCCTACATCATCAAACCTTTGCCTACGGGCTTTGGTAACCTTTGTTATTTGTTGTTATTGGTATCCATTTGTGCATGGTCTGTGGACAATGGTGGTCAAGTAAGAATCCTATTTAGCACCTAGGTGTTCTATGTACTGCAGAGGCCGATCAAACACTAAGATCGAGTTTTCTTATTACTTAAGTCAATCCTTGTAATTTTTTTTATATATTGTCTTGTGGTAGTGTTTGGTTTTTAGACAATAATTATGTAATCAAACTCTTTTAATGTTACTTATAAGCCGCATGAGGAAATATTGATATAGCAGGAAGGAAGTTACTAACAGTTCAGTTTTGGAATCAACTTCATGCTAAAGAGAGTCTAATTTTTACAAAAATCTAGAGCTAAATGGATCCTTGAGGGGGACGCCAATACTAAATACATGCCTAAATACGAAAAGAAGGAAAAACCAGTTGACAGTTTTGAAAGTCATAGGCATTTTCCGCAGATTTTTTCAGAATCATGTTTTTGTAGACCAAAGTTGGAGGGCATTGCATTTTCACAATTATCAGAAGAGGATAATTTGGGCCTTACTGCCCCTTTCACAGTCGATGAAATTAGATAGGCGTTATGGAGTTGTGATGGAAATAAAAGCCCCGGGCCTGATAGCTTCAACCTCAACTTTTTCAAATCTTTCTGGGACATGCTAAAAGATGAGGTTTGTGGATTTATCCAGGAGTTTCATGAGAATGCTAGTCTGCCCAAGGCTATCATCGCTTCCTTTTTGGCCCTTATACCTAAGAAGGATCACCCACAATCTTTGTCTGCTTATAGACCTATCACCCTCATTGGTAGTCTCTACAAAGTCATCGCAAAGATTCTTGCCTCTAGGTTGAAGGGAGTTTTGGGTAAGATCATCTCTTCTTGCCAATCCGCTTTCCTTCCCAACAGGCAGATTCTCGACGGGGTCTTGGTGGTTAATGAAATTATAGATCTGGCAAAAACAAGAAGAGATAAATGCCTTATTCTAAAAGTCGATTTTGAAAAGGCGTACGACTCTGTAAGCTGGCAATATCTTGACTTCATGCTGGTTCGGATGGGGTTTAAATTTACTTGGAGGAGGTGGATACACGCATGCATTAATGCAAACTCAGTTTCGGTGCTCGTAAACAGAAGCCCAACAAAGGAATTTGAAGCTAAGAAAGGTCTTCATCAAGGGGATCCCTTGGCTCCTTTCTTGTTCTTGAACACCGAAGAAGGTTTAACTGGCCTAGTTAATAAAGCAATTGAGCTGGAGTGTTTTCATGGGTATAAGGTGAGTCCTGAAATTTCTTACCCTATCCTTCAATTTGCAAATGACACAATTCTAACTTGTGAAGCCTGTTGGGATAATCTATGGAGCATCAAGGCAATTTTGAGAAGCTTTGAACTCGTTTCTGGTGTAAGGGTTAACTTCTCCAAAAGTAATCAGATTGGTCTAAACCTAGATGATTATTTTCTAAATACAGCTTCTAATTTCTTGTCTTGTTTTATCGGGAAGATTCCATTCAAGTTCTTAGGAATTCCAGCTGGTGCAAATCCTAGGAGATGCTCTACTTGGGATCCAATTGTGGATTCTATGAAGGAAAGATTATCGATTTGGAATGGGCGTCATTTGTCTTTGGGGGAAGAATTACTTTGATAAACTCAGTATTAACAAGTATGCATCTTTACTTCTTTTCATTCTATAGAGCGCCAAAAAAGGTTGTGATATTGCTCACTAGCATCTAGCGGAATTTCCTTTGGGGTGGATGTAGCAAAACTAAAAAAGTTAACTGGGTCAGCTGGAAAAAAATATGCCGCCCCAAAAAGCTTGGTGGCCTAGGGTTGAAAGACCTTGAGCGGTTTTACACTAGTTTGTTAGCAAAATGGAAGTGACTGTGTTTAGTTGACAATAATGCAATTTGGCATAGTCTGTTGAGTTACAAATACGGGTCCTTATTTAGAAGAAATTTGGAGGATACTATAGCTCCAAAAAACTTTTCTTTGTGGTGGAGGGATTTACACGACATGGATGTTGGACAGGGCCTTAGTCCCTGTTGGTTTTATGAGGCTTCTCGGCTCAAATTGGGCAATGGTGCAGATATAAGGTTTTGGAAAGATACTTGGGTGGGGGGTGCATCTCTAAAGGTCGTGTTTCCTAGACTATTTCAGGCGGCAACAAACAAAAATATTTTTGTAGCTGATTCTGGCAGCTAGTTTGGGGACGAATGGAGTTGGCATTAGTGGTGGAGGAGGACTCTTTTCGCCTGGGAGGAAAATCTGTTTTCAGAGCTACTTGATGTATTACACTCGGTTAGCCCTATAAAAAATGTTAAGGACAGCTGGGGGTGGTTGTTGGATGACTCAAAATCATTTACTATTAAATCTGTGTATAATCATCTCTTGAATGCACAAGGTTTAGGCTTGGAGGACAATAATTTGGGGAAGGCATATAATACTCTATGGAGGTGCTCAATTCCGTCCAAGGTTACCATTTTTTGTTTGGAGACTACTTTCACAGAGACTTCCTACAAGAGAGGCTTTGGTTAGAAGAGGTATTATTCCAAGTAATCAAGGTGTTTGTTGTGCATTCTGTTTTCGTCATAGTGAAGGGATCAACCATTTATTTTTTACATGCTCATTCCCCTATAGGGTTTGGCATCTTGTAAATGGTTGGTTGGGGGTTGAAGAAGTTCTGAATATGGATAGCATTGCTAATTTCTTGTAGCATGGTGGTCTCTATAAAGGAAAACATGTGCGAAAGGTAAAACATCTTATATGGTGTGCAGTGGTGTGGAATTTGTGGTTAATGAGAAATAAAGTCATATTCCAAGGAGAAGTTGTTGATTGCACTACTATCTTAGCTCAAATTAAGGCAGTATCTTGGGGGTGGTTTATTCATAGAGAGGCTAGATCTTCTTGTCTTTCTTTTTCGGATTGGTGCACAAATCCAATGGGTTGTTTACAAATCATTAAAGGTCCTTCTAACCATTGATCGTGTCACTTATTGTAGTGGATGGTGGTGTTGCTCGTTTATTTGTAGAAAATGTTTCTGGCGATCAGTCTTTAGTCATTGTTACGCTTCTGGGCGATGGTTTGAAGATAATGGTAAGTCGGGGTTAACTTTGTAGGGCCCATTTTACTGTCAAGATTTCGTTATGCAGAGACTATTCCTTGTATTTTCTGGACTGCCTATTTCGATGATGCATGAACTTAATCTATTTTGTGTACTGAGACAACTTAATTGCATTTAGGTCGATGGCTGACAGTTTATTGGAAGATGCTATAGTTCTTATATAGTGGCGAGGAGGTAGAGTGGAGGCTTGGTGTTTGTGAAAGGTGGTCTGGGGACGTGGTATTTATTCGAATGGGTCCTAGGGTGTTAGGAGGGGCACTATTAATTCTTTGGGTATTATATTTGGTTTTTGTTTTTCAGTTAGTAGGAGGGTTATTCAGCGATTGGACTTTTTTGTTGGCCTCTTGTTTTTTTTTTGGTGTGTTGCAGATGATTGTGAGGGTTTTGTGCCAACATAGTTGGGATGACATTCCCCCTTGTGATGCCTTCGTGCACATTACTTTTATGTATATGGGTTAGGGTACCCCTTATACTCTTTTCAATATATATTTTTGCTTATCAAAAAAAAAATTAGGGTGGAAGTGGTAAATAAATTTGAGCATACTAGTTAAAAGGTCTTTGTAATGTTAGAGAAGATGGATAGACTCGATACATTGTTAGTCTCATAATCAAAGGATGTGGAAGACCTTGTAAAATTTAAAAGACAAAAAAAGACTCTCAATATTATAATAGAGCAAAAATAGGCACTAGCCTTCCGCATTTTTATTTTTTCTTGATTAATTAATCTTATAAAAAACTCACATTCAATTTTAGTCAAGTTTAACCTAAACCAACAAGGCTCTAATCTTTACCACAATACTCAACGTAAAACTTTAAGTTCACAGGTCCTTTCCTGTGCCCCTTTGACAGCTCTAGTTGTGTTATGTTTTATAACTTCATATGTTGTTCAAGCTCTAATTTTTAAGTGCCTTCATCATATTAAGGATCCTGTCTTGCTTATATATTCCTAATTAACTCAAAGTATATCTATTTATCTAACTAACTATTTTGATTAAATCTTTTTGCAGGACAAAGTTTCATGGGATCCTCATCATCATGACATTATCTATAACACATTTACGCATATATATGCAACAAAATGTGTTTCTTATATCCTCTCGAAGGCGAGGAAGAAGGGGAAGAAGCTTGATCGGAAGGGGGACGAGGCATGAGATGGTCTTCTTGACTATTGGGGGAGTCGTGACTTCTATAAGATCTCAACACAAAATAAGACCAATCGAGCTTCCACTTGAGGTGGAGCAGTCCACATGACAGGCCGCAGACCTCACCATGAGGTGGTACTAGACATGGTATGTATTTACCCAACACTTATTGTCCAGTCCATTATCATATATTGTGTGCTTTTTGTAAATATGCATTGGTTGTTTGGGTAGACCGAATCACGTAGGGGTTTGTGGATCTTGTTGAGTTCTTCAGGATCACCCACCAGAAGAGGTCCGACAAATGGGTCAATAGCCGCTCTCAAAGAGCATATGAAAGTCGCTGGTCTTATACATTATTTTTATATAACTTGGTTATCAAACAAAATATGTATTTAGTAGGTTATGTTTTTTTTACTTGTAGGAGTATCACGAACGTCTGAGCCAAATACAGACACAGGTTGATGACGCCTCCACAAGTGGGAGGCAGGAGGTGGATGGGAAGAGAGATTGCTGGGGGCAGGACCCGAGGCCGATGTTATGGCACCACGGACTTGTCTTTGAACGTCCGTCGTGGTATATCTTCACTGACTAAGGAGTTCCGGGTACCTTCTAGTCGCAATAGCGGGTCTCATGGCGACGAGGTCGTTGCACTTCGTGAGGAGGACGCCAGAGCTAGGGAGGAGGTTACTGTGATGGAACGCCTAGTAGCTCTTGAGCGTGCTAGTGGTCGTTAGCATCGTCAACATATTGATTATGATGACGATCTTGACGACCCTATGTTGGATGAAGCATCATCACATGGTCGACGTCGCTGATTTTGTTTTCACTTAGTTTAGACATTTTGCATTATTTTTCCAGTACTTTGTATTTATTTTCATTTACTTTGACGTGTACTTTTGTCTTAAATACTATTTAAGTTAAATTTTATGTTGATTTTGATATTTAATGCATTTGTTGAGTTTTATATTTTTATTTTATATTTCGAGCTTTTGTAATTAAACAACTACTAATTTATAAAAATTAAAAAAAAAAAATAGTTAGTATTGGCCAAAGGCTACGCTAAACCAATGCTATGACACAACTATTTAGCGTCGGCTTGTGCCATAGCGTTGGTTTAGCGTCAGCAATTTCCTGTGTGGTCTAGCTGCTAATTTGTGTTGGCTTGGCTGACGCTATCCTTCCGCTAAACGTTGCGATGAAGCTTAAAGCGTCGACCATGACATCGTCAAATAGTCGACGCTAAAGTGGCCATTAGCGTCGGCTTTTGGCTTGTAGTGTGAACTTTCAGCCGACGCTAATCACTGATTTTCTTGTAGTGATTTAGTCTAACCCAACGTAAATGAGGTGACTTTCTTAATGAAATAATGTAGGTCATTGAATTACAATAAATGAAAGGCGGAAATGGGGACGTATGAAGTGAGAACTCCTATCTATTGTGAGAAATGAGAACTCTTAACAGCAGCGGTTTGATCACAATTGACGACTCAGATTAACAAAACTCAATTACGCAGTTTTAGTCAATTTTTTGGTACAATTGACGCAATTAAAATCTAAATGACTAAAACTGCATAATTGTAATACCTGAGGCTCAAAAGTGCAATTAAGCCTTTATACAATATGAAAGTTTTGAATTTCCGTGATTAATTCTTCATTCAAATGGTCCAAATAGACGTTTTAGCTTATTTAATATCATTATTACTATTATGTTATGATGATAGACTTGATCAAACTAATGTGGCATTCAATAGTCCTGTTCATGGTAAGTTTATCCAATATGGATTAATTAATAAATTATCAAGTGGCATCCAAATCCAATGTACACCTCTTTTGATCATTAGCAATATATATATAGGCTCTGTTTGACAAGTTCAATAAGCTAGCTTATAGTTTATTTGACTAGCTTATAAGCTTGTTTGACTAAAATAGAGGTGTTTGGTAAACAAGTTTATCTCATTAGCTTATAGATTTTCTTCACAAACTATTTTATTTAGCTTATTATTTATAGCTTATAACTTATTGATTTTTCTTTCATTTTTACCCTCATTTATTTAATAAAATTTTCACTTTACTATGTTTGTCATAAATATGACTTTTTACGTCATTTTACATTTATAAGCTAATTTAATAGTTAACTTTACCAAACATTTCAAATTCAACCAATTAGCTTTTCAGCTATTAGCTATAAACTATCAGCTTTTAGGTAAAAATTAACTTATCAGCTATAAGTTATCTTATCAATCATAACCTACCTTATCAGTCATTTTTACCAATGAGAATCATAATATGGATGTGCATGTGCATATATGTATGATATTTTTTAAGTTTAAATTTGCTTTATTTTTCGTTTATGTATACAATATAAAAGTTTTGATTGTGGGTCTGCTAAACGTTTTAGCTTAGTTAATATCATTATTATATATACAATCTCTTTGTTTGATTTAGATTATTTTCAATACAAACATAAAAATAATATTTTCTGAGACAATTATTTTGAAAGTTATGTGAAAGAAATTTTCTCCCAACGTGATTTTTAAATATGATTTTATCTTTATAAAATCTAAAATAAACAGATCCAATATGTTTGAAAAAGATGAATTATTTTCATTTTAGCTGTTTTCCACCTAAAGTTTCTTCATTTATGTAATGTGTTTGGCATTTGAGTGAAATTAAAACTTTTTTTTTTGGAAAAAAAAAAAAAAAAAGCTGTTGGAGATGCATCTATTATAAAAGACTGTTGGATTATTTCGTATGATTATTTTCTATCTCAAAACTACCTTCCTAGCTTTCCAATCTTACCTTTACAGACTACATAGCCCTCTTTCCGTTGGGGAACCCACCCAACCAAACGTTTCTTGGCAGATAGCCGTAGCAATTTCCGGGGCACTGGCAGGAGATTTATCTTCTTCTCCATGGCAAAAGCCCAATATAGTTTTCAATATTCCTTTTATTTTTATAGTGAGAAAATATATTTTTCTATAAAAGATAATTTTAAATTTATATATATTTATTAAAGCCTGTAATAATCTCAACTGAGGATTTTTTTTCGTAATGTAATGTTAAAAAACATCAAATATTATATAAATAAGTAACTTCATATTATTTTTTATAATTTATTATATAAAAATGATTTTTTCACTATCCAAATAAAATAGATTATTTTAACATCGCTTTTTAACAAACATACCCAAATAAAAACAAATTCCAATTAGAATTGATCATCACAACAATTGATTATACAAATAACCTATTATTAATTTAATCTATTTTTTCAGCTTTCTTAAATGCACACAATCACTGGCGGATCTTCCTGACCCCCAAAAAATTTTAAAATATTTTTTTTACCTATATATAAAAATCCTAAAAAGCTCAATTCCTATAAAAATAAATAAATTAAAAAACACTTTAAGGTAATTTTAAATCATTTTTTTGGTGTTATCTAGTCATTTACTTTAATATTAGGGCTCGTTTGGTGGTCAGGATAGGATAAAGACGGATATGATATGAGAGCTGGATAAAGATAGGATAGGATACGAGCATGATAAACTCTTATCCTGTCCGATGTTTGATGTGCATCAGATAATGATAGGATATGATATAAAATATCCACAATAATAAAATTACCTTTATATCAAAATTACATTTTTTTTCAAAAATAAAATTTAATATTATGTGATTTTTTATACATTTAAATTAAAAAATATTTGATAATATATATTTTTTGCTTTTTAATTATACATTAGTCCATTTTTTTAATTATAAAAAATTAGCTTATTTTCACTTTTTATAAAAATTGCTAATTAAATCACATATTTTAATTAGTAATAAGGTTGGCTAATTAGGTTTTGAACCATAATTAAATAATAACAATATTAAGGATAAAAGATAAAAGAGAAAGTATTTTCTTATCCTATCCTGTTGGTTCTAACCCAGTTCTATCCTGAGAATAGAATTATAACTAAATAACAAGATATGATAAGCTAACAGGATAAGTTTATCCAATCCTGTCGTTTTATCAAACTACAAATTAAAGCAGGACATGATATCTTATCCTATTATGTCTTCCTTATTCTGATCATCAAATAGGCCCTTAGTTTTTATCAATTTTGAGTTTACATTGCAACTTAAATTTTAAAAATATGATATGATATTATATATTTAAATTATACATTAAAATTTAGGGCGTTGTTATGATATCCTTGAAATTTGAAGGGTTTGGGTATCCTATATCCAATCAAAATGTATCATCTCAATTAATTGAGTCATATAAATATCACATAAAATTAAATTCTTATCATTTAATTATGTTACATAAATAAAGATATAATATTTAAGTGATACCATAAAATCTTTCTAAAATTTATTGAGACTTCGCAAATTTTT
The DNA here is from genome assembly GCA_039655645.1 of Ammopiptanthus mongolicus. Taxonomy (NCBI): domain Eukaryota; kingdom Viridiplantae; phylum Streptophyta; class Magnoliopsida; order Fabales; family Fabaceae; genus Ammopiptanthus; species Ammopiptanthus mongolicus. Next base: position 89,443,995 of record CM077345.1, read on the forward strand.
TGTGCAAGATCTGCACATAATGTTATGATGATAGACTTGATCAAACTAACGTGGCATTCAATAGTCCGACTCAGGGTAAGTTTATCCAATGTGGATTAATTAATAAATTACCAAGTGGGCAAGTGGCAGCCAATGTACACCTTTTTTGATCATTAGCAGAGAGAGAAAAAGAAATAGAAAAGGAGAAAAACACCTGTTCGGGTGATCGTCGCCCATAATTTCAAAAGAAGCAAATAAATAAATAATAATGACATATTTTTTTGATATTTTCAATAATTTTGAGATTAAAATTATTCGATTTAATTAGAATATATCAATTTAATTAAATAAATTATATTAGTGAATCAAATTAAATGATTATTACAATCTGATTGGATCATCTAGACAGAACAAAATTACTCTTAGAATATCATAGAATTCACCATAAATAAATAGTATGAAATTTTTTTAATAAATTTATCTCTAAAATGAATAAATAAATATATATTCACTTAATTTAATAAAGCACATAAAAAGTTTGGATCTCATTTAGGAGTGTCATTAAGGTACAAATTGAGGAATACAATAAAAATAAATTTTCATTGAAAAATTAAATATAACATTTATTAAAATATTAAATATATTATTTTCTAATAAAAAAATACAAATATTAACCAGTGTCCTAAAGACATTGGTTAAGAAATCAAAGATAAAATTTTTGCATTGAAAATGGTGTATTCAATATAGGAATGGTAGTAAGCATCTTACCTAGTGGGTACCCACAAAAATTACCCATGATGGGTAGGGTAATTACCTGCACAATAGGTACGGAGGCGAGGACGGGTAATTACCTGCAAAATTTAATGGGTATGAGTGCGGGTACGGGTATCTTAATACTCATCCCGCCCCATACCCGCATTTTATATATATATATGAACTTGGGCTATCTCTTTGATGATCCTGAAACTAATTCGTCAGTGTGAATGATTCTTTTCATTCGAACCTATCATATGTAAAATAGATACTATTGCTTTATTATTAGACCAGTGAACTTGTTTCTTGTGTAATTGGACCAATTTCATAGAAAATGTTGGAGTAGCTATGGCAGAAAACTATGCTAATTCATAAGTTTGTTGTGTTCTGAAATTATGTGGGTTCCAATTAATGAACTATATATATATATATATATATATATATATATATATATATATATATATATATATATATATATATATATATATATATATAAATAAAATTAAAACAATTGATTGAATTGAAATGAAAGTTAGCTTATTACTTTCCTATTATTCATGAGTTCCTAACGTCGTTCAATTGTTTATCACTTGAGTTCCTATCCTTCCTGAGTTCCTATTCTTCCTTTTTTCGATGAATAAGTTCCTATTCTTCTTAGTCCTATACATCCTAACGTAAGACTTTAATAATGTTCTTTTTTATTGTATACTATCATGATATTTGTTTGAGATCATACTAGAATACTATGCATTGTTATATACTATCATGATATTTTAGACTTTAATAATGCTTTTATTTATTTATTAACTTTTTAGTTAATTAAAGTGCGGATTATGGGTGCAGGTATGAGTATTTAGATACCTAACGGATAAAGATATAGATATTTTAGTTGCTACCCACGCGGGTATGAGTTCGGGTATGAGTATTTTTTTAAAACATGGGTATGGTAAAAGGTACTATAATACCCTACCGATTATCATCCCTAATTCAATTCATTAAACATTCAAAAGTTATATATGTTAATGAAATTATTATATCTTTAAATTTTTTAAATAATATCTTTAGGACATTTGTGAGAAAGACTCTAAAAAAATTGTTCTTGATATATTAACCATCTTCAACATTTTTCAAAAAAATTAATCAATTTTATTAAATTAATAATAAATATACTATTTTATTATATTAATAATAAATATACTATTATTTACTTACTCACTTACATATTCACTGATAATCTGATCAAAAAATATTCACTGATAAGATTTTTTAATAAACATTACCGAAACTCCGTACATTCAAAGGAGTTGCCAGATTAAAAATATCGAAGGGTCATGTCAAGTAAGGTGTGTTCTAACGATATTTTTCAAGGAAATTAAAAAAGTAATTTTATATTAGAACATTCATTAACATTGTTAAAAGAATAAACCAAAAGATAAAACAAAATAAAATGAGAAAAAGGAGGAATAAATTGCGCGTTTAAGACAACGCTCTGCCACATGTCACCTAACAGGGGAATCTGGAAGGTGGAGGGACATTTTCGAAACTCACAAGCCATTCACGAGGTTCATTTTGCAAGAGACTTGGGATATGTTTTTTAAGAATTAATAATAATTAATTGAGTCATGGCCGACGCGCGTAGGTAGGGCCCACTGCTTTTGTCATCACATTTATTAATTATTATTATTATTATCATTATTCATTATTCATCTACCTAGGAAGCACAAATATAAAAATAGATTATACTGTACTAGTAAGTATTTATGGATATAAATAATATTAGTTGTAATTTATATTTCTAAATTTAAAATATATACATAATAATTGGAATCACGATATTATGTATGAGTTCTATTTAAATTAGGAACGAATTTTAGCATGCATGACGTTAACATGTCAATCACTCTGAGCCATATTTCATAACTGTTAAATCAAGATGTCCCACTTGATCCTATCATGTATCATTCACATCAGATTTTTTTTTTTTTTTTATGCATTTCGTCTCTCTCACTCTTGCTATGCTTGATCGCCACTGTCTTCAACCTCTCCGACATCGTTTTATGCCACCGTCGTGATCTTCACCATCGTCGGCTTGTTATTGAGGCCCGCGTAGAGCAGGCTTCATGGAAAAGAGACCATTCTGACCTCCTCGCAGACCTCGCTGGCCTCTCTAACCCATCTTCATCGAAAACAGAAAACATTCGTGACCAACAAAGGAAGTCTACCACGCTAGGTCCACCGCGCTTGACGTCCGGTCATCGAGCACTGCCGAACACCGCCTTAATGCTACATTCATCACGGTCATGTCAATAATTTTGAGGCTTTGGGTAAAAAAAATTGAGGGATGTAGTCTAATGTGAATCGCAACTCATTAGAGCACTGTATAAATCTCTTTCGAGGTTTATTGTCGGTCTTGGAGATTAATAGAACCATTGGATCACCACAATAGTAAAGGTTTTAAAAATGTCTCATATCCCAGGGACCTAATTACAAACTATTGACAAGTTTAGGGATCCTATTACAAATGTTTAAAGTACAGAGACCCAATTACAAAGTATATCAAAGTTCAGGGACCCAATTACAAAATTTTTTAGTTCAGGACCTATTTAAAAATTTCCAAATAGTTCGGGGACTTGCATAATAATTAAACCTTATAACAACAATAATAATAATTAGGACAAAACTTAAGTGCAATTCCATAGATATATTAGACGTTATTTTTCAATGGGAATATGACATGTGTAATAGTTGCTACACATATTATCTTTTCATTGATAAACTTTTACACATGTTTTATTCTCATTAAAAAACAACACCTAATATACCTATGAAATTGTACCTAAGTCTTATCCTAATAATTATATCTTTCTTCAAAATACAAAAGGTAAGTAAGTTGGATATTTCAAAAACTTTTCTTCTCCTCTTCATTCTCTCTTCATACGGGGGAGATTTTCTTTTTTGTGGGTCCCACCCAAATTTTTCTTTCCTCTCTTCTTTCTCTCCACACCAAACCATACAAAATACCTTTTTTCATGCCACTTTCTTCTCCCCTACTTCACTATCTCTTACTTCTACCTATCCAAACAATATATTAGTATAAAGATTTTTTTTACATTATCGATTAATTATAAATTATTATATCATTAAAATTATTTTTGTCCTATTATAAATATCTTAAAAGTTGCATCTAAGATGATTTGTAATTAGTTTTAAAAAAAATTTAAATTGACAGTGTATCAAAATTAATCTCTTTAAAGATGTGTAATATCTTTAATAATAAAATTGCTAAAGTTTTAATGAAGTCGTTGAAAATTTTCTTAATATTATTTTATTATTGTTTAGCCTATTAAAAATTAAACATAATTAAAAAAAATATTAGATTATAAAAAATATTAAAAAAATATCCGAGTAAATCATCATTTTGATCCCTGAAAGTATGAGCCGCTGTCAATTCAGTCCCTGAAAGCAATTAAATTATGAAAAAGTCCCTTAATATTAATTTTGTCAATCAAATTAGTCCCTCAATGTTAATTTTATTAGTCAATTTAGTCCCTATCAAGAACTAACTTTACTAAAGAAATTAACATTCAGGAAATTTTTTATAATTTAATTACTTTGAAAAATTGAATAAACAACATCTTATATTTTTAGGGATCAAAATGATAATTTATTCAAAATATGGGATATTTATAAGCTAAGCAAATGATCAAGGTGCGTGGAAACGAGTGACTAATATGCGCGTGGGAAGTGGTGAACAGTCAAGGGCGGCTGGTATCAGTGTTGAAAACGAAGGCCCAAGGCCCAAGGGTTGAGGACCTGTATGCATGGCCCACTCAGAAAACGACGCGAAATGGAAGAATACAAACAAACACAACACCATGGATGAGAGAGAGAGAGACGTTGTGAATTGTGATGGTGGACCTCTTGTTAGCTGGTAGGTACTGTTAGTGAGAGAGTATTTATGAGGTTGAGTGTGTTTGTTTCTTCAGCAAAGCCAAACCAAACAGCAAGATAGATAGATAGAGAGAGAAGAGAGAGACAAGGATGATTCTAGAGTGTGAGACAGAGTGAAAGCCTTTCAGTGAGATATAAGTGGATGAGTTAAATTAAGAGAGTTTCAACAGAGGAGACATGCCTAACATCAACCCAACAGTTTTAGTACTTGTTGCTTCTTCATGCCTTGCCAGATCCCAAAGGTACTCTCTCTTTCTCTCTCTCTCTTCCTTGTTTAATTATTCTGCCTTATCCTTCCTGTATCCACTAGCCACCTTTTCCATTGCTACACAACATTTCTTTTTTTTTTTTTTTTTTTTTTGGTTCTTTCCTTTTTATCTCTATGTGAGTCTTTTTTTTTTTTTTTTTCTTTTTGTACTTTCTTTTTATCACATGTTTTGTGATTTTTCTTTTTATGTATGTGGGATCCAACTGGTGATGTTTAAGTTTGATGCTTCCCTATTGCATGTGGAGTTTGAGGTCAGCTGGATATTGTTAAGGTCACTACTCACTACTGACTTAAGATTTGGAAAGGGGTTCTGTGATAAAGCTCTTGTTCTGTCTTCTGGTACTCTTGTTCTGCTTATTCTCTCCTTCTCCCTTATTAGTAAGGGGCATTGCCCAAGAGGAAAAGGTGTGCATTTTTGGGTTTTTTATTTTTTTTAAACAAACTCAGGTAGTCAGGTTTGATTTAGTTCTTGATTTTAGCATGTCTGATTTTCTTGCATGTGTATTAGTTTTTTTTAAAAATTATTATTTACATGTATGCTCTGAATTGTCATATAATTCATCTATGTTGGATTTTCCTCACAAACATGGAACTTGGAGGGTTGTATGTCTCATATATTGTTTTGACGAGATGCTACCATAAAGGAAAAAATAGTTTTTTTTAAGAAGAAATTTGAGGGATTGATGATGCTTTTTTGTATTGTTTTACTGATTTGCTTATTTATATCCTGTCAGCAAGGTTTGTGATTTAAATATATTAACTATTAAGTGAAGGGAAATCACAAATATTTATAATTGGGGCTTGATGTTTTGAACAGCTTATATCTGTTCTAATATTTTTTCTTTTATCATTTCCTCAAGATTCAGACAGAAAATTTTGAATTCAATTTCTGAGGTAGAGATTTAAGGTTATTGATACTTGTATCCAATTCGTTATCTGGCACCATGAATATGCCGCCACAAAAGAGGAATGTCCCTCGAGTAGTTTTTCAGTGCTTGTCTAATTTTAGGATGATCATTTTGTGGGATGTTACTGAAGTTTTAAGGCTGCAATATAATTTACATTTTACTCAAGGAATGATAAACCATACTTTATTTTATATATTTTTTCAATATCACCCGTCAAAATTTGCTGTTTCCTTAAAAATATGCTTTTTTCTTAGTACAATGTTATATGCATTATAAAATACATATAATAATTTGTCTTATGGTGTTTTCCATCCAAATCATTTTATTAAATAGTGATGTGTTGCCTTAAAATTTTTCCATCTAAGACCACCACAAAAGATGGCCATTTGACACATCACTATGTAACAAAATATCAGTGTGACACGTCATAGTTTAATAAATTAATTTGGATGATGTCACTGTAAGGACAATTGTATGTAATTAGTAAATTGAGGGACTAAAATGGAAAAAAAAAAAATTGAAGGGCTAACGTGAACACAGAATTGAGGGACAACATTCCCCATTGTGCTGCTAGGAGCATGCTATACTTGAGATTGATGCATTCTGTGATGATTTATCTTTAATTTCTAAGTTCTTCATTAGGTCAAAATAGTGCAGACTGCGGAGGACTTTAAGAATAAGGTTACCTTCTTCTAGTTCTCTGGTGGGGAATAAGATGAATAACACATTTTATTTTCTAAAATAAAATTATCTAAGATAAGATATTATGTGTGCTAGGAGCAGCTTATTAACTTCCTGATCATTCAAATTCGAGTGTGTATGCCCTTTTGATTTTAAATCAAGTAAATATAAATTGGAATCTTTAGTTTAAGGGATTGTTTTGGTGACTAGCTTTGGTGTTGTAGAATTTCTGACGTTTCTCTCATTTATGTCTGTTCCACATAAATGTTGTTCTACATGGCATGGGTGTGGCTTCTATGGCTTAACTTATGTTTTGTGAGATACTTCTAGTTGTAATAGAAGCTAAGCTAATTGTCAGTTTTGTTATAATTTCCAGGTTCTAGGGCTTAGTTTCTGTTTGGGTTTTACATTTATTATGTTGCTTGCTGACCCAGCATCAGTACTTCTCATTTTAGTGCTGGGAAAAATCTGTCTGAGGGATACTTTTTTTGGTGTTTTTAGTTAGAAAGGAGTGCTGTTTGTTTATTTGTGCTATATATATGCTATTTTTTGGTCTATTTTTTATGCTGTGTATTTTCCTCCCTAACAAATTGGAAGAGAGGTTGGAAAGGTTCATTGCTTGAACAAGCTTGTTTTGATTGATGTTGTGTTATGTAGAATTTCTATTCCTCCTCTTTCTTTTCACCTCTTATATACCCTTCCTAATGCAGTATCTTCTTTTACCCTTCCCATCCCCCCCTCCCCAAAAAAAATAAAAAATAAAAAAAATAATTAAAAAAAGATCATGAATTTTTACATTTTTTTATATATGTATGTGTTTTTAGCCTCACTTCCCCTCCGGGCCTGTCTAACATGAAACCATTTTCTCAGGTCAAATTCTAAATTTTAAGTAATGGCTGTGTTGAAGGTTACATGAAGCCATTTATCTTGTTTAATCATCCGGGCACCGTGTTTAATTGTGGACAAGTTGATTCCAACCACTCAATGGTATGTGAAGCTGCTGTTTGTGAATTTGTTTCTTGCACTTTAGTGACTTAACTAGTTTTTCTCTCCAATTTCAGGCTCATGCTCCTTATCCTTATGGCGATCCATTTTTTGGTGGTTCACTAGTTACTTACGGACCACAGGCTATTGTAAGTTATGTTCAGTACAGCTTTTTCTGTATGCTCTTAATATTTAGATGCACTTTGTGCCGAATTTTGGTGACATGATTTTTTGTTACATTTGTTTTTTAGGGAAAATTTTGTTTCATTTTGATTTCCTAGTATAATGTTTTAAAATGATGTCACTGTTTTAAAAATATTTTAGAATCAACCCCAAATATTGCCCCAGATGCTGGGATTAGCTTCGACCAGAGTCGCATTACCACTTGATCTTGCAGAAGATGGACCCATTTATGTCAATGCGAAACAATACCATGGTATACTGAGAAGGCGACAATCGCGAGCAAAGCTTGAGGCTCAAAACAAACTCATCAAAAGTCGTAAGGTATTTTCCCTAAGATGGGGATGCTTGGAACTCTATGCTTCTCTGATAGCACATGAAAATGCTGCAACTTTTTTTTTTTTTTTTTAATTCTTGGAGCAGAAAAATATTCTTATACTCTATCCTTTCATAATGTGGCATGCAGGGGCAGATCTAGGATGTAATCCTTTTATCATTTTTTATTTGGGGGTGGGGGAATACAATATTTAAAGGGTTAAATTTATATTTTGTGAAAATAACTAACTATAAATTGAGGGTAAATTTTGCAATTTTTAAATCTCTGTTCCCCTTCCAAAACATACACACACCCACACGAGGGTTAATGTGGTTCCACTCCTAGTGGCTAAAGTAGAATTAAAAGCCTGTGCTACAGATTTTGTTGCTATTTACAAAAATATTGTTACAATGGTGGAATCACTATGAATATGAAAGGATTGATTTAGAACTTAGAAATGAAGCTGTGATACAGTAGAATCATATATTGCATTTATTAGAGATGTAGTTGGTGACAAGTTTGTTAGTAGTTAGTTTCTCTAGTCACTTGCTGTAAATACGCTTCACTCATTTCAATACAATATTTTAGTTTCTGCATTTTCTCTCTTCCATTGGCCTCCATCAAGTTTTGTAACAGCATTATTTTTACATGTTAATATTCCATTATATTGAATGTTGAAACATATATCAAAGCAAAGGTGTTGCCAGATTTTCTGAATCTGGTTTGGGCCAAAAGAAATGGTAAATTTCTGAATCTTAGTTTCCTCCTCTTCTAATTGCTTGCAGCCATATCTTCACGAGTCTCGGCACCGCCATGCTTTGAAAAGGGTAAGAGGATCCGGGGGACGCTTTCTCAGTACCAAACAGCTTCAGCAGTCTGATGCAGAACATGTCACTGGTGCACATTCTGGCTCAGACCACCATGTCAACATATATCAAAAGAAAGATGCATCAGAAGTGGAATGTCACCCCACAAGAACGGGAGAAAATGCTTCTTCCATCACTACCTGCTCCGACCGGACATGTTTATCGAATAACAGTGTCAATTTTAGGCAGCCAGAGCGCATGTTCCTGGGAAACTCTACAAACATGGGGGAGCATTACAGTGCAAGTGGACTCCCCTTTGGTGGAACACAGAAACGTGCACCAGTTGTCCGGTGAGAGATGTATGATCGGTTAGGCAAATCATCCTTGGCTTAGTCAATTTACTTTCTGTGTTTTCATGTGTTCTTACAAAAAAAAGTTGTTGTTTATGAGAGTCTATGCATTAGCATGAGACCTTTTCCAGTGCGGCTTGCTGTGTATTTGGATGTTGCTGGACTAGTTTGTTGAACTGGATCAGAATAGTTCCTTTATGAAATTTTGAGTCTGTGATATATAATTTCTGTTGAATGTCCCTGTTTAAAATATGTGACTGCCAGCAGTGGATTAAATCAAGTTGTAGATGTGCAATAGGTTTTTGTCATGTTTGAGACAATTATTTGTTTAATTCCTTTTTTTATGAATTGTATCACATCGTTACTTTTTATTTTATATTACTTTAAGAAACTTTTCATTCTAATGATGCAACTCTAAAAAGTTAAGAGTACTTCTATTAGCAAAGGTTGCTTATACTTGCTTATATAAGCATCAATTCTTATAGTTAGATGTCATTTCACTGGTTCTTCAACAGTGTTATATTGTAAGAAATTCTTATTTCTTGAGTAGCTCTAATGGGAGATGCTCCAACACTATTCAAATGGTACCTACCCTCCTTTTTTTTTTTTTTTTTTTTTGTAAGACTGTTGGATTTTCTTGTAATGTTATTAACATTCTTAATTTATATTTACACGTTTTACCAATTAATCATAATTTTAGTTTTTTAATTTACAAAATTATTCATTGGTTGATGAGAAGTGTAAATAATAACCCCAAGTTAGATTTTCGGCATGTGTTTCTTGGTTAGGCACTGCCTAGTATATGCCGGACGTTGTGGAGCCCCCGTGTTGAGAATGCAACAATTTCTAAATGTTTTTCAGTATGTTTGGCTTAGATTTTTACTAACGCCAACTTCATATTTTCACTTCCCAATGCACTCAAACTCACTTTTTTAGAAAGCTCCAATTAATTGGAGCTTTCTTTGAACGTGGGTGTAAACGCACATTTGCGTTTGAAGCAATCTAAGCCGAACGGAGGCTTTATCGATGAAATGTTTTAAGAATTGGTGTGGTAGGTGTATTTACTAAGAATTTCTTGGCAGGTATTCACTTAGGACCCTTTGTTTGCATTATACTTTATTTTTGATTGGTCAAAATATATTCTTGATCGGTTATTTTTTAAATGATTCATTTTGATCCTTTATCTATCAAACGTTGCACAGATTGGTTTTTTTTTGTCATGTCTTACAAACAAGGTTGGTATTAGTTGACATGAACTCTTTTATTTCCAATTTTTGAATTAGGGTTTTTCATCTCTTAATAACCATCATGGATTCGTCTTCGTTTTCATACAAGTATAGGATGAATGTATCCCTAAATCCAACACCAAACATAGATTCTCAATTTTGCAGGACATTGAAGGTGAAAAATTAAAAGAGATTGAAGGAGAATGCGTTTGGTCTGCAACTCCAGCTGTGTCTGGTCTGCAACTTCAGAATTAAAGATCCGAGCTGAATTAAAAACATGGAATTAAAAATATGGAATTAAAGACGCAAGTTGTGTGTGGTATGTAACTCTATATAACTTCAAGTCTACTATTAATGGTGTCAGTCAAGCTGTAGAAACAAATCCTAAAATATGAGCGAGGTCAAAATGATATCATAGGCTTCCCCATTAGATGTTAACAAGCATGGAGGAGAGAGGTTAACATCAGTAACGGAAGTGATGGAAAGGATAATTTTGTATAACATTTCAGAAATAAAGGATCAAAATAAATCTTTTTAAAGATAAAGGATTAAAATGAATTTTGATTAGAAAATAAATGATCAAAAATATATTTTAATCTTTTCTATTTTCTTAAGTCGGCTCTGCAATAATTTTGTAAAGGTTGGCATAGGACTTTGGACCAGATGAAAAAATACACGATAGTTTGTGTCATGATCACATTGGTTTTTATGGTGCATCAAATATGAGTGGGGTATATGAAATATCCCATTTTTTATCAACAGGTAATCAATTAATACTTAATTAAATTTTTATCAATCCAAAAATCCTGGACACATTATCAAATGGAAAGCATCAGACATCCCGTTTTTGGGGGGTGCAGAGCAGACGACACCCATGAACACAAAAGAAACATGAAAATTCAGCAAAGAGATGCCAAATTTAAAACTTTTAAAGGGTATTTATAACCTAAAGTAAGCCTGTAATCAAATGAGAGGAATAATTTACGAGATTTTGTTAATCATATACTTCAATTTAATATCTATAGTACTATGAACGTGACTGGGAAACTTGGCGAGGTTCATCTTGTGATTAAATTATTATATGGTATCAAGTTACTTGATTTTGTATTTTTTTGGGTAGAAATCAACAAACAAAGAAAAAGCTAAGGCCTAAAGAACTTGATTTTGTATATGTAAAAGCATCTCCAATGATGTAGTTGCTTAACCAATTTAATTTCCCTTTTATGGATCCCATCATATAATATCACAATTTTTTATTGGTTAAAATATAGAGTTTAATTGTTATGTACTGTCAGTGTAAAGTTTTTTACTCTGACAACCAATCAGAAATTATGGTGTGTGTGACTTTTAAGGTAATTAGGATAAGAGTCAAATATTTTAGCCTATGTGGTAATTTCTGATTGGTTGTCTGTGTAAAAAATCTTTACACTGACAGTGTATACCAATTAAATCCTAAAATATATGTGTAGTCCTTTATCTTATTTTGAAGATTCGTTTTGGTACTTTATATTTAAAAAGATTTATTTTAGTTCTTTATTTTTCAAACGTTACACAAAATTGTCATTTCCGTCATCCCCTTACAAACGACATTAGTATCAGTTGATATGGTCGTTAACTCTCCTCCCTTTGACCCATGACATGGTAAAACCTTCTAATGTGGCTTGACACGTGAATTTTACCATTAGGGTTTCATTCTTCCCCAAATTAAAAGTATCCCTTCACCTCTAATTTTTAAACTAGCGTTCTTCATATCTCAGCAACCACCATGGATTTGTCTTTGTTTTTGCACAAAAATATGGCGAACGTATCCCTAAACCTAACATCAAACATGAATTCTCAACTTTGCAGGAGATTAAAGGTAAGAACTTAAAAGAATTTGAAGGTTAATGTGTCCCTAAACCCAACCACCATGGATTGCTCTAATTTATAGCATGCTTGTTAACTTCAAAATGGAATAAAAGATTCGAGATGCCTCTCCTATAACAAAAACATGTATAAAATACTATGTAAGCTTGACAAATGCGACGAGTTGCGTCTGGAATTAAGGACCGAACATGCGTTAATTCTAAAATTGCGTCTGGTTTGCAACTCCAGCCGCGTCTGGTCTGCAACTCCAAAATTAAAGACCTGAGCTGAATTAAAAACATGGAATTAAAGACCCAAGTTGCGTCTGGTCTGCAACTCCATAAATCTCCTAGCGTGAGTAAAGCTGCAGAAACAACCCTAAAACATGGGGGAGGTCAAAACGACGTCGTAGGTAATGTCACATTAAACGTTAACAACCATGTAGGAGAGAAGTTGACGACATCAGTAACAAAAGTGACGGAAAAGAAGAATTTGTGTAACGTTTGAGAGATAAAGAATCAAAATGAATCTTTTTAATGATAAAGGACCAAAATGAATTTTGAAAAAAAGATAAAAGACTAAAAGTATATTTTAGCCTTTTTTATTTTATATTACTAATACAATTTTTCACTTTAATGGTGCAAAAATTCACCAAATTGGTCTCATAAGCTACCCCATTTCTCTATAGCTTATTTTTCTCTTTTTCGATGATTTTTTATTTGGCTCTTATATAACGTTTTCCCTCTTAAAAACCCATGCTTCTCCTTCGTTTTCTTTCCATCTAGCACAGAAACAAAACTTGATGTGGGCCATGCCAAGATTCTTCCTCCATGTCCTTTTCATGTTTGAATAAGATGACAAAATGTTTCTCTTTCTTCTCCCTTTCTATCATCTCTTTTTCTTTCCATCGTTTTTCCCTTAAACCAAATCGAGCGTTAGAGAATGTCTAATTTAGATTATTTACGTATGGATAAGTTGTTTTAAATAAAAAAGTTGTTTTATACTTAAGTTTGTGTGTTTGACAACTTGGATGAAAATGAAAAAAAAAAGGTGTTTCTACCTGAAAAACATTGTTATTTCTATATGTCCTATTCCCAACATTATGATTTTAGTTGTGATAGATTATGTAATCCACTCCTATGTTTCTTTTTCCACACTTAACCTACTCTTATTTTTAAATTATCGCGTGTGGCTACTTGTCGTCGTGATTCACAATCTAAATGAAGATTTGCAGTTTGTGTCATACAAAGATGTCATGTGCTTTGTTTTCATTTTCTCTCTCTTTCAATATTTGAAGTTGTTCCATGCATGAACTTAAAGATAGATTTCACTCCAATTTTTTACACTTTAAAATACATAAATTTTTAAAAATAAATAAAAAAGAGAAACACTCTTCAACTTTAAATTTTATTTTTAAATGCAAAAGAGAATTGATAATTAATCTGAAAAAATAAATTTAGAAATGTTATGAAACTAACTAAAACAATAATAAGATATATGGATGATAGAAGCATGGAGGAAGGAAGGAGATAGAGACTTTTCATTATCATTCTCAAGTACAAACATTACAATGCTCCATTGATCCTATTTATAGGACATAAGTAGTGTAACTTACAAGAAATAAATAAAGTGCAACAAGCACTTGATATTAAGGCCATAATGGAAGTCTATAGTGGAAGCTTAAACCATGGGAGTTTAGAAGCTACAAAGACATTGTCATCCACTACTTGGACATCCACTAATCTTCATTATTTCATAATAAGAAAAGTTTATATATTAAATAAAACATCAAATATTATTAATCTAAACTACTAATTCCATATTTTTTTTATAATTTATTATATTAAATTGACAATGCAAACTTGATTGTTTTACATTTGCATTTTAACAAACACATTCAAATATAAAATTGATTATATTATAATCGATTATAATAGTAATTATACATATAAAATAAATATAACATTCATATGATAAGAAAATTTGACTTACAAAGCATAATGTTATTTAAAAATTTTATTTAAATTATTAAAATTATAAGGTATTACAGTGTGGCTGCTTGTCGTTGTGACTCCGAAGCTAAATGAAGATTTGCAGTTTGTTTCATACAAAGTTTTTTTTTTTTGAAACAATATGTCATACAAAGATGACATGTGCTTTGTTTTCATTTTCTCTCTCCTTCAATATTTGAAGTTCTTGGATGCGTGAACGTGAAGATCGATTTCACTCCTATTTTTTACTAGTACACTTTAAAATACATAAATTTTTTAAATTAAATAAATCAAAAAGAGATACACTTTTCAACTTTAAATTTTATTTTTAAATGCAAAAAAGAATTGATAATTAATCTGAAAAAATAAATTTAGAAAAGTTTATACATTAAATAAAATATCAAATATTATTAATCCAAACAAATAATTCTATATATTTTTTTGCAATTTATTATATTAAAGTGATTATTTTTTAACAATCCAAACAAAATTGATTATCCTAAAATCGTTTTTCAACAAATATATCTAAGCATAAAATCGAGTCTATTATAATCAATTATAATAATAATTATACATATAATCAATTATTGAAATAACTTATTTTTTTTACAACTAATTCAAACACATACTCCCTCCAGACCTATATGTAAGCAAAAAAAAATTACTTCACATATATTAAAAATGTTAGTTATATTAGTTTAATTGTTTTGATTTGTGTAACAAATAAGTTATAATTATTAAATTATTCTTTCTTGAGAGTGTACTTTTGTAAGTTGTTTCTTGTGAATGTATAATACTCTTGAAAAAATAAAGAACAATTAATCAAAATGTATTTTTGAAATACTGACATTAAATAAAATTGATTTGGTTGACTTTTATTTATATTTGAGTTCAAAAAATTTGGATATCTTTTTGTTTATATATAAATTCGGAAGAAGTACTTAAGCAAAAAAAATTATAAAAAGAGATAAATAATTATGGTGAAGTCAAGTGTGAGAGTGGGGTAGGCAATAATAAGATATCCACACTCCATGATACCAAAACAATGAAAAAAAGATAGGTTTAATTACTACATATTGACAGTTTAAAAAAATTTAAAATAATTAAAATAAGAATTAAAAATATATATAAATATGATAATTTTTAATTAAATGTCCGTATAAATTTTTTTTACACCACACAGAAATTAACCTCAAAAAAGATATCCCCATTCCGCATCCAAACTCACTATATTTTGTTTTTTCCATCTTCCCTCTCTTTTTTTCTCTGCTGCAAAGCAAATCCTACATCTACCCCTATAAATACCCTACCTTTCATAATTTATTATTCTCTCTCGTTTTGAACCCCCTTCTCAAATTACCTTCGTTTCGTTCTGTTCTTCTGCACTCTTTCTTTACATTTCCATTGTTGAACGAGAAAAGCAAAAACAAAAGTGGAGTGTGAGTGAAGGTGGTGATGGACGGTGGAGCTCAGTACAACCTTCGCACGGTAGAGGAGGTTTTCCGTGACTTCAAGGGCCGTAGGGCCGGCATGATCAAAGCCCTCACCACTGGTTTCTCTCTCTCTCTCTGTGTCACTCTCACTCTCACTCGTTCTTCTTCTTATCACTGAGACTTTTTTTTTTTTTTTTTCAAATTTAGGGTTTTCTCCAAATTTACCTCTTTTTTTCTTCTTCCTTTCTACATTATAAAATCTCTGTTTTTTTATTATTTCATTTTTGCAGATGTAGAGGAATTTTTCCAGCAGTGCGATCCCGGTTAGGGTTTATGACTTTCTTCTCTTTTCGTCTTTTACGCTTCGTTTCCTTGAATTTGTAATTATTATTATTATTATTATTATTATTATTATTATTATTATAGTAGTAGTAGTAGTAGTAGTAGTAGTAATATTATGCCTTTCAGTGTCCGTGAATTTTGTTACTTGTGGCAGTTTTTTATGTGATGGTTGCCTAGTTACTGCGTTGTTTGTTTCTGCTTGTGTATGTGATAAAAATTGGCCCTTTTTTTTAAAATTTTAATGATGTTGGAGTAAGATCCACTGTCTTTGGTATGAAGTAATTGTATGAACTTGTTAAGCATGTGATGTAGCAACTTACGTGATTGCAGAAATGCCAAATTGAGTTGTCGAAGACGCCCTCCCCGGAGGAGTCAAGTCAAGGGGAGTGGCTTCTATGGACTCACCGAATCTCTACTTAGGGAAGCAAATGTCTAGTGGTTAAAAGGTTTTTCTATAATCCTGCTTTTGGGTGTGGCGTATCGTTGCTTCACTAGGGTGAACTTGCTTTGTCTCCTCTTTAATGTTTATGGATGGCGTTCTTATGAGCCTTGACCCTCAAACCTAACTGAATAAATATTTTGCTTCTTCTCACCTACGGTCTAAGCTACATTCTTTATTCTGATTTTTTTAAAACTGTTTGGATGAACTTATTTGGACTTATCCACTGCAATAGTCAATAGACCTTATAAAGATGTTGTGTTTATTTTCATTGCAAAAGCTAAAAACAGCGTAGATGGCAGCTGTTTGTGTAACATTTTGTTGGGACTAAATTAACATTAATAAATTACCAAAATCCCATTCTTGTATAAACACTTCTCTAGTTGTCTATTGAAATGATTTTTAGCTTCTTTTATACCTCACTTATGCAGTACTTATTTTAGTTCTCTGTCCAAACAGGGCCTAAGGCATGATTCTGGGGGTCCACATTGTTTAATCAGTGATAAGTATCGAAGAGAACATCCACATACACAACAATTTGTTGCATGTATGTCTCTGCATGTCATATTATTAGATGGAGTAATGTTATATCTTCCTAAAACATCCTCCTAATACATAATAAATAAATTATTAAATGAAAACGAGGAGCATAAAAACATCCAATACTTTCTTCATGTAGTAATTAGAAAGATTATTAGGATGATTGGTTAGAAGGATATAAATTATTCTTTCTGATGATTAGAATTGAAGGCCATAATGTTCTCAAAGTTACGATCTAACACAGAATTGTACGAGTCTACGTGTTGGAGCCACTGGAATGATCCGATTGGGCTGGGTTCCTAATTCCTGTCCCAACTAAAAGGTCATTGATGTTGAATGCATAACATTTAAAGCTTGCCTTTTATATTTTTTTAAAGAAAAACTGAACTTTCCATTATGATTTTATTGTAATGAATTTTAATGAATCAATATGCTGAAATAGAATCTGAATGCGATCTCAAATGCTGTGCATATTTACTTTCTCTGCTTGGTATTACTTTTCTTCTGAAATCTGAAGTTAAATATTAGTTACTTAATCCACCTGTGGTGAAATTCACTATAAATATATGACAAAAGTAGCTCTGATATAGAGCTCACACCTATTGTATATTTTGAATGAGAATTTATTTTAATGTTACTTGCCATTTTTAGGTGTTTTCCCTATTTGTTTTATGATAGGTGCCAGTAGTATTTATAATAGAAAAGAAAAAGATATGCTGTGTTAGAACTGGTAAAATTAAGAGAAGGAATGGCTGAATTTTACTGTTGTATTGATATATGCTCAGGGGAGAAGTTCCCAACTGAGAAGAGAGGAAAAAAAAAAGAGAGCCAGAGAGAGAGAAGGATAACAGAATTACAAAGGGGCCCTATCAAGAATTGGAGAGCTTGAGTCTCTCCCTTCCACCCAGTACTAACCGAATACCTCACTCATTCCCCTCCTACTCATCTTTATTCCCTCTCACTCCCAAAAGGTAAACTACCCTGTATCATATATTATTTACTTAGCCTAGACCCTCAAGGCCTCTATTTAGAATACTGGTCTGCACGTATTATGTCACTGCACCAGGCCCAGTTACATTGGTTTGTTTCTTAAATCTCTTCCTAAAGTATTTCTTCTCTATCAAAGGCCAAACACTCTCCTCCTTACAACCAGCAACAAAAACTGGAAAAAACAAGGATGAAATGCCAAAAGAAGCTGATAAACCAGAAAAAATAGATAACTAGGAGATGAGCTCCTCCCTCAAGCAAAACAATGCTTGCCCAGTCCCTTCCAGAAGCTTTCCTACTCCTACCTCACACTCCTCACCCCTATACATAACCAACTCACATCTTTTTCCTCATGATTACCCCATCTCTCCCTCCAATACCCAAAAGACACCTATACTATTCTGTTACGTTTGCTCCCCTTTCTCAACCACATTCTCCCTTTGCTCACCCTGCAGCCTCTGTTCCTTCAGGCCCTTATTATTGGGCCTCAGTTTGTGTCTCCTTCTATGCACCTGAGTAATGGGCCTATCATTTTACTTTTATGTGTCTATTTTTTAAATTGATTTTGAACTTTAAAGGTAGAATTTTACATTCCTGATCTCTTGTTTTATGTGCCTACCTCCCCTGTTTGTTCCTAGGTAGGATCTATAAGTTTGACAACTTTGTTATTTTATCTTGTCACATCAGTATTCTTTTATGTAGCATACATTGGCTTCTGTACAAATCCCATCTTCAATGAAATCCTGTGGTTTATATGCAGTTGGTTTCCTCTTCTGATTTAGATATTTGACAGACTTCGAATATATTTGGATGAAGCTTTTGGTTTACTTACTATTTATGACTTTATGATAGTGAAAAATTAGTAGTTCTGGATATTGTAGGTTTCTATTTTGCTATCAATAAGACCAATTCCGTAGAATCTGTTATATTATTGCTTTAATAGCTGAAGGTAAATATATTCTGTGTGTTTTTTTTCGTGATTATTTAGAAGCTTCATTATCTCAGTGATTCTCCAGTTGAAATTTGATGATGAGTTTCTTTTCATTTCATTATATGGTTGTATTGGGTGATTATTTTGTGCATGTTGGTCCAAAATTTGAAATTGCAATCCTGTGTTTTATCAAACAAGTTTGTTATATATTTGTCTTTCTCTTTCCTGTGGTCAAATTCTTGTATCATGTTATAAATGATAAGCAGAGCAATAAACATCAATAGAAATGACCTACATTGTTAAAGATGTTGACGCTTTATTTATTTACCTGTTGTACATCAGAAAAGGAGAATCTTTGTCTGTATGGATTCCCCACCGAACAATGGGAAGTTAATTTACCTGCCGAAGAAGTTCCTCCCGAACTTCCCGAGCCTGCATTGGGCATAAACTTTGCTAGGGATGGGATGCAAGAAAAGGACTGGCTTTCTTTAGTTGCTGTTCACAGTGATGCATGGCTACTTTCAGTGGCTTTCTACTTTGGGGCAAGATTTGGTTTTGATAAAGCCGATCGGTATAATTCTTTGCTCCAATCCTTTGTTATGTTTTTGTCTAAGGAATCGTTTTCTGAGTTGGATGAGAAAATGTTTTGGATGCATGCCCTTTTTTTTTTACTTTTGCACTTATATTTCTTATGCTGCAATGTTTATTTGATTTAATTTGTCTGTGTAGTGTTTATCATAGAGCTTTGGTTAATGGGAAAGCATTACAATGGTGATTATAATGTAATAAATTATGTAGGATTTCTTGCTCTTCATAAGAAATGCAGTGTTTGGATAGGAAGATTTATAGGTTATTCCATAGCAGTTTGTATCTCTGCAGTATTTAACATCATCTGATTATTTGCTGGACATAAGTAATGAAGCCTGGATAGGATATGTTTATTTTATGAGGAAATGATTTTCAATTCGATAGGAACAATTACTATCTGAAATACAGAGATGGAAAAAACAGAAAGGAAAGGAAAACTGTTTTACCGATTGAAATTGAAAGGGAATTACAGTATGATAGGAACCAAGAATTACAGGAAATAGTAAAGGAAATTAGACTGAATTATTACTGTCACAAGCCTGTATCAGCTGATAACAGTGCTTGGATAAGGAAAATGGTGAGAAAAGGTTACAAGCAAAGAGAGAAAAAGATAGCCTAGACAAATTGGAGCGTGTTCCTATCCGGCGGCTCCGGCAGCTTCGGTAGTCGCAGTTTGGTCTGCATGTATGGAGCCCGAAATTTGGCCATTGTTGATGACTGTTAGAGTATGTAAGTGAGTGCAGTGTGTACACTCGAGTGGTTTGGCTTATAGTTGACCAGTTTACATGCTGAGTCTGCAACTGTTAGTTAGGTTCTAGTTAGTATTGCTTGTACTGTAAGCTAACTCAGAAGATATAAATAGGCTCATTGTAACGAACTCTTCATCATAACAGAATACACTTTTCAGTTTCTCCACACACTCTCTCTCCCCTCTCCTCTCTTTCTAATATGGTATTAAGAGCTTAAGGATCCTCATCCATGGCTTCCAAAGGCTACAATGGTGGAACTCCACAACCATCACCGCATCCAACACCAATTTCGACGGTGCCTCCGTCCTCAAATTCCTTCCCTAATCTTTCCGCAGTCATTACTATTAAGTTAACTGATCGCAACTTTCTACATTAGAAGCAAATTGAAGAAGCCGTGCTTCGTGCAAATCGCCTAGAGCGATTCGTTGTGTGTTCGAGAATTCCACCAAGATTCCTCTCGATTCAGATTGACTCAATGATATTCTCAATCTTGCGTTTCTTGCTTGGGAAGCTTAGGATCAACATCTTGTCATATGTATGTTGAACTCGATCTCAGACACCATTCACACAAGAGTTGTTGGTTGTTCGCATGTGTGCGAGCTTTGGGACGAGCTTCATAATTATTTCAACTCTCAAACCAAAGCACGCAGCGCACAGCTTCGATTCGAACTCCGGCGTATGGTCAAGGGATATCGCACCATTTCTGAATATCTTCGCCGCATCAAAGCTCTTGTTGATGCACTAATTTCAATCGGTAATCCAGTTTCCCTCCAAGAACACCTTGAAGCTATCTTGGAAGGTATGCCGAAGGACTATCACATTCTTTTTATCACGATTGAGAGTCGTGCGGATACATGCTTCATTGATGAGGTCAAGTCTCTCCTTTTGTCTGGAGAAAACTTAGCATCGATGCTTTTTCGGTGAATCTTGCACAATCCACCTCTCAACCTAACCCTAACAATTAGGTAACCTACTCCTCTTAACCTTCGCCACAAGGCAACTTTCAACAAGGTTTTTGTTGGAAAGCCGACTTAATTGTGGGCCCCCTAGCCGCCTTAATTGCGGCAACTTTGGGCTGCCTTCGTTGCAGCCTCTAACACCTTCATTATGTTGGATGTGATGGGTGTGTTTAGTCCCACATCGCCTAGAGATATGGCCTAAGTAATGCTTATTAGTCTTGGGCAGTCCTCACCTTACAAGCCGGTTTTGTGGGGTTGAGTTAGGCCCAAGCCCAAATTCTAAGATGGTATCAGAGTCTATCCTAGATCCATTGTTGGTTCGCCCGCATCATCCACGCTCCAGGTGCATAGCTCTGGGAGTGAAGGGATGTGTTGGAAAGCTGCCTTAATTGCGGTCCCCCTAACCGCCTTAATTGCGGCAACTTTAGGCTGCTTTCATTGTAGTCTCCAACACCTTCATTGTGTTGGATGTGAGGGGTGTATTTAGTCTCACATCGCCTAGAGATATGGCCTAAGTAGTGCTTATAAGGCTTGGGCAGGTCTCACCTTACAAACCGGTTTTGTGAGGTCGAGTTAGGTCCAAGCTCAAATTCTCAGAGTTTTCAAGTTTCTAATGCCAATTTTGGCACTGCTTTTCGAGGAGGTCGTGGTGGGTTGGTATGGCCCTCGGCCTTATTGCCAGATCTGCAACCGCTCTGGTCATGAGGCACTTAATTGTTGGTATCCCTATGACTAGACTTATGCAAGGCTATCCTCAACAAGGCTTTCATCAACAGAGTTCGGGCTATCAGGTGCAACATCAAGTCATCAAGGTTATCCTCAACAGGCTCCGAGTTATCCCTATCAAGGTTACCCTAATCAAGCTCAAGGCTATGGTTATCCACAACCTCAATCTCAGCCTAATTCTACACCTCCAGCACAATAGCTAGCTCCCTTGCCTGCTCCACCGCCTCTACTCCAACTTCCATGGCAATGGTAGCATCCAATTCGGGCACTCACCCAAACAGCCTGTGGTATCCTGACAGTGGTGCTACTCACCATGTCACTTCTAATTAGGCCAACATCACTCATGGGTATTGGCTTTGGCTTAAACATTCTTTCTGTTGATTCAACATTTGTTAATTTGCCTTTGGTTAGCACTGTTACTCTTGAACTTCATAACCTTCTCTTTGTTCCAGCTATCACAAAGAATCTAATCAGTGTTAGTAAATTCTCACGGGAAAACAATGTTTTTTGAATTTCTTCCTAATTGTTTCTATGTCAAATCTCAGGTTGATAGAAGAGTTGTCTCAGAAGGTTCAGTCAATGCTGATGATCTATACGTCTTCTCCAACTTTTCAGTCAATTCAAGCTATGATGTCTTGTCCAACGCTTCACCCAGCTGTCTTAGTGTTTTCATGTTTAATAAAACTGTCAATAGAAACGCTGTCCCTAGTCCTATTCCAACTGTAACTACTGATAATTTTGTACCTAGGAGCTTTGTTTTACCCTACCAATGTAATGAAGTACCTAACAATTACTACACTTGGCACTGTAGATTAGGCCATGCTAGTGAAGCTGCTGTTAAATTGATTCTACAACAATGTTTAATAAAAATGCTTTGGATTTTTGTGTGCCATGTTTTGGTAAATCTCACAGGCTGCCCTCCCCCGTATCTACCACTGCTTACACTAAACCCTTTGAATTACTTTTCCTTGATCTACTGGGGCCTGCACCAATTAAGTCCACTAATGGTCATACATACTATTTTTTGTTGATGCCACATCTAAATCCACTTGGATCTGCATGTTAAAACAGAAATCTGCAACTCTCACAGTTTTTAAACATTTTGGGCAACTTGTTAAAGTTCAATTTCAAACTGAAGTTAAAGTTGTTAAAACTGACTTTGGGGGGGGGGGTGATTTTCGCCCGTTCACCCAATTCCTCACTAATCTAGGCATCAAACACCGGGTCATATGCCCCACACTCACCATCAAAATGGTAGTGTGGAAATAAGGCACAGGCATATAGTTGAAACTGGTCTCACTTTGCTTGCATAAGCATCCTTGCCCATGCAGTACTGGGAACATGCCTTTAGTACTGCAGTCTTCCTTATAAACAGACTCAGCACTCCAACTTTTCAAAATCAGTCTCCCTACTCCATAGAAAACATGTTGTTCGATTCTTTTGGCTCTGAGGCGACAATCATCGGACTAAGGGCTCCCCTTGCTTTGCTCTCTGTGGACCTCGGAAGCGGTAAATGGTGATCTGAGCGACCGTTGTTGGGGCTGGTATCCATCTTCCAGCTCATCATGCAGCGCTGTGAGGGCCTGGATGATGTCCTCGATGCTTGTCATTATGGAGCTCAGTGTTTCTTCAACATCAAGTCACGCGACCTCGGCAATTGGTCCTGGCCACACATCATTGCTTCCTAGGTTCTAAGAGTGGAGCCAACAGCGGTTCCACGAGCATCCATGGCATCGAGTCGCTGCGAAGGCATCACAGTTTGCATACACTTGATAGGAACAAT
Organism: Ammopiptanthus mongolicus; assembly: GCA_039655645.1. Classification (NCBI taxonomy): domain Eukaryota; kingdom Viridiplantae; phylum Streptophyta; class Magnoliopsida; order Fabales; family Fabaceae; genus Ammopiptanthus; species Ammopiptanthus mongolicus. The sequence goes on from CM077345.1 coordinate 89,467,710, forward strand.
TTGATAGGAACAATTGCTATCTGAGATTCAGAGATGGAAATAAAACACCGAAATGAAAGGAAAACAGTTTTACTGATTGAAGTTGGAAGGGGATTACAGTATATTTGAAGAGTAAAGGCAGAAACGTAAGTGCAAGATGGAGAAGACCCTCAGCCCCAAGCTCAGAGCCAAATACCTGAAATACAACTCACATGCCTCTCCCTCAACGCGATTTCCTCTATTTATCATATTTCAGATCTGATTTCTCTCTCCTAAAACTAACTTTCCCTCCTTACCTCTTGATGTTGAGTGCAGTATCCTATCACAATCAACACAAACTGTCCTGAGAATGAGATTAACATGATCCATCTAGCACATGTAGGATAATGCATTTAATTTTCGTTGTGCAAAAGGAAAAGCACATTTGAGAAAAGCATCAGCAAGGCACTATACTTATTATGTCATCCTCTTTTTTTCCTTCCTTTGATTGTACTGGACCAGAATGGCTTTTACATTTGAACTATTTCATTAACAGCTCACTGTACTGTTTGCATTCTTGTTAGTCATGTGTACTATCCGGGATTGACTACTATGGTACAGAACTAGGCTCGTTTGGTGGTCAGGATAGGATAAGGACGGATAGGATATGAGAGCTGGATAAGGATAGGATATGATATGAGCTGGATAAGCTCTTATCCTATCCGATGTTTGATGTGCATCAGATAATGATAGGATATGATATAAAATATCAACAAATTAGAAAATTACCCTTATATCAAAATTGCCTTTTTAACAAATAAATTTTAATATTATTTGAATTTTTTTATATATTTAAATTAAAAAATATAATTTTTTTTATTATATATTTTTGCCTTTTTAATTATACATTAATCCATTTTTTTAAATTATAAAAAATTAACTTGTGATATTTTTTTTTTCACTTTTTATAAAAATTATTAATTAAACCTCATATTATAATTAGTAATAAGGTTGACTAATTAAGTTTGAAATCATAATTAAATAATAACAATATTAAAGGTAAGGGATAAATGAGAAAACACTTTCTTATTCTATCCTGTTGGTTCTGACCCAGCTTCTCCCTCAGGATAGAATTATAACTAAGTAACAGGATAGGATAAGGTAACAGGATAAGCTTATCCTATCCTGTTGGTTCACCAAACTACAGATTAAGGCAGGATATGATAGTTTATCCTATCCTGTCTCCCTTATCCTGACCACCAAACGGGCCCTAAGTATTGATACTTGATATATGTCAAATAATTAGCCAGATGTAAAACTAAAATAGCTGTATTTCATTCAAAGCAAAAGATGGACTGTGGCATCAGGCATGTTTGTTTGCAGATTTATACTTGTAATTTATATCCTGGTCTATTATAAAGTGTAATTCTTCATGGCTTCATGCAGGAAGCGCCTGTTCACTATGATTAATGACCTGCCAACAATATTTGAGGTTGTGACTGGAACTTCGAAGAAACAGTCAAAGGAAAAGTCATCAGTTTCAAACCACCCCAGCAACAAATCAAAGTCCGGTTCTAAAGGGGTAAAAAAATCTTGTTACCTTCCACCCTTTCTTCTATATTTTGTGTGTTTTTATTTTTGTTTAGTGTCATTTTTGTTATTCAATGTTTGAACTCTAGTAAAGCATCAACACTAGCTTGTCACTATTGTGGATATCTTCTTATAATACGGAATATAGTTGGTATGTCATATTGCTGTTTATTTATTTATTTCCTTCCTAATATGTTTTTTTTGTTTCCTTATTGGAACAAAATAGCAAGGATCCGAATCAGGGAAGTATTCGAAGCAAGCAAAGGATGAGGATGAGGGATTGGATGAAGATGAGGAGGAACATGGGGAGACCTTGTGTGGTGCCTGTGGGGAGAATTATTCATCTGATGAGTTCTGGATTTGTTGCGACATATGTGAGAAGTGGTTCCACGGCAAGTGTGTGAAGATCACTCCTGCCCGGGCTGAGCACATCAAGCAGTATAAGTGCCCCTCATGCAGCAATAAGAGAGTGCGGCCTTGATGTCAGTCATAGGGATGTGAGTTGATTCTCACCCCTGTAACTACCATGCTGGACTGTAACTAGTTATTTAGTTAGGCTTTCTTTGTTGTGCCGTTTTGGCGCAGCATATGTACTCAGTAGTTTGGTCTTCTGAATTTATGTGGATATACTATTTAATATTTGATAATTTGCGGGTTGTGAACAAGTCACCAACCAACCTTTGCTCTGTATTCGGATGTTTTTATGTTTTTAGAGTACATGATAACATATTTGTTCGTGCCGAAGGCTGCATTTGTGCTGTAGTTGGTCGAATAATTGATGACATAATCTGATACTTCATGCTCTGGCTAACAATAGCACATCTGTTTTTTGTTTGGGTGGGTGGGTGGGTTGGAGGGTGTTTTTGGTAAGAGTGATGTGATTACACTGCTTTGATTATTTGATTTTGGAACTCGAAGTTTTCATTCACTTCTCGTTGTTGGGGTAGGGATGACTTGGTGAAAACATTGTGCTTTGACGAATCATGGCAGCTACACCGGGTGCCAATTCATCAGTGTATGAACCATGCATGGTAGTGAAATCAGATTACTTTATTCAAGTATTCGATTTATTATTGTATTCTCCTAATTTTATGGTACTAATTGGTTTAAATCGATTGTGTGAATCATGTACAATTCTTCACTCTTCAGTGCTTCACATCCTCAAACTCTTTACTTACCAATAACGTTCAATTTGGTTGTTTGTTAAACGAGTCCTTTTTTCAATTGGGTTTTTAGTTAGTAATACAAAATAGAGAACATAAGATTATTGGAAGTAAATAATGTTTGGTTTGTTGTGTTTTTTTTAGATAATATATTTTTACTTTTATTTAATTACAAAAATGTTACTTTATTTTTACTTTGTTTTTGTTTTTTAATTTTTATGAAAAATGAATAAAACAGAGCATAATTATTTTATCCTTTTTTTTACACAACTTTGAAAACAGAAAATATAATTAAAAAGTAATATTTTATATCGATGAGTTGATGGGTAGAGTTATGTTAATTAAAAAAATAGAAGAAACTAAACATCTGTCGTACCCTTAATTTTGTTTTTGTGAAAGGTTTTATCGGTTGATGCTATGCTCCCTTAATTCACTGCGAGAACGGACATTACGCTGAATGAGAGTAGAAAAGAAAAAACGGAGGAAGGAAAAGACTCTTTTGGTTCATCGAAAAAGGGAAGGAAAATAAAAAAATCCTTGAGTCTATCAAATAATTATGTTCACCAAATGTGGGGGAAAAATTGGAACAAAGCCTAGTTTTGGATGAAAAGATGTAAACTTTTTGTAAAATAAAACGTAAACTTTATTCTTATTAAATCTTATTTTAATTTGAAGATATTTATGTCATTTTATATAATTATTTTTTTATTATCTCTTACATTTTATTACACAATAAGGTAATAAGAGAGAAAATTTTTAACCAACATTTTTAACCAATATGTAGTTGGGCCGAGTGATAAGATACTTGAACACCTTAAACAAGTGGTCAGCTGTTCAAATTTTGATTCTTAAAAATGGAGAAAACTTAGTTGGAAGGGAAGAACCCACCTTGTGTATCCAATAGGTCCCCGACAAAAATTAGTAACTATTAACGGTGATATATATTTCGTATCTATATTATGATTACAAAAAAAAAAAATTTATTTTCTCTTTTATTAAACAATTATATAATTATCTTATTTTCTATTTTTTTTTATCCGATTCCCATATTTTTGTTCCACTGTCTTCTCTCCCACTTTCTTTAATAAAGCAAACAAAGGAGTACACAAATCATATTCATTCATTTAAGGCGTGATCAATGGGTTGTCTTTTTTCCATCCTTCACTCATGTTTTTTGGTGGGATCCATATCCTTCAGTATATTTTTGGCCTTTCTAAAATAGTAAACGTTCGTTTTTAATTCTTTATTTTTAAAATGTTATTTTTTGTCCCTCAATTTCTAAATTTCCTCATATTTGGTTCCTATTTTAAAAATTGAGCTAACGTTAAGAATCAAAAATGAATTATTTTAAAAATTGAGGAACCAAAAAAGAACGTTTTGAAAATGAGAGAATAAAAACAAATTTTCGTTATTTTACAAGGACCGAAAACTTATTTAATTATAGAAAAGTGCATTATAATTATATAATATAAAGTTGAGAACTATTTAATAGGTGAATAAAATTTATTTATAACATTATCCGTTATAAATTTATCTTTAAATTTTTCATCCTTAATAAAATATATTTATAATTATATTTTTTTATATTACTTTAAATATCAAATGAATAATTGACAATGATAAATTAAAAAAAAAAGACAATGAGGTCGAAAATCATTTTTATAATAGTATGGATGAATAATATCAATTCTCTTTATTCCAGTAAAAAAAAAATCACTCTAGTGTGTTAAACTTTATTGTTTGGGTTTAAGGCATATTAAATTTAAAAAATCTATCATTATAATTAGGATGTGATTTTTATATTAAAAAATTAATTATTATAATTTTTATATTGAAAAAATATACCATCATAATTCGCATTGAAAAATTATGAGTTGCATATACTTTTAATTAAAATTTACTAAAACAGGTACTAAATAAAAATATTATAAGGTTTAAATATGTTTTTGGCCCTTGCAAAATCAAAAATTTGCTTTTAGTCCCTCATTTTCAGAATCGCTCACATTTAGTCCATATTTTAAAAATTAAGCTAAGGTTAGGAATCAAAAGTAAGTTATTTTAAAAATTAAGGATAAAAATAAATATTTTAAAAATAAAAGACTAAAAATAAATTTTTACTATTTTAGGATGAGAAAAAACATATTCAACCCTCCTTCTTCGTCTTATTATTATTATTATTATTATTATCACTCCGCCAAACAAAAGTATCTCATATCTTGAGTGCTTCCTATAACGCACAGACCTAAACTGAGCCTTTCATCTGAATTATATTTTTCATAACTAAAAAAAAAAAAAAAGCTAAAATATACTTTTCATCTCTTATTTTTATTTTATATTTCAATTTGGTTTCACATTAAGATAATTTTTGTAAAAGATGAGATCATTTTGAAACAAAAAATAAAGAAAGATCATATCGGAACAAAAAAAGATTACATGTATTTAATTTTTATAAAATGAGAGATCATTTCAGAATAAAAATAAAAGAGATATCATATTAATATAACTTTATAAATAAAAAACCATTTCACAATAAAAAATAAAAGAGGAACAAATTTAAAATAAAGATACGGGAGATGAGCATAATTTAGCCGAAAAAAGAGTTGAGTAGAATTAAGTTAAGGAAGATTCTATGATATCCTTTGGGTATCATATATCATATTCTTGTTTATATGGTTCACTTATGATGAGAATTTAGCCTCATATAATATTCATATGACTCAATTAATTGAGATGGTGCATTCTGATTAAATATAAGATATCCAAACTTTTTATTTTTGAAGGGTATCATAGGAACTAGCTTATATTAAACGTCTCTCCTCACATTCTTTACTCTTTCCTAAACAAAAGTATCTATTTATCTATGGCCTGCCCGCTTCCTATCACCGAAGACCTCAACCGAACCTTCCTTTCATCTGATTTTATAGTCAGTCAACCTCTCTCTCACCATCATCAAGTCAACCCACTCAGATTCATATATCTCATATGTTACTGATTGCAATTCTCATCTCTTCTTTTTTAACAAATACCAACTCAGTTTTTGTTCTTTCAGTTGCTCTGCGTCAGGGCTTTCTCGAGGGAATGAATTTGAGAGAAAATGGACTCCTTGCAACCGTTACGGCTCCCCCAGGATCCGGGCCCATCTTCCGATCTGAGCCCATTGGATCAAGGAGATACAGATTCCAATTTTTCGAGCATCCGAAGGATCCTCTATAAATACGATGTGTTTATCAATTGCGTTGGCCGTCACGACTTCACTGATCGTCTTTACAACCATCTCATGGGAGAAGGTATTTTAGTCTTCAACGATGACAAGGAGCTCGAGGAAGGACAACCTGTTTCACCACAGCTCGTACAAGCAATACGAGTTTCTATTATTGTCTTCTCTAAAGATTATGCTTTCTCAACTTGGTGTTTGGAGGATATGGCTACTATAGCTGATTGCAAAAATGATCTAAATCAAACTGTTTTCACAGTTTTCTATGATGTGCATCCATCTGTTGTACGAAAACAGATTGGGTTATACCACACTGCCTTTCTTTTACATAGAATGAAATTCAAGGAAGACCCGGGCAAGGTTGATCGATGGAAGAGAGCTATGACGGGTTTAGCCAATTCCGTTGGTTGGGATGGAAGGAATAAGTAAGTAATATAAATCAATTTTCTGAGTAAGGATGGGTTTGTAGGACTTTTTGGAGAGCTTATCAGAATAGTTTATGAAATTAAACTTATACAAATAGTTTATGATCTTTCCATAAGTTGTTTTTAGTTTATTTTCGTAAGCTTGTCAGAGAAATTTATGAAAATAAACTGTTTTTAACTTATTTATAAAAGAGCTTATTTTATAAGCACTTAAATAAGCTGTATACCCAAACACACCCTAAGTCTATTATTTCATATCTTAATACATTAAATTAATTTTTTTATACCATTCACATGAAATTAAAGTATTTTCAAATGATTTTTGTGCTAATAGATCCAAATATAAAACTAATTTCATCCTAGTCTATTATAAAATAACATTACATATATAATTCATTATCAAAATAATCTAATGTTTTTTTAGAGTTTAATTTCATGGGTAAAGTTTTTTATACTGTCAACCAACTTGATCACAACTTTTAAGATAGTTATAGTAAGAATCAAATATTTTTAATGATGTGACAATTTATAATTATCGTCGATATAAAAAAGTCTTTATATGTACAATACATATCTATTAAATGTTTTGTTAATGGTTACATACTTTTATTGTTGAGTTTAAATTTAATACACTTTCGTAAGAAAATTTACACTATCAAATAATCATAAATTATTGTATGTATGACTCTTAATGTAGTTCTTAACCGTATATTGTCGCGACCGTCCTGTCCGGACGCCGCGAAAAAAAGAGGGGAGTTAAAAAAACAACAGAGGAGTCGCCACCAAAATTTTTATTTGGGAGAACTTTGGAAAACCCAATTATTTAAGGAAAACTGGTCCTGAAAAAAAAAACAAGACAGAGATTTGAGTTCGGGAGTCGGTTACGAGTAGGGAAGGTGTTAGCACCTTACGTCGCCCTTTCTAAGAACGGTACCCCAAGTTAATGGTGCAAAATTTTTAATAACCTTTGAAAATATTATTTTACCCCATTTTTTAAAATAAAAAAAAAACACAAAAGGAAGAAAATAAAATTTTGGCTTGACAGAACGATTATTCTGCTCCTACATATTCCCCGGTGCGATGGAAAACTCAAAGCCACGTAGTTCTTAATAGAAAAAGTTTGATTGGTTGGGTTATTTTATTATTTATTTTTTTAGAAAAGATTTGATTTCGAAAAAGGATTTTATTTTGAAACTGGTTCGCTTTTGCACAAGGTTAAAGATAGCGGTGCTATACGATAAACCTTTAAAATTCTTATGACACTTGAGGATGGGAGACCATACATCAACGTCATAAATTGTCGCGCGAATTTTCAAATATTTTACTTAAAGAAGAATTCACTCTTGCACGGGGTTAAAGATAGCAAAACTATACGATAAACCCTTACAATTCATGCGACACTTGAGGATGAAAAAAATTCATACATCAACGTCGTAGATTGTTGCGTGAATTTCTTTGAAAGCCATTATTATATATTTTTTATAAAGATTTTTCCCCTCTTTTTTTTTATTTAAAACCAGAGTCTGACACACACAAAAGTATGAGCTTGGCCCAAAAGAAAAAAAGAAATCAGAAAAAAAATCAACCTAAACTAATCCTTCTTATCAAGCCCAACCCAATATTAAACACTCTCATCCTTAGCTTGTCCCCACTTCCCTACTTAACAAAAAAAAAAAAAAAATTAAATGAATAAAACAGAGATATACAATAAGAGTTAAAACTACAATGAATAATAAAAAAACCAAAAGAAATGGATTAAAGCTTCTGCCTTTTCTCCTTCGAGCTACCCACGAAGAGGAGCAGAGGAGAGGACCTTGCGGCACAGAGGCACGGCAGCGGCGACTCGAAGCGGCGAGCACGGCTGAGGGGCTGCTTGCGGTGGGTATGGCCAGCGCGCGGTGAGCAGGAGCGCTGGAGGGACGAACGGAACCGCGGTGAGTGGGGGGTCGCTGGACGCTGGTCTGGAACAGCGGCGGCAGATGGGGAGTCCTCGCGGCGGAGTGGCGGAGTGGCTGATCGCGGTGGGTCGCGCGGCGCCTCTGCAGGGTGGATCTGGGACGAATGTGCTGCGGGTCTGCTGCGAGCTCGTGCGGCGGTGGTCAGAGGAGGAGCTGCGACGGCTTGCTGGATGGAGGTCGACGGCGGCTGGAGCAGTGCTGGACGGCGGTGCCGGGTGCTTCTGGTTCGGGACTGGCTATTTTGGGTGGTTATGGCAGGTTCGTGGTGGAGGTTGGTCTGGGATAGTGGCGAAGGTGGGGAGCCCCGCGGTTGCCTGCGGTGGTTCCGATGGTGCTCCGGTAGGTTCACGGCTGTGAAAAAAAATCTGTGATGTATTTTGATGTTTCAATCGCCTGTTCTTTTTCTTCTCTCTGAACCCCCCTCTTCTGCTCGAAAAAATCCTCTCCTTTTCTCTCTGTGAATTGCTGAATTTATAGATAAAATGATAGGAGAATAATTCCAAAATTTTCTGTTAGCTTGCTGAGGGAAGAAGATGTACAATGCAGTGCCTTAGGAGGGGGCAAATCGGCCTTGTTCCTTGTCCTTGGGGAGGCAGAGGTGCCAGAGAGCTGTATGCCCTTGGTGCTGCTGGTATTGCTTAACAAAAAGGGGAAATAAAGCAAAAGAAAACAAAAGAAAGGGGAGAAAGAAAGAGGAGCAGACCTCCAAAATGTGGAAGCAAAAAACCTACGCACCCCCACATTTTTGAATTGAATTTTTTTATTATTATTATTATTTTTTTTTTATCATTTTCGTTTTCTTTTTTTTTTTTTTGAACAAGAAAAGGGCTTTTAAGTGGGTTAAACAAAAATGGGATCATGGGCCAAAGCCTACTCAATTTTTCCTTTCTTTTTCTGATTACCTAGTCAAAAGATTAATTAACCCGGACAAAATTGGGTGTTTACAGCTGCCCCTCTTTACTAGGTTCTTATTAGATAATAGGTGTAACCGTAGCTTACCTTTTATCGTTATAAGAAACGAGCAAAGACTTGAACTTCGATTTTGTCCGGGAAAATAAGATTCCCAAAGGTCAGATCGCCTACCGAGACTCAAACTAAAAACTTGTGGGATGGACCGCTCGTTAGAAGCTTGAACAGAAACAAAAAGAGCCTACGGGGTGGATTTCCCGTTAGGAGCTCTTGAACAGAAACCGAAAGAGCCTACGGGGTGGATTGCCCGTTAGAAGCTTGAACAGAAACCGAAAGAGCCTACGGGGTGGATTGCCCGTTAGAAGCTCGAACAAAAGATAAGGAGCTTATGGGATGGTTTGCCCATTAGAAGCTTGAACAAAAACCAAAAGAGCCTACGGGGTGGATTGCCCGTTAGAAGCTCGAACAAAAGATAATGAGCTTATGGGGTGGATTGCCCATGAGAAGCTCGAATGGAAACAAAAAAAGCCTACGGGGTGGATTGCCCGTTAGAAGCTCGAACAAAAGATAAGGAGCATATGGGGTGGATAGCCCATTAGAAGCTTGAACAAAAACCAAAAGAGCCTACGGGGTGGATTGCCCGTTAGAAGCTCGAACAAAAGATAAAGAGCTTATGGGGTGGAGTGCCCATTAGAAGCTTGAACAGAAACCAAAGAGCCTACGGGTTGTATTGCCCGTTAGAAGCTCGACAAGAAAGGCACCAAAACTTGCGGAGTCGAGTATCCGCTGAAGCTAACAAATGCAATGCAATGATTGGCCTAAGAAATGATGTTATGATGCATGATGTAAAAGCTGCTTTTGCGATTGATGAAAAAAATGGTATGATATGCAAGAGATGCTTTTGATGAAACCATGCTGATTTTTTTTTTAATTTTTAATTATTTTATTTTATTTTATTATTTTTGGTATTTTGTTTCTTCAAATCATTGCTTGATCCTCGACCCTTAAGATTCGATCACAGCGGCTTGACGATGAACTAGAACAAAGCCCATTACTCTTGGCATGTTTGTTAAAGGCATGCTTCATCCGTGATGATTGTCCTGATGGGTGGAGAAACTGTTGTTTCCACAGCATCCCTAGTAGGGAGACCACCATGCTCTTCCTGAACTTCAAAACCTTCAAAGAAATCTAAATACTTTTATGATTACGTGTTTCTAGTTCAGTATACGCTTATCATAATGAATGCACACAGTTGATAATGAAAGGTGAGAGGTATACAACAGGAATGGAAGGAAATGTCATTTATTGAAAATGGAAAGGTGTACAAGGTAAATATCAAAAATCACAAAGAAACTCAAGTTTAACAAGCAAGATTGTAGTGTGGAATCACATCTCTTTAATGACACTTTCTACAATGACTAGAGCTAATATCCCGCATTTAACCTCGAATACCCATTAATCAACCTCAAAGAACACGATTTGCCCCAGTCGAGACTGAACATTGCCCCAGCTTACTAGCTTGATGACACTTCCTTCGTTTGCATTTTGTGTATTTTAACCCTAACTTTTGCCTAGACTGCCTTCTCAGGTTTTCAGCCTAGCGGGTCGCTCTAACTTTTGCCTAGACCGCCTTTTCAGGTTTTCGGCTTAGCGAGCCATCTTTTTTCTCTTTCTCTTTCTTCTTTTCTTTTGCTATTTTGGAAGTGCGCTCAAGCGTAGTACCTTTTGACCGCATCTGAGTTTATAGGGAGTGGCAGATCCTCACCATCTATCCTTGTCAGGATTAAAGCTCCTCCGGAGAAGGCCTTTTTCACAACGTAAGGTCCCTCATAGTTTGGAGTCCACTTCCCTCGGTGATCCTTTTGGATGGGTAGAATCTTTTTAAGCACTAAGTCCCCTTCCCGAAACTGTCTTGGGCGCACCTTTTTCTCATAAGCTTTCATCAACCTCTTTTGGTAAAGCTGGCCGTGACACAACGCGGTTAATCTCTTTCCTTCAATGAGGTTCAATTGGTCGAGTCGAGCTCGTACCCATTCAGCTTCCTCTAACTCGGCTTCCATCAGCACCCTTAGTGAAGGGATCTCTACCTCGATTGGGAGTACCGCTTCCATCCCATAAACCAAGGAATATGGAGTTGCCCCAGTTGAAGTACGAATAGAAGTGCGGTAGCCGTGCAAGGCAAAAGGCAACATCTCATGCCAATCCTTATACGTCACCACCATCTTTTGAACAATCTTCTTGATATTCATATTAGCTGCCTCGACTGCCCCATTCATCTTCGGACGATATAGGGAGGAATTATGATGCTTTATTTTGAAACTTTCACATACCTCCGTCATCATCTTGTTGTTGAAGTTGGTCGCGTTATCAGTGATGATTTCACTCGGCAACCTATAACGACAAATCAACTCTCTTTTGACAAATCTAATCACAACATTCCTAGTCACACTAGCATAAGATGCAGCTTCAACCCATTTTGTGAAGTAATCAATCGTGACTAGAATGAAGCGATGCCCGTTCGAGGCTTTTGGTTCTATCGGTCCAATGACATCCATTCCCCACATCGAAAATGGCCAAGGTGATGTTATGACGTTTAAGGATGTTGGCGGCGCATGAACCTGAGCGGCGTATGTCTGACACTTGTGGCACTTCCTTGCATAAGAGAAACAATCTCCCTCCATTGTTAATCAATAATAACCAGGCCTCAAGATTTTTCTTGCCATGGCATGTCCACTCGCGTGAGTCCCAAAAGATCCTTCGTGCACATCCTTGATTAACCATTTCGCTTCTTCTGCATCGACACATCTTAAAAGCACCATATCATGATTTCTCTTGTAGAGGACATCCCCGTCTAAATAGAAACTCATTGCAAGTCTTCTTAGAGTCCTTTTGTCATTTTCTGAAGCACCTGAGGGGTATTCTATTTTTCGGATAAAACTTTTGATATCGTGGTACCAAGGTTTCCCATCGGGCTCTTCTTCTACCACTTGGCAATACGCAGGATGATCACGACTTTCCATCTTGATGAGTGGCAAGTCTCTCTCGTCGCTTACTTTGAACATTGAGGACAAGGTAGACAGCGCATCGGCCAATTGGTTATCCTCCCGGGAAATATGGTGAAATGTAACTTCATCAAACTTCTCAATCAAACCCTTGATGTAATCATGATACGGAATTAACTTGGCATCCCGAGTCTCCCAATCCCCTCTTAGTTGGTGAATGACCAAAGCAGAGTCCCCATATACCTCAAGCACCTTTGCTTTTGATTCGATTGCTGCATGGATCCCTAGCGCGCAAGCCTCGTACTCGGCGATGTTGTTCGTACAACCGAAACAAAGTCTTGCGGTGATTGGGAAAAAATTACCTTCCGGTGAGATCAAGATGGCTCCGATCCCATGCCCCAGTGCATTAGAAGCTCCATCAAACAACAGGGTCCACTTTTCTTCTTCTGACGACTGCCCCTGCTCAAGCAAAGTCATTATGTCTTCATCTGGGAAGTCGCATTGCATCGACCCATAATCCTCTACGGGCTGGTTGGCTAAATAATCTGCGAGAGCGCTTCCTTTTACTGCTTTCTGTGTGACGTAGACGATGTTATACTCGGATAGCAGGACTTGCCAGCGGGCAATCCTTCCAGTCAGAGCAGGCTTATTAAAGATGTACTTGATCGGGTCCATTTTGGACACCAACCAGGTAGTATAACTCAGCATATAATGCCTTAAACGACGAGCTGCCCATGCCAAAGCACAACATGTGCGTTCCAGCAAGGAATAGTTGGCCTCACAACTCGTGAACTTCTTACTCAGATAATAGATGGCATGCTCCTTTCTTCCTGATTCATCATGCTGCCCCAGCACACAACCCATAAATTCATCTAGCACTGTTAAATACATGATGAGCGGTCTTCCAGGGACTGGAGGTACCAATACCGGAGGTTCTTGCAAGTACCGCTTGATCTTTTCAAACGCCTTTTGGCAGTCCTCATTCCATTTTACCACCTGATTTTTACGCAGCAACTTAAAGATCGGCTCACATGTCGCGGTTAACTGAGAGATGAACCTGGCAATGTAGTTCAATCTCCCTAAAAACCCACGAACTTCTTTCTCAGTGCGAGGTGCTGGCATATCGATGATCGCTCGCACCTTATCAGGGTCAACCTCTATTCCTTTCTGGCTAACAATGAATCCCAAAAGCTTGCCCGATTTCACTCCAAAAGTGCATTTAGCCGGATTCAATCGAAGCTGGAACTTTCTCAACCGTTCAAAAAGCTTTTTCAAATCGTCAACATGGTCATCTTCAGACTTGGACTTTGCGATCATATCATCCACATAAACTTCTATCTCATTATGCATCATGTCATGGAATAGAGTCACCATGGCGCGCTGGTATGTCGCCCCTGCATTTTTCAAACCAAAAGACATAACTTTGTAGCAAAAGGTACCCCACAAAATGACAAACGTGGTCTTTTCCATATCTTCCGGAGCCATTTTGATCTGATTGTATCCCGAAAATCCATCCATGAAAGAGAAGAAAGCATGATGAGCGGTATTATCCACCAGAACGTCGATATGAGGGAGAGGGAAGTCGTCTTTCGGGCTAGCTCTGTTCAGATCCCGGTAATCGACACACATCCGAACTTTTCCATCCTTCTTTGGAACAGGGACAACGTTTGCAACCCATTGAGGGTACTTCGCAACTGCTAGGAAGCCGGCATCTAATTGCTTTTTGACCTCTTCCTTGATCTTCAACGACATCTCTGCTTTCATCCTTCGTAACTTTTGCTTCACCGGAGGACATTCGGGCTTTAGAGGTAACTTGTGTTCTACTATGCTAGGGTCTAACCTCGGCATGTCTTGGTACGACCATGCAAAAATATCTTTAAAATCAAGTAGCAACCTGACCAGTCTGTGTCGCTTACTTTCTTTCAGGGAAATACCAATCTTGACCTCTTTTTTATCGTCTTCTGTTCCCAAGTTGATCACCTCAGTCGGCTCTTCATGGGGTCGAATTTCTTTGGTTTCCTGTTCTACTAATCTCATTAGCTCAGGGGAATTTCTTCACTGTCATCAATATCCTCGTCAGCATGATTAATGGGATAATCGAAATTGTATGCGGGAACACTAACACTGTCATTTTCAAGAGAGTCACTTTTAGATCTGCATTTTGATGATTATCAGGGAAAAGTGAATAAATAAAGGGGAAAAGGCGAAAACTGTATTATTGATAATTATTAGGGAAAAAACAAAGGGCGGAAGAATAAAAGGGACCGAACACATGCATTTATTGATAAGTTAATACTGAAATAGAAACAAGTAAGCCCGGTACAAAAGACATCCTAAAGCCTTGGGCAGAGCTAAAGGATAAGCATTACAGAATTACTTTGACAAAGATTCTATGGTCCTCGGGAATTCAATGGTCTCCCAATTGCTGAGCTCTGTGTTAGGAGAGCATGGATAAACAAGATTAACACTGTGATTGGTGGAATCATCATCTCCGAGGGCTGCTACTTGGTCAAGGAACATGAACCCTGCACTGCGGAAGCTTTGTCGTATGTCACAGATAGGAACCCTTTCAGCCTCGTACTCACGATTTTCCAAACGAGCAAGCCTCTTCTCTTTCCTCTGTTCTAGAACTCTCCTCTTATCCGCCTTGGTGGGTTTGTATCCTAACCCAAACCTATCCTTGTTTTCAGTAAGCATTATGATGTCGGGAACCCCTTGGTTGCTTTTTCCCAATCCGTTCCCAGGTCGATATCCTCCTTTAAGCATAACCCTCACCATCATGACAGATGCTTTTGACGGCTGCGGTTTTGAAAGCAAAGCCCCCTCTCTTACGTAAGTAGTATTGGTAATCTCCAGTGATTGGAAAGCGGTCTCAAGGGCTTCTTCTGCTGCCTGAATGTAAGGGGTCGCTGTTGGTTTGCTCACCAGCATGTCTTCTTCTCCAGAAATAATTACCAATTTATTATCAATGATGAACTTCACCTTTTGGTGCAGCGTGGAGGGTACAGCTCCAGAAGAATGGATCCAAGGTCTCCCAAGGAGGCAGCTGTAGGTCGGTGTGATATCCATTACTTGAAAAAGGACCTCAAAGGTACAAGGACCAACCTGAATAGGTAATTAGATCTCACCAATGACCTCTCTTCGCGTGCCGTCAAATGCTCTTACTATCATTGAGCTCGGCTTCATGTGGGTCCCATCGAAAGGCAGCTTAGACAAGGTCGACCTTGGCATCACATTCAAAGAAGATCCATTGTCAATGAGCACTCTAGCCATAATATGATCCCGACACTTCACGGAGATATGCAACGCCTTGTTATGCCCCATTCCCTCAACAGGTATTTCATCATCGGTGAAGGTTACATAATTATCGGCGATGATGTTGCCCACAATGTTATCAAACTTATCAACAGTGATGTCATGAGAAACATGAGCTTGATTCAAAACCTTCATCAACACCTTTCTATGTGGTTCAGAGTTCATGAGCAGAGACAAAAGAGATATTTTTGCCGGAGTTCGATTCAACTGGTCCACCACCCTATATTCACTTTGTTTGATGAACTTCAGAAATTCGGAGACTTCTTCATCGGATACTTCTTTTTGTATCCATTCCCTCTTGCGCCCTCCTCAACAAGAGTTTCTTTTCCTTTTCCCTTGCAACTTCCTCCTTCCTTTTCTGTATCTTCTTTTCGCAACGCCTCCGGGGTATAAACACGACCGCTCCGAGTCATCCCGCCGACTCCCGAGACATTGGTGACTATAGTGGCATCTTCAGAATATTGTGGTTGAACCTGCACGTCATATTTCCATGGTACTGCTTTGGTGTCCTTGTAAGGAAAAGGACGTGGAACTTGGATGACGAGTGGCCTCGGCCCACTTGAAGTCGGTGATGGTACCTCTTTGGTATAGTATATCACCAGCGGTTTTGGAACGATTGTTTCAACAACTGGCCGAGGATCGACCCGGGTGGTCAAAGGAGTTACATTGACCCGCATCGGGGAGACTGTAGACTCAGAAACCACATTTATGCCTCCCTCATCCAACTGGCAACCAATCAAGATCATCTTCATATCTAATAACCGTTGTACAACCTGTTTGAACTCTGCACAATCTTCAATTGCATGATATTTCTCCCCGTGAAAGTCACATCTTACGCCTTTGTCAAGGTTACTTTCCTCCTCAATCGGGGCTTGCATCATCCCATGCCTACACATCTCCCTGAAAATAACTCTCATGGGGGTCTTGACCTTTGAGACTTGACTGATGGGAGTATACTCCATGAAGTTCTCTATGGCGTTGACGCCAGGACCCCCATGATTTGGTAGAGGATCTTGCCCCACATTAGGCTGCTCGAAGCTCAACCACTTGGCGTTAATCAGCTCCTGCACCTTAAGCTTCAAAGCTCTACAATTTTCGGTGGAATGACCTGATGCCCCTGAGTGATAGTCACATTTAGTATTTGGGTCAAACAACTTTGGATACGGGAGTTCCATTGGTTTTGTTGGGATAGGAGCTAGCATAGAGCTTTTCACGAGTAGGCGTAGCAGCTCGGTGTAGGTCATGGGTATCGGATCGAAATGTACAGGTTTTCTTTCCAGGTCATGAGGTGGCCTTCTCTGGTTTGTGTTTGGGTTGTGATGCGGTGGTTGAACTGTCTGGGATGGTATGGCGGGAAGTGTTTGGTGATGGGTAGGGTATGATGGCCGGTAAGGTGTCATTGGATGCTGAGGTTGGGGGGTGGAAATTGTGAGGTGGCGGCAATATATGGATGGTAAGTTTGGTGGTACGGAGTTTGTGGGTAATACTGGGTTTGGAAATATTGCTGAGGGTGGACAGGCATCAAGTTTGGTCTCCACTGGCCAGACTTATTCTGGTCAAAAGTCACAGCATGTGCTTCTCCTTTCTTTTTCTTTACAAACGGGGGCTTCTTCGGGCCAGGTGCCCCAACTGAAGTCTCGACAATCTTGCCATTCCTCATTCCACCTTCAATCCTCTCACCGATAACGACCATATCTGAGAAATTTGACGATACACTACCAATCATCCTATTATAAAAGGGCGACTGAAGTGTGTCAATAAACATCGCAACAATCTCTTTTTCTGCCAACGGGGGCTCTACCTGGGCTGCCACTTCCCTCCAACGCTGCGCATATTCCTTGAAAGTTTCTGTGTCTCTTTTAGACATATTTTGCAGCTGCATCCGATCAGGCGCCATGTCAACATTGTACTTGTATTGCTTCAAGAAGGCATCGGCCAAATCCCTGAAAGATCGAATATGTGCCCTCTCCAGGTGCGTGTACCAACTCGAAGCTGCCCCAGACAAACTGTCCTGAAAGAAGTGAATCAGCAACTTATCATCGTGCGCGTATGATGCCATCTTTCGGACATAGATGGTTAAGTGGTTCTTGGGACAAGTGATTCCCCTGTATTTGTCGAAATCCGGGACCTTGAACTTTGGTGGGATTACGACATTGGGCACAAGACAAAGCTCTGAGGCATCTCTGAGGCCATAACTACTTGCTCCTTCAATAACCCGTAATCTTTCGTCTAGTGTCTCCAACTTTTCCCTAGATCGGGGGTTCTCGCCTGACCGATCCACATGGGCTTCACCGTACATGTTCTGGGGAAGGTACTGTGGCATGTAGGCGGATGTGAAATTTGGTGCCGCTTGAGCCCCATTGGGTCCAAAGTGCAGGGTGTATGGTGGGAGCGTTGGATTAGGAGAAGGTATCACTGCCGGGGCACTACCTTTCGGAGGGTTAATGGTTTGTGGCGGAGGGACCCCCTGTGTTGGGAATGTGAGGACAAAATTTTGAGGGACTTGGGCAGTGTCTTGGTGGTTAGGGTTATTGTCCTGTGGACCAGCAGCAGTTGGCGGCACGTAACCTGGAGGAAGACCGTATGGAGGATGGTTCATTATAGTAGACTCATGATGATTGGCAGCTGAGGAATGAGTCTGGTTGTTTGGATAAATAGCGAAGGGCACCATGACTCCTTGTTGGTTGAATCCTTGCATTTGCACAGGAACCTGAGTGAAACCAGGGGGAAGAAGAGGCGTAACCAGGCGTTTTCATGAATCAAGTATAAGAGATGGAGAGCGAGAGAAAGTAAAGGCGAGAAAATGCATCTCATTTCATTGAAACCTCCAAGGGTAGTACATAGATTGAAATAACATCAAAACATAAATTCTCAACAACGCTTTTATCCTAAAGTCAACAACTTTGATCTTTTCCTTTTTAGGCCTCGGGTGAACCCATCACACATCTGCATGAAATCTTCTAACTCCGGAGGGAGACGTAGCATAGGGTTCACGCGAATCCGCTTGTTAGCCTTCTCAAAGCGTTGAACAAAGGTCGGGATGCAATGACTTAGCTCATTAGTCATACTTATGTACCTCTTCCTCCAGATGTCGACATCCAATCCTCGCTCTTCGGCTTCTCCCCTCCACCATTTCATGGCATTCACCGCTCGCGTCACCTGGTCATGATAATGTTTGGCTGACGTCCACCTTAGGTCACAACTTTGTTTGATTTCGAACAGCAAGGCATTCAGGTCCTCGACCTTCTGTGCCAATCCAGCCTCCACCTTATTGTGTGTATAGATCTGGTTTTTTAAATCGCCATTGGCCTCCCTTTGTTGATTGACTTCCGCCTCTAATGCCCTTCCTTTCTCATCTCGCCGATTAACTTCGTCTTTTAACTGGCGTGTCTCCTCCTTTAGTTGAAACTTCTCCTTTGTCAAAGTCAACATTTTCCCTTCAAGTTTCTGGATTCTGGCCATGAGGCTCGCTGGAACCTTATCCGTTGTTCTTTTGACACCTGGGGTTGTGGTGATGTCGGCGCACATGTTTTTTAAGTGCTCATTTTCTCTTGCCAACTTCTCGTACCACCTTTGATTGGTGACTGCCTTCAGCTCAGCATCTTGTTTTTCTTGCTCCACCGCTTTCATTTGTGCCTCCATGATCTTTAATTTTTCTGCCATCTGAGTCACCAAAAGGGAATGATCTTCGCCTTTCGGATCCTCTTTCGGAATGCTGATGGGAACCCTCCTTGCTTTTCTCCATGTTTCATACTCTGAGACAATGATTAAGATCGGCCTGCCTAATTCGGCTCTCCCTGCCATCTTCACATTTTTCCATGCATCCCTGACCCTTTTTGCTGACAACTTGGTATCTTCACCGTCCTCATATCGGAAACAACATCCACTGAGTTGTTCTTCTCGCGGTACAGTTTGTGTCCAACAAAGCTGTCGCAGGGCTATGGTTGGTGTGTAGGATATGCATCCTCTCGGGCCCATTAAAGGCACATTTGGGAACTCGCCACAACTGTAAATGATATCTTGCCCTTGTTGACCTTCGTACCATGGGCATACCCACTTGAAAGAGCTACCATCCACTTTGTCAAACTCGTTTTTCCACTCTTGTTCACTTTGCTGTTTTACTGGGATATTGTGGAAGCCTCTCAGTGGATCTGAATGTCGGCTGACATGGCCTTTCGCATACATATGAGTGATGACCCATACATACAACAGTTGTGCACAACATCGAAGCTTCCCCTTTTGATGGCGCTGGCAAAAATCTAAAGTCAAAAACGTCTCAGCTAATATCGCGGGCACTGGATTCCTTTTCCTTTCTACTGTGAAGAATACGTCCAGTGCAGCTTGGTCGATCATATCCAGTGCTGATGGAAACAAAACCAACCCATAGATGATAAGTGCCAATACCCTTTCAAAAGTCCCCCAATCTCGTTGATCTTTCAACCTTTTCAAGAGATTTTCAAGGAATGTTCGAGTCAATCCCCACGAGTTTGAGTGTCCGGTCAAGTGGACATCTTTTTCAGGAAGCCCCAGTAACCCTGCTATGTTGGTGACGGTCAGGTATTGCCCCATATGGAAGTAAATGACAGGCTCGGTCTGCATCGGTAACCTTAACAGACAAGCATATTCTTCGATGGTAGGGGTAATGTCCATGTGAGGCAACTCAAAACATCTGAGCCGCGGGTTCCAATACTGACTCAGAGTGCTCAAAACGGCAGTTTTGTAACACCCTGTTTTTTTTACACTATGCTTATATGTGTTAATATTTGCTTGTATATGTTGTATATATGTTGTTTATGATTGTTCTTGATGTCCAAGTTCATAGTTGGGGTAGTTTAGCCTTAAGGAATGGTTAATGCATTCATGTCCACGAAACATGTTTTACGGTTTTGTTCATATCTTGAGTTCTAGACATCCGATTGAGGTGATCTTGGATGCGTTGGAAAGTTTAGAGAATTATCTACAAGTCTTATTTCAGGTGTTAAGGCCAAATTCGGCTTCTAAAGTTTCGCGTCGCGAGGATACATTCGCCTCACGAAACTGACAGCCAGATTTTTACAGCTCTCGGGTTCGCTCGCGAAAGGCCACTCGCCTCGCGAATCTGCGCGCACTAGAATCTTGTTTTTGGGCTTCTAATCAGCCCATAATGACCTTAACTCATATTTATACCCTAAGACTCGACCTAAACCTACCTTCTAAGTCGAAAAACTCCCAGAAACTGCCTCTTCCTCTCCAAACAAGGATTTCTAAACCCTTTCCAAGGATCCCTGAAGGAGATTGCACCATTGCTCATCGTTCTTCATCTCTTTCGCTTGAAGAGCATCACTGCCATCACAAGCCCTCTTCCCAGTTGCTGCTCTTGAACCTTTTGGGGCTGTGATCGTGAAGTCAAGCGTCGTAAGATTGAGCATTCGTGTAGACGCAACCTTTTCCGGACCTTTTCCTTCCTTTGTTCGTGGTGATCGTCATACCAGGTATGGGGGGAAGAAATAGATCATGAGTATGTGGGTTTTGGGATAGGTTAAGATGAAGGGGTTAACCCATGACCCCTATATGTTTGTTTATATGCATTATAAATGCCTATGTATATGCTATGAGTGTAATTGGGTGTATCTTATGTATATGCCATGTATATGCCTATGTGAATATTGTATAAATATACATGTTTATGGTTCTATGATTATGATTATGGGTGTTTGTCTTGATGATATGATTCAAATAGTATGATGTGTAATGAATAGTATGAATATAGATACGATATGCATTGATGAGATTGTATGATGTGCAATGATAATGATGACTTGATGATGATGTGCGTTACAATAAAGAAAATAGGATTGGTGAAAGAACATAGCTTAGGGACGTTTGGCACCCCATAATGAATGAATTGTTAGGAGAGGCGAGATTGATAATATTGGATTAGTCTTGGAATCCCATAGGGATGATTCTTGAGAGATGAGACGATAAGTATAGGGAACTTAGAGAAATTCTTAAGATTCCCACATCTGTCATGATTCGCCTGGCGAATAACCATTCGCGAGGCGAGACAGAGAGACCATTCGTGGTCTGACGTGATTCGCCTAGCGGATTGTAATCCGCGAGGCGAATGAAAGAACCAAGTATTAGGGCTCTCGGGCTCGCCTCGCGAGCCAGGAATCGCCTAGCGAATCTGAGAACCTGTTTAGGAGCTCTCGGGCTCGCCTCGCGAGCCAGGAATCGCCTAGCGAATCTGAGAACCTGTGTAGGAAGCTCTCGGGCTTGCCTCGCGAGCCACGATTCGCCTAGCGAATCTGGGTTTCTCACCCAGATTCTGTTGTGAAGAAGAAATGAATAGGGTAATGGATAAATGACTGTGAGATCACAATTCAAGGTTGATAGTATAGAAAAGAACGTTAATATTAATAATGACGATATGATAATATTGGCAATGTTGATAAAGGCAATAACGATGGTTAGCGCCTAGTTGTTTGATGATCATCGTCGATGGTCATTGTTGATAATCAATGTGATTGATTATGATGATAATATTGGCAATGTTGATAAAGGCAATAACGATGGTTAGCGCCTAGTTGATCGATGATCATCGTTGATGGTCATTGTTGATAATCAATGTGATTGATTATGATGGTGGATGGTTGGACATGTGTTTGCATGTTGTTGAGCATAGCATGCATCATACGTTGACGTTGATATGTTGGGTGGAAAGCAAACGATGAATCGCGATAGTGGAGGCCACGATGGGTATTATCCCGGCCTTGCGGGTACGTTGGGCATGGAAGTTCCAGGTGACATGGGCTAGCTACCTATTGTCGGAGTGACCTAAAGAATAAGCTTGAGTACCCTGACTAGCCACTATACGTTATCAGGATTAGTGAGAGTGTTCGGGGATGGCCCATGGTCTGGCATAACATCCACGTTGATAACCGGACATGTACTCCTAATCGTCTTTCCAGAGTTAGAGTTGTTGGCCACATGCATACGGAGTAGTGATGTTGCATTCGCATTGACATGCATCCTTGATATATATTGATTATATCTGTGTTGATTGATGTATGTTGTATGCCATCTTAATTACTATTCCATTCCGTTTACATATATTCATGATTGTGTTTCTTACCCCTCTCCTTGTTATTCTTGTGCATATGTTGTGGTATATGCAGAGGAGGGTGAGCATGCTGACGAGGAGTGATCCCGAGGAGATCTCTCTCAGTAGTTAGGATTTATGATTTATGTTATTTGGTTTTATTCCGATGTATTATCGGTATATGTGTACCAGCTTTGATATGTGACATCGGGATTTGGGTTACGTTTATTTTTTTTATGTTTTTCGCAGTTCGTTTTTAAAGGATTTTGATTATTTCAGATTCTTATGTTTTACGTTATAGATGATGTGATGCACATTACCCTTGAGAATATGTTTTTATTTTAATTATTATATTTTTAAAGACATGTATGATTTTATTCGTGTTTTATTATATGCGGGGTAGTAGGTGTCACAAGTTTCAACTGGTATAAAGATAAGGTCCAGGATCCCTCCATACTTCTTGACAAAGCTTCTTCGATTTTCTTGAGGTAATGACCGACTTAGCTCCCTTAGGTTCTCCAGCGAGTTCATTATCACCTTGGAGCTCTTGCTAGTGTGCCTGGCTTTTTCCATCTCTTGTTTATCAAAGAAAGGGTTAACTCTCACCAAATTAATCTGTGAAAGGGAAATTTTTATTAGCAAAATTGAAAAATGAATGCACTCTATGAATGAATGGGGGTGCAGATACACATGAAAGGGTTGTGAACCCCTTAGGGTGCGCTATGTATTACTAGCGCATGACTGTCCTTGCAATTGACTGCGTTTCGAAGTGCAATGGAAACGTAGCATAATGCTCAAGTCGAGGACGACATTGGTCATCCAGGCCTATGAAAAAAGAAAATGGGTAATATGCTAGGATGCTTGAAATGATAGGTGTGAATATGTATGCAGCAAAAAGAAAGGCGGAATGTGCTCTTCTTTGTCCTACACAGGTTGCATCCTATGGTTGGGTTTTCTGAAGTTAAAACCCTAATTCGGACGGCTTCTATTGGCATCTTATGTGCAGAACTCTTGGCGTAGATCTAAACTCCTAAAAGGCCCCCAGATTACCCTCATCTAAAAAGATAAGGACCCGGATCTATGAACCTCACCCCAGGGACAAAATAGTCACAATATGGCAGTCCATGTACCGGTAGCAATCTGAGCGGGAGAATCAGTGACTGCCAGGGATGCAAAAGCATCACAATAACACCACTGAAACCCCTTCTAATCCTATGGCATTCCAGGACTCGGGTATAGAGCCCAACAGTGTGTGAAGCAAGTGATAGTGCGGTGTGTGCTGAGAGCATACAAACCTGTACAAAATCCTATACAAATAAAAACTCCCCAAACCTGCAAGAAGAATCAACCCACAGCACAATGGTTTTCTATCCTAAGGTTGCAAGAATATATACAAAAAAGTATTAGAGAAAAAAAAATAAAAAAAATTAAATAAATAAATAAATAAATAGATAAAATAAAAAACAAAACAATGTACCACGTAACAAAAAAAAGGGTAAAATAAATAAACAAAAGTTATTAAAGATTTGCACAATCAACTTGATGGGCCTGACTCTCAAAAGTCCCCAGTGGAGTCGCCAGCTGTCGCGACCGTCCTGTCCGGGCGCCGCGAAAAAAAAGAGGGGAGTTAAAAAAAACAACAGAGGAGTCGCCACCAAAATTTTTATTTGGGAGAACTTTGGAAAACCCAATTATTTAAGGAAAACTGGTCCTAAAAAAAACAAGACAGAGATTTGAGTTCGGGAGTCGGTTACGAGTAGGGAAGGTGTTAGCACCCTACGTCGCCCGTTCTAAGAACGGTACCCCAAGTTAATCGTGCAAAATTTTTAATAACCTTTGAAAATATTATTTTACCCCATTTTTTAAAATAAAAAAAAAACACAAAAGGAAGAAAATAAAATTTTGGCTTGACAGAACGATTATTCTGCTCCTACGTATTCCCCGGTGCGATGGAAAACTCAAAGCCACGTAGTTCTTAATAGAAAAAGTTTGATTGGTTGGGTTATTTTATTATTTATTTTTTTAGAAAAGATTTGATTTCGAAAAAGGATTTTATTTCGAAACTGGTTCGCTTTTGCACAAGGTTAAAGATAGCGGTGCTATACGATAAACCTTTAAAATTCTTATGACACTTGAGGATGGGAGACCATACATCAACGTCATAAATTGTCGCGCGAATTTTAAAATATTTTACTTAAAGAAGAATTCACTCTTGCACGGGGTTAAAGATAGCAAAACTATACGATAAACCCTTACAATTCATGCGACACTTGAGGATGAAAAAATTCATACATCAACGTCGTAGATTGTTGCGTGAATTTCTTTGAAAGCCATTATTATATATTTTTTATAAAGATTTTTCCCCTCTTTTTTTTTATTTAAAACCAGAGTCTGACACACACAAAAGTATGAGCTTGGCCCAAAAGAAAAAAAAGAAATCAGAAAAAAAATCAACCTAAACTAATCCTTCTTATCAAGCCCAACCCAATATTAAACACTCTCATCCTTAGCTTGTCCCCACTTCCCTACTTAACAAAAAAAAAAAATTTAAACGAATAAAACAGAGATATACAATAAGAGTTAAAACTACAATGAATAATAAAAAACCAAAAGAAATGGATTAAAGCTTCTGCCTTTTCTCCTTCGAGCTACCCATGAAGAGGAGCAGAGGAGAGGACCTTGCGGCACAGAGGCACGGCAGCGGCGACTCGAAGCGGCGAGCACACGGCAGCGGCGACTCGAAGCGGCGAGCACGGCTGAGGGGCTGCTCGCGGTGGGTATGGCCAGCGCGCGGTGAGCAGGAGCGCTGGAGGGACGAATGGAACCGCGGTGAGTGGGGGGTCGCTGGACGCTGGTCTGGAACAGCGGCGGCAGATAGGGAGTCCTCGCGGTGGAGTGGCGGAGTGGCTGATCGCGGTGGGTCGCGCGGCGCCTCTGCAGGGTGGATCAAGAACGAATGTGCTGCGGGTCTGCTGCGAGCTCGTGCGGCGGTGGTCAGAGGAGGAGCTGCTCGCGACGGCTTGCTGGATGGAGGTCGACGGCGGCTGGAGCAGTGCTGGACGGCGGTGCCGGGTGCTTCTGGTTCGGGACTGGCTATTTTGGGTGGTTATGGCAGGTTCGTGGTGGAGGTTGGTCTGGGATAGTGGCGAAGGTGGGGAGCCCCGCGGTTGCCTGCGGTGGTTCCGATAGTGCTCCGGTAGGTTCACGGCTGTGAAAAAAAATCTGTGATGTATTTTGATGTTTCAATCGCCTGTTCTTTTTCTTCTCTCTGAACCCCCCTCTTCTGCTCGAAAAAATCCTCTCCTTTTCTCTCTGTGAATTGCTGAATTTATAGATAAAATGATAGGAGAATAATTCCAAAATTTTCTGTTAGCTTGCTGAGGGAAGAAGATGTACAATGCAGTGCCTTAGGAGGGGGCAAATCAGCCTTGTTCCCTGTCCTTGGGGAGGCAGAGGTGCCAGAGAGCTGTATGTCCTTGGTGCTGCTGGTATTGCTTAACAAAAAAGGGAAATAAAGCAAAAGAAAATAAAAGAAAGGGGAGAAAGAAAGAGGAGCAGACCTCCAAAATGTGGAAGCAAAAAACCTACGCACCCCCACATTTTTGAATTGAATTTTTTTATTATTATTATTATTATTTTTTTATCATTTTCGTTTTCTTTTTTTTTTTTTGAACAAGAAAAGGACTTTTAAGTGGGTTAAACAAAAATGGGATCATGGGCCAAAGCCTACTCAATTTTTCCTTTCTTTTTCTGATTACCTAGTCAAAAGATTAATTAACCCGGACAAAATTGGGTGTTCACATATATAATAATCAAAGCCTTTTTCGTTTGTACATTCTTAACATGAATATGTGGTCATTATATTATCTTGATATAAATTATATTTTTAACATGTGGTTGGTCTGAGTCGTAACGGACCCCTTAAGCAAGTGATTTGGGGGTCAATCTTTGATTCTTGTGTACGGAAAAAACCTGATTGCGAGAGATCAGTCATTTAATGTCGTCCATATCTCGGGAATTAATCTGTACAGTTGCACGCAGGATACTTTGGAAAATTAAAAAAATATTATCTTGTCTCTTGACCTAAATTTACGCTTGTTTTATCCTTTATTTTTTCCTTGGGTGATAATTTAGTGATCTTAATTTCCTCTATCTTTCAGGTTAGAGTCTATAGAGATTGAAAAAATTGTTCCTCCTGTATACCTTGCAACAAGCTAGGATGATGACTTAATAGTACCCTCAGACAAGTTCCCTCCACTGCTCTGATCCAGTAGAAGCATCATTGCCATCATCTGCTTCATCACCATAGTACCATGCATGTCATAATCAAATAAAGAAAAGCTCCCATCCTGAGCCTCCTTCTCATATTGTCTCAAAAGCAGCTCTCTTCGAGACCCAGGCTCACTTTCAGAACTCAAGCCCATTGGACTGCGGTCTATGCCTAGCATGCTTAAAAGTTCGTTGGTAACTGATTCTGTAACATCATCCTAGCTATGTGACTCTCTTATCTTATGTTCAGATTTGGCTTTCATAATTTTAGGAGATTCTAGTGTCACTGTCTTCAGATCTGAGTCACTATTCAAAGCTGATTCTAACTCTTGCAGGAGCAGTTCTTTTCTGTGTAAGTCATCCTCTTCGCAAGCAAATTCATGTATCACAGCCTGATGCCACTAGCATTTTTTGGGTCAGTCACTACGCGCGGCTATCTGATATTGACCACTATGATTCAGAACTTATGTGTTGATACTTTATATATGTCAAATAATTAGCAAGATGTAAAACTAAAGTAGTTCATTCAAAGCAAAAGATGGAGAGAATTATGCATCTGATGAGTTCTGGATTTGTTGCGACATATGTGAGATGTGAAGATCACTCCTGCCAGGGCTGAGCACATCAAGCAGTATAAGTGCATGCCCCTCATGCAGCAATAAGAGAGCACGGACTTGATGTCATAGGGATGTGAGTTGATTGATTCTCACCCCTGTAACTACCATGCTGGACTGCTAACTAGTGTATAGTTAGGCTTTATTTGTTGTGCCGTTTTGGTGCAGCATATCCATTCAGTAGTTTGCTCTGTA
The DNA here is from genome assembly GCA_039655645.1 of Ammopiptanthus mongolicus. Lineage (NCBI taxonomy): Eukaryota > Viridiplantae > Streptophyta > Magnoliopsida > Fabales > Fabaceae > Ammopiptanthus > Ammopiptanthus mongolicus. The sequence continues at coordinate 89,495,403 of CM077345.1, forward strand.
TTCGGATGTTTTAATGTTTAGAGTACATGATAACATATTTGTTTGTGCCGAAGGCTTCATTTGTGCTGTAGTTGGTCGAAGAATTGATGACATAATCTGATGCTTCATGCTCTGGCTAACAATAGCACATCTGTTTTTTGTTTGGGTGGGTGGGTGGGTTGGAGGGTATTTCTGGTTACATTATTTGATTTTGGAACTCGTATTTTTCATTCACTTCTCATTGTTGTGGTAGGGATGGCTTGGTAAAAACATTGTGCTTTGACGAATCAGGCAACTATTCCGAGTGCCAATTCATCAGTGCATGGACGTGGTAGTGAAATTAGATTACATTATTCAAATAGGACGTTGTTATGATATCCTTAAAAAGTAAAGAATTTGAATATCCTTTGTTCAATCAAAATGCGTCACTTCAATCAATGAGTCATGTGAATATCACATGAGATTAAATTCTCATCATCTGATTGAGTCACATAAATAAGATTATGATACTCCGGAGGTATGATAGAATCTTCCATTCAAATATTGGATTTATTACTGTATTCTCGAAACTTTATGCGAATTATCTGTAATGTGATATTTAAAATTTGATTATGTGAATCATATACTTCGTGTCACAGGTCATATTCATTGACTTACATACTTCATTATTGTCACTCAGCTGTATCTTTATCTCCTGCCATATTGAAAATAGACTTACTTTTAATTATAGAAATGTTACTTTATTTTTACTTTATTCTTTTTTTAAATTTTAATAAAAAATGGGTAAAAAAGATAATTATACCGTTTTTAAAAAAAATTGAAAACAGAAAATATAATAAAAAGTGATATATTTTATAATGATTAGTAGAATTATTTTAATTTAAAAATAAAATAAAAATTTGATTGTATTCTTGTTTTTTTGTTTTTCAATACAATTTTGTAAAGTAGTTTTTAAAAATTATTTTTAGAAGAAAAGAAGAAAAATTTGCTTCATAACATTGTTTTGAAAATAATAAGTATCCCCTAAATTTTGTAGCCCGCGGGAAGCAGGAAGGTGAAAGAAAAACTTCAATTTTTTTACGAAATTGTCATACATGAAGGGAATTAATTGATATGCGTTGATAATGTAAATATTTTTTACACTGTTAACTAATTATAATTTTTCATATTAGCTAAAATGTTTTAATCTTATCCTTACTACTTTAAAAGTCATACATACTATGATTTTTGATTAGTTGACATGTTTTAAACTTTACACTAACGATGCATAATAATTAAACTTTTAACGAAGTTATATATTGTGAAACAAAAAAAACTTCAAAACACTTTTTGAGAATAATTTATTAAAATTAGGATGAGGGTTGCTGTATCAGTCCAAGACAAAGAAAGCCTCCAAGTTCTAAAAACACTTACAAAACAATTTATATTTACATTCTTCAAGGAGATTAATTGGGCTCGAACTTGTGATATGTCAATGTCAGACATGAAACCCTACCTTTCCGAAAACGACCCAAGTTGGCTAAAGATGCAATTTATGGCCAAAGTTTTCATTTAGCATTTTAATCATATCATGTGACTTACCTGCTTATGGGTTCTTTCTAGAAGCGGTGATAAGGCACTAGAACATGGCAAATAATGTGGTAAGGCTTTTGCTATTACTTGAGTGGGCAAAGGGGAGAGGAGTGGGTCGAATAAATAATTGATGACATAATCTGATGCTTCATGCAAATTCATCAGTGCATGATCGTGGTAGTGAAATTAGATTACTTTATTCAAATATTCGATTTATTATTTATTCTCCTAACTTTATGCTACTAATAATATCTATCATGCGATATTTAAATCGATTATGTGAATCATATCCTTCATATTACAGGTCATATTCATTGACTTAAGGCTGTCACTTTGCTTTGTCACTCAGCCAAACGTATGTATATATATATATCTTCATCTCCTTCCCACTTCCTAGTCAGTCAACCCCCTCTCACCATCAAGCCACTCAGCTTCATATCTCATAAGTTACTGATTGCAACTCTTCTCTTTTAACAAAATAGCAAGTTTTTGTTTTTTGAGTAGCTTTGCCTGAATTCTCTAGGGAATGAATTTGAGAGAAAATGGACTCCATGCAACGATTACGGCCCTCCCAGGATCCGAGTCCATCTTCCAATCAAGGAGACACAGATTCCAATTGTTCGAGCATTCAAAGGATCATCTATAAATACGATGTGTTTATCAGTTTCTTTGATCGTAACAACTTCACTGATCATCTTTACAATCATCTCACTAAAAAAGGTATTATCACCTTCAAGGATGACAATGTGCTCCGGAAAGGAAAATCTATTTCGTCACAGCTGGTACAAGCAATTAAAGGCTCACGAGTTTCTATCGTTGTTTTCTCAAAAGATTATGCTTCCTCAACTTTGTGTTTGGAGGAAATGGCTACTATAGCTGATTGCAAGAATGATCTGAATCAAACTGTTTTCACAGTTTTCTATGATGTGGATCCATCTGCTGTACGAAGACAGACTGGATTGTACACGAGTGCCTTTATGGAGCATCAAGTGAAATTCAAAGGAGATCCAGGCAAGGTTGATCGATGGAAGAGAGCTATGAGGAGTTTAGCCAATTCCGTTGATTGGGTTGTAAGGGATAGGTAAGTAATATAAATCATTTTTATGAGTAAGCCTATTATTTCATATCTTAATACTTAATTATTTTTATACCATTCACTTGAAATGCAGTATTTTAAAATGGATTTTGTCCTAATAGATCCAAATATAAAACCAATTTCATCCTAGTCCATTATAAAATAACATTACATATATAATCTATTATCAAAATAATCTAATGTTTTTTCAGAGTTTAATTTTGTAGGTAAATTTTATATTGTCAACCAATCCAATCACAACTTTAATGTAGTTATAGTAAGAGTTAAATATTTGTAGCAATGTGACAATTTATGACTATCGTCGATGTAAAAAAGTCTTTATATTGACAATGCATATCAATAAAATGTTTTGTTAATGGTGACACACTTTTATTGTTGAGTATAAATTTAATACACTTTCGTAAGAAAATTTACACTATCAAATAATCACAAATTATTGTATTTTTGTCACTCTTAACATGAATATGTGGTCATTACATTATCTTGACATAAATTATATTTTTAATATGTGGTTGATTCGGATGGTAATGAGCTCCTTAAGCAAGTGGTTAGGGGTCAATCTCTGATTCTTGTGTACAGAAAAAACCTGTTTGCGAGAGGTAGCCATTTAATGTCGTCCAGTATCACGGGGATTAGTCTGTGCAGTTGCAACTGCACAAAAGATAATAATTTAGTGATCTTAATTTCCTTTCTCTTTCAGGTCAAAGTCTGTAGAGATTGGAAAAATTGTTCAGGCGGTGATTAATACATTAGGTCATAAATCAAGGCTTGTTGGTGACTTAATTGGAATAGAACCTCGTGTACCTGCATTAGAAGATAGAGATTCCAATTGTTCCACTTCTAAGAGGATCTGTAAATACGATGTGTTTATCAGTTTCAGAGGTAGTGATACACGTAACAACTTTACTGATCATCTTTACAATCATATCATCAGAAAAGGTCTTTTCACCTTCAAGGATGACAAGGTACTTGAGAAAGGACAACCTATTTCGTCACAGCTCCTACAAGCAATTAAAGAATCACGAGTTTCTATCGTTGTCTTCTCAAAAGATTATGCTGCCTCAACTTGGTGTTTGGAGGAAATGGCTACTATAGCTGATTGCAAGAATCATTTGAAACAAACTGTTTTCCCAATTTTCTATGATATGGATCCATCTGATGTACGAAAACAGACTGGGTTGTATGGGACTGCCTTTGACTTACATAGAAATAAATTCAAAGAAGATCCAGGCAAGGTTGATCGATGGAAGAGAGCTATGACGGGTTTAGCCAATTCTGTTGGTTGGGATGTAAGGGATAAGTAAGTAATACATACATAAAGCATTATTATTAGTTGTTTATACACTTTTAACATGAATCTGTGGTTGTTATATTATTTTGTTCCCCCTTTTTTCTTCAGTGATATAGTAGTGATCTTAATTTTCCTCTCTCTTTCAGGCCAGAGTTTAGAGAGATTGAAAAAATTGTTCAGGAGGTGATAAAAACATTAGGTCATAAATTCTCAGGACTTGCTGATGACCTAATTGGGATACAACCTCATGTGCATGAATTAGAAAACCTTTTAAAGTTAAGCTCAGAGGATGATGTTTTTCGAGTTTTAGGGATTTGGGGGATGGGCGGAATAGGAAAGACAACTCTCGCTACTGTCTTGTGTGATAGAATCTCTTATCAGTTTGATGCTTGTTGTTTTATTGAGAATGTGAGCCAAATTTACAAAGAGGGTGGTGCTAGTGCGGTCCAAAAACAAATTCTTCGTCAAACTCTTGACGAAAAAAATCTAGACACATATAGTCCATCTAAAATATCCTGGATTGTAAGCGATAGGCTACACAAAGTAAAAGTCCTTTTAGTTCTTGACAATGTTGATCGATGGGAGCAATTGAAAGAATTGGCCATAATTCCTAGATCGCTTTGCTTCGGAAGTAGAATAATCATAACCACTAGGGATGAGCATATTCTAAAAGTATATGGAGCGGATGCGGATGCAGATGCAATTTACATTCACAAGGTTCCGTTATTGAATAATTATGATGCTCATAAACTTTTTTGTAGAGTAGCCTTCAAGAGTGATGATCCAGGAAACGGGTTTGTGGAGCTGACTCCTGAAGTACTAAAATATACTCAAGGTCTTCCATTAGCAATTGTTGTAGTGGGTTCTTTCTTGTGTACCCGAGATGCCATCCAGTGGAGAGATGCCTTGGACAGTATTCGGAAAAATTCAAACTATCAAATTATGGACGTCCTTCGAATAAGTTTTGATGGATTACAGCAAGAGGTGAAAGAAATATTTCTGCACATTGCTTGTTTCTTTACAGGGGAGAGGGAGGATTATGTAAGGCGAATTCTAGATTGTTGTGGATTAAACCATCGCAATGGAATTCGAGTTCTCATTGAGCAGACACTCATAACCATTAGAAACCAAGAAATTCATATGCATGACATGGTGCAAGAATTGGGGAAGCAAATTGTTCGGGAAAAATATCCCGAAGACCGAGGATCATGGAGTAGATTGTGGCTTTACCAGGATTTCCGTCATGTCTTGACATCGGGAACGGTAACAAGTTATCTTTCCAAATTTAGATTCCCTTATTTGATTATTTTCCCTAGAAAGTTTTAACAATTAAATTATGAGTTTAATATTGATGCATACAAGTATATATCCCTTTTAAGATAGTTCTTCTGAAACTTAAATATTTTTAATGATATAACAATTTATAATTCAATGATAATATATAAGATTTTTACATTGTTAATAAATCGACATTGAAAGATACACAAATAGTTTTATATTGCTAACAAAAATAGGACCTTTTTTTTTTGCATACAAAAAAACAGGCCCATTTAATTCAAGTAATTTCATTTTTTTCCTTTCATAATATATTCCTGCTTAATTTTTTCAGGGAACAAACAAAATTAAAGCCATAGTTCTGGATAAAAAAAAGGATATCTCCAAATACGGTCGGTTGCAGGTTGAAGAATTATCCAAAATGAGGGCCCTGGAATTGCTCATACTTTATGAAATAAACTGTTCAGGAAGCCTCACTTTTCTTTCTAACAGCCTACGTATTCTTTTGTGGCATGGCTACCCTTTCACCTATTTACCATCGGATTTTGAGCCGGATGAACTAGTTGAATTGAATATGTCTAATAGCAAAATCATACGACTCTGGGAAGGCATCAAGGTAAGTACTTTACTGGTCTTTTCATTTTTTTAAAGAAACAGTTGTGGTAATCTTGATTTAATATTTGATTTAATATTATCATTATTATAGTAAATCATAATATGTCGAAATATTTATGATATAAGTCTCTTATAATTTAATTTTGATATAGTAAACGTTTTATATCTTAATTAAGTACGAATTTAAGAATTAATTGGGATGAAAAAATAGTTGAAAAATCAATTTCTCGAATAATAAAATTTTAGGGACTAATTGAAAAAAAAATTAATTGAAATTGCTTAGTTACAGATGGGTTAAAGTTTAGATGGTATGCACTTTTTCCTAAATTTTTATATTAATGATAAATATTTTTAATTATTTGTTTATAATAAGGTCCGTTAACTAGTTGAAGGGATTCAATACTTTTTTTTTTGATGAATAGTTGAAGGGATTCAATACTTTATCCCGCCCTTGTGCCTGATCATAATATATCTTTTATTTTGTTGTGTACAAAGGTTGCAAATGAGGTTTGAATCTATTACCTGATGCAAACAACCCACCCCGCTGGCCCAATCCGAGTGACTTACTTTCTGTTCTTTACTATTAAAGGAATTCTTGTCTCTAGCCTATTAAATAAATTATTCATTCTCCTTTATATTTGGCTAATCAAATTGGAGGGCGTTTCCATAAATTATTCATATAATCACTTATTCAATAATTTTTTTTCAGATAAATTAAAAACAGCTTATTTTCATAAATTTCTTTGACAAACTTATATAAATATCATAAATTATTTTCATAAGTTATTCGTATAATTTTATTTTCATAAGCTATTCTCATAAGCTTAAAAAGCTCTTTCAAATGTACCCCTCATCTATATCTATTATGAAAATTTTGGCAAAATATTTTGCTACTTGTGTAACATTCTCAAATTAACTTTAAAACTATGGTTATGCTGGATTAATTCATTGCCCAAGCCTATATCTTTGTTTTTTTGGTCAAATTCCATTTATATAATTGTATAGCCTTATATGTTCACAAAATAAGAATATTATATTTATTAGGTGTAGCTTGATATTTATATCCACTTTTTTCCAGAAAAGTTTAGGATAAGGGGAGATTCCCTCCCATTTTGCACATTTTCATTTTTTTCAACGTACAATGATGAATAATGACATTCCCGACATCAATCGCTGTTTATTGACATTTAAAATCGTGGTTAATAATATATTAGATTTGATTAATGGATATATAAAAATGGATACTATTCATTGAATTTCATTAACTAAGATTTTGTAAGCCAAATTATCCCTTAAATGACTTATGCATGTATTACATGTGTATTCATAGGTGACTACATTTCACTCTCCAATGCAAATTATTAAGTCAGTGAAAATCAATGAAATTCAAGTTTTAATACAACATACTGACATGTTGGTATGTAATTCTCCCTTGGCAGAATCTCCCTAGTTTAAAAATGTTGGATCTGAGCAACTCCATAAATCTTATGGAGACGCCAAACTTTGAAGGGATCCCAAATCTTGAGCGGCTAGATCTTACAGGATGCACAAACCTAACAGAGGTCCATCCATCAATCGGACTTCTTAAAAAACTTCGTTTCTTGAGCTTTCGAAACTGTAGCAATCTAGTCACTCTCTGTCTTGGTAGGGTATCTAATTTATGTTCTCTCAGAGTTCTATACCTCTCTGGCTGCACAAAACTTGAAAACACGCCACATTTCACAGGGATGCCAATTCTTGAGTACCTTGATCTTGAACAATGTACAAGTTTATCGACGATTCATGAATCTGTTGGGGCTCTTATGAAGCTTAAATTCTTGAGTTTGAGAAACTGCACTAATCTTGTCAGAATACCTAACAGTGTTAACACTATGGGATCTCTTATAACTTTAGATATAAGCAACTGCTTAAAACTAATGAATTTGCCCCTGGGACAGAGATCAGAACTTGAAGATTCTGTTTACTTTGCCATTTCTAGATATGTGCCTCCTTCCCGTCTGGAATCTTTGATTTTAATTGATGTAGGCTACTGCTATCTATGTGAAGTCCCTGATGCTATTGGAGAGTTATGGCGTTTAGAAAGATTGAATCTACAGGGAAACAACTTTGGGTCACTACCTGATACCATCAGATATCTTCAGCGTTTAGCATATTTAAACTTGTCGCATTGTCATGAGCTTCGACATTTGCCATCAATAGATGAATTTCCATCGACAGGGGGAAGGTATTATGAAACAGAATCCGGAGCTCGAAATCATCGGTCAGGATTATATATTTTCGACTGCCCCAACTTGGTTGAAACTGAACTAATACGTGGCTCTGAGTTGGCACTTGCATGGCTAACAAGACTAGTTAAGGTGTACACTCTATATGCTTTCTCTCTCTATTAGCATTTAAGATTGGATCGAATTGAGGGATTAAGTTGATTTATATAATAAGTTTGAGAGTTATTTTATTATCCAAAAAATTTAGTCAATTTGGACTTAAACTTTCCAACTTATATTCATTACCATAGTCTTTATTTGCTTAGGTGGACTTCATTCTCACACACACACACACTCATCCTCTTCCTCTCACTGATATAATATTTATGCTTTTTACCCCTCTGGTGATAGGAACCCCGTAACTTCAGGTGTGGCTTTGACCTTGTTATTCCTGGCAGTGTAGTTCCAGAGTGGTTCAATCATCAGTTTAAAGAAGGTTCAGTAATAAGGGTAGTGCACTATGACGTGGATGATAACTGGATTGGCTTTGCCTTTTGTGTAGTATTTGTGGTACTAAACTATCGTCAAGCAACTGTTGATTCTTTACACGATTCATCTTCGTCTCCGCTGGCACAATCTTCTAGTCCTTCCTTGCCACCGCCACATCCTTTGTATCTTTCTTTTGAAAGTGAACACGCCGAAGAAACCTTCGGTTTGCCACTTAGTTTTGACCTGGAAAAGAGTGTTGGCTCAGAACATATGTGGCTAATCTATATCTCTCGGCCACACTGCCACTTTGTGAATACAGGAGCCCATATCTCATTTAAAGCTTCCCCAGGTTTAGAGATTAAGGAATGGGGGTTACGCGCTCCTGTTCCTGTATTCATGCAAGACATCTTGGTTGAGGGTAATCAAGGAGATCATCTTCAGTTTGATTATGTACATGAAACCCAAAGGTGGAGGAGCTCTTCGCCTAAAATCCAGCTTCCCTATAATTGGTTGGTTACGGAGAAAGAGGAAATCGAGATTATGAGAGCAAAAGAGAAAGAAAATAATCTCTCTATGATTGGCCTTGCCCAGCCACTGTTAGAGCACACACCATCTTCCTCCAGGTAATTATTCTTCTTCTACCCATCATGCATGCATGAGGATCATTACTGTTTAACGAAAATGTTTCTTATTCACTGTTTCATTTCACTCCATTTCTTACACCTTTTTGTTTGGAAAAATGGATAAATACTAGTGTATTAAAATGTGTGTTTTTGTTTTAGTATTATTATTATTATAAAAGAAGTGTAAAAAAAATGGTGTTAAAATAACATAGTTCATTGTTTAATATGATGTGGCCACTTCAATAATGTAATTACTGCTTTGTTTTGCAGCTCCCCGCAAACGTGAAGAATTAAAATTGATAAATTACATTGCAGATTTGGCTAGCTTGCATCTTCTGCCTTGTGATCAATCGCGTATTCTTTTTTCTAGGGGTCCCAGTTCCCTTATGTGGTTAATTTCTAATGTTTGATGATCTGGGTTGATATTCCTGCCTGTTTGCTATTTCGTGTTCCTTTTAGGTTTGGTAGCTGAGACCAACAAGTTCAGGTTATAAAAACTGAAGTTAGTCAAAAGCAGTGAAGGGCAACCTGTTGAGAACTTGAAAGTGTTTCAGTTTAACAATGTGTTATTAGACTTCAGAGTGTTTTTGTTTTGTTGTTGTTATATTTTATTTAAGATCCAGAGTTGACAGGTTTTAATAATTACTAGATCTTGTACCCGTGCAATGCATGGACATATTATATGTCTTTATACTATTTTGTTTGGACTATTTGTTTAAATTTTAGAAAATAACTAATTTAATTTGTGTATAATTTGAAGTGAAAAACCATGACATGAGTTTTTTGTGTTTGGGTCTGTTAAGAGTTTAAATTTGGAAATTGTGCACAAAAAACTTACAAAGGTATACAAAATATATTTTGTATATTAAATATAGAATATAGATCCTTATATTGTAGTGGAAATTGAAACAAAACAAACTCAATGGCACAACACAATGGAAGATGGAAAATAGTGAAACAAAATATACCTAATATAGACACAGGTTTACACCTACAATAAGTTTTTGAAAGAATATACTTTAGATTTAAAAGGAGGATATATATGGTTACAGACAGAGTATTCTCTAAGAATAATGATTTAGATATACTCTATCCTTGTGGGAATCTTTCAGTGTCTCGACAATAACTGCACCACCATTGTCCCCTATGTGGAGAGGGACAACCAACATAGACTTAAGTCATGGTCCTTCACTTCATCAAACTCAAACTTGAATGCAAATAACCACAAACAGTGGCAAACAATTATATCCTAAGGCTTAATCTTTCTAAGAACCACATATATATTGAAAACCATGTTTCCAACTTAGGTAAAAAGCTCCAGAATTGGAAATAATTTCTAGTGCCATATTGGTAAAAGACTCCAGAATTGGAAATAATTTCTCTAACACTTGCGTCACATTCATTACATAATGCTGGAAAATTGCTTTAACTCAAATTTACAGATTTAAAAGTATAATCACCTATCTTTACTTCAATTATGACAATTCTCAATTTCTAATTTTTAATTTATATTATTATTATGTTTGCAATTTAGTAGTTGGTAAAAAAATATACGGTAGAAAATGTTGAATATTAAGTGAAACCAACAAAAACCAGACTTGTTCACTATTTTGACATAATTGGTTTGATTCACTAACCTATATTAAGAGCCGTCAACCAAATACGCCTCCTAGCTTCCCACAGAAGCAGGAAGAAAAATCTTTGGTTCACCTATAATAATAAACATATCGAGCCTCGCATGCAAGCTCTACACTTCTCCTAAGCCGAGCTTTACCTTCTCTAGATAACTCTTTGGCCTCAGAACACTAAAAGTATTCTCTACTCATTGTGCCAACTCTTCCTTTTTACCTTCTGTAGTCACAGAAATTGTTCTTTGTATCTGAATTCAAGTAAGTGTTTGATATTATATTACTCACCCGATCATGCATCAAAGGCAGTATAAAAATATAAAATTTTCTGAGGTGCTAAATGATCAGCATATAAAAATGATTAGCATATAAAAATTTATCAATTTTATGCTAATTTACCAACGTCAAATGATCAGATCATATATATATATATATGGATAGAATCATGTGATGTTATAGCTGGTACAGAATGATTTGTTGAAATTCTATGTTAAGCTATATCAACATATAATTGTAATTTCAGCCTCTGACCAGCAAGTGTACATTGCAGTTAAACTGATATTGAACTTGGCAACAGAGTTTTAGGAAATAAAAAATTGAGTAAATATGAAATAGGATCCTATTTTGAAGCAAAATAAGTCTACAAAGTAAACATATTTGAAAAAAGTAGCACCAAACAAAGTAGATTCAGCAGCATATATATATTAGTTTAGCATCACTCATATTTCAGATCAAGTGTTTGATTACTTATTTTGCCTCAACCCCATCTACCAAACGCACAATACCTTAACCACAATAGACTTCAAAACAATAAAACCAGTTTAAAAAACTTGGACCTTAGAACTGCAAATTAAGAACCCATCCTCAATGACTCAAACACTAATCTAAGGAGGAATATTATTCCCTGACGTCCTAATAGAACACACAAACTGCAGCACAGGACAGCGAGGGGAACACACTTTTAGGCTTCATTATAACTTCGCCAAACACACTGAGAAAAGTGTCAGCAAAATCTCATGAAATTTGAAGCCTCTTGAACATTAGCTAACACCTAATAAAACCAAAAACAACAAAGACAAAAAATAAACCAACTCCATCGTTAGAAAATTATGTGTTTCTAAATTAGAAAAGAAACCGGGGAGTCCTTGCAAAAATACAACCAATATTGGTTCAAAATCCCACTGTCACATTTCAGGCCATGTTAAGGTTGCAGACCTCCTAACCAAACCTGTCACTAAGTCCACTTTAAATGTCTGAATATGGTATAAGATGTTTCCAGTCATAAAATGCCCAAGAGATACCAATTGATGCTCAATCTCAATCACCATAGAGCTCCTATGCTTCACTATTGTAATCACCATATGCTTTCACACATGATATTAAACTTGTTCAGAGAAAGCATTTCTTAGAAGATTTCTCTGCAAAATGTAAAGGAATGATTAACATTGGTTGTTACGGATTTATCCATTGTGCCACATATGACAAACCAACTCCATACTTCAAAACAGTAGTCTAAACATTAAACACTTCTAAGCATGCAATACATGCACGAGCTAGATTAAACTTTCATTTAAATATAACCTTCACCTTCGATAACTCAAACAACGGATATGGTAGTCTCTCGTGGAAATTCGTGATGAATCTTCTTACTAAATAATGCAATTTGAGAAAAAATGGGTCATGACTATAAAACACAACTGTTCATGGGATTTCAGTAACATAGGCATTAGGCAGCAACTTTGTATTGGCAAAATGATCACCAGTGAAACATCTAATGAAATTTTAACACCTACCCAATTCAAGTGACAATCAGTTGTAATGACAAAAATTAAGTACCTAGATAAATTCCAAAGAAAAGCAATGTTAATCAAGTAAGTATTAACAAAGTGGTTAAGTTCAATTGTTATAAGTATCATAAGATTACAACCACTACCTTGTCATCAGGAAAGATAACTGCATGATATCCGTGAATAACAATTGTTCTTGACATAATGAGGAGCACGACCCTTGTAGAAAACCAAAGTCTTCTTGGTGCCAATGACATTGTTGGTGCCTCGCGTCTTTATGTTGTGTTCTTCCAGTATGGATCATGAAACTAAAACAATGATTAAAAATAAATTATCCAATAACATTTTAAAATACCCCCAAAAAATGAATACTAATTCTTGGATTCCTTACTTTTATTAATATCAGATAAAGCACCAAATACTGATTTTATTAAGATCATAGATTCATAATAATGTAATATGGATCCCTAACTTTTGGAAGATCCTTAAATTTTTTTTCTGTGTGTATGTGAGATTATCCTTCAATTCATCCATTTTAATTATATTTTTAAGCTTCACTATATGCGGGATTCACCTGTATTCAACTATATCAATAGCTTATCTCCTTTAAAGCCTGTTCACACTACCGAGACTTTCAACTCACTTAGCTTTTCATTGCCTCCATCTGTTTTCACATCACCACATGTCAGCTATCTCAAGGAATCTTCCTCAACCATGATGAATAGTTAGTACCAGTCCTTCCAATCAAACATACTATCTTTAGCATAGGCAAAATATCCTTCTTCTCAATCCAGTCATTCCACTGATAACACAATGCCAACAAATACACACACACACACACAAACACAAACACACACACACAAAAACTTGGGCCAGAAGAGTGAGTTTTCTTCCTTACTCTCAACACTTAATAACTAAATTCATGCATTACTATTAAACATTTAATGCAATCATATATAGCAATGGTGTGCTGATTTCCTCTTACTGGGGGCGGCCTGAGAAAATAACTGCGGAGAAGTCAACTCTGCTTCATCAGGGTGATCAACATTATCTCAACATATTATTTTTATTTTAAAGTTAAGTATTATTTATCAAGTAATTTACCAAACCATAGATAATGCAGCGCAAGTGATAAGTAATACCATATAGAGAGTACCAGGATACAGAGTTTTCTAGGGTTTGGGGGGTGGTTGGGGTTTGGTCAAGACAGGCTTGGGGACTGGAACTACAACTGCAAGGAAGAAATTACTCCTAATTAATATATATAATAATTTGTAGAGGATATTTAGCACTGCTACTATATATCAGAGAAAGGAAGAACATGGAGACAATGGCCACATTATATACCTGGAAGAATGTACTTGTAGGGAGCATGACCTTCACAAAGTCGTGCTAGAATACCAATAAGATATGCATATTATCAACTTAATACAAAAAGGACCAAAAGAATGTAAGAGGTGCATATAGGAATTGGAAAATCTTAAAGCTGCCAGAAATTTAAAAAATTTATAGTTGCTCCAACAATCCATACCTTTGGGTTAAGAAAATTAAAGTAATCACTCAACTCTGATGCAAAAGTAGAAATCATTATAAGCACCTGTTGACGAAATAAATGTTTTCTTTGAGAAGTACCTGTTGACGATAGAAGGACAACTGTGAGGTATGTTCCTGCTCCTTCGGTTTTCTCTCAAGTTTTTGACCTGAAGAATATGAAACAAATGAACATAAAAAGAGAGGTCATTGATATACATTTATCAAAAGATTAGTTAAAAACACTAATGGTTGTTGATGCATAAACATTGTTTAAAAGACTTACAGCAGACCCTAGAGCTTGTTGAAATATTCAAACTTTATCAAATAAATTGATATATATGAAATAATCATAAAACAACTCATGGTTAGATAAAGAACAAACCCCAAGTAAGCTACTAAAATTGAAAAGGACACAGTCACAAAATTTTAATAATAGAAGTCTTCAGTGAACAAAGCAGATGCAAGTAGACAACCAAATTCACATGTGCTAAGATATGCATTAAAAAAATTAAAAAAACCAAAATAAAAAAACATAGAAATATCAAATAAGAAAGAGCAATAAAAATAGGTAGTGGTGGAAGCACTGGAAGCACCATCTCTGTAGTTTTCTACCTTGGAAGTTGATCCTCCAAATTCCTCTCCTGCTGGTAACACTGATCAAAACATTTCAGAGAAGCCCCTTGAACAGGAGCCAATGCTTGTAGCAAGGGTCGCAATTGAGGATGACCATCTTTCGTCATTTAAGATTCTTATTTGGTGTCCTTCCCTCCGATCTAGCTGCAGTAGAAACTGTAAGTAACCTTGCAGGGTTGTTTCAAAGTGCATCCATGAAATGGATCTACGTGCACTAAGTGTTTGTCTAGCAGCAGTTGTTTGTTCTTCTGAGCAGACTCCTCTATGCCCCCTTGGAAGCTCTGCTGGAGATTGTGATTCCCTAGTTTTAGTACCTGTGCTTGAAAGGGCTACTGAACTTCTTACTGATCCTCATGCTGCTAGCAACTATAATATTGCAAATCGTTCACTTTGGCAGGCTTCATTCGATGAATTCTTTGGTCTTCTGACTAAGTATTGTGTGAATAAATATGATAGTGTCATGCAATCATTACTTATTCAAGGGACCAAATATGGTTGTCATTGGGTCACATGCTGCTAGAGCTATTAGTAGGGAAATGCTAGTTGAATGTAACATCCTAAAAATAAAAATAATTGGAGATAATAACGTTAGAGAAATTAGATAATTTTTGGGAGGCTTAGACTGTATGTTTTGGGCCTTTGAATTAATTAGAAAGGATAAAAGATAATTAAAATCTGCAACAATAACAGAACTCTGTCTTGACTTTATCTAAAACTTATTTAATAACAAACTCTAACTACACTCTATCTAAAACTTATTCAAAGACTTTATCTAAAACTTAATTCAAAAATCAGTCTCTATGTCAGGATGCGTTAAAAATAGGTTTAAAAATAAGGAATCAGTGCAACACTATATATATACCTTCTTATAACACCATAGTGTGGCTAGGAACCTTTTTTGCACCCTAAAACATCTTAGTAACGGCTGTGGAGCATCTTCATGCTTGGGAGATGGGGTTGCAACAAGCAATGAGTTTGGAAGGAGAACAATAACAACAACAACAGGAAGAAGAAGAAGATGAAGAAGAAGGAGAAGGAGAAGGGGATTCAAGACTGAGGAAGGCGACATCTAGGATTCGCCATAGGGTACGCTTGGAGATTCTTGGAGGTATTCAAGAGGTGAGTAGAAATACTCTTTCTCACCCTTTTCATGGTGCAAATTGATTTGGGGTTTGGGTTATGTTTTCAAAATGCGTTTTTGGAAAATAATCATGCGTTTGGTCAAATCCTGATTTTACAAATTTGGGGGTTTTCCTTCTAAGGTGTTCCTGCTGTTAATTAAATGGTTATTATTGAAATTGATGCTATGATATATATGATACATACGTGATTTGGTTGAATTGATATGTTATATATGCACTATTTGACGATATTTGTGATATTGGCATGATTCAATAACTGTTAATATGTTGGATGTTGTTTGCTGCAATACCGCCTATGATAGGGGTATCGAAAGTAACACTGCCAATGATTTGGGGTGTCGAAATATGAAATACCGCCATGATGGGGTATCGAAAGTAACATCGCCACATGTTGGGATGTCGAAATGAGTAATACCACCAGTGTACAATGGTTGGTATCGAAATGAGTAATGTCACTGAAGAGAAGGTGACATCGAAATACCTTCATGAGTAAGGTAGGCAATGGGACGCCATTGTTATGTGCAGTTTGAAAGTCATATGACATATGAGAATATTTGAGATTGTTTGATATATGAGATTTTGTCATATTTGATTTATGATGTATTAATGATGATTGTTACTGTCAATAATAATTTATATTATTATTATTATTTTACTATACATTATTTTGAAAATAGCGGGTACCATGGATAGTTTTTCCGGTTACCGCACCGGCTGAGAACAATGCTTTTGTGAAAACCCTTTAAACTGTATTTCTGTTCACTGGGATTTTATATCTCATTAGTAGTATTGTTTTCAGAGCCTGAGGATGTCCCTGTTGAGCAGCCAGACGTTTTGAAGACTATCTCTTTAGCTTTAGAGCTTGGTTAGTATTGTATGGCATATGCCAGGAGGACCTTTATTATTTTTTAGTTATTTTCTTATGCGAGATGTTATAGACGCCCTGTTTTGAAGTTTTGAAACTGATTATGTTATTCGATTTTTGAATTAATGTAAACAATTATTTTGGACTAATATTATATTAAGTATTTATTCAGTGTTTATTTAAGAAAAAAAATTTTATTTTTCCTGATTTTATTTAAATTATTAATTTGGGTTACTAATGTAACGAAGGGCGTTACATTTTTGGTATCAGAGCAGTTCAATCCTAAATTGGACTGTGGTTATTGGGTTTTTCAAAAATCAAAACTTGGGCGCATAGGATGCTTGTTAGAATTGTAGATGCTGCATACTATGCTTTGGATATTGAGCTTGGCCAACTCAATGTTTCATTGATAGTGAACATATTTATAATGACTAACGGGCGAGGGACGAATGATGCGCTTGTAACAGCTATGGACCGTGTGACCATAGATTTGCAAGAGCAGACGGAGACTCTCCGTCATACGAGGGGATATGGGGAGGTAACACCCCAAGAACCTTAATACGTGGGATTACCGCTTTTTCGAAGGACGAATCGTCATTTTTTCGGGACAGCTTAGATGCTGCAGCAATTAGAGGAGCCGAAGACAAACTGTGCTTATAGCAAGAGGTTATCATATTGTTTGATTCAGGAGCATTCCATTTTTTCATAACTCTTAGTTGTGTCAAAAATCCAGAGTTGCCTATTTCTAAATTATCTTTCCACTTGTGTGTTTCTACCCCGGTCAAAGATAATTTGGTTACATCTTTTACCTATTTAAAAAGTTTTTCGATACACCAAAATTTATCTTATGATTTGATATGTTTTCAAATGTTGTGTTGAATGTCACTCTTAGTATGGTTTCGTTATCATCTAATAATATTGTCCAAATAGAAATATTTATGTACTTCACAACTTATGTTTGATGAATCTTTTATGTTAAACCATATCGTATTCGTTTCCATATGTAATAAGTTCTTAGTTGAGAAAGTTCAGTGATCCATATTGTTGTTTTCCGTTAAGATAGAGACTGAGAGTGATGTAGCGGCACTACTTGTTGTCTGTTAGTTTCTAGATGTGTTTCATAAAGAGGTCTCTACCTTACATCAAATATGGGAGTTGAGTTTAACATAGATTTAGTACCTAGAAGTGGACCGGTGTCAGTAGCGTCTTAGAATGACACCCTTAGAGTTAAATGAGCCTAAGAAATAATTAGAGGAATTGCTAAAAAATGAGTTTTTATACTTGAATTTGTTTATTAAAAAAAAAAAAAAAAAGAAGAGAGAGTTGGAAATTTAAGGCTGTTAATTCTTAACATTATATTCTTCAAATATATTTTTATGTCATTTGATGAATTTGCTTGATAGATGTATATTCTTTGTATTTTAAAAAAATAAAATAAATAGTTTTACTTTTCATTTATCGTTTGTGATATTCATCCTTGATAGTAAAATTGTCAAAGAGAGTCTCGCTTATTTTGAATTCACGTTTTTAACTTTCTTTTGTTTCAATGAGTTTTCAATTCATAAATGAAAATATCTTTGTGCATCATTGTTTTTTTTAGTCAAACCAAATTGATTGTGAATTAAAACTTTCTTACCTTGATGCATCCTTTCACCTTCTTGATTTGTGTTATTTTATTTTATTTATTTGGAATCATAATTTGTTCATGTTCCCTGAGGCAAGCATTGACTTATTTATTTTTATAAATGGGTTCTCTAGGCTAGCCTTACTTCTGATCGAGTTGAGTAGGAAAGGAAAATATCTTCTATAGAATAAAATTGTAGTTTTTAATAATCATAAGATCCTTAAATAATTGTTAGAAAAAAAAAATATAGAATTAAAAATAAGGCAAGGAAGGTGGATGAAATTCCTTCAGGACCATGAATTTGAGTTGAAGTACAGTTTAGGAAAAGTGAATGTAGTGGAAGAGGCTCTAAATAGAAAATCCTTGCATCTTAATGCTGAAGATGAATATCTTAGAAGAGTTTATGGACATGAATTTCAATGTAACCTTAAATGCTTTAAACTTGAAATTGAATAGGTTGGAATTTGTAATGACCTTAGAAAATAGATTAACCGAGAGCAGCTTTAGACTAGGAATTGCAATCTCTTTAGGATCAAGAGAATTATGTGATGGTGGCCTATTGTTATTTAAGAATGGGATTGTTGTTCCTAAGGAGGGGAGCCCTTGAAAAAAAATGCTAGAAGAGACACATAAAGGAAAGTTAACCATACTTCCAGGAATAGCCAAGAGGTATCAAGATTTAAAGAAGATGTAATATTAGACGGAAATAAAAAAAAAATTATTGGATGTTGTATTAAAGAGGTGTATATATACTTAAATTTTAATTTATGTTATAATTTTGTTATTTAACTTTTTTTTAGAAAATCACCTTGCTTGAATCTTTCAAATTGTTTCTCAAGTGACCAAATATTAATCACAATTAATATACTCTTTGGATTTGATTCCCATATAGATTACTGGCATGTCAAATCTTAACAAACTTATATTTCTTATTAAAGACCGAAAAGAAAAAGAATGTTATTTCTTATTTATATTAGCTTACTCAAAAATCAAAATGAAATTGATTTCTTAGTTCTACTATGGTATTTATTGATGAAAATTGTTTTGAAAGTTGTAAATGCTCAATAACTGTATAGTTTAATTGCAAGTTAATAAAATCTTATTCTCCTTTTGTTACCCAATTTTGTTTCTAGTAAGATCATCTCTTAACAGAAAGTAAAACTCTTTCTTTTCTTATGAAATTATCAACTTGGACTAGATAAGACTTAGTATGTGGATGTCTCTACTGTTTCTCTTTTCTTTCTTGTTTTATTTATTTGTTTATTTATTTATAAAAATTTCTCTGTACTGTAAATAATATAATAAATTTGGTGTGGAATATATATAAAGGACTATAAGATCTACGTATGGATGATATAAAACTTTATTTCAATTTCTTTGTGAATTGTTTGTTATTAATCTATTTTGAGAATGCTTATAATGATGAAATTCAAGTGAAGGTAATATGATTCTAGGGGGATGGAGAAAAATAAATGCTTAAGTGCATGATTTTATTATACGTGTTATTATTGATTTCTTTTTATATATATTCTTATAGTCAAGAGTCATGAATTGTGCAATTATTAATCGATGCTTCAGCCTAGTGGTTTGATGTATGCTTAGAGAGTATCAAGGATGTAAGTTCTCTTATGATAGAGCAAGGTAGGTGAGATGATCTTGTTAGGATCGGATTTAATCTAATAGACCACAGTTAGGATTTAATACAAAATAGGTAAAGATTGTTATGTCGACAAGGAAAAGTAGCCTTTAGAATTTTAGGAAGGGGAACATGTATTCTTGATAGTCATTCCTAAGATTGGGATGTGGGGGTCAATGTCAGTCAGAAAACTAATTCCTTGTTTTTATGGGTCCTTTCCATATCCTCAAGAGAGTCGGGTCATTTGCTTACCAATTAGCTCTTCCAACATGGTTGTCATGCCATCATGATGTATTTCTTATTTCTCAACTTCGAAAATTGTGTCAGTTATGTCTCATGTAATAGCTCCTGAATCAATACAATTGAGGGATAACTTAATATTTAAGCCAGGCCTAGTCAGATCATCGATAAGAGCACTAAGACTCTGTAGAACAAGACAATCCCTTTGGTGAAGGTGGTTGGGAAGGATTGAACTCTAGAAGAGACTACTTGAGAATTAGAAGAAGACTTGGTTCACCAATGGCCATACTCTTTATTTGCTTCGTAGGTGAAGTGGAGTTAATTTCGAGGACGAAATTCTTAAAGGAGGGGAGAAAATGTAACATCCTAAAAATAAAAATAATTGGAGATAATAACGTTAGAGAAATTAGATAATTTTTGGGAGGCTTAGACTGCATGTTTTGGGCCTTTGAATTAATTAGAAAGGATAAAAGATAATTAAAATCTGCAACAATAACAGAACTCTGTCTTGACTTTATCTAAAACTTATTTAATAACAAACTCTAACTACACTCTATCTAAAACTTATTCAAAGACTTTATCTAAAACTTAATTCAAAAATCAGTCTCTATGTCAGGATGCGTTAAAAATAGGTTTAAAAATAAGGAATCAGTGCAACACTATATATATACCTTCTTATAACACCATAGTGTGGCTAGGAACCTTTTTTGCACCCTAAAACATCTTAGTAACGGCTGTGGAGCATCTTCATGCTTGGGAGATGGGGTTGCAACAAGCAATGAGTTTGGAAGGAGAACAATAACAACAACAACAGGAAGAAGAAGAAGATGAAGAAGAAGGAGAAGGAGAAGGGGATTCAAGACTGAGGAAGGCGACATCTAGGATTCGCCATAGGGTACGCTTGGAGATTCTTGGAGGTATTCAAGAGGTGAGTAGAAATACTCTTTCTCACCCTTTTCATGGTGCAAATTGATTTGGGGTTTGGGTTATGTTTTCAAAATGCGTTTTTGGAAAATAATCATGCGTTTGGTCAAATCCTGATTTTACAAATTTGGGGGTTTTCCTTCTAAGGTGTTCCTGCTGTTAATTAAATGGTTATTATTGAAATTGATGCTATGATATATATGATACATACGTGATTTGGTTGAATTGATATGTTATATATGCACTATTTGACGATATTTGTGATATTGGCATGATTCAATAACTGTTAATATGTTGGATGTTGTTTGCTGCAATACCGCCTATGATAGGGGTATCGAAAGTAACACTGCCAATGATTTGGGGTGTCGAAATATGAAATACCGCCATGATGGGGTATCGAAAGTAACATCGCCACATGTTGGGATGTCGAAATGAGTAATACCACCAGTGTACAATGGTTGGTATCGAAATGAGTAATGTCACTGAAGAGAAGGTGACATCGAAATACCTTCATGAGTAAGGTAGGCAATGGGACGCCATTGTTATGTGCAGTTTGAAAGTCATATGACATATGAGAATATTTGAGATTGTTTGATATATGAGATTTTGTCATATTTGATTTATGATGTATTAATGATGATTGTTACTATCAATAATAATTTATATTATTATTATTATTATTATTTTACTATACATTATTTTGAAAATAGCGGGTACCATGGATAGTTTTTCCGGTTACCGCACCGGCTGAGAACAATGCTTTTGTGAAAACCCTTTAAACTGTATTTCTGTTCACTGGGATTTTATATCTCATTAGTAGTATTGTTTTCAGAGCCTGAGGATGTCCCTGTTGAGCAGCCAGACGTTTTGAAGACTATCTCTTTAGCTTTAGAGCTTGGTTAGTATTGTATGGCATATGCCAGGAGGACCTTTATTATTTTTTAGTTATTTTCTTATGCGAGATGTTATAGACGTCCTGTTTTGAAGTTTTGAAACTGATTATGTTATTCGATTTTTGAATTAATGTAAACAATTATTTTGGACTAATATTATATTAAGTATTTATTCAGTGTTTATTTAAGAAAAAAAATTTTATTTTTCCTGATTTTATTTAAATTATTAATTTGGATTACTAATGTAACGAAGGGCGTTACAAGCTCTTACCTGCAGGTCTACCTCACACTAATAATCGCCAAAAAAAGATATTACTTGATTTTGCACAACGCTCTATGCTTGTAGTTGGATTTAATAGTAGTTCTGGGTGTAATGGCAGCCATGTAAACTCAGAATCAATGCTGAGTTAATTAGATATTGGGCATTCAGCTAAGGAGGTTGTTTTCAAAGTAGAATGAGATAGTAAGTTTCATAGGGACAACCTATAAGCACTTTGGAGTAGTCTGATGTGGAACTATCAGGTGCATCTACAATGGAATTTGTAGCCGCTTTATATTTTTATTTGTTATATTAGCATTGTGATAAATTTGCAATCAGGCCCATTGTGTATTATGATAGACTTGGCAAAGCTTACTTCAGAAAACCATGGCCTAAATATGACAGAACCTAAAATGCACAAAGTAGTAAACTACAGAGATGGTGCTTCCACCACCATCTGTTCTCTGATGTCACATGTGCATCTAATAAGAGTAGATGAGGAGAACATATAAGAGTAGAAACTTCAATATATAAAAATAAGAAATAGCAATAAAAAAATATAGGAAAGCAAACACCCAGAAATAAGAAAGAGGAATAAATAAATAAGAGCAGCAACCAAAAACCATTAGAGGAGGAGCTTCACGATACCGTAGGAATTCAGAGAATGAGAAGTATGTCTCCAAGAAAAAACACCCACTATGGAAAAAGGATAGTCATGAGCAATCTTTGAAACTCACCATAGAAGAAGTCAGAAACAACAACATAGTACCCAACAGGTGATTTCTAAGCGTAATTTCTAAGAAAGAATGAAAAAAAAAATGAAAACAAACAGAGGAGATGAATTGAAGCAGATGAATCGACCTAGATAAAGGGGCTGAAAATGTGCCTTGTAAATGCTTCTTTTTTTTTTTTGCAGACAAAACCAACATAATAATTTATTAAAACATAGGTTTGGCGGAAAGCTAAATAACCAGGATATCTAAGAAGTAAACGTTAATATAAAAACATAACCAATAAAGATGATGACATAAGAGAATTAGTGTGCAATCCCTTTTCAAAACATGCAAGGATACCAGCAAGACATTCATTTCCATTCATTCAAGTAATGTAATTTATGAATTCTGCAACAGTAGCAACTGCTGTTCCGGTAATGGTATCGATCGCAATCTTGTCTGTCGTATTTTTGCTTGCTGCAGATGCCAGAGCCCCAGTTATTGCACCCCCAATCATGGCATTCTTCCAGTCCCTGCTGCCTCGGACACTCTCTACCCCGTATTCCATTACACCGTATACGCCAGCTATGTTCCCCAATATGCACCTTCCTTTCACATCTTCTTCAATGTTTTCTCAAAATCGCCACTTGAAATATTTCCTTCTCCGCCATGGGTGCTGCCACTCAAGAGGAAGCCAATCTCAACAACAGCTCAAAACCCGCAAAACCCCTGGTTAGAACAGAAACGCTACCAAACAGGAGAATATTCCAACCATAATGGCCCAACCAAACAGGAGAATATTCCAACCATAATGTAAAAGGCTAAAACAAAAACTCATTTTCAGCCGCATGACCCTCTTCTTTCTGACCCGCCGCATGCCCTCTTCTTTCTCACCCTATTCTTTTCGATCTCATTCTTTCTCGGCCGTTTCTTTTTCAATCATAATACCAAAAACCTGAGCCGGTCCAAGCTGAGTTTCATAACACTGATGATATCTTTATCTATCTTCTGCCTGTTTCTCACCAAAGACCCAAACGAAACCTTTGATCTGCTTTATAGTCAGTCAGCCCTCTCTCACCATTAAATGTAATCGATTGCGATTCTCAACTCTTCTCTTTTAACAAATACCAACTCAGTTTTTGTTCTTTGAGCTACTTTGCTTTGCTTTGCTTTGCTATGCTGTGCGTGAATGAATTTTAGAGACAATGGGCTTCTTAACCGAGGCCTTGCGACTGATACGGGCCCTTCTGTATTGGTGGCAATCTCTTCTGTATCCGAGGCCATGTTCCGATGTGAGCCCATTGGGCGAAGGAAATGCAGATTCCAATTGTTCAACTTCTAAGAGGGTATGTAAATACGATGTGTTTATCAGTTTCAGAGGTAGTGATACCCGTAACAATTTCACCGATCATCTTTACAACCATCTCATCAGAAAAGGTATTTTCACCTTCAAGGATGACAAGGTGCTCCGGAAAGGACGACCAATTTCGTTACAGCTGGTTCAAGCAATTAATGAGTCACGGCTTTCTATCGTTGTCTTTTCAAAAGATTATGCTTCCTCAACTTGGTGTTTGGAGGAAATGGCTACTATAGCTGATTGCAAGAATCATTTGAAACAAACTGTTTTCCCAATTTTCTATGATGTGGATCCATCTCTTGTACGAAAACAGACTGGGCTGTACAGGGATACCTTTGACTTACATGAAATGAATTTCCCTAGCCAGGTTGATCGATGGAGGACAGCTATGATGGGTTTAGCAAATTCTGTTGGTTGGGATGTAAGGGATAAGTAAGTAAGTAAGTAATATATATAAATCATTATTCTTAGTTGTTTATACATTTTTAACATGAATCTATGGTTGTTATATTATTTTGACATCAATTTATGCTTGTTTTCCCTTTTTTTTCTTCTTCAGTGATAATTTAGTGATCTTAATTTTCCTCTATATTTCAGGCCAGAGTTTGTAGAGATTGAAAAAATAGTTAGGGCGGTGATAAAAACATTAGGTCATAAATTCTCCGGGCATGCTGATGGCCTAATTGGGGTACAACCTCGTGTGCATGAATTAGAAAAACTGTTAAAGCTAAGCACAGAGGATGATGTTTTTCGAGTATTAGGGATTTGGGGGATGGGTGGAGTAGGAAAGACTACTCTCGCTACTGTCTTGTATGATAGAATCTCTCATCAGTTTGATGCTTGCTGTTTTATTGAGAACATGAGCCAAATTTACAAAGATGGTGGTGCTAGTGCTGTACAAAAACAAATTCTCCGTCAAACTCTTGACGAAAAAGATCTAGACACATACAGTCCTTCTGAAATATCCGGGATTATAACAAATAGGCTACACAACATAAAAGTCCTTGTGGTTCTTGACA
Source organism: Ammopiptanthus mongolicus (assembly GCA_039655645.1). NCBI lineage: Eukaryota > Viridiplantae > Streptophyta > Magnoliopsida > Fabales > Fabaceae > Ammopiptanthus > Ammopiptanthus mongolicus. The sequence continues at coordinate 89,520,800 of CM077345.1, forward strand.
ATGTTGATCAATTGGAGCAATTGGAAAAATTGGCTATAATTCCTAGATTGCTTTGCGCAGGAAGTAGAATAATCATAACCACTAGGGATGTGCATATTCTAAAAGTGTATGGAGCGGATGTAGTTCACAAGGTTCCATTATTGAATAATTATGATGCTCATAAACTTTTTTGTAGAGTAGCCTTCAAGAGTGATGATCCAGGAAGCAGGTTTGTGGAGCTAACTTCTGAGGTACTAAAATATACTCAAGGTCTTCCAATAGCAGTTAGAGTAGTGGGTTCTTTCTTGTGTACCCGAGATGCCAGCCAGTGGAGAGATGCCTTGGATAGACTGGGGAAAAATCCAAGCAACCAAATTATCGATGTGCTTCGGGTAAGTTTCGATGGACTACAACCAGAGGAGAAAGAAATATTTCTGCACATTGCTTGTTTCTTTAAAGGGGAGAGGGAGGATTTTGTAAAGCGAATTCTAGATTGTTGTGGATTATACCCTCACATCGGAATTCAAATTCTCATTGAACAATCACTTATAACCATTAGAAACCAAGAAATTCATATGCATGAAATGCTGCAAGAATTGGCCAAGAAAATTGTTCGGGAAGACTCTCCTGGAGACCCAGGATCATGGAGTAGATTGTGGCTTTACCAGGATTTCCATCATGTCTTGACTTCAAGAATGGTAAAAAGTTATCTTTCCAAATTTAGATTCAATTATTTTGGTATTTTCACTATAAAGTTTTAACAATTAATATGAGTTTAATTTTGATGCACACAAGCATATATCACTTTTATTTTAAGGTAGTTGTTTTGAAAGTTAAATATTTTTAGTGATATAACAATTTATGATTCAATGATAGTATATAAGATTTTTACACTGTGAATGAATCGAAATTAAATCCTTGAACTATTAAGTAAAGATACACAGACAGTTTTATAATTCTAACAAAAATAGGTCCATTTAATTCAAGTATATTCATTTTTTTTTCTTTAATATGTTCATTCTTATTTTTCCAGGGAACAAACAAAATTAAAGCCATAGTTCTTGATCAAAAAAAGGATGTCTCCAAATACGGTCACTTGCAGGTTGAAGAATTATCCAAAATGAAGGGCCTTGAACTGATTATACTTTATGAAATGAACTGTTCAGGAAGGCTCAATTTTCTTTCTGACAGCCTACATTTTCTTTTGTGGCATGGTTACCCTTTCACTTATTTACCATCAGATTTTCAGCCTAATAAACTAGTTGAATTGAATATGTCTAATAGCAAAATCGAACACCTCTGGAAAGGCATCAAGGTACTTCAGTGGTCTTTTCATTTTTTTAAAGAAACAATTGTAGTAATCTTGATTTAATCTTCATTTATTAATGTTATCATTTTTACAGTAAATCATAATATATAGAAATATTAGAAAAATAGTATTTTCTTATGGATTTGGTCTTGATACAGTAAACATTTTACACTATTACTTAATGACAAATCACTGAAAGGGTTTGACTTTTAGGTAATTGTTGCCATAATCGAACTCTTGCATTTAACATACTGACTTGTTGTTATCTAATTATTTCTTCACAGAATCTCCCTTGTTTAAAAAGGTTGGATCTGAGCAACTCCATAAGTCTAATGGAGACGCCAAACTTTGAAGGGATCCCAAATGTTGAGCGACTAGATCTTACAGGATGCACAAACCTGTGGAAGGTCAACCCATCTATTGGGCTTCTTAAAGAACTTGCTTTCTTGAGCTTGCGAAACTGTAGCAGTCTGGTCAGTCTCAATCTCGGCAGTGTATCTAATTTAAGTTCTCTGAGAGTTCTATACCTTTCTGGCTGCACAGAGCTTGAAAACACGCCAGATTTTACAGGGATGTTAAATCTTGAGTACCTTGATCTTGAGCAATGTATAAGTTTATCAATGATTCATGAATCTATTGGGGCTCTTGTTAAGCTTAAATTCTTGAGTTTGAGACACTGCACCAATCTTGTGTGCCTACCGAACAGTATTTACAATATGAGATCTCTTAGCACTTTAGATACAAGCAACTGCTTGAAACTAAGGATTTTGCCCCTGCAACAGAGATCAGAACTTGAAGATTCTATTTACCTTGGCATTTCTTCCTGTCTGGGATCTTTGATTTTTCTAGACTTAGGCTACTGCAATATATGTCAAGTCCCTGATGCCATTGCAGAGCTAAGGTGTTTAGAAAGACTGAATCTACAGGGAAACAACTTTGGTTCACTATGTGATACCATCAGTCGGCTTTCTCGTCTAGCATATTTGAATTTATCTCACTGTCACGAGCTTCAATGTTTTCCTTTGTTCCCATCAACAAATGCTTCATTAGTGGGAACCTACTTTGGAACAGTATCCGGAGCTCGTAATCATCGGTCAGGATTATATATTTTCGACTGCCCCAAGTTGGTTGAAAGTGAACTTAGTCAAATACGTGGCTCGGAGTTGGCACTTGCATGGCTAACAAGACTAGTTGAGGTGTGTATGCTCTCTCTCTCTCTCTCTCTCTCTCTCTCTCTCTCTCTCTCTCTCTGTCACCCACTCAGTCTCTTCCTCTCACTGATGTATTTGTATGCTTTTTCCTCCCTCTTGTGACAGGAACCTCGTCACTTCAGGTGTGGCTTTGACATTGTTATTCCTAGCAGTGTAATCCCAGAGTGGTTCTATCAACAACTTATAGGACCTTCTGTAATAAGGATAGTGCAATCTGCCCTCGGGCATGATAACTGGATTGGCTTTGCCTTTTGTGTAGCATTTGAGGTAAACTATCATCAAGCAAATTCTGATTCTTCAGTACATGATTCATCTTCCTCTCCGCTGGCACAATCTTCTAGTCTTTCCTTGCCACCGCCACATCCTTTGTATCTTTCTTTTGAAAGTGAAAACGCCGAAGAAAGCTTCTGTATGCCTCTTAGTTTTGACCTGGAAAAGAGTGTTGGTTCAAGACATCTCTGGTTAATCTATATCTCTCGACCACACTGCCACTTTGTGAATACAGGAGCGCATATCTCATTTAAAGCTTCCCCAGGTTTGAAGATCATGAAATGGGGGTTACGCATGGTATTCAAGCAAGACATAGTGGCGATGAACAGGGACTTAAACTATGAAAAAAAGCTACCATTGAGAATGATTTTACGTGATTATAACCGCATTCACTTTGATTATGTGCATGAAACACAAAGGTGGAGGAGCTCTTGGCTTAAAATCCAGCTTCCCTATAATTGGTTGGTTACCGAGGAAGAGGAAATCGAGAATATGGAAGCAAAGGAGAAAGAAAATAATCTCTCTGCTATTGGCCTTGGCCAGCCACCGTTGATGCACACACCATCTTCCTCGAGGTTATTATTCTTCTTTTGCCCATGCATGATGCTCTTATTACTGTTTAACAAAAAGGTTTCTTATACACTGTTTCATTTACTCCATTCCTTACAACTTTTTATTTGGAAAAATGGATAGTGTTTTAAAATGTGTTTTTTTATTGTATTATAAAAAAATGTAAAAAGTTGGATGTTAAAATAACATAGTTCATTGTTTATTTGTTTAATATGTTTTGCCGCTCCCCGCAAACATGAAGAATTAAAACTGGTAAATTACATTGCAGATTTGGCTAGCTTGCATCTTCTGCCTTGTGAACGGGAATTCTTTTTTCTGGAGGTCCCACTTCCCTGATGTGGTTTCTAATATTTGATTTGGGTTGATATTTTTGCATGTTTGCTATTTCGTGTTTAGGTTTGGTAGCTGAGCCCCCCAAGTTCAGGTTATAAAAACTAAAGTTTGTCAAAAGCAGTGGAGCTCATCTTGTTGAGAACTTGAAAGTGTTTCAGTTTAAGTTTAATAATGTTATTAGATTTCAGAGTGGTTTTGTTTGTTGATTGTTATTTTTTATTTAAGATCCAGTGTTTTACGGGTTTTAATAATTATAAGTTTCATTGAATTTATCATATTTAGTCATGGAGCATGTAATGTTGTATTCTGCATTTTGGCAAATTGGTAATGATTTTGTTATTTTGTTTTTATTCCCGTGAAGAAAAGAGTACACCATGAATTTGTGTGCTTGCTTATCGCTTCATGAATCTTATTTTCCTGTGGTGATGCCTGAGTGTCTTTTGTGTTGAAGTACATGATTGTTTGTGTCCAAAAAATCACGTTCCACACTATTCATGATAAGAATAGCAAATTTGTAAATATTTAAGCTCAAATCGTGAAAGCTACAAAATGTTGCTTCCATTTCGCGTCCATGAGACACGATTCTTCCTCCTCCCACCGCTGGTCCAAACACTCTAAAAATTGATTTGAATCTGTACTAAGATTTAGAACATGAATGTTATTAATTTATGTTGGATATTTCTTGAACAAATATTGTCAAAAAGCAATCTCATCGATTTTTTAAACGACAATGTATATTAGGAAAAGAGTCTTTTTTCCTGAACTCCTTCTCATTCATAATTGTTACTTAGATTGAACGACACACAGTTTGAGGGTGGGGATCCTACCCTCTGAATAAAACATCAACAATTTAATGTCCATACATCATGAATATTTAACAAATGAAATTATACATTATAAGTGAGCACCAAAAAAAAAAAAAAATCACGGACCACATTGTTGAGTTGCCTTCATCCATGAGCGAGTGGCATGTCTGAGAAAGGGCAGTGGAATTGGGAGTTCCTGGGTAGTTGGGTCCCTGAGACTCTTGAATCGGTTGTATGTGATGTTGCCTCCCTCTATGGATAATGGTGCAAATGTTTGTATTTGTCTATGGGATAGGCTGGCCAACTTCAGTATAACTAGTGCTTATATCATGCCGAATGCATTCCACTTGAAGGGGTGGATTTAGCTCCTTTAAAGTGAGAAATCCTTAAATCATTTAATAGATTGAGATCTTTATGCATTTTATCAAATCAGTATCTTATTTTCTCACTTTAGAAGTAAATTCACTTTAAAAGAGCCAAATCCAGAAGGAGGAGGAGGAGGAGGTTTGGAAGCTCATCTAGAAGATAGATGGTGTGAAACAGGTTCTTGTCTTAGCATGGCAAATAGCTCATGGAAGGCTTCTGATAAATCAGAGAAGACATAAATGAGGCATAGGAGGCCCCTACTGCCATCGTTGCCAATTTGCCATGATGCAGTGGAAAGTGACATCCATGTCCTTCGAGAATGCCCATTAGAGAGTGTTGTTTGGAAGCAATTGGTTAAGCCAGATAATAGAAGTACTTTCTTTGGTGGAGAGTTGAAGCAGTGGTTATTGAGGAACCTTAAACAAGATTTCAGGCATGAGTCGCAGTTATGGTGATCTGCATCTGCTATTTAGGCACATACTTGTTTGCTCCTTTGTAAGTGTAGGAATCTACATATTTCTTTATGCAGTGCCTATTTGTTTCATATTTTTTAGGCTGAAAGCTCCCTTTGCGGTCAAAAAAATTGGTTTTGCAATGTGAAATCTTGTTTGGATAAAATTCAATGTGAAGAAAAGTGTGATTGAAATGGGAGAAAACTGATTTTTCTGGAAGAATGCATGGGGTAGCTTTTCTGTTTGCCTTTTCAAATGTGAAATGCTTTTTACTCAAGGACCCTACTCCCAAACTAACAGCCATCTTCTCTCTATTCTCCCCAATGGTGCCTTTCATTCCTTCTCATCTCCCTGCAGCAAGTCTTTTGCCACTGGAAAGAGCAACATCTCACCAGGACCACCCCACCCTCACTCCATCGGCAGTTGATCTTGCCACTGGAAGGTTCGATCTTCATTTTATTTTATTTTAGATCTATTTGTAGGGCAAATTGTAGGAGAACTTGCTCTACCCCATCGCTATTGTTGTTGCTTTCGGATTGGAGTTGGATTCGATTGGACAGTGGCGAAGAGGGTGTGTCCCAAGTCCCTAACTTGTTGGGCGGTGGAGACGTCGAGGGGGAGGCGCCGCCGTGGCAGAGAGACGGCTGAGATACTGTGACCCAAGTCCCCGCATCTGTCTTCTTTTATGTTCTAGACCTTCCCTTTTGAAATCTTTTCTTTTTCAAATGTGAAATTTCAACTTATAATTTATTTTTTCTCTGGATTTTAATATCTCTCGTGGCTTGGCATGGTTCATACACCAGACAACAAATTCCTCTGCTAATTTCATTCATCACCAATGTTGCTCGTCAACAAATTCCTCTATGCTAACTTCATTCATCACCTCTGTTGCATTCGAGTTAACAAACACTTCCTACAAATATCCTTTGTTACATGTTTCATTCTATCAAATGATCCAATCAAAACCAGTATGATTAGTTCCAAGTTCTAATAAAGAAACTCACGTAGCTATATTCACGTGGATGGACCTCAGGATGAAGAAAAAGGAGCCAGAATTGAAGTGCATGTTGTCAAAAGTGTAAAGCAGATGCACTCCAAACAAAACTTTTAAGTAAATAGAAATGCAGAGATCATTGGAACACATATCCTGTACAATCCATTTGGAATCAAAGATGGGAAAAGTGACCATATTCCTACAGTGGATTACTGTTGTATTTAGTGGCTTCTTCATTTGGTTTGTTCCTTCGCATTCTTCTGAAAGTTAAATTCCTTTATTTGTTACATTACTATGGAAGACCCATGATAGTCATCACAACATATCAACGCAAATGTATGCTGACATTGTTTCATCAGTAGAAATGAGTTATTTTCGTGACTCAATTAGAGATGAAATTGTAGCTGGTCAAATTGGGAACTATTACATATTGTTGCTTATGACTACGTTTTTTTGGATATATACAAGTTCCTAGCTTGTAGGTACTATAACACTTATGTTTATATGTATTTGTTGTTGACTTTCTGTGTTCAATGATAGACACTGTTAATTTGATGTTTTGAACGATTGCATGATGCTTCTTGTGATTAAAATTTGCTTGTTAATGGTCTTCAAGTTTCCCCGCCACGGTTACAAGGTCTCAAGCTCCCACAGGCTTATACAATGTTACAACTTTTTTCCTGTCTAGCATAGCATTCGGTGCATCTATGATCCTATGATGTTGCTGAATTTGGAATAGCATCTATCCTATGATCCTATGATTCATTTGCTGTCATAAGTTGCATGTCCTTATGCTGTCATATTGTTGTTACTGTGTATTGCGCATTTAAATTCACCAAATTAAATTCATTGGTCAAAATGCATCAGAAAGCATTGAGATTCAGTTGTTGACGGCAATAACTCAAGGAGCTTAAAAACTTGGCATGCTATTATCAAATTTTAGATAAAATCCTCTGAATCTTAAATTTTCTACCAAATGAAAGCAATGCAGTGAATGCACTAACTGATGAAATGATCAATCTTGAGATGTCTTACTTGTTACAAAAGGTAAAGTGTTAATTGTCTGAATTTTATTGAATTTGGTTGAACTCTGCTTTTGGTAAAAACCTGCAAATTAGTTAGCCTTACACTCAAATGGCAAATCAAGTGTTTAAGTTTGTGTTTTTTTTTTTTTTTTTCACACGGCTGCCATTTTACATTAATCCGGACTTCACAAACATGTGGTTGGTTCAAGTAGTAACGAACTCAGACTTTTTAAGCAATTTGTTAGGCGTTTGATCTTTGATTCTTGTGTATGAGGAGAATTTTGGTTAGGAGAGATTAGTCCTTAAATGTCGTCCAGTATCTCGTGGAATTAGTTTTCACAGTTACGTGCGAAGGATACCTTCTGAAACCAAAAAAATTATTGCGGACTTCAATAGTAGTTAGAGGCGGGATCACATAATGCTTTTCTAAATTCAAAATATCATTATCGAATGAAAATCAATTTTTTTAATCTTGCTTTTTTTAAATCAATACTTCTAACGTTAATTCTTTTAAAATCTAAAACAAATGAACATGCAAACTTCACTCGGCCAGTGAGACCTTGGCAGTTGGTTTTTGATGTAATGGGATGCTACTGTCATGTCAGTGTAATTTCTTCTTCGGCCCCGCTTTTTTTTAAAAAAAAAAAAATTGGCTAAATGGCTATCTGATAAGAACATGGGAATAACTTTGCTTAATCCCTAATGGGCAAAGGGTTTGTGATGTTCTTTTGCATAATATTGATTAGCTTTATCTTAAATTTATTAGATTAGGATCATAATATGTTTAAAATAAAATCAAGGTGAACACATTTTACCTTTTTTTTTATAAGCAAAAAAAACACATTTCACTTGAAGGAACTTTTTTCAACTTAACTATCTATTCCATAACATGTATCATTTAAATGAAGAGATGCTTTGCGTATTTTTTAGGGGGATGAATATAAAAGCTTGGTAATTGTCATAGCATTTAAATAGACATTTTCCAATAACTGATTTGACTATTCCCTCTCTATGAAACTAGCTAAGAAAGGTAAACTAAAAATTTTCAAATGAAAATAAAATATTTAATATATTGTAAAATAAAAATGTTTAACTTTTCATTTTAAAATTTGGAAATTTGCTAGTGTGCAGTGGAGCTTACAACACTCAAGTTCTTTATTTTTTTTGTCCGGCACTTTGATTAGGTATTCCACAAACATAATTATGAAATTAACTCTCGGATCAGAAGTGATGGTTAGATTAAACCCTCTCCAAAATAATGACTCTAGGAATTGAACCCTCCATTTCTTATCTTAGCAGTTCATATGGAACAAATTGTGTGTTCCTGACGAGTCATTGCAAATTTGCAATGAATGTTGAAACAAACAAATATCAACGTTGTAGAATGTGAGCTTTGGATAGTATGTTCCTACTCCCAGCAGCTAAGATTGATTTTGTAGTTAACGATTTGAAGTTTAAACTTGTAAGTGTATTTAAATAATTTGCATAGAATCAATTTTAGTACAATCTATTTTTAAAGAAAAATTAATTTTTTTTAAGAATTTGTACTAAATTTAAGAGTACAAATAATTTTGCTTATATTAGATTACACAAAATTAATTTAGATATAAAATAAAAAATACAGAACTTATAGTATCATGTTTAATTGTTATAACTACAAACAGTTTAAAAGAATTACCCCTAACATGAGAAGACAATTTAGAATAATTTTCAAAACTATCCAGCCATGCAGAATGGTTTTCAAATCCACGGATCAAAACGTAATTAGTAATTACCAAGAACAGTGCAGCACGAAGGGGGTGATTATTTTTATTACGGCCTAAGTAGAATGCATTGCTCTTTTGAAATCGAAAGAAACACGAGCCAGCAAATATTTTCATCACATGGACAAGACCACAGTGTGCAGCTTAAATTTGCAATACGCTTCAACATTTTCTGCAACAGTACTCCACCTATTCATGGACTGCAATATAATTTACCTGATGTAATATACAAACAACAGATGCATGCAAAAGTAATAAACAACTTTACAAAAGAAATATATGCCTACAGCAAAAACCACCATGTTTTTTGACAAAATCCTTCATGTTGTTTTCTCCATATCTCAAATACATTGCAATTATTCATGGGACAGTCCAGTTTCACTGATGCTCTAACAAAACCAAGCCCTCAGTGGATCACGAAGTTGCACCATTAATGCTACTGTGAAATTGTTTCCCATCAAACCACAACTAATTAAGAATATGTGATTTTCCTGCGGATTTTTGTTGCAGGTATTTCCTGCGGATTTTAAGTCCCTATTGGCTGGAAAATCAGCAAGAAATGAGCAAATTTCCAGTAGTGGCCGTAATGGTGTCGATGGGATCATGGGCACATCATTAACTCTTGATGAATGGATGAGGCTGGATTCTGGTGAGATTGATGATATGGATAATATCAGTGAGCATACTTCCAAACTTCTTGCGGGCCATCATTGCTAACTCTTTTGATGTTATACCGACGTGGGAGTTCAAACTTCAAAGGGAGAGAGGAAACGAGGCAAAGGCAGGAAGTGTGCCTCCCGTGATAAATAAATTTCTACTTGACATAAAATAAAGACAACTGAAATAAATATAAGTTGGAAACCTAAAATCTAAATTGTCTATAGATCTTTTGGATAATAAAGTAACTCATAAATTTATTATACAAATCAATTCACTCTCTTAATTTGGCCCAATCTTAAATATTAATATAGTATCAAAGCCCATTAGAAGAAAAAAAAAGAACAACAAACTAAGGTCCCTGACTCAAAAATTAAATGGCATAAGCCCGAGCAACCAAGAAAAAAAACAAACCAATGGATCCGAGGCTTCTGAGGCTAAAAAAAATGAGTATAAACCCATAAACAAAAATAATAATCAAAATCAATTTGAGTAAGTCATAACTGGACATAAACTTGAGTCCAAATTGTCTAGATCTTTTGAACAATAAAGTAATCCCCAAATTTATGAACGTTACTTTTTGCTTCACAAATTTTTTTAATACATCGCTAATCTCAATTTTTTTTGCTTGTTTCTAAAATATTCCTATCAGATATCTCCCTCCTATTTTCCTTCTCCTCCCCCAAAAAACCCTTACTCCTCACGCAAAAAACCTCATCCCTTTCCTCCTTTTCGCTGGTGTAGTTGCAGTGTTATAGATTTCTTCTTCTACTCTCATTCTTCGTTAGTTCATCATCAGGTACGTTTCAATCTTTATTTTTATTTTTTTAAATTTTTCATGCAACCGGAATTAAGTTTCCAAAATATAAATGCGTACAACAATGGAAACTTAATTCCGAAATACCAAAACATCTGAAATTTTTTTGTTTCTGGAACCTTAATTCCGGAACATCGTATAGCTTGTTCCGAAAACTTAGTTTCGGAAGTTATTTATAATTGTCTATGAAAACATGTTTCCATAACAAATTATAAATGCATTTCGGATTTATATTTCTGGTAGTCACAAAAATATATGCATTCCGGAAATGTTTCCGGAAGTAATAAAATTTTATTCCATATTCTTATTTCCGATAGTGTACAAAGAATTCCGGAAACTTATTTCTGGTTGGTGAAATAATTATGTTCCAGAAACTTATTTCTGGTATGATAAAAAAATTGTATAACATTAAAATTACGTACCTGATGAGTGACGGGAAAAGATGAAGACTTTGTGGGAAATAATATGTTCTGAAGGTGTGTGTTCCCAGTGAATTGAAAATTGAATTAAATTGAATTGAATGAGTGAATGAGGAAGAGGAGAGAAATAATAACATGGAGTGGGAAGAAAAAAGTTTGTTGGGATGGATGTTGGTATAGAATTATGAAGAGGTTTTAGGCGGGAAAATATTAAAAAAGAAAAGGTGTTTATGGTATAAATAAAATTTTAAATTTTTTTTTGGTGGTGTATTAAAAAATTTTGTGATGCAAAAAATAACCTCCCAAATTTATTATACAAATCAAGTCACTCCCTGAATCGGGCCGAGTCTTAAATGCTAATAGCCTTCTTTGATATCTGAGCTCTCTGTTTGCTCCTTGATATCATGAGACTCAACTAGATGCTCCTCCTGCATACCTTGCAACAAGCTAGGATGATGACTTCATAGTACCCTCAGAGAGTTCCCTGCACTGCTCTGATCCAATAGAAGCATCATTGCCGTCATCTGCTTCATCAACATAGTCCATGCATGTCAAAATCAAATAAAGAAAAGTCCCCATCCTGAGCCTCCTTCTCAAAAGGAGCTCTCTTGTAGACTCAGGCCCACTTTCAGAACCCAAGCTTATTGGACTCTGGTCTATGCCTAGCATGCTTGAAAATTCGTTGGTAACTAACTCATTCTGTACGTTACATCATCCTAGCTATGTGACTTTCTCATCTTATATTCAGATTTGGCTTTCATAATATTAGGTGATTCTAGTGCCATTGTCTTCAGATCTGAGATACTACTTAAACTCTTGCAGGAGCAGTTCTTTTCTGTATATGTCATCCTCTTGGCAAGCAAATTCATGTACCACAGCCTGATCCTTAGAACTACAATTTACCTCGTCCAGAGAATCATGTTTAACACTATATATCTGTAGTAGATACTACTTGGATACCTGCAGTATCAAGGGTACTGGTACAGGCATCTATTGCTCTTCAGGCGTTTCTTTCCAAAGATAAGATGACGCACGGAATTTGGTTTGATCAGCTCAAGATTTTCTGCAAACACATCAAGTTCAGGTTCATTGTGTGGAGGACTACACTACACGCCTTTTCTTCATCAAAATTCTTGTATAAGACGTCTATTGAGCTGGCTAGTGCTGACTTTGATATTGGCAATACTTCACGAAGATCCTTTAACTCATCTAGAAGGCGGTGATAAAGCACTAGAACATAGCAAATAACGCGGTGAAGCTTTTGCTATTACTTGAGTTGAGTGAGTGGGTCGAATAATTAATTGATGACATAATATGATGCTTCATGCTCTGGCCTACTACTTCATTCATCAGGGCCTACTACTTCATTCATCAGTGTATGAACCATCGAAGTGAAATCAGATTACTTTATTCAAATATTCCATTTACTATTGTATTCTCCTCATTTTATGCTACTAACATGTACTTGCCATGGTTTAAATCGATTATCTGAATCATATACAATTCTTCACTCTTTATTGTTTCACACCCTCAAACTCTTTACTTACAAATAATGTCCAAGTGGGTCGCTTGTTAAACGAGTGCTTTTTTTAATTGGGTTTTTAGTAATACAAAACAGAGAACATAAGATTATTGGAGGTAAATAATGTTTGGTTTGTTGTGTCTTTATTTTGAGTTAATATATTTTTACTTTTAATTATAAAGAGTTTAATTTTTATACATCGATAGTGTAAAACCTTTTTACACATACATCCAATTATAAATTGTCACGTTAACACATTTTTTTTTTACTATTATTCTAACTACCTTAAAAGTCATTCATATCATGATTGATAATTGATTGATAGTGTAAAAGACCTTATACTATCAGTGCATAGCAATTAAAATCGATTATAAAAGCATACTTTATTTTTACTTTGTTTTTGTTTTTAAATTTTTGTGAAAAATGGATAAAAACAGAGCATAATTATTTGTATCGTTTTTTTTATAAAAAGTTGAAAACAAAAAATATAATAGAAAAAAAAATGATATTTTTAATAATATATTAATTGAAAAATAAAAAGAGAAACTAAACGCCTCTTCTTCCGCTCGGTCACATGTATTTCCTTTCATCGTTAGTCTCACTCTCTTGCTCTTGCCTAAACAAAAGTATCTATTTATCTATGTCCTGCCTGCTTCCTTTCACCGAAGACCCAACACAGACCTTTCATTCATCTGCTTTTATAGTCAGTCAACCCCTCTCTCACCATCATCAAGTCAACCCACTCAGATTCATATATCTCAACTCTTCTCTTTTAACAAATACCAACTCAGTTTATGTTCTTTCAGTTGCTCTGCTCTGCTCTGCTCTGCGTCAGGGCTTTCTCGAGGGAATCAATTTGAGAGAAAATGGACTCCTTATCCAGGGCCTTGCGACGGTTACGGCCCCTCCAGGATCCGAGTCCATCTTCTAAGAGGATCTGTAAATACGATGTGTTTATCAGTTTCAGAGGAAGTGATACCCGTAACAATTTCACTGATCATCTTTACAATCATCTCATTAGAAAAGGTATTTCCACCTTCAAGGATGACAAGGTGCTCGAGGAAGGGCTACCTATTTCGTCACAGCTCATACAAGCAATTAAAGACTCACGGGTTTCTATCATTGTCTTCTCAAAAGATTATGCTTCCTCAACTTGGTGTTTGGAGGAAATGGCTACTATAGCTGATTGCAATAATCATTTGAAACAAATTGTTTTCCCAGTTTTCTATGATGTGGATCCATCTGTTGTACGAAAACAGACGGGGGTGTACAGGGATGCCTTTACTCTACATCAAGTGAACCTCTTCCAGTATCGCAATGTTGATCGATGGAAGAGAGCCATGACGGGTTTAGCAAATTCTGTTGGTTGGGATGTAAGGGATAAGTAAGTAATATAAATCATATTTCTTAGTAGGTCTATTATTTCGGATTTTGATTCCTTGCATAAAAAAAAAAAAAAAAAAAAAAATTTCTGCATTATTCATGTACAGTTGGATCAATTCTTAGACAATTTCAATGATTGATCCAACGGTCATACAGGGAATCTGAATCCCTATTATTTTATATCTTAATCTAATACATAAGATTAACTTTTTTTTATACCATTCAAATGAAGGCATACATCGAACAAATTTTTTCAAATGTAGAACTAATTTCATTGTAATGGATTATAAAATAACATTACATGTATCAATTATCAAAATAATATTTTTTTTATGGTTAATCTATACACACTTTTATTGTTTCTACATCTTGAACATGAATACACGGTAGTTATATCATCTTGAACATAAATTTAACTTGTTTTATCATTCTTTTCTTAGTAGATAGTTTAGTGATCATATTTTCCTCTCTTTCAGGCTGGAGTCTGTAGAGATTGAAAAAATTGTTCAGGCGGTGATAAAAACATTAGGTCATAAATTCTCAGGGCTTGCTGATGACCTAATTGGGATACAACCTCGTGTGCATGAATTAGAAAACCTTTTAAAGTTAAGCTCAGAGGATGATGGTTTTCGAGTTTTAGGGATTTCGGGTATGGGCGGGATAGGAAAGACAACTCTCGCTACTGCCTTGTATGATAAAATCTGTTATCAGTTTGATGCTTGCTGTTTTATTGAGAACTTAAGCCAAATTTACAAAGATGGTGGTGTTAGTACTATACAAAAACAAATTCTTCGTCAAACTCTTGATGAAAAAAATCTAGAGACATACAGTCCTTCTGAAATATCTGGGATTGTTAGAAATAGGCTGCACAACATAAAAGTCCTTGTAGTTCTTGACAATGTTGATCAATTGGAGCAATTGGACTATTTGGCTATAATTCCTAGATTTCTTTGCGTAGGAAGTAGAATAATTATAACCACGAGGGATGAGCATATTCTAAAAGTGTATGGAGCGGATGCAGTTCACAAGGTTCCATTATTGAATAATTCTGATGCTCGTGAACTTTTTTGTAGAAAAGCCTTCAAGAGTGATGATCCAGGAAGAAGGTTTGTGGAGCTAACTTCTGAGGTACTAAAATATACTCAAGGTCTTCCATTAGCAATTAGAGTAGTGGGTTCTTCCTTTTGTACCCGAGATGCCATCCAGTGGAGAGATGCCTTGGGTAGACTGTTGAAAAATCCAGACAAGCAAATTATGGATGTGCTTCGAATAAGTTTTGATGGATTACAACTAGAGGAGAAAGAAATATTTCTGCACATTGCTTGTTTCTTTATAGGAGAGAGGGAGGATTATGTAAAGCGAATTCTAGATTGTTGTGGATTATACCCTCACCTTGGAATTCAAGTTCTTATTGAACAATCACTCATAACCATTAAAAACCAAGAAATTCATATGCATGATATGATGCAAGAATTGGGGAAGAAAATTGTTCAGGAAGAATCTCCTGGAGACCCAGGATCATGGAGTAGATTGTGGCTTGACCAGGATTTCCATCATATCTTGACCTCCGGAATGGTAACAAGTTATCTTTCCAAATTTAGATTCCATTATTTTGGTATTGTACACAAGCATATATCACTTTAAGGTAGTTGTTCTGAAAGTATATAAGTTTATGATGAGTTTAACAATTTATGATTCATTGATAGTATATAAGATTTTTACATTGTAAATGAATCGATTTTAATCCTTAAACTATTAAATGAAAGATACGCAGATAGTTTTATATTTCTAACAAAAACAGGTCCTTTTTTTTTGGGTACAAAAAGAAGGTCCATTTAAACAAACAAAATTAAAGCCATAGTTCTGGATCAGAAAAAGGATGTCTCCAAATACGGTCGGTTGCAGGTTGAAGAATTATCCAAAATGAGAGGCCTTGAATTGCTCATACTTTATGAAATGAACTTTTCAGGAAGGCTCAATTTTTTTTCTAACAGCCTACATTTTGTTTTGTGGCATGGTTACCCTTTCACTTATTTACCATCGGATTTTCAGCCGAATAAACTAGTTGAATTGAATATGTCTAATAGCAAAATCGTACAACTCTGGGAAGGCATCAAGGTACTTTACTGGTCTTTTCATTTTTTTAAAGAAACAATTGTAGTAATCTTGATTAAATATTATCATTATTATAGTAAATCATAATATTTAGAAATATTTAAAATATAAGTTTCTTATAGATTTAGTCTTGATACAGTAAACTTTGTCCACTATTACTTAATGACAAATCAGTGAAGGAGTTTGACTTTTAGGTAATTATTGCCATAATCAAACTCTTGTATTAATATATAATTGAATGATAATATAATTTTTTATTATTTTAAATATAAATATTTTTAATTATTTGTTTATATTAATGCTGGTTAACTACTTCATTAGTTGAAGGGATTCTATACTTTATCCTGGCCTAGTGCCCTGATCATAATATATGTTCTATTCTTTACTACTAAACGAATTCTCGTCTCTTACTTATTAAAATAAGTTTAATTTTGATACATTGTCGGTTTAAAGTTTTTTACACTGTCGCCTAATTACAAATTATTTTAGGTGTGAGTTTTAAGGTAGTTATCATTTTTAATGATGTGACAATTTATGATTGGTTGACAGTGAAAAAATCTTTACACAAACCGTGTATACCAATTAAATCCATAGTTACTCGTTCTCTTTTATATTTGGCTAATCGAACTGATCCTTATCTATAATGAAATTTTTTGCAAAATATTTTCCTACTTGTGCAAGATTCTCAAATTAACTTTAAAACTATTGTTATGCTTGATTAATTCATTGCCCAAGCCTTTATCCTTGTTTTTGTGGTCAAATTCCATTTATATAATTGTATAGCCTTATATGTTCACAAAATAAGGATAATATATTTATGAAGTGTAGCTTGATATTTATATCCATTTTTTTCAGAAAAGTTTAGGATAAGGGCAGATTCTCTCCCATTTTGCACCTTTTCATTTTTTTCAAGATACAGTTATGAATAATGACAGAATGACATTTGATTAAAAAATACCCATGAGAGTTTTATTAACAAAGTCAATAATGTTATTTCAACATTGGAATCTGACACCTAGCGACACCTGGTTAATGATGTTTAAAATCGTGGTTAATGGGTACACCAAGATGGGTAACTCATTAATAATCTACTGAGTTTCATTAACCAAGATTGTGTTCATCATTATCCAAGTTGTCGGTTAACGAATTACCCATTTATTACATGTGTACCTATTAACCAAGTTCAACACGCTATTAACCATGATTTTGAATGTCATTAATCAGGTGCCTTCAGGTTTCGGATTTCAGATGTTCAAATAACATTGTAACAAAATTTTAAAGTCAGTTTTAATACATTTTTTTAAGTACAAAGAAGTTTTTTTTTTATATATTTTTATGATAGAATGGAGGTATGATTAATAAACACAAAATACTGGTGAGAAAGGATTAATTTACTTTCTTGTTATTACAATTGGGATTTAATTGTTATAAATTTTGGTGTAATTATTTTTTACATTGTCACTAATTATTAATTGTCACATCATTAAAAACTAACTTTTATTGGTTGCCTCTATAAATAGAGCTAGAGTGTAACAGAAAAATTCAAATACAAATTCAAACGAATCCTTATTCTTAGGCATAACTATCATTATCCTAACATAACATCCTAATCTTAAAATTAAAAGAACATAACTTCCTAATGTCTATCGTAAAGTCTACAGAATCAATAAAGTCCTAAATTTTCAAGTTGTTACAACTATTTAGGCATTTATCACAACACTCCTCCTTGCCTTAATAGCTGTTGACACCAAGTTTAATTTGAAATTTTAAATATGCCTATTGTTGATGTTTGTTACTTTCTTCCTTTTATTTTGCTTGTAATTCTTATCATCGCCTTTCTTGGATGGGTTCACCTCTACATTTTGTTTCACCATCCTTGTTTCATGATTCAATAGATCAAAATGAGATCCTTGAGATTGCTTAATCTGATTTTCCCTATTTTTAGTTCTACACGCTCCTTGATTATCTCCTTGATTTTCCCTATTTGTAGTTCTACATGCTCCTTGATTATCTTTTTTTATAATTTGCTTTTCTTTCGCTAAGTCTAAGTCAAAGATTTTGCCTTTCACTTGAATTTTGAACATATCTCTGCCTTTTAAACCTTTTAAATCTTTAATCGTACAAGATTTGTTTTCAAACAACACCTTATAGCATTTTTCTAATAACTGAGCAACGCTTAAAAGATTTTGATTAATTCCAGGAACATGTAAAACATCTGAAATTAATTTCAAACCTGAGTGGCTTTTAATTGCCACAATTCCTTTGCCTTTTACTTCATGATATGCTTTGTTACCAAATTCTGACTTTAGATAAAGCAGTTTTATCAAGCTCTTTGAAGAGCTCTCGATCATAAGTCATGTGGATTGTACAACCACTATCTATAAGCCAATCTTTTGTCGAGTTGTTGTTTGTAAAATATGATGTTGCAAATAGTTGTTCTTCTAGTTGATCCTCAGCTACCTTGACTTCTATTGTTGATGAGACTTGCATATTTTCTCCATGTTTCCTAATTGATCACACTTGTAACATCTTGCGTCTGGCCTCCACCAACATTTTTTTGCAATAAGGACAAAGTGGAAAAACCTTATTGTTGTTGGTTTGAGTGTCTTTTCTAGAATCTTTGTGTGGCTCCTTTTTCTTGTTTTTGCCACCTTTTTAGTTTTGTAATTTTGCTTGAAGAGCACCCTCCGGAGATCCTTCTTCCCTCACTAGTCTCCTTTGCTCTTGTGCCTACAAAGATTTACTAATTCTCCCAAGGAGATACTTGAGCGGTCTTTAGACTCCTCTAATGATGATATCTTTGAGTCATATTTTTCAAGTACAATGACAAGTATTTTTTGCATTATTGTTTCATCAGGAAAATCCTTACCAAGAAGTCGTACCTTGTTTACAATGCTTAACAGTTTGTCAGTATAGTCTTTGATATTTTCTCTCTTTTTCATGCTCATCTCGAATTCTCTGATCAAGTTGAGCACCTGCATTCCTTTGATTCTTTTCACTACATTAGAAAAGACCTTTAATAGTGTTTCGTGTGGCCTTTAATAGCGCTTAAAAACCGCAATCTTTTCTCCCGTCGTTAAAAGGTTCCCGTCATTAAAAGTTGTAAGTAAAGATAGCGCTTCCAAAACGCTATCTTAAGTCACCTAAGATAGTGCCTTCTTGAAGAAGCACTTTTTTATATCACTTAAGACAACGCTTCTTTAAGAAAGCGTTATCTTAGGTGGTATAGCGCTTCTTCAAGGAAGCGCTATCTTAGCTGACTTAAGATAGCGCTATCTATTCCTCCTTTTTTTGAGAAAAAAATTTACATCGTTTTCGATAAATTCTCCCCTGTGGCCAAAATCACTTCTGTTCGATTGTTTCTTGCCATGGCCACCATCTGTCATTGGCCATTATATTAGTTGGATATTAAAAATGCCTTTCTTCATGGAGAATTAGAGGAGGAGATTTATATGGAGTAACCGCCTGGATTTGTTGCTCAGGGGGAGTCTGGTTTGGTTTGCAGGTTACGACGATCTCTCTATGGCTTTAAACAATCTCCACGAATTTGATTTGGAAAATTCAGTTCAGTTGTTCAAGCTTTTGGAATGAAACGTAATGAAGCAGATCATTCAGTCTTCTATTGTCACACCTCTCCAAATAAATGTGTTTACTTGGTGGTTTATGTAGATGATATAGTCATCACGGGAAGTGACTAGGAAAAAATTTCTCAGCTGAAGGAACATTTATTTCTCCATTTTCAGACCAGGGACTTGGGGAAGCTAAAATATTTTCTTGGAATTTAAGTTGCACAGTCAAAGAATGGGATTATCATTTCACAAGGGAAGTATGCATTAGACATACTTAAAGAAACCGGTATGATGGACTGTAAATTAGTTGATAGCCCTATGGATCCGAATCTAAAATTATTGCCTAGCCAGGGGGAGCCTTATTCTGATCCTGAGAGATATCAGAGATTGGTTGGAAAACTCATCTATCTCACTATTACAAGGCCGAATATCTCTTTTGCAGTTGGGGTAGTAAGTCAATTCATGCATTCTCCTCATAACGATCATTGGGATGCGGCGATTTGAATTCTTAGGTACATTAAAAAGGCCCCGGGACAAGGACTACTCTATGAAGACAAAGGAGACACTCAAATAGTTGGTTTTTGTGATGCAGATTGGGCAGGTTCACCGATTGATAGGCGTTCCACTTCAGGGTATTATGTTTCTATTGGTGGAAATCTTGTCTCTTGGAAGAGTAAGAAGCAAAATGTGGTCGCAAGGTCCAGTGCAGAGGCTGAATATAGAGCTATGGCTGAAGCCACTTGTGAACTCATTTGGATTAAACAACTTCTTCAGGAGTTGAAGTTTGGAGATACTCAACAAATGGAACTATGTTGTGATAATCAGGCAGCTCTGCATATAGCTTCCAATCCGGTATTCCATGAGATAACAAAACATATTGAGATTGATTGTCATTTTGTCCGTGAGAAAGTTCTTTCTAAAGAAGTTATCACCGAATCTGTTACCTCTAATGATCAGCTAGCAGACGTCTTTACAAAATCCCTAAGGGGGCCAAGAATTCAATATATCTGTTCCAAGCTTGGAGCATTCGACTTATATGCTCCAGCTTGAGGGGGAGGGTTGGAATTAGTAGCAATTAGTATTGGGAGGTGTAGCAATTATATTCATATTCATGTACCTAGTTAGTCATGTATCTAGGAAATATCATACATGCACTTAGGAAGTAGCATTATTATTATTCTCCTTGTAAATGTAAATTGTATTTGCTCCTAGAAGTGTATATAAATAGAAGATCAGCTGAGTGCAAATCACTCAAGCATTTCACAAATCCTTTAGCCTTATTTCTAAGTCTCTCAATGATGTCATATGACTTCATGGATTTCCTAATTCTGTAGTAGCTGACAGGGATCGGGTTTTTATGAGCCACTTTTGGAAGGAATTGTATAAAATGGCCGGAACCAAGCTGAAATTTAGCACCGCATATCAGCCACAAACAGATGGGCAAACTAAGGTCACCAACAGAATTCTGGAGACATAACTCAGGTGTTTTGGGAATGGGCATCCGAAACAGTGGATTGCTTGGTCAGAATTTTGGTTCAATTCCTCTTATAATGAATCAATCAAAATGAGTCCCTTCAAAGCATTGTATGGCCGTGACTTTCCTACAGTTGTAAAGTATCAGAGAGAAGGGACAAGGGTGAAGAGGTAGATCAGTTGTTGATGGAAAGAGATTTTACATTGGAGGAGTTGAAGAATAATTTGTGCAGGGCCCAGAACACTATGAAAATGCAAGCAGGTAAGAAAAGGAGAGAGGTGGAGTTTGCTGTTGGAGATATGGTATACTTAAAGGCCCAGCCGTATAAGTTCAAGTCATTGGCTAGCCGCCCCAATGAAAAACTCAGCCCAAGGTTTTATGGACCTTTTCCTGTTCAAGAAAAAAATCAGACAGGCAACATACAAATTGACATTGTCGGTGACTGCAAAGGTGCATCCAGTGGTCCATGTATCTCAGATCAAGAAGGCCGTCTCTCCGACAATTCCAAGCCAACACATGCCTCCATTTCTAACTGAAGAGTGGGAATTACAGGTGCAGCCATCAGAAGTGCTAGGGGTGAGAAAGTTGCCAAATGGGAAGACCCAAGTATTGGTGAAATGGGAAAGTCTGCCTCATAGTGACAATACATGGTAGGATAGTGAAGTGTTGAATGAAGTTTTTCCTGCATTTCACCTTGAGGACAAGGTGAAACTGATAGGGGGGGTATTGATAGGCCCATGATAAATGTGTATAGAAGAAAGAATAGAAAGAAGAAGAAAGAAGGAGAGAAAAATCAAGAGAAAGGGAATTGGCTTGGGGATCAGGGCCTTCGGTTGGGAGAAGGGAAAAAGGGCAGTTGATACCAAAAGAAAAAGAAAATATAGAGAGAGGAGAGGTAACAGAAAGGGACACGTGGAATGAGGAAAATGGAGGGAGAAATGTGGGAAATCTGAGGCAATCATGAGGAGTATTTGAGTGAGGGGCTAATCGCAAAAAGGTAGTTTTTGGCATATTGGGTATTGGGCGGTATAGAGAGTAAGGAGCTGGTCCTTCTCTCTGGTTATCTTTCTTTCTTTTCTTCTCTGTTTGGCCATTTTGTACGGAGCAGTGCTCCATTCCATTTGCTACTTCATAGTCAATGTTGCTCTGTTTTTCCTGTAGCTTGTAAGAGGACTACTCAGTTTTTTTTTAGTGAAGTAAAGAGGTATTTCAGTGTTCATCTATTATTCTTGGGTGCTGTCCTAACAAATAGTCATCCTAACAACCCACGCTTCATACCCATCACCATCGAAAACATGAAATTCAAGTTTGCAATGCAAATTATGAAGGCAGTGAAAATCAATGAAATTCAAGTTTTAATACAACATACTGACATGTTGGTATCTAATTCTCTCTTCACAGAATCTCCCCTGTTTGAAAAGGTTAGATCTGAGCAACTCCATAAATCTTACAGAGACGCCAAACTTTGAAGGGAACCCAAATCTTGAGCGACTAGATCTTACAGGATGCACAAACCTAACACAGGTTCATCCATCAATTGGACTTCTTAAAGAACTTGCTTTCTTGAGCTTGCGAAACTGTAGCAATCTGGTCAGTCTCAATCTCGGCAGTGTATCTAATTTAAGTTCTCTGAGAGTTCTATACCTCTCTGGCTGCACAAAACTTGCAAATACGCCACATTTTATAGGGCTCTCAAATCTTGAGTACCTTGATCTTGAACAATGTACAAGTTTATCGATGATTCATGAATCTGTTGGGACTCTTGTTAAGCTTAAATTCTTGAGTTTGAGACACTGCACTAATCTTGTCAGAATACCTAACAGTGTTAACACTATGAGATCTCTTATAACTTTAGATTTAAGCAACTGCTTAAAACTAATGAATTTGTCCCTGGGACAGAGATCAGAACTTGAAGATTCTGTTTACCTTGCCATTTCTAGATATGTGCCTTCTGGCTATCTGGAGTCTTTGATTTTTCTAGACTTAGAGTTCTGCAATCTATTTGAAGTCCCTGATGCTATTGGAGAGCTAAGGTGTTTAGAAAGACTGAATCTACAGGGAAACAACTTTGGTTCACTACCTGATACCATCAGTCAGCTTGACAATCTAGCATATTTAAACTTATCGCATTGTCACGAGCTTCGATATTTGCCTTTGCTCCCATCAACAAATGGTTCATCAGTGGGAAGGTATTTTGAAACAGAATCCGGAGCTCGTAATCATCGGTCAGGATTATATATTTTCGACTGCCCCAAGTTGATGTCGGTTGGAAGTGAACATCGCCAAATACTTCACTTGGAGGGGCCAACTGCATGGCTAAATAGTGAACATATAAGCAGATGTGGTTCGAAATGGCTAATAAGACTAGTTAAGGTGCGTATGCTCTCTCTATCTATCTCTATCTCCCTCTCTCTGATATATTTGTGTGCTTTTCCCTCCTCTGGTGACAGGAACCCCGCCACTTCCGGTGTGGCTTTGACATTGTTATTCCTGGCAGTGTAATTCCACAGTTGTTCAGTCATCGATTTAAAGAAGGTTCGGTAATAAGGATAGTGCCATATACCATCGCGCATGATAACTGGTTTGGCTTTGCCTTTTGTGTAGCATTTGAGGTAAACTATCATCAAGCAACTGTTGATTCATCACATGATTCATCTTCCTCTCTGCTGGCACAATCTTCTAGTCTTTCCTTGCCACCGCCACATCCTTTGTATCTTTCTTTTGAAAGTGAACACACGGAAGAAAGCTTCGGTATTCCACCTAGTTTGGACCTGGAAAAGAGTGTTGGCTCAAAACATCTCTGGGTTATCTATATCTCTCGGCCACACTGTCACTTTGCGAAAACAGGAGCGCATATCACATTTAAAGCTCGCCCAGGTTTGGAGATCAAAAAATGGGGGACACGCGTGATATTCAAGCAAGACATGGGAGATTTAAACACAGTAAGACTAATGGGAGATCATCTTCACTTTGATTATGTACGTGAAACCCAAAGGTGGAGGAGCTCTTGGCTTAAAATCCAGCTTCCGTATAATTGGTTGGTTACTGAGGAAGAGGAAATCGAGAATATGGAAGCAAAGGGAAAAGAAAATAATCTCTCTTTTATTGGCCTTGGCCAGCCACTGTTAGAGCACACACCTTCCTCTAGGTAATTACCCATGCATGATGATTGTTACTGTTTAACAAAAATATTTCTTATACACTGTTTTATTCACTCCATAAATCTGTGTTTTTATTTTTTTTTATACAGAAGTGTAAAAATGGTGTTAAATAACATAGTTCATTGTTTAATATGATGTGGCAACTTCAATAATGTAATTACTGCTTTGTTTTGCAGCTCCCCGCAAACATGAAGAATTAAAACTGATAAATTACATTGCAGATTTGGCTAGCTTGCATCTTCTGCCTTGTGATCAATAGGGTATTCTTTTTTCTAGAGGTCCCACTTCCCTGATGTGGTTTCTAATATTTGATTTGGGTTGATATTCCTGCCTGCTGTTTGCTATTTCGTGTTCCTTTTAGGTTTGGTAGCTGAGACCCACAAGCAGTGGAGCGCAACTTGTTGAGAACATGATAGTGTTTCAGTTTAACAATGTATTATTAGACTTCAGAGTGTTTTTGTTTGGTTGTTATTTTTTTTATTTAAGATTCAGTGTTGACAGGTTTTAATAATAATTAGTTTCATCTAATTTATCATACTTAGTCATGGGGCATGTAATGTTGTATTCTGCATTTTGGCAAATTGGTAATGATTAATTTTGTTCTTTGTTTTTATTCCCGTGAAGAAAAGGACATGCCATCAATTACAAACATTTGCACCATTATCCATAAAGGGTGGCAAACATCACATACAACCGATTCAAAAGAGTCTCGGGTAGCAAACTACCCAGGAACTCCCATTTCCACTGTCCATTCTCAGTGACCAAATTACAGACATGCCACTTGCTCATGGAAAAAGTCACTCTACCAGCGAAAGAAAGTAGCTTGGCTTTCCTTACATTCAGCTTCTCCACAAAAATCACAGGCCAAAGGTGAATTGTTTATAACACTTACATTCAACTTCTCCACCTTCTTTGTGAGATTGGCAAGTTGTTAAGTCCTATCTTGTTTCGAGCCAATAAAGCATCTTGTGAGATTGCCATGATGCAGTTTAAAGTGACATCCATGTCCTTAGAGAATGCCCATTTGCTAGTGTTGTTTGGAAGCGCTTGGTTAAGCCAGACAACAGAAGTACTTTCTTTGGTGGAGAGTTGAAGCAGTGGATTTTGAGGAACCTTAAGCAAGATTTCAGGCATGATTCGGTTTAGGTGATCTGCTATCTATCTAGGCACATATTTGTTTGCACCTTTGGAAGTGGAGGAATCTACATAGTTCTTTGTGAACTTCACTCGGCCAGTGATACCTTGGCAGTTGTTGGATCCTTTTCTTTTATTATCTCATTTTTGTACTACAACAATAATACTGGAGTTCATTACAGCAGCTAAGAGTGATTTTGTAGTTAACGTTTTGAAGTTTAAACTTGCAAGTGTATTTAAATAATTTGTATAGAATCAATTTCAGCACAATCTTTTTTTAAAGAATTTTTTTTAAGAATGATACTAAATTTAAGAGTATAAATAATTTTGCTTTGATTATATTACATAAAATTAATTTAGATATAAAATAAAAAATACAACACTTATCGTATTATGTTTAGTTGTTACAACTACAAACAGTTTAATAGAATTATCCCTAAAATTACAAGACAATTTAGATTAGTTTTCAAAACCGTTCAGCCATGTTCAAAACCACGGATCAAAACATAATTACCAAGAACAAAGCACCAAGAGGGTGATTATTTTTTTACGGCCTACGTAGAACACGTTGCTCTTTTGAAACGGAAAGAAACACAAGCCAGCAAACATTTTCATCACATGGACAAGGCCACAGTGTGCAGCTTAAATTTGCAATATGCTTCAACATTTTCTGCAAGAGTACTCCACCTATTCATGGACTGCAATATAATTTACCTGATGTAATATACAAACAACAGATGCATGCAAAAGTAAAAAACAACTTTACAAAAGAAATATATGCCTACAGCAAAAACCACCATATTTTTTGACAATCCTTCATGTTGTTTTCTCCATATCTCAAATACATTGCAATTATTCAGGGGACAGTCCAGTTTCACTGATGCTCTAACAAAACCAATCCCTCAGCACAGGTTCCAGAGTCAAGACCAGTTTAGAATCAGATGGCTGAATTAAAATAACTCCAAAGATACACAGCCTATGACAAGGACAAGCCCTCTTCAAGAAAAATCTGAATTCCGACTCCACTCAAGTCAACTAAGTCTTATAGTTCCATTTGGTATAATGACATTGGCGTTTCTTATATGCGGATTTAGTGCTGCCAATTCCTTCCATTTTGCTCCAGTACCATAAATTCGAGACGATATGCTCCACAAGGTGTCACCAGGCTGCACCTTTGTGGTAACCGGAGCAGTAGATTTAGATGCAGCCTTTGACTTCATTAATGGAAGCTTATTGTTCTTCCCCATTCCGTTAGCAAGTAACCAGCGGGAACCAGACTGTTGCTGGCTTGAAGTGCCCCAAAGCTTCTTCTTGTGAGGCTCACTCTTCAGACCTGCAACATGAACTTCAGTAATTTTGAACTGAGGAATTCCCTCCTCTTCAGAACTTTTATCCTCTTTCTTGTTGTCCTTCATCTCCACCTTCGCTACTATTTCGCTCTCATCATCCTCATCGATATTGTTCCTTACCTCAGACACATTACAGTAAATTTTTGGCTTTGGTGGGATAAACACCCTCTCGACTTGTATAAGAGCAAGCATTGGTGTTCCAACAGGCTCATAGTTTCTCAGTGGATCACGAAGTTGCACCATTAATGCTACTGTGAAATTGTTTCCCAGTAAACCACACTTTCTGCCTTTGCCTCGTCTCCTCTCTCCCTTTGAACTCCCACGTGTAACGTCAAAAGAGTTAGCATGATGAGCTGCAAGAAGTTTGGAAGTATGCTCACTGATATCATCCATATCATCAATCTCACCAGAATCCAGCCTCATCCATTCATCAAGAGTTAATGATAGACCCATGATCCCATCAACACCATTACTGCTTCCTTCTTTGATATCCAACAACTGCAAACCAGCAGCTCCTTCCAGGCCAAGGGATCCACTTATATCAATCCCCTTGCCCTGGAGAGCTGAAATATCCCCAATGGACTGTGCAATGATGTTTGATGGTGCATCCTCCTCTGACATCCCAGATTGTATTCTCAAACCCTCCATTGAAAGTGCTTCGATTTTATCCATAGCCAATGGAGCAAGATTTTCCAATGAAACAAACTCCGAGTCTGAACCTGTCTGGTTTCTCACTGAACTTGAACTAAACTTATCAGGCTTTAGTCCAGATGGCGTTCTTTTCAAGTCCCTTTGCACACAAGTAGTATCTTGCCCTGTTATCGAATCATGCTGCAAATGGCATTGCCTACATAAAGCAAAGCAAAATTCAATCAGTAAACATTTAAGGAATGGCTACCAAAAACTTTTTAACTTCAAGGTCAGTGACAAAAAAAGGATAGACTAAGTGACTAACCCCTCGGTTCCCTCTAAGGAAGGCATAACTTCCCATGCTATTTGTTGCATTGTCTTCCCTGTGATATCTTCCAGAGGCATTAACTCCTTTGCTTGCATTGAGAGCTTTTCAATTCCCACTGAAGCCAAACACTGCAAAATGTCCATTATCCCAGAACCCATTTCTGCAGGTACCACAACAGGGTTGGAAACCTGCATGATTAAGCTCCCACCACTTTTAGAATTACTGAAAAGTGATGGATTCATAGACCGCAGAAAACCCCCATCTTTTGTCTGAAGAAAAGGGCCCAACCCCTCAGCCAGAGGAGGCAATGAAGGAGGCTCTTCAGGGGGTCCATGAATTGGACTTCCAAAAGCAGCACAATCTTTTGGTGGAGAATTATGAAAAGCCTTCTCGTTCAAACCCCATTCACGCATTAAGGCTTCTGTTTCTAAGTCTTCTAGCATCTGGGCTTTCTGTTTGCTCCTGATGTCATGAGACTCAACTAGATGCTCCTCCTGCATAGCTTGCAACAAAGATGATGACTTAATACCCTCAGCAAAGTTCCAATGCTCTGATCCATCTGATCCAATAGAAGCATCATTGCCATCATCTGCTTCATCACCATAGTCCATGTCAAAATCAAATAAAGAAAAGCCCCCATCCTGAGCCTCCTTCTCAAATTGTTTCAAAAGCAGCTCTCTTGGAGACTCAGGCTCGCCTTCAGAACTCAAGCCCATTGGACCGTTGTCTATGTCTAGCATGCTTAAAAATTCACTGGTAACTGATTCGGTAACATCATCCAAGCTATGTGACCTTTTCATATATTCAGATTTGGCTTCCATAATCTTAGGAGACTCTAGTGCCACTGTCTTCAAATCTGAGACACTATTTAAAGCTGATTCTAACTCTTCCAGGAGCAGTTCTTTTGTGTATAAGTCATCCTCTTGGCAAGCAAATTCATGTACCACAGCCCGATCCTTAGGACTACCATTTACCCTGTCCAGGGAATCATGTTTAACACTATCTTCAGAAGATACTTGTATACCTGCAGTATCAAGGGTACAGGTACTATATACTGTAGGAGCATCTTCAGGAGCCTTTATGATGGATCCCTCTAGTTTAACAGGTTCATTTATTGACAATTCTATGCCCTTATCAATAACAAAAAATTCATTACCTTGACAATCTTCAGGGTTTTCTTTTCCAGAATCAGGTAAAGGATAGCCATCTGGTTTAACTGTCTCCAGTTTTTCTTGAAACACATCCAGTTCGGGTTTGTCATGCGCTGGACATTTGTTTCCATCATTGCCTGCATGATCTTCAGGCTTTTCTTTCCAAAGATCAGATGAAGCACAAGCATCTGGTTTGATCAGCTCAATATTTTCTGTAAACACATCAAGTTCAGGTTCATTGTGCGGAGGACTACATGCCTTTTCTTCATCAAATTTCTTGTATAAGACATCTATTGAGCTGGCCAGTGCTGACTTTGATATTGGCAATACCTCACGAAGATCCTTTACCTCATCTACAGCTCGAAACGGATACTGATTGGTAAAGGTTGACAAACTTCCGGCATGCTTCAAGCTGCTGCTTCCATCAAACTGTCTGGGTTTAACATCTGATTTCATCAAAGCCATACTACTATTCCTCGAACTCAATACATTAGGAGCATTATGGCTGTCTCTAGTAGCACTAGTGTTATCACCAACCACCATATACCCAAAACTAACATTCATCACAGCACCCTTAGCCATTCCTGACAATCTAAAACTCGTAGTCCATTTTCCTGAGCTCTTCTCCTCTTCAAGCTCCTCCAGCGTGAGAGGAAGCAACCTCGTGAGATCAACCCGGTGCTTCCCCAAATCAAGCTCCGGCGCACTGAGAAGAGAAGCATAGAGCAAAAAATGCTTTGCTTCATACTTCGCCGAATGGTGGGGTCCACTCCTACTGCCATACACCGAGCAAGTGTAAGTCAACTTCTCTTCAAATTCAGCCACACCTTGAATCACCTTGGCCGGTTGAGTCACCAAAACCCCATCCCGCCTCTTCCAATACACACTAAGGCTAGAATCATCAAAAGTGGAAGGTAACCCTTCAATCAAATGGACTTGGAGGTAAAAACAACAATTGAACCTCTTATTGCGGATGTGGGAAAGGGCCTTCAATGGCCTCCAATTCCATATGGACTTCTTATCCTTCTGCAAATTATCATCATTATTACTACTACTACCACCACCACCACCACCACCACCACCTTTAAGCCTTGATTTGGGAACAGGTAACTGGGGTTTCCCAATGGATTTAGATCCAGAATTTACAGTAGATGTTGAATTTTTTGAAGAACTTCTCTCCAAGTACATAGCTTTGCTTATAGTTTCAACATCTTTTAACAACTTCTTCTGGTTACTAGAACCCCCACCACCACTCTTCTTACCAACTTCAACTTTTGACAACATCATCTTCAACCCAGAAAAAAAAACAATAATAACATTAATTCAAATGAAACAGAACCCAACCCATAATTTCATTTTTAAAAAAAAATCAATTTGCATATATCAAAAAACACAAAAACCAAAAACAAACACACCCAATCAAATATCTATAAAGGGTCAATAGATTGAGTACCCTCCTTCTGAAATTCAAAACCGAAACTCTGTAACAAAAAAAAAATCCATTTTTTCACTCAAAATTAAAGTGTGTGTATGAGAGAGAGAGAGAGAGAGAGAGAGAGAAGGAAAACGGAAACGAAATCTTAGAGAGAGTTGCGTTGTATGTGAGGAGAGGTTGTTACCTTCTTCTTCACCAATCTCTCTCTGTCCCAATTGCCGCTACCTCTTTCAAAACGGAAGCTTGTAAGAAAGAGTGTAAAATAAAAAGATTAACGCTCTTTTTATATTTAATTTGATGCCCCTTTCTATTCTCATTTATTATTTTCCTCGCTTCTAATTCTTTCTATTTCTGCACAACACCTGCCGATTCACATTTCCCTTTCAATTTTGCCCTTTCCCTAATTCAAATGGTAATTTAGTAATTCTTGAGATTGTCGCTGTTCACGTAAGATTTTGGAATGACCGTATGACTTTTGTATAGATATATATTTTTTCATACAAAAGAGTCAGGATTCAACACTTGTCAATTCATGATCGTTAACAGCGACTAATCTCCATCGAGAAATTTATTGGACACACAAGATGAATTTTTCTCTTCCAATTAGATTTTTTCTATACACAAAAATTAGAATTCAAACCTCTACTTACTTGTTTAAATTGTCCTACTCCTTACCACATTATATACATAGATTTGGCTTGCTTTTTCGTTTTTCTAGTCTAAAATTAATTAGGTTAAAGTAATATTTTGGTTCCTATACGTGATATCGATTCTTCATTTAGTCCTTATACATAAAAAGTTATTAAAAAGGTCCTCATACGTACAAATATTATCCATTTGGTCCCTCCCGTTATGTTGTCGTCTTTAATGATCCGTGAACTACTACGTATAGGGACTAAATGAAGAATTTGTATCACATATAGGGACTAAATGAAGAATTTATGTCACGTATAGGGACCAGATTATTACTTTAACCTAAATTTTTGGGTCCCTATATGTGACACAAATTCTTCATTTAGTCCCTATACATGACACAAATTCTTCATTTAGTCCCTATACGTAATAGTTCACGGATCATTAAAGACGAAAACATAACGGGAGGGACCAAATGGATAATATTTGCACGTATGAGGACCTTTTTAATAACTTTTTACGTATAGGGACTAAATGAAGAATCAGTGTCACGTATAGGGACCAAAATATTACTTTAACCAATTAATTATTCAATTAGCAAGATCCTAAACCAAAACAAAAATAATAAAAGACAATGATAAATCAAAAAATGAATATCACAATATACCATAATATTCGATATAGTTAGTAAGAAAGTCAGGTGCAATAATTTTTTTATCCAAAAGAAGATTCTTTCTCATTTGTTTTTTTTTTAAAAGTAAATTACACGAATTCAAATTTAGATCTTTATTAAAATAAAGTAGTTTCTATGAATATATAATACCTTTAGAACCATGAAGAAAAAGATTAATCTAATCAAAATATAAGTTAACTCAAAAGTATTTATGTACAAAGGAAAAGAAAACAGCTTTGGAGGAACCTAAAATTTGTAAATGGGTAAATACTCAATTTGATCCCTGAAATTGTAGGGTCGTATCAACTTAATCCCTCACATTATCAATATTTCAAAATGATCCCTGAAATTGTAGAAAGTTAATTCAAGTCGCCCCTCCGTTGGTGTTTGCATGGACTATAAAGACATTAAGTTGGTAATGTCACGGATGCATTTAAAAATAAGTGAATAATATCAGGGATGCATTTGCTATATTTTACAATTTCAAGGATCATTTTAAAATATTGATAATGTGGGAGACTAAATTAATACGACCTTATAATTTTAGGATCAAATTAAATATTTACTTTTTTGTAAAACAAGAGTTTACATCATGAACATGGGTAATCTTCAACCACACGTTCAGAGAGGACAATTCTTATGCAGAGGCTAGGGAACAAGAGTTTCCATCATGAACATGGGCTGAAAATTCGGTATAAACCACATAGTGACCGCAACTTGTTACTTTCAACCCTGTTTTGTACCCCGTTTTTTTGTAAAATTACCCTCAGTAAGGTTGAAGAAGAAAGAAGATAAAGATGCAAAAGGTAAATAAAAGCAGGGGGCAGCAACTAAATTATGGCAAAATACAGGGTATATCTCATAATAGTAGGTTGGTTGGTTGGTCCGCCCCTTGGAATTAATAGAAAGGGTGCACCTTGTCATACTGTAGAATAAAAGTCTTTTATTTTATTTTTATTTTGGTCAATATACGATACAATGCCTAGCTGTCCCATATGACAGAACCTCTTTAGTCTTCAATGTGTATATATACTTTACTTCGCAATTTTGCATTACGCATCGTCAAGTTTCATTGCTTTGTTAGTTGTTAAAACGCACGAGGGATGGCAAACGAAGTGGGAATAGGATCAAGATATACTAATTTACTCATTTATACTTCATATTTTTAATCATATTTGACTGCCCTTTAGTTATTATGTATTATTAAGAGGTTTTTCTATTAAGAACCCAATCAGTTCTTAAAAAATATTATATGTTTAATTAAGAGTGCGTTTGTTTTAGATTATTTGATCATAAAAATCATTTTTTTAAAAATCATTTTTAGTGATTTTAATTGTATTTGTTTAAGATTTTTAGGAAATGATTTTTTTAAAAAAAATCATTTTTATGGCTAAAATGAGAAGCTATTCCATTTATCTTCTCAATAAAATCTGATTCTCTAGAGGAGAGAGAAAATATGTTTGTTACCGATTATGAAAAAATGATTTTCATTTAATCTCTAAATTATTTTATATGGAAATCATTTTTTCATAATCTGTAACAAACTGGCCCTAAGTTTTAAGTCGCTGAAAAGTGAGTTAGTTTTGATTTTGGTTCCTGCATTTTTTTTCGTTGGTTTTGGTCCATACAAGTTCCAAAACTTTGGTTTTGGTCCCTGTCATCACTATCCATATGTTAAGTTTTGACGTGATTAACGGACCGCCATGTCGGCACTGCTATGGAGGCTAATTTTATAATATTTAATATCACGTAGGATTAAATATTAATTTTTTACATTCTTTTATAATATTTAATGTCAGAAAAGTATTCGAAAGCCCTAGAAATATTTTTGAATGTTATTATTTCAACTTTTCATTCATTTAATAAAAGTATAAAAAACAAAGAATAACATTATAATAAAAATAAAAATATTAGGTGAATTCAATGGTACCCTAAGGGTAACTTTACCTTGCTTAGGTAGTCCAATCAGATGGTGAGAATTATTTGACTTGATCCACTAATATGACTCTTTTAGTTGAGGTGACGTATTCTGATTGGACAAAATAACTTTTATCACAAAATTATTGGAGGTACTGGAGAAGGAACCAAAATATTATAATAGATTATATAGTAGTGCTGACATGACGGTCCGCTAGCCACATCAACACTTAATAGATGAATAGTGACGACAGGAATCAAAACCAAAGTTTTAAAATTTGTAGGGACCAAAACCAACTAAAAAAAAGTGAAGGGATTAAAACCAAAATTGACTCACTTTTTAGGGACTAAAAACTTAATTAAACCTTAAATTACTTTCATTGATAATAACTACAAATATTAGTGGTATCTAATTTTTTAATTTGTAGAATGGTCAAAAGATTTTAATACATCAATTAATCATCCTAAATTTAAAATTTTTAAAATATAAAATTTACTTATTTATTAGAGGAAAATATGCCGCACAATTTAGTTGGACTTTGCCTTTTCAAAATTATCACACGACTTGTCTTTTCAAAATATACACGAGCAAGCATTCGTAATTCGTATCTTCATAAATTCAAAATTCAAAATTGTTAGTATAACCCGACAATCATAACTATTCTGAATTTCTTGTTGCTACCATTTATGCGTTCCTTTGTCCTTCACAAATTTATTTTTGCTAGTTTGTCCTTTACTAATTTTATTGAGGAGCAATACTGATGAATCTGACTGAATTTGAGCACATATTTATGTTATTTATGAAATATTTTATATATTTCCACGAAATATATTATCTACTATTAACTATATTTATTCACAATATATTTTGCACATTGCACCCGTCATACAAAATATTTGGTTCGAATATGTAGTGCGTATTACATGCTCTTTTTTATATTATAATTTGTAATCATTTAAGTTAATTATGTAACTAATTATATTTAAAAGAAAAAATGCAAGTATAGATACTGGATGTGGCTCACATTATGGTATGTTACTTAGCTTGATTCTTAATTTGTTTTCTTTAGTGATTGATGTTCTTGAATTTGCTGCGAAATATGTCATAAGCTCAAGGCAATGAGTTGAAGGCTTGAAGCATGCATTTATTGAAATCTACGTAGTCTTTTGAAGTTATTTTTAACTTGCACTTGATAAAGAATATATTGAGAATTATTAATGAGTTGTCTCAAGCACTACAAAAAAGTGGTCAATATATTGTAAATGCTATAGCATTAGTTAGAGTGTGCAATGAAAGATTACAAAACATGAGAGATAATGATGGTATAATTTATTAAATGAAGTTGTTGAGTTTTTAGTTTTGATGATGCATTTAATGTATTGAGCATGAAAATATTTTTGGATGATTAAATTATCCTTTATTAATTTGTTGATAAGTGATTTATAATAATTTATATCTTTCCATTTAAAATAAGCAAATATATTTGTTGACATGTGTTTGATTATGATTCAAATCTTTCTATTTAAAAATAACAAATATATTTGATATATGACTGATTTTATAAGTTAAATCTTTTCATTTAAAGAATAGAGAATATATTTGATGATTATGAGTTTTTATGATTCAAATCTCTTTATTTAAATGTAGCAAATATTTCACTTAAATATATTGTGGGTTTTAATGAGTTAATTGGTTTTTATTAGGATTCAATCTCTCCACACTATGATCTCCAACGGCTATGCACAATTTTAGGGGACTTATGTGGCCCCAACAACTAGAAGATAGCAAAAGACTAGTCATACTAAAACCAGAGAAGAATAGCAACTAAAACAGCAACTACTGACGAACCAGCAACTATTGGAAGCGAAAGCAGCAACTACTTAAAAGGCATACGAATTTCATATCTGATATGGTTTAAAGTCCCTTTGTTGATTTCCTGCTTTTTCTAATGGCTAGCAAAGTTCAAGGGGATCATTCCACTGTATAAAGGAGGCCTTGGAAAGGATCAAGACACAACCTTTTGCAAAAGGATAGAGATTCAATTGTGATATTACTTCCTCATCATCTTGCTTGTTCTGAAAATTGCTTATCCACTCTTTAGAGAGTTTAGAAAGTCATTGTAGCTCATTGATAAGAGCATACCATTTCTTGTTCATAAAATCTTTGTTTTAGAGAGAAGGAAGAGAGTGTGGGTGACTTTCCTTCAATCTTGTTACTCTATCTTGGGTTAAGGTAGAGGGAGGTTTGGTGGTATCCTTGTGTGAAAGAAACCATTGTTACTCTGTCTTGGGTTGAGGTTGTGTGAAAGAAACTATTCTTACTTTGTCTTGGGTTGAGGTAGAAGGAGGTTTGGTGGTGTCCTTGTGTGAAAGAAACCATTGTAAGAGAAAATTCGACAAGTGAAGAAATACTCGGGCAATTGCTTGAGGACTGGACGTAAGTCACGCATTGTGGCTAAACCAATATAAATTTGTTTGTGCACTCTTCTCAACCTTTTCCTCTTTACCTTCAAATTGAGTTATTTTATCAAGTCATTGATAAACAACTTCAGTAACTTAAACAATACATTTACCAAGGTGAATGGTGAATTGCTTCTTTGTGCAACAAGCTTGAATTAAAGAGATTCTATTTTTTTTTTTTTTGCATTTGATAAGGAAAAGTTAATTTGTTTGGCTAAGTTTTATCCATCAAAATTTTCTTCCGTGGAGCTTATGGAGCTTGATAGTCAACTTAAAACCTATATCATAGATGTTCGGACTCATGATCAATTTTCAAAGTTAAATGGGATTACTGATATTTTTGTAATGTTGGTGAAAACTAAAAAACATATCGTGTATCCAATGGTATTTACTTCTGAAGTTAGCTCTGATTTTGTCCGTGGTAGCTGTAACATTAATGAATTTTGTGAAAAATGGAATGTACAATGTTATGAGAGATGAATGGTTGAATGATTGTTTGGTTGCATACATAAAGAGAGATATTTTTTATAGTATTGAAAATTGAAAATGAAAAAATCATATATTTTCAAAATATGAAAATACGTAGAGGGTAATTGTAATTTGTAAAAACTTAGATATCTTGATTTTGTTTGTCATGAGATTATGTACTTTGCAAAAGCTTGTAATATTTTCCCTTTCTAAAAATATATATAGACTATTTTCGTGCTCCCACTAAAGAAAGTTTTTGGATTCCCCACTAGTGGAGATAACCTTTAGGTTACTTAGCATTTCCCTGTAGTTCACTTATTATTAATTTAGACTAAAAGTTTTAATGTCATAGTTTTTTTATTAAATTTTTTGTGTTTATTATGCCACTTTAAAACATAGTTATTGTCAACGTAATAATTGCTATCAATTCCTAATCTTATTTATAAACTATTGTATTCCATAATCAATTCTATTCATTAATAAATGTATTAATTGTCATTTGCAAGTATCGCGGACTGAATAAATAATTCTGGAGCCTAGAAAACTAGAATAATGAAATGAGGATTGATCAGATACATTAATTAAATTAAACCCTTCCACAAAAATATCAAGATCTCAAATTTCTAAACACGATCCAACAGAGAGGAGGGCATGAGTTGTGTGAAAGAAGCAACAAGAGGAGAGCCACAAAATGGGCCTGAGGGTAAAAAATATGAGGTGTTGCTTTTTACACCACAACTTTTTTTAATACACCACAATTTTTTTTAAAAAATTGTAATATCTTTAAAATACCCCTACTATCTTAATGCCTTGGGAAACCTATTCTTCCTCAAAAACCTGCAAATTTATACCAGACCAAACCCAGCATATACCCTTCTTTATCCTTTTTCTGCCAAAAAACCTTCAATGCCTTGTCCAACCTCCCACCTTTAACGAGACCCTTCATCCACCAACAAGAAAACTAACCTCAGAACCATCCAATTTGTTTCCACTAGCCACCAAGTCATTGAGGTAACCCTCAGCTTCATCCAACCTTCGTCGCCTACACAAACTCTTGATACGTGATTCTGAAAGCCCTGCATGTTAATTTGCTTGGAAATGACCTCAAATGGATTGAAACGGTTATGTTTGTAACACCCCGATTTTTCGTGCTTTCTAAGGACGATAAACTCAATTAATGAGTTTATATTTTTATCTGTGTTTTAGAAAATGATTTTGGGAAAACTAAGATCATAGTCTTGTTTTATAAAATCGTAGGATCTTTCGGTTAAGTTTTGGGCCGAAAACTCGAACGAAAACCGATCTACGTTTTTCAGATGATAGTGTTTTCTACTATCACGACTTAATCTGGACTAACGAACGAAACCATTAGTCTTAGAATATATTCCTCTATCTTTTTCTTAAAATGTGTCCTGACGTCCAAAATATAAATAATATTTTATATTCGGGCCGATCGTCGATCGAGGAGACGATTTGAGCTGTCTTAGGGTTTTTCGAGACCCACGATCAGATGTTTTTCATACCAAAATTGTATCAAGTAATTTGAGGAATTCATACGAGTGTCGGGACGATTCCAAATATCGGGAGGTGAATTGACCAAATTGCCCTTGGTTAATTTTATTACCAATTTACCTTTCCTATTATTAAACTAATAAACCCCTAAATATCTAATACTTCCAACCTTATCTCCCCATTTCATTCGGCAGCCCCCTCCCCCCAACTCACTTCATCTTCTTCTTTTCTCTTCCTTTCTCTTCTTTCTCTTTTCTTCTCAAAATCTCCATTTTTGGAGGTGGAAAGCTTGAGTTTTTGTGGAGCAATCTTCACCAAACTTGGAGTGGATCATCATAAGAGGTAGTAGTTCAACTCTATCTCTCGCAATCTCTCCTTTCTCTCCTTATATTTTCATGATCAAGGATGTTAGGGTTTTGCCCCTAAAATCTTTGAAAATCCATGAAAAATTGTAGGAAAATCGTATCTGTACCAAACCAGTTTCTATGGCCTAGGTTCATGACATACTTGTATGATCCAAGAGCTTAGAGCCAAGAAATCCCTCTAGCTATGTTTTCTAGGTAGGGGCCGAAACCCCCCTATGTGTGTAGGGTAGGGTTTTGGTTGGTTTTTGATGATCTGATCTGATATCTAGGGCTGTCACACTTAGTTAGGGTGTTATCCGGAAAATGAGAAATTTTGGAGCTCCCTAGCTATTTTTAGTGTAATAGGGCCAAACCCTAGGGGTGGTGCATTAGGAGAAATCTTTGTTTTGTAAGTTAATGCCGATATGTTTTACGTGTATGTAGTGATCGGCAGCGTGTTGGGACGAGAAACAAGTTGATCGGGTGTTCCGAGTTGAACTGGGAGCTACAAGAGGTAAGGGGATAAACCTGAGGAATTCCATTTCCGACGGCTATGTGCTGCATCGGTGTTTGTACTGTATTTGTATTGTATTTAAATAGTTATATCATGATGTTAGTTAATTTCTTGATTGACTGCTGTTGATTGGAATATGCATTGATGTGCTGATGTATTGATGTAACTGTTGATATAGTTGAATGCATGTTATTGGTTATATGGATGTAATGTGTGCCCTGCTGTGGGATTTAGGCATTAGAGGACCTAATTTTGATTAGGATCCGGCCTCGTGTAACTTAAAAGCTTTAAAAGTCTGAAATGTGTTTTGATAAGGAAAAGTGAAGTTTAAAAGCAAATAGGGCATTAGAAACCTTCACTATGTCTTAATTTGATAAGAAAATCCTTTTGAGTAATGTGGTTTCCGAAGTCATACTGAGTTTATTCAAGAAAAATGAGTTTGTGCAAGTTTTGTTCTAAGTTCGTATTTTACCAAAAAACAACGAAAGAAAAAAGAAATGGTCTCTGGACCAAGTTTTGTTTTATGGAAAACCGATCCCGATGACTTTGTGTGAGTATCGGAGATTTTGGGTTTTTGGTTTTTCGAGTTTTCAAGGAAAGTGGTTTTAAAGCTTAAAGCTTAGAAACTAGAAACCGAGACGTCGGGGTTCTAGGGTTCTGCAGAACACGTGGATCAAGGATCCGTGTTAGTTATGGTCCTGTCGGCTTAGGGACAATCTTTGTGGTCCTGTAAGCTTGAGGATGTTTTTATGATCTTGAATCCAACGTCCTTGACTGGTGCATCGGTTAGGGGTGTTGGGATTTAAGTTGTTTTTGGGCTAAGTGTCCTGTTTTGAGAAAATATGTTTTGAGGCTTAAAGAGTCTAAGACATTATGGTGGTTGTTAGCGTTGATGCTACAACGAGGAAATATTGATGCGACAAAGATCCATTATCGGAAA
Source organism: Ammopiptanthus mongolicus (assembly GCA_039655645.1). Classification (NCBI taxonomy): domain Eukaryota; kingdom Viridiplantae; phylum Streptophyta; class Magnoliopsida; order Fabales; family Fabaceae; genus Ammopiptanthus; species Ammopiptanthus mongolicus. The sequence goes on from CM077345.1 coordinate 89,560,483, forward strand.
CTAGATAGGTTTCTCATGCATTAAATGCGGGGCAGACGTGCCGTGAAACGGGGGACCTTGATAAACAGGGAGAACCTGAGATGACTTATTTGTCATGACATTGTGCCTTGATGGACAATGGTGTCATATGTGTTATTGTGCCTTAAGTTGGGCAATATAATATGACCATATTATTCTGGAGTACTTTTGATTGCGCCCCCATGTGAGAATCGCGTAGTGTCATGGGATTCAAAGTACTCGTCCTTGGGCCAAATATTGGTGAAAATCTTTGGAGCCTGATCAGCTCGTTTCGAATGGTGATGGGATTTCCGGAAATCTAGTAATCTAGTGTGAATATTGAGATATATGGAAGTGCCATGCATACGTTTAGGAGATAACGTTGATTGTGGGGTACGAAACCCTTGTGCATTTACTGCCTTTTGTATTTAATGATATATGCCATGTTATATGATGATTTGGGTTGTGTGGATTGGGCATATAGTTGTTGTTTATGGATTCATATATTGGTTTCTCACCCTTGCATGTTTTTGGACGGGTTGTCCTTGGATATATATTGTATCGTGTTTACAGATGGAGCCAGAGCCGGATCACCTAGCGCACTCCGGGATGCGCGTCCTAGCGTTTGATCGAAGGACAAACCCAGCCGCGTGGGTTATCCACCCAGGGGTGGAAAGTGCGGCGTATACTGGACCAGTTTGCACTGTAAGCGGAACGACGGAGACGGGACCGCGGAAGAGTACTCGGACTGTGGAGACCATCCAGGTGCCTATCCCTCCCATCGGGCTGATGCTGCAGGCCCTTATGGAGCAGGGTGTGATCGAGTCGGTCGCCCCCGCTGCACAGTCCCCGCAGCAACAGCTACCCCAGACGCCTCCCCCGCCTTTTGTCTTGGTAGCGGGCGAGCACGTCGTGGAAGATGTGGGGGAAGAGGAGGAGGAGGAGGAGGAAGACCCTGAGGAGGATCCTCAGGAAGACCCGGAGGATCATTCTTCGGATGCTTCCGATCCCCATTCACAGGGGAACGGGAATGTAGGTTCCCAGAATTCTTCCTCTGGTTCCAGCATTGGACTTCCCTCCGGGGGATTGTCCAATGGTTTCCATTAGTCGGACCAGCTTAGGGTGTAGACCCCTTTTTGAGGCAGTGGTTTTTGGGTAGTCTGTTAACGGCTACTGATGGCCATAGGTTTTAGAGATATGGTTCCAGACTGCCGCTGCCTAGTTTTATAGCTTTTTAGAAAGTTTAGAAATCATTCATTCTTTTGTAAAGGGACTTGTTGTCCATTATATATATGTATATATATATATATCTTGTTCTAATTATTGTATATGAGTAATCCTGTGTTATCTGGAGTGGTGTTCATACGTATAATTAATGAGAAAATTTTTGGTCACGATTTCCAGAATCTGCTTACACAAAAGATATATTTTCCGAAAGTAAAACCAGCGAAATTTTATTTATCGTTTCATTAAGGGTTTTGAGTTACAAAAGTGGCACTGGGTTTGAGGGTGTCACAATGTTCAACAAGGGCAATGAGGAGAACATTATAACTATGTGTATCCAAGTCAAGACCATGGAAGTACATTTCACTGGAAAGATCGTCGATGTACCGAAAGTTAATTTTGATATGCTATAAAGGTGGCTACCGGAAATGTGTTTTCGGTAGTGTAGAATAAAGGTATCGGGAATAAATTTCCGGATTTTAAATTCCGGTATGTAAAAAAAAAAGTGGTGTATTAATTTTTCCAGAATATAGGTTATGGGCTTATAAGGATAATTGGGGATATTTTGGGAATATTACAATTTTTTTTTTTAAAATTTGTGGTGTATTAGAAAAAGTTGCATTGTAAAAAACAACACCAAAAAATATGTCTCAATTTCATCTATAAAAAAAGTCACACTTTTGTCCCTCAAGATTACAAACATTACGAGCCTGTTTGGCAAGGCACTCATACGAGCTTATAGCAGATAGCTTATAGCAGATGAGAAAGTAGTTCCGCTTGGTAAGCGTCTCTGTTACGAGCTTATAGCGTTTTTTCACGGACTTATAGCGTTTTTTCCAGACGCTACTTGAAGTAGCGTTTGTGCTTATAGCTTATAGCGTTTCATTTTTCTTTCCACTTTTATTCTTATTATCTTCATTTAATTCTACCTTTATTCTCTTCTCTCTCTTTTATGTAAAATCATTAATGAAGATGTCCTTTTATGTCATTTTATATTTTTCAGTTAGTTCAACCGCTAGTTTTACCAAACACTTCCACAGAAAATAAGCTACCTCATCCGCTATCCGCTATCAGCTACCTCATCCGTTATAAGCTATCCGCTATCAGCTAGCTTATTCGCTAACAGCTAATTTTACCAAACAGGCTCTACATGTGAATTCTTTTATGAAATGACGTCGCCTATGAGAGGTGGCACTCGAAATTTTTCGCATGAAAAATATTTATGAGAAAAAAAAAAAGAATAAAAGCTCCTAAAACAATGTCATTCTTGGTGGTTTTTTTTTTTAAAAAAAAAAATCTGACCTTCAAACAACATTGCATAGAGGTTAAAAAAAATACCCATATCATCTTCTTCCTAAACCCCTTTGCAACATCATCAAACCCTAAATCCAAATTACAAATTTCTAAATCATCTTCTTCCTATCTTATTCCTCAACCCATTCTGTTTCACATTAGATCAAATGACAAGGTATGGTAGAGTAGGGAGCTCGATTGTGATGAATAGGCGTGAGATTAGTTGGAGTGAAAGTGCTTTAAGCGTGGGAATTGAAATCCATATAAAAGATGTTGGTATATGGTGTAAAAGTGGGAGGAATTCATGTTATACATAAAAACTACCAAGAACCAAAACAGATCGTTCCATATGTGCCCACATTATAAGGCTTAGGTTTTCTCGTATTATGGTGTTGATCAAAGCAAATTTAGATTGAGACCTACCTTGGTTTTATTTATGTATTGATTATTGGATATTCATTGCGTGAGAAGAATTTTATTGTGCTTATTTCTTATGGTCGGATGATAATACTAATAACTATCTTATGATTTCTGAATTGGAAGAAAGCAAAATAAACTATTTGGATAGGAATATGAATGACCTAAAAATAAAGATGAAAGATATTATGCATTTGAAAAGATATGTTAGGGTATTAGGGGTTGTGAGGGTGGTTGTGGATTTTATGGTTGTAGGTTTATATCTTTGGAAGTAAGGATGGATGGATGTAACTAATTAGATTAGGAATTAGTTCATAATGTCTTGGGAATTAAGCACCATGTACTTTTTTGTCATGAAAAAAAATGAAATGAACATTTAGTACATTTGGTACCAATACTATGTGTTGGACTCCAAGAAAGTGAACTCCAACAAGTGGCGTCGTCTATAAGAATTAGGAAGGAATTCGGGTTTTGCATCGGGGTACCAAACACCAAGAAGAAAGAACAGTTTTGAGAAAAAGAAAGAACATTAAAACCATTGTTTTTGCGAAGAAAGAAAATCAAAGCTAGAACAAAGAGAGGTGTATTCCTTCTCTGTTTTTATTAGTATTGGTGTATTTCCTTTCTTTGTTAGTGTTTGGCTGTTGTGATTCTTTTCTTGTTGTAACATGAACAAATTAGGGTTCACTTGTTGGGGGTTCAACAAGACCAATAAGGAGCCAAGAATAGACCCAATATTTCATAACACTATGCTACGTCGGACATCGAAAAATAGATAGATTTCTTTCATGAACTCTATATGCAGATTTAGATTTCTTTCATGAACTCTATATGTAGACCCCGGATTCTGAGCTAGAGCTTGGAAATTGATACGAGGGGGGCCAAGATAAAAGATAGGTTAAACTAATCATTTGGTCCCTATACGTTACATTGATTTTGAATTTGGTCCTTATACGTAAAAAAATTTGAAATTGGTCCCTACATGTACAATTACTTTTAATTTGGTCCCTGCCGTTTATTGGTGTTATAATACCGTCAAGTGATAGGGATCAAATTCAAAATGATTATCACAGGTAGGGATCAAATTGAAAATGATTGTTACATGCAGGGATCGAATTCAAAATAAAAATTTGAATTTGGTCCCTACATGTGACAATCATTTTCAATTTGGTCCCTATACTTAAACTTCAACAAACGGCGTTATGACAACAATAAACGGCGAGGACCAAATTAAAAATAAATGTATATGTAGGGACCGACTTCAAAAAATTTCACGTATAGGGACCAAATTCAAAATGGACGTCACGTATAGGGTCCAAAAGATTAGTTTAACCTAAAAGATATACAACATGAAATAATAAAAAAATTAACAACCATATAAAAATATTATATGAAACAAAGTTTGATGTATGATTAAAATTTTAATATAATATTAAGATTAAATTACATGCACCAACCTTCAAGTTTATCAAAATAACTAACAAACCTCAAATTTGATTATAAATTACATTCTATCCTAGTTTTTTAGTGTTGATTAACTATTGATTTAACACTGTTAAATTACTAAAAAATAAAAAATATTTATAATAAGTTATTTGATATTTATATACTAAAAAGGTTTTAAAGATTAATCTTCATTCTTGTTTAGAAAATAAAATTGATTTTTAATTTGTGAAATGATATTTATTTTGAAATTGTAGAGGTAAATGAAGCAATTTTTTTAATTTTCTATGACTTAAATTGAGTTTATTTTTTAATCCTAATAAAATTTAGAAATGCACATTATATAGTCGGTGGTGGAAGAAGAAAGAGGCTTCTTTGCTGATCAGATTTGTGGTTCCTTGTAATCTCCAAAGAAGCATCATATATTATATCTTTCTTCTCCATCGAACACGATTCGATGAGTGACTACTGAAAATGTCTGACAACGAAGACCATGCAGAGTACACAGATGGTGAATCCTATGCAAAACCCAGGCGTAGGTTCAGAGACAGGTCTAAGGTAACAGATTTTCATTTCTTAATTTCATTTCCACACATGATTGTGTCTTTTCTTATTATTGTTATTGATTTTTATGATATGGGTTTGATTTGATTTTGGCTAAAAATGAAGGAGGTATTGTCTACACAAGCCGTTAAGATTGCCAAACAAGCTGAAGAACACGAAAAATTCATCAACAAGGTGGGTCTTTTCTGTTTTCTATTTTATATATTTTAATTTTAATTACTTGGTTTTATTCAGTTTAATTTTTGTGTTATACATCATGTAATAAGTTTGACTATGTTAACAATCACATGAGGTACCAAATTCATTAAATATGAGTTGGTAGATAGCTGGTTCCTTAAGCATACTGCTAGGGATTCGATTTCTGTTTCTGTCGTATTTATGAGAAAAGACAAAATCTACTCCGGTGATCTTTACGCTTCGAAAGAGATTAGTCTCTAACTATCAGTTAGGAATGGATACCCATGTGCACACAAAAAAACATCACATTTTTTAACTTTTATAATTTTTTCCCCATCCTGTGGCATTTTATGTATGTCAATATTGAACAAGCTTCGATTTTGATTTCTTTTTCTCTATATATGAATGTTCAGGTGACGCATCTTTTGGGGGTTCTTGGCTTTGGTGGCTTTTGCTTCCTGTTGGGGGCAAGTAAGTTGATTAATCTGAGTGATACACCACAGTGGAGTGTTGTTTATTTTTTAAACAAATTCACTTTCTCCTTTATCTTTATTTTTAAAAAAAATTTTTTGCCTCTTTTACCAGGACCACAAGACATTCCCTTAGTATATTGTTTGTTCTACGTCATATTTGTTCCTCTTCGTTGGATATACTATAGGTTCAAGAAATGGCACTACTATCTCCTGGTAAGCTAAGACGTCTCAAATTTTGTTTTTTAAGTTTCACTGTACTGTACATCTATGAAACTATATTTGCTTCTGGAAACATGTATCTAGCACTATTTTTGTCATCTTGTAGCATCTACATACATTTTGTGAGAAGGGATCATAGAAAATAATGTGTGTTGAGAAACATGGCATTGGCAAGAGAAAATTGAGAGAGAACAAGAAATGTCAGATTTACTAAATGATAGAATATGTGTTATACAGGCCTAATACATAGCTTATATAGAGGTAACCAACTGGTAACTAATTGCTTATTCATCAAAGTAACACAACTAGCTTCTAACTAACCCAATTAATCTCCAATTAACCACACTATACCATAACAATCTATAACTGTTAAAATCCTAGGTGATGTTAACTGTGCTGTTAAGGAGTGCATTTTTGAAGTTGAATGGTGCCTGAGGCACAGAGCCAAGTCATTAGAATAGGGCTTTGTGAATTGTGAATTTAAACTGTGCTTCGGTTCCCTTGCTAAATTAAATAATTAGAACAATGTCTCAGTGTTCTCATTTTCATGTGTTTCAGGATTTTTGCTATTATGCCAATACAATCTTCTTGGTTGACCTTATTTTTTATCCAAGGAATGAAAAGCTTTTTCTTGTTTGCTTTTCATTTGCAGAGGTAAGTATGTTATCCCTGGTAATTTGACATCTTGTCAAAGGAACAGTTCATTTGCCAACTTTGTGCCTTTTTCAATTGCTGTTGCAGGGGCCATTGGCATGGGCTTTGATTGTTTGGCGCTGCAGCTTGGTTTTCAGTTCCGTTGACAAAATTGTCAGCGTTCTTATCCATCTTTTACCTGGTATGTTATACCTTCAATTTTCAGTATTCCTTTATTTTTTCAACCAGATAATAAAACATTGTAAAACAGGCTTCTTTTATGGCAAAGGCTTCTTTGATGGTCATCGTTGACTTATGCTTTTAATAGTCGAATGTCGGGTATATATGCCCAACAAAATTATATTGGGTTTATGTGTTGTCTACTCTGGATAGCATGCATAATAGTGCTTTACGAGGGAACATTTTTGGTAAATTATATTCTACTTGCTTTATGTTCAAGTTCTATTATCTTCATGATTTTTCTAGTCAAAGTTCAAAAAGATTCTGGAGGGTATTAGTCTTGTTTTAATCAAATAGTTGTTCTGCATCTAGATAGATCTTCATGCTATACGACGAAAGTTTGAAGTAACATTACTATTCAATAGCTTCATTCTAGACATGGAAATTGTCAGTTTAGTTGTACTAGTCACTAGAAGTTCATACATGATCAATTTCCATAAGTTTGTTCAGTTATAATAGAAATGAGGCTTCCTGGTCAGAAAATTTAAAGCTGGACAATATTGTGCAATATTTGGTTTGATCCCATCCTCATCGGGCATTTCCATTTCTTTGCTGTTGATGTCCACGATAGTAGTAATTCACCTTCATTCTATTGAAGATACTCCTACCTATTTTAAGTTGTCTTCATTTCGTAGCATATGCTTTCTTATGTTACTTTACATCTATTGAATATAAAACCATTCATGAGTCTTCACCTAATAATATCTACCATGATTCCTAGGGTCCGTTTTGATGATAAAATCAGAATTACAATTCAAAATTCTAATTTTGTTGGGATTGACTAGGAATCTTAATTTTTATGTTGGGAGTAAGTAAAGAATTGAGGCCTAGAATTGGAGATGGTGATCGGGTGGTTTATGGTGATGGTGATCATAGGGCGCAGTTGGGGACCCGTTGAGGATGGTGGTCGGAGGGATCCTGTGACAATCATCAAAGGATGCTGTCGGTGATGGTAGTCGGAGGATGCCGCCGGTGACGTGGCCCGCATTGGTGACAATGTTTACTAGAGTTTGGAGATAATGAGTAGTAATTAAAACATTGTTTTTTAACTTATGTGCTTGAAATTGTTTTTTTTAGAGTCTAAGATAAGAATTGGAAATATTATAAAATAGTTATTTTCAAATTCCACGAAACTAGATTTAGATTGGAATTCCAATTTTAATGTATATAAAAAAAAGGATAATTGGAACTGTGGAGTCCAATTCCAAGCCTAATTGGTGCTTATATTCATTCACTATATTTTATCCTGTATAGTAGAACATGTGATTTTAATATTTGGTTTGTTGAACTGCTTGAACTTCTTCACAGACATCACAATATCAGAGAGATGCTATTATTGGAATAGACTTGTGATGAACATGTCAACTTGATGTTTCCTATTGCATCCATTTGGGTTTTTATTATGCCTTTAATGCAAATGTTCTTTTCAGGATTGGTTTTCTTCACCATTCGATGGTGGAATCCTGCAACCTTAGAAGCCATGCGACCAGAGGGAACTGCTCCAAGAGCTACATGGCCTTATGTTGAAGATAAATCCTATCTCTGGACATGGCTGTTTCTGGTTCCCTTAGTAGTTTACACTCTATGGCAGGTTCTTTACTTTCTCATTGTCAACGTCTTACGCCGACAAAGGTTTTTAAGAGATCCCGAAGTCATGACTTCCTACAGGTAATCAATGAGCATTCATACTTCCTATAGCATTTTGCAGTACAATTTCTCCTCTCTTTTTTGATAAAATTTCTTTTATTGAAGTTCATAAAAAATATGTGTACTTTTAGCGCGTTTTGTTTTTTCGTTTGTTTTAGATTGGCAAGCTAGGGGTGTGTTTGCTTTGTTTCCGGTTCCCTCTTTTCGTTTTCTGTTTTAATTAATAATTACAAAAATGTCATATTGTTTTCATTTCGTTTCTTGTTTGAAAGATTTGTACAGGAAATAGAACGAAAATAAGATAACATTTTTGCAATTGTTAATGAAAATAGGAAATGAAGACAGGAAACTGGAAACAAAACAAACGGGCCCTAGATTTTTCTTTTGACATTTCTCATATTATTGACTCTCACTGTTTCATAGAGAACTCTCCAAAAAAGCTCAGAAAGCAAACAATTTGTGGTGGCGCTTAAGTGGCATGCTTGGGGATCAAAATCGCTTGTTAATGTTCATTGTTCTTCAAGCCATATTTACTGTGGCTACTATGGCTCTGACTGTTCCCATATTCTTGTCGTATGAATTGTCTGTCGTTTTCCAAATACTCAAGGTTTCTGCATCAGTGTGGAATGGAGGAAGCTTTCTGTTAGAAGTAATGCCAAGGCAGGTAATTCTCAAGGAGAAAAAGAAATCAGAAGTGCAACCCGTTCAAATTCAAGAAGACCAATCATAGATGATAAGAAAAATGGTAGGAAGTTCAACAATTCTGTATAGACATCTTAGTCCTGACGTTGACTAATCATCGATATAGTCTTTGAACATACTAATCATACCATGTATTAAAAGGTGAGGTTGTAATTTTACCGGTCCATGGTTGTGAAAATGGGAACGAAGTGAGATATACCAATGCATATTCCTTTTTTTTTTTGTTTTTTTTTTCTTTTGATTATTCCACGTTCATTTATCCAAATGTATTCTCTGTAGAACAAAACAAACTCTTGAAAAGTATTATACCTCTGCTTTAGTTTTCTCTTCACCCCGAATCTCAGCTTGAGTCTTATACGGTTCCGGTGATTTTTAGCTCACGTACACTTAATAATATCACTATCTCCCTAGGTAACTTAAAAATGTACAGGAAAAATGATTACTGACATAAGCAGGTCCATCATGAAAAACACATCGAGACGTCCATAAAACTTGAAAGTATTTTTTACCTGTAATCAATTGTTGACGCATCGGTACTTTGTAAAATCCCCTTCAAAGTACATTTTCCTGTTATATAAAAACAAATAATTTATGTCATTTGTATATTTGCACTGAGTCGTGATTTTTCATTATAACTCAGTAGTTCAAACAGGATCGATTTAATATCTACCGAAGCCTAAAACAAATTTTGAGACGAGACTTTTTAAAATGATTTTTTTATAAAGAAACTAGTTAACGTCAGCCTTATCGCAGGCCGAGGCCGACGCTAATTAGCTTAAAGCCTAAATTAATATTTTTTTGTGGTTAAAGTAAATTTTTTTAAGGCTTTAAACAAGGGGTTTTACTTGCTTGGTGCTTGGACCGGCCTTGTTGGAAGAAAAAAAAAACATAAATATGGAATATTTTACCAATTAAATACATATTATGTCAGCTAGGGATAGCAAAGTGGGTTAACCCGTCCCGCCATCAACCCACTCAAAACAGAGCGGGACCGGACGGACCAACCCGTTTTAGTCGTATGGGTTAAATCCCCCAACCCACCCCGTCTAATAGTGGGTTGACGGGTTGGCCCGTCAAACACATAAAAACATAAATTGGATTGGCGGGTTGACCCGCTATAAAAATAAAAAAAATCATAGAACATTTCTTTTTTTGGACAATCTTTATAGCCTTTCTTAAATTATTATTAAAAAATTGGAATAATCTTATTTTATAGCATACAATTTGTGTTACAAAAGTAAAGACATTATTTTTATCCTATGAAATAATTTCAAATAGCAATTAAATTAAATTAAATTAAATTAAATAATATTGAATAATTAATAAATTAATAAAAAAAATTATTTTTTAATATGCGTCACCGACCCGCCACCAACATGTTTTCCGGTGGGTTCAGCGAGGCGGATCAAGATGGGTTGGTGGGTTGAGGACCCCAACCCATCCCGCCAAATTTTGGCGGGTTGATCCGTGAATCACAACCCATTTTGCCACCCTAGCATCACCATAGAACAAAATAACAAAAAATGCTCTATAAAATATATTTAGAGTCACCACTTACACCCGCCAATGAACGCTTGAAATATGAGCAAAGAACCTTGGGCAGGTCACAGGTGTCACAGTAGTGCCTGACTGCCTAGACACCAGTCTCTACCTATGATCGCCGTGTCATATCAACTGATATGGCTTCTTAACAAAATCCCCTCCTGTTTATGAAACTTGTGGGATATATATGAATCAACCCAGGCAACAAACCAAAACTAGAAGCCTGGGTTGATGCAAATATACGTTACACAAGACAAAAATGAGATTATATGCACAACTTCCCGCACTTGCAACTTAGGGCAGACAGCCACAAAAAGATAGAGCGTCAGAGGCAATAATCACCGATTATTTGCATCACTCTGCGCGTGCTAGTAAGAACCCAAATCCTGAGTTATCACGTATCAAGGGAGGTGGCTCCACGTCTGCTACTTGTACTTGCTGCATTGATTTGGAAATGTCATCCACTGAAAATGGAATGCTGCACCCATAAAAGGTATAAGAAGAAGAAAAGGTGCATCTAAGACCAAGACAGGCAATGAAATATTAAATTGTATGTTGAAGTTTATACCATACCTCGAGTCATCATCTAATAGAAAAGAACTGCTGACAGCATTGTTAGAGTCCTCAGACATCATCGCTCTAATGTTTGTTATAACCTGCATAATCAGGAGAGGTTTACCATGTTTAGATTTATCACATTCACAAGTGATTCTGCTTGGGAAGTGATAGCTGGACTGGCCTAGTTCTAGATGGAAAGGGGGTCCATGACCAACTTAGCAGATGGGCCGACACTCAAGCCCAATTAGAAGCTGAAGGCAGCCAAAAAGAGCTGGGGAATGAGAAATTAACCGAGGCTGAAGGAATGATACCACGTGAAGGTAGGAAACGCAAGAAACCAGGGAGATTCAACGATTTTGTTATGACGTGAACACGCGAACGAATTGCGGGGAAGGCCTAACCATTTCTGGTTACATCCTCACTCTGTTCTCTCTCTTACCACCGGAATCTAGTGTTTTGGGAGGGGTATAAATAGGGAATAATTGTAATGGGTGGGCATGCTAATTATTGTGAAGAGTTTTCACTTGTAAGGAGTTGGGCACTGACTCGAAGAGTGCAAATTAATACAGATTGGTGTTATCCATTTGTATCACTGGTGCTTTCGTTGAGAGAATTATGAGGAACGAAGACATTGCTGAAGCTATGCGAGTCATGGAAGAAGGTCTCAAGCAACACGTTGGGGATCAATTGGATAAGGTTACGTCGATGCTGGAGAAACACATGGCCATCACTGATGCGCGATTCGCGCAGTTAGCGAATGGTGGGGTTAAGACGGAGGAAGGTGACAAAGGGCATGGGCCACGGGATGACTCCACCACCCTTAATTCTGTTTTGAAGACGCTGCGAGTCCATGTACCCCAATTCGATGGCAAGGATGTGGAGGAATGGATTTACAAGATTGATAAATTCTTTTCACTTCATCGATTGCCTCCGGAGACACGCATGACGGTCCTTCCACTTGGATGGTGAGGCGTCAACTTGGTTCCAGTGGATGGAAAAGGGTGGGGGTATACCCAGCTGGGAGTCGTTCCTTTATGAGTTGAGGAAGCAATTTGGGGCCTCGATTTATGACGATCCGTTGGGGCGTATCTCCAAGCTGGTCCAAGCAGGGACCATGACGAAGTTTCGTGCTGAGTTCGAGGAGGTAATGACTCGAATTTCAGGAGTTTCTGAACCGATGTTCTTAAACTTCTTCATATGGGGTTTAAAGCTAGAGATTAGGCATGGATTGCTTATTTCACCGCCTTTCGGTTTAGCGGAGGCTATGGCCAAAGCTCAGTTGTATGAGGAGAGGAACGAGGATTTGGTGGGTCGCAATCGCCGCGAAGGGTTCAAGAGCTTTGAGGGTGGGTTCACGCGGAATTCATCATCCATAGGACACTCAGGAATCAAACAAGGTTCTACAACCACGAACAACCTAATTTCACCACACAAAAGGGGAAGTACAAGTGGGAGCTCTTCTAGAATTCCAATTAAGCAACTCAGCCCTGCCGAAATTCAAGAGAAATGTGCCAAGGGAATTTGTTACAGCTGTGATGAGAAGTGGAGTTCTAGTCATAGATGCAAGAATAAGGTACTGGTCATGTGCGGTGAGGAGCTGGTGGATGGAAATGAGGAAGAAGCAAATCCGGAAATGGAGGATACTCCATTAGAAGAAGAGATGAAGGTAAGCTTGAACACTTTTTCCAATTCTGTCAACCCCCACATATTTAGAATTCCTGCAAAGTTGGGGAGAGAAACTTTAGAAGTATTGATTGACACTGGTAGTAACAATAACTTCATTCAAGAGGCCTTCGTAGAAAAGTTGGGGATCTCTTGGGAAGACTCTAAATGCTTCAAGGTATATATGGGGAATGGACAGTATTTTATGTGACAGGAAGTGTGTAGGAGTGAAGCTTGAATTGCAGGGTAATGTATTTACTGTTGATTTATACATTCTACCAATATGGGGGCTAGATATAGTGCTAGGAATGCAGTGGTTACACACACTGGGACCATGTATTCACGATCATAATGCCCTAACGATGGAGTTCCAATGGGAAGGTAAAGGTGTCAAGTTGGCTGGGAGCAAAGATACCACAACACAACAAGTGACTTTTTCCCAACTGAACTCTAAGATTGGAGGGGATGCTGTGAGTTGTTTTTACAGAGTGTTGTCCTTACCCATGGGAAGCTCAGAGGAGAAAAGCACAAATGAGGATGAGATAGCTAGAATTGAAGCAACATTGCCTGCTGAAGGAAAGGGAATAATCAGGACGTTTCAGGAAGTCTTCAAGGAGCCTTCTAAGCTTCCCCCCATCAGCAATGTAGATCACACAATTCACTTGCAAATTGGGTCGTCTCCAGTAAGTGTACGCCCATATAGGTATCCCTATTTCCAAAAGGATGTCATTGAGAAATTGGTTAGGGAAATGCTGGAATGTGGATTCATACGAAATAGTAGCAGCCCCTATTCATCCCTGGTGCTACTTGTCAAGAAGAAGAATGGATCTTGGAGGTTATGTGTGGATTATCGGGCCCTTAATGCCATAACTGTTAGGGACCGATTTCCCATACCCACAATTGATGAGTTACTTGAAGAATTGGGAGGAGCCATAGTGTTCTCCAAGCTGGATCTAAGGGCAAGTTACCATCAGATACAGGGTTCCTTTTAGATACCTCAAGATATGCAACACTGCACCCCAATGACAATCTTGAGGGGATGACATAAACTGGCTGACTATGCTTACTGTGAAGTGTCACAGTAAGGCACTTTATTTTTCCAACTAGCTTCCCGAACCGCTAAGGATCTTTTAGAAATTCTGCATCACCTGTAGCGAGCTTCATGTTTGGAATCATCAGGGTATCACCAGGTCTGGTTCCTAATATACTAACATCAAAAAGATGATCAAGGACATTTTCACGGAGCAAGAAAAATGCCTTATCTGCTCCTACTTAATTCGATTCCCTAAAGGGGACCTAGGTCCTTTGTCTAAAATTTGGTGTGAAGGAAGCTCATGAGTTTGGAAATCCCATCGCTGTCGCTCTCAGTTATCACTATGTCATCAACATTGACAACCTTGAAAATAAAACCTCCCTCTGATTGCCAATAAAAGACCGAATAATCTTCACTGCTCCATTTCAAGCCAAATTCAAGAACCACTTCACTCAACCAACCAAACCAAGCCCAAGGAGATTGTATCAATCCACACAAAGTGTGTTTAAGTTGACAAACTCGCCCAGACTCCCCCTGAGAAACAAAGTCGGGCGATTGCTCCATATAGACTTATGTCTATAAATCATGTGAAGAAATACATTCTTAGCACTATGCTAATGCAAGGGACAATAGTGAAAAGCAACAAAAGAGATATAAACATGCAAACTAAGGCTAATTTAGCCACAGGGGAGGTGGTCTCAGAGTAATCAACACCATAAGTATAAGCATAACTCTCTGTAACCAGTCAAGCCTTGAGGCGAGCAATAGTCCCATTTGGATTTACTTCAATAGTGTATACTAATTTTCAACCAACGGCACGTTTACCACCTGGAAAGGGAACAAGCTCACGTGTCTGAATATGTTCCAAAGCCAACGTTTCCTCTTCCATGACATGTCTCCACCCATTATCAGCCAAAGCCTTGAATAGTTTTAGGAACTGTGACAACATCAAGAGAAGCTCCAAAGGATTGGAAGAAGGTGAAAGATGTTGTGCGAGTAATGAATAGGGGAAGTAATGGGGTGTTGGATGACAGAAGAACATTTAACTTTTCGGAGCGCAATGGCAACGTTTAGAGTCGGATCTTGCGACAAAGAGGTAGACGGAGGAGGTAGCTCAATGGAGGAGTGAGGTACATCCTTGAGTGCTTCATCTGGGTGGCCCAAGAGGAAGACAAGACGAATCCTTAGCATCAGAAGTTAAAGAGGAACTAGAGGTAAAGCCTATAACCTTTTTATAACTGTGAATTTCCTACTCTTCAATGACAGGAGGGGAGGAAAATTGTGTAAAGAACGGAGTAGACTCGAAGAAAGTGACATCGGCAAAACTAGGTAGCAGCCCAACAAGAGTGTTACTTGATAGTTTGCGAAATTATCTATCATTTGTGACCAAAATGGGTGGTTTATTGCCCCTTATGTAACAACCTTTTTGATGATGTTTATCCCTTAGTTTTATTAGTTTCGCTTTATTTCGAATTCATAGTTGTTTTGCTGTTTTAAGTTCAATTTATCGCCGTTTTTTTCTTAAATAATTTCACTCTTTATGTTTTCATTTTAGGTAGCAACTAAAGACGAGTTAGGACTTAGGAGCATGAAGAGGTGAAGAAATGACACAAAAAAAAAAAAAAAAAACATGGAGGAGTAGCTAGATGACTAGTGTCGACCATCACTTGCCCGGCGCTGAGCGCTGAAGGGTGAAAATTGGGTGTCCTTGCTGCCAGGCCAGCGCTAGGTGCTCGCCCAGCTTCCCAAAGTGTTGTTTCTGTGTTGCCAACGCTGATCGATCCTGCCAGCGCTCAAACGGGTCTGTCACCGGCATCCACTCGCCAGTCACTTGATGAACTAGACAAAAGCCAGTGGTGGCAGCCTTAGGTTGCTATGTGAGATAGGTCACAATGTAGTTTTGAATTTATTTCATTTCTTTTCTTTTTTTTTTAGTGAGAAAGAAACAAAGGAAAATGAGAAAGAGGAGAAAAATTGATAAAGCTTGTGATACCATGTAGACAGAGAGAAAGACCTTACCTTACCCAATGTGGGTACAACTCATGTATTTATACAGAATAAAATAACCAGCAAAACAATGTATTACATGATAGTACACAAGACTAAAATACCCTTAAGCACGTTAAACATGTGCTTATTACCCTACTCTTAACAGATAATAAGGAAAAAGGGATAGGATTTCTGTAACTAAAGATACAAAATGAACTTAAAAGGCACACTTCAATAGGATTCCGTTGTATGAGACATTCACCAGAAAGTGATTTAACCTAGCTAGGGTCTTGGAGAATGTCCCTAAACTACATTTGCAATAACTCAAACCAATATATAAAGAATCTATGCATACAACTTTGACGCACACAGAGTACAGACAACTTTACTCACTGTTTTCCCATCTGTGGTGCAAACATGAACTTCTTCACCATTGATTTTAGAAACTTCTCCACTAATCCATGCTTGCACTGGATCTTCAACCCAAACATGAGAACCTACAATGATGTTCACTGGTGCAGACTGCAAAGACAAAACACATAGGACATTCAACCCAAACATGTAAATTCAGATAAAGTACTGCCACTCCACAGTATCAAGTATCAACCACGAACGATATATTAATTTTACAAAGTAAATAAACATTTTACAAAATAAGTATTCAAAAAATTTTACTTGCAAAATTTTATATAATTTCCCATTAAGCTTAATATTATCAGAAGACACGCAAAATGGTAAAGATATTGTTGTCAACAGTAAGCAACTACATCTAATATAACCACATAAATTTTATCAAGTAAAGTTGCTGAAATGAATGCAGGGAAACGTGCTCATCATCAACCCTAAAGATTTAATATACAGGAGTACACACATAACATTGAACTTTCTTTTTAACAGCGACGACAATAATAATGAGACATGGAAGAACAAAAACAAAAGAATATTTAAATCAACAAACAGAAAGATAAATTAATAAATGCTGTTAGATTAAATTTTATAAAAATGACAATTGATTATTGTATGCAATCCAATAGTTTTGTGGTCTGTCAGAATTGGAATTTGATAAGCGACCAAGCATTTGGGGAACCCTTCCTTAAAAGCTAGCTATTAAGGGAGGAGAACCAAGTCACTTAAGTACTCCACCGAGCATCTCATACTACTCGATGTGGGACTATAGGCACCCCATAAGACCCAAGTCCCTATCATAGCACCGCTCCTGAGAGCCGACGTCCAGAGACACCGGCAACCATGCTCTTATACCAAACGATAAGCACCCAAGCACTTGGGAACCCTCCCTTAAAAGCTAGCTATTAAGGGGGGAGAACCAAGCCACTTAAGTACTCCACCGAGCATCCCATACTACTCGTTGTGGGACTTTAGGCACCCCATAATACCCAAGTCCCTATCAGAATTTGACATTAAATCTTGACGATAAACAGATTTTTTCTTTTTTTTTTTTTATGGGGGGCTGTGCAGTAAGAGGATGTTTGGAAGAGTTTATAGAGAGCTTATGAAAAAAAAAACTTATGAAAGTAGTTTATAACCTTCCTATAAAGCTCTTTTTAGCTTATATCAATAAGCTTATCAGAGAAGATTATGAAAATAAGCTCTTTTTAGCTTATTGATTAAGCACTTAATTAAGTTGTTTACCCAATTGTGCCCTAAGAGGTTGCCCAGGCTAGCTTTCACATCAATCGAGACTAAGTTCCCTCCCTAGGCAACATTAAGGTTGCACCCACACATTGGCCTGATGCAATTAGGAAAGTTAATTCTCCATAGTGGTCACAGTTTTAACCTGAGAAGTCGAGGCAAGGAGCATACCTCCTTAATAATCACTACACTAACTTGTGGGGTTTTGTGTATACCAATTTCAACATTTAGCAGTGTTAGTGCCATTTTTTGTAGTTGTCAACAATTATGTGCAAATACAAGCAACAAGGTTGGCATTCACCA
The DNA here is from genome assembly GCA_039655645.1 of Ammopiptanthus mongolicus. Lineage (NCBI taxonomy): Eukaryota > Viridiplantae > Streptophyta > Magnoliopsida > Fabales > Fabaceae > Ammopiptanthus > Ammopiptanthus mongolicus. The sequence goes on from CM077345.1 coordinate 89,578,249, forward strand.
AATTGTCATACAGTATATTGACATAACTGGACCACTGCAAATCATGGACCTACAATTGACAATCATTGATAGTCATAGATTACAGATGTTGGCTAACCAAAGTTACCTAATGCTTGCCCTATGTTTGGATGTGATGAGAAAAAATATGAAAGAAGAGAAAACTTTGAAATTTGAAATTAAGTGAAACTTTGAGGAGGAAAATTTGAACTTTTACTTTCTAGAGTTCTCTTTCGACCTTTTACCTTTCCCTTCGTCAAAATAAGAGAAATTTTCATTTTTTTTTTTAAATTTTCTTTCCTCCTTATTTTCTTTCTCTCAAACAAAATATAGGGTCAAAGTTTTGCCAATAAACTTATAACTTTTATAGTTCAAAATAACACCATGCATGAACATTTTCACGCAAATCTACTCCACAATTCTAGTAAAGAACAGAGATCTAATTTCTTTTACTTGATTGGGATAGATTTATTTTTTTGTTACATTGGAGGTGCAAGCACCAGGGTAGGGGGAGGGGAAAGGTGCCATCATGGAGGATCAAACCTACAACAGATTTGGACCACCAGTGCCAGTTGAGCTTCAAGCTAAGTTCAAGCTCGTCGGCCGAGACATTTGTTATTGTCGTCCTACACTTGACACATAATCATCCTTGCTAAGTTAATTTACGATAATGTTTCTATTCTGTGCAATCTGGAGGGGCAGGCAAAAAAAAATAAAAATATAATCCCTTCATAATGTAGTTCAGGAAGAAATATTGGAAATAAAAAAATCTCATATCAGCCCTTCTTTCTTCAATACTAGTTAGCTCCCTCTTTCACCAACCATTAAAAACAAATGGCCTATACCTCCTTCATTTTAATTACCATTAAGCACAAATGCATAACATATTACAATAGGACATGAAGAACATTACCACTTAAATTATAGGCAAAAATGCTGAATTGTAAACATTTTTCTTTTCTAATTTTTTCTTAAAATCTTAATTTACTACCACTCTCCAATGAATAATCTTTGTTGCAATAATCAAATTAAGTTCATAAAGTTGCATTTCTCATTTTATTTCTAAATTATCAAATTACGTACACTGCCTCCCCAACCTTCTTCACCAAACGACATAGCACACGATCTTTTACATTAACATAATTTTTTTCACCTATTAAAAACATTTGAAATTCATAAAAGTTAAACAACATTACACACACATCACAATCACACATAGAAGTTCCAAAGGAGTCCAACAGATTCAACGAAGGAGCTGAAAGAGTCGAAGGAAAATCAACAAGTCAAGAAGGAAATGACGGAAAGAGAAAACGGAATGTGTGGTTCCAGAAGTTAGTTACCATGGCGATTAAGGCGGAGCGCGATCTTCTGAGTTAAATCATTCAAGGCCGACCCGAGTCGAATGGGACTCAGTGAGTCGGATCGGAGAGTGGAGAACAGTGGTTTTTTTTTTTTTAAGTTGAAAATTTGAAGCGGTGGAGAAAACGTAAACGATAATAAATAATAATCTGAGGAAAACAAAGTTATCGAGAGAGTTTTGTTTATGAAAGCTTTTGAGGTAAATGGAGTAATGGACACTGTAGCAAAGTTTAAGCTCCTCTTTGTCTCTCTCAAAAAAAAGCTGCGTCTTTCTCTCTCGTTTGTCTTGTTTTTTTATTTTATTCAAAAAGAAAGTTAAGGCCTGTTTAATTAGTGTTTTACTATGGAGAAGGTCAGTCATGGGGTGAGCATGAATTGGTGGGGTGATGCCTAGGGTCCTACGTTTTTAGAGGACATCAAATTTTTTTTTACTTAATATATATGTATATATTAAAATAAAAAAATATATAATAAAAATTTTATAGAATCAAAAATTTTATATTTGAAACTTGAGGGCCTAATTATTTTTAAAAAATATGTTAAGAGTCACATAAAATTCTCCCTTTTTCACTCACTCACGTATCTGTATCTGTTTTTGAGATTTTTCTCTTATTTACTTTAACAACTTTTTATTAAAAAAAGTCAAAAGATTTGAGCAATATAGCACATATGAGAAGATTTTTGGCTTTTTATTTAATATTGAAAGGCTTAGGTCATTCTTTGATAAGGACTTGAAATTATGTTGCAAAAATCTTGAAACTTATCTAAAACATGATTCTTATGATCTTGATGGTGAAATTCTATTTGAAGAACTAAAAGTCATTAAAGAGGTTTTAACAGTTGAATCAAAATCAAGTTTTATGATATGGAGTTCTTTAAAGATATTTAATTGTTTTCCTAATGCATGCATAACTTATAGAATAATATTAACTATCCATGTTACTGTTGCATCTGCTGAAAGAAGTTTTTCTAAATTAAAATTGTTAAAATCTTATTTGCGATCTACTATGTTACAAGATAGATTAAATAGTATTGTTTTGATTTCTATTAAAAATGACTTTTTAAAGAACCTTGACTATGAACAAATTATTAATGATTTTGCAGCAAAAAATGCAAGGAGGACAATATTCAAAGATTAATAGGGCATCGATTTCTTTCTTCAACCCTTGTGATTCATTTGCTATCAGTGGAGGATATTATTAGTGTAGAGATGTTGTTGCAACATATTCGGGTTAATAGATATAGGTATAACTATTTTTGCTATAATTCTATTGTAGTTTGTTATTGAAATCTTTTCTTTTTCTTCGTTAATATTTTTTTTCACTTGAAGTTGTATTAAAACAATTAATGACTAGCTTTTTAAATTTTTTTTTTGCGTGTTTTTGATAATCAATTTATATATTCGGCTTGTAAAAAAATAGGACACCAATTTCTCAGTTTGCACAGGGCACCCAAAATTTCAGGGACGGTCCCGGAGAAGGTTTGATAGATAATTGAGTTGGTTAATCATATTGTCAAGGGTTTAATTCTTGGTGTGTATAGAATAAACTTTGTTAGAAGATGTAAAATTCGGGTGATCTATATGTCTAGAAAGAGGGTCTTTGGCTATCAATAAAAAATACCATTTTCCATAAAAAAAAAAAAAAAAATTAGTGTTTTTTTTTGTATTACAAAAGATAGTGTTTTTTTTTTGTTTCCCAGAGTATCATCTGTACACAACTGCAGAGACTAATCCCACGATGTACTGAACGACATTTAAGAATTGATCTCTCTTATTCAGATTTTCTCCATACGCATGAGTTAGGGATCGAACCCCTGACCACTTACTTAAGGGGTTTGAATTCGTTACCACTCGGACCAATCACATGTTGGTAAAAAAATAGTGTTTTCATAACATAGAATATGACCAAAAAAAGATAGAGATATTAAAGGATTTTTGTTTGTGCTTAACTTATAAAAAATATTTTTTAAAGAAATCATTTCTCACAACTACAATGTTTAGACATGCTTTAGGGAAAAATCTGAATTTAAAAAAGATTTAATTGATATGCATTGACAGTATAAATATTTTTTATGTTATAAATCAATCATAAATTATCACATTATAAAAATGTTAAACTACTATCATAAATCATAATTATCTTAAAAATCACACATAATATGGTTTGAGATTGATTAATACAGTAAAAAACTTTATACATAAATAATATATCAAAATTAAACTCTTTAAAAAAAATCAACAACATTTACGTTTAATTAAAACTTAAAATGAGTAATTTCTTTATTAAAAAAAAAAAAATCCGCAAGTGAATAAACTCATCATGCTATACGATTATCTCTTGTGTGTGCTTGTTCAAGTTTTTATTTGAGGTTCTGAATTGTGGTTGACTCTACGGTCTAGGCCATTTCTTTTTTTAACTTTGTTTTGGGATATAGCTTTAGTAAACACTTAAATTAAATTTAGGCCTTTTTTCTTCTTCTATCTAGTATTGGTGATCATCTTTTTACCTGAAAGTGGAAATGAAGCAACATGTTTGTTGATAGGCTACAGACAAAACTGAGACCCACTTTCTCAAGCTTTTCCACTTCAGTCGATACTTCATAGCTTTTGATACTTCAATTCAACCTGCTGAGTTGTGACTAAGCTCATTGATTCTGCACCATAAAACAAAAGTTTTAAGGTAAGATCAGTTTAAAGAAGCTTTTCTATGCAAGACTTCTTCCTTCTTTTTTTTTCTTCTTATGTTTTTTATATTAGAATGTGTGATTTGGGTTTTGTTTGCATCAATTGGGATAAGGACAGTTCAGGCCTTGACTGCTATAGTACATGCTTGAAAAATGAAAAATGGAACCTCTTTCTTTCCTCTTTGTTATCCTTTATTCTTTATGTATACATCACAAGCAGTCACCATTGACATTGAAAATGTTCACAAAACGCAATTTACAAATCTCCATAGATGAATCTAGCTAGCATGATATATCCAAAATCCAATAGAAAAATCATTTCTATTATTCACAAATACAACCCTGTACTCCCAAGAGCAGGAGAATGAGAGATATCGATATAACAAAAAGTTAAAGAAAAAAAAATCATACAATCATATGCTCACTGCATATTATAGAAACATATAAACTGCCAAACCATAAGTTGTTACTCACACTAAATCTACTATAGAGGCTCCAATAGGACATCAAAAAACAGAATTAGAGCCTCAGTTATCATCCTATACAAATCCCGTTACATGTAAATTCTAATGCATCTTAGAATTATAATAAAATTCCAACAATCAATCAATCAACAGAGCAAACCCAAATTCAACACTCTGAATCATCATTCTTAAGCTCTAATAATTGAACTAAAAAAACCATAATTAGAACCTAATTTCTTCATTCATTTTACAAGTTGTAACTAGTCACATGCAATGATGGACCATTTCCATCATTGCCTTTCTCCTTCATGGAATTGATCTTTTCAAGCTTCCACTTGCCTCTAAGCTTAGCGATGAAAGTTGCAGCCTTAATGTTCACATCTGGGCTAGGACAGAAAACAGATCCACCCACCTCACCGGTGGAGGCGGCGGCGGCGGCGACTGTGGCGATTTCTGACTCTTGCATGGTTGTAGACACATCAATGTCCTCCCTTTCCGGCGAGCTACACAGCGAGCTGTGGTTGCTATGTATCTTAACAAAATCCCCACGGACGACGAACTTCATCGCCGGCATCTTGAACGGCGGAGGCGGCGGCGGAACCGGAATCAACGGCGACCGGTTGCCGTCGTTGTTTATTGTCTCAACGTTTAAGTTGCTCACTTTATTAGGCAACGGTGGCCTCCCCGAATTTCTCCGCTGGAGGGGTTCCAGCGGCGGAGGTGGGATCTGGCTATTACGCTTTGACCATCTTCTCGAAGATGTCAACGGTGGAGGAGGTGGCGGCGGTGGCGGAGCTGAAACTGAATGGATTTTCTTATTCTTGCCTAATCCTTTTCGGAACAAACTCTGGAAAACCGAAGGTGGCGGCGGCGGTGGCGGCGGAGGCGGTGGAGGAGGTGGCGCTGTTGTGATATTCGTTAATTCATCAACGTTATCGTAATGATGATTGTGATCACTCTTTGTTCTCTGCTTCTTCTTCCTTTTCCTCTGATTGGAGAGTACTGAAGCCCAAACCATCGCTATTTCCCTCTTCACGTTACTCTTCCTGCGGTTATGCTCCGATCGCGTCTTCACCGACGGCGACGGCGGAGGTGGAGGAGCTAGCGGCGGAGTTCGAATCCTCGTGAACTCATTCTCATCGTGCTCAGTTATCTCACCGCCACCGTCCAATTTTTTATGCGTCCGTCTTGTTTTACGACGAAGAGGTGGCGGCGGGGGCGGTGGTGGAGGAGGAGGAACCGACGGTGACTTTGGCTGCGGCGGAGAAGAAGAAGAACTGATTTCAAAGGTATCAACGGGAATCTCCTTAACTCGATCTTCTTCAAATCCTTCAGCTTCCGGCCACCTTTTGCGGCGGTCCACGACGGCGGGAGCCTGTTCCCTCGGCGGCGTGGAGCGAAACTTATCAATTTCGAAATCATCAAAGAAACGGAACTTGTAACGGTCATCGCCGGTTTCCCATTGCCGTAGATCTGGGTAAGAACTGCTACTCCTTCTTAACCGGGTAACGCCGGTTGCCGGTGGCTGATACCGGATCGGAGTGGCATCGTAAACCTTCTTCTCCTCAGAGAACCAGAACCATGGCTGCGAAACATAACTACCCGCTTCTTCTCCTGACGACATCGTATTATACATAACGTTGTTTCGCGGAACGGCGTCGTTTGCGGTTTCCTCTTGGTGTGGATGGTGAGGTGATTCGTCGTCGTTTCGTCGGGCAAAAACGCCAACTAGAATGGCAAAAACGACAAGAAGGATGTTAAGGGAGTCCCAACTGTTCTTGACGACGGAGGTAGGTCGGAGAACGTGAGAGGTGGCGGAGAGGAGCGGAGGCACCGTGAGGAAGAGGAGAGTTAAGGTGATGATAGGCAAGAGAATGATGAGAAGTGGGGGGCTCATGATGGGTGGTGATGAATGCCATGAGCCACGGCGAGGCATGGTGGTTGTTATAGAGGTGAGAGGTAGACGTAGGTTGTGGTGGTTAATCCTCTTCTCGTGTTTATTTCCTTTGTTTTTCATTTGAATCTTTGATAGATAAATAAAGGGCATAACATCATCAAGTTTTTGGAATAAGAAATTGGGTAATTTACGAAGCTCATAATATACTTGGAGTGATAGTTACACATGCAAAATTGCAAAGTACATTAAACTTTCTTAAACTCCTGATCTAAGCTATTGTATAAATGATATAGAATTATTCAGTCATTGAATGTTGGATATGACATCTCAGTATGGTACTTTTTTGGCTTTTTGATCAAACTGACCCATTTTTAGAAATTACTTATCAATATAACTTTGTTTTAAAATTATTTATCAATTAACTCACTTTTACATATTTTACTAATTTTTTCTGACACTGAAAAACGTTACTTTAGCTAACGTTTTTTAAAAACGCTACTATCAGTAACGTTTTTTATCAGATTGTGTTACGTGCTCGCAGTAAAGTTATTTTAAAAATTTCATGTTTAGAGTCAAAATGGCTGACGCTATACACCTTTTAGTCATTAGACGGGTTTTTCACTGATAGTCATCATACGGGTGAATATTTCCATCTGATGACTATTACCGTGAAGAAATGTTCACCTGTCTGATGACTACAAGTGTTATCATCTCCTCAAGAGGTGCCACCCGTCTGAAGCTGAAGATCTTCATCCCGTCTGATGTGTCTGATGACTATCAGACCGGTGAAGAAATGGTCGCCCGTCTGATGACTATTAGGGAAGAACGTTCACCCGTCTGATGACTATCAGTGAAAAACGATCACCCGTCTGATGACTTTCAGACGGGTGAAGAAATGATCACCTGTATGATGACTATTAGTGAAGAAATGTTCACTCGTCTGATGACTATCAGTGAAGAACGATCACCCGTCTCATAGTCATCAGACGGGGTGAAGAAATGATTACCCGTCTGATGACTATTAATGAAGAAATGTTCATTTCTCTGATGGCTATCAATGAAGAACCTTTTAAATTATCACTCGTCTGATGACTATCAGAAGGGTGACGGGTGAACATTGCTTCGCTAATAGTCATCAGACGGGTGATCATTTCTTTACCCGTCTAATAGTCATCAGACGCATCAGACGGGTGAAAATCTTCAGCTTCAGACGAGTGACACCTCTTGAGGAGATGATCACACTTGTAATCATCAGACGGGTGAACATTTCTTCACGATGATAGTCATCAAATGGAAATGTTCACCCGTCTGATGACTATCAGTGAAAAACCTATCTAATGACTAAAAGGTGTATAGCGTCGTCATTTTGACCTTTAGCGTCGGCCTTGACGCTAAACGTGAAATTTTTAAAATACCTTTACAATGAGTCACGTGACACAATCTGATAAAAACGCTACTGACAGTAGCGTTTTTAGAAAACGTTAGTCAAAGTAACATTTTTCATTATCAGAAAAAAAATTAATAAAATATGTAAAAGTAGGTTAGTTTGATAAATAGTTTTGAAACAAAATTATATTGATAAATAATTTCTAAAAGTGGATCAGATTATTCACGAATCTTGTCCAGGGAACCATTAAACATATATAATTTCTTTTTTGTACAATGATTTTGATGGAAAGAATTATGTAATTTAAAATGATATGCAAGAGTTATCCCACTGATATGCTCGGGTAAGAGTATTATGGGCTCCACCATGTTTTTAATCACTTTTTTATTTATAATACTTAAAGTAACTTTTCATTTCAATCACACAAATTTAAAGAGTAAAAGTGCTTTTATAAACAATAGTACTTAGAGTTAGATGTTATGTCATTAATGCTTCAACCACGTTATTGTATAAGAATTTATATTTATTTCTTAAGCGGCTATCGTTGGAGTTTGTCAGAGATATGCTCTAACAACCTATTTCATATTTTCCTAGTTTTTTGATAGTGCATGATCGAAGGTGGTGAGTGTCTCGGCACTTAATGAATGTTGTTGGCTCTTGATACCATGAACAAGTTTGAAGAATAAACTTTCCAATGTTCAAATATAGTTTGATCAGTAAACTTTTATGATGAATTCTCAGATATCTAAGAAATAGATGGGTAAAAATTTATACTACTTAAATGATACAATCAGATGATAAATATTATTTGATATGACCCACTAATTTGATTTATTTAATTGATATGATATATTCTAATTGGATAAAATATTTTTTACCCTCTTATTTTCGGAATATCAAAGAATTTGCCAACTTTTATATGTTTAGTTGGAACAACAATTAGTTTGTCTCCAAAAAAAAAAAAAAAACAAGTAGTTTTATTGATAGATTAATTGGTTACACTTTTTGAATTTTTTTGAAGAGTCTAGCTAACATGTACCCTAAAGGACTGTACTTATATAGGACTATAAATGTAAATAAGAAAATGGTTGTTATATTTTTCAGTGCAATGCACCATTATATATAAATTACGATATTAATTCAGTACAGCAAGAATGGAGATTTTTCCGATTAATGATCAATGTTTTCATTTGTAAAAAAAATATCCTTTGCTATTTGCCACCAGCGATGCTAATCAAAGCTACTGATCCGTTCTTTAGCCTTTAGGCCTTCAAAAGTTATAGAACAGCAAGATAAGAAAATGGACCATTAGACCATAGAGATGGGAAAGAATGAGAAAACGAGAAGTGGACCATACTCAATTTTTTTTATACATTAAGGTTAGCGAATTTGTTGAAGTGAAATTTTTTAACTTGATTTTTTTTATAGTTGATACAAGTTGTGAAATCACGTATAATTTGACAAAATATTACCGCCAAGTATAGCCTCTATTTGGAATAGGAGCGATTTGGACAAAATCACGTCCGAAGTGATTAGCCGTGACGTGAAAGTATGTATTTATAACTTTTAGGATTTGTGTATGAATTTTTACAAAAATATCATTATTATCGTGATTTTACTTAAACATTGTTTTGTTGCCCTTCAAACCAACACCCACTATGTCCATCAATTGCCATCTATAGCGATGACCATGAGTATTATAGCCTTCACCCGCCATTGAATAGTCTCAATCATGAATCGTGTGTGTGGTATTAACTATTAAGGAATAGTAGCTGCAATCAATAAAAAAAAATTGCGTGTATAATATGACCAAACAGAACCCTTTGCTTGTTGCCGTCTCAATCCAATTTTTATGTGAAACTTGTAGGATTATTCAAGTAATTTGAGTTGTCTTTATCATCTTATTGAATCTCTGTGTACAAAAAATAAGAACAATCTTAAAATTCAAGGTAGATCAAAATTGACACGTTTGGTATACAATTTAATTAAGTGTTTATTCAAAAAGTTTTTTTTCAAATAAACTAAAAATAACTTATTTTCATAAGCTTTTTCTGACAAGCTTATGGAAATAAGCTAAAAAGAGCTTCTGAAAAGATCATAAACTATTTTCTTAAACTATTTGTATATGTTTATTTTCATAAATTATTTTCATAAGTTCTCTATAAGCTCTTTTAAATGCATCCTAAATATCCCTATTTTCTTATTAGCTTAAAATAAGAACAAATATTTGAGCTAATACATAAACAAAAGAAAGCAAAATCAAAACCAAAGACACCCCCTATTTTCAACAATCTTAATTTTTCTTGTATAAACATATGCTAATCAGCCAATTCAAGGTAGATCAAGATAACATCTACTCCCTCATTGTCTGAATTTACTTGTATCATTTGGTTATGCACATCTCTTAAGAAAATAATTAAGTTTACTAATTTTTATAATAAAATGATACTTTTTGACTAAAATACTCTTATTTAAATTATGCGGTTGGAAGTTGTAATTACTCATTAACCATTAGACTCCTTGATAAAGAAAAAACTCATTAATATAGATTGTTTGAGATACAATAAGTGTTTTTGGAAAAAAAATGTAATTAATATTTTTTGATTTTCTAAAGGGATAAATAATTTGAGGCAACGTAATATTTCAAATGGGACAAATAAAATATCAGAGATGAAGTATTGTTTTATAAAGCGTGTTAAAATTTTTGTGTTATGAACTTTGATTTATCAATTGATTTGAATATTTAATAATTAATAATAAAAGAAAGTATTTTTTTCACCGATCAAAATTATTTTTTTAGCCAATCAAAATTCATAACACCAGATTATAATAGTACACTTTATAGAACCCCACATATTACTTTAATTAAAAGAAATGTTAGCAATACATTCTTTAATATTCTCTTTTCAACACATTATTTTTTATTGGTTGAAATTCATGTGAATCTTTCTAATTGATGTGGGTATCACTTAAATTTTGTAGAGTCCACATAATTTTTAATTAATATGAGATAGTGTGTTAAAAGAAAAATATTAAAAAAATATGTTATTAGTACTCATTTTTCAATTAATTTTAGCGTGCTTTTGTTTTAGAGTTTAATTTATATATACTGATAATATAAAGTTTTTTTATACAGACATTTAATCATAAATTATCACATTAACATATTTATTTGATTCTTATCCTAACTATTTTAAAAATTATTTATATCATAATTAATAATTAATTGATCATATAAATTATACTGTTAATTCATAAAAATTAAACTGTTTGATTTTATGTATTTTTCCAACTTGCGGATTAGGATCTTCGGCTCACGTGTCATACGACAAACAAGTACTAGAAACTTGTATTCGTACAATTTTTGGTTACCTTGAATCATTGGAGCGTGGCTGCAATGATTGAAACTCACTTCCTTTACAACAAGAGACCAGGAAAATTTGCCTTTACGGGTGCGCCGCGCACTTGTCAAAAGCTCAAAACCCAACTGAAACTTTTTCAAAATTTCACACTGTTGCTAAAAACCACACACAAACTCCATTCTTTTAGGTTCTCTTTGGAAGGAATATGTTCCTCCAAATTAAACTTTAGTGTAACTTGTATTAAGATGTTAATCCATTTTAATTAATTAAGATATTATTATTTTCTTATCTTACATTGAAGCTCATTTTATATGTGGATTTATCTATTTAGATCTAAAATATGATTTGAGCAAATAATGAACTTTGTTCCAAGATTTTATTATATATGTATTTGAATGAATATTTGATAAATGTGATTTTGAATGTTTTAATTTTAAAACAAGTTTAATATAAAATTTAGTATAAACGTGAAAGCTATTCCACCTGCTTCAAGTTAGAATCAAATTTAGAACTTAAATTACTTTCCAAATACATAGCCAATCATTTTCAGAATTAATCAAACCCACGTTTGACTTTGACCATCGTAAATCCACGTTTGTTGGTTCTAGACTTGGAATGAAACAGATGCTATATAAAAGAAATGTCACACTTTTAACTTTTTACTCCTTTCTCATTTTGATTCAAACGGGTGATTTTAACCCTAGGTAGGAAGCAGTGAAAGAAAGAACAAATTGAAAATCCCACTTTTAGTAGCATGCAATTAGAAGATATTTGATGAAGTCCTATGCGTGACAAATACTATTACTCATAAAAAAAAAAATGTAGCCAACACCAAACAAACAGTGTTTTTTGGCCATCCTTTGAAGCACAGGGCTTATCTACTCTATTGTCCACTTTTGGGGGCCTTGAGAGCTCAATTGTTATGTTATTATAATATAATATATACTACTAGAGGACCGTGGCCTCATCATATGCAACCACGGTAGACGACACCAACACTTCATCTTTAAAATATCTAACACTTGTTTGCATCGATCGAGTGCGTGGATTACACACCAACAAAAAACGAGTGGAATTTAGATTAGTTTTGTGCTTCAACGAAAGCTTTGGTGGGGTCTTATCTTTTTTGGGATATTATTTTTTTAATGAGAGAGGGGAAGAGACAGGTTGGAAGGGAAAGCATGGCTATACCAAAGGGGCAAAGAACACCCCCCCGTATCTTCCGTTGCACAAATCAAAAGGAAAATTGGTATTGCACTGCTTGGTCTTTTGTCATTTCATAGTTTTAGAAAATTGATTAGAGTTGAGGAGTACAATATCTTAAAGCTATAATAATAGTAAGTGGCAAGAATCTCGGCCACCGTGAACGCGTTGAGTAATGAGTGATCCACAGTTTTTTAGTTGAATAAAGAAGCTATTGAATATGAAGTAAACAAAGAACATGAATTTTTGAACTTTACTACAAACATGACATCCCTTGAACGAGATCCCATGATCAAAGAATTTACTTCTATTTTTATCAAAGGTAGGAAAAAGAGGTGTGGTTAAAGAATCAATAGATAGAAATTAGGAAAATGTACATTTTACTACTGTTTTTATCACACCATTTTTTTACATCTAATTTCTATTCGTCTATCATTTATCCATTATCGTTTCAAAAGCAAAAGTGATTTAATCAATAGTTTTAAAGTATATGTAAAAAAGGTGTAAGAATATCAATATTAATAGAAATTTTGATTGACTAAATTTTTAAAGTATTAAATACATCATTTTTAATATAAACTTTAATTCCTTTATCAATGCCTCTTAAATCATTGATTAGCATTTGCCAAAAAAAAGAAAACCAACATGGTGGGCCATGAGTGGTAAGTACTTGGGTCCCTTAAGCATATGGTCACGGGTTCGATCTCTAGCCGGTGTGTATGAAAAGACATCTGTTGGGAGAGGACAACCCCTTAAATGGACCTCAATTTCCTTGCGGGATTAGTGTTCGTTGTTGCCCGTGGAGAATACCCTGGTTTAGATCAAAAAATTTTCCAATAAAAAAAAACACCAACTTTTCCTTTTAAATTTTTATGACTAAGGGTGTGTTTGTTTTACATTTTGGTGGAAGAAAATGGGGAAAACCTTCTTTCCAAAGTATTATTATTGAAAGTAATAATTTCTTACTATGGGTCAAAGATCTTTTACACCCGTGCAAAATGGTAAAAATGAATATGGACTCCTAAACTTTGGTCTGCGTGTACTTTAATCAATATTTAAAAATGTACAATTCATGTCGGTTTGGAGTAACATTGGAACCTCTCTTGGAGAAGAGAACTTTTTCAATGGGAAATACAACTAGTTGAGGAGTTATCGGAATGCCTGAAAGAGGTAAATCTAGCACACAATAAGCAGGACAAACTGTGGTGGAAATATGACAGTAAAGGCAAATTTATGGTCAAGTCCTTCTCAAACGCCTTTTGGGAGCGATCCCATCCAACTAGTAGTGTAAGGAAGTCATGGCTAGGACTAGCCCCACCAAAAGCAGAACTTTTGGTGTGGTTAATGATGCAACAAAGACTAAATACCAAAAATAGGCTGAAAAGGTTAAATTTGATTCAAGCAAATGATGTGTACTGTCCTTTTTGCTCAGGTGAAGAAGAAACAGTGAACCACCTTTTTTTGCATTGTAAACATGTGTGGAGACTGTGGATGGAATTCCTAAACTGGTGGAAAGTCAAAATGCCTATGACCCAATCAGTGGGACAATGGTTTGACTGTTGGATAGGGGGCAACTACAGGAGATTTCCAAAGAAAGCTATGGATTTTGCTATTTTATGTGGTGGTGTGGACGTTGTGGTTCCAAAGGAATCAAATAGTCTTTGAGAAAGCCACGCCTGACTGGAACTTTGTATCTTTCCTCATTAAAATGAGACTTGGGTTTTGATTTAAAAGGTGGAATCAGGCAGTTCCTTTTAATCTGAGAGATGTAGTCAATAGTCTAGATGGGGTACGACTATGGAATCAAGGAAGGAGACAAAGACCTGCAATAGAATGGCAGTCCCCGCCTCCTAGTAAGCTAAATTGGAATGTCGGTGGATCAGCAAAAGGCAAACCGAGGGCAGCTAGTATAGGGGGAGTATTAAGAGATGAGGTAGGGAATGTGTTAGGTATGTTCTCAGCCTCGGTAGGAATCAGAGACTCAAATGAGGCAGAGTTTATGGCAATAACTTTTGCACTAGAAATGTCCTTACAAAAGCTTGGATGATGGAAAAGGAAATAATAGTGGAATCAGACTCTAGGAACGCCTTAGCATATGCTAATAATATTGAAACATGTCCTTGGAACTTATGCTTTTTTGGTAATAAATTAAAAAATATGCTTGTACTCTTGAATGGGGTATCTTTTGTGCATAGATGCAGGGAAGCCAATTGTGTTGCAGATTCTTTGGCAAAGGAAGGCGCTCAAAGAGAAGGGACGTGGTTATCATGGACATGAGGCAGATTGTTTTGGGCCCTAAGAGTATTTAGCTCACCATAAAAGGAGGCTTCTTTTTAATCTTATACCCAACTTGTTATTTTTTATGGTTTTCTCTAGTTTTGTGCAGATATGTTCAGTTACATAAAGAAAATGGGTTTTCATGAGCTTTCCTAACAAAGGGGCACAAACATACCAAAGGCATAGGTTCTAGGCAAGGAGGAAGAAAAAAAGCGGGATGACATCTAAAAGCAAGAGATGAATTGGCAAAAATAGGATCGGAAAATGGAGGGCACTTTGATGCAATGGACTTAGCAAGCACATGAAAAGATGAGAAGGTGAAGATCGAGAAGATAGGAAGATGGCGACTATTGTGTTGTGACAGCGCACCTTATGCTTTCTTCTTGTTTTTTTTTTTTTTTGGTTTCTATTGATTTGGTGACAAGTAGCTATGTGGGTTGTGGCATCCTCTTTGGGGTCATTGACAAGCCTTATGTTAAGGTACTTGATGGATGCGTTTGTATGAGCAAGTGGGCATTTGCTTTAGGGGTACTCTTTTTCCTTCTTGATAATTTTATTCCTAAGGGGGTTTTGCATCAGAAGGTTTTAATGAGGCCTTATTGCTTATGCTTGGAAAAGGGTGTATGTGGGCTGGTAAACTTTTGTAAAGCCAGAGGGGATAGAGATTACTAGAGGAAAGGGTGAAAGAACTGTGATTCAACAGGTGTATTGTAATGCTTCCTTTATACCAAACTTGGAGCACATGATTGGATGTTTTGCTATTCAACTCTTCCTAGAAGGTGAGAAGAGTTTTGCACTTTGATACTAATTTTTTGGTCTTATTAATAAAATGACTACTTATCGGGAAAAAAAATGTCGAAACTGTTTAGAGTATGTAAATGTCCAAATTTCTTTCAATTGCTAACAAAATTGGTCTCGTAAGGCTCACATGCTTATCTTTGAGACCAAACTAACCTTAGGTGAAGCATGTGCTACCAAATACCTCTTCTCCTATTTTTAATTTAACCCTTAACACTAAGAGAACCCCCCCAAGGGAAAAATGATTATTCTTATTCTTTGAAGAACACAGGATCAAAATAGGGAGTTATAGTGGTTTAAGGGTCAATGACCAGAATGCTAGGTCTCCAAGCGTTTGTCAGTCTTACTATGCGCCTGATAGTTTGTACTAAACGTTTAACCCTTGTATCTTGATGTATATAAACATTTGATTAATGATTTAAATAAAATTTGTGAACATTGCTACTTGATTGAATGTAAATAATTTTGAATATGTAGCATTGCATTATAAAAACGTGGTTTTGATTCAAGTGTATTATTGCATAAGAAAATCTGCAGGGACATAAAACTACATTTTCACATTAAAGTGCTTTTATTTTATTTTAAATCAATTATTGATTTGATGGCAAAGGATGGTGGATTGTTATTTTCCAAGTTTGATATTAAAGTGTGATATTAGAGTGTTATGACCGGGTTTTCCCGGTTTTCAATCGGGTTATCAATTATGACCGGTTTTCCCGATTTTCAACCGGGTTACCTGTTCTTGTAAGTCCGATTCTAGAGGTTAACCACATTGGTTTGATGTCTGGTTCCCGGTTGGACCAGCTGGTCCGGTCCGGTTTTGATTACCTTGCCCATAATTTGTTCCTTGTTGAGTCTCCTGTTGGTTTCCTTGAGGTCCAACGTTGCAATTTTTTGTTTGTCTGAGATCTTGATATTCGAAAATCATATTGGACTTTCACTAATTTGAGTCGAGCAGGGGAGACTCATTTAAAGGGGGGAAACTCTCCCAACGCTTTTTTTTTCATTTACAAGACTCGAACCTAAGACAATACTTAAGAGGAACCAAACTCCTTGCCACTTGGACCAACTAGCATTAATGTCCAACATATCAATTTAAAATCATATAAAGGTTACCAACAATTTACCAACTTAGGCACATTTTGGCATGCATGAAGAAATTAATAAAAATAACCACAAATAGGCTTTCATCCTAGAAAAACAATGAAAGTTAGGACACATAAAGTAATTAATGATCAAATAAGGTTTGAATAACTCTAATTTTTTGGAGTTATCACATGCTTGCTTGTTTTACACTTAATTTATTTAAGATTTTGTAATGGTCTTGTCTAGTTGTTCTTGCAAAGCTAGTGTGGAAGGGGTGAATTTTGACAATGTTAATTTAAGTGTCGATGACGTGGCCAAATTTAGATTCAGTCCAATCGAACCGAATTTATTTCGACTAGTAAATTATTGACCCAGCTTAGCCCGGTGTGAGTTGCGAGCTATTCGAGTTGGACTAGTAAATCTTTTTAATCCCTATAGTTTGACTCGATTTTAAATAATTCTTATAATTTAAAAATTCTTAATTAAGTCCTTATACATTAAAAAAAATTAAATACATCCTCATATTTTAAAGGCTTAATTTCACTTTTCCCTCAACTTTTTCAAATGTGCGATTTTGGTCCCTCGAAAACTTTAATTCTACATTTACTAGCTCCTCTAATTTGTTACATTGTGCAAAATCAGTCTAAAAAGCTTAAAAAGATTATGTCTAAACAGTCTAAAAAGGTCTGATTTTGCATAATTTAACAAATTAGAGGACTAAATGGGCAATTAAAATTTTCGAGGGACCAAAATCGTACATTTGAAAAAGTTGAGGGACAAAAAGTCTAAGTAAGCCTACTTTAAATAATTTTTTAATTAAATCCTTACTAATGATAGAACTTTTGTAATTAAATTCCTAAAACTTGTGGCAATACAACCTATTTAAATTTTTAATGAAGTATATGAACCTAATTGGAAACTTTAAAACTATAGGAACTAATTAAAGTTTCAGTGAACTGTAAGGACCAAAAGAGTAGTTGAATCCTTTCTATTTTATTTATATTCTTTGAGGATAAAAATATAAATTTTAAATAAGTTTTTTAATTAACTTGTATTAAAATGTTTCAAAAAATTGGACCACGTAGACCAAAATATATTAAGGGTGTGTTTTGGTAAACAACTTAATTAATCACTTATTCAATAAGTTTTTTTTCAAATAACCTAAAAACAATTTATTTTGATAAGCTTATGGAAATAAGCTAAAAAGAGTTTATAGGAAGATCATAAACTATTTTTATAAACTATTTGCATAAGTTTATTTCCATAAGCTATTCTCATAAGTTCTCTATAAGTTCTTCCAAACGTATCCTATGACATCAATTTGATGGCTTAGCTCATTCATTTTATTGGTTATTCGTGTGGGTTTAACCCATCTTGACACCTATTTCCTCTTCATTTCTAATTTTAGAATTTTTTTTGGAAATTGGAACCAATACTATAATATTGCTTTGCATAGTTCTTCAAGTATTAGCATTTGGTATAGCTTATGATAGCATAAAAGCATAGTGGAAAGCATAGTGGATTGGCCTGGAAGTGAAAGCTACAATATGAAACTTCCACATTTTCTTCCAAAAAAATTACCAATTTACCATTATCACCGTGATTATGGCTTGGACGTGAGTTTTTGAAGCTATACCAAACATACAATTATATTCTTGAACAAAACAATGTGCATTCATAATCAAAGATAAAATATCAACACACATATTTGTTTGAGAAATGATTTGTGAACATAAAAATAGGAACATTAATACGGTGTCTAATTTTTTAATATATTTTTGAAATACGTATATATAAAAAAGATAAAAAGTAAGTGAGAAATAAAGATAAATATATACGATATCATATATAATATCTGAAATTTGATGTTCAAATACAACAATTTCATTTGTGTTATTTGTATGTACCGAATTACCAATAAAGAATAGTATAGTTTAGAGATGGTGTTGATTGATAAGGGACATAAATTCTCCCAAGTACGTTCTCCTAGATGGCTTTGCTAATTTCAGTTTTTAATTTGGAGGCAAGATTCTCTCAAAAGAATGATGTCTTTTCGGACCAAGCGCATTTTCTAGGCTTTTGAGATGTACGAGTAATACTCCAATGTTCTAAACTAGAGAATCTTAATCAATGTTCTAACGGTATTGATTAAGAAATAAAAAAAATTATATTAGAAATGATATATTTAATATATTGTTAAGTATTATATTTAGTTTTTCCACATAAACTTATCTTTCTTTTTATTCCTTAATCAATGTCTTAAAGAGAAGTGATTAGTTATAAAACCCATAGTAATATAATCAAAAGAGGAGTGCACCAAAAAAAAATCAACAGAGGAGGTAGAATAATATTCATTCCAAGAGTGATTTTTAATAATCCCATCATACTCCACTTATTTTTCAACCCAAGGGGGATTTATGTAATATTAATTTAGGGATAATTGTGTTACCTTATTTTTAGGTCTTATCTTTTTATTAGTCTTATCATCCATCTTTTTAGAGATCTTTGCAAAAGAAAATATGAGTATGTTTGGGAAAATTGAAAAAAAAAATAGATTATGTAAATAATCGATTATATATATAATTGATTATAGTAATAATCGATTATAATCGGAGTCTGTTTTTGTTCGGATATATTTGCTGAAAATCGATTTTAAAGTAATCTATTTCGTTTGAGTGGTGCAAAAAAATCAATTTTACAGAATAAAAATTACAAAAAAAAGGTATGAAGTTATTTATATAATTTAATAATACTTATTTGGAAGTTAGTTTTGTAAGGATAAATAGGAAAGAGAGTTTTGATAATGAAAAATAATCAAATCACAACAATCTTAAGTTAAAACAAATTAGATGACATAAAACAACTTTTTCTCCCAAAATTTTTTTTTTATAAATTTAAGCTAATTGTCAAACGTGATAGATTATATATGAAACAATTTTTTAGCCAAAAAAACAGCTGAAATGAGAAAAATCCATCATTCCCAAACATGCTCTATGTATTGATAATTGGAGACTTATATAGAAGTTTCATAATATGTTCCTCATCAAAAGATAAAAGATCAAAAATATATTTTAGCCCATAATATAATTAAGAAGGTAAAACTAATTACAACTTGAAAATTAATTACAACAGAAAAACAGAAAATAAAGTTAAGTAACTAACTAGCAGAATTAACTAACTTAACTGTAACTAACTTTAACATTCATGTAAATCTCTAAGATCCTTCTCAAGCTGGAGCATACAGATTTGTCATGCCGAGCTTGGAAATGAAAGAATTAAAAGCAGCAGACGCATTCTTTTTGGTCATAAAGAGGGCAAGGGTTATTTGCTGCTTGACTTACAAAAGCTATTCTTTTCCATAAGTTTATTTCCTCTCAAGAAATGTAGTTTTTTTATGAAATTGCATTCCCATATCCCACATCCTCAACATCTCTAATCCCTCATAGTGAAATCTTAATCCCTTCTCAACCTAATACAATATTAGAGATCTTTGCAAAAGAAATTTAAATGATGTATTGATAATTGGATACTTATATATATAGAGTCCTGATAGGCTCCGGCAACTGTACTGGATCGAAGCAAGTAATAATAAAACGGTGAGAAACCGAATATCGAACACAAGGATTGGGAGACCAAGTACCACTTCACAAAATCAACAACTATTTAGACTAAGAGAAATTGGTTTGGAAAATTTCAAAATAAAATAAAAAATAAATAAACACTTATAGAAAATAATTGATTTTTGGATTTTTGAATTGATTGATTAGAAAAATAAAATAAAATGATGAACAAACAATGAAAGAAAATTCTAGGGATCCGATTTCACCAACGCTATGAATACAGATTCCTCATAGACAAGGAATCCTAATCCCACTTAGTTTGGTACAGTTATATCAATTCTTCCTAATCTCTTAATCAACATCTAATGTCAACCAAGAATCCTAATTTATTTTAATGACTGGGTTAGAGCACACTAAAATTTACCCATTGATATCTAATCAACTATATCTCTATGATGATTATTTATCAAAGAATTTATTAAGATCTATGATTCTCTATAGCAGTTGCATAAGGCTCCTACAGTATATCTCTATCCGCATTAACCCTATGGTTTTATCTCAATACCCTTGACACATAAATCTCCTCTCGGTCTCATTATGATTAGCCTATCATCTAATTGGTGATCAAGCAATTAGAAGCATTAAGAACGGAAATAAAACACAAATAAAGAAAAAGAATAAATTAAGAAAAACTGAAATAAATCACCAAACTGTCATGGCGCGATTACATCGTCACCTTAAAAAAAAGATTTAGTTCATAACTAAAATAAAAGAAGAAGAAAAAAATAAAAACTAAAACTATGAAGAAGTTCTCAAAAATTGTGAATATTTTTTTGTGCGGCAATGTGACACTTCTTATAAACAGTGTGCAAACTGATTTGTTATCTCATTCAATCTTTAATTCACCCAGCTTATCTTATGTTCAATTTCAATTCAATTGCAAATTGAATTCTAACCACTTATCTTCTCCTTATCAATCTTTCATCACTAATTGATTTGCCTTATCTTTTTACATCCCATCTCTATCTTTACGGCCGGTAGCTTCATCAATTGTAAAACAAAGTGTCCTTTAGACTTGCAATTCCTCGATGGCCCCACATAGATTTTTATTAAAATCTTTCATCCAATTTTGAAAATTTAAATTACTGGAACTTCTTATTTGAAATTAAAGATCAATTCCAATCCTTCTTCTTCCTTCTTGATATCTTCCTAAAAAAATACAAAATATAAGGAAACATTAATTAAAATCAAAATAAAACTCTTAAAATAGAAAATTAAATCTAAACACTAAAATAGACAAATAAAGTCAAATTTGGATAAAATCAAGCATTTAACTTAACTTATTCATTAAAATCCATTTTAAAATAATAGATAAAATATTATAAGCAAACGGATTATCAAGTCCCAGAACACAAGAAGCTAAAACTAATTACAATTGTTAACAAAAAAAACTAATTACAATTGAAAAACTAATTGCAACAAAAAAATATGGGAAAGAAAGTTAAGTAACTAACTAGCTAACAGAATTAACTAACTTACTGTAACTAACATTCATGTAAATCTCTTTTTTTTTTTACTCAAATTCATGTAAATCTCTAAGATCTTTTACTGGCTATTGATACATGTCTATTAATTCACACTTTTTTTTATCAAGATATAACAGAATAATGACGACTCTTGTTAGCATCATCTTATCTTTAAATATTTAGATTGGGGTAATAAGATGTATTTATAATCTTATCGTTTTGTATTTGTTTTTGAATTTTAAATTTTTAAACAAGTACTACTTTAATAAGTTGTAATTTAAAATTTTATCTACTTTTGTGTTTATCTTTAAATTATTAACTGATTAATTAATTAAGATAAAAACATGACGAAGATTATTTGAATTTCCTTCTTGTACTTATTTTTAATATCCAAATAGGTAAAAATTATGTATTTACAATTTAATCTTTTATACTTACCTTACCATTAAATAATTAAATGAGTAATAAGATATAATTATAATTTTATCATCTTTTACATTATCTTTAAAAGGATAACTGCTAATGGTAGTTGTTTGTTTGTTTCCGAGGGTATCTCTGCACGCAATTGCATGACTAATCCCACGAGGTATAATTGGACGGCATTTAAGGGTTGATCTCTTCCAACCAGATTTTCTCCGTACACAGCTAATGGTAATTTTGAAGGAAAAAAATTAAACACAAAAGCGGGTAATTATCTTTATATAATAGTAAGTATAGGTATATATAATTGGTTCTTCTATTTGATTAGATTGAGAGTTTAGTATTTTACCTAATTCGTAGTATGAATAAGGGTAATTAGTGTTTTATTTTTTCCCGTTAACCCAATACATATTCTTATTAAATATTTGCCTTTGGAGATCCCTTATTTGCTATTATTAATGTTGGCATGGCATTGAAGGGGAGAACAATATTAATAAAGCTGCAATCTTTTATTGTCAACCATCATTCTAGCTGTATTATTTATTCCTGGACTCATTAACACATGATATATGTTTTCAAAGGTTGTGCATGTTTCATCTCTTGACTATGAAAAAAAAACTTTGTTGGAAGAGTCAAAACTCAGTTTAGTGATCTCTAGGTCTCCAAAGATATTAGTCTCTAATTATAAGCCAGGATATCTTTGTATATACCAAAAAAAGAGAAGTGAATGTTTTAGGCATGTACTTAAACTTAAATGTATATACGATAATTTTGACTATAAGTATATTTGAGTAATTCATATTATATTGAGTTTGTTTCATATAGTTTATTTTTATATGTTAGTTAATTTTTTAATTATTATTTTATGTTATATATATTTGATCATATCCTTCATATAAAAATTCTGGCTACCCCTATCCAGAATCTTTATCAACGGTAAAAGATTGTAGCTTTATCATTATCACTCACCATATTCTCATGCCAGCATCAGAATACCAATAGTAATACCGAAAAGGAGAAGACAGCAAAGACAAAAAAATTAATAAGAACATTTTGGTAATGAATTCTGAACCTATTGTATTGATCATAATCATTCCGCAATAACATCTCCTCTTGTCGACAATCATTCCAGCAATGAATTTATCCTCTAACAATCATACTAATTAATGGTAATTTCTCCTATCTCACCAATGAGTGATACTGAAGATGAATTCTTTATTGGTTGTGATTGACATCAGCATCAGTTTTAATTTTCATGGTTATGATTTGCAGAAGCCGTATCAATCAATTTCCACATTTTTAGTTCTCCCAAATTTTCTATTGTTTGAACCTTCCAAATGATGGTTGGAGAAGTTTGGACCTTCCTATCCTTGATTGCTTGGGAAGAAATTTTCGTCAAGTTTATGAACATTTCAGTCTTCTTGGTAAGTTCTTGCTATCAATACTTATCTTTATGGTATATTCAACATTCTCGAGTTGTTTTCTAGCCATATTTTATGGATTCAACTTTATATTAATGTTGTTTTAAATTTTGTTTTAAATTGTTCTATTTTATTTTGTATTTTTCAAATTTTCTTATTTTAGAGAATAAAATTTATTTCATTTTATCTATCATCTTAGAAAACCAATAGGGCATTAATTATTTTTTCTCAATTTTATCCTTATCTCTTGATATCTCTGTCGAGTGGAATTAATGAAAAAGTGCCTTAATGAAATGAAGGGTAATTTAGTCAAATGCTATTATATATCTCAAAAATTATGGATATTAAGAGCCCATTTGTTACAGATTATGAAAAAAATGATTTTCATATAAAATAATTTACAGATTATACGAAAATTATTTTTCATAATTTGTAACAAACATATCTTCTTTCTCCTCTATAGAATCAGATTTTAATGATTAGCTTCTCATTTTAGCCATAAAAATGATTTTTTTAAAAAATGATTTCCTAAGGAATCTTAAACACACACAATTAAAACCACTAAAAGTGATTTTTAACTTTAAAAAATGATTTTTATCTTCAAATAATCTTAAACAAAGGCACTCTAATAGTTTCCATAATTTATCTTCTTTTCGTAATCCCCAATAAAAAAATAGTTTCCATAATCATGAGAAAAAAAACTTAACCAACCGATATTTTAAAATAGTAAGAGTAACTAACATAAAGCTCATCTAGCTTTAGTTTGAAGAGGTGTGTTACAACATCAACAAAAATATCAAAGAAGGAGAGAATGATGCATAATAGATTAGGATAAATTATGTAATATTGTTTTAGGGTTGTGTTACTATATATTTTATGGATCTTATCTTTTCAGGAATCTTATCTTTGAAGATTTTATCATGTCTATTTAATAAGTTATTTGTTCCTTATTTGATTAGAATTAAAATTCCAGTATTTAACCTATTTTAACCTAATTAGTAGTTTTAATAGCAGTTAATGCTTAGTCATTCGTCTCTCATTAGCTATATATGTGTTATATACAAAGGGAATGCTCTTCTAGATCTAGTGTCTAATTTAGTTTTCCCAAAACTATCATTACTAACTTATAATTTTAAAAGATATAAGGCTTAATTTACTTTTTGTCCGCCATGTATAGCCCATGTGTGATGTTGGTCCGTTTTTTTGCATTCTTTTGGTTCCCAAATTTTTATAGTGTTGATACTTCTGTCATCCCATCGTCATAACTCCAATAGTTTTGTCCCATGTGGAAAACGGTTTGCCACATGACATACTAGATACGTACCATTTTAAATAATAAAATAATAATTTATTTAATTAAAAAATTAAAAAAATAATAAATTAAAAAAAAAATTGTTTAAGGCCAAACTTGTCTTTCTCCCCTGAAGTGGACCCACAATCCTCATAATTCTTTGTCCTCAGTTTTTAACGAATATTAATCACGGGACGAATGCAGAGCTTCTTACTAATCTCAATGACCAAATCAAGCTCCTCTTCTTGTTCAAGAACAACCACAATATTCAATGTTAGTTTCCTCGCAACCAAAGCCAGAGAAATATACTGTATGTCTTTGAACCCGTTGCAAACTAGAAAGACTTTTGGGTTTCCCTTGAACAAACAGCTGGTCATAGCCAAAAGGAGCTCGGGATTGTATCATGCCTCTAACCCGAACTGGAACGAAGACCCCAATGCCACCATGTCCTCCACAACGAACCAGCCCTAGTTGAATTTCATCGGGTAAACACCTTGGTAATGAGATTCATACCCATGGGATTGGATTGCGTAGTCGAAAGCAGATTAAAGGGAATGGAGCCAAGTATTTAATACATCCAGGAACTGAACAATCAAATCCCACCATTCTTCCTTTCATTGTTTGGTTCCTAGATGTACTGAAGACTTGTCTCCGTTCCCTTTAGTTTGCTTTCGACTACGCAATCTAATTCCAAGGGTAGGAATCTCATTACTAAGGTGTTTACTCGGTGAAATGCAGTCAGGACCTGTTCGTTGTGGAGGACATAGTGGCATTCGGGTTTCTGTTCTGGTTCGGGTTGGAGGCAGGATCCAAGCCCGAGCTCCTTCTGGTTATGAGTTGTTTGTTCAAGGGCAACCTAGAAGCCTTTGTGGTTAGTAAAAATTCAAAGACAATGAGTATGTTTTTTTGGATTTGGTTGCGAGGAAACTAGCAGTAAATACTGAAATTGTTCTTGAACAAGAATAAGAGCTTGATTTGGTCATTGACATCAGTAAGAATCTCTGCATTCATCCTGTGATTGGTGTTCGTGCGAAACCGAGGACAAAGCATCCTGGGCATTTTGGGTCCTCTTCTGGGGAGAAAGGCAAGTTTGGCCTTACATAAATATAATTTTTTATTAATTGTTAATTAAATTAAATAATTTAAAATTAAATAAATTATTATTTTATTATTAAAATGTCACTTGGCATGCCATGTGGCAAACTGTTTCCCACATGGGACAAACCTGACAGAGTCATGATGATGGGATGTCGGAATGACTAACGTTACAACGTTAGAAAAACTAGGAGACCAAAAGGATGCTAAAAAACAATCGAGGGACGAACATTACACATGGACTGTACCTGGGAACCAAAAGTGCAATTAAGCCAAGGACTGGACGTAACCCAAGGTTAAGGATGAACCAGGACAATATCTTTGTGTGATTCTTTCCCCACCTTTAATTTGTTAATTATTTTTTTATTTGTTTCATCTAATCGTCTAACAAAGGGTTAAAGTTGTGCATACTTTACTCGCTTTTAATATCTTCTTTTTGCTGTTATAAACTTCAAGTGTTAAGACCACTTGTCTGTTCCTTATGCGAGTTCTTTTCAAACCTTAACAGACGTTCAGTTTGATAGCTTTTTAATCGTCTATGTACTTGCGATTTCAAAAAGCCTTTTTGTTTCGAACATTTATTTAAACACAATTCAAGCTTCTTCTACTGTTTACTTTGGTTATTTCATATAATATTGCAAGAGATTAGTATTTTACCAAGTGATTTGGGAATACTATGAGAAATTAAAAGAAAAAAAGAAATTAAAGATAAACACAAAAAAAAAAAATTACAAATATATCTTATTAACAATTTAAAATCTTAAAATAAATATAAAAACAAAATTCAAATACTCTAAATCATCATATAAATTTTCTAAACAGATTAATCAGATCCAAACCGAATAATATAATACTTAAAAACAAAACTATGATACCTAAAAATATAAATAAAAAAAAATCGCACACACACACTTTCGTTTTTTCATTTTCCTTCATCTCATCAGAATCTTAAGTCCTTCACTCACATAACTCTCTATCTCTCACCTTTTCTACAGTGTTTTTTCACGTTGCCTTCCTCTGCCTCCTCCTTGCCTAGCAACCCCGGCTCTTCCCTGTCCTCAACGCCTCCCTTTGCCTCTACGACCTCTAGGCCCTCCAATAGTCCAATGGAAGAGAGGGCACCAACCCAAGTGAATATGGTCAACTGTCATGAAAAATTCTCGCACGCACTCAAGTTTGGTGAAGATTTGTTTTGTTCAAACACACAATGGGATGTGTGGTCTTTGAATTTGGTGACTTGAGTATTCAACAATGAAAGTTTTGAGTATGAAGGAACTTGTGGTTATTGAAATTTGGGATTAATATGAGATGCTATTGGTTTCAAAATCAAGGTTCAGGATTAGTCTTTGTTTTTGGCATCAAAATTGGAAGTTGGTTAGGTTTGGATTCTTCTTCTAAAAAGGGTGCTGGAAGTTGTTTTTCATGGGGTGAATGGAGAAAGGAGGGTGAGGTCTAAAGAGTGAGAGACTTGATTTGATTTTTTGCCTAGTTTTTTTTACTATTTTTATAAAAATATTAAATAAAATTTAAAAAACATGCTAACCCGATAAATAAGTTTGTATATCATATTTCACAAAAAAAATCAAACCAACCCAACCCGATAAACAGTATGTTGTTTGAACGCAAAACTATTATAAATCTGATCCGATCTGAATCGATTTCAGCCTTAGAATTCATTGTCAACATAACGATTGCTACTAATTTCAAATCTTATCTCTAAATTATTTGGTATCATATACTTGCTACTAATTTCGTTAGTAAGACCTGTTGTCTAAATATATGCATATAGATGTTAATGTAGATCATTTAAAAGGTATAGGAAAAATGGTTTTGCATCTTCTTTGTACTATACTAAAAAAATGGCTATTGAAATAGATATAGAATCTAATTTTCTTTAAAAAAAAAAC
Source organism: Ammopiptanthus mongolicus (assembly GCA_039655645.1). Lineage (NCBI taxonomy): Eukaryota > Viridiplantae > Streptophyta > Magnoliopsida > Fabales > Fabaceae > Ammopiptanthus > Ammopiptanthus mongolicus. Next base: position 89,605,984 of record CM077345.1, read on the forward strand.
GTATGATCCTCAAAATATTTGTAATGAGATCACATAAGATTCTTTTTGTTTTGATTATATTCTATAATATTAGGTTAATCTATTTCTTTAACCGAGGGTCGATTTGAATGATATTTAAAATATAAACCCACTTTTGGTTTTTATTTGAATCCTAACAATGGAAAAAATGCTGCATTAATCTTGATTTTTTTTTTTTTTTTAAATTTTGGTGAATATTTTGATATGGACAGTCTTGTTTGCTTTTAAGTATCGATAGAGTTGTTGTCAAAAAAAAGAAAGTATCGATAGAGCTGCCTAAAGCCCAAAAATTTCTAGAGATAGTCTTGGTACATTATCATCCGTATCACATATTCTTTTCCAAATTAACATTATAGCAAATCAGTTGACCCAAGACATGGAAATCCATTGATCCAAAAGAATTCATTAATAAAATGAATTTAATTGTATACATTATCAATATATAGATTTTTATACCGTCAATCACTCGTAAATTATCACATCATTAAAAATATTCGACTCTTATTAATATCATAACTACTTTAAAGATCATACATCATTTGTGATTGATTAATAGTGTAAAACAATATCAAAATTAAACTCAAAAAAGTTTCTGAGAATTGTAATCATTTACCGTGAGATTTCTTTTGTATACACAGTCCACAAATTTACCAAATAATAATTTGATTTATCATCCATCTCTCAACTCACTTTACAGCCTACAAATATCTTGCCATGCCTTAAGCCAACAACAATGTGGAAGCTTTTTTCTTCATACTTTTAAATTCTTATATACATGTATAATTGTTTCTGATATCACATCTTAATCGCTTCTCAACTTCCACGGAGGTACTGGAATTAAAATCGAAGGGACCGCAACAGAAGAATAGCAGCTACGATCAATAATGCTACAGAGGATACTAATGCCTGCAAGATGATCTCGGGGCATTTAGAAAATGATGAAACAAAGTGAACTCCAGTAATATGCAGTGCACAGATGAGCTAGGTTGACTAGAATAACTATAAAGAAGAGTTATCCTCATTGACTACTAAGGCCACGTTTGGTATTAATTAAGTATATTTTGACATTATGGGAATATGAAGTGGGAATAAAATATCCTCATGTCTGATATAAGAGATAGACATAAAAGATGTCTAGGAATAAATTTAGTGAATAAAGACCTAAAAATTCTATTCCCATGTATGAGAGTGAGAAAGAAACATTCATGAGAATGAAATCCCAGGAACCGGAATGTAATTTATTTGGTAATAAAACATTTTTTGAACCAAACGCCAACTAAAAAGGGTAAACAACTGTTCAAGATCGCTCCATTGTTCAAATGCACAAATTTTATGTTTGACCCATGGCGGCTTGGCTTGTAAACTGGTAGATTTTTAGAATTTTAGCTATCCAAGCAAGATAGGTACACATGACTTCACTTGTAACCTATTTAACAAATGATCTTACTCTATTTCATAAAGTTGACATTTACAAAAGCATGCATTACATGATCACACCCACCCACCTGGATTTAGATTCTCCAAAGTAAGGGGTGGACTTTAGAGAGTAAAGTGAGTGTAAATTATCACATATGTATGATATGTGTCTTATATACACCCTTGATTCTCTCATCAACATTACAATCCTTCACTTTACTCTCTAAATTTCAACCCTCACTTTAGAGGATCCACCACCCACACACACTGAGCGAAATAGACGATAAGAAGGGAGAGAGCCATAAAGAAAGAGAGAGAGAGAGAGAGAGAACAGGAGAGAAAGATTACAGCAATTGCAGAGGCTCCAAGCCCTGCCCGTTCCCTAGGATCCTTCCGATAGTAATTTCCAAAATAAAGAATTGTCGCATAGTACCACAGTGGCGGACATAGAAATCCAAAAAGAAATCTGTAATTAAACAAACAAAGCCATAAGACAAGAAGAAGAAATTGAGGGAAGAGAGTAGATAAATTACTTACGAGAACCATCCAATTCCACATCCATAACATGGAAGAGGTTTGTCAAAAAGTCCCATTTGGATGTCCTCTGGATCTCTAATCAGGGCATACTTGCCCTTATCATGGTCTGCAGCATCTGTTGCTTGACCTGTCATGGCCACAAAAATTGTTCAGTTTTTCAGAGCAGACTTGTTTAAACAATTAATTTTAGTCATGAATACAAAGAGACACATAGGGTTTGCATTGTTATCACATGTTCTTAATAAGTCCTGTACAGTATCAATGAACTTGCTAATGCTATCTGACCCTGGACTGGGTCTTGTTTTTTAAGGCTAAGGAGCTGCTAGGCCAAAAGTTTTTAGCATATGTCATGATATCATTAAACTCCAGTAAGAGGAAAACCAGGTCCCAGATCCAACCCAAAAGAACAAAGAGAAAGATTCTAAAGGGACTTGCTCTGTTAAATATAATAGAAGCACAAATAGTACCACTGAAAAAGCAACATAGAATGATGAATGTTACATTCAATCATACAAAGAGAGACATGTTCTTTGTGATGGAAGAAGAGTTGTAAGGGAAAGTGAAGCAAGCAACTCGATCAGAAAAATAACTGTGAACTTTGTTAGATTTTTGAACATTTACAACTATAGTCTAGACTCTCTGTTAGGCACATGGGTGCAATATGGAAAGGATGGGGAATATTGAGAATGTTCATGTTAATGGGCTGAAGCTTAACAAAATGCTGACATGGCAGTGAGATGAAGAGGAGAGGTCATGGGGCATTCAAAATATATCTACGAGGGGGAGAGGAGAGGACTACGCAAAATTTTAGTGAGACCTTTGGGCAGGGAGGATTGCAGACCCTCAAAGTGTTGCAATATCTTTTCTATTTTGTGCATTATCTTTATTTTCTATTTTCTAATTCCTCGTTCTTTTACCCAGGGCCATGTATAGGAATTTTGGGAACTTAGGCGAAAATTTTAAAGAGACTTAATATTATATAAATTATCAATTCTCATATTAATTTTTCAACTTTTTTATGTTGCGAAATCATTTCTCAAACTTTTATAATTCTAACATTTCGCTCTCAACATATAGGATGACTAATCCATTTAAACTATCTTGTAACATTGTTGATCTTAAATAGCATTTAAGCAATTTTAATTTTGAAAAACTTCTTTCAGCAGTAGTAACTATTACAAGTATTGTCAATAATATTCTATAAGCAATAAATACATTTGAAAAAGAGTCTAATGTTTTGATATAATTTAATACTTATATTAATTGGAGTGTTAGTTTCTTCTCTTTAACACTTATCTCAATACTTTTAATTCTAAAAGTAAATCAAGACCATCAATATATGAATGTTCACTAAATCTTAAAAAAAATTCAAGATTAATACAATATTTTTTTCAATTCAACCTCATCTAAAGCTTTAAATTTTTTGGATTCAAATAAAAAATCAAAATTAGTTTCATATTGTATTTGTCCGATAGAATTTTTTGACTATAGAATTTTACAAACATAATTGATAATAAACAAAATATCATACCAAATATATTCATTCTTAATAAAAAAGTATGTACTCTTTGGGTCTTGTTACTCAACCACCTGCCAAGTCAATTGCCATCAGAGTATATATATATATATATATATATATATATATATCAAGTGAGTGACCTTTTTTTGTGAGAGTGAGAGGAGTAAATCATATCCATTAGATCAAACAATGAATGATCAAGATTAAAACATATAGTCATGTGACTTTTTTAAGTGATCATGTGACCGTCCATGTATGATTGTATGACCAAAATTTATCCCTCTCACTTATATAAAAAAACTCTCTCAATAAATATATATATTAAAAAGTAAAAAAAAAAAAGAAAAAAAGAAAATGAGGCCTAAGGCCACTGCCTTAATGGCCTTGCACATAACACGGCCCTGCTTTTACAGAGAGGTAATGAAAAATCTGGGCGTACTTTCATCCGGAACTAATAATCCATCAATACCAGTGACTGGGAAGGTTGTTTCTACATTTAAATTCAATAAGGGTGTGTTTGGATAAACAATTTTATGAATCGCTTATGCAATAAGCTTTTTTTTCAAATAAGCCAAAAACATCTTATTTTCATAAGCTTCTCTGACAAGCTTATGGAAATAAGCTAAAAAGAGCTTACAGAAATATCATAAACTATTTCTATAAATTATTTTTATAAGCTATTTTTATAAGCTCTTTATAAGCTCTTCCAAATGACCCTAAAAGGTATTCTGATTTCTAGGTTCCTAACACTTTAAAGGACAATATAACCCCAGCAGCATCCCCTGCAAAGAAGAAGGTGGAAAAAAAAAGAAAGGATGATCTAAATCCTTTGAAGCCATATGCATGATAATCCTTGCTTTCCACTCTAAATAAAGTATGTAGCGAATCATATATCAAAATTTGGAAACAAATCTGAGCATCCCATGTATATTGTCTTATCATCAATTTCACAGACAGTCATTACCTCTAAAAAATGAATAACTTCGGACCGATGGCCTCAGAAGTTCAAGATGCTTATCATAAACTGATGTCGCCAATTCCACGCCATTTCTCAAATCAGTAGTCTCTACCAAACTAGCATCTGTAACATCAAAGGAAATCACGTTTCATGGTAAGTAATTGCATTTTTTAGTTTCATTGTTTCTTCCCCATACATGTCGTGATTGTAGTTATGTTCTCATAGTAAAAAGTAAACAAACATATGAACCAGCCAAGTAGAGGCAACAAAGCTTGTTGTTTCCATGAAAAACAATGCTTTCCATGCTAATTTAATCTATGTTGGTGCATGTATATTATAGCCCAATGACAGAATAGCTATCATCCTTATTCCTTCCTTGCTAATTTATTATATGAAGGACTAATGTCAAAAATTTGGCAAGAAGGAACACATTATATCATGAATGAAACTCCTCCATACTTTTGGCAGTTTGTTTTTAACTTGTCAACGTAATAGTAACAATTTTATTCTAACTGCAGCATTAGATCAGAAGTTAGAACCTTGTAACCTAATTTCTTAAATTTTCCAAACAATGATAAACTACTCATAAGGCTTGACAAAATTTAAGAGTGGATACTGTTCAAATCTCAAATTTAAGAGTGGATACTGTTCAAATCTCAAATTTCTCCTCGTCACTCTAGTGCCAAATATTCTTTAATTGTATTTTTTATGAATAAATTCTCACATTTGCTATATGATAAGTATCAATACTGAGTTGGAATAATCAATACATGGCATGACTCCATATTCTGCATATTGGAATAGAAAACCAAGTACCATTAAGCTGTTTTCTTATTATTATCTAATGAGCTTATGCAATTGTATTTGAAGGAATTCGTTGCTTAATAATATTATCATAAGAAAACGTTTTGAATACCTTGATCCATGGATTGTGGAGCTAGCTTGCAAACTCAAGACTTCAGCTGTTCAAACAACACTCAAAATTCCTGTTTCACAAAATTCAATAACATGTTAGATAAATTCAAGATTTTTGAGACCAGCATGTTTCCCCTTACAAGCAGATAAAAGACAAGAATACATCACTTGCAAGATGTGGCATATCAGATATGAAGACTTTGAAGCTCAGAAAATCATCAAAATGTAAGATTTAAAGAATTATATTTATCAATTATGCATGTGTAGCCACCCACAACTCAAGTCACAACCGGAGAGCATGCCTCCCATACTTTTGTGAAAAATATCTGATTTTTTTTCTTTTTACAAGAGACAAAATATAAATCACATCAAAGAGGTACCAAAATTCTGAAAGTACAACACTCTTTTTCAATTGTTCCGAGGAATTAGGAAATTCTATTTGTCTTTCTGATCGCAGCAGGAGGATTGCAATATGTTACAAAGAACCTTTGTTCATGAATCATGGTCCTGCAGAGGTAGGAGGAGGCTTTGAATTGTGTAGTTTAATTTTTATAAGACCAAACCATTTGAATGGACAAAACTATTACTCATCTAAAACCTCAATCAGGATAATTAAGACACTGATCAATGGATATCCAGAACCAAAGGTGGAAAAAATGTGCATAAAGCTAGCCAGAACATCTCACAGTTCAGAATTTCAGCTCACATGAAACCCGTTGAAATTCTATTACATCACAAAACATGTAAGAATATAAAAAATAAAAATAAAAGAGTGCAAATGAACCAAAATTCCTGAATCTTAAAGAAAAAAAGCTCTTGAAGATGGCAAAGAGACACAAAAAAGGAAAGTTTTATGGATAAGAAGGAACCACAGAAAACAAAATGAAATACCCACTAAACATAGAATTGAACAAACATCAGAAAACCGAGAAAATAAGAAACACTTGCCTTGGAAAAGCAACAAGAAGTTTCACTGATCAGAAGGAAGAAAGGAACATAAAATAAAATATTTAGAAAAGAGAAGCGTTATGCATTGAAGAGGTGTCGTTCAACATGATAAGCAATTGCTGCTTTTCTCTTTTATAAGAGCATGTCCCTCATCTAAACATTAACCAACACGAAGCTGAAAGAATTGATTCTTTGTCTTAGAAAGTGTCTTAATTTAAGGTGCTTATGTATGTGTTTTTTTAAACCCCATAACAAATTATTTAACACACTTTCTTCAACCTACAATGGTTACTGAATTTCAAGTGGAAGCCATGGAATAAAAAGTGAATTCACTCCTATGATTTAGTGCGTCTTACGTCAAATCCACCCAATAATAAAGATAGTGTCATAAAAAATATTTTATTAGCATTTCTCTTTTTAAATTCAGACATTTCTTTTGTTTTATTTTATCTGTTAGGATAATATTAAATACTCTTAAATACAAAAAAAATAGTTTAGTATAATTAAATTGTAAATTTCATAACAATAAATTATGTGTAGTTATCATTAGATTAAGATAACTTTAATTTGTAAAAAAATAATAAAATTTTAAACTTAAAACTAAGACAAAGACTCAAAAGTGAGTGATATATGTCATTATTAGAAAGATAGCATCATAAAAAATTATTTGATTGTGAAAATAGTATACTCTCATATATAATATAGAGATAAATGTGGATAGAAATAACAAATTTCAAAGTGAAATATGGGTACCAAAAGTTTTAAAAATTTCAAAGTTTTAAATATAATTCACTGGTACTATAATTTTTTTATATTGTTAGTCAATTATATATTGTTATATCATTAAAAATATTTGAATTTTATAATAATTACCTTAAAAATTAAATATGAAAGATATATGATTGGTTGACAATTTAAATTTTTTTTTTCCATTAATAGTTTATCAAAGTTAAGTTTTGGTATATCCTACAAAATCTTCTATTAATTTTGCTATTGCAGAAGAAAGAAAATACTAAATAAAAAAATTAATCTCTTCAATATTTTAAAAATATAAAAATTATTCAATAGTTTCTTTAATTAATAAGTAGAATGATTCAACAGGGAATTTAGAATTATATTTCAAAATTAAAGTCTATATATAATAGTAAATTTTGCAATTTCGTATAAAATAAAAGGTTTAATTATTGAGTTGGTCCTGAACTCTTTAAAAATTTTCAAGAACTCCCTAAACTAAAATAGTTTCTAATTGAGTCTCTGAACATATATAAAATTTTTAATTTGGCCCCTAGACATATATAAAATTTTCAATTGGGTCCATGAGGTAACAAATCCGTTAATGAAGTGTGAAATTGAAAGGAATATCTGTTAGTCCCTCCAAGCTGAACACCCTTATCAACAATTTGTCCATAATTATTGAGAATTTGAGACATCTAATTATGTAATTAACCAAAAAATTTGATACATACACACGAGTGTGATTTCGAAGACACCAAATATTCTGATTGATTACTTGAATAAAAGTCTCAAATTCTCAGTAATTATGCACAAATTGCTCATATAGGTGTTCAGCTTGGAGGAATTAACATATATTTCGTTCAATTTCATGGTTCAGCAATAGATTTGCTATCCAGAGACTAGGCATGGCGATGGGACGGGGCGGGGGCAGGGGCGGGTTTTGCCTTTCCCATCCCCGCCCCCGACTGAATACCCGAAACCCGCACCCACCCCAAATCCCTGTTGGGGGTGGAAAAAACACCCTCATCCCCGTCCCCACTAGGATTTTGGTTTCCCCGCCCCAGGAGCCGCAGATGGAAGGAGAAGCAAATCAGTGTCTCGTGTGGTGGCCGCAGATGGAAGGAGAAGCAGTGTCTCGTGGTGGTCGGAAAACACGATGGAAGGAGAAGCAGATCTATATCGCGTTCGCGTGGGTCGGTGCGTCGCTGGGGGGTCGTCTCGCTAGGTGGGTCGCGTTCGCGTCGCTGGGTGGGTCGTGTTCGATGGGTGGGTTGCGGTGGTGGGTCGCGTTCGCGGGATGTGTCACTAGGTGGGTTTGCGTCGCGATGGTGGCCGGTGGGCGTGCGGCTGCTGAATGGAGACAGGGATGGGATGGGAGATGTTGGATGGTGTGCACTGTGCCGTGTGAGGCTGCTGATTGAAGGGAGTGAATGAGGGAGATGAAAATGAAATGTTCAAACTTCAGAACCCTAAACCCTAAGTTATAATTAAGGGTATTTTAGTAATCATAATTGCGGGGCGAGTTCAGGTGCGGGTTCAGGATGGGTATCAGTATCCCCGCGCCCGTCTATGAAAAGCAAGGGAAAACCCGCACCCTCACCCGAAAAGATCGGATTTTCCCTGTTCATAATGGGGTGGGTTTGGGCACGTACCCATGAGGGCGGGCTCCGTTGCCATGCCTACCAGGACCCAATTGAAAATTTTATATATGTTCAGTGACCCAATTAGTACCTACTTAAAAATTTTCAAATAGCACAGAGACGAACTAAATAATTAAACCAAAATTAAACTAAAATGTGTCATTTTAGTTATTTAGGCATCCTACTTGCCTTCACTGCTTCCACATTTCTCTTTCTTTGTCCTTTGTGCTAATTCCGATTGTGTGCCAAGAAAAAAGTGAACCAAATTTTAATTGACTATTAAGCCCTTGGATTGGCTCTAGAATTTTCTTTATAATCATATAGTCGAGTAAAATGTCAAATTAATTTTCAAAAGGTACAAAATTTGTCATATTAATTTTTATAAATAATAAAAATTACTTTTGACATATTTGAATGTGAACTTCATAGTTTAAATTTAAATTAGTTTTTAAATGTTCGGGTTTTTTTTGTTCAAAAGAGCTAAAAGTCCAAAACAAAACAATTAAACTTTCAAGTTGAGATCATCTTCATTTTCTCTCTCCATTACTATATTTTTAGGGGTATAAATATAATAATGTGACATTAGGTGAGATCCAAATATCTTCTATACACTCAAATCCATAATAATTGAACTCTTCATTTATCATAATAAATGATCCAAATACAGTTGCAAATGTACGTTACGTTTATCCCAAATAAACTCTATAGATATTACGTTTATCCCAAATAAATTCTATAGATATTTTGCTCAAACTTACTTTTACAATAATTTCTCAATTATAAACCAAACATTCACTCTTTGATTGATGAATAATTATTAAAGTAATGCAAGGAAAAATCATAAAAAAGAAAAGGAGTAAATGTGTATTAATAAAATAAGATGATGGTGAGTTGTGGAGTTGTTTGTTATTTTCTTATCATTAATGTATTAATAAAATAAGATAGCTAAGACGAAAGAATTGGACCACATTTTTCTTATTTATTATTGTTACAACATCTAAGGATTAGGATGATTACTTCAACATGAATTTTATATTAACTTTTGTGAAGATAGTTTGGCAATAATTTAATCAGTGGATGAGGGCGTGAGGCAGGGCTCAACATATTTTGTAAATCAATCAAATGAATATAGAGGCAGGTTAACTGAACACGTGACACGTCTCTCCATGTATCTGGTCTTCTGCACTTTAATGTAAACTAGTATTTGTTACCCGTGCTTTTCACGGAAAAGATTTCATTTAAAGGAAAAGTATTGAAAGTTAAATAATATTAATAGTAGTGGTAATTTTGATAAAAAAAAGAAGAAAATAATACATCGGTAATTAAAAAGAAATAGCATAATTATACAGATATTAAATGTATTATTGCTTAAAAAACTGTATTATAAGAAATGACACATAATCGGAGTCGAAATAACCAAGAAAGTACTATGTCATTGTTTAATTCAACTGGCTAAAGTAGTACTGAATAAAATATAGAACAAAAAAACCAGTGATTTATTCATTAATTTGTCCATATCCATATAATACTGATAAAATCTGAGGGCAATCCATGCGCCCATACAAAAACATAACTACATAAAAGAAAAGATTCCCAAAAAAACATGAATTGTTCAATTAAAGAGATTAGATCCTTGAATGAAAAAATCATGGTTTGCCTTCCTTCATTCCAAAAAGGATCTTGCTGCCTTTCTTCAACTTATTTTAAGGGCAAAAATGAGCTCATTTATCAGACAGGTATGACTCCCCATCGATCTGTCCTTTCCCATCTCAGCTTGCTGCTGAAATTTTGCCCCACTTGGTCTTTAATGGTAACTGTATCCGCATCACCCATTTGAAGGACATCCTTTGCAAGCCTTGCAGTTTTTAATTGAAGAGAAGTATCTTCAGCAAGCCTATTTGACATCACAAACAATATATTTACACAAATATAAAATCTTGCTGAAAGAAATAACACAAGATGTTATCTGCACAGTACACATCCACCAAGGTCATCCTCCTGAAGTTTGACCATTGGATGATTCGAATACATGTATAAATTATGATTCTAAGGAGATAATGTCTGCAATTGTTAAAATTGGTTTCAGTATTAAGCACATTCTTTAACTACGAAGAAAAAAAAAGCTAGAAACAAAGGAGGAGTAAAAAACACGATAACATAGTTGTTAGAGATCCTCAAAAGACAATCAAGAAAAGCTTAAGGAACTTCTAAATATGTTGATATGGAGAGTCGAAGAAACTCCCGAATATGGTTATATATTCCCAAACGCAATAGTTTCACAATAAATTCTTAACAGCCAATGCAAAGCTAAGCTAAAAGAATAATGTTGAATTGCCAACACCAACACCAATTCTTCTTTTGAGATTGCAACATTAAGTTATCACAGAATCAACAATAAATTATGGCAAATTCAACACTAAAGTATATGTACCCAAAAAGGAAAACTATGCCCTTCAAGCTATAGGATATAACAAACAAATTGCAAATTAATCCCATCCAATGTAATCCTACAACATATGCAATCTGGAAGCAATTGCTCCATATTGGGGATTACATCAAATTGTTCAGTTAATAGATTCTCAAAATCAGAACATGCAATCAATAGAAAAATTCAAATAACTTCTTGATTGTATGCAAGTAGGTAACATGTGTTACTTGCTGTGGAAAAATATCACTTGATGAGAACTTTGATAACAGTTGGCTTCCTTTGCCTTCAAAGATAACTGGCAGAAGACTTCCAAGTATATGTTGACCTTCAATCATGGAAATGAGTGGCATAAGTTTTTTGAAAGAAAATGCAGGTGAGTCACCAAGGTTTAAGATTGATATATCTTCCATCAATGAAACATGACTTGATTTACTGCCTAGACTCCTTACCGTGCCCATCAAAAGTACCTGCACCAATAAGTTTGAGGCCATCGAAGGACATAAATTGAAAGATGACACTCTCCAGATAGAGATACCTGCCACATCTTTGCACAAAAGAGAAACCAAACAGTAAGGGAACATAAGGAAAAAGAAAATAAATTGGCTAATCTCTTCCATATATTTCAGTATAAAAGCTTGTCTGGGTTAAATGGAGATGGAAAGAAAAGATGACTCGATTTTACCCAGCACGATCATTGTTTATGCGTATGCTCTTGTACCATGCAACAAACATTGTTGGTAATCATTGATTTTAGCAAGTGGACTTGAGGATTGCAGGGACCAGGGAGTCACAAACACATGTCACAAGGGGTCTAAGGACAAAGGAACAAACCATCATGGTAACTAAAGGTTCACCACGCCAGTATGTTCAAAGCTGTGTGGCTCGAAGATTTTAAAATCTTCTAAGAAGGTTTAAGGAGTCAAAACTTCAGCAGTATAAATAATAATTCCCTCTTCTGTGAAGATATATTCATCTGTTTTAATATTGAATTATGACTTTCATATTTGGACTTTAAAATAATCCAACAACTGACTGCCAGTTATGAATAAAATAACCAACTTTGGTATTGGTTTCATGAAAGTGAAATTGCATATAGAAAGATTAATCATATAGAATATAATAAAATGTGCATGAAGAGTCAGAAATCAATTTAATAAATCTCTCTCCTAAATTTAACTCCAAATATGCTCTACCAGCACAATCAGCTCCATCGAAACATGCTCTGCCATCATAATCAGCTACATGCAAAGCAGTTTACAATTTGCAGAAACCTTTAAAAAGGAACTAATGGCATAAATGCATAGGAAGCGCGCACGCACACACACACACACACACCAGCATACACACAGACCAACATGCATGACAGAAGTCGAAATGGTGTAGCAAGCATAGTTAGGACCACAACAACAGTCATGAATTTATCCTGATTTTATGTCAATCATAAATCTTATTTCAGAACTTTCTTGCTAGCATTAGCATATTAGTAGTGTAGTAAGCAGCACAGGCACAAAAAATAGAAACAATTACAGTTAATGAAATTATCCTGATGTTACATCAATCATCAATCATTATTCTTATTTCAGAACTTTCATGGAAAAAATAGAGTAACATAAAGCTGGTACAAATTAATAATCAAGCACGGAAAAAAGGATAAAGCATAAAAGCATATTGGAAAGGAATTGCAAAAAAGGTGGGTATGAAAGATTCTTTTTTATTCAAATTTACCGAATACAAAATGCATGGATAAACATCACCCGAATAAAGATAGTAAACAACCATATGAGTATGCGCCTATGAAATTTCCTAACAATACATATGAAAATGCAGATAGAAATAATTCAGAAGATGTTTAAAAGGAAGCTATTAACCTTCAGGTAAACATAAGGATAAAAAATAATGAACTAAAAAGCTCATATCTAGAAATTAAGACAGTTTGAAGAATTACATTGCAGTAGGAGTAAACCAAGGGAAAGTTATTTATGAGACTCCCCATTTTAATTCCAAGTAGCAGCTATATGCAAGGAAATTAACCTATACAGTGGCAGGGTTATAGAAGTGCCATGCCCAATTGGCAGCATCATTGATTTTTAGATTGAGTACAAGTCCAGAATATGTTTATTATGAGCACTATTACTGTGAATGACATACCACTTATAGTTTTTTTTTACAAAAGCACTATTTGTTTTAACGAAAGTATTGTGCATGCTTGCATTCCCCCCTTAGAAAACATATTGAAAAATATTTCAGCTCAATGCTAATTTTCCTTATAACATCATTGGCAGATTATGTATCAAAACAGTAATTATAACATCCTAATATCTTTTGGAACATGAGCACCACTTCTTATAGACTCCTGAGCTTGCCTTAACAACCTTATTACATGTAAACTTATTACACCTCAAATGAAAAACCAAGGTCTGAAACCAAAAGGGGAAATAAGGAAAAAAAAAAAAAAAAGAACACAGAGAGATATGAAGAGTTATACCTAGCTACATGTATATCATTTAGCCTTATACTCTAGCTATCTGATTAAGAATAATAAACCATTTTGCTTGGTTATGAAAACAAAGAACGATTTGCTTTACAGCCCAGGTTAAAGAATTGCAGAAAAAACTTTCATATTATAGCCTTGTGAGTAGGATTTTTTCAATAACCTTACATGGAGAAAGAATTAAAATATACAAATACAAATTCAAAAAATCACACAAAAAACTTAGTAGATGTTTGGTATTGCGTCGATGTTGACGCACCATGGAAGCTGCCCACGGCAGCTTTCACGTTTAGAGTAAAAAAATTTACCCTTTTGCCATTTTCACCGTGATTTCTTATCAGCCATGATTTTGTACCGCTAAACCAAACACACCATTAGACAATTTCAACACCCATTCAAAAAAAAAGAATGAAAATACCAAAAAAATCACACAAACTCCTTTTTAATATCACCATAGCAACCTACACCTTGGTATAGATCTATAGCTTCTATAGAATGGACAAACACCTATATCAAATATCAAAAGATGCATATATGCCCATTTCACCGGTACTGTCTTAGTAATAAAAATCTATGCCAGGTGACCATTTTCGACAAAGATTCAAATGAAAAAAAAACCTGAAAGGGGATGAAAGAGGAATTTTCTTTAAAAAATACATAAAAAACCAAACCAGATGGATGCAATCCAACTACAACCAATGAAAACAAAGGTTTCCAAGTATAGCACACTGGATTGAAGATTAATCACTTCCATTTGATTAACCATGTCATTGTGTGAAGAGGCTAACATTCTATTTTTTATTCAGGAACTAATTTTTAAAAAAAATAAAGTGACAAAAGTTCAAAGCTATAATATTTGCCCCAAGTAAATAACTATCGTCCAACTCAACACAAAAGAACACGGTTTTCTGAAAGCCATCAGCAAGCAGTTTTTTTTTTTTATTTTTTATAATGAGATAATAGTGGTAACAATAATCAGTATGACAAAAATAATAGTCAAGGCAAAAAAAGAAGTTAAAGTCAATGATAGATCATAAACTAAGTTATCATGTTTTTCATCTCAATTTTTTGTTACCCTACACATCCAACTAACGAAACCGATTGTTAGGAACCAAGCCCAGCCCAATCCTAAGCCTCTGCGGGTTTACTCTTTAAGGCCCAAGCAGCAGGCAGCATCAACATGGGGCAATTAATTTTGAGGGGTTCATTCCAGAGGGCTGATTCATCTTAGAGCCTTGCCTTAGAGCCCGTGAAATAAGTAGTTTATAGGAGAGAGAAAGCTGTTATGCAAGTTTGCTAGTAGGATCTGATAAATAGTATGGGAAGGGAATTAGGAAGTTATGAGAGTATACGTTGTGAATTGGGGGTCTAGAGTTGATACTCAGACTTGGGAGCTATTTGCTCATTCTTTCTTGTATCCCTTCTTATCTTTCAATAATACAAAGAGGCATTTCAGTACATTTTAGCTTACTTACAGTTTACTGATAGGAAAAATCTTATCATCAGCATCTCGACTTCCATGCCTTATCAATGAAATTCTGGTGATTTTGACTTTTCAACACATCCCTTTGAGCCCCAACTACTTGCTACAAAGATGACAAATCAGCCATGAAATTAAGTACATAGAATAAAGGAAAAGAACAGCATAAGAGTCAAAGTAAAAAGCATTCCCTGTCATGCACACACGGAACAACACATATATGCACTTGTTAAGTTCTTAGTGGCATAGCACAATCAAACATTTCGAAAAGCAATAGCAGTGTCCTTGTCCTGCTACCTGTAATCTGGCCTTATACTATCAGGCACACTAAATGGGCCTAAGATGCAAGACATTGCATTATTCAAGGTAAATGGTCAGTGAATTTGCCTTAGTTGCCTTATTATAATACTATCAGGCTATCAGCTTGAAAAAAAAAGAATGACCATGAATGAGCTTTACCATGCTTTCCACTTGAACAGTGAGATGTCAATCAAAAAATGATCCAGTTGTCAAGCCACAAATTATACTCTAAATACAAACTCAACTTATGCAATTGGAAAGCATAATTTATGTGCAATAGATACAAAAACAACAATGATCATGTACTAAGGTATTACAGAAAGTAGATTTATCATACTTTAACTCAAGTTACACTATCCTGCACTATACTATGCCATACTATAAAATTGCACATGGGGATAGGATTATACTATAATGCGGCAGGCCTAGAGTTTCCAAAATTAAAAAATTTTCCCCATTGAGTTTTACATTCAAAATAATATAAATATTTAGACGAACATTCAGGATAAATAGAAATATATTAGATCAGTGGTGTGCAAATATAAGTGATTTTAATTTGAAAGCCAATAAATATTTTCAAAAGAAAAGAAAGTTACCGGAAGAAAAAAAAAAGAAACACATTAACATAGATATATAATACAAGAGTCCTAAGGATTAAGAATAAAGGCACAAAAATCACATGTAAGGTAACAACCTTTCTATGTAAATCTAAATTAGACAGAGGTTGAGCTCTCATACCCATATATACAACCAAACTCAGCCAATAAAGGTAGTGACAATGAAATGAGAAATTTAATCAGTATGATAGAGAATCAGAAATGAGGAGGAAATGAAAACGAATAGAAGAAAATAAAAAAAAGTTGCAATAACCAATATACATACCAGAATTCTCCCTCTCAGGTAAAAAACAAAATCTCAGCTATCTTTATGCAGACACAGTTCCCGTTATAACTATAGCGTAAGCAAAGCAGATACCTTGCTGCTTCAATCTCAGTGTCAAACAAACACAGATAAACGTATCTAGTGAATAAATTAATTAACCTTAGTTGTTATGACACTGATAAAAACTGCATGAACAGACATATGTGAGGGTGGAAATCCCAAAAAAAATTAGAAAAAAGGCGTGTAAGATGTAATGCTTACCTATTGTAGACATTTCCAAAATCACCTTTGCCGATCAAGTTCTTGCTGCTGAAGTCATATGTAGCAACCTGAAGTTCTCTGAAATGGAACTTCTTTAGGTTTCCTAGGTGAAGGCATCCGTACAGTGCAGTGCCACCTTCAGAACCGCATAGTCACTGGAGGTTGTTGATGAAAATAAAATATAATAAAATAAAATCAAGGTTTTGATGCATTGGTTAATTAAATGGAAACAAATTAGAAAGAAAATAATTGAAAAATTATAAAGTCAAGATAATGGGGGGACCAGTGATGAAGCAACCAACCTCTTTGGGTTTTTGTCGTCCTTCTCTTTCTCATTTTTCTTCACCCTTTCCTGTTTGGGCCGCGCCTGTGGAGAGAGGAGTTACACCTTTTTCTTCATCTTCTCCGCCAGCTTGATCCCTGAAGTGAAAAACCCACATGCATACACTCATGGATAACATTCAGTAGGTGATGCATTGCACAACTGAGTAAGACTACAGAGTCAACTTAAGGTCCAAACCAAAATAACCCAATCAAGTTGACCCAACCCCAGAATGAAAATATAAAAAAAAAAAAAAGAGTGAAAGTAGAAGAAACAAAAATAGAGGAATAAGAACAGTGCCGTTGTGAAAGAGAAGAAATACCAAAAAGAGGAGGGGTTAGAGGGAATTCATAGAGGAATGTTATTGAGGTAGTGGTGTGAAGAATTTGTGTTGATCGCGAAGATTGGTAAGGGAAAGTAACTATTTCCGTGCGATTAGAGAAAATTCTTCCTTCTACTCTTCTACTTCATCCTTCTTCCAGAGAGTAAGAGAGAAAATTTCACGGTGGTGTGAAATGTGGAGAGAGAAATCAATTTTCGAAGGAAGAGGGTTCACGGTGGAGCTTGGACGTAACCAAATCTGAAAAAGAAGAGATAAACCGAGTTATCAATGTGCAAAAACAACAGAGAAAGAGAGAGGGGTCAGAGACTGAAATTGAAATCAATCTGTAGATGAAAAAAGAAGAACTACAGTAGACAGTCATCTCATAGCAGAGGGATCGCGTAAAAAAAGGTGAAAGGGGCATGGCTGTGCCAATTGATCACGCCACTACGATCTGCTGCTGAGAGAGGAAAAATGGTGTCAGGGTATGGGTTTTCCTTTATTTTTCGGTGAAAGGATGGCTTTTCCTTTGACCATGGGAAAGCAAAATCCAATTTCAAATCCATTAACAAAAAAGCCCGACCCTTTATTATTAGTTATTAGTTATTATTAAAAGTAATATTTTTTAATGTCAAAACTCAGCCACAATTGAACACCTCACTATTTACTATTCATCTACAGTTGAATGGCTACTCAGCCTTATTAAGTTATAAGGATGTAATAATCTATCCAAATATAACGACCAAAATAGAATCATTTATTTTTGAGTGGTTTCTAAATCATAAACTAAAGGAGAAAAAACAATCCATAAAATCCATCACTACCGTTCCCCGCGTGCCGTTTAATTTGAACTAGGGAACTCGAACAAGGGCTAACATCATCTCGAATTGTGCAATTTATTAGAATTAATTAACTTATTTTATTATAATTCTTATCATGTCATCTTATAATTTTTTATTTAATATTACCTTCCATCTATATTATGAGAAACAAAAGGTCCAATTTGTTGATCCAAAATATAAGAAACATTCATTAATTTTAAGATATACCTTTATTTATAATATAATTCATATTTATGAGGTACATCTATTTTTCATGTCAGTGGAATTTGTGTTAATACTATTAGTTATAACCCGTCATTTATGAAAGGGGTATTTTTGTAAAATAAGTTAAATATTTAGGAGCATTAATTGAAATTATCTCATTTCAAAGCTTTTCCTTAGTCTATGTGATTAACTCTTATATTTCTTATAATATGGACCTGAGGTAGTACTATTTTAAGCAAGTATCTACTCCAATGATGTAATTATAAATAATTTACCAAATAAATATCACAAGTTACTCACATCTTTAATGACATTTATTGTTATTTCAATTTCCGGAGAATGTAACCAATGCAATTTTCTATTTTTTTCTCTTCATTTTATTGGAGGTTCTCATATAAGAACCATTTGTTTATAGAAGCAACTCATATCCACCTAACTTCACTCCAACAATGCAACTGTTTAAGGAATGATTGTTTAACTTTATGCAACCCTTCAACAACTTTCTTAGAAGATACTCTAAGGTCACCATTAGGGCTGGAAATGAGTCGAACTTGGTTTAGCTCGACTCAACTCGATGAGAATTGGTTCAGCTCGTAGCTTGACTCGAGTTTGACATGAACCTCTTTTTTCATCTCAAACTCGACTCAAGCTCGCGAGCAGCTCTGTTCAGCTCGTTAGCTCGACTCGTATCAATCAAAATTAGTGTTTGACCCCCTCCTTCAATAGTTAATACAAAATACTGTCCAAAAAATTAGAGTAAACCATCATTTTGGTCCCTGAAAGTGTGAGGCGCTGTCAGTTCAGCCTCTAAAAGCAGTTAAATTATGAAAAAGTCACTTAGTATTAATTTTGTTAGTCAAAATAGTCTCTCAATCTTAATTTCGTTAGTCAAGTTGGTCCATGACTACGGTGAAGGCAGAGACTAACTTGACTAACGAAATTAACATTGAGGGACTTTTTCATAATTTCAATGCTTTCAGGGATCGAAGTGACAGTGTCTTCACACTTTCAGGGATTAAAATGATGCTTTACTCAAAAAATTAATACAAAATGTATTATTTAAATAAATTTAATATTTAAATAATATATTTAAATATTATTTAAATAATAATAAAAATGTATAATTTAAGTAATATATATATATAAAATTATCGAGTTGGTTTTTGAACCAAACGAGTTGAACTATACCAGGCTCAATTTTCAGCTCATTTATTTAATGAGCTCAATTTTCAGCTCATTTGGTTCATGAACCAAGTTTAACGAGCTATTTATCGAGTTGAGTTTCGAATTATGTTTGAGTTGATTCGGTTTAATGTCGGTCCTAGTCGCCATATTTATTTATTTATTTATACTTTTTTAATAATAATTATAATAATAGTAATATATTTACAATGAAATCCAAAAACGGTAAGCAACTTGTAACGATATAATTGGGTGGGCGTTTGCTTGGTGGTTGGTAGTTGCTTTTGCTTGATTAGGCTTAAAAGTTTCCTTGTGGGGAGAGGGGGGGCTAAGAGAGGCTTGAGATTTTGTAGTGTAAAATCTTTTGTTAGTGTATGTATGTTATTTAATGATTAGAGTTTTATAACTCTATACTTATAAAACTGAAAGGCAACAACCTTTTGGTAGGGGGGAATTTGTGAAACCCCAAACCATTTGGTATCATGGCATTCCACTCGGAGGGAGCGACAAATGTCAGTCTCATTTTGATATATCACATCATATCTCAATTAATAATATCTTATCATATAAGTTAAATTTTTAATTAATATTAAAAAAATAGAATACATGATAAGATATTATTGGTTAGGATGTGATACATCAAAATGGGACAGGAGATCTTGATCCTGGAGTGAGACCTGAATGATTGGGGGACCAATCATAGAAATTAAATTTCATTCAATAAATATGCACCAAATTTCATAAATTCATAATATATGTTTGAAAATGTTAATTATATTATTAATATATCAAAATATAGAACATCTTTTTTGCATTTCAAAAAAATCATCTATAATTAAATATATATTATTCTTTACAGTAATATTCTTTTCAATGTATAATTGAATCTATACTAAAATTTTCATTAATTTTTAAAATTAAAAGAAGTATAGGAGCTACAACTTGAAAAAGAATTGACTGTAGGATGATAATATATAGAGAGAGAGAGATACTACCCACCACTAAATATACTAGATGGTTCCTATGCCTATTACTAATTATATATATATTTTTATCATTATTACTAATTATATATAGATAAATATTTATTTATATATTTTTCATTTATTTATTTTTTTAAAAAAATTCAGGGAGGGTCAGTGCTCTCCCAAGGTAGAACGTACCTCCATCCCTGGCATTCCACCAGTGCAGGAGGCAGAAGCGATGAGACTTCTAGAAGCTATAAAATGGTGGGGTAATATGAATTTTCACAAGGCGACCATAGAGCTGGACGGTAAGCCAGTGGTGGATAGCATCCGTAGGGAAGAAACCTGATATTCTGAGTTTGGGGCCATTTTAGCAAACTGTGAAACAAGTCTAATTTTTTTTTTTTTTTTTCAAAATTATGGGGTTATTTTCATTAGGAGGCAAGCAAATCATGTCGCTCACACTCTAATTAGAGAGACACGATTCACCAAGTCTTTGATTTTATTCCAACCTGTATTGCTGAACATAATATGATTGAAATGAAATAGGTTTATTCCTCTTAAAAACTCTATACTTATAATATGTATTTATGAATAATAAAGGCCTAGATCGTCATGAAACACATAGCATGTTTAGATTAAATGTAATAAACATTATTTCAATAACTGATTATATATATAATTGCTTACCAAAAAAAATTATATATATAATTGATTTTTTTACCGTGGATTATGATATAATTAGATTTAACTTTCGGTATGTTAATGAACAAGTAATTTTAAGATAATATACTTATTTGGATATATAAAAACTTTTTTTTTGCACTAAAGTATCCCAAATCAAAAGTTAGAGACTAATCCCTTTCAAAGTATAGAGATCATTAAAGTGAGTTTTATCCCTTCCAATAAAGTCTTTTTCATACACAGCAAGAATTAAACCCTTAATAACATGCTTAAGGAACTCAATTATTTATCAACTGTGCTAAACATTACCAACTATATCGAGCCTCGTTGTTTAAGACAACTTATTTTTATAGGAATGTTATTTGGATTTTAAATAACTATGCTCTTTTTACTTAATGTTTTAATTTATTTTTTTGTCATAAGTCATAACTGAAAAGGTCTAATTTTTTTGGTAGTAGTAAGTGGCCTAGGCCCACAATAACCAACACGGAAAGAGCTCGAAAAGCTACAAGAAAGAAGCAAAGGGTAAAGAGCCCAAACTGAAAGGCAACAAACAACCGGGCTCTGCTGTAAGATAAAGCTCAAGAAAAGGGCTTTCTTACGGACACCCCAAAATTGTTAAGGACACCTTTATGAATGGTATATTTATTAAAATATCTTTTTAAAATTAAATTTTTTTTTATCATTTGGCTCACCCGTAAATATGCTATTCGCGATGGGAAAAAATGTTTGCACTCTCGCAAATATATATTTGCGAGACTCGCAAATACTATATTTGCGAGTGAGTTATTTTTTGAGAATTGCTCACTCACAAATATTATATTTGCGAGTAAAGCAAGTACTCGCAAATCATATATGACGCTCGCAAATTAGATATTCGCGAAAGAAGATAAATTTTCGTAAATTAGTTATTTGCGAGTGATTTTTTTTCTACACTCACAAATTAGGTATTTGCGAGTGTATAAATTTTTATACTCTCGCAAATAGCTAAACTGCAAGTGATTTAAAAGTTTTTAATCCCTTTCAAATTAGCTATATGGGAGAGTACAAAAATTTATACACTCGTAAATATTTAATTCGCGAGTGAAGAATATATTTACAAAAATATTATATTTATTTACGAAAGAGTATTGGATGAGAGATATTTTGATGAATACAATATTCATAGAGGATATCCTTAATAATTTGGGATGTCCTAAACAACGCCCTCGATAAAATGACCAGAGTAAGCATCATACATAAAGCCCATGAACATAGCTAACTAACAATAGAATAGACTACCTAGCTGTCCTTGTGTTATGCCGGGTACTTATGTTTGTGGGAAAAACATAACAATAACTAGTACACTCTGAACAATATACTACTTTTAAATTTATTTAAATAACTTTTATTTTAATTTAATTTTTTTATACAATAAAGTTTAGATTAAAAAAAAATAAGTATCTTTACAAATTAAGGAAAGATCATTAATTTCAACAAGAATTTATAATAAAATTTACCTATCATTTATTAATAAGAAAAACTTGAGGATCGAACAGAAAATATAACAAATGTAAGTGATAAGTTTGACCAAATATGTCAACAAGATTCGTAATTTAATTATTTATTATTTATATTTTTTTGATAAAGAATTATTTATTTATTATTTATATGATGATTATACAACGCTCCGCATGATATTTTTGTTATTATACAGCACCCCATGTTTTTTTTTTGTTACGCCGCATGTTTTTATTTTTTATTAATGGTGTGCCGTGGAGGTCCCTATAAAACGCCACGTAGAGAACACTTTATTACACACGTTACCCACTTTCCAGACTCTTCTCTACAACCTTCTTCAGTGATTTAGCTTTCTCTAGCGATTTCGCTTTACAACTGCCTTAAATTCAGTGCTGAATTTTTGAGTTCATATCGCAAAAAAGGGGGTTAGTGATGGGGGAAGAAGCGGGTGAGAGTGTGGTGAACGTTACTGTTGAAAGAAATGGTGTCCATGATCATGATCATGATCATCATCACCGTCAAATTCAAAACATTGGAGAAAGAGATGATCAGAGTCTTGAATTTGACATATACCCTTTGAGCTGTTACTTATTTGGATCCAAAGATGCCAATCTCTTCAAACACCACACTTTAGCTGATCGTCTTCACAGGATGAAATCTAAGTTCGTTTTTTTTGTTTCTTTTTCCTATCTATCTATTTTTGAAGTCTACATCATGTGTCTGTTCTGTTAATCTGTTCTTTTAACTTTGTTCCTTGTTTTTTTTTGTTTTTTTGTAAATTCATTTAGCTATGCTGCCCGTGGAATACGAACTTGTGTGGAAGCTGTCATGTTGGTTAGTCCTTTAGTATTTCGCTTCTTGCATTCTTTGTTTTTTCTTTTTGGGGGTGAGGTTGGTATACTGTTTTTTTTTTTTATATATATAAAAAAATGTTCATAGGCCTTCTCTTAATAGATTAACCACCTTTGTCAATTGTCAGGTTCATTATCTGTTCAGAACAACATAGATACTATAATAGGATTAGAAATGAATTCATCATAGAGAATGTTGGAGTAGTAGAAAAGATAGTAGAATCTCGTCCTAAGTGGTTTAGGCATGTGTTAGAAGTCCAGATGGAAAGTAATCCAATTGCTAGGGGCAGAGAATAACTATAGGTGAAACTATTAGGAAAGACTTAGATGTCAATGGTTTATTTATAACATGATTTATAATAGAACATTATAGTGTCTTAGCCGACCCCCTAGTGGGAAAAGGCATATTGTTGTTGTTGAAATTTTATGGGCTTAATATACCTTTTGTGAACTTTCAGTCCGACATTAATGAAATTTGACATTTTTAAGAAGTTATTATTGAATGGAGTTTGGCTGTGGGGTATGTCTTACACCATGAGCAAGTGAATCTCCACTATATGTTGTTAGTAGAGCAAAATATGCTGATATATGCTTGGTTCTTTACATGATAATGATACGAGAGCCTTCTTTTAAACCAAGATGATCTCAAGCCAATCCTTGCCATCAGCATGTTCTTCATGAAATTCAAGCCAAGGTATTCGTCAAAGGGCTTTTGCACTTACCGGATGCTGAAAACTATGAATATAAAATGTTCATAGGCCTCCTCTTAATAGATTAAGCACCTCTGTCACGTTCATTACCTGTCCAGAACAACATAGATACCATGATAACTAACCAACGTTCCTTTTGGTGGTGCTGTCCTTCTATTTTTTGCACATCCTTGAATTCTTCAGATCTAGGTGATATATTTCAACTTACAAGCTTGTCACGTTGTTGCCACACTGGCTGTTCACTATCATTATTTATGTTACCCCTAATAGATTGTGGGTTTTACCAGAAAAATGGCTGATGTTCTTTTATGAACAGCTCACTGAGATTGAGCAATTAGTATATTTTGGTATCTCTTTTAAGATCATATTCTATAGACTCTTGAGGTATATTTGCCTTCCAAACTTCCTTTCGTAGGTAAGCTTATGAAATTTCATTTTCAAGATTGAGGCACTGGGAGGGATGGTTGACTGAACTTTTCTTGAAGTTTCTATTCATGATGTTCGTCTTAGTTATCGATCATTTGTTTTGTCACCAAAGTGCTTGATATTGTCAACTGTTAATGCGTACGAGTCAAAGTTTTGCAATATGATTTTGAACTGACAATGTAACTATGCTTGGATCAGGTTGAGTTGTTCAAACACCCGCATTTGTTGTTGTTGCAAGTAAGAAATTCCACGTTTAAACTCCCCGGTGGCCGCTTAAGGCCAGGTGAATCAGGTATTAGAGGAAGCTGTTAAACATTGAAATGAAAGATCCAGGAATATTTTCCTATGTTTTTGCTGAAGCTTAGTTTGTGAATTTCCAGATATTGATGGATTGAGGCGTAAGCTGGCAAGGAATCTTTCTGATAATGAAGATGGACATGGGACTGAATGGGAGGTATCAAACTTGTATTCTATCATTTCATTTGTAAAATTAAATTCATAACATAAAGAGCAGCTGAACTGTAGTTTACTTGATTTAGGTGGGTGAATGCCTTGGAATGTGGTGGAGACCTGATTTTGAAACATTACTATATCCCTTCTTGCCACCTAATGTAAAACAGCCAAAGGTACATAATTCAATTTTTCTTTTGTACAAGTTCTGATAGAAGATGTCCTAGTCTCATAGTCTTGCTTCATGGTGTAGGAGTGTACGAAACTCTTTCTTGTGAAGCTTCCTGTGAGTCGAAAGTTCATTGTGCCAAAGAACCTAAGGTTGCTTGCAGTCCCATTGTGCCAAATTCATGAAAATCACAAGGTATGGACTAATGGATTTCCATCATCCTTGGACAGTATCTAGGGTATTAGGATATTCCATCCTGTGCACAGACAGTATGATTGAGCCTTCTATGTAGTATTTGAATGAGTAAACCCCATTTTGGTCCTTCGAAAGATTTTCTCAATATCAATTTGGTTCTTTGAGATATTATTACACCTCACATCAATGACCATAAATAATCATTTGAGGACCAAATTGATGTTCCAAAAATGTTGAGTGTCAAATTGGGGGTGTACTCTATATGAAACTAGCACATGTGGCTGGCCTAGTGTTTATCTATTTGAGTTGATTCGTGTTTATGAATACAATCCAAGCGTCAAGGATAACATGGCCAAACAGAAATGATTTTATGTATAAACATTCCTTTATTACTTAAATAATTCCTTTATTCTTAGGGTGTGTTTGGGAAAGCTGAAAAAAAAAGATTATGCTGATAATCGATTTATGAATAATCGATTATTGTGAATAATTGATTATAATCAGAATCTATTTTTGTTTGGGTCTGTTTGCTAAAAAGCGATTTCAAGATAATCTTTTTCGTTTGGATGGTCTCAAAAAATCGTTTTTTACATAGTAAATTACGAAAAAGGGTATGAAGTTATTTGTATAATTTAATAATATTTATTTGGAAGTTAGTTTTGTAGGGATAAATAGGGAAGAGAGTTTTGAGAATAAGAAATAATCAAATCATAACAATCTTAAGCTAAAACAATTAGATGACATAAAACAGCTTTTTTCCCCCAAAAAAAAAAGCTTTTTTTATAAATTTAAGCTAATTGCCAAACATGATAGATTATGTATGAAACAGCTTTTTAGCCAAAAAATAGCTGAAATGGAAAAAATCCAGCATTCCCAAACAAGCACTTATTTTGGTGATTTTGCTTATGGCTTCACATGGCAGTGCTCTTTTATTTTTCAGAATGCTGTATAGGATTGGGTGGTTATGGTTTGTTGTTTCCTATATTTTGTGTAAGAATTGCTATAGTTTTGAGTTGATGACTTGGTTGACACCTTTACTTTTGCATTTTGCAGACATATGGATCAATTATATCAGGGGTGCCACAGCTGCTCTCAAAATTCTCTTTCAACATGATTGAAATTTAATACCTGATTCTAACCTGTGTTATCGTCCAGAGTGGACTTGTCTTGTTAGGAAGCTGAACCTTGTCTGCGACCTAGGCTTTGCCCCTTAGCATCCACTCCTCATTTGGTGTCCGGACAGACTTGTATATATGTATATATATCATAGTTTTTTTCTATACAACAATGATATTGTAATGTTTGTTTTTTGAGACAATGATATTGTAGTGTTGAAAAAAGCAAAATATATGTTACTTGTATGGTTGGTGTGAATTTTACTTCGAGCAATGAAGTTTTCTTGTCCCTCCTTTCATTCTCGCCTTTGTTTTTACTTGACATGAATAATCATATTAGCATTGTTCGGCCTATGCTATCTTTTTTTCATAAAACAAATGTTTCAAAAAGTCTAGTCTCAGAGTTTGAGTTCGTTTGTCACCGATTCCCTTAAGTTTGAAGTTTGATTAATGATGGATAGTTAAACTGTTTGGAGCCACTGGTGGTGGGAAGGGAAGTAATGTTCAGGGAGTTGTCTCTACATAGGAGGCCATTTTTGGATCGACCTCCGTGGACTAAAAAGGAGTTTTTATGTACAGAGTGTTGAAATAAACAGCTCATTCATTAAATTTTATTAAAAACAAAGCTAGTCGAGATCGAGTTTTGTTACGATTATTCAGATAATACAGTTTTATTAAATGATTTTGTTTCTGTTGCATAAGAGAGGGGAAGGGAGTGGAAGATTCTAACGAAGTTTTCAGTAGGATTTTTAGATTCTGAAGAGAAAAAACTTAACGGTGAAATTTAATAGAAAGAATCAAATTATTAAACGTTAAGCAAGTAAAGGATTAACTTGAACTTTTTAAAAGTAGAAGAAATAAGTTGAATAAATTAAAACAAATAATGGATCAAAAGAGTAATTTCGTCAAGAATATTTTAGATAAATGAAAAAATTGGGGTTAAAAATTGACATCTTGATTTGAGGTTTAGGTTATGTTCGGGAATTTTGAAGGAGATGGAGTGAAGCGGAAAGGTAAAAGTATATTACTTCATTGTTTAAAAGTTTAATGAGGGGTGTCAAACTCTCCAATCTAGAAGATATAAAATTTGAGGTTTAGATGAGATGGAGTGGTTTGGGTTACCATCTCCCACCATTATTTATTAAATTCTCAAACAATGGGTTAAATCCTTTTTACCATCCCACTCCATTACTAATCACTACAGTCTATCCTCCAAAACATAGCCATATTGAAATAATAGAATGAAATAATAGAAATGGTGATCACATATAAAGAAAATGAGACAGAAATGTTCCCTACCATTTAGAATCAAGGATTGAGAGAATTTTGGAAAGAGAGCCGAATGGACGAATCTCCCTTGATTATTGACTTCAAGTAATCATACCACAAAATCATCATTTTGATACCTGAAAATATGAGATACTATCAGGGACTAACTTGACAAACGAAATTAATATTGAGAGACTAACTTAACTGACAAAATTAACACTAAATGACTTTTTCATAATTTAACTGCTTTCAGGGACTGAACTGATAGTCACTCATACTTTTTGCGATCATAATCATGATTTACTCTAATCATACATGCGAGATTTCATCTCAATTGCTAGACGTGATTGGATCTCTGCAACAAAAATAGATTGGATCCTAATAATATTAGGATTTAGGTGTAATAAAAGTTCGGAGCACAAAATGTATTGGAGATAGAGCCAGGTTAGTTCCCACTTGGACAGATCAGAATAGTCCGTAAAATAAATAGACTTGTATTTATTAAGTTCGCGTTCAGTCTGTCTAATTCACGGGTTAAATGAATTCATCCACGAACTCAAAAAAATAAAGGAGCAAATTTTGTAAGTCAGTTCTAAATTTTATTTATTTATTTATTTTCTTTAATTAAAACTTTTTTAATGCTATAAAGACTGAAATTGGTAAATGCAAAATTTGAATATGACTTGCTTCAATAGCCTGCATCATTTTCATGTAATTTTATCTAAAAATTTTTCAAAGCAAATAATATTTGACTGAAGTAAATCAAACATGAGTAAATCAAACACAATTCAAAACAATCTGGTGGGTCATAAATGGGACCCTAAATTCTTTGGACGTGTAAGTCCTCCTAATTCAGGATTTTTTTATATTGTGTAAGTCCGCGGACTCCATTTAGGCTACGGATTAAACGGACCGGACTTTAAAAGGCCACATTTAAATGAATATAAATTTTACCTAATGCAGACCCGAATGGACTGCGGGTTAAACAGACTGTCCGCGGGTCCAGGTCCATATACCCACCTAATTGAGATTAATAAAAAGGTTGGAGCCCTCCCATGTTGAGATTTATTAATTTGGAAGTAAAAAGAGTTTAGGGTAGGACACTGATTTGCTCCATTGAAAAAAAAATAATCAATGAAAAAAAGGAAAAACATAATTAATTGACATATGTGATTGTGGTATATACTGAATTGAAGTGACAAAAAATTAATAATGCAATTAATTGACGTGATTGTTGAATAATGAATTTGTTAAATTAAAATAATATAAATAACGAATAGTGCATTTAATTACTAGATTTAAAATATAATAAATAGCCGAGGAGAGTGTTACCTTCAAGAGTTAGGACTGAATTTTTTTTATTCATTTGTCCAATACCGTCCGTGTACTGTGGTCACTTTGACGACGACTAATCTGAGTCAAGTTAAGAACCATTAAAAAGAGCAACGCTAACCGATATAACGACATCTATTTATTTATTTACAAAACTTAAATTTGAGATATTATTTAAGAAAAATGAAACTCCTTACTACCCAACATTAAGGAGTGTCTCACTCTCACGTTCAACAATGACGAGACAAATTTAAAATATAAATGTTGATATATTTTGTTTGGATAATATGAAAAATAAAACTTTTATATCAAAAGTTACCAAAAAAAAGTGTAGAGTTATTTGTTTATATTAATAATATTTGATTTTTTAAATATTTTTTTTAGAAATTTTCATGTTAGTCATCATTTCTTGTTGCCTTTTTTTTAAAAAAAATAATTAATTTTTTTTTCATTATAATAATTTGATTGATTTTAATTGATTGCCGGTAATAGCGGCCATCCCTAGCAGAGGAAAAGAAAATTGGTGTCGTCTACAATGCACCCCTAAAAATGGGGTGCACCCATGCTCATCTCTTCCTAATGTGATTTTAATCGTTTGATTGTCATAAAATCAATCAAGTGTTAACCTGTCACCGGTTGACCAGGTTTCACAAACAATGTTGGTATTTGCAAAATGGGTCTCTTCCTCACCACTAACCAGCCACCTCTCTTCCTCCTCCCACCTGACTCCCCACCCCCATTTCCATTTCCGGTTGAAGGATCATCACCGCTTGCTGCTGAGACATCAAACTTAAACCCAAATCTTAGAAATTGTTTTTGGTTAACACTCAGATAGAAAATTTTATGACAAAGCACTTGGCATCGATGCACCGCCGTCGTCCACCACGTGAACCTAAGCCACCAAAGACCATCGCGGGTCCCAGCCCGCACAAACAGCATCGCTCCGCCGCACGCCGCCACGACCCATCGTCACGAGCCCGAAAACACAGCACCCAGTGGTGCTGCCACTGCCCTTGACGATCTGGCGCGCGCCACTGTGCCTTTGCACCTCCACCATTGTTGGACCCTACCTCTATTAACGCGTCTTTACTTCATCTTTCTTCTGCATTTTAGAGGCTAGCCTCCATCTTCTGATTAGCTAATGGCAACTATTATTATCATATCGAACCAAGCAAGTAGCCAACAAATTTAAAGCAAAAAACTAAAATTTAATGAATTAATTAACAAAATATATTGGGCATCATGGAGATCTACTCAGTTGTTTGTCTCTTGTGAGATTCCCCCTGAAGCCGGTGGATATGTTGTTAAGATGGGGGCATTTTCACTGTTTAACCAAATATAAGTTGGACAATTTGGTCTCTTTTCCAGTGACGAGGTCAAAGGGAAAATGAGACCTGAAGTGGTTGCGGCAAGAACTGACATTGATAGTGGGGCAGCAGTGATGGGTGGGGAATTGATTTTGTTTCCGGTGGACATTTCCATCAATTTCTGGGTTTTCTATCTGATTCTTGATTTTAGGGACTTATTTGTAAATATCATAATTTGAGATTTTTTTTGCAAATATGTACAAACTTATCATCACAGGTAAAAAAGTGGGGTGTTTCATACACCCCACTCGTGTTTGGTGCACCATAGAATCCATCAAGAGAGACCTGAAAGAAAGTCTTTGGAGTAATAATTCCGATCATGCATTGTCCTGTTTTTTCTTTTAAGTCTTTGGAGTAATAATTCCGATCATGCATTGTCTTGTTTTTTCTTTTTCCCAACCGCGTGCTTCTTAGTGATGGATTCTATGGTGCATCAAACACGAGTGGGGTGTATGAAACACCCCACTTTTTTACCTGTGATGATAAGTTTGTACATATTTGCAAAAAAAATCTCAAATTATGATATTTACAAATAAGTCCCTAAAATCAAGAATCAGATAGAAAACCCAGAAATTGATGGAAATGTCCACCGGAAACAAAATCAATTCCCCACCCATCACTGCTGCCACACCGTCAATGTCAGTTCTTGCCGCAACCACTTCAGGTCTCATTTTCCCTTTGACCTCGTCAATGGAAAAGAGTCCAAATTGTCCAACTTATATTTGGTTAAACAGTGAAAATGCCCCATCTTAACAACATATCCACCGGCTTCAGGGGTAATCTCACAAGAGACAAACAACTGAGTAGATCTCCATGATGCCCAATATATTTTGTTAATTAATTCATTAAATTTTAGTTTTTTGCTTTAAATTTGTTGGCTACTTGCTTGGTTCGATATGATAATAATAGTTGCCATTAGCTAATCAGAAGAAAGTAAAGACGCGTTAATAGAGGTAGGGTCCAACAATGGTGGAGGTGCAAAGGCACAGTGGCGCGCGCCAGATCGTCAAGGGCAGTGGCAGCACCACTGGGTGCTGTGTTTTCGGGCTCGTGACGATGGGTCGTGGCGGCGTGCGGCGGAGCGATGCTGTTTGTGCGGGCTGGGACCCGCGATGGTCTTTGGTGGCTTAGGTTCACGTGGTGGACGACGGCGGTGCATCGATGCCAAGTGCTTTGTCATAAAATTTTCTATCTGAGTGTTAACCAAAAGCAACTTCTAAGATTTGGGTTTAAGTTTGATGTCTCAGCAGCAAGCGGTGACGATCCTTCAACCGGAAATGGAAATGGGGGTGGGGAGTCAGGTGGGAGGAGGAAGAGAGGTGGCTGGTTAGTGGTGAGGAAGAGACCCATTTTGCAAATACCAACATTGTTTGTGAAACCTGGTCAACCGGTGATAGGTTAACACTTGATTGATTTTATGACAATCAAACGATTAAAATCACATTAGGAAGAGATGAGCATGGGTGCACCCCATTTTTAGGGGTGCATTGTAGACGGCACCCTTCTTAGTTACTTCCTCTGAAACGTTCTATTTATTTTTTTTTACATAAGACCCTGAAACGTTGTTTAATTAATAAATATATTTTGTAGGGGTTAGCATGGGACAGATTGAGACTGATTAGGTATGTCTCTTTTCCGGCCTTAAACGTTAACCAAGCCAATTCTTTTAAGGTTAAACTAATTATTTGGTCCCTATACGTGACGCCAATTTTGAATTTGGTCCCTATACGTGAAATTTTTTGAAATCGGTCCATATATTTGATCCTCGCCATTTATTGATGTCATAACGCCGTTTATTGAAGTTTAAGTATAGGGACCAAATTGAAAATGATTATCACATGTAGAGACCAAATTCAAATTTTTATTTTGAATTCGATCCCTGCATGTAATAATCATTTTCAATTGGATCCCTACATATAACAATCATTTTGAATTTAGTCCCTATCACGTGACGGTGTTACAACAACAATAAACAGAGAGGACCAAATTAAAAATAATTGTATATATAGGGATTAATTTCAAAAATTTTCACGTGTAGAGGCCAAATTCAAAATCAGTATCAAGTATAAAGATCAAATGATTAGTATTACCTTCTTTTAACTTGAACCCGTCCCTAGATTCGAAAAACCCGACTTGATCGAGTTGATTTAAGACCGGACAAAAATAGGACGGGATTGGATTGTCCGGAAGTTGAAAAGGTCCGATGAATTAATTTCTGTGGCCCGGAAAAAATTACTTTGTAAATTGATAACACATGATATGGATACAAGAAATGGGTGGGGAGATGGAAGAATCTAGTCTTGTTTCTAATAGCCTAAGAGGCATAGAGACCATGCTTTGCCAAAGGAAGCAGAAGGGCCTCTTTTTAGGTCTCGGGCATACCTAGCCTTTAGAAACGATGCTAGAAGGCAGCCATCTTCTACTCCCTCATCCTTACCTTAGAGAAGAATACCTCCGTCTAAGAACAGCTGAAATCCACACTGATTTTGAAATCGGTTCTTATATATATAATTATTTTTAATTTGATCTTCGTCATTTATTGATATTATAATGTTGTTTCTTAGGTATAAAGTATAAGGACCAAATTCAATATAATTGGCATATATAGGGATCGAATTAAAAAAAATTGGTCCTTATATTATATGCGATAATAATTTTCAATTTTATCCTTATACGTGTCAATTATTTTGAATTTGATCCCTATATTTCAACTTCAACAAACAATGTTATATCATCTATAAACGGTAAGGACCAAGTTAAAGATATTATATACATAAAGATGGATTTTAAAAAATTTGTTTAGAGACCAAATTCAAAATCAGTATCACTAAAGACGAAATAATTAATTTAACCTTTTTTTTCTTATGTTTTTATTATGTTTCCAGCCGTTACTAGTCCTTGGGTTGCAAAGAAATTTTTCTCTTTTCTAGGATACATAAAAATAAATACTTGTCTTAGATTCTCGACTAGATAACAAGTTTGATTGAAGAACAAATGTGAACCACTTTGTTTCGTGTGGTGTACATAACAAAATACTTCCCTAAGATTCGCGACTAGATTACAAGTTTGATTAAAGAACAAAATGTGAACCACTTTATTTCCTGTGGTGTTCAATATAAAAATCTGAACTAACAGAATTCTTGTTTTTATTTTAAAAAAAAGGATGTAGTATTCGTAACTATTTAATGACTTAATAAGGTTTCCGTCATGCTGACTCGAGTGAACAAGCTATGCATAAAATATATGCAATTCAACATTGAAAACTTGAAATAAAGAAGTATTACAATTCATATCAAACAAAAAGAAAAAAGAAAGTATTACAATTATTTTAATTAGCGTTTCTGTTCAAGTTGACGTTGATGTATAGACGAAGGAAATAAATAATTTATATTATTATTTTAAATATATTTGCAGTTACACCCAGAGAATACAAGAAGAAGAAAATGACAGAAGAGGAAGCATGCCCGATTCATCGGGTAAAACCCTATTTAACCCAATCTTTCAATTTTAGTGTTTTCAAACTCAAATCATTTGAATCAATCACTCGATTAACTTTTTTTAATAATTTTAGGATCACATAGGACATTATTTCCTAATTTTTTTCTCTTCTCTATTCGTCCTCCCTCATATCTGATCACCCTCAATCGTAGTCTATCGTTATTCCTTCTTGCGTCGCATGCAAATTTTATCTCTATTTTGTGTTGTCTTGAATAAACTTCACACCTTGATAATTTTTATGTTGATCATGTATTTGTGTTTATCCTTATTTGGAGCGGAGATAATATGATGAATTTTTATAGTTGTTACATATCATTGTTGTGTTATGTATTAACTTTAATATGAAAGTTTATACTTCTTAGAAATCAACCTAACCTAAGCATGATACTTGGTTCATCTGTACTTAAAATTTGTTTTTGCTCTTTTTAGATATCACTTTCTATCAATTGTATTGCCCGGAAGTTGCTTATGATAACAATAGAAGTCTTAAGCCACATTAAAAAAAAAAAAATCATCGGGGGTAACTGAATGACTCGTCAAACCAGCTCGTTGCTGCTCGGATTGGTTTGATTCGAGTTTTACGCCTTGAAATTTCTGGTCCGAAAAGAATAAACCAAACCATTTTGATTGTTTTGGACATTTTTATCCTTGACCCGCCCCACCACCACGTGATTACACCCCTTCGAAGAGTCTGAAAAGTCAACAAAAGTCTCCCTCCTCAAACTTAAAACTTTAGTGTTTCTTTATCCGCAACGTCAATAAGGACCCTTCTTACCTATCAATTGCAAATTGGAAATTAAATCTTATAACATGATTCACCAATATATAAAACTTAATTTCATTATTAAGTTAAATACTAGCATATATTATATAACATAATATAATCAGTTAGTCATAGAAATATTTCGATTATTATACAAATATATAATCTTACTATAAAGTTTTTCTTGCTCTATCAAACCAGAGCTTGGGCACCGCATTAGGATCACATAATCATGAAGAAAGGATGCTTAGGCCCCAGTCTCAAGCTCACTGTTCCTGCATCTGATCAGGCTTCTTTTGCCAAGTTCCTGTGAGTCTTTCTTTGTGTGTGAATGCGCATGTTTTGAGTTTGGCTATGGCTAACTAGAATTGTGGGTGATTTGGCTATGTGGTAGGACTGAAAGCGGAACGTTTAAAGATGGGAACCTGCTTGTCAATAGGGATGGACTTCGAATTGTCTCTCAAAGTGAAGTGGAAGCTGTAACATATTAATCCTCTTTGGATAAAGCTATTCTGAAGTGAGTTTATCGTTAAAGTGAACAAATAATAACAGTGTATCCACCCTTAAATTCATAAAGTGCATAAAGATCTTACTTCATTAAATGATCCAAGGGTATACACGGTTACTTGTTTACTTTAGAGATGATTTCACTTTAGAGGAGCTTTTTCCTTCCTCTAGACTTTTATCTTTTGCACTTGTTTATGTTTTCTTTTTTCTTTTTTTAATATATATGCACTTGAGCTGCTCAGTTGTTTCTTTCTTTTGCATTTGATCTTTTGAATCTAATGAAATGCCTTAAGAAACCAGAATGAATTCCTGAATATTCTATTGTTTCCTTATTTTGAGGTTTCCAAACCAAAATGGAGCACTATTTCTTCAGATAGAAAAAGACTTTTTTATCATATGGATTATTTGCTGTTCTATCCTTATAATAAGATATTAATTATAATATCGGGATTGGGAAAGTGGGGGGTTGAAAAACTGAGCCTAGTTTCCCTAGCTTTTACTATATCTTGGATCTCGTTTGGTTAAGGAGTTTAATATGTGGTTTAATTTCTCCTCTTACCTTCATTTTGTCCATACACAAATGTGTGGTGCCAATACTTTTGAAAACAGATTTACATGCTGGCTGAATTCTGCTAATATGTTATTTGAGTTTAATGTTGATATTATAAAAAAATGAGTTTAATATTGGTGCTATTTTCAGCCACCCCCAATCAGGCCACTAGACAACCAGTTAAATTTGGCAGACATGGAAACAATCAAAGAGATCGGAAAGGGAAATGGGGGGATAGTGCAATTGGTGCAACACAAATGGACTAATCAGTTTTTTGCATTAAAGGTAAACTTGCTGCATAACCTTGCTTTGAGTTTGCATCTTCTGTTTCCTACTTTTTTTCTAGTTAATTTACTTTTTTGTAATGGCATTGTTGACCTAAATTTCATAAATATAAAGGTAACATCATTCTCATTCTCCATTTAAATCCTTTCATTGAGCACCAACCTACTTTGGTTATTGTGAAATTTAAAACTTGTTTTCTCCATGCAATCACAGTGTTGGTCAAAAGACACATAAAATTTCAGAAAATGTTGTTCTCAATTAGGGTTTAACAAGTTAATTTCTTAAGGAGTAAGTTCATTTCACTCAACTGGGAAGTTAGTTAAAGAGTAAGTTTTGTCCAACCAAAAGAATAAATGAATAAATAAAGAGTAAGTTTGGTTTATTGTCCATTATGTCATAACTATTAGATTCCACCCTAAAACCAATTGACATTAAGTGGAGTTGCCCAACAGATATAAAATCACATCCCAGTAAATGAGATAGGCGATGTGGAACTTCCAACAAGAACATCATCTTGTTGTTCACCCAACATTGGATCTTTTAATTTCACTGGAGCTAATGATTGAGTTGTGGATCTGTTCCCTTGGAACTTTAACATTTTAACCAATCATTCAACGCCAGAAATTTAGATTATGATCGGAAGATTCAGAACAAAGAAGACATCTGCTGGAGTCATAAACTCATAATTTCTTCTTTGTTATTCATTGTATGCATTTAATAGTATTTGGAATTAGAGCAATTACGGGGTAATAAGGCGCAATGTTGGTTCTTCCTCCTGCTTTTAGTGCTTTTAAATTTCAATTATTTCTCTATGTCCTTGTTTAGCTTAACAAACAGTTTTTTTATTAGCTTGAAAGGGAGTCTTCTGCATTGTATCATTATCTAAATCTATGTACTTGTTAGTTGTATGTTGTACACTTGTACTTGTGAACTAGTTTGCTGTTATCTGATATATGTTCACATTATAAATCTTATCATATACTCTCATTATTCCACTTTGTTCTTTTGCCACTTTTGATGTATTCTCCACAATTTAGGAAATTCAAATGAAAATTGAGGAGTCTATGTGCAAGCAGATAGCACTAGAGCTAAAAATTAACCAATCAGCACAATGTCCTTATGTTGTTGTCTGGTACCAGTCATTCTACGATAACGGTGTCGTATCAATCGTCTTAGAGTACATGGATGGAGGGTCCTTAGAAGATCTTCTGAACAAAATTAAAACTATTCCAGAACCATATCTAGCTGCCATCTGTAAGCAGGTAAGGAGTAAGAAATTGTATTTCAGCACAATGTCCTTATGTTGTTGTCTGCTTTTCTCTGAATGCCTAACTAGACTATGCCCCTTTCTTTTCTTTTTCAAATGTAGGTGCTGAAGGGTTTAATGTATCTTCACCATGAAAAACATATTATCCACAGGGACTTGAAACCTTCTAATTTGCTTATAAATCATAGAGGGGAAGTAAAGATTACTGACTTTGGTGTAAGTGCAATCATGGAAAATACATCTGGTCAAGCAAATACTTTCATTGGCACATACAACTATATGTCTGTGAGTAAAATATGAAAGTAAATTTATCATTATCCTCTGACTAGATGTGCTACCACTGCCTGGAATATATAACTTATCCATTCTGCTTATTTTTCTGCTCATTTTAAAGCCAGAGAGAATCAATGGAAGCCAGGATGGCTACAACTACAAAAGTGATATATGGAGTTTGGGACTGATATTGCTGGAGTGTGCTACGGGGCAGTTTCCTTATACACCACCAGATCAAAATGAAGGATGGGAAAATGTTTTCCAGCTTATGGAAGTCATTGTTGAGAGACCTCCACCCAGTGCTCCATCTGATCAATTTTCTCCAGAATTTTGCTCATTTATTTCATCATGGTAAATATGAAAATGTGATTTGAAGAACTGATTCAGCCTTTGAGCAAATTTTGCGTACTTTGTGTATAATTCGAGTTTTGCTATACCTCTTACAAAATCCTCCTACTAATCCTCCTAATACTAAATAATAAAAATATTAAATGAAAAAGTAATGCATCTAATGTCTTGGAAATATAAAAAACATTCAATATTTTCTTCATTTAGTAAGTAAGAGGATTATTAGGAGGATTGAATATGAGGATTTAGAATTATTCGTATAAAACTATAAATTGATCAAATAATATTTCTCTGCTAAATTTTAAGTATGCTTCAGTAACTAAATTGGGTGCAGTCTCAAGAATCTTGGCCCACTAAAAGAAGATAGCTTAGAGCTAATCCTGTAGTTAGTTGGGATACTTGAGGAGCCTATAATTTTAAACATGAATGAGTATGTAGTCAAAATAAATAGTAAAAATGTAAAACGAATGCCCTACTTAATAGTGTGAAGCCTTATATTCATATCTTACTTTAAGATATATAATTTCATGGAACAAATCTCCATCTGTGTTCTAACAAATATAAAAAGCCAGCACCTTCAATCACTATTCAATTGCTATTTTGTCATAAATTTCATGTCACTGCATTTTATGAGGCTTCTGATTCTCCTAGTTTAATCTTCTTTGTGTTTAGTTTACAGAAAAATCCAAGGGATAGACTGTCAGCTCAGGACCTTGTGGTATGTATATATGTCTTATCTATATGAGTATGCCATGTAAAATAAGACTAAATAGTTGTTCTTACAGTATATCTCTGATATAAATTCCAGAGACATCCTTTTATCAACATGTATAAGGACTGGCATGTGGATCTTTCAGCTTTCTTCTCCAATGCAGGATCTACACTAGCAACCATATAAAACGTAGTATGTTCCAGTCCTGGTTTTTATTCAAACTCAAAGGTAAAAGGTTATTCTAATTTTCTGTATCACTTCACTAGGTATTCTTGAATGTAGATCACTGTATAAACGAAATGTGTTGATCTTTCACAAACTGCAGGATTTTTGCTTCTATACTGAGGAAGCGGTTTTGTAAGTGTAAACTGTAAAAAATACAGATGCTCATGTTTTGGTGCTCAAAAATTATGTGACTGAATTCTAATTTTCTATTAAAATTATACTTTGTGTTAAAAGCTTGTACTACGTTGCTTAGGAGATTGAACCAGTCTTTTTAATGCCAATATCCATTTACAGATACTACCTAAACTATAAGTAACCGTAGGACATGTGGCTGATCCGAGTCGTAACAGGCTCGGACCTCTTAAGTAAGTGATCACGGGTTCGACTTCTGGCTCTTGTGTATGAAAAAAACCTGATTGAGAGGGGGCAACCCTTAAGTGTTGTCCAGATCTCCCGATGGAGATTAATCACTATTTCCCACAATGGATACTTCGTACCAATGACATGGAAACTCAAACAAAATTAACCTTAGGATGTGCTTGTTTGCAACCTTCCAAATTCCAATTTTCAATACTAATTTCCTGGATTGTCTAAGGAGCTCTTATTTGAAAAGCATATTGTTTGTGAGACGGGTTAGGGTGAGTTTAGCTTGACCCGAAGGCAACTCGACCATGACTCGACAATGACCGAGTTGGAATCGACCCGACTTGATATATTGCATAATGTATAAATTTGAATATTATAATAATTAAATCATTAGAATTAGAAAAGTAGGAAACTAAAAATAAGGTATATTTTATACTATATATATTTCAAATAAATAATATCAATATAAATATATTATCATGTTAAAAAGTTATTAATTTATGTCCATAAGTGTTATTATTTATACCTAATTGTAAAAAAAGGTGTTTAAAGAATGTGTGACACTAGGCGAGTTGGGACAACTCGAAGCATAGCCCTTACCCATGCCGATAACACACCAAGTTCAATTTCTAAAACTCAAACCCGTTGCAATTAACGTCGGGACATGATGCGTTAGTAGCAACGGATGTGTCTATTGTCTTGTACTGAACACTGAACAGTGAGAGTCATAGTACTCTATGTCAACTTGGCAAGTACTACTGCCACCTGGTATGTAACTGCAGTTTTGATTCCTTTCTTTGTAGAGTCATGAATTGCATATTACCAGCATTTGCAGAATGGAGCCAAAAAAACCGGCATTGAGCTCCTAACAATATGTCGAAGAATCTGTATTTTGTTGTTGAGTTATTTAAATTCAAAAATTTGTTGAGAGACTCTTACAAATGTTAGTGCCATGAGATTGCAATGATTGGCAGTTCATGAAGAATTTTAATGCTCAAGATTATCAGGTTGCTTACAAGAAATTGTTTGAAATTTTATGATTGCACGAAAAGGTACCATAAAAGTTTTAAAGTGCAGTCCGCAACCACAACTTCGGCTGCAATTTGCAGTTTGATAGTTGGCTGCAATATGCAGTTTGATAGTTTTTGCAACCGCATTGCATCGACCACATTTTTCTACAATTATCCATAATTACAATAAACACAACATAACTGCAAAAGAAATTTAAAAGAAAAGAAGAAGAAAAAAGATAAGGCGTCACTTGAATTTTCCTAAGGTACAAATAATAATACAAAGTTATAAGATAAAAAAGAAAAGGCACGTATAAATTTATGCCTAGTCAGATTACCTAATTAAATTTGGTGTTTTCATTATTTCAAAATAACTAATAATCTATTTCAAGAGTGGTTGTTTTGATTATTTAGCAGCTAACTTAAAATTGTACATACTTAAAAATTAATTTTAACTTTCTGATGTGGGAAGCTCTCACAGTGATAACTCATCTTAAGCTGAGCAATCATTGTACACTGCAAATTTTAGTATACATAATGTAGCCCTGGTGAAAAACCGAAGGGCTAAATAACAGACTGAAAAATACTTGTAAAACAATTGTATATCTGTAAATATTTCAGATGATAGGTATCTAATTTATGCTTTGCTCTTAAATTTTCTTTGAGCCTTCAAGTCTATAACAATAACAGAGATATTATCTTTGCTTCCCCTTTGAAGGGCAAGTCTAGATAGATATTCTGCAGCAGACTGAGCTGCAGGATCAACTCCATGGCCTTGTCCTGTTGATACATTGTTGCCATTCTTCTTGTGCCAAAGAAGGATCCTCTTTCGTGCAATG
The DNA here is from genome assembly GCA_039655645.1 of Ammopiptanthus mongolicus. NCBI lineage: Eukaryota > Viridiplantae > Streptophyta > Magnoliopsida > Fabales > Fabaceae > Ammopiptanthus > Ammopiptanthus mongolicus. Next base: position 89,647,060 of record CM077345.1, read on the forward strand.
TCACAGGCTTCTTCATTTGTCATGACGTCCCATAAACCATCACTGGCTAGAATAAGGCACTCATCATTTTTCTCTCGATGGACAAACATGACTTCTGGTTCTGGAATTATCCATGGTTTCAAGTATCTATCACCTGGTGGACAAGACGCAAAAAATACTATATAACAAAGATGACTAGAATAAGAAAAATATTATAGAAAGGTACAAATATAAAGGTGTATAAAAGTGCTTCATGGGGAAACAAATAGAATGAAGGAAAGTTACTAGAATGCATAAAGGAAGAATAGAAAGTCACTATGGTGTCTCAGTACAAATAGAAGTGAAAACAATTAGGGGATAAACTCAAATGTAAAAGTTCTATGAATAGTTTATCACTTAATATTTCTTTTTCAATTTTAATATCCCAATTGACTCTCACTGGGAATTTTTTTTATTTTTTTCCTCTTTCTTAAACAATAGTACATTAATGAATAATGATGATCAGAAAATAATGCTCCTCCCCTATCAATCTGACTAGGCTCAAAAACCATGACAAATGATAGCAGCAAAACCGTAAAAAGCACGGTTAAAAACCATTTGATTGATTACAACCAATGTTTTAAAAACTAGACTGAACCGGCCGGTTGGACCACGAATCAACCATGTCTTGGATTCGAACATTATTTGGTTCAACCATGGTCCAACCAAAAATTTAATTGGTTGAACAAATTGAACCTTAAGTCCCATTCAGTTTATAAAACATCAATTACAACAACAAGAATCATTTTTTCCCACTAAGTGGGATTAGCTACATGGATCAAATGATGTTATTGTATTCTATCAATAACCAAATCACACGGTACTCCATTTAGGTAAAAATCATTTCTGTTGACACTGTACAAATACAGAAATAAATCTAAAGATGCAGAGAGAGTACAACTTTTTTATTGACACTAAAAAACATTGCCATAAAGACATACCTATGGACCTTGACACTGCCAAAACACCAAGAACTCGGTACCCATTCCATTGTATGATCCTTCCTCCAGCAGCTTCTATCCTTGTCCACTCGTCCTCTCTATCTGGCTGCAAACAGGAAATAAAGTTTCCTCTATTAGGAAACTTCAGCTTCCAACAAAGTCCAGCAAAAATATTGTGAAACTAGAAAGAAATGCCTTACTTTATGGTCAGCAGACAGTGGCAGTGCTTCTTTTCCGCGGTACAGAACTGCTCTTGAATCACCACAGTTTGCAACTATTATATGGGATGGACTTAAAATAGCAACCACTGCAGTGGAGCCAGCAGTCTCAGGAACAAGAGGTTCAATAATAGACTCAGATCCATCATCACTGTTGCTTCCCCTATTAGCTGCATGAACTCCTCCAACCTCATCATCTACTTTATTAAAACAATTGGAGAATGCTTTCTTCCAATGGTCCTGCCAATTCTCTCTCCCATTCTTTTCAGCCAAACTTGATTGTGCAGCTTCTATTTCCTTGATCAACACTGAATGAAGATGTTCCTGGCAGTATTTGGCAACCTATAAAAACAAAACCCTCTTAGCGAAATAGATCAACTTCAACGATACAAACAAATTGTACCATTGACAAGAAGGATTTCAAGGCATACCTGACAGCCCCCATGTCCATCATAGACACCAAAAAAGTGTGCTGGAGAGTATTTTGGGTTTTCATTCACATGGCCATCCATTAGCATCTGTGAAGGGACTTGAAAAAGTTGAGCCTTAACAGCAATAGCATCTTCCATCTCCTGTCGCCTTCCACAAACTGATGAGAAACCCCAAAGAGGGCCACCACCACTCAATTCCAAGGAATTCTGGCAGCTTGTGCTGCATGTTTGCTTCTTTGGCATCTCAGCAGTTGGTTTTTTATCACAGCCATCTGATCCACTTCCATCTTCACTCTCAATTTCCATTGCAACAGAAACCATGTTCTGCACTGGCTCTACCTCTCCATGTGGCTCAGTCAAACTAGACTTACCATGGATATTATCATCACCCTTGATGGTAATTGGTGAATCTATTTCAGAAAAATTAGTCCTCAAAGTAGCAGATTCCTCCCTACAAGGACTGCTTTTGTCACTAGCAATAGAATGGGAGCTTGGATCATGTAGACACTGAAAATCCTTAGCAAACATGATTTCATCTTCATTTCTTGCCTGGTTATGGCTTTCAGTCAGGACACAAGTACTGCCACAATCAATAACCATTTCTGAGACAAGGTCAGCTCCAACCTGATTCCCCTTTACCTCTGCAGATATTGTATTTTGGTGTGGTGGACTAATAATATCTGTGTGGTTTTCAGTTTCAAAAGAGTAAGACTGACAATCCTCAATTTCAGGATTTAATATTAAAGCTGCTGCTGTATTTGCCATAAGCTTTATACCAGTTATCTCCATGTGGGTTGTCACTGCTGACTCCTTTTGGATTAAATTCCCAAGTGCAAATGGCACTGCAACCGTTGGAAATATTTCCTTCATAACTTTATGTTGCTTTGTAGTAATAGCCTTATCCTCTAGATTCCTCCTGGAACTTCTAGCCTTTAAACCACGTTTTACTTAAGCCTCTTGGAGTTCAATTGGCATATATACATACACCAAGAAGACTCCTAAGGCATGAAATAAAAGGAATATTAGAACCAATATCCTCAGAAGCAGTCAACTACAGTGTAACAAAACCTATTTAATGTTATGCTCTTTAGGTATCAAAATTAATGGAAGTATATATGTAAACAGCTAAGCTAGATGCTACAATAACCCTCTAGATACTTTTTGAACTCACCTGTTTTGGACTTCTATATTAAGTCCTGTCAATCAGCATGGCACATGTAGAGGAAGTGTTCCAAACTCTTCTGTATCTACCTCCCCACCAACCCTTTGATTCCTGGAAACAGAAGGCAATAGATGATTCAAGAAACAAAATCTAACAATTATCAAAGTCTGTGCCTTGTCTCTCTCTAGAAGACAAGGAGAGAAGGGAAATGGGGTCATCAAAAATGAACAAAAAATTAACAACAAATGGTACAAAAATGAGAATAGAGGTTCCCTGAATCAGAGGTAACCCACATCTACCACTGAAATTTCCATGGGTTTACTTCTCTTCTGTCCCTTTCATGTGTCAACTACAACATGGCCACCCATCCTCAAAATGATATCAATCTAGAGGCAAATAATATTAGTCATGTCAACCTCCACTTACTTTGTGCCATATCTATGATGCACTGAACTATGCTTAGATTTATTTTTCTAAGTGCACTAGGATTAATCTCTGGAAACAGTGAAAGCATATGGTAAAGTTAGTAATCCTGAGTTGCTTACCTTAACAAATTGGATATAAGAGTGATGGAAAGGAATAAATTGAGGGATAACAGCAACCTCAACAAGGATATGCCATTATTGGTTATTTATACGTAAGACTTTAAAAAACGAACAATATATTAAATTTTCTTTGTCATTCTCCCTATGAATACAAACGAGATGATTGGTTGCCTTTTTTCTTTTTTTTCTTAGAAATATTTTCCAACACAAAACATCTTTTTGTCACCAACAAAAGGAGGAAGGAAACAGAAAATAATTATGCAAGAATTTGACACATAGCGTTTTTCGTTTCATTTATTAATTGGTCGGTCATGTCTGGTGACATCATCCATTTCCTAACAAATATCTTCAAATTAGTCACACACACACAAAAAAAAAAAAAACAAATATCTTCAAAGGAACTCTTTCTTTAATATCACCAATACAATACAAATGTGCTTAGGAGCAAATATCCATATAAATTATTCAACACGCTTTGCAAGGAATTCTAACGTCCATACGAGAATTTAGAATCCCGCTATTTTGATAGAGAAAAGGAGTCAGAAGGGTACCCTTGCTTTATTATTTCGTCGGTTATTTAACAATCTCAAAGTTTCTTTTTTTTTTTTTTTTCTTTCAAACAGTTATAAAGTAACACAAATTTTTATAAAGGTTAGAGTAAAAGTTCAAATTAGTGCTCGATAAAAAGACATAAAATATAGTGATATTTTGATCCACGAAAAATGAAAATAATAATTTGATCATCAAGAATATAAAAGCGAGTCAAATTAGTCCTTTTGAGGTAATTTTTAGTGACATTTTAGTCCCTGTTAAGAATTATTTTGATCCGTATTTTACATTCTTGAGGACCAAATTGATATTTTTTATTTTTCAGGGATCAAAATGTTATCGTGTTTTTTTGTCGATGACCAATTTGGATCTTTACGCTGAACAGTTTCAAATAAGTCCCTCTTTATTAATACCACATGTAACACAGTTTCAGTTATGTGGAATGTTGCTATTTAACCTGGAATGTGAAATAGGCATAGTATTATAGTAACATGAAAATGTTTATAAATACAGGGATTCATTGAAAAGAATAAAAAGGCAATATACTAAACGTGAAAGAAAAAAAAGTTTTTTTTTAAAAAAAAAGATAAGGTGGATCGACCAAAACAAGCCTGCAACTTGCGTATGGCTCGGGTTGGACACCATTTTGCTAGATTGAATTAATTTTGGGCTTTTTTTACCCAGCCTGCTATAGCTCAAAGCATGGATCGGTCCAACCCAGATCAGGGCAGGTAGCCCATTTTACCACCTCTAATTTTCGCAATATTGTAGTTACACGTGATACGCATCAAATGGAGCAATTCTTACAAAAAGACCAATTAGCCATAAGAAGAAGAGAGATTGAAAAGCCATGTGCCTCAATTTTAGAAAATAAAATTAGAATAAAATATGAACGGGCTGGCCAAACTCAGTCGGGTTAGCCTGGCCCAAACCTGTTTAGATGTGGGCTTTATCGGATCGGGCCAAATTTGTGTGAAAGGAATCGGTGTTATACCCACACATGAACGCAAACCAATTCAGAAAACATCAAGTCTCAATATAAAGCTAAACCCTGGCTCCAGCAACGCAAGTACATAACTACACAGAGGAAGGCAGGCCAAAGGAGGAAGATAAACATGAGAGCCACATGCTATTAGTCATCCAGGGATAATATCCAAGTTATTTGTGTGTTGATGTCCCAATGGAATTTTACTTAAAGATCATTTCAGTGTCTCTTCAACAACAATCAGATGAGAACTTAAAACAAAAGATGAGTCACGAAGGCTGGGAAGGATTCAAAGCTTATTTCCCTAAGTAAGAGGAACAGCTCAATTAGTTTCTCAGAAAGGTGGATCGTGTCAAGAATATTTGGCACAAGTTTCCAACAAGTCCCTTTGCATATTAATTTCTCTGAAAGGTAGATCGTATCAACAACATTTGACATATGTTTCCAACAAGGTGCCGGTGCAATATTCACAACTTATAATTCACCCAACTAAGGAATCCCTGAATTCAAAATCAACTAGAAGGATATGACAATTCACTTCGAAAAACATAATAAAAACAAAATAAGGAGCTATAGAGATGAAGCTAACAAATCAGACATTAGATAGATTAAGTGAAGATAGATAACCATATCTGTTTCATACATCTAAAACATAAGCATGAGAGTAACTGAACAAAGAGTGAAGAGCAGTACTCATTATCCGATGAAACACAGACAATGATCGCATTTAATTTTCCTTGAAAGCCTCACAGGAAAATCTGCACCAACACCTGGATGAAGCATAGTAAACAACTTCAACTGCATCATGATCAAGAAATATATCTGCAAAATGTAAAATACCAAAAGAAAACCCGGACACAAGGCAGGAGGGAGATGAACAGAGAGTACCCAGCCAGGTGTCATTTCAGCAAATTAAAGCTGATTTTATTAGAAATATTAAATGTATGTACAAGAGGCCTTGTTCTCTGATTTGTAAGAGCTACAACCAGGATAGTGTTTGCTAACATATAATCACTAGGAATACTAACTTGTAACTTGAACAAAAAAGATCTTTACAGGGGAAGTCTACCAAAATCCAAAGCAGCTGGAAAGGTCACTCAAAAACAACTTGGAGAGGGGAGTCTACCAAAGAATCTATATAACCTAATTGAGGAAAGGATTAGCCATAAGACCATCCTTACGAAACTAGTCAATTCTTAAAAGTACTTTGTTTCCTTTGTCATTGGTATAATGAACACTACTATACAAAGAAAGCAGTTTCAGACCATCATATTCAAGTCAGAAAGGTCATCCATGGGAATTTCAAGGCCCATAAAGTCATGATCTTGCAATCCATCGTCATCAATATTCAACCATGAACCAAGATCCTGACCTTGGCCGTCAAGATCATCAGGTACACCGAGTACATCCATTCCAGGTAGCTGCAGGTTGGACAAATCAATAGTCTCATGGTCATCCAATTCACCCACGCCAGACTCAGCTTTTTCCTTGGCATTGCTATTAGTAGACATTTGATTAGACTTTGAAACAGAAGGCAATACTGGCTTTGGTTGCTCTGATAGCTTGCCGAGGAGGCCATTTACAGAAACAGAATGCTGAGTTGCTTTCTGCTTAGGCTTTGCTTTGGATTTCCTTTCTCCCTTAGCACTAGATAAGGCTGGCCTACCAATTTTGGTAGTTCCATTTCTGGATAACACTTCCCTGCTCTGCCCTTTTCCATCTCTGTCCCTCTCACTCCTCTTTCCTTTTGCACTGCTTGATAAAGAACCTCCAATGCCTGATGGAGCACTTGAAGTACCAATAGTACCACCAACATCATCAAGGGACAATTCCCTCTTCTTCACCCTGTTTGACCAAAGATCTTCCTTCCCTCTAGTTTGTTCAGATAAATTGTTTATAGCAGGAAGAATAACCGATGAATTGAGATCATGATTATCCATATTCTGATTAAATTGTGAAGGGCTCTGCTGTGAACCCATGAAAACTGCAGAATGAAAAAAGAAAATCAAAATCTGGCCTGTACTCAAAGGTGCAAAAGAAAAAACAAGAAGACTTGACTTAACAGATCAGCGTATCAGAAAAAGAAAGGATTCCAATCTTCTTCTGTCCCCCAATAAAATACTGACAACTAAGACAAAACTACACCTCTTATTTGCCAGTTACTTCTCTCTTAGCTGGCAGTGGTGCAGCAGTTTTTGTCTTAATTCACAGTATTTTATTGGGGAGACAAGATTAGGTACAGGGAGAGAAGACGGAAATTGATCCACAAAGAAGATGGTATATATAGCTAAAGCCATCTGAGAGTGTTGGCTAAAATGGTCATAGCTGAGACAGAAGAGACCCAAAATAGATTAGAGAACTTGTTCAAGAAGGTAATGAAGAAGACACCTGTTCGTGCTTCCAGAGGAAGGGAAGCAGCATATGGTTTTGCAGATTCAGCCTCCATGCCATCTAATTGCCGAACAATACTCAGTTGGGAAGAAGCAGCAAGGAACATATCCTTAAATAAAGGCTCGTTGAAGCAGCTCTTGCCAGTATCTTCAAATTGATGGCACCGTTCCAATGTTCGTTTAAGGAATCCCAATGCAGCTTGCTTGGCGGCCATTTTGTTGCTTGAGTTTTTCCCACCTGAGGAACCACGGCCCCAACAAGCCTGCCAATCAATTATTGTCAATTCACTCAGCCATATAACCTAATTATAAAGTAGAGCATTTTCTAATATTGTAGCATTTATTAGGCAATGGAGCGTTCAAATCTTTTTCCAAGACAAATACAAGTTATTTTAAACAAGATAATAAGGCAGAGCATAGATTTTATTTACTCCGATAAAACACTAAAATAAGACTAGGTCAAATATGTTACAAGTCTGAATTAAAAGGCAGAGTAAGACCTGCCTGAGAGTTGCTATTTCCTCTCATGAGTGTTAAGTTTTCAAACTGTAAACAATCTCAAACCTTCACGCAAGTTTTATAAGGACATTATGATCACCTACATTTATATGTCCTTGATACATTCCAGCATCTGCATTTACGGCTACACACACTAAACAACACAAAACAGTCCAGTACACTTTGATGTGTCTCTTTTTCTACTTACCACCCCGTACTTATAACTAGGCAATCATATAGACCATGTCCTCACTCTGTATCCATACTACCCATTAGTCTAATATAAAGATCCCCAGCCTTTTCAATAACTATCGTAATACAACTGCTGGTTTTGAGGTTGAATAGGTTAGCATCCAAAATTTATTCTAAAACTCTAAACAAGATTATGTACAAAAAGTGGCATTGGATGTTAAGAAGGTTACCATGTATTTCTCATAAGCCATCACAACGAGTTTGTCTAGTGCACGATGTTCAAAATCCCTGTTAAACAAAATTTCATATTTCCATTAAGAACAATGACCGCAGAAGGTTAAATTAAGAAAATAATCAGGGCACAAATGGCAGCACAATTACTTTTCTTGAAGTTCTTTTGTTACTGAGGCAGATCTCAACAATCCATCTAGCAAGCCTTTCTTCTTCGAAATCTGTGATATACATGAAAATAAAATCATAAGGTGAATTATGTAAAATCAAAATTAACTTCATTAAGTTTTGAATGATATTGATAAATCAAAAGTGTCTGGTTGTAAACCTGATCTATGTATTCACATAAAAGTGGAAAGCAACATATAAATATCTTGAATTTGAGTTTGGGCCTAACTCAACCCCAAAAGCTAGCTCAAGAGATGAGGATTGCCAAGCTTTATCAGCTCTTGTTAGGCATTATCTCTAGTCAATGTGGGACTTGGGCTTTTCCCAATAAAATATCCATTATATGAGAATCCAAATAACAAATAAAAAATATTGGAAAAAAGATCTAGATGGTTACCAATTAACACAGTATAACTTGGATTCAGCATTAGTCAATACCTGTTCTAGGTAATGCTCCTCTAACCTAGTGATATCCTCACAAATTCCTTCATCATCTGCTTGCGGCATTTCAGGCTTGAAAAACAAAAGTAAAAATAATGAGTATCAAACAAACATGCTAAAGATTTAACAATAAGACAACATTTTTTAATTCATTAGGTCTATCGATAAGTGGACTACTGACAGAACTACAGAACAAACTAGAACAAAATAGTTTAACAGAATTTGATAATGTAGTTTCCCAATAATGGGATTACATATAAAATAGCACAGAAATCCTTAGAAGCAAGCTTACCACTGGTTCTGGTGCAATTCCAATGCTTTGAAGCTCCAAGAGAAGCTTTTCGTTCATATCCAAGGCTTCATATTGCAAATTTGAACAGGTCAAGCTAGACGTTAATGCTTTGTCATGAAGTAAACCGTTTACAGAGCTACCCAAGCTTGAGTTCAACCCAGTTGATGAAATATCAACTATTTCATTTTCAGTCTCAATATGCTCTGGCTTCCCAGTTATCCTATATCCATTGTAAGCAGAATGACAGGCAAACTGATAATTAGCTGGTGAGTGGTGATCCAAACCACTCAGTTCTAACTCCCCATCTGTCTCAAATTCAGTATCATATGAATCAACTTTGAGATCTCCACTTTCACTGCTACACTCCTCTGAAATTAAGGCAGATATCAGCCTTTGACAGAGGGGAACTACATTATGATCACCTTTATGTAACTGTTCTGTAACAATTCCAGCACCCCTTTGACCACCAGCTCCAACATCTCTTTCGCCGCCAATCAACCCAAACCCATTAACAACAGCTTCACAATAATCTATATTTGAAGGAACTGGAGTTGACATTAATCTGCTTGATTCAAGATTTCTCTGAAAGATTATTTGAGTTTAAATTATTAAAAATGTTTGAATATTGTCCCCATGACAGGTTTGTCTATGAAGCACATGTGCTCACAGCCTCGCACACACGCACACATATATATGGGATTGCTAACCTCCATTCCTCTCACAAGATATGCCCCCATATATAAGAGTAAACACAATATAACAAATAATATAATAATATAATAAGAAACATTTGTAGTAAAAAACAACAAATTCTAACCCTGAAATAATCAACCAAAGGCCACATCAGTTCTATAATATTAAGGAAATTTGGTGCATCAAATTACTAACAGCCGAAAACTTCTATACTATATCTCCTTTTATAGATGGCAAAATTAAAACACAACCACCACCTTCCCAGATAAAATCCAATCACAGTAAGCTTCTCCAGAATCTGCCTAAGGATAGTTAAACAAGAAGTAGCACTGCTTTGTGCCTATAATGGAGAACCTCGGAGTTAACAAATGACCTTGGACACATACAGAACTGGTCTCAGTGTACCTTCATGTCAATTTCATATCCAACTACAACCATAAATGGTGGGACCACATTTCTTTTTTCATTTTATTTTTTTTGATAAACGAAGAAATTTTTTACAATGAATAGAAAGAATTACAAAAAGTGAAGAGGACAAGGAATCCTCCTAAACAAAAGAACCAAACAAAAACAAAAATGAAAAACAAGAAAATCAATGTAATGAAGCTTCCCAATCCCTCAACATATCTGTTGAAGAAACCCCATAAAAGAGGCCATGAGCTTTGCACAAAATAGACACCAACCACCTAATCTTATCCCAAACCAAGTGATGTATCAAATAAACCTCCATACAAAAAAAAAAAAGAGTTCCTCTCTAAAAAAATACACCATATTGTAGCATAGATTGCACATTGCCACAAATATTTAACCTCCTTACTTCTACCAAAACCATGGAAACTAACCATCAAAAACTGGTCCAATGACGTAGGATATACCCAACATTCACTGAAAACGCTGAATAAGGAGTGACATAAAGAACCGGCAGCAGAACAATGTAAGAATAGATGAGGCACAGAATATAAGCAAGCATCATACATTACACACATAAGGGGAAAGAGCCTTATGTCGGCGATGAACCTGCAACATGTCATTAGTATCATTTCTGTTGACTACCACTGTCCAAATAAAAGACTTGACCTTCAAGGGAGCTTTTGGATTTGCACAAGGGTTTATGAAGAAGAAAACTATCCCTATTCAAGGAATGAGTGATGACTCATGAGCTGTAAAAAGGATTTACATGAAAAATCCCCCAAAGGATCAGGGACAAAATCCTTTTATCCGGCCAAGAAAACAAATGAACAGAGTCTAGGAGGCCCAATATGGACTCCAATTCAGAATATTCCCTATCATTAGAATTACGAAAAAAGTGGAAATTCCATGAAAAAACAGAATCTTGGAGACTATAAAAATTGTGGAAATGTGGATAGGAGAATTATGAGTTTGGATGCATTTCTTTTACAAGATAATATTTCTATCACCAAAAATGTCTAAACTCTAAACCGAAAGGCAAAATTGAGTGTTTCTTCTAATTGAAAGCCAGCCATTGTCGATAATAGTACTGATATACACCAGACATATCATTGAATCCAATAAAACTAAGAAAAGATATAAGATTAAATTACCTATCAGAAGCAAAAACAACATATGTTATTATCTTCCTCTCTAAAAATTACTTATGCATGATATATTAGAGAATCATAACCAGCACATTAAAAGGTTGTAAAATTAAGGACACCACAACAAAAAATTAAAGCCTTGTTGAACTGTACTCCATTTTACATATGAAAGTACCATGACTCAAATAAGTGTGACAAGAGTCATGCTAACAACTGATCCAACACAAACTCTAAAAATATAGCAAAAACAATTGTCACTCATAATCACTTATTAAAGTTAGTACCTTTTGCTTCCAATAAGTAATATCCTCCTCGTTTATCAAACCGAAGAAAGGCTCCGTCTTCTTCCAGAATGGGCTGGAAAAGGCAAAAGCTGCAGTAATAAGAAAATTCAATCAGACAAAAAATACTTAGGCTACACCAATAGTCAATATTTAGTAAGATTCATACCAGAGTCGATAACACCCTTTGCAGCAGCCAATAGCTCTTCATGCCCATCTTCTGACCCAACTAAACCAATGAAACCAAAAGTGAACAACGATATACTTGTATTATATTAGAAAAGTTTAGTTCATGAGTCTTCTCAAGAAGCTTAAAATAGTACCAAGAAAATCCGCTGTTGCACTAATTGCTGTAGGCTTTTGACGTGCATATGCTTTACGATCAGAAAGTTTCCGGGTTGGTGGACGACCTGCCTTGCTGCATGGATTTCATAGAAACATAGAAACATAAGATTTCAATCCATATGCACAAGCAAATTGTCAAACAACTTAAACAATGCATTTAAAAAGAAGCCTTTTAACCTTTCACTCTTCTCTAATCCTAGTCTTGAACTTCTAAGTTGTTTTGCAGTCCCTGTGTTTCCAAGCTTCTCAGATGTCATTGGTATCAGTGACCTTGTGGCAGGAAAATTGCGTCCTGTCCTCCCTTGCCTTCGAACACCGTCTCCATGTTCTTCCCGAGTGACAAGCTTATTTTTTCTTGTTGGAGGGACCAAGTTGGCCACCCTTTGAACATTTTGTCCAGCTTTCTGATCTGTCTCCTCTTGTTTCCTGTTTTTCTCTTTAGGTTTAATCTCAGCCACCCCAGACTCTTCACTTTCAGATAAGGCAGCTGAAGATGAAGAGTCACCTTTTAATTTAATTTGCTGAGGAGAACTGCCAGCCATACGTCTGGCAAATCCCAACCCAAGATCATTACCAGCCACGTCAGATACAGAATCCAAAGCAGGGGAATCATCATTACTTGAAACAATGGGTACAAAATTTGTTCTTCTGGCAGTACGAGAGCTCTTTTGCGGCCTCTGCCAATGAACAACCGGTGGGGAAGATGATCGAGCTGATGCTACGCGTTTACGATTGTTAGTGCCAACCCCAGCAGGTGGCTTGGTGGTACAATGAGACAGCTCCCAATCATTAGGAACGGCTGCTCTATGGACAACTGGTGACAACTTAGGGGCAACTCCTGAACTAGATCGTGGCGCACGAATAGAAGTATTCATTTTTGCACTTGAATTAGGGCTAGCTGAATTCAAATCATCGCGAACAGTTGCCCTGGGTATGGAACAAAGGTGGAGACTAAATCAATGAGCTTTGAACACTAATCACAATTCAGAAGGCTCCAAAAAACAAGGAAATGGAACAAATGAACAACCGCACCAAAACAAGAAAACAAGGAGAAAGCGACATATAAAAAAAAATCGCCACAAATAAAAGAGATTTTTCTTTCCAAAATCACTAAATCATAATAAGAAGAAACAGGCTCCACAGTGAGCTTACTTGTTAACAGCTCTGAAGTTCACCCTCTCCTTGTCCGAATTAACAGGACGATCCCGCCTATCATTCGTGGCGGAATTATTATCTAAGTCAATTCTAGGGGTAGAGACACGCATGCCCGACCCATTTTGTTGAGAGATGCCATCGGATTTTCCAACTCCAGCAGTTCCATTAGAAACCCCCGACCTAAACAGAGATACATGAAAATATTATATTTATAGCCTATACTGTAGAAGGAGATGAGCAGGAACAGAAAAAAATCTTGTTACATACATGATATCTTCCACCAAAGAGTTCAAATCCACGATCCTTAAAATCAGAGTGAACTTATCAAAATCTCTCACAACAATATCTCTTTTTTACTTCAACAGTGGGTGGATTTGAAGCCACCATTAACACTATATGTAGAGAAACCCCAACAGCTGTCTTGTTTATCGTTTTCATTCTTCCATTATTGGGTCATAACCATAAAGGGAAAGAATTCAACAAATTACCATTGGTATAGCAAGGGGGTTGTACCTATCCTAACACATAATGGGTAATTCTTATTACGCCAAGTACATCTGCTATTTGGCATCTTATTATCTGGCATTAGATGAATATAGCACCAATAATGAATTGCAAATATGTAATATTATATTGGCGAAATATGTAATTTAAAATTTAAATTCGCAAAATGAAATGCAAATTCACAGTAACGATATTGTTGTGCATTCTTATATTGAGTCTAAACCACAAACTTTTTACAATAATCCTTGACATAAACTGCTTCACTAGTTATGCCTTTGTTATTTTATCTACCTAGAGGCACTGGATCAATAAGACATAAGGAAAAATACTTGAGCCATCTGTATTTACATTTGATTAGTATATTCACGGTAAGGCAATACTTGAGCCAGCCTTGCAATGAAACTTAGCCATGAACACTTCAATCCTAAGCACCACCACAGCAGTTTTCCCCTCAAGACTTAAGTTCCAAAGTAAATAATAGTCTATACAAGGGATACTGCAATAATGTGACAAAATTTATTGCTACATTACAAAAAATGGAAAAAGTTAAAAGTAGATATTCCCCATTTATATGTGTATCATTATTTCTCTAAATCCCCAAAGCTTCTGCCTTTTATATTTTCAGATATAAAGACCACCTCCAGTCATTTATTTATCAATTTACTAACCAACACTTTATTATATGGAATCAAGAGGGCAGATATAAGCCAGTTATATGTCCACAACAGTATAAAAGCATATAAATACATTCATACTCATACCTGAAAGAATGAGAATCATTACACAATTTTGACCGAGCATCAGTAGCAAGTCTTTGTTGCACTCCCTGTTTAGTTTCATGGAAAGTGTTAACAGGTTTCATCATTGCTGTACTTGGAGACCCATCTGGTTTGATGCCAGAACGCTTCTTCTTCATTTTTGACTTTTCCCAACCATCACCTCCAATAGGTAAAGTTCGTTCCTCAGCCTGAACAGCACCACTATTGGCAACCCGTAGCATTTCCTTATCTCTATCCACCGTCCCAGATGGCCTGACAAGAGAATTAGTCCGCACATCCATCTAGAATTTATCAAAACCCAAGTCAGTTTTCTTCAACAGGTTTTAAAGCATAGTTAATCTGAAGACCGACTCTCCATGTAAAGAAAAGTACAAACAAATTTTTTAAGCCACAAGGCATACTCATATGCCTTATCAGACAAGAAAAGCGGTGAAAACAGAATATTCTATATTTTGGATATTTCATAGAAGTAATGAGACAGGCGTAAAAGAACCTAGAGTTCATGAAATACATACAAGCTTAAGGGAGGAACATTTTATATAACATGTATACAAAGACACATACCCTTACATCAACCAAAGAAGTTCTAGTGCGCTTGTTTGGAACAACATTTTTGGTTCTTTCTTCTGACTTTTGTTGCTCATGTTCAAAACCACCTGTGATAGCATGACCTTGAACCCCAACCTTACCTATGCTTGTCCCCAATACTGATCGTTCACTTAACATGAAACTAGAACGGTCATTAGAAAAGCCTTCCACTCGAGATCTTTTCTTTGAAGTTATACTTGGGAACACTTTGTTGAATCCAGATAAGGCTTCACTGAACATTTTAGCACGTTCCCTGTGAATTATGTAATGTTATTAAACAGAGTAACTTCAATGCAAGTAGAAAAACATACAAAGAACTACCTTGCCCTCCTAAAGTTTGCGTGCAAACCATCCCTGAGTCGTTTGATATCTTCTGGTACTGGGGATGGCAACTGCTTGCTTTTTGAAGAAGTAGATGGAGATTCATCAGGAGGAATTCCAAGAGCAGCACTGGTATGTCGTTTATAATCCGTTTGACGGTTAGACTTATTCTCTGGAGCTACCAACTTTGGATCAAAACGCACATAATTGAAGAAACTCACCACATCCCCTTGTGTTGCTGAAGAACTGCTTCTTGACATGTTTGGAAGAGAAGACAGAATTGGATTTTCAATGCTTTCACGAAAGCTACCTGATCTATCTAATGAAGCAGCTATGTGGGATCCACGCTGCCCAGTGTACAATGGTCTATCTGGGCTGCTGGAAGATAGATCAAACTTACTAGATGCTGCCATTGCACTAATTCCGACACATCCTTTGAGACAAAAATACAGAACAGATAGCGGTGCATGACAAAGATGTGGCACTATAGCACATAAAGGGCAAATCTAAATTGCCAGGGAATAATTGGACAATGCACCTGAAAGGATCAAAATTATAACAGAAAAATGAAACTCTATTGGCTGAAAATTGAAATATAGAGAGATTTATGTGCACGCCAAATATATGACTTGGGATTGCAAATTAGGACTCATAATCAAGCACAGCAAATTAATACAATGAAGACACAAGTTTTTCAAATTTATCAAAAGCTAATGGATTGTAGCACAGCATATAGAGTTTGTCTGAATAACTCAATTCCATAACATTCTCCAAGTCTCAAACCCTCTACTGCAAATACAAAGGCATAATATATTCGACATGTATACTAACTATTTCCACATATGACGAAACCAAGTGCACAGAAATCTCTAAATGAAGATAAATAAATAAAACTATAAGCACCAGCATTCTTATAAAAAGCTACTTAAAATAGACACACAAAGATTTCCAAAAATTCATTATAAAGTAATAAAATATATCCTTAACACCATTCTACTTCAAAATTTCACGATACAATCGGATACTCGTATAAGACCGGGTCATCATTCTTATATCACTAATCAATCAGCTCTCTTATAGTGTACCACCACAACTTCAAACTTAATACACACCCTTAAGACTGACCATAAAAGACTTCATGGCACATGAACACCCTTCTAAATGACTTAAAGTATCTCAGTTACAGTATAATGAGGAAAGATTAAGGTTAAAATTTTCTTTTTTCAGGCAAAAAAAAAGAGTGATTAGATGTAACATATAGGGTTTATAACAATTATCTACCACAAGATACCCTCTTGCCATAAATGTAGATATCTTTTGAAATGGCAGATTATTGAATGAACAAAACTTGATGTTATGACCTCCTGGGCACAGTCATGTGAAAATGGAAAAATGTAGGATTTAAACATGTGTAAGAATTTTGCCAGTTCTACGTAAGTCAACATTGTGATCTACCGGCAAGCAAGCTCATCTCAACTCTCAAGCAAGTCACTTGATTGTAACCATAGATCAAATTCATACACAAACAAACCTGTCTCCCACAAGTGAGACTGATTGCATACATGAATGTAATTTAATAGACATAAATTCTCAATGTTTCATCATGGTGAAGTCTACATTATTATGAATTATTATGAAAAATGCTATGACGGTTTTGTCAACAACATACTATATGCAAGCTAATTACTACAGCAACTCACAGTCTCGACTTCAAAACCTATCTTGGCCCCATTAACAAGACTTCATTTTCATATTCCTAACACAAACAGATAGCCAATCTTTACAGATAACTACTTTTTCTTTCAATTAAAAATTAAAAATAATCAACAATTTCTAACAGTCACTTTGAATTGATAGTGACCCCATCGAAACTATTGAGTCCTACTCCCTGACTTCATCAGCCAGTAACATTAGGTGCACACCATTGTTTAAAATTTTCCTTCCTACACTCATACTGGTCTACTCTTGCTCCTAAGTTCACTTCCTCAGTTCAATGCATCATAGAAATAATAATAATAATAATAACAGTAATAAAATCATATGCCGTTGCACTCCAAACATGGTTTTTTTTTTTTTAAAATTTCAGCATATAAAATATTCCAGTATAAAGTCAAAAAAAGTTTGAAAAAACGAAAAATGTATCTATCAACAAATAACTTTTGTTGCACATGTTCTAGCTACTCTATGCATGCAGATAAATAATCTTTCTCCTCTACTGTCTCATTCTCATTTGTTTGAAAGTTCAATTATAAAACAAAGTAAAAAAAAGTATTAAAAAAAGGACAGAAAGAAGTAAGAACATGAAGAAACCCTAAGGGTTGAATCAATACAAAAACGAAAAATTGAAATCACGAACTATTTTCATAACGTGGAAAAAGCATTATGAAATTCAAATTCATAAACCCTAAATGAAGGAAATAATAGCAAACTCAAAAAATGAATAAGAAAAAAATATAATTTAACTATATACCTTGAAAGTTGAAATGATTTGGGGATTAGCTGAGAGAATTGAAAAATTGAGAGAAGAATTGAATGATTTTGTTTGGAGCTCCAAATCGAAATTCGTAAATCGTACGAAGCCATGGTGGAACGAGGAGCAACGGTGTTTTGATCGGTAATGAATTGGACCGAGTTGAAATTACCATTCTACCCATGTTTTGTATTTTTGAGAAATTAGGATCCGCGTTTCAGTAGGGGTGTTTTCGTCATAAAGGTGCTTAATACGGTATATAACTGGCATTGTGATTATGCTATCATCAATAATGTACTATGTATTTACTATGAACAAAATAATAATAATATCCGTAAAAAAAACAAAATCATAATAATAATAATTTACTATATATTGCACAAAAACTATCTAGGTATACGCAATCACCGTCAAAAATATAAACTATATATACGCAATCAATAGATAGGTTACATTAGTAGATTGCGTCGTGAGGTCTTTCTTTATCAATGTACATAAATTAAGGGGCATTTATACTATAGATGAGGATAAATTGAGCATAATCTTTATTATAAAAAATGGTTTTGTCTATTTATAGTTGAAATAGATTCTCTAGTAACGATAGAATTTGTATTATTATTAAAAGAATGGTAAAAGAGTATGCAATCTGAATCTATGAAATTCGCTACATTCTAAACTCAGAGCCAACACATAATGAGTTTGACCTAGCTTTTGGTGTATGGAAAGAACATAATAGAACAAGATGTTATGTATTGTTCTGTTTTGATCTCATGAATGATCTTATGTTTAGGCCTAGTTTTGTCCCATCAAATTGATCTTTTTTAACTTTATTTGGATTAGTTAGAATTTAAAGTGATTTTTTTTTTACGGGAATGTGATTTTTGATATAGAGGCCTCATGTCATAGAAAAACCAATCTTTCATCATTAATTTTTTTCTTAACTAATTAATAGCTTGTACAATGTGCGTATTTTTGTAATTTTAATATTTATTTAATTATTATTTATTAACTACATATTTTATTATATTGCAAATACTTATTATTGAATATTGGTCCCTATAATGTTGAACTAAATATTATTATAATATTGTAGATAGTTTATATATGTTTTTGGAGTTGTTATTTATTATGACAAGTAAATAAGATCTAATATTCATTCACATTTTGTTATGATAGATAAATAATTATAAACAAATGATAGATAAATAAATATAATTGATAAATGAATTAATTTAAAAATATTGTAAACAAAGTGTTTATTTTTTTTTTTGTTACAAAAATGATTATTTTATTAGAGTTGATAAATAAGTATAATTAGTATTTGAAAAAATTTAAGATAAAGTTGGCAATCAAAATAAAATATAACTAATATCTGCATGTAAAAAATATAATTTATATTTAGAAATTTTGGAATATTTTAAATGAGATAAATCTTTTTTTAGAATTTCTATTTATCATAATAGGCAAACAATAATAATAAGCATTTGAATTAGTTTTAAAAATATAATAATATAAATAAGATGTGATAGCAATTAACTAAAAATCTTTGTCCTAGAAAATAAAAGATATAAATGAAAATAAATTAATGAGGCAATTAGAACAATTAATTAACAAATTTTAAAATGTATCAATCCTTGTATATTAAATTAGAGTCATCACTCTTGAATATGAGTCGCTTTCCATAATTTTTATTGTTCTTAGTGAGTCAGAAACTTCACAAACATTGAAATTTTTTTAATATAATTTTTAATTTATTAATTAATTTTTATAACTACCAAAGTTGTTGACACTTTACTTATTTTTATTTAATTATTTTTATTTAAAAATCAAATTTCTTAAAAATATATTATATGATTTTGAATACGATAATTAATTGTTAATAACTACCAAATCTTTTGATGGATTACTTCTTTCCATTTAATTCTTATCCTTTTCAGGGTAAATATTGTTGAAAATATGTTGCATAATTTCTATTTAGTTCTTTTAAAAATTAGGACAAAGTCTCCAAAAGAAAATTGTGCATTAATTGTATATCTTTTTTTTTTTGACAATAATTTTATATCTTCTTAATATAAATAATATTTATTTTTTAATAAAAATAATTGTAAATTGATTAATTATCATAATTTCAATAGTTACATTGATTAAATATTTTCAATACTCTAATTTTTAAATATTTTACAAATATGCTAATTAATTTCTATAATTACCAAATTTGTAATTATTTATTTCTAATCATTTAATTATTTTTCATTTAATTATTTTCCTCTTAAATTCAAATTTCTAAAAAATATATTATCTAATTTTAAATATGATAATTAATTTTTAATAGCTACCTTAATATTCTGATGGATTACTTCTTTCCATTTAATCCTTTCCTTTTCAGGATATATATTGTTAAAATATGTTGCAAAATTTCTATTTAATTCTTTTCAAAATTAGGCCAAATTTTCCAAAAGAATATTGTGAAATAACTGTATATCTTATTAATATAAATAATATTTATTGTTATTAAAAATAATGGTCAATTGATTAATTATCATAATGTAAATAAGTGTACATTGATTAAATATCCTAAATATTCTATTTTTTATTTATTTTTTAAATCTGTTAATTCATTTCTATAATTACCTATAATTATTTATTCATTTTAATTTAATTCTTTTCCTACTCATGATAAATATTTCTAAATAAAATTTGTTGAATTCTAAATCTAGTAACTAATTGCTAAAACTATCAAATATGTTGATTATTTGTTTATTTTCATTTAATTGTTTTCATTCTTAGGATCATATTTCTAAAAAATATTGTGGGATAATTTCATATTCTTTGGAATAATTCTTAATTAAATTTATTTTATTTTTATTAAAAATAATTGTAAATTGAGTAATCATATTAATTTCAATATGTGTTGGTCCAAGTGGAAGAGATTTAAATTATATCATGGATTCATGTGTATGGAAAGAACATCATTGGGAGGGGTCCCCGCTTAAGCCTCTCATTGTATATCGGGATGTTAGTTTCTTACTTATGGGGTGTGAGGATACCCCGGAAATATAAAAATATTAATTTAATAATTATACATCGAGTAATTTTTTAGTATTTTAATTTAAATATAATTATAGATATTGTAATTAATTATTTTAATTATCAAATACTTAGACGTTGGTATAGAATCCAAGATGATTTTTTGATACAGAGCTCTCGGATGATAAAAAAACAAATCTTTGATCTTTAATTTTTTTTTTTCATTAACTAGTAAATAGTTCATGCAATATTTTTTTATCATTTTAATACTTATTTAATTATTATTTATTAACTAAAATACTTTATTATATTGCAGATACTTATTATTGAATTGAGTAAGTGAAAATAAGAACAAAATATAAATTAATGAAAACTATTTATTCATGATTATATTATAATAAATATAGATAGGTACAATGGAATTAATATTTATACGAAAATAAAAAATAATAGCCAACTTATTATATTTGTATTAGTATCCTAATATTATTAAAATATTCTATATAAACATATGTGTTTTCAGAGTTGTTATTTATTATGACATGTAAATAAGATGGGATGTTCATTCATATTTGTTATGATAGATAAATAAATATAGTTGATAATTGAATTAATTTGGAAATATTGTAAAAAAAATGTTTATTTTATTAAAGTTGATAAATAAGTATAAGTGGTATTTGAAATAATTTTTTTGTGAGGTCAGTTTTTTTTGTGAGGAGTATTTTAAATATTTTAATACAAAGTTCCCAATCCAAATAAAATGTGATATTAATTTATTATGTTTTTTTTCAGGATATCCAGCTCGTAGCTGTAACTGCTAACACTATTCCTTGAGCTGCATAGGACAACAAGGCCGACAAAGCTTCCTCTCAAGAATTTTAACTTTGCTGCATTGTCAAGACTAAGATTTAAACTTGAGACCATTGGTTAAGTCGAAAGAGACTCGTGTTATCTCATTCACGTGCTTTTGGGTAATTTATTACGTTATTTAAATGAGTATAACTAATATTTGCACGTAAAAAAGTATAATTTATATTTAAATTAATTTTGGAATATTGGAAATGTAATAAGTCTTTTTTTTCAAAGTTTCTATTTATCATAATAGGCAAACAATAATAATTATAATTTGAATTAATTTTAAAAATATAATAATAGAAATAAGATGTGATAGCAATTAATTATAGATCTTTGTTTGAACTAACATTAAGTTGGTCCAAGTAGAACTGAGTTCGAATCTCTTAAGCAAGGTCTCGGGTTCGAGTCTTTTGAATGGAAAAAAGGTGGTTGAGATGGTAGTCCCCACTAAATGTAGCCATCCAGGTTTCCCGACGGAGATTAGTCATCGAGCTGGTGGATACTTTGCACCTATAACATGGAAACAAAAAAAAATCTCAATCTTAAAAAATAAAAGAAATAAATGAAAATAAGTAAATACTCAACGGATTTGGTAATAAGAACAACTAATTAGTAGATTTGAAAATGTATCAACCCTTATATATTAAATTAGAATTCTGTCTCCCGAACCTGAATCGTTTTCCATAATTTTTATTGTTCTTGGTGAACTAGTAACTTCACATGTATTGAAAAACTTTTTATATTTTATTTTTTAATACATTTTCAAATTTGTTAATTAATTGTTGTAAATACCAAAGTTGTTGACCATTTACTTATTTTTTATTTAATTCTTTTTCCTTCTTAAGTCAAATTTCTAAAATATATATTATATGATTTGAAATATACTAATTAATTGTTAATAGCTACCAAATCTTCTAAATGATTATTTCTTTCCATTCAATTCTTTTCCTTTTCAAAATAAATATTGTTAAAATTATGTTGTAGAATTTCAATTTAATTCTTTTCAAAATTAGGACCAAGTTTCCAAAGAATGTTTGAGAACTAAATTGTATATCCTATTCAATGATTCTCAATATAAATAATATTTATTTTTTAATAAAAATAATTGTAAATTGATTAATTATATAATTTTAGTAAGTGTGCATTGATTGAATATTTTCAATATTATATTTTTTTAATATTTTTCAAATCGGTTAATTAATTTTTATAATTAACAAATCTGTTGAATATTTATTAATTTTCATTTAATTCTTTTCCATCTCATCTTTTCCTTCCCATGATAAATATTTCTAAAAAAATTATGGAATTCCAAATCTAGTAAGTAATTGCTAAAACTATCAAATATGTTGATTATTTATTTCTTTTCATTTAATTATTTTCATTTTTAAATCATAATTTTAAAAAAATTATTTTGGAATAATTGTATACCCTTCCGAATAATTTTGAACTGAAATTATTTTAATTTGTTATTAAAAATAATCGTAGATTGTGTAACTATATTAATTTCAAGGCTTAATTGCACTTTTGGTCCCTCAGGTATCACGATTGTGCAATTTTGGTCCCCCGGGTTTTAATTGCGCCAATTGGGTCCTCCAAGTATCATGATTGTGCAATTTTGGTCCCCTAAGTTTCAATTGCGCCAATTGGGTCCCCCACGTATCATGATTGTGCAATTTTGATCCCCAAGTATCACGATTGTACAATTTTGGTCCTCCAAATATCACGATTGTGCAACTTTTAACATCAATAGCCTACGAAGCACATGTGCGACTGATTTGGCACTTAATGAGACTAGTTTGGCAGCTTACGTGTCATTCTTATGTGACACTTAATGATGTGCATTTGACCATTAAATTGTGTGATATGGCAATGATGTCTTATAAGAATATCCTGTAAACTGTCAAGTTGACTTCACTAAGTGTCAAATTAGTCCCACGTGTCATATGTAGGCTACTGACGTAAAAATTGTACAATCATGATAATGGGGGGACCAAAATTGCACAATCATGATACGTGGGGGACCCAATTGGCGCAATTGAAACTTGGGGGACCAAAATTGCACAATCGTGATACTTGGAGGACCCAATTGGCGCAATTAAAATCCAGGGGACCAAAATTGCACAATCGTGATACCTGGGGGACCAAAAGTGTAATTAAGCCTAATTTCAATGTGTGTTTGTCCAGGAGCAATGTGTGTTGGTCCAAGTGGGAAGGACCTGGATTATATCTTGGATTCATATGTATGGAAAAAACATCATTGAGCGGGGTTTCCGCTTAGGCGTCCGATTATACATCAGGAGATTAGTCTCTTTCTTATCGGGTGTAAGAATACTCTAAAAAATCAGAAAATATAAACTTAATAATTGTACATCGAGTAAGTTTTTTTAATATTTTATTTTAAATATATTTTTAAATATGCTAATTAATTATTAGAACCATCAAATCTGCTCATCATTTACTTATTTCAATTTAATTATTTTCCCTTTCATGATTTATAAAATAATATTATGGAATAATTATATATCTTTTTCAACCATTCCAAAAAAATATTACGAAAAAATTGTATATCCTCTTCAATAATTCTTAATAAAAATTATCTTATTTTTTTACGATAAATATCTTAATCACTTTCAATTATGCATTGGAGTGCAGAATTTTAAATGGATAATAAATGCATTAAACAAAAAGAGCTTATGCAAAAATAAATAAATTTTGCAGCACAAAGAAATATTAAATCAAAGTTGTGTATAATAGTGACATTATTTATTTGATCAAAGAAAAAATTCATAAATTTTTAATTTTTCGCTAATTTTTTCTAAATTATATATTAGGCAAAATTACATTTTTGGTCCCTTAAGTTAATTGTTTTGTTCAATTTGGTCCCTTAACTTTTTTTTGTAACAAACTAATACCTTATGTTTACCAACATTAATAATATTGGCCTAAGTGTTACTCTCTATTCAACTTTGTTAATCTTGACCGTTAACTCCACTACTAGACGTATTAAGTGGTTGGTGACTTAGTTGTTACCATTGGGAGTGTATGAGTTATCTTCCTCCCCTTAAATAGTGACATAGAGTTCATGGTTCCCAATCTTCTTCCCTACAATCATGACTCCAAAGATTGGTTTACATCTACCTTACTCAAACACCGATCTGAGTTGCCAAAACGATGTCGTTTTGGCCAAGCCACCAACCTAGCGCCATGTTGGATACTTAACGGACACGTTGGATAGTTTGAGGCGGTGTTTACTAATGTTTAAGTCAACATTGTTAATATTTGTAAACAGAATGGACTTATTTGTCACACAAAAAAGTTAAGGGACCAAAATGAAAAAAACAATTAAGATAAGGGATCAAAAGAGTAATTTTGCATATATATTAACAAATCAAATAGTTACCAACATGTGGTTGGTCCAAGTAGTAATAAGCTCGGGCCCCTTAAGCAAATGATCAGGGGTTCGATTCCTGGCTCTTGTTTATGGAGAAAACTTGGTTGGGAGGGGGGACAGCCCTTAAATATCGTTCAGGTCCCCCAACAAAGATTAATCACTATTTACGACGGTGGATACTTCGTACCAATAACATGATTATCCAAAAATACAAATCAAATAGTTAAAACCTATAACTCGAGATGTATGTATATCATATTATATTATTATTTATATAAATATTAAAATATTTAGTTAATAAATGATAATTAAATATAGAATAAAACTATAAAACTAATAAAAATTCCATGGAGTGGCTATTAATTAGTTTAAGAAATAAAATATTAAAAATATGTTTTATGTATGTAAAGTGTAACAGCCCGCACTACTTCCAGGATTGTCGACTGTCCCTATAAACCAACACGGGTATTTTCTGCGTGCTTTATCCTCACTCACATGCTTTCTGGGAAACTTTTCAGAAGGTCACCCATCCCACAATTACTCCAAGTCAAGCATGTTTAACCATGGAGTTCTTATGTTCTGGGCTCCCGAAAAGAAGATGCATCTTGTTGGTATAGGTAGTACTAATCAATTCCTTTAAGCCTTCCTTATCTATGCAGTCTCATACCTGCACAGTCTCAGGATCCCTCTCATTCTGATGTGAATTCGATTTATTCATGTATCCCTTTGCCTAGAAGCCTGTCAGGAGCCGCTCCTTGTCCGTGCCTCATGCACCAGCGATCATTCCCCGCCCTCGTCAGCCTCAGACGTTACATGCCTACCAGCTTCCGAATGGTTCGTCCCCGAACCACGTCGTACTGGGAGAGGTCCGCTCTGATACCATTTGTAACGGTCCGGACTGCTTCCAGAATTATCGACTGTCCCCACAAACCAACATGGGTCTTTTCAGCGTACTTTGTCCTCACTCACACGCTTTCTGGGAAACTTCCCAGAAGGTCACCCATCCCACAATTATTGCAAGTCAAGCACGCTTAACTATGAAGTTCTTATGTTCTGGGCTCCCGAAAAGAAGATGCATCTTGTTGGCATAGGTAGTACTAATCAATTCCTTTAAGTCTTCCTTAACTATGCAGTCTCATACCAGCACAGTCTTAGGATCCCTCTTATTCCGATGTGAATTTGATTCGTTCATGTATCCCGTTGTCTAGAAGCCTGTCAGGCGCCGCTCCTTGTCCGTGCCTCATGCACCGGCGATCACTCCCCGCCCTCGTCAGCCTCAGGCGTTACATAAAGCCACGTGACTCGTTGAAGGGAGAGTATTTAGGGAGAGTGTGCCATCTTCAAGAGTGAGTCTTTTAATTTAATATATAGGATTTGATTATTATTATCGACTTTTCAAAAAATTTAATTAGTTCATTAACTTTAAATTATAACTCAATAGAACTTTTTAGGGACCTTGCTTGAGGTTCGACTTAATTATACTTAACATCCCTCTTATTTCAGACATTACACTCACATCCCTTGAGATTAGGGGTGGAAATAGGTCAGGCCGTCGTCAGAGGTCTATGGCCTAGCCTATTTAAAACCTAATTTGACCTAGCCTATTTAACAAAAAGGTCAGGTCAAAGCTTTTTTAAAAGCCTATATAGTTAAAGAGGCCAAACTAAGGCTTTTAAAAAAGCCTATTAGGCCTATCAGGTTGACCTATTTAACACACACATATATAATATATAATTTAATATATACTGTTATAATATATTATTTATAATGTTTATAACATTTGAAAGTAAAGGCCTCTTGGTCCATTTAAATGTATAGTGAGACAACCCCTTCCTCGGAGGTCCCATTAGTAACCCTAACTCGTATTCTTAGCGTTACAACATAGTGTAGCGATATAAATAGCGGAAATATTTAAAACATTTAATACACTGATACCATAATAATATATATAGACATCATAGTACTGGCTCCATCAGTAGAGCCTACAACAACTGATACCAACCTATAAAAGACTTCAGAGTACGCAACTAGAAAGATAAAATGGAAGCATAGCAGCGGAAATAAAAGTACATACGATTTACTCTCCTGGCCCCAAAAATACATTTCACTCAACCCATGTACTGGCCGTAACAAAACTAAGACTGTCTACCCAACTACGACTTTAACGTGTACGGTAGCCGGGCCCGTATACACTACTATTCGCTGAGAGTAGTCAGTCTCCCAGAGACGGTCGTCGTCTGCATAAAGCAGCTCAAGGTCCCCCAGCATTGGAATCCGAGGCTCTCCCTCTAGCATTAGGCTCAACAGGTATACCATCAATTTCCTCTGTAAATTCCTTGTCCGGGTCTTCTAGTACAGTCGAGAATAAAGAAAATACGACATAGAAAATATAAGGGATAAGAAACAGTAATATGTCATAACTGGGAAAAACAGCTATATAAAATAATATATATAGATAGCAACACTCAGAATCACAACAGTGACAATCATATAACTCCCGAATAATTTTCTCTTAACTACTGTCTCTCACACTCATGCAACTAACGACTATATGGACGCGATCACGACGCGACATCCCCAACAGATCAAGGTGTCTCAGTTATCACTATGCCACCTCCCACATGGCAGGGTTCGATCAAAAGCCCGCAGGCTCAACTCGTCTCATGGGTAAGACATATTCCCCCGCCTATAGGCCAGGTCAGAATATTCGCCCGTCAATAACGCAACTTACGGTAACGACATGTTCCCCCGCCCGCAGGCTAGGTCGGAACATTCGCCCGTCCGTTAACAACTCAACTTTCGGTAACGACATATCCCCCCGCCCGCAGGCTAGGTCGAGACATTCGTCCGTCTATCTACAATTCGACTAATGGATACGATCATCCCCTTCGCAAGTAAGATCGGAATCGCCCCTACGTCAAACTAATCGCTACGATCATCTCCCCGCAGGTAAGATCGGAATCGCCCATATGCCAACACAGTGATGAACAACAACTATGCAACATAAATCTCACTGACTCATCTCAGGATCCACACTTAGTGCTTCAACCACGACTTATATACAACCACAACCAACTTTTATCCGGCTTAACCAGGTATCGACTTTATATCACAACATCAACAGATCAATTGTATCTCTAGGTTAAGCACAGCGACATATATATATATCCTCGACTTTCTCACCACACAATCATCTCCCAACTTATCAGAAATCACTGCCTAGCTTTACTCAAACATCAGCAGTCACAACGGTACATAAATAACAACCAGCAACAGATTCAAAAGTAAAATCAACTTACAGATAATTCATATTTAATCAACCATAAGCATATAATAAGCATAACATATATCACATATATCATATTAAATATCCAATCACAAAGCATACTTCCTCAATATACAGTAAAATCAATCTAACAGTCAAACGACCTCTAGTAGGGTTTGGGTCGCCCTACGCATATCAATATATATTATTTAAAGCTTGCATCCCCGACGATATTGTGGTTCTTTCCCCCACCTTAGGGATGTTCTCGGGTGACTCCGGATGCGGCTCCGCAACAGTCAATTGGATGCGCGATCGAACGTTTGAGTCCTGTCAGATTCTATACAGCAAAACACAACCAGAAATTAAAACAGTTAAATCACAAACCCCCTAATCCTTAGGATTAGCTAATGCCCCTATTTAATTAAATAGGCTAGGGATGTTGAAATTCTACCAACTCTAGGATCAATGATCCTTAAGCATACCTAAAGCCTAATCCATGATCAATTATCAAAGATTTGAACCAAAACCCCTTAAACCAACAAAATAGGGTTTTGACCATCACCTCTAAAAATAGGTGAGAGTTTTATTTGGCTTCCTAATCACTTGGATTACATGATTAAGGAATGAAATTGGTGAAATCAAGAATCATTTCACAAAAATTGAAAACGAACCCAATTCCCCCAAATTTCTACATAGGTTCGGACCCTTTTTGATAAATAGGATAGAGAGCTTATTTGATTTCATACTCTTGGATTATGATAGTAGAGGATGATACCAGATCATAGAAATTGGTTTGGCATTAAAAGGATTTTTCTACAATTTTCTAGAAATTTTTGAAGTTCGGATCTAAAAACTTGAACTCATGAATTTTGATGGAGAAAATGAAGATTGAGAGCTCAAGGATGAAATCTATACCACTTAGGTGATACAGGAGGATGAGAGGATCAACTTTGCTTCACAAATTTGCTTGAAAATCTTTGAGGAAGTTGAAGAAAAATGGAGGTGAAGGTTGGAGGAAAAATAGAGGAAAAGAGAATTGGAAGAGAAAGAAAGGAAGAAGAAGAAGGGGAGAGAGAGAGAGAGAGAGAGGCTGGCTAGCGAAAATGAGGAGATAGAGTGAATGAGGTGATGTCATTTTTAGATATTTTAGGGACAAAATTGTCCTTAGGAAAAAGATCAGGGGTATTTTGATCTTTTCGCATTCAGATATTTTCTAACGTCATAAATATCCAGATATTTTCTGGAAAAGCAATGATGACAGTAGTGAGTCACAGACATTCCTTCCTAGGCGATGTGACTTTATGTTCATCCGTTTTTGGCTCCGTTACTTACGCGATTTATTATTTCGCCTCAGAAAGTCATGAGAACTTTTATATTTTGAAAATTTTCAAAATCGTCGATATTGTTCGCAATTTTATTTAAAACCTACTTATTTCGTTCACGGGTTAAAATTAGGTCTTCTGAGCAGTAAAATCGTACTGTCAGTGTAAAACGCAGACCGGACTCCTTCTGAGTTTTCGACCAAAATTTAACCATAGCTTCCTACGATGGCGTAGAACGTGACTATGGTCTCGGATTAATTTATTTCATTTTCTAGACCCTCCAATAAAATACAATTACCTAAATACTGATTAATTAGAAAGAAAAAGAAAATCAGGGTGTTACATATAAGTTTACATGTATATTTATTTGTGAAGGCCAAACGACCTATTTATCGGTATAGGTCTACCAACTTCTTTATCATTAGAGGTTTACAAGCCTATTTACAAATGAAGGCCTATGACCTACTCATAGGTGGAGGCATTTTTAAAGGTCTTGTTGAAAAGTTGGCTTTTAAATAGTCTTTCAAGCCAGACTAGACTTTGAAGTAGGCCAGACCAGGCATTCAAAATTGACTTATATCACCCTAATAGGTCAGGATCAAGTCTTGACATTGAAACACAGGTTAGGCCCAACAATTGAAGGAACCTGTTTGAAACACAAGAAGGGGGGTTGAATTGTATTTCTTATGTTTTTAAAATTTTTCGCAAGCAGAGATATATATATATATATATATATATATATATATATATATATATATATATTCACAAAGGTTGGATGATAAAAGGATAGCGGATGCAAAGAGCGTTTTCAGAACACAAATTGGACGCTATCTTGAAGGGAGTAAAACAAGTATAACAAGTGCGATAAAAAAGCAATTCAATCCCAAGGGGTTAGTCTAATAACAAACGGAAGTAAAGATAAGAGAAAGAAAAAGAACACAAGGAATTTATCCTGGTTCACTCTTCACCAAAGAGTTACGTCCAGTCCTCTCTATTTTAAAGCTTTCTCCACTATAACAAAAACCCTTTATTAAATATTTAACACCTTTTCAGGCACACTAAGTATTCTTTTATAGGCAAGCCTCTTCAGGCTCAAGTATTCTTTCTAAACAAGCCTCTTCAGGCTCAACCAACTAAGGTTTTGAAAAGAGTTGTTCTACTAACTCACTAAGAGTGAGAGTTTGAAACTTAAGCTTAGAACTCTAAAGCAAAACTCTTCGCAGAGAGTGATATGAAAGATTAAGAGCAGAGTAAGTTTGTATGCTTAGATTTTTCTCTTGATAGCTTGTTTTCTTGTATGCTTGTATTTTTCTCAAGTTCAGTTGTATGTTACTAGTTTTCATCTTCAAATGAAGAGATATTTATAGCCTTCTGGTCTTGCTCAACTTCAATTTTCAACGGTTGGAAAATAATCCGTTCTGATTAAGCATTAAATGCGTTTGTCCGTTGAGTCTGCTAGCTTGTTGAGGCTTCTGATCAACGAAGTAGACTATCAGGTTTGATAGCTTGAAATAGGACTGACATCTTTTTCTTGTACTCGAAAGTTGCCTTTTGTTTTTCCTTTTGGAGATAGTCAAATCCTTTTGTGTCAGGGAAGGATTGGCTTCAGCTTTTTGATGGTACAAAAATTACAAAGAATTTTTTCTCCATAGGATACAAGCGTTTACACATTGAATAATAAATACTTTACATATACGTTCGTTCTAAAACATTTTTAAGCAAACGCCATTAGACTTTACTAAGGAGAGCGTCTAACGGAAGATAGAAAGAGTCTTTGGACTCTGATACAACCGTAGAGAAAGAAAAGTCCAGGACAAGAACAACTTCTTTGGATGAGCTGTAAGTCTTTGGACTTACATATTCTTGCACACTTAAGATAAAACGTTAGTCCACAACTAATCTTTGTTCTCTTAAATTAGTCTTTTGTTAACATCAAAACTCGAAGGATTAATGGACTATAATCACTTTGGTTCCAACAGCCCAGACCTGTCAAGGTCTAGCTCGGCCTAGCCTATTTTCACCTTTACTTGAGATTAAGTTATCATTACACTTGTCCATCCTAGAACGGAAGTGATTATAATTACACCAACATCCACAAAGGAACATAAATGTAACTTTTGAAAGAGAAGGAATGTCCAGTGCAACTAATTAAGCAAAACTTCATGCTTAGTGCAATTTCCCCAAATTTTTTATTTATGATTTGTTAACTAATTAATATTTTATTCATATAATTTACATTAAATTTAAAATTTTGATTCATTTATTAATTAAATTCAAATTTTGTGTATTTTTTTACGGGGATTTTGTGTAATTTTTAAATACTTTTTTAACCGTAAGATGTAATTTTTAAATACTTAAACTCACAGATAAATTAACAGTTTAATGTTAACATTATGAATGAGAGAGCACGACTTTACTTTCTATCATGATAACAAAATCCTACCTTTAAAGAAAAACTGAAAAACAGAATTCAGCCCTTTTATCATACATGTTTTTCTATTTCCTTGTGGAAATACCTAGCAAGCTTCAAGTTGTTGTTGGTGATGGAGCCACGCTGGGTGCAGCGAGAAATAAAAGAGTGAAGGCGGCCAATGGGGCGCCTAGGGGATGAAATATGCAGTGGTAGCACATGTGACCTAGGTTAGCTCCCTAATGTCGTGCTACGTTAGCAAAACAACTTCATCCTGACTAGTCACTAAGTATTTTCAAGATCAGTTAGTATCCTACACCATTTTGGTTCTCTGCGAGGGAAGAAGGTTTTCATGCACCCGGTGGGGGTAGAGATCCTCATCAAAACTCTATGGTTGGACTCTGAGATGTTAGAGGATGGTTGTGTTGGGACCCGAGGTTGAACATGACATACATGTTAAATTGCATAGTCTTGTATGTGTTGCATCCCATGGAAATATTAGCGTGAATGAGTTACAACATGATCATTACATGAGTAATCGTGTTGAAGCGTCTGTGTTTAATGCGTCCAAAGTGAAGACTTTGTTAAAAAGTTCAAATAATTCGTCTATGTTGTATCGTCCATCCTTTATGGTAAAATTAGCGTCAAATATCTATTTTATGTGAAGCGTCTGATGTTTAGTTATGTCACGTCTGAACAGTGGCATCTATGCGCCCATTATAGTTCTATTCACCTGTTTGTATCCAATCTCCTTCATTTGTTCTTTGTGTCCGTTAATGTGTACTTTATGATATTGCTTATGTAAAGTTTTATTTCTATTTCTTTCCACATGTGATTGATTTTGTGAAACTCACTCCCTATCTCCTCTTTGTGTGTTGGTTGATGTTGTGGTTGATAAACGATTTTGAGCTAGCGTCCTTTGGTGTTCCTGCAGATAGTGCGTCCAGAGGGCAATCGTCCGAGGTGTGAGGAGCTTGAAGACCGGATGCAGGGACCGTTGATTTTCCTTTTGATGATCTAGTTATATGTTTTGTACTTTTGAAATCTCTTTTGTAATAAAATAAAGTCAGCTCTGATATAGTGATGTTTGAGAATTTTGTAAACAATATAATTACATGTCTGGTTGAACATATGTTTATAATCAAGTTTTCTACATGTTTTAAGTGATGTGATGTGCCATGAGTATGTTTTACGCGTTTGTTCGATCGTTCTAAGTGTTGTGGATGATAATCTATATGACTAATGAAATCGACTATGCTAATAAAGACAATTAAAGAAGAATAGTAATAATGTTCGGGCTTAGGGACGTCACATCCACTCCATCCATTGACGATCTATACCAGGATGAAGATGAGCATCATTCTGACAGTCACAGTTATTCAAACGAGGACGGGGATGAGGTCGAGGTGACGTCGAATAACTGACCTATGATTTACCTAGCTGGTAAAGGGTAAAAAACAATTAAATAAATTTAATTGCTTTTTTGCAATTTATATATTGATTTAATTCTATTATTTGACATGTTTTTCTATTTAGGTTTCTTCTCTCTAAAAAGGCATCCTAGGCCATAACAGAGGTCATTAAATCACAGTTTTGGCATTTCGAGAAACCATGGATCGCATAGGTACAACTCCTCTAGGCTTGGAAAAACGTGTTTAACCAATTTTTAATAAATTGTAGACTTCAATTCAGTACTGGAAATTTAATTTACTATTTCATCGAGTATTATATATTAGTTATTTATTTTCTCCTAATTTAGAGCTCCATCCCATAGAGACCTCAAGATGAGGACCTTATCAAGAATAACTTTCAGACCAAAGGCTCAAATCAACTCTTCGAGATACTTAATAACCATTGTACGTAAGTGAACGTCCTAAATGGATAGAAAGTTACTAGGCTTCACCAACTTTTAGGAAAGAGTCAGCCCATAGAAAACAGAACATGACACCATAAAAAGGTGGATCCCTACACACAGGTGGTTCCATGAGCACCTTGGACCATGCTCTTCAAATGGTACATTCAAAAACGCATTCCTTTAGTATTCATTTTAAATTTATTTGTTATATATTTATTGTTTATTTTAAATTGATGCTTATTTTGAAGACGAGAGAGCTCTGGCAGAATCCACATGCAGACGAGGTCTTTTGGAAAACCCGCGTTAGGAAGGAAACCAACAAGTTCATCAATGAGCGTTGTAGGTAGACGATTGTAAGTCCTCTTTCTTATTCATGTTTATATTTTCAATGTAATACTATTTTATTCTATGGCATTTTGTGTACTTACGAATAATAGGAAGAGTTTGAGTTGAGGTTTACTCAAGTGAGGTCTCAAGCAGCCTCTACCAACGATTCCCCTGCCAACTTCACTAACTCGAAGTAGGAGGAAAGAACTCGTTCGCAAAGCTATCGGCAGAAGGAAGCAAAGGCATATTTATGGCACTAAGCAATTACTGGTGAAAGGTCTTTAGTCTTACCCAAGAGTCGCGAGCATCTTCCAGCCACAGTCAGCTCTTTCACGAGTTTGATGAGGTTGCAGAGCTCAAACGAGATTTTGAGGATAGCGAGACAGATCATCGTCAGTTGAGTAAGACTCTCTAGACCATGCAACAATGGAGGATAAGGACTTCATGATGCAACAACTGAAGCCCACTGAGCACCAACAAGATCACCATTTGTCTGATTATGAGGGTTGCTAGATCATCCTTAGGATTTGTTATATATTTTGTACCTATTGGATCTTTTATTTGGTTTCTTCATTGGATCTATTTGTATACATTGATTTTTATATTATAATTCTTATTTAATTTCATATTTATAATTGTTTTATTATCAATTTTATAGTATAATTTTTATTTTACATTAATTATAGTATTTTTTATAGAATATCTTCAAATAAAATAATATAAAAAATATAATGATGTCGGCGGTAAAATGAAATATTTCTGACGACTGCATTGCCTATAACCCAATAACACATTTTGATAGTAATAGGTAAGGCAATCGCACGTTACCAATGGCAAAGTTGACGATAATGCAAGTTGCTTTTTGTTTGCGTTTCCGTTAGTCAAACAATTGTAAATACCGACAACTTTAAGAATGTCTTTTGGTAAAAAATACTGATGTGAGAATTATAAGCCGAGATGGCTTCTTCGGTTAGCAGTTGGTAAATGTCATGTACCGATGACTTTTGGCCAATACCGACGATAAAATATTGAATTTTCTTGTACTGTGAGTGTTTATATATAGGTGATGAAGATTTATTTCATTTTTTTTTTAAAAAAAACACAACAAACCATTTTAAAAGATGAAGTTTCAACTAAACAAAAGAGAAAGAGGAACATAAAAAGGATATCATGAAACTGAAATTCTTGAAAAATAAAAACTTTACAAGCATGATCATAAAGATGTTGAATTCAATTTCTTCATCAACATTATGGCCATATGGTTAATTTCGGGGTGAAAGAAAGGTCGTAACTGAATGGTCTCTTGAGGGCTCAAGAAGAGTTTTTGTTTCTTGAATTACCGTTATTTTCTTTCTAATTGACGTGTGAAGTTTCAACTACCATTTGAACTACCAACATTATATTGGTTCGAGTGGAACTGAGCTCGGATCCCTTAAGCAAGGTCGCGAGTTCGAATCTTGTGGATGGAAAAATGTGGTTGGGAGGAGAAATCACACTAAAGGTGGCCAGCCAGGTTCCACGACGAAGATTAGTCATCGGCTTTGCCGATGAATACTTTACACCTATGTCATGATAACAAAAAAAACTACCATTTGAACTTTGTAGGTGGCTGAGAGTTTAGTGGTGTAATTAGATCAAATTGGGTGGGCTAGAAAGAGGAAACTCTCCAACATATGTGGTGACATCCTCAAGCTCCTCTACTATTGTCTCATCCCCTTTTCTTCTTCAACTAGTTTAAGCATCTCATCTCTTCCTTAAACCACTTCACCAAAATGAACCAATTTGGCTTAGTGTTATGCCACTTATACCAACATGCATTAATGTTTTGGTGTTTATTATAGTTATACGAGTAATACTGCTATTTACCTTCATTTTGAAAACAAATTACTTGAAAATAAAAATAACAAACCAAATATGTTGTAAAAGATGAAAACTTGAAAATAAAATTCATTTATACAAAATAATTATAAAAGATAAAAATAGAAAATATTGCCTTGTGCTAAACGCACATTAAATATTAACTTAGCTGTCATTAGGATAAAAATCCCACCCTAACTATCACCTTAACTATCATGAGTCATGACTATGTTAAAGGGGAATTCTTAAAACAGGAAAAAAAGAAACTTCAAAAAGAAATTAATGTGAATTAAACCCTTGATAGTATCAAGAATTCAAGATGAAGGTAGAAAATATCAAGACATTAATATAATTTAATATAATAAGTAACATATTAAATATGAAAAAACTCATATATATATATATATATATATATATATATATATATATATATATATCAAAAAAAATCAAGGCTAAATTGCAATTTTCGTCCCCTAAATTTTTCACTTTGACGAAAATGGTCCCCCAATTTTTTTTTTCAAATTTAGTCCTCCTAAAATTTAAATGTTGCAAATTTAATCCCCATATTTTTTAATTGCACTTTTGGTTCCTAAAATTGTGGGTTTTTTGCACTTTTAGTTTCTAAAAAAACATGAATTTTGAAAAAATGGAGGACCAAAAGTGCAACAAATCCATGAATTTAGGGAACCAAAAGTGCAATTAAAAAAAAATATGAGGACCAAATTCTTAACATTTGGATTTTTGGAGGACTAAATTCATCAAAAAAAATTTGGGAGGCTATTTTCACCAAAATGAAAAATTTGAGGGACGAAAAATACAATTTAACGAAAAATCAATCAACTCATATATATTAAATCAAAGTACCAGATCTTAAGTGTGATTGCTTCTTCACAATTTCTCTAGGGCGATGAGACACGTAACATCATCTACAATTTTTATTATTTTAAAATTTTTAAACTTTTTAATGTATTTTAAAATCTATTAATTATTAATTATTATATATTATATATTATCAATTTTGCATATCAATTATTTGTAATGATTTGTTATTATATCAGTTACTTATTTTCATTTAATTCTTTTTTTAGGACAAAACTACTTAGTATCCAAATAAAATAGAACGTCCATATTAATACTAAATGAGTATGACAAAATATGTATTAAATTTAATATTTACTAATTATTAGTTATTATTGTCAAATTTGTATTTCAATTATTTATTATTTATAATAATTTATTATTTCTTATTATTGTTAAATATGCATTTTCACCTCTAGGATTGCATACATATTAAATTATGTTTTACATGTATAATAACTTTTTATCAATAAATAATAATTAAATATTTTAAAAAAAAACCCGTATATCACAATATCACATGCACTTAGGGGTGGGTATGGGTACGGGTCGACCCGCGAACCCGGTGTACCCAATCCAACCCAATCCACAAATACTGGGTTGGTTCGGGTCATTGGGTTGGGTTGGTTTCTAAATAAGTAGACCCATAGCTTATGGGTTGGGTGCTGGGTCCAAAGATTGTAAACCCACTCAACCCAACCCAACCCACATATTGAGAGGAATATTATAAGTCCAGCTGCTGAAGCGTAGAGGGACTCTTCTATCTTGAATTTGATGACTCTTCTTTAATACTCAGCCTCCTAAATTGAAGTGACCATTTTTTGGTTACATGAGCAGAAATAGTTTGAAAACATGCAGAATTAGCTTGAAGACATAGTCAGTGAAATTGTTTAGGAATTGTTTGAAGACATTATTATTATTTTTTATTTCACTTGTTTGTTTAATTTTGATGGATATTGTGCTCCAAATTGAAGTGGTATGCTTCATTTTGTATTTGGAAGTTCAAATTAATGAATTGATAGTATTTTTCTTCCCTATTTTCCCCCATTATTGGCTTTTGATAAAAACAAAATAATTTACTATCAAACCCGGTCACCCGACCCAAACCAACCCGTATGAGGTTGGGTTGGGTTGGTTTGGGTTACATGAAAATTTTCTAAGAAACCGATCCAACCCAACCCATATTTATTTGATTGGGTTGGGTCTTTAAATACGTCAAAACCCACCCAACCCGACCCCTACATGCACTGCTAACTAGTTAAAATCTAACCGAACTTACTCCAAAACATACATGACTTTCTCAAACATTTAGATTTAGGGCAGTACACATGTATTATTATTTTTTATTTGATGTGGTACCATCAAGTACTTTGCTAGTTATTTTGAATAGAATTTTAAAAAGTTATGAGAAAATTCGTATTAAATAAAAATTAGATAACTCACCTTAGATACCTTAATAATCTATTAGGATACCATAAGAATTCCTAATAATCAATGTTATCAAAATCGATCCAGACCGTTCGATTCGATCGGTTGGATCGAGAACTGGTCTGGTGTCCAGTTCGGAGCAACCACAAAACCGGTCATGCATGAAACTGGTCGAGAACTAGCAGAACCTGTGATGAATCTGAGGAACCGGTGAAAACCGATGGTTCATCCAGTTCGACCAGTTTGTTGAATTCCCTTGAATCTGCATTCAACTCTATTTGCTCAGTCACGCTGCGTTCTTCTTGAATCTGTTCGCTTTGTTCTTAATTCGGCGAATCAGACCGCCCTATAACTGCTTTCAACTTTTGACGGTACAAAGACAAGGGAGAACGAGTTAAAAGGGGACAGACTTACAAAGAAGGGGGCGAAGGAGGACGAGTTAAAAAGACGGGACAGAGGACGACAAGTGACAGAGATGGAGGAGTTGCCGAAATGAGGGTGAGAGGGGATAGGGGCCGCAACGGCTCTGAATAGAGATAAAAATTAGGGTTTTTTCTTTTGTTGTTGCAGAAATTGATTTGGTTCTAACCAGCTCCAACCCATATTCTTTTCCTTTTCTTTTTAACGCAAATGTGCCTAAACCAACCCAAGTGTAGTTTTGTTTTCTATTTGTTTCTGATAGTTGGACCAAAAAGCATATAAAGGAACTTAGGGCTGATAGGCCCTTGAAATTGTTTTTTGTTTTTTTTTTTTTGTTACACTTTTGGGAGCACATACAAAAATTATTTCAGTAAATTTATTAACATAAACTACAAAAAGTATTTTATATTTTTTTAAAAATGTAAAATGTAAAATTTATACTAATAGTACTTAATATATTATATTAAAAACTTAAAAATTATTATTTAATTATTACCGGTCCAATCACGATTTAACCACAGCCAAACCGTTAAACCTAGAACTGATGCATTCACCGATTCAAAGACGGGTATGATTTTAAAAACATTTCTAATAACTCTTGCTATTTAGGTGTTCTGTGCATTTGACCATTTGTTCCACTGGAAGGCAGGACTCATCGATTAACAAGTATTATATTCGGTATACGAGTTTTTCAAATTCAAATAGTATTAAAAATATATATTTAACATAAAAAATAAAAATATTTAAAATTATAAAAAAAATATAATTAATTATTATGATAAAATATAAATATAAATATAAATATAAATTTTAAGTTTTTTAAAATTTATAAATGAGATATGTAAACTAATTAAAAACAATTTAATTTTAAATTTTTAAAAAGCTGAATAATTTAAAAAATCAAGCAACTTTTAAAAAATTTCTCAAGAGTATGTTTCTAGGATTAAAAAATTATTTTCATATAAAATAATATAATAATTATTTTTTAAAGATTTTTCAGTAAAGAAAAAGCTAATTTGTATTTGTTTATAATCATAAAAATCACTTTTTATTTGAAAAAAGAATAGATTTTTATGAGAAATTACTCAAAATAGCTTCAGATTTTTTTTCTTCATTTTAACGATTTTTTTAGATTATTATTTTTTTTTAAAGTTGAAACAAATATAAAAACAATCTTTAAAAGTGATTATTTTTTAAAAAATAATTTTTAAAAAACATGTAATAAACGGGCTCTAATTCATATATGAGATGGGGTTTGTTAAGGGCACTCCATGAACAGTATTTTTATCAAAATATCCCCTTAAATGGACAAATTGTTTGCACTCTCGCAAATATAATATTTGCAAATATACTCGCAAATACTACATTTGCGAATGAGTAATTATTTGAGAATTGCTCATTCACAAATATGATATTTGCGAGTAACTGTGCAATTTTAAAAAAATTACACACACGTTAAAACCTTTTGATGCTAATACCTTTCGGACATCTAGAAGGAAAAAAAAGAAAAAGAACAATGAGTTCAATACCGAATAATTTGTTAATACGCGGATCCATTTTCTGATAAGTAAATGTATGAAGTCTGTTCCATTACTTTACCTTAAAGCTACAGTTTTTTTTTACAACTACTCATAGTTTTATCTCCAATTTTACGTGACGCTCGCAAATTAGATATTCACGAAAGAACGTAAATTTTCGCAAATTAGTTATTTGCGAGAGTACAAAGACTTGTACACTCGCAAATATCTAATTTGCGAGTGGTTTTTATTTTTAGCACTCGCAAATTAGGTATTTGTTGTGAGTGTACAAATTTTTGTACTCTCGTAAATAGTTAAATTGCGAGTTATTTTTATTTTTCATCTTTCGCAAATTAGGTATTTACTAGTATACGATAAATTTGTACACTCGCAAATATTTAATTTGCGAGGGATTGAAAATTTTTAATCCCTCGCAAATTAGTTATTTGCGAGAGTACAAAAATTTGTACACTCGCAACAAATACCTAATTTGAGAGGAATGACACTCGCAAATTAGATATTTGCGAGGGTTATGAAAATTTTTTTTCTTCACGTTTTGCATCTGTTATTAGGTATTTATTTTATTTTGTTTGTTTCATTTTAGTGTTATTGAAGATGGAAGACATCAATATGTTTGATTCTAATGAGATTAACCAAACGACAGAGATGGATTGTACAGGAGCATTCACTACTATGGAGATATTTCCTACACGAGATGATTTACTGTGTTGTACTCGAGAGGTTGGAAAGCAAAATGGATTTGTTGTTGTCATTGTGAGGTCAGAGAGAGGACAAAAAGGCGGACGTACAATATGCATCAATATGCATCTCGTCTTGATATCCCTCGTCCTGAGGTGGCTCGTACTGGGGTGACTCGTCCTGCTCGTACTGAGGTGGCTCGTCCTGATGTTGAAGTCTATGACGTCCCCCTCTGCTTGTAACGCCCTTCGTTACATTAGTAACCCAAATTAATAATTTAAATAAAATCAGGAAAAATAAAATTTTTTCTTAAATAAACACTGAATAAATACTTAATATAATATTAGTCCAAAATAATTTTTTACATTAATTCAAAAACCGAATAACATAATCAGTTTCAAAACTTCAAAACAGGGCGTCTATAACATCTCGCATAAGAAAATAACTAAAAGATAATAAAGGTCCTCC
The DNA here is from genome assembly GCA_039655645.1 of Ammopiptanthus mongolicus. NCBI lineage: Eukaryota > Viridiplantae > Streptophyta > Magnoliopsida > Fabales > Fabaceae > Ammopiptanthus > Ammopiptanthus mongolicus. Next base: position 89,688,512 of record CM077345.1, read on the forward strand.
TGGCATATGCCATACAATACTAACCAAGCTCTAAAGCTAAAGAGATAGTCTTCAAAACGTCTGGCTGCTCAACAGGGACATCCCCAGGCTCTGAAAACAATACTACTAATGAGATATAAAATCCAGTGAACAGAAATACAGTTTAAAGGGTTTTCACAAAAGCATTGTTCTCAGCCGGTGCGGTAACCGGAAAAACTATTCATGGTACCCGCTATTTTCAAAATAATGTATAGTAAAATAATAATAATAATAATATAAATTATTATTGACAGTAACAATCATCATTAATACATCATAAATCAAATATGACAAAATCTCATATATCAAACAATCTCAAATATTCTCATATGTCATATGACTTTCAAACTGCACATAACAATGGCGTCCCATTGCCTACCTTACTCATGAAGGTATTTCGATGTCACCTTCTCTTCAGTGACATTACTCATTTCGATACCAACCATTGTACACTGGTGGTATTACTCATTTCGACATCCCAACGTGTGGCGATGTTACTTTCGATACCCCATCATGGCGGTATTTCATATTTCGACACCCCAAATCATTGGCAGTGTTACTTTCGATACCCCTATCATAGGCAGTATTGCAGCAAACAACATCCAACATATTAACAGTTTTTGAATCATGCCAATATCACAAATATCATCAAATAGTGCATATATAACATATCAATTCAACCAAATCACGTATGTATCATATATATCATAGCTTCAATTTCAATAATAACCATTTAATTAACAGCAGGAACACTTTAGAAGGAAAACCCCCAAATTTGTAAAATCAGGATTTGACCAAACGCATGATTATTTTCCAAAAACGCATTTTGAAAACATAACCCAAACCCCAAATCAATTTGCACCATGAAAAGGGTGAGAAAGAGTATTTCTACTCACCTCTTGAAGACCTCCAAGAATCTCCAAGCGTACCCTATGGCGAATCCTAGATGTCGCCTTCCTCAGTCTTGAATCCCCTTCTCCTTCTCCTTCTTCTTCATCTTCTTCTTCTTCTTCCTGTTGTTGTTCTCCTTCCAAACTCATTGCTTGTTGCAACCCCATCTCCCAAGCATGAAGATGCTCCACAGCCGTTACTAAGATGTTTTAGGGTGCAAAAAAGGTTCCTAGCCGCACTATGGTGTTATAAGAAGGTATATATATAGTGTTGCACTGATTCCCTATTTTTAAACCTATTTTTAACGCATCCTGACATAGAGACTGATTTTTGAATTAAGTTTTAGATAGAGTCTTTGAATAAGTTTTAGATAGAGTGTAGTTAGAGTTTGTTATTAAATAAGTTTTAGATAAAGTCTAGACAGAGTTCTGTTATTGTTGCAGATTTTAATTATCTTTTATCCTTTCTAATTAATTCAAAGGCCCAAAACATGCAGTCTAAGCCTCCCAAAAATTATCTAATTTCTCTAACGTTATTATCTCCAATTATTTTTAATTTTAGGATGTTACATTTTCTCCCCTCCTTTAAGAATTTCGTCCCCGAAATTAACTCCACTCTCACGTACGAAGCAAATAAAGAGTCTGGGCATTGGCGAACCAAGTCTTCTTCTACGTCTCAAGTAGCCTCTTCTAGAGTTAAATTCTTCCCAACCACCTTCACCAAAGGGATTGTCTTGTTCTGCAGAGTTTTAGTGCTCTTATCGATGATCTGACTAGGCCTGACTTAAATATTAAGTTATCCCTCAATTGTATTGACTCAGGAGCTATTACATGAGACATAACTGACACAATTTTCGAAGTTGAGAAATAAGAAATACATCATGATGGTATGACAACCATGTTGGAAGAGCCAATTGGTAAGCAAATGGCCCTCTTGAGGATATGGAAAAGACCCATAAAAACAAGGAATTAGTTTTCTGACTGATATTGACCCCCACATCTCAATCTTAGGAATGACTATCAAGAATACATGTTCCCCTTCCTAAAATTCTAAAGGCTACTTTTCCTTGTCGGCATAACAATCTTTACCTATTTTGGATTAAATCCTAACTGTGGTCTATTGAATTAAATCCGATCCTAACAAGATCATCTCACCTACCTTGCTCTATCATAAGAGAACCTACATCCTTGATACTCTCTAAGCATACATCAAACCACTAGGCTGAAGCATCGATTAATAATTGCACAATTCATGACTCTTGACTATAAGAATATATATAAAAAGAAGTCAATAATAACACATATAATAAAATCACGCACTTAAGCATTTATTTTTCTCCATTCCCCTAGAATCATATTACCTTCACTTGAATTTCATCATTATAAGCATTCTCAAAATAGATTAATAACAAACAATTCACAAAGAAATTGAAGTAAAGTTTTATATCATCTATACGTAGATCTTATAGTCCTTTATATATATTCCACACCAACTTTATTATATTATTTACAGTACAGAGAAATTTTTATAAATAAATAAACAAATAAATAAAACAAGAAAGAAAAGAGAAATAGTAGAGACATCCACATACTAAGTTTTATCTAGTCCAAGTTGATAATTTCATAAGAAAAGAAAGAGTTTTACTTTCTCTTAAGAGATGATCTTACTAGAAACAAAATTGGGTAACAAAAGGAGAATAAGATTTTATTAACTTGCAATTAAACTATACAGTTATTGAGCATTTACGACTTTCAAAACAATTTTCATCAATAAATACCATAGTAGAACTACGAAATCAATTTCATTTTGATTTTTGAGTAAGCTAATACAAATAAGAAATAACATTCTTTTTCTTTTCGGCCTTTAATAAGAAATATAAGTTTGTTAAGATTTGACATGCCAGTAATCTATATGAGAATCAAATCCAAAGAGTATATTAATTGTGATTAGTATTTGGTCACTTGAGAAACAGTCTGAAATTTTCAAGCTAGATGATTTTAAAAAAAAGTATATAACAAAATTACAACATAAATTAAAATTTAAGCATATATATACACCTTCTTTAATATAACATTAGTTTTTATTACCGTCCATTAATAATTTTTCTTAAGGTCTTGTTACATCTTGGTTATTCATGGATATAATGTGAACTTTCTTTTATGTGTCTCTTCTAGCATTTTTTTTTTTTTGGGGCTCCCCTCCTTAGGAATGACGATCCCATTCTTAAATAACAATAGACCACCATCACATAATTCTCTTGATCCTAAAGAGATTGCAATTCCTAGTCTAAAACTGCTCTCGGTTAATCTGTTTTCTAAGGTCATTATAAATTCCAAAATATTCAATTTCAAACTTAAAGTATTTAAGGTTACATTAAAATTCATATCCATAAACTCTTCTAAGATATTCATCTCTAGCACTAATATACAAGGATTTTATATTTAGAGCCTCTACCACTATATTGACTTTTCCTAAACTGTACTTCAACTCAAATTCATGGTCCTTAAGAAATTTCATCCACCTTCCTTGCCTTATTTTTAATTCTATATATTTTTCTAACAATAATTTAAGGCTCTTATGATTATTAAAAACTTCAATGTTATTCCATAGAAGATATTTTTTTTTCTAGCTATCTTGATCAGAAGTAAGGCTAGCCTAGAGAATCCATTTATAACTTCATATAATACACTTCCAATTCTAGGAAACTTCTCACTCCGGTCACTGTCTTATGTTGCGTTCATCCTATCACTGTATCTACTTTAATAGAATCAATCGTCCCTCTATGCAACTGATCTAAGGTTATCTATCCTAGGCAAAAGATATTTATCCTTAATTAATGGCTACTTTGTTCAATTGTCTATTGTCGAGACATAACCTCATATTCTCATCATTCCTTTCCACTCAAAACACTCAAAACTTATCACAAAATCAAACATATTTCTTAACAATAATTAAAGTAGGATTTGATGCAACTATAATCAAATAATAATGAATTAGATTTCAAATAATAACAACAACAACTCTAAATAGATGATGAAACAATGAATCGAGGTAAGAAAGTTTTAATTCACAATCAATTTGGTTTGACTAAAAAAAAAACATTGATACACAAATATATTTCAACATATGAATTGAAAACTCATTGAAACAAAAGAAAGTTAAAAACGTGAATTCAAAATAAGCGAGACTCTCTGGCAATTTTACTATCAAGGGAGAATATCACAAACGATAAATGAAAAGTAAAACTATTTATTTTATTTCATTAAAATACAAAGAATATACATCTATCAAACAAATTCATCAAACGACATAAAAATATATTTTAAGAATATAATGTTAAGAATTAACAATCTTGAATTTCCAACTCTTTTTTTTTTTAATTAATAATAAACAAATCCACGTATAAAAACTCATTTTCTAGCCATTCCTCTAATTGTTTCTTAGGCTCATTTAACTCTAAGGGTGTCAGTCTATAAGGTGCTACTGGCTCTGATACCACTTCTAGGCACTAGTCCTATGTTAAACTCAACCTCTATATTTGATGTAAGGTAGAGACCTCTTTATGGAACACATCTAGAAACTAACAGACAATAGGTAGCACCGCTACATCACTTTCAGTCTCTTTCTTAACAGAAACAACAATATGGATCATTAAACTATCTCAACTAAGAACTTATGACCTGGAAACGAATACGACAAGGTTTAACATAAAAGATACATAAAAGATTCATCAAACATAGGCTGTGAAGTATATACATATTTCTATTTGGACAACATTATTAGACGATAGCGAAACCATACTAAGAGTGACATCCAACACAACATTTGAAAACATATTAAATCATAAGATAAATTTTGGTGTATCGAAGAACTTTTCAAATAGGTAAAAGATGTAACCAATTTATCTTTGACAGGGATAGAAACACACAAGTGGAAAGATAATTTAGAAATAGGCAACTCTGGATTTTTGACACAACTAAGAGTTATGGAAGAATGGATTGCTCCTGAATCAAACAATATGATAACCTCTTATTATAAGCACAGTTTCTCTTCGGCTCCTCTAACTGCTGCAGCATCTAAGCTGTCCCGGAAAGGTGGCAGATCGTTCTCTGAAAAATGGTAACCCCACATACTGAGGTTGTTGGGGTGCTACCACCCCATATCCCCTCATATAACGGAGAGTCTCCGTCTGCTCTTGCACATCTATGGTCACACAGTCCATAGCTGTCACAAGCGCATCATTCGTCCCTCGCCTATTAGTCGTTATAAATCTGCTCACTACCAATGAAACATTGAGTTGGCCAGGCTCAATATCCAAAGCATAGTATGCAGCATCTACAATTTTAACAAGCATCCTATGCGCCCAAGTTTTGATTTTTGAAAAACCCAATAACCACAGTCCAATTTAGGATTAAACTGCTCTGATACCAAAAATGTAACGCCCTTCGTTACATTAGTAACCCAAATTAATAATTTAAATAAAATCAGGAAAAATAAAATTTTTTCTTAAATAAACACTGAATAAATACTTAATATAATATTAGTCCAAAATAATTTTTTACATTAATTCAAAAACCGAATAACATAATCAGTTTCAAAACTTCAAAACAGGGCGTCTATAACATCTCGCATAAGAAAATAACTAAAAGATAATAAAGGTCCTCCTGGCATATGCCATACAATACTAACCAAGCTCTAAAGCTAAAGAGATAGTCTTCAAAACGTCTGGCTGCTCAACAGGGACATCCCCAGGCTTTGAAAACAATACTACTAATGAGATATAAAATCCAGTGAACAGAAATACAGTTTAAAGGGTTTTCACAAAAGCATTGTTCTCAGCCGGTGCGGTAACCGGAAAAACTATTCATGGTACCCGCTATTTTCAAAATAATGTATAGTAAAATAATAATAATAATAATATAAATTATTATTGACAGTAACAATCATCATTAATACATCATAAATCAAATATGACAAAATCTCATATATCAAACAATCTCAAATATTCTCATATGTCATATGACTTTCAAACTGCACATAACAATGGCGTCCCATTGCCTACCTTACTCATGAAGGTATTTCGATGTCACCTTCTCTTCAGTGACATTACTCATTTCGATACCAACCATTGTACACTGGTGGTATTACTCATTTCGACATCCCAACGTGTGGCGATGTTACTTTCGATACCCCATCATGGCGGTATTTCATATTTCGACACCCCAAATCATTGGCAGTGTTACTTTCGATACCCCTATCATAGGCAGTATTGCAGCAAACAACATCCAACATATTAACAGTTTTTGAATCATGCCAATATCACAAATATCATCAAATAGTGCATATATAACATATCAATTCAACCAAATCACGTATGTATCATATATATCATAGCATCAATTTCAATAATAACCATTTAATTAACAGCAGGAACACTTTAGAAGGAAAACCCCCAAATTTGTAAAATCAGGATTTGACCAAACGCATGATTATTTTCCAAAAACGCATTTTGAAAACATAACCCAAACCCCAAATCAATTTGCACCATGAAAAGGGTGAGAAAGAGTATTTCTACTCACCTCTTGAAGACCTCCAAGAATCTCCAAGCGTACCCTATGGCGAATCCTAGATGTCGCCTTCCTCAGTCTTGAATCCCCTTCTCCTTCTCCTTCTTCTTCATCTTCTTCTTCTTCTTCCTGTTGTTGTTCTCCTTCCAAACTCATTGCTTGTTGCAACCCCATCTCCCAAGCATGAAGATGCTCCACAGCCGTTACTAAGATGTTTTAGGGTGCAAAAAAGGTTCCTAGCCGCACTATGGTGTTATAAGAAGGTATATATATAGTGTTGCACTGATTCCCTATTTTTAAACCTATTTTTAACGCATCCTGACATAGAGACTGATTTTTGAATTAAGTTTTAGATAGAGTCTTTGAATAAGTTTTAGATAGAGTGTAGTTAGAGTTTGTTATTAAATAAGTTTTAGATAAAGTCTAGACAGAGTTCTGTTATTGTTGCAGATTTTAATTATCTTTTATCCTTTCTAATTAATTCAAAGGCCCAAAACATACAGTCTAAGCCTCCCAAAAATTATCTAATTTCTCTAACGTTATTATCTCCAATTATTTTTAATTTTAGGATGTTACACTGCTCAGGCCAGCTCTACTGTCAATCAATCTCCGACGATGCGAAGCAGCCATAGCCTCCCGTTGCTGCTCTCGACGCTGTCGCTGAGCCTCCGCTCTCGCAGCCTCAACCGCCATCCTAGTTGCCTCAGTCTCAGCCTCCCTACGGCCAACCAAGCTGCTCCCTTGCTGCATGGCATAACTGAAGCAAATAACAAATTAAAATCAATAATTTTAAAAAAAATATTAACTCGCAAATACCATATTTGCGAGTAAAGAAAAATTTTCTTTAATCGCAAATAAGGTATTTGCGAGTTAGGAAATTTTTTTTTTTAACTCGCAAATATCTTATTTGCGAGAGCACAAATTGATCAAATATTTCGCAATTACCTAAATTGCGAGTGAACAAGATATTTACGAAAATTCAATACTTATTTGCGAGTTTGCAAAGAAAAATAACCAACTCTCTGAAATTGGTAATTTGCGAGGGAAAGAATGAGGGGAAAGAATATTGAGTTTTCAGGATTTTTTTGGTGGAAGTACTTTGATAAAAATACTATTCATGGAGGTGCCCTTAGCAATTCTGGGGGTGCCTTAACAAACCCCATGAGATTGATGGATCAATCCAATTAGCATAGTTGGTTCATGGCCCAAAAAGGTTTAGCGGTGACATACCTTATTGAAAAAGAAAAAACAAAAAAACCCTAACCTAAACTCATCAGTCATCTTATATAAGGTTTGCGAAACTGGTTGTGCCTATATGCGACCTGTTTTATGAACGAGCACTTGATCCTGTTTCAAATTTTCACTATACATTTTGATATTGAAATGCATGAAGTAGAATTGAACTTCACGCACCATAATGATGACTTTCTCGAAGTTTTGGTTTTTATTTTGTGTTTTTTAGATTTAGATTAGATGCATTTCATATCGCCTTAAAAGGATGATTTAATTGTGTTTTTTTATAGAAAAGGATATGATGATATTTTTTGTCGCCCCAGTCTTAATTTGCACCACAAGGTGTAACATGGTGACTGACGTTTTTATCTGATCCTATTATCTTCAAATAAAATTGATTTAATTTTGTTTTTAAATTTCATGGATCTAGATTATTTGTTTGTCTACATCGATTTTATGTTATGTTTATCGTTATTGTGGATAATTGTGAAAAAATTTATGTTGTCCATGTGGAGACTATTAAAATCCCAAAGTTACGGACCTCATTTTAAAACGGGTTCTTATTTTGTCCCTTTTTAATATGTTGTTGGTCTCAGTCTCACTATGTATCATGGTGAATGATCGACTATCTGATCCCTTATATCCTAATTTTGAAGCACTTTGTGTTATGTATGAAGTGGAGCAGATCATGTTTTTTCATCATTGGATTTGTTCCTTTTCCATTTTTTTTCTTCATTTTAAATGGGGATTTGATGATAAGTTTTCATACCCAGTCTGAATTGCTCTTTTGGATCTACATGGTGAAGGATTAACTGCCTTCATCATGAAATTGTACAAATAGAGCTATGTTATTATTGGGAACAATGTTAGTTGACATCCAATATAGTATCTATTGGTAAATTGCTGATGATTTATGCTTTTATCTGAACCAACATGCTTGTGTTCTTGATTTCTTTCCCCTAAAATGTATAATTTTTTTTTCATGACATGCAATGAGAAATGATGTGTATCTATCTGTTCTGCAATGGAATGATGATTGCCAACACGCATTACCATCTGTTCTCTTGCATATGTTCATATGCTTTTGTAATTTAATACTCTATTCTATAGTATCTCATTATGTGCATGTTGTTTTTTTAATGTGTTTTTAGGTGACTATTACATAATCTGCATTACTTTATTTTTTCCTCCCTTAATGTCTGTTGTGGATTTATATTAGAGTCTGGTACTGTTCTGCAATCTGTGATGAGTTTTCTTTATTATTCTGATTAGTTTGTGATTATTATACAAAAATCACCATCTTTCGGCTGAGATTGCAGACCAGTACTCTGATTTGTAAATTTATTTTGTCTTGGTATGTGATATGCCTCTCTTCAAATGTTATTCCTATTTGTGGCTCATCTTTTTAACATCTATACTTTGTCATCCCAATGTTTCTGCAAATTGATATATGACTTGAAGTATTTGTAGACTTTGTCTAACATATTGCCTCTATCTTTCATAATGTTGTTCTTGTGATTTGCGACTTTGGTATAAAAATAAACAATGAACAAAGACAAAAGAAGAGCGAGAAGGCAATTCTTCTCTTAAGAAGAAGAGGGATGAGGCTTATTTGTTTTTCGGTATCAGGGTTAAGAGATTTTTAGGATATCTGGTAGTAGGCTTTGGACCAATATCATATTAAGCTTATTAAAAAACGCAAAAAGCACAAACTTGGGGGTTGAACCCCGTACAAGGAGCATCTGAAAGCACAAAACCACCAAGCCACACACTACTTTTTGCTACATTTATATGGAAGATATATTATATAGATGTAATTATTTAATATATACCGGTCTCTTGGTTCAATCTGCAACTCATTAATCAATGGCCTGATCGAGTCGATGATAACTCCGAATGTTATAACATTGGTCGAAATATTGTTCTTGGCTTCTTGCCATATGTTTTCTTTCTTGGCTTTCTCGACATTAAAATACAAATATTCTCTTATTTTGACACAAAACTATAGATTTTCTTTTATTTCAAATAAGATAAAGATAAAGTTAAGCATCATGGGTAAATTGATATCCATGTGATGCATTGTTGGATGGTAACCTGAGTTTTAGATGTTTTATTTGTCTTTTAATTATCAACAATTCGTTGAATAGCTTTATATAATTTGGTGGTGGGTTTGTTGACTGTTGAACTTATTAATTTTTTAGCCGATGTTGTTTCATTTCTAAACAGTTTTGTATGAACCAAAAATTTGAGCATGACACCATCACGAAAGAAGCAAGGGTCAAATAGTTAAAACGAATAAAATGTATGAAACATATCAATCGTCTGTATTTGTATGAGTGTGATTTATTTAGTAATAATGTTACTTGTTAGGTATGTTTGAGGTATGTATGCGCACTGAAAAGGTTGGTTGAAGACAACAACATGTTGACGCATGTACAAAGAAGCCTAATTGAGGCCACCATACTTAAGTGGGTTGTGAACAACTAAACATGTCAGGCAATTTGCATAATTTTGGATTCTTATTCTAGGAAATAGCTAGTAGATGAGAAGAGTGAAGTGAGTGTTTAGAGTTAGGGGTATGATGATTTGTTTACCCTGATTGATGTGTGTTTCGCAGTAGGACTCCCTATAGGTGAACGAGTGTGAGTTGATGAAAATGGTGAATGTCTACATTGTCTTTGTTTGAATGAAGTGATGTAAAAATTGAGAGAATGGTTGAAATGCTTCATGTGTTTGAAAATCATAGGACTAATTTTTGTATACTGTATATACTTGTTGCATTTGGGAAGTTCTACATTTTCAGGGATACATGTATATATTGGTATGGTTAAATTTTTAGATGCTCAGGAATCTGTAAATAATTATAATTGGTGTCTAAATGTCTATGATTTCTTAGTTGATAGTTCAAGCAAAGCTGGTTAAGCAGTAAAAAAATAGAAAAAATCTAAGCTAAACACATAATAGAATGTTCAACTATCTTATAGGTATATATTTATCATGTGTCCTATGATAGTGATTTTGTATTTTTTATGTTAACATAAAATTTAAAGGTATTAAGTATATTTACTTGTGCAATATTTACGACACATCATAACTACAAGATAGCTGCACATTTTGTTGTGTTTGACTTGGATTTTTTTTCTCTTTTTCATTGCATAAGCAGATTTGCTCAAACTATGAATTGTTGATAATTAAAAGACAAAAAAAATATTTAAAACTCAGGTTACCATCCAATAATGAATCACATGGACATCATTTTAAATATCAATTGTCAACTATCCAAGACAGCCAAAGAGATGTGTCGTTCTTGTTTACAAAGGTTAATATATATGCTTCATCCATATGAAATGAACTAGTAAAATTGTTACTTGTGAATTAACCAAAAATAAATATACTAATTTACCCATAATGCTTAACTTTTTCTTCATCTTTATCCTCTTTGAAATAAAAGAAAAGCTATAGTTTGAGTCAACATAACGTGATATTTGTACCGTCTCCTTCACCGAAGTTCATTATTGTACTTCACGCAAGAATTCTCTGATACTATATTTACAAAATTGCCATTTGTGACATACGATGTCACCGTATGTTATCGGGTCAAAATAACATTTTCATATGACCTATCTTACATTAACACTCTATTTAGTATATATACTTATTTAGGTACAGAAGATTTTGCACACAATAGTAATTTACATTGAAATGATAGACAATCTTTTCGTTCAAATTACTACTACTAATACGAGTTAACTGAATTTGTAGATTAGTGTCGCTGCCATGTCTTGGAATATGGAAATTGGGAAAATGCTACCAAAGCAGAATAAGACTGTACTTTCAAATTATACCACAACGATGGAATAAGGTGTTTATTTTTGTAAAAAATAAAAGAAAATAGTTATAATCAAGTAGTAAAATCTAATCAAATATAAAATGATAGATATGTTCAACTTTATTAAGTTATGAAAAATACAGACACATACACTTCGAATATTGGTTAAGAAATAAAAGATGTTTTCAATAGAAATTGATATATTCAATATTTTAAGAAATGTTATATTCAGTTTTTTAATGAAAAGTTACTTTTATTGAATTCCTTAACCAGTGTTCTTAGGATATCGTTAGCAAAATCCTTAAGTTATATATCTAGATATATCATATATTCAATGTGACCACGAGTCAACGTTGAATCAAAGTCAGTACAAAGTTGCCCTTGACACCACTTTCTTTGTTATTATGTCAAACATCACAACATTACATTGCTAGAGTTGTTTTTACCTTAAGGGGGAATTAATAGCCTGCCAGACAACCGAAAACAAAAAGGTGAATTGAGAGAATGGGTCAGAATTTGCCACAAGTGATGGCATATATGTTTCTTTGCCAACCTGGGCACTAGTGGTCATAACCCAGTGACAAGTTTACAAATATCTACCTGGCTTCATAACTTTCACATATATTATGACAATATTAGTAGAGCTACCACTGAAAACAATCCTTTAAGTTACACCCAGATATATTCCTGTACATTAAGCTCTGCATGATAGGTGGCTGATTTTTTGTGAATTGAAAGTAAGGCAAACCTGGCTGAAAAATAAGCAGGCTTACCCGCTATCATCACATAAGGTCCATCTAATTTGTTACACAAGAAAGTAGTCTCTATACATGAAAAAAGTTGAGTCACTGTTGATGGTGCAACCATACATACTTTCCTGCTGTCAGTTGAGTATCAGGTCGAATAGTCTACTGCAGAATCACCTAGAACAAAAAGGGTCTGTTAGTACAGTTTAACTAGATAAACTGAAGAGTAGTAATCAAGGTTATATCCATTACTGTGTGAGGTGGAGTCAATTGATGACCGCTGAGGTGAGAAGCTCCTTGTATCTGTAACACTCCAATAAATGTGGTAGAATATTCATTAGCTATAAGCCTAGAAAGAAAAACAAGTATGTAACGAAATATCCACCAGATATATATGTCTATGAAACGATCTTGCTATTTCAGTCCAAAAAATTATTGCACGCTTCATGAGCATAATTAATTCATGCTCTAAGAAGGATCTTTAACATTGATTTTTAATTAGGCAAATGCTAAACAGTGCCCTTAGGCACACAGACACTGATTAAGGAGTCAAAAGATATGCATGCACCAATTAGTTGATTTAAGACTCTGAAGCATATTATTACTATACTTGTAATGCATATCTAAGTCATCTAGGGCAGATAACATTAATCAGCTGATCTCATGTACAAAAATAAAATGGAAAATGCCAACAAAAAGGGTAGAAAATATAGCATTGCAATTCTTGGCTGTTAACAAATGGTATCAAAAGATTAGGAAATGATAAGGGAGACAGATTAGTAAAATATTATACTGTAGGAGGAAAAAATCACTTACCAGCAGAGTGACGCACCCCCTTGACGGCAGCAAAATTCTTATATGTATAGCCAACAAAACTGAGATCTTGAGGAGTCAACAGCTTCTGTGGAAAAAAGAGGATACGATAAACTGTATAGGAGTTTTATGAATACTAAAACATCATTTAGCCTGAAATAAATTTGTGTCAGGGTAAACAACTATAATGAAGTAAACTAGTCACAAAGAGTATTAGCTTATGAATTAATGGAAAACCACATAAAGCAAATGGATTATTAATTTATTACAAATACCGATTTTTTCTAAACCACCACCAACCTTCAAAAATATACACACCTTTAAAAAAAAGAAAATTATTGAGATGTTTTGTACCCTTGAGAATCTGAACAAAATTGCGATGATTGTATTGGAACTAAATGTTATATGTGTAAGTTCATGCAAACAAACTGACTTAAGAATTTACAGATCTAAGGATGAAGGACCCAAAGATTATCATGATGGTACATTCTAAAGGAGATGAATTCGCCCACTTTGAACAGAATGATGCATAAAAGCAAACAAACGACGCAAGTTAGTTGCCTATTGCCTGACAAATCTTGTTCTTCCTTCAAGCAAATAGAGTGTATACCTTTCTAAAGGGTCCGGATCCAGATCTACTTGGATTTGGTTGTTCAACCTATTAACACAGTTACAACCAAGTCATAATTCTAGCTAATAAGAAGGTATTCAAACCTGGAAGAAGCATAAGATATAAAAATCCATGCAGATACAAATAAGAAAGCAATTTCCAAACAATTACTTCATCTGAACTGTTTCTGAAAAAAAATCATTATATTAAAGAATGATATGCTGAAGGTCACTGAATTTAAAATAATATCACATACATTCATGCATATATCCATGTACAAATATCAAATACGCAAGTTCACTATCAAACAAGAATACCATTCTGAAAAGATGGGACATGTTCAATTTTTATTGAGTTAATTGCATGTACCCTAATATATCAGTAGTCCAATTGCAAGGTCTCCATTGATATTTTGATTTAAGCATATTACCCCGTAAATTATATGTGTTGTTTTCAACGCCCCTCCTTTAGCACCACTACAATTTAAATTAGTGTTCATCTCTAAACATAGTGCTCAAAGCATGGCACTCACCTGCCAAATATTTTGAAAGTAGCCATATTATGCAACTATGATAGCAAATAGGGGAAAATGTGTGTAATTTTTATCGGGATTGATTGAATGTAAGTGTGTGAGATTTTGGCACAATACTTAAAGAAAAGAGATTATTAACACACCTGACAAGTTTTCTCTTAGTAATTTGTCAGTTTTGCTTATCCAATTTGTCTATATATGCCTAGTTTTCGATTATTGGAGGACACATTGCAAACGACATAAACAGATTAGGAGATTATGTGCTTATGTTAAACTATCAACTGGGAAGTGCGATTAGACTAATATGACAGGGTGGGGAAATGCTTTTTTTTTTTTTTTTTTATTTCATTTCTTGTTTACTGAGACATGAAGAAAGGAAAAGGTAAAAACCATATAATCTTCAGAGATAAAAGGATTAGACCTTATGGTTACTTCTGCAACAGGCAGACAAATGCTGGGAAGATAAGAGATGAAGCTAGGCCCAAGGCCATTGCAAAAACCACTGGAGCTGCTAAATTAGGAATGGCAATTTGCTTATTTATACAAAAGCTTCCTATAACCCATCCTATGATTATATTATTGACAAGGCAGTACATGTTGAATGCATCATGAAGCATTGAAGGCGAACAACCGTAGCAGTATCTAGTGTTTCTTGTACTACAATAAGAAACACTAGGATATAATCATCATAGAGAAAAGTGACCTAGCTTTCATCTTTTTATTTTCAACAAATTCTCTATTTTAAGAGACAGAGCATCTGTCTGGGTAAAGAGTAGAAACAAAACTTGTGGTTCTTCATTGATGGTCAGGGGAAGAATTAGGTACAACAAATTATGTGCAAAACAATGTGTGTCAACCACCATTGGCTTTAATGGCAGCTACTTATCTCATTAGAAGAAGCTGGAAGGACCAAGACTGACTTCAAAGAAGTCATGCATATGAAACCTAACAAGGCTGTAGGTGAAAGAGGCAAAACCAATTTTAAAAAAAAAAAAAAAAAAGAATTCACAAATCATAAAAACTTACCTCATCAAATTTCATAAAATTTTGAGTGTCAAGCACCCCATTGACTTGTGGTTTAAATGCTGCTTCCGTTTCGTAGAGCTTGTCCCATATGACATCTTTGAACCAAGGATGAGCCTGGTTAATTAAGAATCAAAATGTTATCAGGTTAATAGTAAAGCTGTTAGGAAACCATGAAGAAAATGGAGAAGGAAAAGTAAACTAGTATGTCTTACTGAATGTAAATAGAAATGGAGAATGAATTCTCCTCCAAGGGTTTCCCCTTTCTCACCCAGCCAATTACTCGGTTCTTACAATATTACAATACAGAAAAAATGCCTCTACCCTTATTTCTCCTTATTTATATCCTCTTTAACTAACTAATTTCCCTTTGCCCTAACAAACCTTCTGTCCCAACAATACCATCCGTTGAAGTCCAACCTTGTCCTCAAGGTTCAAATCTTGAAATTAGGAATGAATTTAGACATATTCTTTCACTGGGAGAAGGGCTATAAACGAGTCGAGCACTTGAAGCAAGCTTGGCTCGTGAAAAAAAAAGAAATGTTGCTCAAAATTGACTCATTTATTAAATGAGTCAAATTTAAAGGTTGTGCTTGACTTGCTTAAAAATTCTCGAGCAAGACTCTTTTAGCTCATTTTTTTTGGCCTGAGACCCTCAGTAGTATCCGCAAATCACATTGGACTTTGAATAATTCAAGTTGAGCCGGAAAGACCCATTTAAGGATGCAAAGTTCTCCCAACGCCTATTTTTTCCATGCACAAAACTCGAACCCGAGACCTTACTTAAGGGGAACCGAGGTTCTTGCTACTTAGACCAATGGTTGTTGGTTACTCTTTTAGCTTATTTAAAGCTTGATTATTTGTTTCTTTATCAAATCTTTCTTAGAATTATTTTTAAGTTTAAGTTAATATTTAACAAACATCTTTATAATAGAGGTGAAATAAAGAAATAAAATATAGATTTATGTTCACAAATCATAAGCCATTACAATTAATGTAAACATGTTATAAATAAAATTATAACCGAACGTATACAAGCTATTGCGAGCTCTTAATGTCAACCCTACAAAATTTGAGTTTGGCTCATAAATAATTGAACCTAACTACAAGCTTGAGCTCATTTGTTTAGCTAAACAAATGAGCTGGATCAAATATTTAACGAGCCTAACTCAAATGATTCATGAATAGCTCTACTCATTTACACCTCTAGCTTGGAGTTGGAAGGCAACTGCACCCATCCCTTTAGGTTCAAATAAGGCCCATTTCTTATTTTAGAATTGCAGTGTTTATCCCCAAATACTTGGGCTTGGACCTATCCAATAGTAGTTGTTTGGCAGAATTTCCACTTTACCCCTCCTTCTTTATGAGACCAATTTGGGCCTGGCCCATCAGGTCTAATTCTTCCCCTTTTCTCTCCTTCTCCATAACCATTGCAAGACGTAGTTCTCTGTTGCACGGCCATGACGGCTCAACTAACTTTGGATCCCTGTAAGCCGCCACATGTGGACTCGAGTCTGGTGGTTCCGGCAGCGGCGGCAGGCTGGCCGAACTTCTTCCAGACGTCTCTTTCTCCTTCATGGCGGTTACGCGCAAAAACCAGTTGGTTTTTCAAATATGACGCATCTAACTAACTAACTAATCCCCTCTAACTAACTAACTGCCGTTTTGCCCTAAAAACCTTCTGTCCTAACAAAAGCATTATAGAAAAAAAAAAAAAAAAAAGAAAGGAATCCACGTTTTACATACTTTAATTTCATCTGCTCCTCTGGTACCAAGCCTATGTTGAACATCACAGAGCAACCTACATATAAGATCCTTTGCTTCAGGTGACAATCTTGCCTCCTCTGGGAATTTTAAGTGATTTTTCCAATGCACAATCTGAAGAACTCGTCACCAAGGCAAAAAGTAAAAAATAAACCATTAATGTTAGTGCTACTGAAAAAATAAGGCACTAAATCAATGATAATAAATACTTTGACAAGTTACAGTTAGAACAAAAGGGGACCAACTGACTAATAACTACAAGAGAAAACAGAAGAGACAAAATTTTAAGCAAAAATCTCCTAAGTAAATACATAACTAACATAAAAATGAATGATGGGTAAGATGTAAGAATAAATCACATGATGTCCAAAAATAAAGTATGAACAGGACAATGAATTCGTGGTAGAGTTTTTTGATTTGAATTCTTAGCGGCCATTTAAATGTCCCATAATTAAATCACAAAAGACAAGGGAAATAAGAACTATACAAGAAAAAATGCTCATTATATGTATGCAATTTTCTCTCTGTTTAATTCATTTTAAGATCATGCATCTTTGATCCATCAAAGTCCATGAATGTCCAACTTCTATGGAAACATTTATGAGACAATTAATCTAGTGGTGCAGTATGATTATCTGGATATAAAAAATAATGTGAGAAACAGATGTTTGAAATGTTATAAACATTTATTTATGATGGCGAGGACAAATGAATCCCCAAACAAAGCAACTATAACAAACGTAATCTCTATCAATCAGTTTTTCACTTTTTTGTACATCTGCCCTTTTCTCTAGACATAAAGGTTGCTAGTTTTGTAAAGTCCAAATTTAATTTTATATTTATCTCGACTTATGAAGGACAATAGACTTGATCATCGATAGTCAAATTGAATCCCAAAAAGCTGCAATTGGACTCTTTTATAACAACACTTAGTACAAGGGAATGAGATTTAATCATATATAATCAAAATTTTATTGTTTGGTCAAGTGTCTACAACATATATTGTGAGGCCTCCAAGGAGGGGTTTAAGGGGAGAAAAAGAAGGGAAAAAGAGAAAAACCTTTCTGCATGTTGTTACTGGATCATCAGAGTAAAATGGGGGATAACCAACAAGCATCTCATACATAATAGCACCAAGAGACCACCTGCAGCAAAGCAGAACTCATTTCAGCAACCAAGAAAGATATTTCATTTCAATACAGACATTACTATTAGTCATTAAGTAAAACATACATTTACATGGGACACGAATAGCAGTTTTCCAGGCTAAAGCAACTATGACGAACAATCTATGCAAACACCAGTACAACATTTTTAAGAATAATCAAATAGATCACACATAATGCGAATAGTCTTCTCTGACATACAATATAAAATTCAGACAAAATCATTCTATGCCTATCAAAATAAATACGAAAAATGGCAATAAAAGATTTTCATTCATATTCATTTTTAACAATTTATTTTATTATTTCATTTGTCAAAAAGTTATAATTATTTTCTTATTCATTTAATTTTGTTCTAATTCTCTTAATTTATGCATAACATGATATCTTGTTCATAAATTTCAACAGGTGCAAGCATTCATGAGGAATCCGGTCAGGGTATGGGTACACGATTCATCACTTCTTGCAACTATATTACAAGAATTTTTTGATGACGAAACTGGTAGGTGTTACAGGGTGTACACGATTGGTAGGGCTGTCGAGCGAATCTAGTAACTATTGTATAACATTTGAACTATTCCAAAACAAGGCATTCCAGGGGCTCTAAAGTTTGGATAGATGACATATGCAAGCATTCAACTGCTGCATCATACACTGAGTTCATGTGCAATAAATTAGAACCTTGAGCTTTTCAACTACTGTCAACCACTGAAGCCAACTAAAAAGGAATTGCAAAGTTACCATCTTTATTCACTTCAAGATGACAAAACTATTTAAACAGAAAACGGATACATGCAATTCAAACAACAAACAACAAGAGAATATTAACAAACCAGTCGCATTCCACACCATAACCCTTTTTCAGCAACACTTCAGGAGCAATATAGTCTGGAGTCCCAACAGTGGAAAATGCCTACCATGAAATGAATAGATAAGTTTAGAAGGATATCATGCAAGCATATAAAAGCAATATCTGTTCAAAGTGATGAAATGCAATCAAAATCAACATTTCATGCACTAACGAGACAATCCAAGATTATCACACATTACACAAATTTACTGACCAACATATTAATTGAATAAGGAAAGAAAACAGGAATCTTTTACATAGTAAATAACTAAGAATTTTACCATTAAGCACAATATGTGAGTGCAAAAGAAAACAATCATAAATCTTTCATTCTTTACTTTGATCCATCATTCATCATTGATGATGACATTGACTAGGGCCAGTATGTTCAACCGATGGCACATGTTTAAGTACCACCAAGTTAAATACACTATCATTTTGTGTAACATAACTACATATTGCCATTATGAATTTGTAAGAAATCAGAAATAAAAACCAGGAAGCATCGAATACAATTTTTGAATGTGGGCAGAAAGAAATTTACCAATTTCCTCCTGTTCATTTGCCAATGCTGAAGTTGTTCGAGGGGACTTTTCCAACGCCTTCCATTTCTGCTATTTGAGAATGAGCCGTCAATGTCCATGGTATCATTCAAGTTCTCATCATCCAGGACTTCATTTTCATTTATAGATGATAAATTTGAGCAGTCAAGTGGCTTGCAGAGACCAAAATCAGAGAGCTTCATATGACCATTTTTGTCCAATAGAAGGTTGTCAGGTTTTATGTCTCTGGGGAAACAGGAAGAAACTCATAATTGCAAATTATGATTTATAAGAATAAGACCATAGTGCAGTTCAAGACGTAACAATACCAACCGATGAATGTAGTTGTGTTTATGAATAGACTCTATGGCCAAAATGCTTTGAGCAATGTAAAATCTAGCCACAGTTTCAGTCAACGTTTCTTCCCTTATCAACAAAGTCATTATATCACCACCCGGTAAATATTCCATTATCAGATATAAGTGTTCATCATCCTGAAAAGAGTAATAGAGTTTCACAATGCAGTCACTGGCAACTTCTGCAAGGACATTCCTTTCAGCTCTAACATGCTCAACCTGTGATGAAAAAGCACCCAATGAATTAAAAATTATTCAAACAAGATTATGAAACTAAAAAAATAATAGCAGAAAGAACTTTTCCCCCCACAAATAATAAATTGAAGAACAGAAATAATAACTTTCATACTACTTATGAAAATATGAAAATTCACCTGTCCCCTGCTGAGCATTTCAGACTTTTTCAATTTTTTCATGGCATATATATTACCTGATTTCTTCTCCCGACAGAGTCTTACCTGTGAAACCATATTGTATAAGCATTCGAACAATTTCAAAGTAAATACGTATACAACAAAAGTAAAATGACAATCTAAGACCATACGGTCGCTTATGACCAGCATATGAAACCAAAGATCAACTATTAAGTATTAATCAATTGCAAATCAGATGAAAAAGGAAAGATATGAATATGGTAATGGGATGACAGAATATTAAAAAGGTCAGAAGAACTTCAGGAAAAATCATTTGTTAAAACACAATCAAGAGTAAAATCAAACCAAGATTCCATACATGAAATTAGTTAGGAATCCTTAAGTTTCATTTCTAGCATCCATGATTTGTTGTCTTTTTAGAGAATCCTAAATGTATTTGGATAGGAGAAAAAAAGCATAAAGAATTCCTAAGTTTTTACTGGAACTCATGGTTTTTATTTGTCCATTCTTGTTATATCACCATGAATTCATTTCTAATGAAGATTCCTGAACTATAAAGAATAACAGATTTATCCCATCTCAATAATAAGTGGATTTGAAGATCCTCAGTCACATTGTTTCTGTTAGATAAATAGTTGCCACTGATGGATCATTGAGTGTTTTAGTTTCTTTACTATTTCAGTTAACTTATATATTCTTTTGTAAAGTGTTACAGCTGTATAAGCTTGATAAGCAAGCTCCCTCTATATAATAAAAACAGAGCTCAGTAGCTGTGCAAGCCATGCATTCATTCTCAAAATCTTGGGTTTATTTCTTACTTTTCTTTGTTAAAAGTATGGTTCAATTACTTTGTTGGTCCTTGAACTTTTTGGGGAAATTCAAATAGGTCCCCGAACTTTAAACGTTTATAACTGGGTCCCTAAACTTATAAAAAATTCAATCGAGTGCCTCATAGCTCATACACATCTCCGTTAGGGTTCCCAAAAAATGTAGGGACCTATTTGAATTTTCTCAAAAAGTATAGGAACCTATTGAATTTTCCCAAAAAGTTCAAGGATCCACAAATGCAGAATGGATGGATCACTTAACAAAACCCTAACAGAAATTTAACAGAATCATACCGGAGATGTGTATGAATATGAGGGACTCAATTAATTTTTTTATAAGTTTAGGGATCTGATTACAAACTTTTGAAGTTCAGGGAGCTATTTAAATTTTCCCAAAGAGTTTCAGGGACCAATAGAGTAACTAAACCTAAAAGTATAAACTATGAACCCCTCTCCTTACATGACTCTTTCTAGTAACAATTAAATTACATCCTCAACACTTTTGTGAGGCAAAGATGTCTTCCCTGATATTTTACAATCACAAACAGAACTTTTACAGCTGTCTCCATCATAAGCAACTTAATTGGTCCACATTCAGCTTGACCATATTGTGCCAGAACCATGGTTACCGGATTGGCTCAACATCCCTGCGAATTGTGTACCAAATTCACTGTACCACATAGTACTGTATTTGCCATAACGAAAGTCTTGTAATATAATCGCAAGAAGAAATGGATCATGTATCTGTACCTATACCACACATCCCCATGTACTGTTTTTGGTAACTATGATCCGATGAAGCACCAAATACACTTTTATCACAATGATATCATGATGCTAGCAACCAAATGATGGGGCAACCCATCTTCACTTATTCCCTATAGACTCTTGTTTCTTCCTTGGAACTTTTACCATGAATGACTTTTTGAGCCCAACCACACCCACTCACAAAAAGTAGCACCTCGATTTTTGCAGCATCATTCCTACACTTTTGCCAAAAGAACATCCTTGGCACTTCAACATGTTGGATTTATTTGGTTAGCATCTCCCTTAGAATACGATGGACTTTTAATATCCATGGCGCTTGTACTAACCCCTCAAGCTAGATGCGATTCTAGGAAGCTTTAAGGAAATAAAGTTTGCACACTGCCAACAACTATAGCTTTTGTCCTAGTGACAAGCGTCCGATCCATCAAATAATACACTTTAAGGAAACAAAGTTGCACCTTTGCCTAGCTCTTGGCCTAGTGGTAAGCACTTGACATCACAACACCATATATTATTATATTATTACTATCAACTCAATGCCTTTCAGGTTTTCCAGACTATGAGTGTTTTTTTTTTTTCTTTTCGAGGACAAAAAAGACGAAAAAGAAAAACAAACTGCTTGAGAAGGGAAATGACATTGCAAGATCATAACTTCCAAATATATCAGAATGTAGAAAAAATGGAACCCAACAAGGTACTCAAATGCCAATGAGGGAATTCTGATGTAGATTCATAGATTCATGGAAATAAGGAATTGCATCTAATTTAGAAGCTGGTTTGCTTTTAGTTTTCTTAAAAATGGCTCATACAGATTTTTTGATATGCTGCCAGTCCTCTATACAAAATCTAGTTCCATATCAGAAAGGTTTTATCCCTAGGAACATAATGTTTTGCTCTTTTAACTAAAAGAACCATATGGTCAATATTTTATTTTATTCAGAAACTTTTAATTGGGTATTATCCAGATTACCAACCAACTTTCAATGCCATTCATATGTCAACCAAAAAACAAAGGTACTAATTATCTACCTCCCCAAAGGCTCCCCTGCCAATAATGGTTAGAAGGTCAAAATCATCAACACAAATTTTATGTCTTTTTAACCGCATATACTCAGTCTCCTTGCGCTCTAAATCCTTCAGTAGATTGATCTGTTCCTCTTCTGGTACATGAGAAGATGCTAACTTCTTTTGTAGCACTGAACGCCTGCAAATAATAAAATCATGTTCATTAGCATAGCAAGATTTAAAAGAAAAAGGTAAAACAAGATTACTAAATGATCAAATGCATTAATATTCTAACAAAATGAATTACCTCTAATGAAAAATAAAGCTTTCTATAAAAGTATACTACAATAATTGAAATCATTTTTATGTGTAGGTGCATGTAATTGTGTGCCTAAAGCCAAGGCCACAAAATACATAATTAAGTGGGTGTGCAGGGGTAACACTTACAAGACTTATGAGTATATGATACACTGAAACTCAAATTTTATTGATGCTCCCTCAATTGATGCATTAACATTTTGTGGCATCACAGAGCATGGGAAGAGGGGTCAGCTCAAACCATTTTAAGAATCAAAGTTAAAGTGCTCAAAAAGACATTTAACTTAATATAAAGTGCTAGAAAAGTTGCATTATCCTTTGGGTCATGCTAACCAGTGCCTTAAGGAGATTGATTAAGGAATCTATATATATAAAGTTTTTATTGAAAATCACAGCTTTTCAACTTTTAATGTATTGAATACAACAATTTTCAATACAAATTTTTTATGTTTGATTCCTTAATGCCCTTAGGACACTGATGAACATAAGTATATGAACTGCAAGGTTCCTTGTGTAAGCCAATTTCATCAACAAAACCATTCAGAATTAATCTACATCATTAAGCTGCACCGATCACACCCAAAAGATATCATGTACAACACACACGTATAAGGATTAGCAAATTCACAATAATAAATACTGCAATGAATACCTATTTCAGAAAAGGAAAAAAAATTCCAAAAATATTTCCACAACAACATGCAAAGAGAAAAAAAAACAGAAATAATCTTAGAGGGAGAAAAAACTAGTTTAAAAAAAAAAAGTTTGGTAATAAGAACTAAAAGTGCATGGCGTTTTTCTTTTAACCTCTCCTTGCGTTCTTGGATGTGCTTCATCTGAGCCTTGTAATGGTTCTCAATGAATTTCTTAGCTGCAGCCACCCTCTCCATGGTCAAGGTGGACCCCACCTCTCCATCATCCTCTTCTTCTTCTTCTTCCTCACCAGCCATGGCCCCCACCTCATCATCTTCTTCTTCTTCTTCCTCCTCCACCACCTTGTGATTCTCCATGCCCCCAAAAACAAAACCCCCTCTCTCTCTGAAATTTCACTATCTTCCTTCCCTGTCTTTCTCTGTGGTTTGGGATGATTGTGAAAACATAGCTAAAAAAAACACACACACACAAAGGTAGGGAGCTATGTGTGTGTGTCTCTCTCTCTCTCTTTGTTTTTGTGTCTGACAAGTGTTGAACAATGGTTGGGAAGTGTTGGGTTCTGTCGAGTTGGTAGGTAACATCTGGAGTTAACCTGAAACCCTGATCCTACGGTCTCTGATAGTCGATGAGTACGAGGTCTAACACATGAGATTCAGATTTAATGTACGAACTGTTACTCGGTCAGCATCTTGTGGGAACACCCGTACCATATACTTTATTCTAGGATTTGGTTTGTGTAAAATAAGATAGTCTTTAAACTCACAAAGTAAGGGTCCGTTCAATGAAGGGTGGAGGCACTTTTATTTTCTCACTTTAGATATTTTTTTATTTTAGAGAAGTCAAATTCTTTATTCAAACCTTTCTCTATTATTATTTAGGCTTAATTGTGATTTTGATTCTCGTAGTTTTACCAATGTATGATTTTGGTCCCTATAGTTTCAATTACTCAAATTCAGTCTCTGTAATTTCACAAATGCGTGATGTTGGTCCCTATAGTTTCAATAGTTCAAATCAAGCCCCTGTACTTTCACAAATGCATAATTTTGATCCCTATAATTTCAATAACTCAAATCAAATCTCTATACTTTTACAAATGCGTGATTTTGGTTCCTGTAGTTATAATTCCTTAAATCAAGTATTTGTACTTTCAAAATTGTCTACAAAATTTACTGGGTAAAAATTTATTTTTTTATTATATTGAAAATATTAATAAAAATAATATTTTATTATAACCAATAATATTTAGAATTTCATCATTATTTAAAAAAAATATATAGAATTTCATCGTATATTTATTTTAACAAAAAGAGGAAAACAACTACTCAAATAATTAATTATCTTTAAATAAAAATATGTAATAAATAAATTTATAATCTTAATTTTAAATATATATATATATATATATATATATATAGTAAATACCCAATTTGATCCCTGAAATTATAGGGTCATATCAACTTAATCCCCTATATTATCAATATTCCAAAATGATCCTTGGAATTACGAAATGTAACAAATGCATCCATGACATTATTCACTTAGTTATACATCCCAGACATTACCAACTTAGAGCATGTTTGGGAAAGATATATTTTTCCCATTTCATCTGTTTTTTGACTAAAAAACTGTTTCATACATAATCTATCATGTTTGACAATTAGCTTAAATTTATAAAAGAAAGCTTTTTTGGGGGGAAAAATTGTTTTATGTCATCTAATTTGTTTTAGATTAACATTGTTATGATTTGATTATTTTTCATTCTCAAAACTCTCTTCCCTATTTACCCCTACAAAACTAACTTTCGAACAAATATTCTTAAATTATACAAATAACTTCATACCCTTTTTCATAATTTACGATGTGAAAGTGATTTTTTTGTACTACCGAAACGAGATACATTATCTTAAATCGCTTTTCAGCAAACATACCTAAACAAAAACAAATTCTGATTATAATGGATTATCAGTATAATCTATTTTTTTCAGCTTTCCCAAACACACTCTTAATGTCATTAGTCCATGCAAATATCAATGGAGGAACGAACCTAATTAACATTTTGCAATTCCAATGATCATTTTGGAATATTGATAATATGGGGACTAAGTTGATATAACCCTACAATTTCAGGGACCAAATTGAGTATTTACTCATATATATATATATATATATAATATTTTGAGCTTGTAGACAATTATTATTTATATAATTATCTGATTACATGTTTTCCTCTCATTGTTAAAATAATGATATGATGAAATTTTATATATTATAATAATATATTATATATATTAATATTTTAAATATAGAAAAAAATGATATAATAAATTTTTAGACAATTTTGAAAGCATAGGGACTTGATTTGAGCAATTGAAACTATAAGCACCAAAATCACGCATTAGTAAAACTATAAGGACCAAAAGTACAATTAAGCCTATTATTTATTTCTCTTCATAAGCTCAACTGTGATTAGGGATGGCAACAAGGCAGGGCGGGTGCAGGTACGGATAGTACTCCCCCATCTCCACCCGTACTCAAGCGGGTTAGCGGGTTTGTATCGGATTTTACAAATATCCACGAGTATTACGGATATCCACGGGCATATTAAAATTCCAATAGTGAATCATTTTAGAATCAGATGTTATATAATATCACAGATATTCACGTAATTATTTCCAATTATTCTTTGTATCTAACTGTTACTCATTTAATTAGTAGCAATATCTCTATATACAAAGAATATATAATTACATAGTATTAGACTCGTCAAAAAAAAAATTTACCTGATATCGGAATTATGAGAATTGGTTGACCATAAAATTTCAATATCATTGATATCCTATCCATATATCAATATACAAAAAGTCCAACAATCAATTAATTAAATGACAATTGCTGTATTGATTATCGGTTACCATTGCATTTGTTTGATGGAACTCTTGGACAATAGCATAGAAATAATGCTCTTCTATTAAACTTCTTGATTAAAAACATTGAGATCACTATAGTATCATCGGGTACGAATACCTGTGGGTGCGGTACCTCAATACCCGCCCCCAATAATATTTTTTTACATATTGATTTGACATCTAGTGACATTGTAGTTTTTATTTATAGCATGTGATTTATATAAATAAATTTTAATAACATTAATCACGTTTTGTATATCACTAACCACGATTTATATATCCATTAATTATATTGTCTGATGTTTTGATGTACAAATATCATTTTTGTTTTATTTATGTGGTATTAGATCAAATTATATATTATATGTAAAATTAAAATAAATATAATACATAGACATATATGCAGCTAAAATACTTTTGGTAATAATCTTCTTGAGTCAACTTAGTTGATTAATCTACGAGATATAAATTTTAATGTGCGAGATTGAACCCCCATAATTCGTTTCACTCTTTCCCATTTTTTCCCCCTTTCCCTTCTCCCTTATCCCCTTTCCCGATATTAAGCCTTTTATAACCCTTATCTTAGAAAAAAAGTATTTTATGTAATAATGAGTTGTCCCAATACTAAAAAAGAAAATTCTTATATACTTTGGCAGTAATAATCTTAATCCATATAAGATTACATTGTGATACATGTTACAGTACATAAGAATTTTTTCCAGCACAAGCCCTTTGCTAAGCCAAATATTCAAAAACTTTCATTCTTAAGATGTGTTTGAAAGAGTTTATAAAAAGCTTATGAAAATAGTTTATGGAAATAAACATATGCAAATAGTTTATGAAATTAGTTTATGATCTTCTCATAAGTTCTTTTTAGCTTATTTCCATAAGCTTGTCAGAGAAGCTTATACAAATAAGTTATTTTTAACTTATTCAAAAAAGAGCTTAATTAAGCTGTTTATCCAAATACAGCCTTCGTCATCTTCCAATTCCCAAACATGCATTGAGTGAGTTGAAGGCAATGGTAGCTGATAGCCATTTAAAATTTCAATGTAGGTGACAAATCTGATCACCTACACTTCTGGTGTGAAAATGAGAAAGTTGGGGCAGGGGATGAAGCAGAGTCAGCAGAACTGTCAGAATTGTCTAGGAGCAACAATGTTCCTTTTTCAAGACACAAAGATGCTTCAAAAGATTTCAATCCAGGAGCCTGAGACATGGAGTTTGGTTCAAAGCAGGATAAAGGGCATCCTAAGGAGGCTAATGAATTCTTCAACAGCCAAAAATATCAATAAGTATTAAAGGCAAACTCCAGTTTTGGATATCTTACTAAAAAGAAAAGAAAGATCATCAAGTTCATTAGATTTTTATTGAAGTGTGAATTTGCAATTTTTTGTAAGAGACAGGATTGTTAACTGATCACGCCTCCCAAGTCCCAACAAGACCGAGTAGACAACAGTCAAAAGCACTAATCGAATCTTTTTGGGTTGGAGAGCCTGAGTTTTAAGGGTCAAACATTATGGGACACGGCTGAACAACATATATGGTAGCACCAGACATGGAGAAAAGAAACGCGGTGGAATCAAGCATAGTAATAATTGATGACAAGTTGACCACCAAAGAAGAAAATTTTACAGCATAAGGAAGAAGAAGCACCTAATTTAACATCTAACAAAATTCAAGTATCCATTAGTCTTTTTTTTTTGTGGGGCAAAATATCTCTCTATATATGCAGTTAGTTATACAATAAAGATACATACATACCCAAAAGTAGTAATATGAAGATCTTATTATTCTAATGTGACTAAGAAGACATAGCCAAAAGAATTTCAAAATCAAGGGCAAAATTGAAAAACATCAGCTACATACACTACAAAAAGCTAGTTCCTGCACGGCCATGGTGTAATAAATTGTGAGCTATGTAATCTCTAGCTTGCATTGAACTAGCAGACCTTATGTTATTCTCAGGAACCATCTCATCATCAAAAAGCTCAAACTTCCACTCAGGTTCCATTTCCTCATTCCTCATCTCACAAATATTATGCAAAACACAACAAGCACCAAGAACCACAGGCAAATCTTGTAGCTTAACTTCGGTTCTCTTCTGCAAACAAGACCACCTACCTTTCAATCTAGCAAATGCCTCTTTTGCAACCTTCTGAATATCCCCAACCTTCTCATTAAAAGCATGTTGTGCCCAAGTAAGGTTTTGGTGTGTATAAGGCACCAAAACCCAATCCATAAGAGGGTGCCCAGAATTTCCCACAATCCAAACATCCTTTAAGTTACCCCTTTGTGCTCTTTGATACAAAGCAGACTTCTCCAAAACCTGATCATCAGGCATTGAACCAGGCCAACCAATGCATACATCAGTGAAAACACCTTTAGGATCAACCACCCCTTGAACTGTTATAGAATAACAAGTCTTCTGATTCCTCTCAGTGTGTTTCTTGTTGTAATAAGCAGCAACACTAATCTTAGGTGCAATGATAGGAACATGGGTAGTATACATTGCACCCCCAACATTCGAAATCCCTGAAATGCCCTCAAATTCCTCTTTGTTCCTCTTCATTTTCATTTCATCAGGCCAATGAAGAACCTTTGACATGAAAACGGTTCTTATAGCGGAACAAACTTCAAGAACAAGTTTGTGGCATGTTGATATGCCTAAACCGAATCTTTTCGAAACGAGCCGGAGCGGGTCACCCGTTGCGAGCCGCCATATGCAAACCGCGACACGCTGGCGAACCGGGATAGCTTCACGTAGCATGGTGTTCTTCTTCATCACTACCGGCTCGAGTTCCTCACAGATCATGTTAAACGTGGCCTTTCCCATCCGGAACCATCGTCGGAACTCTTCGTCCGGGAAGTCGCGGTGGCTGCACCGTTCCCACCAGTCCTTAGACCGGTCCTTAACCCACAGCCTTCTGGATTTTTGTTGCTGGACCGGCACCTCCGGTTCGATTGGATCCGGTTCAACCGAACCAGAATCAGTATCGTCCGGTCCAGTAACAATAACAGCAGAAGCATAAGTAAGAGCCGAACGGCGAGCACGTTTTGCTGTGGTGTGTTGGATCTCGTCTAGTTGGGAATGATGGGTTTGGAACTGAGCCATGTAATGGTTCATAGATTGAGCTTGGTGGTCGTAACTGGCGTTGAAGATAGCTCTGTGTTGTTCCGACTCAAGTAGCATGTTTTGTTGCTCTTGTTTCTCTTCTTCTTCTAAGAGAATAAAGGAAGAGAGTATGTCCCTCAAGCTATTATTACTATTACTATTACTATCACTATCATTATTTCCTTTACCTTTTCTTCCTCCTCCTCCTCCTCCTCCTCCTCCTCCTCCTTCGTCGTCGTTTTCGTTCTTTCTATAACGCTTCTTGTTGTTGTTGGAGTCCATGTCTTGGAACAAGCTATGGAAGTGGGAGTAATCTTCTTGGGTAAGAAATGGGAGGGAACCTATTTCCATGTAGGATATGGTGTTAGAAGAAGAATGTGTGAATGGGAAGACAGGTGTGTACGGTTGAGATTTCGCGTGTGAATGTAAGAGTAAGAGTGAGAGGGTTTGGGAGATTTATAGTTGGAGGAAGCGTGTGGGGAAATGGGAACGCGGTTGGTCAGAACTCTGTTCTGACGGTGACTATGACTTGTAATAAATAGTTTGCATTTGGATTTGGAAGTATAAATACTAATTATGAGTTTGTTGTTTGTATCAATAAAATAATAGAGTTTTGCTAACTTGAAAATTTTATATTTTTTTTGTCAAAAAAAAGATAATTTTTTATTGAAAAATTATTGAGTTTATTTTTTATATAGTGTTGGTGCTACCGATATGTGGTTGGTCCGAGTGGTAAGGAATTTGGATATCTTAAGCAAGTGATCAGAGTTTCGAATCCTGACTTTTGTGTATGGAGAAAAATCTAATTGGGAGGGGAGAACTCACCTTGTGTGCCCAACGGGTTCCCCGACGGATATTAGTTACTGCTAACGATGATGAATACTTCATACTTATGTCATGGTTACAAAAAAAATAAATAGTGTCAGTGCTAATGTAAAGTTTTTTTATATTGTCAATCAATTACGAATGTTATTTTATATATGATTTTGAATATAGTTATGATAAAATTCAAACATTTTTAATGAATGTGACAATTTATGATTGATTGACCGTATAAAAAAATTTTACACTCACATCACATAACAATTAAATTAAATCCAAATTAAACCAAACAGTGGTTGATCACAATGAAAGTGAATTGCAAACCAGACAACCTTCACTACAATCAGGGGCGGAGCCGGGATTTTGGTTTAAGGGTTGCCAAGACCAAAGAGTATATGTCTTATAAGTAGAGAAAAATGCAAATACTTTAATGAAATAAGGAATTAGTCCAATAAAGTCTAGGATGAAAATATCGAAAATACAAGTGCACTTCCTTTTTTTTTCATTAAGTTATAAGGGAAATAAATAAGAACCAAAATTAAATCTAATTCTTCGGGTGCTTGTGGTGTTACTATGTTATTATCCAATAAAAGTATAAGATGTATAATAATTCATCAATAAAAACATAATATCTATAATAGTTGTTATACATATTATAATTTAATTGAAAAATAAAGTTACATGCACTCAAAAAATTGTATATAATTTTGTCCAATAAACACTTATTGAGGGAGAAAGTCATAGAAAAAATGGACAAAAGATGACATTTTATGTAGTAGATATAAAAAAAGTAGGTAACACAAAATACCTTTTAAATTTCAATAAATAAACTAATAATAAATATAAAAAGTTAAAGCTAAACGGAGATCATAAATTATACTTATATATAATAAAATTAAAAAGCAAAAAAGTGGAGGTGGCCATGGCATATACAGCCGCCCGTGCTTCTGCCTCTGACACCAATGTCAGGGGTTCGAATCACAAAATAATTATTTTAATGAAAATTTTAACTAATTATCATTTTCAGTCTGAGGGTTAATCTCACAACTTGTCTGTGAGATATCCTGTGAAAGACCTAAAAAAGTTCAAATTAAATACACATTTCTTAATTTATTAAAGAATTTAATTGTTATATATTATGAGTGTAAATATTTTTTTACACTATAATCAATCATAAATTACAATATTATTAAAAAATATTCGACTGTCATATAAACTATCTTAAAAATCATTCATATTATAATTTATGATTAATTAATCATATAAAAAACTTTATAGTTACAGTAGATCAAAATTAAACTTTTTATTAAATATATTATTTCTTCATAGAAGCTTATACAGCACTTCTCCATAAAAGCTTATTTAATTTGGTTTCTATAATAATTAATCCAGGGCAGTGGATATCAAAATTAAAAAACACTAATAATAATAATAATAATAATAATAATAAAAATAATAAAAGGTGTGTGTTTGGGGGACCGTAGGTTTTTACGCGGTTGGATCGGGGGTGTGTAAACTAATTTGATTGTTTTGGAATTTTGTGGGTTTGAAAAAAGCGTTGGAGAAAGGGAAAGGTGGCATTGGAAAGGAAGGGTGTCCAGAAGTTTCGCTTTTGAGAATAAGATTGGGACTTGACGAGGAAGGGGGGGACGCCGTATGGGAAGGAAGGAGGGAAGGAAGGAGTTGAGAAATCGGGGACTTTTCTGTTTTAAATAAATAATAAATAAACATTTTAAAATTGAACTTATATAGTTAAATTAACCATTTAATTAAGGTTAAATTATTAGATAACATAATAAAAAAATTGGAGTAAGCACATCCCTAGTTTATAATATTCTAAATAAGTTTAAGTTTGGTGCATTGTTAGTATAAATTCGTTTTATATTATCAATCAATTATATATTAATCATGTGTGTGACTTTTTATATAATTATGAGTGAAGGTTCAAATTGGTCCCCGAAAAATTTTGAGGACCCACTTTTAGTCTCTGAAAAAAATGATTTAACCATTTAGTATTTCAAATTTACAAATACGGGATACCTTATTCCGTCAGTCCAATTTCAACCTTCGTTTACTTGTCTACGCATCCTATTAACCATCCTAACTGACTCGTTAGTGGTCTTGTGTGGCCTATGAAAAATTTTCTATATGAAAAACAAATAAAAAGTGAAAAAAAGTACAAAATTTTAAAACACAAACACATGAAAATTATATACTTTTTTCATTTTTTTTAATTTTTCATGGCGGAAATTCGTCATAGGCCACACAGAACTACTTACAGGCAAAGTACAATGGTTAATGGGACACTTAGGCAAGTAAATGGACGTCAAAACTAAATCTAGGGACTAATGTGTCTCACGTTTATAAATTTGAGGGATTAAATTATTAATTAATTTTTTAGGGATTAAAAGTGAGTCCCCAAAATTTTTCAATAATCAATTTGAGCCTTCACTCTATGATTATTGTGATAGTAAAATATGTTTAATGGCGTAACAATGCATGATTCCATGATATTATAAACAACTTTTACACCCATACTATATAAAATTAAACTCATATTAAAATTGAAATTATAAACTCTTCAGCCGGCAACACACACGTTTTTAGGAAAGTTATTATAGGTTTAATTACATCACGAGTCGCTAAATTATTTAGGAATTTTAAATAGGTTCTTAAATTAAAAAAATTTGTAATTGGATCCCCGAAAATTGATATACTTTGTAATTCGATCCCTGCATTTTAAATCTCTGTAATCAGGTCCCTGAACTTGTTAATAGTTTGTAATTAGATCCCTAAGATATTAGGCATTTTTAAAATCTTTGTCATTGTGGTGATCCAATGGTTTTATTAACCTCCAAGACCGACAAGAAACCTCGAAAGAAATTTATATGGTGTTTTAATTACAAGGTTCTTCTCCTATCACAGGGACCCAATTACAAATTATTTACACGTTCAGGAGCCCAATTACAAATGTTTAAAGTGTAGGGACCAAATTACAAAGTATTTGAAAATTCAGAGACCCGATTACAAATTTTTTTAATTTAGGGATATATTTAAAAATTTTCAAATAGTCCTAGACCCACTAAGTAATTAAACCTATTATATATCATGGGATTATTTTTATTAACAGATGTCCTGGAACTTATTTTAAGAAACAATTTGGACATGATATTTCCTATACAATTTGAGACCATCTAGGGTCTCTTTACAATTTAACGATGTAACAATACATAATTAAATATTATTATAAATAACTTTTATAATGATACTATATCAAATTAAACTCATATATTTAAATTTGAAATTATAAGCTCTTCCGCACCCAATCACTTTTTTGGGAAAGTTATTATATATCATGGGATTATTTTTATTTTGTTATAACAGATGTCATGGAACATATTCGAAGGAACAATTTGGACATATGATACTTCCTATACAAAAGGGTTTTCTTCTTGTTTTTTTTTTTGGTAAATTGGGTTTTCTTCTTTGAAAATGTGACTTTTTATTTACGCATCTCTCTTCCTTATGCACCCTTTGGACAGAGGTACAGGTAAAGTTTTATCAAATCTCTAACTCCAAACTTCTTCTAATCATTTTCCATGATTTTGTTAATTTTTGCATGTATGAGGTTGAATTAAAATGAGAGTTTGGTTGATCGGTTGTGCGACCAAAAGGGTGATCGAAGGTGGAGGTAAAGGGTTTGTTTTTCTCTCCATAGCTTCATCTAGTTTTTGCTTTATCATTTGATGAGGGTTTTGTATGGGTATTGATGGTCAAAGGCCAAGGAAGCTAGGTGATTTGAGCTAGGATCAAGAGCATTACTGACCATGACTCCAACGGTTTAATGCTGGTGTCTCCTCCTTGTATAATAGCTCCAACAACAAAATGAGGGTGGTGCATTTGTAAAGGCACTACAATGCTCAAGTCAGATAGTGTATATATAAAGAGCTAAAGTATGTGAATTAACATTTGGTTACTCAAGTTATTGTGAGGGATTTCCAAAATATGGAAGTCCTAAAACACACAAGAGGAAAGGTGTCTCTTCATGAGTTTAAAATCCTCCCTAATAGGTGTGTTATATCATGAGCGTATGTGTCTATACATCAAATGATACATGCATGAAAGGTTGCATTCCTTCTTTCAATTAATAAAAGGTTGTTTCCATTCACCAAGTGGCATGAGTTGGTCTATAAATATAACCACTCTGCATGTAGGAAAGGTGGACGAAATTGTCAAGTCTTGTCCATTCCAAATCACCTTCTTTTCTCCCTTATGCGCAGAGAGAGTTAAGAAGACTATTGTTCTGTAAACTGCCATTAACGATATGCTTGATTTAGGGTGTGCAAACCAAATCAAGGTTGCTCCATTGTATTCTGAAGGGGATTCGCTGTTAACACCTGTTGCATCCAATCTAGATAGAGATTGGTGGGGGCGAATCGAACCTAAAGTCTAGTGTCCTCACACGCCTTGGAGATTGCGCATTTATTCTTTGTCTTCTCTTCTTTGTTGCAGATCCACACCCCAATATCTAACAATCTTTAGGTTCGAATATTCTATAACAATGGCTGCAACATTGAAGGAGATGATATATGATCTTGTAAAACAAGAAAGGTTTGAGGGTGGAAACTTCCTCCGTTGACAAAAGAAGATGGTGACAACTTTCTGGGATGTCAGAAAAAGATGGAATCCACAAATAAATTATGGAACAAATCAACACTCTACAATATTCTATTCATCTAAGAAAGTTATTTCTCTGTCAAAGCCCATTGAGAACGGTACACGTTTCTTTACAAATTTTGTGAAAAGCATGATGTTCTAGATGTTGATATCAATGTCTTTATGATAGTTTATTGATGCATAAACTAAGTATTGCTTACATGTGGCATTAAAGCCTTTGATACATGATTTAATGTTCATTCAAATATGAGTTTTGATAAGCATGAATATGTTTGGGTTATGATGCATGCATGTATGTTGCTCTATTTTGATAGAAAAGTCATAGATGTGAATAATAATATCAAATATATGCACAAATGAAATTGTTGTTTCATGCAAGAATCAATTGGTTATAGAGTTGACAATCTTATACTATACATGTGCATGAACATATAGATATAAGATGATAATTGTTTCTTATTTCCATAGATTTTAGAAATGTTATGAATGTGTTTCGAATTGTTCTAAGTTATCGAGATAGACATGAATGCTCATAGAGGAAAATTATAGAAAACCTTAATGATTTAAGATTATTGGCTTGTTTGTTTTCTATTATGATAATTAACTAGATTTGACTTAGAACATGGTTAGACATGAATCCAAGATAGATATAGTAATAATATGTTTAGTTTTGGGTTGAATGACCAAAAATGAATGTGGGTCAATACAAGATCGTGTGAATCCGGTTCACTGGAAAACGGGTCTCGTTGACCCTGCTGGCTGTGGAGGTGGCATCCAGAAATTGTATCTTTCTGGAAAGTTGCGTGTTTTTAGCCCTTAAATACTAATAACGGTTGCTAAATGGCATGAAGCTATGCTTCGGTCTAGCGGTCTTGCAACGCTTGAGGCTATATCATGGCACGGGTTCGAGTCTAGAGCTTGTGTGTTTTGAAGCTTTTATTATTACAACAGTTTTTAAAATAACGGATAAAATTGGAAAAGATGCATCCGATGGGTATTGAACCCATGACGCATGGGAAACTGGGGACGCGTTTGAACCATCAGACCATCTCCTGATCACTGAACGGAATGTTCATTAACAAATTTATATAATGTTTGACATAATAAATTGAATCAGATATGATTTAAAGTTTATACTGTGTTTGCTTTGTCAGTAACAATTATTGAAAATAAATCTAAAGCAGTAAGACATGTGTTCAACTACCCATATGTTGTGATGTTTATATATGATGTTTTATTGTATCGGTAAATTTAATGTTATTTGTTGTGAGACATTTGCTAAATGCTTTTGGAGTTATAAAAGTAGAATAATTCTATAACCCTGGTAATTTTGAGTCTACTAGAATAATTCACCAAACAACTGTATCTTATTCCCTACAACAAAACGATATAGCTGAAAGGGAAAATAGGATATTAAATGTCATGTTATCTTATTCTGGTCTAGCAAAAAGTTATTGGGGAGAAGTCATGTTGACGCCTTGTTATATATTAAATAAAGTTCCAAACAAAATGAATAAAATAACCCCATAGGAGCTCTGAAAACGAAGAAAGCCCAATCTCGATTATTTCAAAGTTTAGAGTTATAAGGCAATATTGAAAGTTCTTGAACCAAAGAGAAAAAACTTAAGTGAAAGGGGAATTGAATGAGTGTTCCTGGTCTATGTTAAAAATAGTAAAGCATATAGATTCATGTTTATAGAATCTAATGACAAATATCCTGTAAATACAGTAATTGAGTATAGGGATGCATTATTTGAAGAAGATAGGTTGTAACTCAATTCCAAGTCACAAGAATAATGTTCATAGTAATGCACAGAATCCGGAAACCAATGTATCTAATAACGATACGTTGGAAGGTTCAAACCTTAGAAGAAGTCATAGAGCTAGGAAAGGGAAAACTTACGGACCAGATTTGTTCATGTTCCTGGTTGAAGGAATAGGAGTCCATAAAAAGTTATTGACCAATCTATTATAATAAAGAAAGTGATTCAGAAACATTTGAAGAGGCAATAAAGTCTCAAGATGTCGCTTTCTAGAAAAAGGTTATACGATAGGAAATAGACTCAATAATGGGGAATAAACATGGAAATTAGTAGACCTCCCACCTGATTCCAAACCAACAGGTAGTAAATGGATTTTCAAAAGGAAAATGAAGGTAGATGGAACCATAGATAAGTTTAAGGC
This sequence comes from Ammopiptanthus mongolicus, assembly GCA_039655645.1. Lineage (NCBI taxonomy): Eukaryota > Viridiplantae > Streptophyta > Magnoliopsida > Fabales > Fabaceae > Ammopiptanthus > Ammopiptanthus mongolicus. The sequence continues at coordinate 89,726,102 of CM077345.1, forward strand.
AAGACAAGCTGCTAAGGGATTTACACAAAAGATGGCATTGAAGAATTGTCTCAATTAGAGTGATATTGGCACTTGCATCCATCTATAAGTTTGTCATTCATCAATTGGATGGGAAAACGGTATTCCTAAATGGAGAATTGAATGAAGAGGTGTATATGACACAACTTGAAGGGTTCGTGCTTAATGGTTAAGGAAAGAAAGTGTGTAAATTGTATAAGTCATTATATGGAGGACTAAAGCAAGCTCCTAAGCAATAACATCAAAAGTTTGATCAAGTTGTGCTAGCTAATAGATATAAGATAAATGACTATGACAAGTGTATTTATAGTAAATTCCATAATGGAAAATGTATCATGATTTGTTTGTATGTTGATGATATGTTGATATTAGGTACTGATCTAGATGCGGTAGAAGAAACTCTTAGTTTCTTATCTAGTAGTTTTGATATGAAAGACTTAGGGGAAGCTGATGTGATTCTAGGAATTAGAATAATAAAAGATAGTGAGAATATAGGTTTGTCCCAATCTCACTATATAGAAAAAGTATTAAATAAATTTGATCATTTTGATTGTCAACATGTTGTTACTCCCTTTGATCATAACACTAATATAATACCAAATAAAGGTTGTTCAGTAGCACAACTTGAATACTCAAATAATTGGATGCTTGATGTATGCCATGACATGTACTCGACTAGACATTACATATGTTGTAGGTAGACTAAATAGGTATACAAGTAATCCAAGTAAAGACAATTGGCATGATGTCCAAATAGTATTGAAATACTTGAAGGGGACAATAAGCTATAGTTTAAACTATAATGGTTATCCTTCAGTGTTAGAGGATACACGGATGCCAGTAGGATAAAGAAGACCATGCTTCAACAAGCATTTGGATCTTCACACGTGGTGGGGGTGCTATCTCTTGGGGTTTCAAGAAAGAGACTTACATTGTAAGCTCCACCATGACTGCAGAATTCATAACATTTACTGCAAGTAGAAAAGAGGCTAAATATAAATAGAACCACTCTGCATGTAGGAAAGGTGGACGAAATTGTCAAGTCTTGTCCATTCCAAATCACCTTCTTTTCTCCCTTATGCGCAGAGAGAGTTGAGAAGACTATTGTTCTGTAAACTGCCATTAACGATATGCTTGATTTAGGGTGTGCAAACCAAATCAAGGTTGCTCCATTGTATTCTGAAGGGGATTCGCTGTTAACACCTGTTGCATCCAATCTAGATAGAGATTGGTGGGGGCGAATCGAACCTAAAGTCTAGTGTCCTCACACGCCTTGGAGATTGCGCATTTATTCTTTGTCTTCTTTTCTTTGTTGCAGATCCACACCCCAATATCTAACAGTTATTATGTTTACTATAATAGGAAACTAATATACCTGAAGTATGTTATCCGTTGACCAAATCAGGGCTAATTATGGCCTTGATGTGAGGGTTGCACGATATCCCGAGAAAATAGGGACAATTATGCATCAGACATAGATTGGGATAGCTCCTAACAATTGCCAGTGCGTATCCTTTTGCTGGCGACAACTCTAATCTGGGTGAGCGCTCAATGTTAGGTTGTGGGTTGGTAACCTGGCCCAAAGCAGCTGCCTCCAGCGCTCGATGCTTAAACACAAGGCAGAGTGTCAGGGTATCTTATGAGTAGCGATCTGGTTGCTTTTTCGAATTGACAACTATGTAAATCTGTGTAGTGTGTTTTATCCTCACTCATACACTTTTATGAAAAACTTCTTAGGAGGTTACTAGGGACGGATCCAGAAGTTTATCAAACAGAGGGCGAAAATGATTAATAATAAATATTGGCTAATAGAATTTTTTTGAAAATAATTTATGTCATTCATTATATTATTTTTTTATTTTTTTTGGATTTAATTGATATGTATTGTCAGTGTAAAGATTTTTTTACACTGTTAATTAATTAAAAATTGTCACATAAGTTAAAAGTTTTTTTGATTGATTGACAGTATAAATAACTTTACACTGACAATACATAACAATTAAACTCTTCCTTTTTCCCTTTCCTTTTTAATTTTAAAATTAAATTAACCAATATTTGATATATTATATAGGTAAATGCTTGAGACTAAAATGTATGTACCTATCAATTATTAACAAAGAGGCATTAGGGAGGGAGGGGCTCTGAATCCGTCTCTGGAGGTTACCCACTCTAGAATTACTCCAAGTCAAGCATGCCTAACCTTGTAGATCCTAAGTTGTTGGCTCCCAAAAGGAATATGCACCTTTTGGTATAAATAGTACCGACCAATTTTTCTTCTAAACTTTTCTCAACTGTATAATCTTATACCTGAACAGTCTCAAAATCTCTTAACTATATAGTCTCATACCTGCACAATGATGTGTGTAGATCCACACCATATATTTAGTATCTGTTTGCATGCATTTCATGTTCTTTTTAGCGTATTTATTTTTAATTATCCGTTTTGCATGTAGTTCGGATAACTGCAACGTATTGTGTGTTGTGTTGTAGGATTGATGCTAAAAGAGGCTTGAAAGAGCTGGAATGGAGCCATGTTGTAGCTGACATGAAGTTAGGAGCTGAAAGCAAGCAAAATGGGCCAGACCAATGTCAACCACGGCTAGGGGTGGTCTCAACCACGACCATGGTTTGAGGGAATCAGAAAATTGAAGGCAGAACAAACAGATCCAACCATAATTTGGTCATGGAGGCCACCACGGTTGTGGTCTGGAAAACCCATAGAAAGCTCCCAAGATAGTGCCTCGATCGTGGCACACTTTTTAATTATGAAAATTGTATTTTTAATCAGAATTCAAGTGGGCTTAGATCTCTTTTTACCCCAATGTATAAATAGCATCTTAGGATTCGAAATTAGGGGTTCTTAACTTGTGAATTGGAGGCTTGGCTTGACTTGGAGATTAGGATTGCTCTCTCTTCCCTCTTCTCTTCTCGTTCCTCTTGGATCCATGGTGTTTTCTACAACTATGACTCCTTTAATTTCAGCTATGCTTCAATAGTTTTCTTAGTTTCTAGGATTAGGTTATGCCCTTTGACTTAATTATGTTGATGAATTGATATTTCCCTTTCTATTAATGTTAATCTCTTTGATTTGGTTCCTATTGTGCTTATTCATGTGAATTTTCCGATCAACCTATTTGCATGTCATAGATATATAGGGATGTACCAAGGGGTGAACCTAGATATTGGATCTATAAAAATTGAATTTAAGACTTAAATCATGAGAGTTAGATTTGGTCTGTCGAGGGTTCCATTGAATTGTCATAAATCTTAATGGATTCAATCTAAATACAATCATTACGGGAGTAGAAGTTGGTTTAATTAGGCACGATTCTTGCATCTCGAGAGAGAATATTAACTAAATTAGGATAATTCACGTTCACATGAGTTTGATATTAATAAAAGGGTAGTCAATTTGAATTCATAATTAGTCATTGTGATAACCCTAATCCTAGAAACCTCTTTACATATTTGAAAAACTCTTAATTGATTTCTTGCTATTTTTATTTTTGCTTTTATTGTCGTTTTTCTATTTTGAATTGTTACATCATTCTCTTAACCAATATTATTCAATCTTGTTTAGTTAATCAAATTTCTAATTAACTTATAGTCATAATCACGGTCCCTAAGGTTCAATCTTTTTATTACTTGACAACGAAATCGTACACTTGCGGGTTTCACACACCACATAATATCAAGATCCCTCTCGTTTTGGTATGAAATCAGTCCATTCATGTGTCTCTCCGCTTAAAAGCTTGTCACAAACCACTCATTGTCTGTGTTTCCATCTGCACCAACGATCTCCTCATACTATTCAGCCTGGGGTGTCACATTATGTCGTAAGCCAATAGGAGCATTTGATGCCTTATAATGATAACTCATTCCAGACAAGATCCTGACTTGCGAGGGTATCACTTTAGTTGCTTTTGATAACTAGCCGTTCTATATGTCATGCAAATGAAGCCTGTTGTCGTTTAGGTTTCATGCAATTTTCATTTCCAATTTTAAGTAGGACAAATGTGTTCCTAAATTTGTGGACGGACATTCCCCTGTCATGATTATAAGGTTGGGGAAGTGCCCTTGTAAATTAGCCTTTTAGAGTGTAGATCCATAACTTTCAACCACTTTCTCCTAGAGCTTCTGACAAAAGTAGTGATCTTTGGTGAGAATGATGCAAAAATCTTTGACAACTACAAGGAGCGGTTGGTTACGCTGCCCTTATTATTTATGGGCCAGGAAGCTTATTTCATTATTCATCTATCTCCTTGATTTTGGTAGATCGAACCCTTTTATCCCTTCTTTTATTTCAAACTATGGGTAGACTAGTGGAGTTGGAGAGCAGAGGGTTCGAGAGCTACTAAATGTGGCGGCACGCTATCATCCGAGCTTCAATAAGGGAGGTTATTTTAAATTTTAAGAGCTAGAATTTGAAGATGATAAAAATGTCTCAGATTTTGAATAGAAATTAGGTTATTTTTGTTAGAAACTGGGGTTTAGATCTACAACAAAGAAGGGAAGACAAAAAAAAAAACGCAATCTCCAAGGTGTGTGAGGACACTAGACTTTAAGTTCGATTCGCCCCTATCAATCTCTACCTAGATTGGATGCAACAGGTGTTAACAACGAATCCCCTTCAGAATACAATGGAGCAACCTTGATTTGGTTTGCACACCCTAAACCAAGCGTATCGTCAATGACAGTTTACAGAACAATAGTTTTCTAAACTCGCTCTGCGCACAAGGGAGAAAAGAAAGTGATTTGGAGTGGTAAGGACTTAGCAAATTCGAGTTTTTCCAACCCCTTTTACTGCATGCAGATGTTCTATTTATAGAGCAACTCATGTCCCTTAGTGAAGAAAAACAACCATTCAAATGGTTTCCATAACAGTAATATCCAACGTTTATATATCATTAATATTCGTAATATGACAGCAAGAATTCGTTGGCCTAGTGGCCAGTAGACGCGTCCCTCAATCACTGTGTGTACCGGGTTCGATTCCCGCGTGACACCTTTACGCGCTTTTAATTTTCTGTCCGTTAACCAACGGATTAAAACTTCAAAACTGTCCCCAATGGGACTCGATCCCATACCCCCTTGGTTTGAACCAAAGGGCGTGACCACTGTGCTAACTGATGGAGTGTTAATAAACTTATACTGTTATTTAGTTTTATCCTTTACAATAATGCAACCTTCCAAACATGTATTTTGGAAATTCCTCATAATCCCCCACCATTTTCAAAATAAAGCCAAATCCCATTATTCCGGAAATCGCATGCTTTCAGACAAAGGTATCTCGAGGATTTGAACCTTTGCTTAGTAAGAAATGGGTTTCACTCATCCCGAATAAAATGGTAGACAAGCTTTGAACCAAATGTTCATTAGAAGGAGCGTGCATAACTTACACATGAAATCTCGGTACCATTGAACGACGTGAAAGCTGACACATTTGATGAGGCCTTGTGTCTTGTATCCTTTTCATGAGAGCTTTAAGAGTCAAGCCCTTAACTCCAAGAAGCGGCCCCACTTCACTCTCACATAGGTAGACTCTATCGGAAGTGCCCCCATAATTAAAGCACTTCAGCATATATATGCTATAGGTCCATTAAGAGCAAAAGCTCATCCTCCCTCCTATATTTCCTTATGGTCCAAGTACTTTTTAAACCTTGGGATGTATCTATTGTCAAGTACTTGCAATCACTCTAATAGTGTACTTTGGCCACATTGAACTCAAGACTTGATGCTACTCAAGTGTGAGTTGGGTTTCCACCATTGGTGATCATTTAGATGTGGGCTTGAGTCCCATCCCTAATGATGTCTTCAACACCATATCCCTTGTCAGTCATTTCGTCAAAGGATCTGCAAGATTCCTCTCTGTTCTCACAAAGACTATGGATATTACTCCATTTGTAATTAATTCCTTTACATAGCTATGTCTTAGTCCAATGTGCCTGGACTTTCCATTATATACCTGGCAATATGCCTTTGATAGTGTTGACTGACTATCACAATGTATGGATACTGATGCCATTGGCTTTGGCCAAATTGGTATCTCATACAACAAATTTCTTAGCCATTCTGCCTCTTTACTACCTGCAGCCAATGCTACGAATTCTGCAGCCATGGTGGAGTCGGCAATGCATGTCTGTTTCTTGGAACCCCAAGAAATAGCACCTCCACCAAGTGTGAAGACCCAACCGCTTGTTGAAGAATGGTCTTCTGTATAAGTTACCCAACTGGCATTTGTGTATCCTTCCAATACCGAAGGATAACCATTATAGTTTAAACTATAGCTCATTGTCCCCTTCAAGTATTTTAATACTCTTCGGACAGCATGCCAATGGTCTTTGCTTGGATTACATGTATACCTACTTAGTCGACCTACAGCATATGCAATGTCTGGTCGGGTACATGTCATAGCATACATCAAACATCCAATTACTTTTGAGTATTCAAGTTGTGCTACTGGACTACCTTTATTTGGTAATAAATTAGTGTTATGGTCAAATGGAGTAACAGCATGTTGACAGTCAAAGTGATCAAATTTTTTCAATACCTTTTCTATATAGTGAGATTGGGATAAGCCTATATTCTCACCATCTTTGATTATTTTAATTCCTAGAATCACATCAGCTTCCCCTAAGTCTTTCATATCAAAACTTCTAGATAGGAAACTCTTAGTTTTTTCTACCTCATCTAGATCAGTACCAAAAATTAACATGTCATCTACATATAAACAAATCATGACTCCTTTTCCATTATGGAATTTACTATAAATACACTTATCAGACTCATTTATTTTATATCCATTAGCTAAAACAACTTGATCAAACTTTTGATGCCATTGTTTAGGAGCTTGTTTTAGTCCATACAATGACTTATTCAATTTACACACCTTCTTTTCTTGACCTCTAAGCACATACCCTTCAGGTTGTGTCATATACACCTCTTCATCTAATTCCCTATTTAGGAATGCCGTTTTCACATCCATTTGATGAATGACAAACTTATAGATGGATGCAAGTGCCAATAGCACTCTAATTGAGGCAATTCTTGCCACAGGTGCATATGTATCAAAATAGTCAATGCCCTCCTTTTGTGTAAAGCCCTTAGCAACTAGTCTTGCCTTAAACTTATCTATGGTTCCATCTACCTTCATTTTCCTTTTGAAAATCCATTTACAACCTATTGGTTTGGAACCAGGTGGGAGGTCTACTAATTTCCAGGTTTTATTCCCCATTATTGAATCCATTTCCTCTTGTATAGCCTCTTTTCAGAAAGCGGCATCTTGAGACTTTGTTGCCTCTTCAAATGTTTCTGGATCACTTTCAGTATTATAACAGATTGGTCCATAACTGTCTATGGACTCTCTTGTTCCTTCAACCAGGAACATGAAAAAGTCTGGTCCATATGTTTTCTCTTTCCTAGGTCTCTGACTTTTTCTAAGTTCTAAACCTTCCAAAATATCGTTATTAGATACATTGGTTTCCGGATTATGTGCATTACTATGAACATTATCCTTATGACTTGGTATTGAGTTAAACCTATCTTCTTGAAAGAATGCATCCCTTGACTCAATTACTGTATTTACAGGATATGAGTCATTAGATTCTGTAACCATGAATCTGTATGCTTTGCTATTTTTAGCATAGCCCAGGAATACACATTCAATTCCCCTTTCACCTAATTTCTTCCTTTTTGGTTCAGGAACTTTCACTATCGCCCTACAACCCCAAACTTTGAAATAGTCGAGGTTGGGCTTTCTATTTTTCCAGAGCTCATATGGGGTTATCTTGTTCCTTTTGTTTGGAACTCTATTCAAGATATAACAAGCTGTCAATACGGCTTCTCCCCAATAACCTTTTGTTAGACCAGAATAGGATAACGTGGCATTTATCATTTCTTCTAATACCCTATTTTTCCTTTCAGCTATACCGTTTTGTTGTGGGGAATATGGTGCGGTTGTTTGATGAATTATTCCAGTAGACTCAAAGTAACTAGGATTATAGAACTCTCCTCCTCTATCACTCCTAAAGCATTTAATAAAGGTTTCATGTTGAAGTTCTACTTCTGTTTTAAATATCTTAAATTTGTCTAAGACTTCATCCTTTGAATGCATCAAATATACATGACAATACCTAGTACAATCATCTATAAATGTCACAAAATATTTTTTACCACCTATGGTGGGCCAACCATGTAAATCACATACATCAGAATGAATTAAATCTAACACTTTAGAACTTCTTTCAACTCTAGGAAAAGGACGCCTAGTTATCTTAGTTAGCATACAAGTTGTACATACATCCGAAATTCTACTTATTTTAGGAATTGAACATGAATTCATCATTTCATCCATTTTCCTAAAATTAACATGTCCCAAACAAATATGCCATAAATCACACGAATCAACGATATAAGCAGAAAAAAATCCATTATTATTAATAATATTGAGTTTGAACATATTCTCACTAAGGTATCCCTTCCCTACAAACTTTCCCCCTTTGGAGAGAATAAACTTATCTCCCTCAAATACACATTTAAACCCATACTTGTTAAGTAATGGTACAGAAATTAAATTCTTCCTAACATCTGGTACATAATAAACATCGGTGAGGGTGAGCGTTTTTCTCGAAGTGAACTCTAGTTCTACTGTCCCTTTGCCTTTGACTTGGGCAGTTGATGCATTTCCCATGTAAAGAACGGTTCCATCTTCTTCATAAATTGTTTTGAAGAGATCCTTGTCTTTACATACATGGCGAGTAGCACCGGAGTCAATCCACCATGATCCAACATCTTCTATCATGTTGATTTCGGAAATAACCGCAACAAGATTGTCCTTAGTTGCACTAGATTCCTTTCCTTTATTGCTCTTCTTCAAGAGGCGACAATTCCTCTTGAAATGTCCCGGTTTACCACAATGGAAACAACCACCTTTCTTTTTCTTGTTTTGATAGTCATTCCCATTGTTGTTTTCCTGAGATTTTCCAGTATCTCGATTCTTCTTCTTTGAGGACTTACCAGATTTCCCTTCCTCCATTACATGCACTTTCTCATGAACATTTTGTTCTCTAGTATCGTCTTGTTTGCGATACTCTTCTTCTAAGCGAAGGTGATTACCCAATTGTTCAAGAGAAATGTCATCCTTCCGATGTTTTAGACTCCTTTTAAAGTCTTTCCATGAAGGAGGAAGTTTATCAATGATTGAGGAGACAATTATGGTTTCATCCATATGCATCTTGTGTTGTTTATAATTGTTGAGAATACGTTCAATCTCATTCATTTGTTCCATAACTGGCCTACCATCAGACATTCTATAATTAGTAAATCTACTAACAAGGAATTTCTTACTTGTTGCGTCCTCCGTCATGTATCTCACCTCAAGCTTTTCCCATAATTCCTTGGCCGATCCAGAATTCTGATGTACATCGAACAGTGCGTCACACATCCCATTCAGAATATGCCCCATGCATATGTAATCATCATTATCCCACTTGCTTTTCTCACGGGTTTCATTGATGGTTTCATCTTCTCTATCTTCTGGTCTTGGTGAGTTCAACACATACACCACCTTCAAAGTAGTGAGAAGGAAGTGCATCTTCTTTTGCCAACGGATAAAGTTTCCCCCTTCGAACCTTTCTAGTTTCACAATGTCAAATGTCATCTCCTTCAAAGTTGCAGCCATTTTTTTTTGTTTTTATGAAAATCGAACCTAAAGATTGTTAGAAACTGGGGTTTAGATCTGCAACAAAGAAGGGAAGACAAAAGAAAAGCGCAATCTCCAAGGCGTGTGAGGACACTAGACTTTAGGTTCGATTCGCCCCCGCCAATCTCTATCTAGATTGGATGCAACAGGTGTTAACAACGAATCCCCTTCAGAATACAAGGAGCAACCTTGATTTGGTTTGCATACCCTAAACCAAGCGTATCGTCAATGGCAGTTTACAAAACAATAGTTTTCTAAACTCGCTCTGCGCACAAGGGAGAAAAGAAAGTGATTTGGAGTGGTAAGGACTTAGCAAATTCGAGTTTTTCCAACCCCTTTTACTGCATGCAGATGTTCTATTTATAGAGCAACTCATGTCTCTTAGTGAAGGAAAACAACCATTCAAATGGTTTCCATAACAGTAATATCTTACGTTTATATATCATTAATATTCGTAATATGACAGCAAGAATTCGTTGGCCTAGTGGCCAGTAGACGCGTCCCTCCATCATTGTGTGTACCGGGTTCAATTCCCGCGTGACAGCTTTATGCGTTTTTAATTTTCTGTCCGTTAACCAACGGATAAAAACTTCAAAACTGTCCCCGATGGGACTCGATCCCATGCCCCCTTGGTTTGGACCAAAGGGCGTGACCACTGCGCTAAATGATGGAGTGTTGATAAACTTATACTGTTATTTAATTTTATCCTTTGCAATAATGCATCCTTCCAAACATGTATTTTGGAAATTCCTCACAATTTTATATTTTAATTTTATTATGGAAACATATTAGATAATGATTTTTACTCCTTATTGAGATATTGTGAATTGTAGAGCTATTGTTCTTAATATTATTTTGTTGTATTTGGCTATATAAGTAAAAAAATAATTTATGCTTAAAACAATGTATATAATTTTATAAATTTTATTAAAATAAATTTATAAAAAATATATAAACATTACCTTGGGTAATGTCAAAGCCGTCAATAAACAGCCGCTGCTTATCTTCAGCTTTTTCAAAGGTTTGACCATTAAAATTAACGAAGACTTTAAACCTGTCCCTCGTAATATTTACCGATGAGTAAATTAACGGCGGATGTGAGGTTGTTGGTTAGTCATCTTTAATCATCACTTACGGATGAATTTTGATCATTATCAAAGGCTTTTGTTCATGGAGAATGTCAATTTTCTTTTAGAGTATCCACAAATAGTTCAACTAAAAATCCAAAATGATTCTCACTATAAAAACTAAAAATAAAAACAAATTTGTTACTCTTTTCATTTAAATGAATGGGTAATTTAACTAAATCATTTGATAGATTGAAATGTTACAAGTTGGGGTATTTGCGGATCGATTTGAATCGGTTTTGAGGTAAAAAGTCATCTAATCTAAATATTAAAACAACACGCGGTTCAGATCGGTTTGGATGGTTTCCTTAAAAAAATCTGATCCGATTAAATGCGGTTGGATTGGATCGATTGATTCGGTTTTTACCAACACATCATTACATATTTATATTACATCAAAGAATCAAGATTACAAGTTAAATTGAACAAAATCTTAAACTTGTATATACTTATTGATACATTCATGTAATAACATTTCATAAAATATGTCTAAAATAAATAAATATCTTCATCATACATAATTTTTTTTTTTTATGTTTAGAATATTAAATATAGTACAAAATTACGTCAAATCAAACTAGTAAGTATTATTAAGATAAAAACCAACGAATAAAAAATCAATAATACGAACAATAGAATAAACATATATTAAATTTTATATATTTTATTCGGTTTGGTTCAGTTTAAAAAAAAAGAACCCAAAGTCCGATCCGATCGATTTTTACAAAACAAGATCCAAAAAAATCCAATAGACATCGATTTTGTTATGTTTTTGATTTTTTTGGATCCGTTTGCGATTTTTTTTAGATTAATTTGGATATGAACAACTCTAGTTACAAGAACCCAATCAATATAAATAATTATGTTGCATTATATTATTTACCAAAATGAATCATTTTATTTTTTAAGTAATTTTGTTATGCCTACAAAATTAATGGTTTTCCTTTTTCCAAAATTGATCATAGCATCAAATATAATTCTTATTGAAAAATTATTAAAGTAGAAATTTTTTATTTTAATCAATTTATGAAACAAAAAAGAACTTTTTTTAATATATTACTAATAAAGATCAGTCAATGTTAATAAATGAATGTTATTCTATTTATATAATTTATATTTAATAATATATTTATTTACTTATTAAATTAATATTATAAATAAATAATTAATAATATTCAATAACTTCTTAAAATAATATTATATATTTACAATTAATAGTAGCATTAATTAGCTCAAAGCAATATTACGTTTTCTTCGTTTCCCAGGGTATCCTCTGCGGGCAACTGTAGAGACTAATCCTACGAGGTACTGGATGACATTTAAGGGCTAATCTCTCCCAATTAGATTTTCTCCATACACAAGAGTTAGGGATCGAACCCCTAACACTTGCTTAAGAGGTCCGAGCTCGTTGCCACTCGCACCAACCACATGTTGATACTTATTTGATTGAAAACTGTTATAAATATTATATATTCGTATTTTTTTATGTGTTAGTGTTTGATAGGAGATGTTGATTCGAAATAAATGAAAACCTACCACACATTTATTATTTACTTTTATTTAATTTGTAATCGACTTTCTTCTGGTTTATAAATATATATTGGTATCCACTAGTCCCTTCACCATCTTCACCTCAAAATAAACTTCAGTTATTTATTTTCATTGTCTCTCCCATTGATAAAGAATGGCAAGCGAGCACCTTCCGGAAGAACTGATAGAGGAAATCCTGATTCGGCTCCCTGCAAAGTCTATAGCGCGACTCAAATCCGTATGTAAATCCTTCTACACTCTTATGACTAACAAGAGATTCATCACAGAACATTTTTCCTACTCCACTGCTAAAAACCAACCCAACCTTCTTGTCTTTCATGCCCATAATAACTTTTCCTCAACCTTGGTTTTTGACAATAACTTATCTCAGCCCCCCATTCATCTAATGCCACCATCCCCATACCCAGACCACCTTTTAGATGAAATTATAGCTTATGGTCCTTGCAATGGCATAGTATGTCTTCAAGTGAGTCGTGTACACAACCTTGATCGATTGATGCTTTGGAATCCTGCCACAAGAGATGTCAAGGCTCTTCCTATGCCTCATCATATGAACATATTGCCTGGGGAGTGCTTTGTAGAGGTACATGGATTTGGTGTTGATCCCATGACTAGTGAGTATAAGGTCGTGAACCTTATCGCAGGCGTGAAATCTGGCACAGATGAAGGTATGCAACCTACAGCTCAGGTATATAGTTTGAGTACCAACTCATGGAACATTATTGATGTCACTATCTCTGCTTATGACATAATTGACTCACCGTTTACTTCATATCTGAATGGAGTTTATCATTGGTTGATTAAGCCTGAAGACGACGAATCAATCCTATGTTTTAACATGAGCAACAATGCATTTTGGAAGATGAATCTGCCCCCTGTTTCTCAAGGCGATGCAAATGAAATGCTTGTGGATAGTAATTTTGCTATTATTGAAGATTTTGTTGCTTATATGAAGGAATATAAGGTTTCATCTCTATTGGGAACTCGTGTTGAGATTTGGGTAATGAGTGAATATAGTGTTGAAGAGAGTTGGACCAAGAAATTTAATATTATACTTCACTTTGAAGAAAGGAAATTTTGGGGCTTTTGGAAAAAAGACGAGGCTCTTATAACAAAAGATTACAATTTACCATTGATTTCATATAACTTCAATACACAACAATCAACGGAAGTTGTTCCAATTAACATAGGAGTAGTGCTTCATGCATTTAGATATGTGGAAAGTATTGTTCCTTTATCAATTGAAGAGGAAGACTAAATTATCAGATTGCCTATATTCATGACATTTGAACGTGGTTATTGCATTATAATTTTTATTACTTTAATTATATTGTCTTCCATATGACAAAATTTATGTTGCTACCATAAACATTATCACGATTTATGTCAACTTTAATGTACCTCTTATACTTTATTTGGGAATATTTCTTCAGTCCATGCCTTTTTCCTTCTACTATAATTGTTGGAATGAAGATATTCTCAAAATCTAAAGATAACAATAAAACAATTATGAATGATTTTGAGTGTTGCAAAAAAAAAAAAAAAAAAAGAAGAGGGAGATTTAAGAATTATTTTCTTTATTTTAAATCTTTCGTCGTATATTTGAAGTGCAAGCACCAAAGGCAATAAAAATGTTTAAACTATTAAGAGGAAGTACATGAATGATTTTTATATATCTTTAGGAGGAGGATTTAGTTCATTGCATAAATCTAGTCGCGTGTGTATAGTTTTTATTTCCTTTGTAGACATAATGTATAATGTATTTTCTTAGAATTTGGGTTTGGGCCTAACTCAACTCCAAAAGCTAGTTCAAAAAAGCTAGCTCATAGGGTGAAGGTTACCCTCCACTTATAAATACTATTCAGGCCATATCACTATCCAATGTGGGACTCTAACACACCCCCCTCACGTCCAGGACTGGACATCTGGAGCGTGAAGTTTGCAGGACTGGACATCTGCTGGTGGCCCAACGGATCTTGGATAGGCTCTTATACCATTTTAGAATTTGGGTTTGGACCTAACTCAATCCCAAAAGCTAACTCAAAAAAGCTAGTTCATAGGGTGAGGGTTATCCCCCACTTATAAACACTATTCAGACTATATCACTATCCAATGTGGGACTCCAACATATTTAGGTGATGCGGATATAAGGACATTAACCTATCGGTCTGCTCCTAGTTTTTTCCATTCTCAACTCTCAAAGTTATAATGTGAATATCACGGGGCAAGTATTGAAGCATAATCTTAGTGATATAATATAAGGATATATATATACCACACAACATTGTATGTTGTTGGCTTGAACTTGATAAGTTTCTTTTCAAACCACCCAATGCGTTATCTTTTTAGAGATACCTACTCTTAGCTTGGGAATTTGGGCATAAGCCCCTCATACCAAAAAAAAAAAAAAAAAGAAATATCAGATCAGGTTTATGAATTTTAACTTCTTTTAAGATTCAAGTAATCTAACTTAGCTAACAACACAAATTATTTGGTCCCCTTTTAAGAGTGACAAATGATAGTTGTGGCACCCTTAGTAAGATACAATTGTACACTCAGTTTTGGGTCTAAGGTAGATGAAGGTTGGTTGGTATCATTGTAAGCAATAACATGATCTGAACTGAAGAAAGTATTGAGCTGGTGTTTGGGGCCTAGATGCCGGTCATGTATTGTGACTAACTAGGATAAACTATCTGTGCAATCCTCTTACACCTATCTCTTTTACTTTCCAGAACTCATTTGTGTTGTACTTGTGTAGTTTTCATTTCTGAATTTTTGTTATTGAAATTAAAGTGTCAATTCACTCTCTTTTGGCTCTTTCACTTTGATATTACCCAATCATTTCCTGAGAATATTATTAAAGTAGTAGTTTCCAAGGATTGTGATTACCTGCAGTCACTTGTGTCACTCGATCTCTCTTCACTCACATTTTTTCCTATCTTTTTATTTGAAAAAAACCAATGATTTAAAGATAGAAAATCTAATGGTTGTGACATATATTGACTGTGTAGTCAATTTTGAATGCAGTGAATCGTAAGAATTATAACCCCTGACACTTTTTTTTTTTTATCTTATCAAACTCTACCACCACATTTGTTTAGTGTCTCCTAAGAGAACAATGTTTAAGAGAAAACATGACAAACTTTTTTGTGATAAATCACAACCTTGACATATATTTCAACATATTTCTCTCAACTTTGTGGGGAGGAGGGAGTATCAGTAATAGTTCTCGAAGTTAAGCCCTCAATTATATATGTTGCCATTAAAGCGTCTAAATTTCTTTCTGATACTATGTTCTTGTCGGTGCTACATTTGAATGCTGAATCAATGAAAATAAGATCCAAAGAAAAGAGGAATAATTAGAGAATCTGATAAGAGTTAGAGTAGCAATAAATGAATCTTACTCTATCCGACCGAATACAATAACATAGTTTGTTTCCATGCTTATTAAGCTTTCAACTATTAAAAGTAGAATAAAATAAATAATTTGAATTAAAAGACAAGTATAAGAACCACATCACTTACTGCAGCTGTGCCTAATACAATAGTAGCCAATTTATCTTATCTAAGGTCAAATAAGATACTAACCAAAAAAGAAAAATCACCTCCTTCTGAACTATCAAAGAAATGTCAGACGCAAAATTCTTTATTTTTCTTCTTCTTTGTAGTAAGAATTCATCAAGCATGACAAAGGGGACCAGACCTTGACATTGGCTGATAGCATAGCATCAATGTGATTAAACACTAGGATAAAACACATTGAATCATGAAAGACTAACAAAAATTCATAATTTAAGCTACAACTTGTTCTCCACAGCTAAATTGGTGCAGGATGATTGAACTTAGGACTTGAAAAAGGTCCTAAAAGATGAGTGCATACCGTCACACAAACATATAATTAAGCATCGGAAGCATGAACTCCAAAACTTTAGAGCTTAGGGTCTGTTTGAGAGTTTGGAGGGGAATGAAGAGGAGAGGTTTGAGCTGCAAGGAAAGAGGAAAGACATGGGGAAGAGAGGATAGTCCCCCTCTTTACATGAGGATTTATTTTCCAAAAAAAAAATCAATGGAGTGAGCTGCAGCTCATCCATACCCAACTCTTTCTAATAGAGAGAAGGCCGGGTTACGGCTCAATGGAATCAGAATTTTTATGCCACTTTCCATAATTGGGAAGTTAAGTTGATGTCAATTATTTTTAGGAACAAATTGATGTCAACCCTATCTTAATTTTAGGAATAAAAATAATAATTTTCTCATTGATTTTGTTTTTTTAGATTTTACAGGTAGACCTACTAAACATGAAAAATTATATATTTTGGAGCGTTTTGTTCTCCCTCCTTTTGTCGTACTTATCCTTGACATAAATTATAGTTAAGGAAAATAGTACTATTTGGCACAAATGAATTTTCGTACCACTTATGCGAACAAAGCAAAATATGACCATTTTATTTTTATCCGTTTTCTCCACTCCATGATTTCCTTTCCGTCTTTTTTTCGTTGGTTAAAATGTCACCCGTATTGAGTTAGTTAATTCAGTTAGTAATGTGAGTTAGTTAGTGACAGTTAGAAGTGTAACTGTAAATCAGTTAATCCGTGTGAGATTAACATCTATGTGTGTATAAATACTTGTGAATGGATCAATAAATGTGTGTGTCCAATTATTCAGTAATTCTGTGTAACCCGTCTATACACTGTTCATATGTTTATTGTGTGTGTTTAACTCGTCTACGCTTCGCGACTTGTCTGTGTGTTTAGCGCGACCCGTCTGTGCTCTGTGTGTGTGCTTCGCGTAACCCGTCTGTGCCCTGTGACCCGTCTATCCTGTGTGTGTGTGAACTGATAGACAGGTGATTAGTTCTAACATTTGGTATCTAGAGCTTTACGGCCCTGGGATCAGGAGTGTGATTCTGGTAATTAGTGTGCAAATCAATTTGGTTTTTTTTTGCAATGGAGAAATCAAATAGAATTATGGGTGGAAACCTACCAGTTCTTGGAATCAAGAACTGGGACCGATGGAAGAACTAGATGGAGGTAATCTTTGGCTTCAAAGATGTGACTGACGTGGTGAAAATAGGCTTCCAAGAATTGGGGGTACACCCCACAGAGGCGCAACGAACGGCCTTCAAGGAGTCAAAGAAGAAGGACTACACAGCTCTGTTCTTGCTCCATCAATGTGTGGACTCGACCAATTATGAAAGGATTTCTGCTGCGAAGACCTCAAAGGCAGCCTGGGATATGCTTGAGAGGAGTCATGCGGGTGGTGATAAACTCAAGAAAGTGAGGCTCCAGACCTTACGAAGACAGTATGAACTGTTGCAGATGGAGGGGCAAGAAAGTGTTGCCGATTACTTCACAAAGGTACTGACCCTCACAAATCAGATGAAAGCTTGTGGTGAAACTTTTACTGATGTGATGATAGTAGAAAAGATTCTTAGGACCTTGGTTTCCAAATTCGACCATATTGTGGTTGCTATTGAAGAATCTAAGAATCTTGAGGAGTTGAAGGTGGAGGAATTACAAGGGTCCTTGGAGGCTCATGAACAAAGACTGAATGAAAGTGCTGAGCGAAATTCTGAGCAAGCACTCCAAACTCAGATCAGCAAGAAAGGTAGGAAGGACACTGGCAAGAAGTGGAAGGGCAAAGGAAAATTTAAAAGCGGCAAGTGGAGAGCCGATGGAAACCCCAATTCTGGTCAAGATAGTCACTTCGTTGATCAAAAGCAAGGGGAAAGTTTCAGCAAACAAGGAGGTGGCAAAGGGTGGAAAGGTCAGAGGAAATTTGACAAAAGCAAGGTAAAGTGTTATACTTGTCAAAGATATGGCCATTTTGCTGATGAGTGTAGATCCAATAAGGCTTCTAATAGCAGAGATAAACAAGAAGCGAATGCTGCCCATGGTGAAAGCTCAGACTCCGATCAAGTTCTTCTAATGGTTACTACCAGAACAGAAGGCACAAATTCTGGTTCTTGGTATCTTGAGACAGGGTGCTCCAATCATATGACTGGGAATAAAGGTTGGTTTGTAGAACTTGATGAGGCAGTCAAGAGCAATGTGAGGTTTGCTGACAACAGTACCATAAAATCAGAAGGAAAAGGGAAAGTGTTGATTAAAAGGAGAGATGGGAAACCAGCCTACATATCTGATGTTCTCTATGTACCAACCATGCAAAATAATCTGCTAAGCACGTGGCAGTTACTAGAGAAGGGATTTTCTATGAATCTCAAAGATAATCAGATGAGTGTCTATGACAGCAAGGGAAAGATGATCTTGAAGGCTCCTTTGTTCAATAATAGGACCTTTAAGATTGATATTCAGGTGGCTGAGTTACTCAGTCTGTCAGCAGCTGTCCAAGATGAAAGCTGGCTGTGGCACCTGAGATTTGGCCATCTCAATTTCAGAAGCTTGTGTCAGCTGAAAAACAGTCAGATGGTGTATGATCTTCCCTCCATTCAATTACCAGAACAAGTGTGTGAAGGGTGCATGATAGGGAAACAACCGAGAAACTCTTTCAAGTCACATGTTGCTACACGAGCTACTGAACCTCTTGGAGTCATCTTCTCAGATGTCTGTGGACCGTTTGAAGAAGTTTCCCTTGGAGGTAACCAGTATTTTGTTTCTTTTATTGATGATTATACAAGAAAAATGTGGTTGTTTCTCATTAAAAGAAAATCTGAGGTATTTGATGTCTTTAAGAAATTTAAAGTTCTGGTTGAAAAACAAAGTGGTAGGTTCTTAAAGATTCTAAGAACAGATGGTGGAGGTGAGTTCACATCAAGAGAGCTCGAGAATTTTTGTGATAAAGAGGGCATAATTCATGAAGTTACAGCTCCCCATACTCCACAGCATAATGGCACTGCTGAGAGGAGAAATAGGACTATTTTGAACATGGCCAGGAGCATGATGAGAAGTAAGAAAATGCCACGCTGCTTCTGGGGTGAAGCAGTAGCAACTGCAGTATACATCTTAAATCTGTGTCCCACCAAACGATTGAATTGCACTACTCTTGAGGAAGCTTGGACAGGGAAGAAGCCAGCTGTGGGCTACTTGAGAATTTTTGGTTCCCTTTGTTACAGACATGTCCCAGATGAAAAGAGAAGTAAGCTGGAGAACAAGAGTGAGAAGATGGTAATGCTTGGTTATCACCCTACAGGGGCTTATAAACTATATGATCCTGTCAGCATGAAGGTGATCTTTAGTAGGGATGTTATCTTTGATGAGTCTAATGCTTGGGATTGGAATCAAACCCCACAGAGAGGCACGACTGATAGACGGATCTCTGTCACCTTGGCAGATCCCGTTCAGAATGCAACACAACTGCAAGATGCTGCTCCTGATGATGCTCATACAACAAGACCACAGAGGAATAGGCAACCACCAACCAGATTGACTGATTATGTGATGTTTCCTAATAGTGCAATAGCAGGAGAAGGTGATCTGGTTCAGTTAGCATTGTATGCAGATGTGGAACCTGTGACTTTTGAGTAGGCAGTTCAGGAACCTAAGTGGGTTGCAGCAATGTAGGAGGAAATACAATCTATTAATAAAAATGACACATGGGAGTTGGTTGCCCTCCCCAAGCAAAAGAAGCCAATTGCAGTGAAATGGGTCTTTAAAACCAAAATGAACCCTGATGGTTCAATAGCCAAATACAAGGCTAGGTTAGTGGCCAAAGGGTTTCTACAAAAAGAAGAGCTGGATTATGGAGATGTGTTTGCCCCTGTGGCTAGAATTGAGACAATAAGGCTTGTTGTAGCCTTTGCAAGTGCAAAAAGGTGAACTTTACATCAGTTGGATGTCAAGTCAGCATTTCTAAATGGATCACTGGATGAGGAGGTCTATGTGTGTCAACCTCCCAGGTTTGAGATAGCTGGCAGTGAAGAAAACGTGTATAAGCTGTATAAAGCCCTATATGGGTTGAAGCAAGCTCCTCGGGCTTGGAACAAGAGGATAGACAATTTTCTCTTACTGTTAGGTTTCAGCAAATGCAGTGTGGAATATGGAGTGTATGTGAAAGCCTCTAATGCATCGGACCTACTATTAGTATGTCTGTATGTAGATGATTTGCTTGTGACTGGGAATAGGAGTGAAGAAATTGAAGAGTTCAAGAGAAAAATGATGGCTGAATTTGAAATGTCTGATTTAGGCATACTCTTATATTTTCTGGGAATGGAGTTTGTGACTACCAGAAAAGGTATATTGCTGCACCAAAGAAAGTATGCATCAGATGTGTTGAGAAGATTTCATATGTATGACTGTAATCAAGCTGACACTCCTGTTGAAAACAACCTAATGCTTGAGAAAGGTGAAAGTGAGACAGCTGTTGATTCCACTCTTTTCAAGCAGTTTGTTGGTTCACTTAGATACTTGTGCAATAGTAGGCCAGATATTACCTATGGTGTTGGTCTTCTTAGCAGATTTATGGAAAGTCCTAAAACCTCCCATCTTTTGGCTGCAAAGAGAATTTTGAGGTATATAAAAGGTACACTTGATTATGGTCTACTATATTCTAACAGTTTGGCTATTTTAGAGATTGCACTCAGAGGGTATTCTGACTCTGATTGGTGTGGAGATAAAAGTGACAGAAGAAGTACAACAAGATATGTATTCATGTTGGGAAATGCCTCTATTTCCTGGAGTTCAAAGAAGCAACCTGTTGTTGCACTCTCATCCTGTGAGGCAGAGTACATTGCAGCCTCTTATGGTGCATGTCAGGCTTTGTGGCTTGAATCATTACTAGAAGAGATACATTTGAAGACTGATGTTCAGATGCAGCTTCTAGTAGACGACAAATCAGCTATCAATCTTGCTAAAAATCCGGTGGCACATGGAAGAAGTAAACACATTGAGACTAGATTTCATTTCTTGCGAGATCAAGTAAATAAGGAGAAGTTGAGCTTAGTTTACTGCCACACTGAAGATCAAAGAGCAGATATACTGACTAAAGCTTTAAAGGGAGATAAATTCAAGCTGTTAAGAGATAAGCTGGGAATTGTGCCATTGTCAAAAATTCGGTAGAGTGTGATATGCTGCAAATGAATGGTGAAGTCTAGGGTGCCAACCTAGTTGGGATGTTAGACTTCATAGTGATGCTTCTTTGCATATCATATTTAGAGTTGACTGAATTAAAGGGAGTGTATTGAGTTAGTTAATTCAGTTAGTAATGTGAGTTAGTTAGTGACAGTTAGAAGTGTAACTGTAAATCAGTTAATCCGTGTGGGATTAACATCTATGTGTGTATAAATACTTGTGAATGGATCAATAAATGTGTGTGTGCAATTATTCAGTAATTCTGTGTAACCCGTCTATACACTGTTCATATGTCTATTATGTGTGTTTAACTCGTCTACGCTTCGCGACTTGTCTGTGTGTTTAGCGCGACCCGTCTGTGCTCTGTGTGTGTGCTTCGCGCAACCCGTCTGTGCCCTGCGACCCGTCTATCCTGTGTGTGTGTGTGAACTGATAGACAGGTGATTAGTTCTAACAACCCGTTGGTGCAGTTGCATGCATTTCACACTGAATAGCACTACTGTATAAGGTTGGTGATCCTAATAAAGTTGTTAGTGTTAAGGAATGGGCTTAATTAGAAAACCAAAAGCCTCCCTTAACATTGCTTTAAGACCTTGGCAAAAATGCAGAACAAGGGAAAGGGATAGAGTATCATAAATTATCACTCCAAAGTCCAAACACAGCTTACGAAGTTGATGGGAATGTAAATTGGAAGTTTTTTTAACGTGTCATCTCATATGGAACTATAGAGAAAATAGTATTTACTATTCCTTACTTTCTTATCATGAAAATGATTTTTTTATTGTAGCAAAGTGTTTTTTTTTATTTTTTTATGATA
Organism: Ammopiptanthus mongolicus; assembly: GCA_039655645.1. Taxonomy (NCBI): domain Eukaryota; kingdom Viridiplantae; phylum Streptophyta; class Magnoliopsida; order Fabales; family Fabaceae; genus Ammopiptanthus; species Ammopiptanthus mongolicus. The sequence continues at coordinate 89,748,342 of CM077345.1, forward strand.
AAAAAGGGCTAAGCCCCGGACAAAAGAGGAAACTAGAAACCTCTTGGAAACCAAATACAAGCAACATCAACCCATAAAGCATTAGAAATAAAACTAGAAGAACAATAAAAAATTCTAAACTTGCTAACTATGGAGAGACCAAATTTGGCCATAGCATCTGCCACCTGATTAGCTTCTGCAAAACATGTTGCCAAGCCAACTTTCCTGATCCATCATCAAACTTCTGGATAGCGTCAACAAAAAAAAATTAATTAGCGATTAGCTATATATGTAATAATTACAACATTTTCAAAATTAATTAGCGACGAAATTGTTTCACAATGACTCAACTATGAGATTTCTGTATCTAATCGATAGCTAACACATTTAGCTATGGATTTTCCATAGCTAATCCGCTAATATCTTGTGGTGTTAATGTATTGATATCCATACTCTCTCATATTTTCTTTTATGTTATGAGAGAGAAAGAAATAATAGTAAATTTGAACGGATTGACTCCATTGATAGAAGTAAATTTATTTTTATCTCTCTTTTTTATAATATAAGAGAACAAAAGTAGACGATCCAAATGCATGTTTAAATATCATTCATGTAGTAAATTTGTCATACATTCTCATAGAAATAAAACTATTTGTAGGTTTTCACCCAAATGTTTATACTTTTGGGTTGAGTCAATTTTCATACCACAGTTGAGCATTAATTTGTTGTCAAATGGTTAAATTGTTCACTTTTAAGACTAAAAGGCTCTTCAATGAGCGATGTACTAACATATATATAAATTATTATATGTGCTTCTGTCTAGCTATTAAGTTAAGCTTTTATGTAGCTTCTTTTATTGATTTATTATTGGTGTGTGTTTGTTTTTTAATTTTTTTAGAAATGGAGTGTTTGGGTATTATTTTCTAATTTTACATCTCATGGAGAAGTCAGTTTGAGTCCAACCAATTTTTCAATGAGGTTTTTTTATATGTAAGTGGGAAGTCGATCGACTCACCTCACATGTTTTTTTTTTTTTTTTTTTTTTTTGTAAGTTGAAAGTCGATCGGTTTACTTCATTTTTTCTGCTCGCGAGCAGCTCGGTTCAGCTCATTAGCTCGACTCGTATCAATCAAAAGTCAAATAAGTGTTCGACCCCCCTCAATAAAAAAAGTTGAATAGTTTTAAAAGCTAATACAAAATACTGTCAAAAAAATTAATACAAAATATATTATTTAAATAAATTTAATATTTAAATATTATTAAACTAATAATAAAAATATATAATTTAACTAATAATATTTAAATATATATATATATATATATATATATATATATATATATATATATATAAAATCATCGAGCTGATTCATGAATCAAACGAGTCGAACAATACCTGGCTCAAGTTCAACTCATTTATTTAATGAGTTTAGTTTTCAGCTCAAGTTCAGCTCATTTGGTTCATGAACCGAGTTCAACGAGCTATTTATCGAGTCGATTTTCGAACTATGTTCGAGTTGGTTCGCTTCATTGCCAGCCCTAAACAAAATAATGATAATTAAATAAAAAGAGTACCATAAAAACTCAATCGAGTTGTCCATTTTTAAGAAAGAATTGATAATTATGTACACATCTATGAGAAAGAATTGATACCAATCTTAACATCATGTTACAACGCTGTCATGGAAGAATGGTATGTGATCGTTCTTTTCGAAGAATAGACTTTTCTATTGCACTCTAATTTATCGAGTAAATGCCCAATTTGATTCCTGAAATTGTAGGGTCGTATCAATTTAGTCCCCCACATTATCAATATTCCAAAATGATCCTGGGAATTGCAAAATGTTGCAAATGCATCCCTGACATTATCCACATAGTTTCAAATGCATTCTTGATATTATCAACTTAATGTCATTATAGTCCATGCAAATATCAACGTAGGGACGAATTTGATTAACTTTCTGCAATTCCAGGGATCATTTTGGAATATTAATAATATGGGGGACTAAGTTGATATGACCCTACAATTTTAGGGACCAAATTGGGTATTTACTTCTAATTTATCCTTCAAGACATAGTTTCATAGATATGAAAATTGAATGTGATATTTAATCAACAAATACATAAATAAAATATTAAATCTTCAGACAATAATATTTTCTTTTAGAGAGATTATATATGGAGGTAATCCCACTAGCGTAGTAAAAACTTTTTAAATCGGTCAAAAATAACATTCTAAATCGGTTATGGAATCGATGTAAAAACAAGCGATGTAGAATGTGCGATCTTTCAACATCGGTTACGTTCCAAAACCAATGTGGAAAGTGCTCTTTCAATAGATTTATATTTGTGGAGAGAGAACTTTCAACATCGGTTCTGGCTGATAACCGATGTGGAAAGTTCACTTTCAACATCGGTTATGTTCCAAAACCGATGTGCAAAGCGCTATTTCAACAGATTTATATATGTGGTGTGACACCCCCTTCTGGGACATCACATGGTAACCCATTACGGAAACTAAAAACTTTTTGTTTTGAAAAACACTCACTCGAGTGGTTATAGATCCGGTCTGCATTTTACACTGACAGTATGATTTTACTGCTCAAACGACCTAATTTTGACTCGTGAACGAAACCGTTAGGTTTTATATTTTATTTCCAACAATATTGGTTCTTTTGAAAATTTTCAAAACAAATAAGTCGTTATACGTTATTTGGACGTAAAACCTAAATCGGGTAGACAACGGAGCTGAATACATGTTTTCTTGGACCTGCTAACGGATAAGATGATAGCACGAGAAGCCATGCAATAATGTTATGGACTGTGTGTCCTGTGGACTGTGTGTCCTCCTCTTGTTATGGGGAAACGTCCCCTTGTTATGAGGAAACGTGATTAAATGTGAATGATGTTTTCTATTACCACGGGACTTGGACTGGTGCATCGGTCTAGAGTTCCGCGATTGAGCACTCGGACGTTTCGTCCTGTGTTGGAAGTTTTAAAACAGTGTAAATTGTGAATAGTCGGGAGCTTTGAGCTACGACAACGAAAGAACAAACACAAAGAAAAGTGACAAGACTTGAAACATTTTTCTCATGCATTTGTTTTTAGGCAGACGTGCCATCTGATTGGGGGACCTTGATGGCAGGGAACCCTGTGATGACTTTAAGTCATTGTGTAACATTGTGCCTTGATGGACAATGGTGTCACTGTTTAATTGAAACAGAAAGCTCGAAAGCTTGAAAAATCGGGGCGTTACATGTGGAGAGAGAACTTTCAACATCGGTTATAAGGTAAAACCGATGTTGAAAGTGCACTTTTCACATTGGTTATCAATCAGAATCGATAACCGATATTGAAAGTGCAATTTTTTTTTAAGAATCTATTTTAAACCAGTTACAATTTTTAGCCCTGTTTCATACAACCAGATCATTCCCTGCAATAACTGAATCCCAACATTAATAACAGAATCTAAATCACTATACATCAACTAAAAACTACTATATTGATTATGCAAAAGTATTCTATTGATTCAACAAAATTCTCAACTAAATACATATAATGTCACAAATTTAAACTAATTAAATACATATATATGACATACAAACAACAAAGATATATAACAAAGAAACCATATGTCTTCCATAAAAAACTAAAAGAAAACATATAATGTCACAAATTAATTAAGTTTTAGTCATCTCAAGAAAGAAGTTTGCCCAACGCTCATTGATGTCCTTAATGCCCTTTTCAGAGAATGGTTTTGGATTATCGAAAATCTGCACGTTCGATTAACATAAGATAAATTAAACATTATAGCTAATCAACTAAAACTAAACATAATTAATCTATAACTATTTACAAATTCTATTAGTTACCTCCTTCCATCCATCTGTAATACCTGTAAAGACAATGTTGAGCGTCCACTTTATGACATAATATCCGCATTCTCAGCCGTCACGTTGCCTAGACACTACAAATGAATACACAATTTGAATATAATTAGTAAAAACATAATAGTACCTAGTTTACACTGCAATTGAATCTCGGGTACTGATATATTACTTACATTAGGGTAAATCCACCTAATAAGCATGGGCCTACCACCATCCAAAAGACGACATGCGTTCATAGATCTATCATAATTAAGAAAATATACATTTAAAGTATGTTATAGATTTCAGAATAATTAATAAAGCAAATATAGTACAAATTAAATTAATTAAAAACTTATGTTTCAACAATACCCTTGATTTCTTTCGCCGGCTTCCTTCTCAGTGAACAAAAGAAGACCACAACATTCATACCATGACAGAGGATTAATAATTGTCAATGTTTACTGCAGTTGAAAACAGTTAGTGACAAGTCATAGATAATTATAAATAACTTGTAAAACTTGTAGTTACAGATGGAGGTAAGGTGCTAGGTAGCACTGTTTTTTGCTTTCATCAAGCACACGCCGCATGTACGCGATAATCTCATCTGGCCGATATGTCTCACCCTGAATTAAGCCAGGGTCAAGGAATCCATAAAGATGAAGGTTTCCCTACTAATACAGAGGCGATGCAGATACCTAATAAGATATGAAATAAATGTTAATTATAATAGTTGAAAACTTAATTAGTTAACTTTCAAATTAATTAGTTGAAATAAAATGTACTTACGTGCACCATAATGAGATAACTGTCATGCAAAGCATTTCACTATCAATGCATATCTCCATGATGTCCCTCTGGGGGATATAGAAAGTGTCGGGTCTGCCATCGTGTTCCAAATTTATAAAAACCGACTCCTTCCCAAATTTCATAGCTGCTAATGCAAGACGTTCAAGAGCATCACGTTCAACATCTTTGTCGATACCCTAACAACAAATATAAAACATTAGTAAGCACAGTTAAGTTATTTCAATTGTAAATAAAAAAACTTAAGTAATTGAATGATTATATGAATACCTTCGATGAACCAGACTTAAGTATTAGTAAACACAATTAAGTTATTTCAATTGTAAATATAGAAAAAATAAGTAATTGAACAATTATATACATGAATACCTTGGTCGAAACTAAAAACCTCACACGTCGTCTCGACCAAGGGATGAAATTACCGGGGGCCTGGCCAACTGTAATAACCTCCCCGGTGGGCACAGGGACTAGAGCATTAACATCTCGAACATCTTCAATCGCCACCCTCACATGATCATCCACTAATGTCTGGTGGTGTAAGTTATTTCCCAAGTTGTGTACCTTCCCAAATGCCACTAACCGTCGATCATGATGATCATCAACATACAACTCACACTGCTCCTCCTCCTCCTTACCAGGATGATGTGAATGATCACATGAACCCTTAGTGCTCACATGTACAGACGGTTAGGCACTTGTGTTTTACTGGGAAAAACCCATAGATGCCAACTCTGAGAGAAGATCTCGTTTTATTTCTTCTCAAAGCTGCGCCTTGATGGACTCGATATCATCCCTGGTCCGATGATGTGAAGATGGTACGTGATATTGGCGAATGCCAACACCCATCCAACACCAAGGACATGATTTGGGTGGTCCTCTTTCCCAATCGCAACAACCAAGACATCTTTGCGTTTGGTACACACAAAAGTTCCTTGTATGCTCTGTTCGTCCAAGGAATCCTACAACATACAATTGGCACATTTGTGTAAGATGATGAATACACATGTTACAATTACAATTAGAAATGAATATGTACTTACAATCTTTTCAGCAACAAGGCGTGCCTCCTCGGATGTACATTGTTCCGATGGTCCTTGTCAGGCTCTCTTCCATGTATGATAGCGTGAGGGTGGAGGTGGATCGCCGTAGGATCATCTTGGGATGCTTCTTCCAAAAGTTGTTTCTTCTTCTTTTGAATCATCTTCCTCTTAAGCTTTTTATATCCCCCACGAGACAAACGATGGGGGTAGATATTCTTACTCTGGATCTCCTATGCCTTTTTCCTTTTCTCCTGTTATGAATAACAGCAACTGAATTCAGTAAATTAATAAAATTAATTTGGTTGGTCAAGTAAAATAATATAACTCAAGTTAACCTGAAAGACGGGGTCCAATCGGATCTGAATAAATCTATTCCACGTCTCCTGATCAAGGAACGGGTACATCTCAACTTGAATCACCATCGTTCACTTTGTAACGTGATACCCCACACCTGGGACACTCATGGATCTTTTCAAAGTCATTCCTGTACAATATGCAATCGTTAGGACATATATGTATTTTGTTATACTCCATACCCATCGGACACAATATCTTCTTCGCCTCATAGTTACGGTTCGGCAATGTGTTACCTTCTGGAAGCATGTCTTTCAACAACTCAAGCAATTCGGTGAAGCTTTTATCACTCCACCCATTTCTCGCCTTCATAATGACCAATCTTAGCACCGCTGACAACCGTGTGAAATGAGAGCACCCCGGATACAAAGGCTTATCCGCATCACTGCACAAAGTATCATACACATGTGCTTGCTGAAAAGACTCGTGTCCAATATCACGGACCACATCCTCTAGTCGATCGTCCATATCTACGTCATCAACTTCCTCTCTTTGGGACATACTTGGCCTATCTAAAAATTCATGATGTCATATCCATCTTGTATAACTATTGCATATCCCTTCACAAATAAGATGCTCCCTTATTTTCTCAGCTTCTAGTCGTCTCTCATTCAAACAATTAACACACGGATAATAAAACCTTCCATTACTATCAGGAACATTTCTTTTAGCAAATTCTAAAAACTCTTCCACTCCATTCTCATACTCATGACTTGTGCGTCTAGCATCGACCCAACTACGATCCATATTCACTTAGTCCAAGATCTACAACTCCTTCTTATGACAAGGTATGGCCCTATCCCATTCGAGAATAAAATTTTTCAACTCTCAGTTAGCACTTAGTCCTTAACTCTCATGCCCATACTTAACGAAATTTCGGCAACATTTCCCATCGGTCTCCGACGTACACGAATTGAATACCGTGACATCCACCGCGATAAAGTATGCACCCAGAGAACGAAAGGAAATGCATTAGACCGAACTTTCATCAAGTATAACATATGAGAATTAAGGAATAACTATTAACTAAATGAAGAAAATTTTTTCCCCCCAAATGTGCAACTTGGATAATTCAACATTCAATACAATGAGTGGTACCTTAATAAAGTACACATATGCTCATTAATATTGAATCTCAAATGAGAAACTAAGGCTTTACTAATTTATTAACACTAGAAGATAGTCCAACAGTGCAATCCCTAAGTTAAAGACGCAAATAAAACATTGGAATAAAATAGCTTACTTGTGCTCAGAGTGAGGAGATGGAGAGCAATGAGTGAGAGGGAGCTCGACAGAAGAGATGGGTTGATGCTTTCTTCACCCTAAATCAGAATCAGAAAGCTAATATAATTATTTAATGAAATACACAATACTTTGTCCTTTTACTAAATGCAATCAAACCCTAACAACAAATGCAATCAAACCCCAAAAAGAATAGAGTAGGTGTCCTTTTACTAAGGGCAAGCAAACACTGCAACAAATCCTCTTACCTATCTAGGATATTAAATTAAATTAGAGATAGCAGTAGCATTCCATTTCCCTTCCATTGTCTTCCCTGAATCGTGGGAATATTTTCAGCTTTTAGAGTCTCAGAGCATTCAATACTTAGAGCTAAAGAAGCAGGTCAGCATTAACTAAACATCAAAAAAGGATCCAACAAATCAAAATAGACATCATTTGATGTACAACATCATGCAGCTACCATTAGTGCATATGCATGTAACCAAGTACTTTAGAAACCATGGAGATTGTGTAAAAGAGGAAAAAAAGATAATTTAATGTATACAAAACTCTTTAATCAATCATCTATTGACTACTTCCCTCTCATCAAAAGCACAAATGTAGTAGAGAAATGGGTAGAAGTGAGCATAACAGTTACACCATATATAGGACTCCACTGATTTTATCATACATCCAAACAGGTACGCGAAAAAGTAGAGGAGCATCATACACAAAACACCAATAACTGCAAACCAAATTAAAACAACCACCAGAACATGGAGGAGCGGTCAATGGCAGTCTCATGAGGAGATGTCAATGGCAGAGCGAACAAATTGGAGGAGACGCAAAAAGGCTCTCGGTGGTCAGAGTGAGGCAAGCAAGGAGGAGACTACCATGGAACACAACATTAAGATGAGGGTTTTGGAGGGAAGGAAGAAGGAAAGAAGAGGGAGTAGAGGTTACCTTTCACGTTGCTTCTGGTGGTCGCGCGAAAGAGACGGTGTTGTTTCCAAAAGTGTTCACTGTACTGAAGAAATGCGGGACTTGGGGTTGAATGTTAATGTTCTGATAGACACTTAACATCGGTTGGATAAGCAACCGATGTAGAAACTCACTTTTAACATCGGTTGCTTTAGAACCGATGTAAAAAGTGACATGCTACATCGGTTGCTTATCCAACCGATGTTAAATGTCGCTTTTTACATCGGTTGTAAAGCAACCAATGTTAAAAGTGAGTTCCTACATCTAGTTAATTACAAGTATGCCACCGACTCATTTTTTACATCAGCTAAGAAGCAACCGATGTAGAATCCTGTTTTAGAATCCATATTCTGCGCTAGTGTCCAGTACTTCTCCATATGTCCATTTAAAATTACAAGCATATTTAATATGCGTATGAACTTACCCACAAATACTTAAACTAAAAATTGGAATAATCCTCACTAAAAATGAAAATTATATGCATATTAGTTATTTCATGAATGGGTACGTATTTTAACAAAATCTTTTTGATGGATTGAAATGTTACAAGAACCCATTCACTGTAAATAATAATGTTGCATTATATTATTTGCCAAAATAAGTCATTTTATTTTTAAGTAATTATGTTAATTATGCCTGAAAAATTAATGGCTTTCCTTTTTCCAAAATTTCCCATACCATCAAATATATTTCTTATTAAAAAATTTAATAATCTAGAAACTTTTTTGTCTTAATCACTTTATCAAACCAAAAGAAATAATCTTTATTTATACTATAAAAGAATCAAAATAAATAATTTTAATCTCTTTTTAATGTTTTGATAGTTTATTAATATAAAATTTAAATCAGTGTTAATAAATGAATGTTTTTCTATCTATATAATTTATATTTAATAATATATTTAATTATTTGTTAAATTAATATAATGTCGATAATTAATGATATTCAATAACTTCTTTAAAATAATTAATAGTAGCATTAATTACCCCAAAATAATATTGCTTCACAGTATAGATTAAAAAACTAATAAATATTAGGATTTGATTAATATACACTATCACTGTAAAGATTTTTTATAATTTCAACTAATCATAATTTGTCACATCACCTAAAATGTTTGACTCTTATCTTAACTACCTTAAAAGTCATTTATGTCATGATTTCTGATTGGTTAACAGTGTAAAAAAATTTACACTGACATTGCATAACAATTAAACTCTAAATATTATACTATTTGTATTTATTATTATTTTATAGTATTTTGGTAGGAGACATTTATTTGAAATAAATGAAAATCTACCACACATTTGTTGTCTACTCTTTTATACGTAACTGACTTTCTCCTAGTACTATATATATATATTGTTATTCACTAGCCTCCTTAGCATCTTCACCCCAAAATAAACATTTTGTTTAAATTCGATTCCATAGATAAAGAATGGCAAGCAAGCACTTTCCAGAAGATTTGATGGAGGGAATTCTGATAAAGCTCCCTGTAAAGTCTCTGGCACGATTCAAATCGGTAAGCAAAGAATATTGTACTCTCATCAGCAACAACAGGTTCATCGCAAAACACTTTTCCCACTTCACTGTCAAAAATCAACCTAGCCTTCTTGTCTTTCATTCCAGAAACAACGTTTCTATAACAATGGTTTCAGATGACAAATTATCGCTACCACCCATTGATTTAACACCACCATCCCCATATGCAGACCATATTCTAGATGACATCATAGTTTATGGTCCTTGTAATGGTATATTATGTCTTAAAGTGAGTCGTGTGCACAACCCTGATCGGTTGATGCTGTGGAACCCAACCACAAGAGAGGTCAAGACTCTTCCTCCGCCTCATGAAATGAACATCTTCCTTGAGGAATACATTGTAGAGGTGCATGGGTTTGGTATTGATCCAATAACTAGTGACTATAAGGTTGTGAACCTTGTGGCAGGTGTAAAATTTGGTACGAACACAGGTATACGACCTACTGCTCAGGTATATAGTATGGGTACAAATTCATGGAACATTGTTGATGTAAGTGTCCCTGCTTATGACATAATTGACTCACCATTTACTTCATATCTAAATGGAGTTTATCATTGGCTGATTAGGCTTGAAACCCAAAAATCCATCCTTTGCTTTAATATGAGCAATAATGCATTTTGGAGTATGAACCTGCCCTCAATTTCTCAAGATGGTACAAATGAAACACTTATGGATAATAATGTTGCTATTATTAAAGATTTTGTTTCTTATATAAAGGAGTTTTCTTCTACATTTGGAACTCGTGTTGAGATTTGGGTAATGAATGAATATGGTGTTGAAGAGAGCTGGACTAAGAGATTCAATATTGTACCTCATCATGAACAATGCAAATTTTGGGGCTTTTGGAAAGAAGATGAGGTTCTTATAACAGAAGAAGATTTCAATTTACCATTGGTTTCATATAACCTAAATTCCCAGCAATCAGTGGAGATTGTTCCAATTCATGTAGGAGTAATGCTTCACGCTTTTAGATACGTGGAAAGTATTGTTCCCTTATCAATTGAGTAAGAAGTTTAAATTATCGACTTGCCTATGTTCTTGACATTTCATCATGATTGTGCATTATAATTATTATTACATTAATTATATCATCTTTCATATGACAAAATTTATGTTGCTACCATAGACATTAGCATGATCTTTATCAACTTTTATAAACCTCTTGCTATACTTTATTTATGAATGCTTCCCTTCTAGTTTTTTTTCTTCTAATATAATTGTTGGAATGAAGATATTCTCAAAGTTAAAGAGAATAATGAAACAATTAGGGATAATTTTAAGTGGTGCAAAACATAATAAGATGAAGATTTCAAAATATTCTTCTTTTCTTTTATATCTTTCTCGTATATTTGAAGTGGAAGCTCCAAAACAAGGTTTTAAATCAAACCGCAATTTAAAACCTTCCTCCAAAGCAAAGAAAATGCTTAAGTTATCAAGAGGAAGTAAATGAAATTGAAATTTATTCCAGAATTTTAATTTTAATTCCAATTGCAATTCTGTCAGAACTGGAATTGGCTTGGAATCATGATTTTATGTTTGTTTTGTGCAAAGAATTAGAGCGTACAATTATAATCTAAACTCAACTTCCTAGAATTTGTTGTGGTGGTGGTGGTGTGGTGTAGGTGGCGGCAATGGGGCGATGGTGATGGCGTTGCTGGCGGCAGCCATAGTGGCGGCGACAGTGGTGCTATGTTGTTCTAATTATGTTATCCCTCGATGTGTATCAAATGTATATCTAGTTTTGCGGAATTGAAATTCTTCGGGGTAAAGGTTAAGAATTGGAAACAACTTAAGCTAATTATTTTGTAACTCCATGGAGGTGTAATATGGAATTATGATTCTAATTTTAAAAGGGATTTCAAATAAAAATATGTAGAATTTCAAGCACCAAATCTATGCCTAATTCCAGACACCAAACAAGTTCTAAAGTTCTAGTAATTTACTTTTAAGAAATCATATTTATTAATCTTGTACTTGTGTAGTTTTGATTTCTGGATTTTTTGTTATTGAACCTAAAGAGTCAATTTACCTTCTCTTGGTTCTTTCACTTCATATTAACCTATTCTTCCTAAGAATTATATTAATTTAATTAGTAGTTTCCAAAATTGTAATTTGTGCAAAATTCATGACTCTTTTTCTTATTAAACTCTATGAACACATTTGTCTAATTAATGTCTCCTAAAACAACAATGTTTAAGAAGAAATATTACAAACTATTTTATGAAAATCACATCCTTAACATATGTTTCAACATGTCCTTCAACTTCGAGGAGAGGAGGGGCTAGGAGTATCAATAACAGTTCTCAAAGCTCAGCCTTCAATTATATATGTGGCCATTAATCAGTTCACTAAATTTCTTTCTAGTACCATGTTCTTGTGGGTGATAGATTTGAATGTTGGATCAATAAAAATAAGATTCAGAAATAAAAGGAATTAATTAGAGAATCCCATAGGAGTGAGAGTTACTATAAATGAATTTTTCTGTATCTGAACGAACGAATATAATTACACTGCTACATGACATCATAAGTGGCTACTTATCCTAATACGATTGTAAAAAAGCTCTTGACTAATGAGGGATGGGGATTGTAAAAGAGCTCGACTCATACATATATAATGATTGAATGATTCTCTACGTTTAAAGGAACTGCCTTAGTCTCCGAGGTAAATCATTTTCAAATAAAATTACTTATATGATTAGGCATAAAATTCCAATTTACCAATAATGCTAGGGACTCTTCTATAAAAAAAAGTTTAAAAAAGAAAGACCTTCAAGGGTTTCTATTGAAGAAATTACGTACATAGACTTTTAACTTACTCTTTATTAGAACGAAGATAGATTAGTTCTTGTCACAACTTTCATTTTTATCTTTATTTACAACTTCAGTTTGAAATATAAGTAATATCTCATTAATCATGTATTATAATACTTTTACTATGCATATTTGACCAATCGGCTGGTTAATTACTTTTCTAGTAGGAGTAAAAAAAAATTACTTTTCTAGTACATCCCACTTTAATCACTAGGTAAAGGAGAAACCTTTCTCATCGAGTATCTTGTTGTATTATTACCATAAGTAGGGAGAATCTAGAAAAAGGGTTTAATTCTTAATTATTTTAGATTATGGTTTAGGGAGAGTTAGAAAATGTATTATGCACATCTTTTTTTTTCTAAGCAAAATATATATTGATAAAGAGTACAAGGGGTACTCAAACCCATATAAAAAAAAAAACAAGGTCCAATGTAAATAAAAAACTAGCTCTACATAATAGAAATTAGTTTCATTTTTACACTAGCCAGAACTTAAAAGACAAAACACCAACATAATTTACAAAATTCCTATGAGTATCTCAACTCCAAATTTGCCAAGATCATTATTTGGAGTAGCATAGCAGAACGCAACATATATAGAGTATTGAATCTCCATTTTGGGCCCTGCCCCCTAACATAGACATGAAACTTTGATCACCACCAAAATAGCCTTCAAATAGACGTATGAATCAGTGGAGAAAAGGATATGGCATGGCCATCAAAAATGGAATAACTAAAGTTCACCATAAACAGAATAGCTATAGTTCTAAAGCCACTCATCATGTAATTGACTAAAACCTCAACACTATATGTTCAACATATTACAACAGCAAGTCCACCAAACTTCATGCTGCATACCCAAAAAATAGGACTAGAACAAACCACTTGTTCATTGACAGCACAAAAACCTGTTCCAACATATCAGTACTTAACAGAGTACACACCAACAACAACATCAAAATGAAACCGTGATAGAACATTAGTAGCAGACCACCCATTGGTAAAGCCAATTGAATGACCAAGACAAGATCATCAAGTAAGAGACACATCAAAAAAGAAATTAAACAAAGTTACCTCTAAGCACAATAATTCAAACAGGCCAATGTTGCCAAGCACCAATCAAAGAAGGAACATTTTCCTCCTTCCACTCTCAATGCTATCCAATTCCATGATCTTACCTTGATTAGATCCAAAATTTGGATCAAAATCAAATTCATCCTGTTTAAAAATTATATTATTCCGCATAAGCCAAATAGACCATATAACTACAAACCATATTATCATCCATAGTTGCTGCAGCCTAGTACCCCAAACCATTTGTCTATGTTGTAAATAATGTGGTTTGCTTGCTTCCTGAGGCACAAAGGTCTTGCCTACCCAAGCATACACTGATGACTGATCTCCAAATCTGTGTGGCCTTAGAGCATTAAAAAAGGTGATCCACTGTTTCTCCAATAGAATTACATAAGACACATTCAATTTGATCCGTTGACCCAATTACCTTCCTTTTAACTAGATTTAGTCTCGAGGGGAGCCTATCCAAAATGACTTACCACCTAAAAGCGAAAACCTAATTAAGAGGTATAACTGAATTCCAAAGCTTACCAAAGAAATCATCCTCAAAAGGCCTATATATACGGTTGCATCAAGACATGTGGGTTCTTGATGAACAACTCATAAGCTAATTTACTTACTTATTTGTTGGAAACATCGTGCCTCCATGTCCACTTATCTTCTTTGTATCTGAACAGTTTCAGAGTTAGTAACATAGCCCTCAATTCTTGGTATATTGTTTCCTCCCATACAAACAATTGTCTTCTCCATTGTAAGTTCCAAGACTATTACAACAAAGAGCGGGGAGTGATCGCAGGGAGTATAGGTAGTTCCAATCAATTCCTCATGTGAAAATCCTGAGGCTGACGAGGACGAGTAGTGATCGCCGGTGCTTGAGGCACAGACAAGGAGTGACTCCTGGCAGGCTTCTAGGCAAAGAAACACATGAATGAACCAAATTCACATCGGAATGAGAGGGATCCTGAGACTGTACAGGTATGAGACTGCTTAGTTAAGGAATGCTTAAAGGAATTGATTGATATTACCTATACCAACAAGGTGCATCTTCTTTTCGGGAGCCCAGAACATAAAAACTCCATAGTTAAGCGTGCTTGACTTAAGTAATTGTGGGATGGGTGACCTTCTGGGAAGTTTCCCAGAAAGCGTGTGAGGGAGGATAAAGCATGCTGAAAAGACTCGTGTTGGTTTGTGGAGACAGTCGATAATCCTGAAAGCAGTCTGGGCCGTTACACTATATATCTACATCGATGTACAGTAATAAAATTAGAAGTACATTGATGTATAACTCAAATACATCGATGTACAAGGGTCAAAATGTGTAAGATGATTTAAATACATCAATGTACTAATTTAATACATCGACATACATGGGGAGAATTCGTAAACACCGTAAACGAGCATTTTAACTTTGGGGGGCCTTATAAATATAAACTAATGACTCCTGAGTGCGAATTAGAGAATTCCTAATACCTCCTCAAATACTCTGGCGGCTGCTTTAGGATATCTAAAGCTTGAAGAAGGGGATTTTGGAGAAGAAGGAGCAAAGATGATATGATCCAAGTTAGAATCATCAAATTTGAAGGATCTATCCAAGAGCTTGTTCTTAGTTCTTATGTTAAAAAGATGAAAAGAATTGGGGAAGAAGAAGGTGCGGTTGTCACCCGAATATGATTAACAAAAGGAAACAACTAAAGAATGGAAATAAATAAACAAGAAACTTAACCAAACAAAGAATTAAAGTGCAACGACTAAAAACAGAATGTAAATGGCGCAAATGTAAAGAAGAACATAAAAGAAATTAAGCAAATGGAAGAGGAAGAAGATGAAGGGGAAGGCGCCACAATCATCCATAGAATGGGAAGATTGATAAGCCAAGGAGGATTCGCCACAAAGAGATAGAACTCTTTGATAAGAATCAAGCAAGTTCTAATCCAAGAACTTGAAGAGGAGGAGCCAATGCTCAACTCACAAAAACACCCAAATAGGATAAATTCTAATTTCATTCAAAGTTGAACATCCTTGGTTTGCATCATCCCTCCCTCTTCAAGAGAATTCGACCTCGAATTTATAGCTCCCAAACCTACACAAAAAAAGGCATGTATTAGTTTTATTGAAGGTTGCATTAAGAAAAAGTCCATTTCTATGGAGACTTGATTTCCTTTGAATGGAACCAAGCTCTTATTCTTCATGTGCCTACAAAACCAACCTCCGGGGTCAAAAACAAGCCTAAAGAATCCATCATACATAATATCCACATTAGAAACAATTTCATCATTCATGTAAAACTTTTCAATTCGACCAAGGCTAATAAGGGGTAAAACAACACACTCAAATCTCAAATATTTATCATAATTATTTAAAACAAGTTCATGCAATTTCGGAAAATCATGAATTGAAGCATGTTCTTGCAAATTCAACAAATCATAAAATCTAGGAGTAGTGTAAGTCAAGGATTTCTCCTCCCTATTGTTGCTTTTTTCCGCAAATTGGTCTAACACCCCATCAAGTTTCTTTGCAAATTGAAACTTCATGTCCAACTTGTCTTCTTCATGAAGGCTAACCATTGCTTGAGGGAATTTTCCTTCATTCACTTTCTTATCTTTATGACCTAGGGAAGAAATGTAAGACAACGGAACAAAAATAGAAGAATCCCAACACTTGAAGCCACAAACCAACTTAGAAGAAGGTACTAGTGTAGTAGAACTCAATGACTTCCCAAGTGTTTTTGAGGACTCATTCTCGGCTTTAGGGTTTAGCCATTCTCTAGTTGTCTTCAATTCTTCCATTTCCTCTTGCAATCCTTTAGAACCTTGATAGGTCTTGAAAGTCTTCAACTTCGAATTCAAGGTCATGGAAGGTCCACCAATCTCCTTCAAGTCATGGGAGACTTGTGTCTTTGGAAGCTCTAATTCGACTTTGATTGATGCCTTGCATTCCTCCTTTGGAATTTCATCTTCAAATTTCTGCAAAAGAGAGTCAACACAACTTGACAAAAGGTTAGTATTAGCATTAAAACAAGTATCAGTGTATAAGAAATTGAAAGTAGGTTGTTTTGACAAATTTGCTTCCTCCACCTCACTTTCTTTTGCCTCTCCTTCTTTTGTTTTACTTTCTTTTGCATTTCCCATACTCTCTTTTCTATTGTCAATTTTGATCTCACTTTCTTGTTTTTCTTTTTCTCCCTCTTTCTTTTGAATTTTCTCTTCAAAATTGAAAATATTTCTTTTCATTCTCACCTTTCTTTTAAACTCCTTATCCTCCTTTTCATAGCTTCTATGTCTTCTTTCTTTTTCAAACCTCTTATCCTCCCTTTCATGAACTTTATATCTTCTCTCCTTGTCTCTACGCCTCTCTTCTTCATGACTTATTCTATCTTTTTCCCTCAACTTCTTTTCATACCTCTCATGCATCATTTGGGTCCAATTACCAACCTTATACTTCTCAAGTGATTTCGCAACACATCTACGCTCATAGTCCAAGTCTTTAGAACCAAATGTCATCTTGTTGCAAAGCAAACAAGTTAGAAGAAAAAGATATAGTGTTAAGGACCTCCCCATACACTCAAGTGTTTAACTCTTAGATTTGCACTCGTGTTTCACTCAAAACAAGGCTTTTATGTAATGTTCACTCTTGCCTTTTACCACTCAAAGTCCTCTTTCAATATCCTTGGAAAAGAACTATACTAATTCAAGAATGTAAACAAGTACCAAATCTTTGTGAAAATCCACACAAGGTATCAATCAAGAATTTCAAAAAGAAGAAAACTACAAAGACAAAACTAAGAGTATTCAGAAGATAAACAAGAAAAACAAACAAGAAAAGCACACTCTAATTGGAATTTAGGTGACAAGACTCTAGGGAAAGTGTTTAAGAATAGAATTTGAGCCAAAAATATATCCAAAACATCAAGTAATATCAATTTTAAGGCTAGAAACACTTAGAATAGGGGTTTTGTGGCCTAATTTGAATTCTGCCAATTTTTTTTTTTACTTTTTATAATTGCAGATTGGTCCCTTTGTATTTTTCTGTATCCGGATTTTTTTTTTTACTTTTTGGGATCCTTACTTTTGCAAAATAACTTTGGCCACAAAATTTTTCTGAAAATTACAGTAAAGAACGCCCCAAACAAAATTTAAGTGAATCACAAAGATCAAATAGCCTTTTGAAGCATGAACATGATGAACAAGGGGTTGTTCTTGGGAAGTGTGCCCAGAAATTAAATTCCCCTCAAATTGATGTCCAGTTCATGCTTTAAGATGAAAAATTGATTGGTATACTTGATTCCGCTTGTAAAGACCTTTCAATCAAGGTGTAGATTAACACTCTAACACCATATCGTGAAATTCATAAAGATCAAAGTGGCTCAAACTCCAAGAACAAGATGAAGAATTCAAAAAAATTCAAAAATCTAAAACATGGAATATGAGGAAAGGAAGCAACTTGAGCTATGAAACATCTTTTGGATGCTATGAATTACAAACCCCAATGGTCTAACAACTCATTACAACACCAAAAATGATCAAAATTGATGATCAAAATGTGGGGTTGGGCATGGGTTTCAAGGTTAAAAAATAGCTCAAAAATGCCAAAAATTTCAACACAATCCAACTAGCAAAACCCAAACTAAAAAAGAAATTAAGCTCAAGGAAGCTAGCTCTAGATACCACATGATATGATCCAAGTTAGAATCATCAAATTTGGAGGATCTATCCAAGAGCTTGTTCTTAGTTCTTATGTTAAAAAGATGAAAAGAATTGGGGAAGAAGAAGGTGCGGTTGTCACCCGAATATGATTAACAAAAGGAAACAACTAAAGAATGGAAATAACTAAACAAGAAACTTAACCAAACAAAGAATTAAAGTGCAACGACTAAAAACAGAATGTAAATGGCGCAAATGTAAAGAAGAACATAAAAAAAATTAAGCAAATGGAAGAGGAAGAAGATGAAAGGGAAGGCGCCACAATCATCCATAGAATGGGAAGATTGATAAGCCAAGGAGGATTCGCCACAAAGAGATAGAACTCTTTGATAAGAATCAAGCAAGTTCTAATCCAAGAACTTGAAGAAGAGGAGCCAATGCTCAACTCACAAAAATACCCAAATAGGATAAATTCTAATTTCATTCAAAGTTGAACATCCTTGGTTTGCATCAAAAGAAATAGGGATATTCTTGAGGAGCTTCTTGGCGCGTTCATGACAAACGCTTGGAACTTCTTAGAGGTTTTCAAGAGGTGAGTGGAAATACTCTTTCTCACCTTTGCCATAGTGCAAATTGTTTTGGGGCTTGGGTTATGCTTTCAAAAATATGTTTTTGGAAAATAATCATGTGTTTGATCAAATCCTGATTTTCTAAATTTGGGGGTTTTTCTTCTGAGGTGTTTCTACTATGAATTAAATGTTTATTATTGAGATTGATGTTATGATATGTATGATGTATACTTGATTTGGTTGATTGACATGTTGTATTTGATTATCTGATGATATTGGTGATTGTGGCATGATTCAATAACAGTTAAATGTAATGAATGTTGTTTGCTATAATATCGCCTATGATAGAGGTATCGAAAGTAACACTACTAATGAATTGGAGTGTCGAAATATTAAATACCGCCATAATGGGGTATCGAAAGCAACATCGTCACACGTTGGGATGTCGAAATGAGTAATACCACCAGTATACAATGGTTGGTATCGAAATGAGTAATATCACTGAAGAGAAGGTGATATCGAAATACCTTCATGAGTAAGGTAGGCAATGGGACGCGATTGTACCTTTTTGTGATCCATGCTATCCCTCATTTTGGTTCGTGTGAGGTTCTCCGAGAGGAGCTCCGAGGTATTAATTAGCTCTTCGATTTTGGGCCCTTGGGTTGTTGCTGGTGACTTCAATATTGTTCTGTATGCTTCTAAAAAAGATGGTGGGGCCCCAGCCTTTCAGCCATCCTACCTCGATTTTGCTGATTGCTTGGATTTTTGAAATCTTTTGGACTTCGTTTTTAAAGGTCCGCCTTACACTTTGGTTAGAGGTGATCTCTGTGAGCGTTCGGATCGTGTTGTTTGCAACTCTGAATAGCAATCCACGTTCCAACATAGCTCCATGGTAAACCTTCCCCTTCTTACATCGGATCACTGTGGGCTTTGGTTGAGACTTTTTCCTGAGAATCCAAGGCTTAGGAGAAATTATTTCAAATTCTTAGGCCCTTAAATTGACCACCCAGACTTAAAAGCCCACGAAATAATGCTTGGAGGTTGACGTCCTTGTGGGGATAGAATATTACTCAGTTGTCTTCTAACCCATGGGCTTGGAACCATCAAACCTTTGGTAATTTTTTCAGAAGGAAGAAAATGCTTTTGGGTTGGTTAGAAGGTATTCAACGAGCTCTTATCCATGGTAAAAATGATCGTTTGTGTAAATTCAAGGAAGAGTTATGGGAGGAGTATACTCGGATTCTGCAACAAGAGGAGGCCTATTGGTTTCATCAGACACGCAACAAGGGGATCAAATTGGGTGATAAGAATACTCGATTCTTTCACCAATCCATTATTGCTAAAAGCAGATCCAACATGAATGAAGATCTTACGGATGATGATGATGATGGGGAATGGGTGTACGATGATGACCAGCTTCAGTCCCTGGCAGTGGATTTATATAGTCAGTTGTATTCCACTTCTACAGTCAGTGGATTTCAATAATCTGAAGACTATTCTTCCGAAAGTGGTTTCTTCAGCTCAGAGTAGTTTTGTTCCGAGTTGCCACAAGATTGATAACACCGTTATTCTCCAGGAAATGGTGCATTCTATGAATTATATGAGAGGGAAGAAAGAGTTTATGGTTAATAAACTCGATGTAAAAAAATCGTATGACCGGGTGGAGTGGAACTTTGTTCAGCATACTCTCGAGCTTCTTAACATTCCTATGTGGATGGTTTCTCTGGTTCATGCATTCATTTCCTCATTTTCCATGCTATCAACTGGAATGGGGACGTGAGTTTTTCTTTTTCTCCTTCGAGGGGATTGCGTCAGGGTGATCCTATCTCACCTTACTTGTTTGTCCTATGCTTGGAGAGACTAGCACACCACATTCAAGATTCTCTGCTTGCTGGTACTTGGAAACCTATGGGATTTGGCCGAGGGATTGGTCTTAAGATCTCCCATGTCTTATTTGCTAACGACATTTTTCTAGTTTCTGAGGCTACTCAAGAGCTGTTCTCGGAGGTCAAGCGTGTCCTAGACATCCTTTTTTCCTTCTTGGGGCAGAGAGTCAATTTACAAAAGTCCATGGTTTTCTTTTCTAGCAATGTGCATGCGCCTTTGATTGATATTCTTAGTCGTTCTCTAGGTATTCCAGCAACAAATAATATTGGTAAGTATCTGGGGATCCCTATTGTCCACAACCGTGTTTGTAAGCAGCCGTATGATTTTTTGGTTGACAATGTGAGGCGAAAACTCTCTAGTTGGAAGGCGTTCTCTCTTTTTTTCTAGAAGAATCACTCTTGCACAATCTTGTATTATGATTATTCCGAGGTATGTCATGCAAACTTCTTTGCTCCCAGTTGCTGCGTGCGATGAAGTGGAACGTTTGTGCAGAAATTTTATCTAGGGAAGAGACTCTAACTAGGGTAAGTGCCATCCTGTTTCTTAGGACACGATTTGTATACCTAAGGAGGATGGCCGTCTCAATTTTCGCAGTCTTCATGTTGTTAATCTTTGTTATGATGAAACTTGGATGACAACTTATTGAGAATTCCGAGTCTCTTTGGGTTCGCGTTCTTCAGGCTAAATATGGTTGTGGCTTTGACACGGTTCCTGTGGTTATGATAAAATATAGAATGTCCCATATTTGGTGTGGCATCGTGAAAATGTGGCCTTACATAGAAGATGGGTTACTTTGGGCTATCTAAGACGGGGGACAGACGCGCTTCTGGAAAGATAAATGGGTGTCGCGATATGGTGCACTCTTAAAGCATTGCCACAGTGAGTTACCCAGAGATAATGAAGAAGACTTTGTCTCTTCTTTTGCTTCGGATTAAGGATGGCGCCGGGATAAACTTGAGCAGCTTGTGTTTGAGTCCGTGCGTGGGAAGATTGCTTCAAGAAAGTCTCCTTCTCCCGGTAGAACAAATTTTCCTACATGGACTTTTGGTTCTGAGGGCTATTTCTCAATTAAGGCAGCTTACTCTCTCTTATCCAGGGGGTTTTTCTCAAGCTTGTCTGACTCCTTTTCATTTCTCTAAGATTTGGTGTTGGTTGGGCCCACAACGTTACAAAACTTTCACGTGGCAAGTTACTGATGGACGTCTCCTAACAAACTCGGATCGTGCGACTTGGGGGCTGGCTCAGCATGATACGTGTTCTCATTGCATGACTCAGCAAGAAACTCTTCTGCATGTTCTTAGAGTTTGTGATGAGGTTAGCGTGTTTTGGTCTTTGGTGGTTCCCCCAGATGTTTGGAGTAAATTCTTCAGCTTGGATTTTCATGGATGGCTTGACTTTAACCTTTCCATACAAGAAGTTTCATCTGTTAGGTGGAGTTGGCAATTGTTTTTTGGGATTGCGATAAGGAATATATGGTTGGACAGGAACAACATTTTTTTCTCAGGTAAGTCTTCTAGCCTTGAATCCCTGTGGTTCAAGGTTGAAAACCAAGTTAGCATTGTTGATAAGGAGCTCTCAAATCATCGAGGAAAGTCATCAAGAGATTCAAGTTGCTTGGGTTCCTCCTAATAACGTCTTCAAAGTTGATGCGGATGGTTCCTTTCGTAAAAATTCAGGTATGGCAGCTTGTGGTGGGTTAATCAGAGATAGCCTAGGGTCGTTTATCAAAGGTTTCTACTGTAATCTTGGGTTGTGTAATTCAATTTGGCCTGAACTTTGGGCTCTTCAATTGGGTATCAGGCTTGCTCGTAGTCTCTCTCTAAAAAATCTCTGTTTTGAAATGGACTCCCTAGTTGTTGTGAACATGGTCCGGTTAGGTAGCTGCCAAAATCAGTTCCTAAAGCACCTTCTTATGGACGTTCTTGATCTTCTACATAACCCTGATTGGAGCGCTTACGTGTCCCATGTTTATATGTAAGGCAACCGTTGCGCTAATTTTTTGCCCAATAAGGGTCATTCTAGCTCTTTTGTTTGGATAGATTTAGATAGGGTTTTGGCTATGTTATCTTTGATTTTGTATGAGGATGCTTGTGGCTGTAGTATTCCTCGCGTAGTAGCTTAGTTTTGTTGTATTCCCCTTTTATAAAAAAAAAAAAAAGTAGAAATGGAGAACTAATTTTTTTTTCTCGCCTGGATCATTAAACGAGAGATTTATATAGAATTGAGGTGCAATATTGCATAGTATTGGATATATTTTATGTGAGATGACAATAAATTGATATCTAAAGCATAAGCGGTAATGACATTCAATTTTCACCGCCAAGGTCGATTGTCAGATAGGGTAGGACTGTATATGCCAATATTCACACATTTGTTTTATATGTTATTTTAGCAATGCGTTGTGCTTGGAAAATTAGGAAGAGTAATACAAAATAGTTGGGAAAGCCAATTCTTATTTTAAATGTTCGGTTCTTTTAATAGAAAACTGGACTTTAAAGAGTGAAAAGTAATGTGCAAAACCAGAGATGAGATATCCTTCAAGGAATACAAAAACAACAGGGTGTAATAAACTAATTTATCTTAAAATTTAAATAAATTTCAATTAGACGTTCGTTATTTTAATAACAAGAGTCCTTTAAGTGTTATGAAAAATGTGATATTTCAAAAGAATGAAGTCCCACATTGGTTGGGAGATAGACTTTGAAAGAGTTTATAAATTAACTTGTATGGGCTTAATAAGAAGTAAGATAAGGGGATGGGCTCACGTGCATACAAAATTGAGTGTGGCTATTGCAATTACTCGATTTGCACCCTCTCTCATGCACATGATATATAATATATAATTCTGCATGATTTGAATCATGTTTTCCTATTTCTTTCTCTTGGATACAATTCTTTCTGAAGTCCTTCTTGAGTGGTCATTCTCGAAGGATAGTGAGTGAAAGCAATAGAAAGAAGCTTCTTCACCGACCTTAGAGAATGTCCTGTACTTGTTTGTTATATTTTTTATTCAATTTAATTGGTTCCATAGGAGGAAGTCATAAAGAATGAGAAAAATCGGTCATTCAGAACCCGTGATGAAAATGGATTCCTCAATTAGCTGCTATTTGCGCAGTATGGAAGGAGATCAAATTTGAATTCCCAACTATGGACTCTTCTACTTCATTTTATTTACTTTACTTGTTTTTTTTATATTTTCTTCCTTTTCATCATTTACCGATCTGTTAGGATGTCTCTGTTGCATACATCATTGCACTTCCACTTGACACATATTGTTAATGAGAAACGACTCGTCTCCGATAGATAAATTTTTTAAGAACTGTTCAAGAAATAAAGGAACCCTTTTCGCTCTCACTACCACTGACAGGAGGGAAATTCTAATCTAATCCCATTTTTAGTTGGTGAAGGGGCGGAAGAAACCTTGTATACATTCAATATGCTTGTGGATCACAATGGTCCTTTCCACTTTATATCTAAGTGCTTCCTTTCACATTATAAAAATATCTCTTATTTCAAGCACTATATAATGTCCTATAAATTTCAAAATGTTATGTCAATAACTCTTACAAGTGCTTGGGACATCCTTGTGCGAGCTTCCTAGTCGGTGGGTAGCTCTTGGGCCAGGTTATTTACATTTTGTTTGGTTGCAGGAGAGAAAGTGAGAGAAAAGAAGGGGGAAAGAAAAGAAAAAGAGTGAAAAATGAAAGGATTGTTTAGTTGTTTTGTATGAGAGAAAATGGAAGGAAAGAAAACTAAAATTTTTCTATCCTCTTGTTTGGTTGTGTAGAAAGTGAGAGGAAAAAATAAACATATTTGTGAAATGACATAAATATCCCCACATAATAATATTTAAATAAATAAAAGAATGAGTTTTTTGGTATTTTCACCCTAAAAAATGATTGGTCCCTCGGTTTTCGTGTTTTCCTCTCAAATATGGAAGAAGAAAAATTAGAGTGGGCCCCACGTGTTTTTTTCCCTTCCCTCCACTTTTCTTCCAATCCAAACAAAAGGAAAATGATTTTTCCCTTCTCTTTCTTTCCTTCTCTTTTCTTTCCCTCCTTTTTCTATCATACCAAACAAAGTGTTAAAGTGTAATGTTGATGTTAGTTTTTTTTTTTTTTTGGTGACATTGGCAGAACTGGTTTTAGTATGTGCATTAGAGATGAATATGCCCAATTCTTTCTTGCTAGAACAGATTGGCCTCCTTTCTGCCTCCCAACTCTTGAAGGGGAGAAGCCACAGGCCTTCTAAAAGCTATTCAGTGGGTGCAAAGTCTGGGTCTCCATCATGTCATCTTTGAGCTGCACTGTCAAGTTGTTGATGATCAACTTCAAAACCCAAAGGAAGATATTTCTGAATTTGGTACAATTATAAATGCCAGCTCTGAATTGTTATCTTATTATCCAAACTTCAAAGTAAATTTTGTTAGGAGACAAGCGAATAGTGTTGTCCATAACTTAGTTAAGGCGATACTTTTCACAGCTAGTCCTAATATTTTTAGTTATCCCCCTCTTTATATTGCTTCTTTTATTATTATTAAAATGCAGCAAGTCTTTCATTTAAAAAAAAAAAAACAAACTCATAACTCGAGGACATGACCAACTTTTAAATGGGGTTACCTTCAAATATAGTTCCTGATCCATTTTTTTGTTGTCGGACTAAGAAAGCCCATCTTTATCACTCCACCCAAACCGACTTGTCTATGGGTTATATAAAAGAAGCATTTTGAAAAAATTGTTTCCAGACAGAGTCAATCTGGAAAATGAAAAAGGAATATTTTAATAAAAAAAGTTACTAATCACATCACAATGTACCCAAAAATAAGTTACTAATGACCACTAATAGTCTCTTGTGCCACGTGCTGATTAAGTAGCCTCTTAGAAAGAGTAAAATTCTTGAAAGTATTACTCATTGGCATCTTTCTTTCTTTGAGAATTCAGACATACTACTAATATCTTTACGAATAATTTTCTATCATTATAAGAAGCATCCATTTTAGGGAGGATTGATTTGGTTGCTAAAGGGAGACATTTGTTCGTTGAATAATTTAACGATCAACCTAGTGATTGCCTTTATGTGGTTGCCAAAACTCAAATAGCTAAGCATTTAGCAACTGATTATGATATTGATCGTCAATTTGGTTGCTAAACAATCAGTTACTAGATCGATCGTTAAATTGTTATGCTAAACCTAGTTAACGATGGAATCATCATTCGCTAAGCATCATATTTTTATTTGCAGATTTATATTATATAAATAACACATAAAAAATGATAACAATAAAAAAATTGTAACATCAAGTAGATAATAAAATATACATTTTTACTAATAAAAATATATTTAGTTTTCAATAAAACATACATAAAGTAAATGAAAGTAAAAATAAGAATACAAAGTGTCCTAATCATGGTTGCGAGTCGGGTGGCAGGATGACCTCGTCGATGTCATCAACATCGTCATCTACAGCGGGAGATGAAGGAGGTGGTGGCGCAGCAGGCTAGATGTTCAAGTGAATGAATAATTGGTAAATATTCGCATCTTGTTATTGTTTATGCTAACTCAGCTCAGCCAATTTTGCTTTCATCAACTTCACGTTAGCGTTCTTTTTGGTGAGCTCCTTGTTGAGGTTTACTACAATCTCCCTCACCTGGCCTAACTCCATGCGATCGAAGACGACCAGGTCGGTCTAACAAGACAATAAGGTCAGGAACTCATCGCCCAATTTCCCAAACTCATACACACGTCCCTTCTTATTCTTACCACCAAAACCTCCAAAAAGATGATGTTGTGGACGAAGGTTGGAGAGTGTTGCCCTTGATTAGGAGCACCCTCCTCGTCCTTAATAATAGGCAAAATATGATGATTGGTCATATACGTTTATTTAAATTTTCACATCGGTCCCATAGATTTTATTTTATTCAAATTGGTCCTATACGTTATGTTTCATTTTCACGTTAGTCTTTTCTGTCAATTTTGACCTTACGACGTCAGATAAAAAGCCACGTGTAGCACTAATACAATGCCACGGTATGTCAAAACTGACGGCGTTAGGTCGAAATTGACGGAAAGGACTGATGTGGAAACGGAATATAACGTGTAAGACCAATTTGAAAAAAAAAAAAAAAAAAACTTATGGGATCGATGTGAAAACTGAAATAAACGTATAGGACCAATCAACCTATTTTGCCTTAGTAATAATACTCCGTTTTAATCTCTATTGTATAATAATTCAGCTCCACTCTTAGCAAAACGAGATTGTAGGCATTTTCTCTAACACATAGCATACAATGGTTGTAATAGGAAGACTTTCTTAAGAGCCGAGGATAGCCACGACTCCCCCCAAAACACCCCCCTCCCGCCCCCAATTTTCCTTTATATTAAAAATATTATGTATAGCACCTTCAAAATAATTTGTACAATATATATTACATGCAAAACCCATAAATTTATCATATATTTTATTTTGTAGAACACTATTATTAGACTCTGTTGATTTTAAAATATTCAAATAGTTGAACAATATAACATATATTACATGCAAAGCTTACAAACTATCATATATTTTATTTTACGGAACATTACTATTAGACCCTATATTGCTTCAAAAATATTCAAACAACAGAACAATTCTATCAAACGGACATTATTTTCAACCTAACATCATTAGGGTTCACTACAACTATGCTTTTCCTTCTCCGGAATCTGCTTCAAGCTTCTTAATCTCTCTTGCACGCATCTACACCATTGTAAGATGAGCAAGCACTAACTAGGATTTCACATAGTGGATGTTTACTGACTTTACATATTTGAGTAACAAAAATATGCACGAATAATTATGAATCTTAAGTGCATCATTTTGACTAGTGTCAGTGGCTCCCCCAAAATTTCTACTCAATATCTGCCACTGTAGATGGCAGTCGCACTTGTGGATGGCTTTCGGTGGCTTGTTGCATGAATGGCGAGACAGGGTGATCCTTTGCTGGCACAAAAGCGCGGGGTTAGAAGAAGCGTATGAGATGGGTTTTCAGAAGGTTCTATGTTAAAATTCTCAGTCGATATAGGAGATGTGATCGCAAATGTCAAGTGTCTCACACCAAGACAGTGGAGCGTTTATTTTTGGAGATTATAGAGGTAATCCAATACTTATCTACCTTTCCATTAGAAATTACGTTAAATTAGACTTTTGGTCCTTTATCTTATTTTTTAGATTCGATTTGGTCAACTATCTTTAAAAAGATCTGTTTTAGTATCTTAAGTTTCAAACATTAGCCACAATTACCCTTTTCGTCACCTCTGTTAGTAACGCCTTAATTTTAGAGTAGATAGCAATTAAGTAGTGATCTGGGGAGCTGAGTTGGCATGTCCTCCACGTGATAGTATGTGCTGGAGTCACGTGGAGGACTAAATTGAATCCAAATAAAAAGATGAAGGACCAAATCGAATTTTTATCCATGTTACCCAATGTGTCTTTTTCCCCAATTGGTCTTCTCCCCAAGGGTTGCATCAGTCATGGATGACCCTTATCCAACTCATTACAAAGTTGTAGAGAATACCATTGTCTATAAAGGTTACATTGATGAAAACGTGAGGGTTAGCCTCAAGTCTCTCCCTGTTGCGGTCAAGGTTCTGAACAAGGAGGGCTTTCAGGGACATCAAAAGTGGCTTGTATGTTTGCTTGTTTGTTAATAATCTTCATCGATCTGTGTTATTGTTGTTTTTTTTAAAATAATTGATTCTTACTTGACTTGTTACCGTGCTGCAGACGGAAACCAATTTTCTGGGGCATCTTAGGCATCCTAATCTAGTTAAATATTGGGTACTGCTGCGAGGATGACCACATGCTGGAGAAAGGTGAACCATGGCTTCTTGCAACCCTTGGTGAAGAATGGCTAAAAATTCTATGTGATCCTTTATCTTTTTATTTGGATTCAATTTGGCCATCTCACGTGGCTCAAACACATATTGTCACGGGGAGGACGTGCCAACTCTGTTGCCCGGGGATTAATATGAATCCTTTTAAAGATAAGAGACCAAGATGAATCTAAAAAATAAGATAAACCACCAAAAATCTAATTTAGCTTAGAAATAATAAACATTAAGTCATTTGGCTATGAATTTATCCTTCAACACTTAAACTAAAAATTTGAAACAAATCCTCACTAAAAAAAAGGAAAATTGAATACATGTTAGTTATTTCCCTTCTCATTTAAATAATACGATTCAATTGGTATGCACTGTCCGTATAAAGATTTTTACACTGTCAACCAAATTAGCATATCATTAATAATATTTGACTCCTATCATAACTACCTTAAAAGTCACACGGAAGAATATTTGTGATTGATCGACCGCATAAAAAACTTTACACTAATAATGTATCAAAATTAAACAAATTCAAATAATTGATTTATACATTGTAATGTGACAAGAACCCAATCTAAGTAAATAATCACGTTGCATACAGTAAACCATCATTTTGGTCCCAGCAAGTATGAGGCGCTGTCAATTCAGTCCCTGAAAGTAGTTAAATTACGAAAAAGTCCCTGAATGTTAATTTCCTTTGTAAAGTTAGTCCCTGACAGGGACTAAATTGACTAGCGAAATTAACATTGACGGACTAATTTGACTGACAAAATTAACATTGGGGGACTTTTTCATAATTTAATTGCTTTTAGGGACTGAATTGATAGCGACTCATACTTTCAGGGACCAAAATGATGATTTACTCTGGTGCATAATATTATTTGGAAAAATAAATTATTTTATTTTTTAAGTAACTATTGCAATATTAATAGCTTTCTTTTCCAGAATTGCTCGTAACATTAAATATATATTTTTTATTTAAAGAATTTCTCAAACTATAAATTTATTTTATTTGATCACTTTATCAAATAAAAAGAAATAATTTTATTTAAAATAATAATAAAAATAAATAATTTTAATCTCATATTTAATTTGTTATTCTATATAATATATATGCATCGATATTTTCTCCCTCCTCCAAGCTCTAACCAAATAAATAGAGTTTAATTTTAATGCACTAGTAGTGTAAAATTGTTTACATTGCCGATCAATAAAAAATCATCATGTGTGACTTTTACACTTCGTCTTGTTTTGGAAAGAAAATGGAAGGAAAAATGAGAGAAAAATATAGTAGAAAATTATATGAATGTTTAGTTGTTTGGTAGGAGATTTAGAGAAAATGAAAGTAAAGAAAACTAGAATTTTTGTTTCTTCTTGTTTGATTGTATAGAAAGCAAGAGAAAAGAAAAAATATATTTACGAAATGACTTAAATATCATTAGATAAAAATAAGATATAACAAGGCCAAAGGAATTTATGTCATTTTCACTCTTCTCTCATTGCTTTTCATCCCTTTTCTTCCTAAATCTAGTGGATTACCTTTTTTGGTGTGAGACCCACAAAAAATTTTTCCTTCCTTTTTTCTGTGTCAACCAAATGAAGGAAACTCCTTTTTCTTCTCGTTTCCTTCTTCACTTTTCATTTCTTTCTTTTTCCCTCAAAACAAACACAACGTTAAAGTAGTTATTATAAGAGTCAAACATTTTTAACGATGTAACAATTTATGATTAATTGATAATGTAAAAAAAATTAAATTGACACTGCATAACAACCAAATCTTTTAAAATAGTAAGTAATATGATTTAATATATCTATCAAATATTTAATGTTGTCCTTCTAACATAGATGTGTTACAACTATAAAAAAAACATCTAACTTATGAAGGAATCCATAATCTCATGCATTTTTGTTTGAGTTTCATTTTGATACACTGTTAGTATAAAGTTTTTTACAACGACAATAAATCACAAATTATCTTATGTATAAATTTTAAGGCAGATATGGTAAAAGGAAAACATTTTTAAGATGTGACAATTTATAATTATATGACAGTATAACATTTTTTAACACTGTAAATACATATCCATTAATCCTTTTTTTTTTCTTCCTCATATGGTGATACGAATTGGACAAATAAATATAAAAATTACAAAATAAATTTCATATATAATTAGAGTTTAATTTTTGGTACTTTGCTAGTGTAAAGTTTTTACTCAGTCAATCAATTATAAATAATCTTATATATGACTTTTAACGTAGTTATAATAAGAGTCACACATTTTTAAGAATTTAGCTCCCCTAAAATGAGAAATTCTATAAAGTGAGAAAGTAACGGTATATCTATCCTTAGATCATTTTTGTTGGAATAGGTGGCTTCGACTCAAGAGGGGAGGGGTGAATTGAGTCTTAAAAAATCTTCTTTAATTTTCGAAAATTACTTTTCTCAAATTCAATTGCAGAAGCTAACACCAACGATTATAATAATATGAATAAATAAAGAGTATAAGGGAAAAAGAGCGTGCAAACCAAAGATTTATCCTGGTTCAGTTCACCACCGTTGGTGACCTACGTCCGGTCCCCAGAATACGTTTCCGAGTTTTGTCCACTATAGTCAAGCTTCCAAGGCGCTTGAAAAGCCGTTACAACCAGAGCTCTCCTTACTTGGGATACCCCAGCCTCGTATAGGAGCCTCAATCAAATAAACAAGGGATACCTCACCCTTTCACATAAACTGAGGGATACCTCACCCTCAACCTAGGGATACCTCACCCTTTCACAAGGTTTCAGCAATAAGAATAAGATGACACACTTCACTAGTGTAGATGGATATAAATTGAAGTCCTATGAGACTGATAATAATAAGAACAATAGATGGCTCAGAGTGATTTCAGAAATGGTTTGCAAATGACTCTTGTGTTATGAAAAAGTGTGCTCGTATGATGATGCTCAGGTGTGTTATGTCTGAAATAAAGCAAAAGACCTTTTATAAGGCTTAAGAGAAATTGACCGTTTGATTCCAAGAATGGTAGCCAGAGAGTGTGTAATGATTTTGATTCTTTTCATTAAAGGCTAATAAAAATCGAATTTTACATATGCCAATCGATTTTCATAAAGAATAAGATGTGAGAAGCACAACAGAAAATCGATTTGAGCCTGGTGTAAATCGATTTACCAAATCGATTATGGTTGAAGGAAATCGATTGAATAGAAAGGATAAAGACTTACCAGTCAGTGAAAATCGATTCTCTAGTGTTTTAAAATCGGTTTCAGAAATCGATTGATGAAATCGATTTTACTTCTAAAATAGAGTGATGAAACATGTTCAATCTATTTTGAAAATCGATTAGAATATCTTGAAAATTCGGTTTTGGTAATCGATTTGTAAAACAAATTAAATCTATTGGAGATTTAAATAAATTCCATATCCAATAGCTTGAAAGAATGTTTCGATATCACTGTTTAATTTAAAGGGATACGGACTTTAACCCAAAAATTTTATTTTGGATTTAATATCAAAGGCTATTTCAAAGATATTATTAAGGAGTGTAGATTTGAAATGCATTTTAAAAATAATCATACTTGATTGAGAAAAGATTTTGCTTGTCATCATTAATACCTTGAGCCACATTATTACTAAGTAAAATCAATCTCTTACAATAATATCTAAGACCTAATACTTTACCCATTTGATCCTTTGGTCTTGATATCTGAGATTCTGGTACATCATAATAATTTGACTTTATGCACTTGGTACCTGCATACTATAACAACATATCCTTTTGGCTTTTATTAGTGTTTGTCATTCATCAAAATGTTATAAGTAAGTAATTACAATTTTTAGTGGGTTAAGATCTCTATGCATTTATCAAATCAATGGTGATTGCACCCTTACTTTCTCATTTTATAGACTTTCTCATTTTAGAGGAGTCAAATCCCACATTTTTAATGATGTAACAATTTATGATTGGTTGACAGTGTAAAATATCTTTATACTGACAGTGCATACAATCAAATCATAAAAGCTTATGATATAATAATATATATTTAGTGCATATTTTTTACACTTTTTCTTTTATTTAATGTAAATTTTTTGCCACTCAAGATCTAGCAATAAATTTTAATCAATGCTAATAAATGAATGTTATTCTATCTATATAATTGATATTTAATAATATATTTAATATATTTAATATTTCTTCCATTAATATCATTTAGTGATAATTAATAATATTTAATAACTTATTTAAAAAAATTATATATTAATAATAATAATAATAATAGTAGCATCAATTTCCGCATAGCAATTCTTTTTTGGTAGAATTCATGAAGGCAATTTTACTTTATAGTAAAGATTGAAAACTATGTTAAATAATATACATTTAGAGGAAGGATCAACTTACAGAAGTGTAAGACTTAGCAATCTTACACCACCCAATAAATTTCTATGCAATATATTTTCTATCGATGCAACCGTTGAATTATAACTATCTATCATCTCGTTCATCTGTCTCAAATATTGAAAAATTTGAACATCAATAAAAATCTAACCAAATAGCTCTTATTTTCAAATATTTTAAAACTATATATTATGTTAATATTGATGTATATCAATGAAGTAGTAAAGAAAATTAGATTAATGTGAAATTTTATATATATGATCTACATAATAGGATTTTTCAATCCAACGGCTGATTTAGTACGAAACGTATCCAATAAAAAGTTATTCGTGAGGGTAAGAACGTTTTTTACTTACACCAATGTAAAGAGATCCCTCCTCATATGTTTTTATTTAATATTATTTTGTGTGTGTTGGCATTGCGACAGAGATATCCATTTGAAATAAATGAAAACTCACCACACATTTACAGTGTACTATGTTGTATGTGATTGGTTTCTATCTATTGCTTATATATATATTGGTAGCTAGTAGTCCCCTTGGTGTCTTCACCTCAAAATAAATTGTTTATATCCAGGGTCTCCCCATTGATAAAGAATGGCAAGCAATCACCTGCCTAAGGAATAGGTAGAAGAAGTTCTGACTAATAAGCTTTCTAGAAAGTCTTTATGCCATTCAAATCCTTGAGCAAAGCCTATCGTACTCTTATCATCAACATCTGGTTTATCATGAACCACTTTTCGTGCTCCAATGTCAAAAACCAATCTAGTCTTTTTGTCTTTCATTTCCGAAACAACTTTTTCACAACGTTGGTTTATGATGATAAATTATCACGACCCCTTGTTGATCTAATGCCACCATCCTCATACCAAAATCACCTTCTAGATAACATCATAGTTTTTGGTCCTTGCAATGGCATATTATGTCTTCAAGTGAGTCGTGTACACTATCTTGATCGATTGATGCTATGAAATCCAACCCCAAGAGAGATCAAGGCTCTTCATTTGCTTCACCACATCAACATCTTGACAATGGAATCTCTGTAGAGGTATGTAGATTTGGTGCTGATCCACTAAATAATGACTATAAGGTCGTAGACCTTGTGACATGTGTGAAATCTAGTACGAAAGAAGGTATGCAACCTATTTGCATTTTGGTTTAGATTTGTTGCATTAAAAAAAATAGTCAATCCAAATAATATTATTTATATCAGTTTGGATTGAATTGGACTTTTTATACTCTGAAAACTAAACCAATCTAAACTGATTGACTGAACAAATCTAAACCAAAATGTGAATAGGTTGCATACATTCTTTCGTGCTAGATTTCACACCTGTCACAAGGTCTAGGACCTTGTAGTCATTAGTTATTGGATCAACACCAAATCTATGTACCTCCACAACATATTCCATTGTCAAGATATTCATGAGGTGAAGCAAAGGAATAGCCTTGATCTCTCTTGTGGTTGGATTCCATAGCTCAATCGATCAAGGTTGTGTACACGACTCACTTGAAGACATAATATGCCATTGTAAGGACCAAAAACAATGTTGTTATCTTGAAGGTGGTTTTGGTATGAGGATGGTGGCGTTAGATCAACAAGGGGTTGTGATAATTTATCATCATAAACCAATGTTGTGAAAAAGTTGTTTCATAAATGAAAGACAAGAAGACTGGATTGAATTTTGGCAGTGGAGTAGGAAAAGTGGTTAGTGATAAATCTCTTGCTGGTGATAAGAGCATAATAGGATTCGCTTGAGGATTTGAGTCGCACTAGAGACTTTATAAGGAGCTTAGTCGGAATTTATTCTATCAGTTCTTCAGGCAAGTGAAGATGCCAAGGGACTAGCGGCTGACCATGAATACTTAGGAGAGCGTTTGGAAGAGATTGTAGAGAATTTATTTGGGCTTTTTAAAATAGTTTATGATAATAAGCTTATGAAAATAGCTTATGACCTTCTTCTAAACACATTTTAACTTATTTCAATAAGCTTGTCAAATAAGCTTATGAAAATGAGTTATTTTTATCTTATTTCAAAACAATTTATTGAATAATGTTTAATTATGTTGTTTATCCAAACACGACATTAATATTATGTAGAAGCTTGTCACATATAAAAGAGTAGACATGAAATGGGTGGTGGGTTTTCATTTATTTCAAATTATATCCTATCACAATGCTAACACACACCCACACAATAACAGGCAAAATTAGTATTTTGATCCCTTAACATAATTTCTTTTTTTCAACTTGATCCCATTAGTTTTTTTATTTTTATTTTTGATAAGAAACAGGTCCTTTAAGTTTACTGTTGTTACTAACGTTCGCTCAATGTCAATTTCCATCCAATTCTGTTAGCTATGTTGTCCGTTGGGACGTCCCTTCATCTTTGCACATCTCTGCCATCTCTAGATATCTTCATCTCCTGACCTATGCCATCTCCAGATCTCTTCATCTCGCATCTCTGCCACCTTCATTGTTGCAAGAAGCTTCTCCCCAACACGAACAAGAAGAAGAGATCGAGGGTTCTCAGTTATCATCATCAAGATTGGGGATTTTATTAGACTTTGAATTTGGGGGTTTTATTTTCCCTCTTTCAATTAAGATGGGTAGATGAAAGATTAAGATAAAAAAAAGATCGAGAATGCTAACAGCAGGCAAGTTACATTGTTAAAAATAATATTTGGGTTGCTCAAGAAGGCTAGGAACGCGCCATTCGCTACGATGTCGAGGTTGCTGTTATCATCTTCTCCAATTCCAACAAGCTCTTCAAGTTTTTCAGTTCTAGGTATCTGGAGATATGGAGATGGTAGAGATGGAAGCTGAAGAGATGTCCCAAACGACGTCTTTCGACCAAGAAATACACGTAAGCATCTCAGTCCCTGCCAGGCAGGATAGTTAACGGTCACTTAGGAAAGTCACTAATTGAGATGGATGGATGGAAACTCACGTTGTGGCTAACATTGGTAATTTTGTAACATAAGTAAATTTAAGAAATCTGTTTATTATAAAAAAAAGAAAAAAATTTAGGGATCAAGTCGAAAAAGAAATTAATCAAGGGATCAAAAAACTAGTTTTGCCCAAAATAAATAAACATGCGATTGATCTGAGTGGTAATAAATTCGGACCCCTGAAACAAGTGGTAAGAAGTTCGATCTCTGACTCTTGTGTACAGAGAAAACCTAGTTGGGAGAGATCAGCCCTTAAATGTCATCTAGTATCTCGAGGGATTAGTTTCCACAGTTGCACGCCGAAAATAACCTGAAAAACCAAAAAAAAAAAAAGTTTTGCCTAAAATAATATTGAATACAATTATATAATATTTAGTGTAAAGTCCCAATCAATTTTTGAGATAACACTTTTCGTCCCTGAGGAAATAAAACTCACCAAATAGTCCCCGAGAATGACAAAAGATGGACAATTTAGTCCCTCCATTTGTTTCCATCCTGAACACGTAATTAGAGTGCTAATATGTATCGTTAGTATGTCAGTTACCTAGACAATAGTCTTTACGTGCATAATAGATTATGAGAATAATTATACATTGATCCAATAAAGTCTCCAACTATTATTTAAGTAACCTAATTTAGTCCCTGATAATTTCTATCATGGGACACATTAGTCCCTACCTGTTACAAGCAATACACTACATGCACCAGATACACCACACTAGATGCACCAACACATGTCATCTGAGAATTGCTAGTAACACACTCTCTAACACTCTCTTTCCAACACACTCTATGGATACCACTAATTCATGTGGGTCCCATTTGAATTTTGTAGGACCCACATGAATTTCAACCAATAAGAGAGAGTGTATTGAAAAGAGAGTGCTAAAGAATGTGTTGCTAGCATTTCTCCATGTCATATAGATGAGTTTTTAATAGACATCTGGGCACACTAATGGTACATATCAACACTTTAACACTATGTTTAGGATAGAGACAAACAGAGGGACTGATATGTCCCTCTTTTGTCATTGTCAGAGACTATTCGGTGAGTTTTCTTTTTTCAGGGACGAAATGTGATATCTCAAACATTGTTAGGGACTAAAATGGACATTTATTCTAATATTTATAAACAGTTTTAATCTATACTATATAGTATTAGGAAAAAAATTTGGTGCAGTTCTCTAAATGTTTGTGGTGTTATTTTCCAATCTGAAAAGACATATATAACAATTCATCAATGAAAATATAACATGTGTAATAGCTGTAATTACACATACATATGTCATATTGTCATTGAAAAACAACATTACCAACATCTATAGAATAATACTTAAGTTTGTCCAAAATAAAATTGCCTTGAGGCAATTAATGCTACTATTCTCATCAAAAAAAATTAATGCTACTATTAATTATTAATATATAATATTATTTTAATATGTTATTAAATATTATTAATTATTAATCTATAATAGGTTAACTAATCATTTGATCCTATATGTGTTACTGATATTCAATTTAGTCCTTATACGTAGAAATTTTTCAAATTAGTCTCTATATGTACAATTACTTTTAAGAATTTGGCTCCTCTAAAGTACGAAAGTCTCTAAAGTGAAAAAATAAGAGTATGTTTATCCTTAGATCATTTTTTGTGGGTTAAGATCTCTATACATTTATCAAATTGAAGGTGGATGCACCCTTACTTTCCCACTTTAGAGAAGTCAAATCCCATTTTAATGATGTAACAATTTATGATTGGTTGACGGTGTAAAAGATCTTTACACTGACAGTGCTTACCAATCAAATCATAAAAGATTCCAATATAATAAATATATATTTAGTGCATACTTTTATACTCTTTCTTTTATTTAATGTAAATTTTATGCCACTCAAGATCTAGTAATAAATTTAAATCAATGTTATTCTATCTATATAGTTGATATTTAATAATATATTTAATATTTCTTACATTAATACCATTTAATGATAATTAATAATATTTAATAACTTCTTAAAAAAATTATATATTAATAACAATAATAATAATTAAGTTTAATGAACTTTTTTAGTCCCTACAAAATGGACGAGTTTTGGTTTTGGCTCCTACAATTTTTTTTCGTTGGTTTCGGTCCCTATAAGTTTCAGAATTTTGGTTTTAGTCCCTATCGTTAGTGTCCATCCGTCAAGTGCTGACGTGGCTAACGGTGCGCCACGTCAGCACTACCAAGTAAGCTAATTTAATAATTTTTAATGCCACGTGGGATTAGATTTAATGAAGTTTTTAGTCCCTGCAAAGTGTACGAGTTTTGGTTTTGGTCCCTAAACTTTTTTTATTGGTTTTAATCCCGGAAAGTTCTAGAACTTTGGTTTTAGTTCCTGAAAGTTCTAGAACTTTGGTTTTAGTCCCTGTCATTTATTTTCATCTGTTAAGTGCTATCGTTTGTTAATGGCACGCCACATCAGCGCTGCCACATTTGGGGATGAATTTTGGAAAAATAATTTCACTTACCTTCCAATTAGGGCAAGTCTAAAATTGTCCGTTCAGATTCTTCTTGCTCTTGGATGTCATCAGCTTCAAACAATCGCCACAATCATAAACCCAGTGACGGTATTGAAGATTGAAGTAAATGACTCGGGGTCTTCTAATCGAGTTAGCTTATCGGGACAGTCTTGGTGATGCGAAGGGGAAGAACGAGAAAACAAAGAAGAAGCTGGATGAACGAAACTCGAGAAATGAGCTTCTTCCGAAGCACGCGAAGGAGGTTGACGAAGTTGGAAACGTGAAGAAAAACGTGGCGTGCCATTAGCAAACGATGGCACTTAACGGATGAAAACAAATGACAAGGATTAAAACCAAAGTTCTGAAACTTTCAGGGACTAAAATCAAAGTTCTAGAACTTTCAGGGATCAAAACCAATGAAAAAAAAGTTTAGGGATCAAAACCAAAACTCGTACACTTTGCAAGGAATAAAAACTTCATTAAATCTAATCCTACGTGGCATTAAAAATTATTAAATTAGCCTACGTGGCAGTGCTGATGTAGCGCACCGTTAGCCACGTCAGCACTTGACGGATGGACACTAACGATAGGGATTAAAACCAAAATTTTAGAACTTATAGAGACCGAAACCAACGAAAAAAAATTATAGGGACCGAAACCAAAACTCGTCCACTTTTTAGTGACTAAAAAGTTTATTAAACCTAATAATTAATACTACTAGTAGCAATAATTTCCTCAAGGCAATTTTTTTCGATAGAAATTTTACTTTATAGTAAAGAATGAAAACTATTTTAAATACTATAAATTTCGAAGAAGGATCGACCTACACTAGGGTAAGACTTAGCAAATTTTTTTTTTTTGACAAAAAGACTTAACAATCTTACATCACCCAATAAATTTCTATGCAATATATTTTATATCGATGCAACCATTGAATTATAACTATCTATCATCTAGTTCATCTGTCTCAAATTTTGGAAAATTTGAACATCAATAAAAATGTAATCAAATAGTTCTTATTTTCAAATATTTTAAAATTATATATTACACTAATATTGATGTATATGAACTAGTAAACAATATTGGATTAATGTGAAATTATATATATATAGCATACGTAATAGGATTTTTCAATCAAACCACTGATTTTGTAAGAAACTTATACAATAAAAAGTTATTCATGAGTGTAAAAACATTTTTACTTACCAATGTAAACAGATCTCTTCTCATATATATTTATTTAATATTATTTTGTGTGTTAGCATTTCATTTGAAATAAATGAAAATTCACCACACATTTACCGTTTACCCTATTATATGTGATTGGCTTCTACCTGAAAACTCACCGCATACGTGACCTATATTTGAACTTTATTTTTAAGAGTAATTTTGAAAGAATGAATACTGTTTGGATTGTATCATTCAAACTGACTTTTATAAGTCTAGTTACTAAATTGCCCTTTAGACGAATATAAGAAGTTATTAATTTTTAAGGATAGTATGGTAAGTTTATGAGTTGAAAATTCAATCTGAGTTTTGGCAGATATAGAAGCAACAAATTTTTGCTTCTACTCAAAGGTGAGTTTAGGACTAAAAATGGGTTTGCAAGTCATGTTTGAACGTCTAACTATACAAGATGCTTAAGTGATCAAAATTACGTTTAAAGATACAAACGTAATTTTGGGCGGTTCAAGCGGCTACCTAAACATGCTAGAAGTTGTTTCAAACTTAGATTTGCATACTTTAATCCAAACACAGGCAAATTCTAGGGTGAGCAATCATAGGAAGTTGCTCACTGTTAGTGACCATATTTTACCGGTTACAAAAGGTTACTCATCCCCACTTCCGGTTACCCATTCTTTTCTTTCTCATTCCCCTCCTTCTCCTCTTTCCACTCCTTCTTCTTCTTCTTCACAAACTCCCTGTAACCTTCTTTTCCTTCCATCTTTCACTCTCTCCCTTTTACCCTTCAAAGCCCTCTGCAAAATTATCAAACTGTCCCCCCCGTTAAGGTTCATCCCATCCATGCCCTCTATCTGCAAGCTCACCTCCTTCACCTGAATTTCCCCTCCCCATATTACCACCGATGCACAACACCACGTTTGATGTAGTTCCCCCTCGCCCCCGGAAACCACCGTCGTGTAGCGTGCCTGAACCTCCCCGCTCAGCCAGTTCCTCTACACCAACCCCGCCTTCCGGCTTGACACATTCACTGCTCGTCACCCCGTCGGGTCAACTAAAATCCAGCTCAGCCTAAGCTCTTTGCAAAGATCATGACACGTGTCCTCAGTGATCGGAGTCTGAATCGCGTCCTTCGGGTTAGTCAGGTCGACCCAGAACGGGGAGCACGGGAACCACCTGGTCTCAGTTTCAGTCTCGACAACCTTAGAAAGGATAAGCTGATGAGTTTTTGGCGGTGGAAGAGATCGACAATTGAGATAAGTTTAGGCGTATGGCTCAAATTTATTAGAGAAACTGTAGATGGGTAAGGGCGGGAAGCGGGGAAAGAGTCGGAGAAGAAAGACCTGAGAGTCATCATCGTAGAGGTTGGGAAGGAGGCACAGTAAACAGGGGACTAATCGATTAAAAAATGTGGATTGAATAGATTAGAAAATTGAAATCCGTGGGAGTAATCGATTAAAAAGTGTGGATTGAATATATTAGAAAATTGAAACCCCTGAAATTGAATCGATTAGTTGTCGATAAGTTGTGTAGAAATCAATTAAATTTCAGGTAAAAAAATCGGGAGAAGCGGTGATACTCAATTTATATCATCCATCCGAAATTTTTTTACAAAATCCTACGGCTAAAAATTGTCTCTCATGGTGAGCAACTTGCTTATGTCGCTCACCCTAGAAGCTGCCTCCAAACACATAACTATTACGATTTAAGCCCACAAAGAGGGTGCAAGCTAAGT
This sequence comes from Ammopiptanthus mongolicus, assembly GCA_039655645.1. NCBI lineage: Eukaryota > Viridiplantae > Streptophyta > Magnoliopsida > Fabales > Fabaceae > Ammopiptanthus > Ammopiptanthus mongolicus. Next base: position 89,789,743 of record CM077345.1, read on the forward strand.
TGCACCAGCACTTCTGCTGTGCAACCTTGCACCTTTTTTATTAACCAATAATAATTCCTTCTTTTGACACACATGCAAATTCACTTTTTTGGTTGAATAGTTGACTGGTCCTATTAAAGTGTTTTATGCATAGTTAGTGTATTTGCACTTGAGTCCATTAATTTCATGTATTTCTATGTATTTTGTATTTTGTCATTTTGTGTCAGAAACTTTTATTTTGTTTTAAGCATTTCTACCTCTATGATTTCTGAAAAATAGATGCATTTCTATCTTTTCACCATTCTCGCATTTCTACCCATATTGCCACGGACACGTAGAAGATGAGGTGTGCCATGGAGAGAAGTGTGATGGGGATCCATCAATGGTGGCATGGGAGGCGTTGTGTTGGTGACTGGGACAGTGCCAAGAACACCAAGGTGAGGAAGATGAAGAATCTCTGAAAGAGCTTGTGAAGCTCCTTCTTTTGGAGGTCTATGGCACGCTTCTTCTCGAGAGACTTCTTGAAATGGAGTTGGATGATGGTTCAAGGCTTGCAAAGCTGTCTCTTTTGGGACATCTGCTTGGTGGGTTTCATAGTCAGCCATGAATGGGATGTACACGATGATTTAGCATGTCTTGTCCCAAACAAGAAGAAAGTTGTTGGGAGAGATAATTGCTACCAAATCCATAAAAATATGGTGCAGGCTAGGATATGACAAAGGAGGGGGGGGGGGAAGTTCGGGATTTGGGTTCTATAATGTTTCTCGTGGACTTGAATGAATTACATTTGCAATGTACTTTTTTTTTTTTTAAACAAAAATATATTATAATACAAATGCAAATACATCTTTTACGACAACTAATGTGCAAATACACAAACTTTAAATGTGTAAGACTTTGACTTCGACTTCAACAACAAAAGGTAATTGCATGTGGCATTTTATTTGGTCCAGGATGATTTACTTTAAGGTGCAATTATGCACTTCTTTTTGTGCTAGCTAGTGCAACATAGAAGCCACCCACAAAGAGGGTTCGAGTTTCAACATTGAGCGTCCTTATTTGCCCAGTGTGGGACTAGTAACAGAATCCAAAGGGAATTATGGACAAAATGCAAACAAGTAATGTTGTAGCAGTTGTAGACTCTTCTAATTGCACTCTCTAGATTTATCCTTCAAGACATCAACACGAAGTCAGTTGACAAAGTATCATGATCCAAAAAGGACACAGGAAAAATCATTATTACCCTGAATATATCACCAAAATGGTTACAAGGAACATACAAAATGGACAGTACAGTTTAATAGCAGAAGGGATATAAATATCGTGAGAACATACCTGGTTTTAGTAAAATATATATACATACAAGAACCTACTAACTTCTATTACGCGTCCTAATATAATCTAACCTGTATCCCAACTCCCAATGTAGGGTACCTAAAGGGGGGAAATTATAGAAATGTACTATATCGTTAAGTAGGTTCGTATCATAGTTGTCCCAGTAGGATCTGAAAGCAGATGTCTGACTAGACACATTCTCAAGTTATTTGGTGCTATTATGAACATGTAGAATGCAAATAAGACAAGGTCTGTAGAGGAGAGTGAGGAGCCAAGAAATCCTTGCCACATCCTGCAGAGGAAAAAGCATTTAACCTTCATTCAGTACTTAACCAATTTCTATCAGAAAAAGGGCGGGGGAGGCAATAAGCAAGGGAGTCAGGTTAGTATCATGGAATAACAACTGGTTTATCTAATATAAAAACAAGTAAATTAAATATTAATCCTTACGCCACAAGGTCAACATTTACATATATTTTTGGACAAAGGGTGTCATAGCATGTAAAGGATTGCAAAATTTCAGATTTAGTTTCAGGTGTCTCTAGAAGCTTTTAGTAAAGCCCGAAGCAAAGTAATTGAATACAAGCTGTTTCCCAAGGAACAGGAAATGAGATAATCCATCTTATGAATACAAGCTGTTTCCTTATTTAATTACATTAGGGTTAACTGAATGAATTAAAGATATGAGCTTTTTTCTGGTATCATCTCATGGACAACGGTAACCTGTGAAGTATTTCTCTCATGCAAAAATTATGTTTCAACTTTATAGCTATCAATATATTTCAAATGAAAATGGGCCTAACTTAACCCCAGTGACAAACTATGGTCACTGAAACAAGATGTCAACTCCATCAAGGGCGTTCCTTAATGGTGTTCACGTAGTATTTTGCACAAATTCATAAGCTAGAGCTAGCTCATAAGGTGTTTAAACATGATTTAGCCTGCAGGTATTGGAATTTTGGCTCATATATCTTGATAAAATAAGAATCCGTTTTATTTATTTTTATCCTTAGCAAGTGTATCCTTAGAGATATAGGAAATCTAAATTAAGGATATGATAGAATTTGGATAGGATTTGGAGACTTGGAAACTACGGAGTAATTTGCTTGGAAACTAGAAGGTTTTGCTATAAATAGAACCAAAGGCCTAAGTGTGCTATGAGACAGAGAACAAGTGACAAAGGGGTTCTTCGAGTTATAAGAGTGTGTACAAGGGGCTTCGGGCCGAGTATGGGTTAGGTTTTCAACCCCACAATTATTATTGTTCTTTTTTTCTCTCTCATGGTTAGGTGTTTTATCCTCTGGGGAGGATGTAGGCATGTGACTTGGCCAACAATGTTAAATTCTTATGTCTCTATTCTCCTATTGTCATCTTGTTTATTAGCTCTCTTTGATGGCTACAACAAGTGATATTAGAGCCGACAAACGGTTTGGATTGGCTGGGATATGGGCAAATCGGCTAGGAGTATTGGAGAAACAGTGGTTTATAAACAATGATATGAGCGAGTGGGCCTCCTGGTGAGGAGCAATAACACCTGTAGAGACGTGGTTCAATGAGTGGTGAAGAGCGGCAACACATGAGGTAGCTCTTAGAAAAATTGTCCAAGTGACGAGCGGTAACACGGTGTTCAAGACATAACTCGGTCTGGTGAAGAGTGGTAACATGGTAAATATGTGGCTCTGGGAAAAAGTGGGCTTGGCGTGCTCGTGGAAAGACGGTTAACTGTTGAACACCCGAAAAGGCTTTAGCGGAGCCATGTTTAAGGTTGATAGAATCTGGATAAGATTCGGGAAATCTGTCAGGATTTGGGAAAGTTGGAAACTAGGAAGTCTTGGAGACCAAGGTAATTTGCTTGGAGACTAAGAAGGCTTTGCTATAAACAGAACCACTAGATATGTGTGTTGTGAGAACAGAGAGAACAAGTGGTAGAGGGGTCCTCGGGCTATGAGAGAGGGTGTACAAGAGGCTTTTGGCCGAGTATGGGTTCGGTTTTTAACTCCATGATTGTTTTTGCACTGGTTTTTTTCTCTCATAGTGAAGGATTTTATCCTTTGGGGTGGATGCAGGCACGTGACTTGCCGAACCACGTTAAATTCTTGTGACTTCCTGCTCCTATTGTCATCTTGTTAATTAACTCCCCCCATAGCCCCAACAGGTATTGATCCTCAACATCAAGTAAGACGGGTTGGTTGAGGAGAAGTTTGTTTTGGGATATCGACCTCCATCCTCAAGCCAGTTACATGATGAACCATGGATCTACTTGAAACAGATTGAAAATAAGAGAATATTGAAGAAACAAAATAGGAAAATATGAATGGAAATTGAAGAACTATGCAAATTATAACAAGAAAATGTTACTGGCTCGTAAGGTTGTGGATCCTTCCATATCAACGTTATGCTTTGATTGTTTATTAAGAGAAATGAAATTGCAAAATTTACTTACAGCCTCTGCTCAGGTTTTGATCAGGTCCATTTTTTTCACTTATGTAGCCATATATGGTCCAAATTCTAAAAGATGCTGTATCAAATGGGCTACTACTATGAGTTTTAATGTCAACCAAAGCATGGGCCTCTTTGCAAATAACATAGAATTGTTATCTGATATGAGGTATTTCTTTGGCTTTCAGCCACTGAAGCCAAGACCATATTTGACAAAACTGTAGGACCAAAACACATTTTGTATAGCAAATAGAACCTACAAATCTAGCAAATGCTCTGCCAAGTGCCATGCATGTGCATAATTTTCTCAGGAACTATGCACCAAATCCTAGTCACATTATACTTGAAAAACATCATAAAGAAAATTCCAAGATATATGCCAGACTACCACATAAATGAGAGAAAACAGAGCATACCAAACAGGTAAGCGGAAGAAAGTACGAAAGAACATTCTAATGCCCTCAATGTCCAGCTGCAGAATTAGTGCTAATCCAAAAAGAAAGAATGCTCTCTGCCGTTTCCTTTCTTGTGGCCAAAGTGTATTCCAAGCTGAAAGGGAAAGAAAATTCAAATGCATACACAAGTGAAAAGCCTCGCATCCACATTAAGTCTCATATAGTCTGCTCTCAAATTTTGGAATACACACACAATCTATATCTCAATTATTTAGAGTTTTGTGCCAGATGAGGATAAAACAAAACAGGCATAGTTTATGCAATTTTTGAGAAACTGGGCAACTTTTATGTCTAAGGATATAAGCTTACAGGTATACTTGATTACCTTGCATAGATAGATTCTCTTTACTTCTTTTATGAGTAGTAATGTCCCTTGCATGATCCTCTTTCAAAATAGTAGCAATTACTGAAGCATATTTTGGAGCTTCTGACAAAGATCTCACCACTGAGTAGCCTATTGGATCAAAACCGATATGTAAGGGTAATAGCTTAAATTAAATATGTCCATAAAACAAAGATGTGGGCATGTCATGCCTGTGGCTGGATGCACCATGCTGGCAGCTGCACCAAATGCAAGGTTCTTTTGCTCTGTGTTTGGTAAGGATCCACCAACCGGGATATAAGACCATTCCTACACAGAAATTTATAGATGAAGTAAAGTTTTTTGGGCACTCAAAATTCAGATTCAGAAGCAAAATATGTCTAGAGGAAAGAACTTGTACATATCATATTATTATTTCAGAAATTGTAATGTAACAGCTGAAAGGACAGCTGGAAATTGAGAAAACAGATACGGTTATCAAGTGAAGGACAGGATTTCAACTCCACAACTGTTCTCCTTTATGATACGGGCTTTCAGTGGAAAACAAACAAGGAATTTAACAATAGAAGAGCATAAACTTCATGGCCAATAGATGCCACTAATACCATCAAACAAATTTTGTATGAGAGATATGTAAGAATTGTATTGAGTGGTAATTTAACAATATAAATAAGTACATTGTCTACTATATGGAATGACGATGAGGCGGATGAGCCCTACATTCACTAACCAAAAATATATATCACTAGCCAAAAATCAACCCTAGCATTTCCAATGCCTTTACCTCTTCATAAGTTTTTGTAATTCTGATCCCCATTGTATTTAATCTTGAAAGGAGCTTTTTCTTTAATAAATCAAAAGGCATGGCATCTTTTGAAGCCAAACAGGTTTCCTGCAATTGACATTTTTACATAAATCCAAACAGAACTGTAATACGCAATGTCAAACACTACACTGAAAAACATTGAGCAAACCTCAAAGAACACTCTTGTAGGAGACATGGGCATCACATAAAGAAATGTTGGGTAATTTGCTTCTGGACGTTGAACATTTTTCTTCATGTAGTCTCTGTAATCCATGAAAACCATCAGGTTTGGATCATAAGGATTGTTTTCCACCTAAAATTGTAACAAAAAATGTCATTAATGCTAGCTATCAAATTTTATATACTTAAGATTTTTAAATTAAAAGAGTAAACATGCTATACGGTTAAAGAGAAGGCAGAAGAAAAACTAATATTTAGAGAATACGTGGACTAAGAACAATTCTGACTTGTTCACCACAAACATTATTGTGTTATTTCTGATGTTGCCATTTTCAGATAAGCACCAGCAATTGATTTGCTTTGAACAGACTCATACAAATTGTATTGTTAATAAAATGTATGACAAAAAGAAGCACCAATGTTGGACTGATTTAAACAGAATTATAAACTGTATTATTAATAAAAAAATGTATGACAACGATAAAGAATCTTTAATGAAAATAGTAGCTTGTCACCAGACTGCTTATGTTATGCAGTACAACAACTCAATCATACCAACGACACAAGACAATGGATTCCTAGGTTACACATTCGAAAAGATGCATGACAGGAAAAATCTAGAGCTTTAGGAAATCTGAGCAAGGAGACACCTTAATTAATGTTGAGATATAGGATATTTTTAATGATACCAGCATCAATCTAACAATATACACTTGGTAGAAAACTGAAAACCATAGAGCCAACCTCCTACCTCAACTTCCACACCATAAGCGGTCTGGACAGACACCTTTGGACCCCCAACCTCATACAGCAACAGTTTCCCTGAAGCCGCTCCTGATGCAACAGTAACAAGCCTATAATAACATGTCAGAAGTTTCAATATATAATAGATAAGTGGATAAAAAATTAAAAGCTGGTAAATTATAGTGTACCTGCAGGGCACTACAATATCATATTCACAGACAACATGACTGTGACCATTGCTAGCCTCAACAATCCTTTCTACTCTGGAGCTAAGATATGATACACCTGACTCGACACACCTAGGGAAAATTAATATGAATCATAAATCTAAAAAAGTAAATAAAATAATTATTACAAGGAAGTTAAATTACAATTATTAGAAATGATAGTGGTACAAATATATCACAAACAGTTGTACCTTCTTAACAATTCCTCATGAAGCAGATGTCGACTGACACGTCCATAAGAACGCCCAATTAAAACGGGGTCCTTATTGTCAAGATATACAATGGTATCCTTCCAAACATGCTCAATACAGCCTTCAAGTCCAAGATCTGAAATTGTAATGAAGCGTGTTCATTAATATGTAAAAGCAAACACAAATTACGCTCATGTCAAAAAGAAATTATATCACGTTTTTGGGGCATAAATGTCCAAACTGAAAACTATCAAAATATCATAGAATTTCATTGTCATCAGGATAAAAGAAGCATACAGAAAACGGAATTTTTTTCGGCATGAGATACATAAGTTCACTGAAAGTGAGAAAATTTTCACAAGATCACTGTTTCTGTGTTTCATAAACAGAACAGAAGGGTTAAACTGAAAAGATAATTACTAAAAGAGTTTGTTCAGAAGTAAGCACATGCGGCACTGTTGCAGTTGATTTTTAACCTTGTTATCCACTACTCATAAGATCTAAACAAATAGCATATCTAATACAAAGATAATGTCAGTAGAGTGGTGCAGCAAGAACGGTACCTTTAAATTCGTCCTCCCACACACCATAATTATTTGTAAAAGGGAGATCCGGACCAATAAGCCCAACTTTGAGCCCTAACTTGCCAGATTCTGCAGCCAAAGCAAGACCAGCTGGGCCACAACCAATCACTACTAGATCCAGTGTATCATCTCCTATAGAGATCGGTGGCAACTGCAACAGTGGTTAAACGTAGGTTCTCAGAAAGAAAACAGCAAAAAAAAAAAAAAAAAAAAAAAAAACAGGTACAATTTTGTTAAGTATCTCTAGAACCCTCAAAACTGGTGCATGAAAGTAAACAATACCTTCAAAAGTACAAATATTATTACTGAAAAAGATAGACCATGCTTGGAAGTTGGAAATGTAGAATTAGATGCCACAAGAGGCCTCACTTCACAACATTTTTATTCATAGAAAGAGTCACAACTCCATCCATTCATACAACCAAAAACAAAGTCAACCTTATTTGGTAATTCAAATACCTATACATGTTAAAGAACTGTAACCCCATCTGAAACTGATAGCATTCTGCAATTACTGAAGTCTGAAAATAACAAAACGCTACATAGTACATACACACACTTATACACACATCACATTACAATTGATCCCACCTCACTTTCTGCACACCTGCACTCTGCACTCTGATTCTGCCACTTCAGCAGCAATGAGGATATGTGACACACGAGAAATGTGTACCAAGCATTTTTCAAGTGAGGAATTCATCTCAGAAAAAAAAAAAAAGTTATATACATTTTTATCTGCAGCTTCTCAAGATGACAATTCAAACAACAGAGTGCAAATATAGTAACCTAAAAGCAGAAAAACCGAACAAAGCCAAAAACCTTATCCTTTTAATTTTTAACCAAAAAAAGAAACACTCATGAAACTTTCAGAAGTTAATCTCATGAAATTTCATAACAACAATCAAAATCCATGAAACAGATTCGAGAATCAGAATTTTCATAAACCTTATCCGCGAGCTTGGATTGCATTTCCATGGATTTATTCTGCTGCATTTGAACGAAAACAAGTTCAGAACCACCAGCTTTAACGTAATCTTCCTCATCAGCGAAATCTTCCTTCACAGCCACGCAACTCTCGCTCCCTGCCCCAGCTTTAACGACAAAAAACGATTCTAAACGACGACGACGTTGACGATGATGAAGATGAAGATTATGCAAAGCAATTGCATTGCCGCAGAACGAAGTTCGTGTTCTACCAACGTTCTTCCTCCATAACCTCAACCTCGAAGAAGGGCTTAAACAAACCGCCATTGCAGTGAAGTTTCTCGCTCCAACGCACTCCATTGTTGTCGTCGAGAATAATAATTTTGTTGCCGTTTTTGGGTTTACGGCACTGGTTTATTAATACACCATGGCGTTCTACTTCAGTATTAAACGACAAAGCGTCTTTAGCACTAATAACTAACTGTTTGTCTAAGTTTGTTACTTCAACATGTGATGTGTTAGTGAGTGTGAGCTGTTTCGGTTTCACTATTTCCAGAAGATAGGGGTAAAGGAAAGGGAGGGAGGGAGAGGAAGAAAGTGTCACAATTTGCTACGCTTGTTTAACAGTAATCCAAAACTTGCCACGTCGAGTGCTTGGATTGGATGCGTTTCTGAAAAAGCTACCCTTATCGATAAAAGCAGGGAATTGTGGCCCCACTAGATCCAACGGTGCCATTACTAACATTCTCTTTTAGGTGGCAGTAATCTAATGAAAAGTGCAATATTTAGCCCATTGTTGAATACAAAGTAAAATATTAGTAAATTTAAATTAGCATTTAATTGGTTGCATTGCTGGTATAAACGTTTTTTTATATTATTAATCAATTATAAATTATCATGTCATTAAAAATATTTAACTCTTATCATATCTATTTTAAAAGTCGTACATAAGATTATTGTGTTTGATTAACAATGTAAAATATTTTACACTAATAATGTATTAAAATTAAACTTTTTAAATTATTAATATTATTTACTTTAACTGCATTTTTAATGTTGTAATTGATGGATTAATATATTGAATGGTATGGAGGAAGAGCATTTCATATTTATGATGATGAATTAAATCTTAATAAAGAGGTTTTTCATTTCCTTGTGAAAGTCCTATGCCTATTTATTTTAAGTTGTCTTTTTGGCGGAGTTGAAGTGCAAATTTATGTTTGTAATTTCTTGAAGCATTGTTTGTGAGTCAGTTTTTGAAGAGAAAGAAAAGAAAAGGAAGAGTTTTTTATACACATATGATCGTAAGGAATATCCCTGATCGTTCACCAAGACTAATCTCCTTCAAGGGGATATGAAGGTACTCAAGGTGACATGCCCCTTCCTAACCAAGTTTTTTTTTTTCCATACACAAGAGTCAGGAATCGAATCATTGACCACTTGCTTAAGGGATCCGAACTCATCGCCAGTCGAACCTACCTTAACTGGTAGGAAAGAGAGGGTTTATTAAAACCTTACCTTTGCTGAACTAATTTTTTTTATTAATTTATTGACATCTATTTATTCTTACTTCATAATGTTAATGTGTTTTAAAGTGGATATTTGGACTAATAAAGTCAAGCCCAATAGCAATTTGAATGTGGCATCCATTTATTGGGAGATGTCACCAATTTTATCAATTAAAGGAATACTCTCTCTTAAATGTCAATTATTGTCCATAACCCGACTTAGTCCATAAGACACCATCCTCTATTAAATAGCTATAATAGCATTTAGGTTATTCTTCTACTTCCCACCTCTTCATACATTTACTTACTTGAGCATTGAAGTATTCCGTAGGTGCCAAGTCCCCCTCTTTAACACATTTAGGAGGCTGCTAGAGTGGTCTTGGATCTATTCCAGAAGGTTACCGTCTCTCTCCCACCCACCTCGACACAAATCATTGGCATTGTTGTGGGAGCACATAAATTGTTTTTTCCTACTCTCTCTTTTTCATGGCAAATACTTGCTAGAAAACAACCACCAACCATAAGTGGCCATGATATGAGGCAAAGGCCTCTATGGCAAAAAGCAAGGGCCACCACACACTCCTCGCGTGCCCTCAACGGTATAGAGACTTGAGCCTCCTGTCTAAGAACAATTGTTACTTAGGCATTAGGAAGTAGGAACCTCAACATGTCAGAATTTAGTGAACCGAGAGCTTGTTGAGATGTTCATGCAACAGCAGTGACAGGTTTCCAATCTACTCTATGTGGTGACTCAAGAACGTATGGCTGAAAAGAATGTAGAAGCTTGCACAAAACCCGGATAATAAGTAAACCATTAGCCCTAAGCCAATCGGGATCCATATACAGGATCAGAACCATATAAGATTCAGGCCCCTCCGACGAACAAGGGACCTAATACCGTTTCAACTACCTACCACCTATTCCTCAACTTCATAGAAGTCACACTACCAAAAGGATTCAAAATCTACACCAATATTGAGGCATGTGTGTGTGTGTATATATATCAGCTCTCTTAAAACACTAGGATGCATTATTCATGTCATCAATATTGCTCAAGGGGGTGCTAACCCCATGATGTATCGTGCTTTTTCATCTACCCTAAAAAATTCGATCTCAAGTAATTTATGTCCTTGCCCCTTAGGTTCATCAACGACTTTTGAGTTGGCCTCAAGTTTCTTGATCCACTTTACCATGAGTAAAGCCTAACACAAGGCCTCGACCAATCTCATTAATTTCAGGCAAGGCAAGGATGAATCACTTTAAGACTATATGGCCATATTCAGCAATGAGTTGTGGAAATCAGGAACTCAATCAGGTTGTGAGAATACATGCGATTATGGGCGGACTCCAACTAGAAGAATTCACCAAACACTGGCAATAAAGAAGCACATATAGACATTGATGAGTTGAAAATCGCTCTCAAAAGTACATTAACATGGATTAGGTCTTGAAGGCAAAAAGCAAAGTGTTTAAGGAAATAGAGGCATCTCGAAAGAAATATAAGGAATCAGAGTCAAAAGGTATCCCAAAATGGCCAAGACCCAATGGGACTACAATGGATAAAATTCAAGGACCATATTCCCCTCAAGGTAGGCTGGCGCATGATGCGAAATTAAGAGAGAGAAATGGTTAAAATAATACAATGGTTATTGACAAATGGTCAAGAAAGTTTAGAAAAAGGTGATGATCATAGGTTTGATCTCCTATACTATCCCGATCTCGGGCACAAACTTCAATGTTCTCAGTCCCAAATAAATATTATTATTTTTACCGCCACCGCCTCAAAGCACTAATTAATCACACACATAGCCACATACAAATAATTATAATTTATTTTACTCATACTCGTTCCATGTCACCATGGATCACAATTCTCAGTGTGAATCCACACTCTTTGCTAAAACGCAATCTCGGTCTTACATGAGTTTTCAACACAAATTCAGATAACTTCTTAAATTTAAGGCTAAACTATATTTTTGGTCCCTTATGTTTATTTTAGGTTTCGATTTTGTCCTCTGTTTAATTTTAGTTCTGAAGTGGTCCCTCATGTTGTCAACATTACACTAAATTGGTCTTTTCCGTTAGATTCACACTAACGGTGTTAGATTTCCACCATTGGTCGCCTGAAATGCTTTCCCCTAGTCGAAATCTGGAAAAAATCACTGGAGACTCTCCCTCTCTTCCTCTCTTCATGCTTTATGTTCTTGTTCCCTCCATTTTTTTCACCTTTCCTCACCATAAAGCTACACCTTTTTTAGGTCATTTTCTTCTTTACGCCACCACCACCCTCTTGCACATCTCTCATTTGTCATTTCATGGTTAGGGTTTCATAATTTGCGGATTTTGCTTCTTCAAGGTACTGTCATGAAATTCTCGTTTTTTCATGCTTATTTCTTCCATTAATGGCATGTTTCATTGCAATTTTAGTGTCTATGCCATGACTGTTTATGTTTTTTTTTTCACATTATTGGTAGTTGGTGCTTGGTGGGTTTTCTGTGTAATTCTAATTTCGGGGTTTTTGATTCGTTGGGTGATTATGTGTTCATGTGCTTAGATGCTCTCCTTGTTCATGTCCATTGTTTTGGAGGGGAAGAAGGAAGAAGGTGGGAGGAAGAAGGAAGAAGGTGGGAGGAAGAAGTAATGAAGAAGAAGAAAGGGAAAGAGAAAAGGAGAGAGAAACGATTTTTAGCTGGTATAGCATGTTTCCGATGTGCATACCCTGATTCCGGTGAGTTAACGTCGGAGATCTAACACTGTTATAACGATGTTGACAGATAGGACCAAATTGGAACGATTTAAAAACTTAAAGGACCAAATTGGGATGAAAATTAAAAAACGGACCAAATTGAAACCTAAAATATCAGGGTGTTACAGAAGATCCCGAAATCCACGTCTCACTTTGGATAATGGGTTAAGCTCTATCACGAGAGAGACTCCCAAACTGTGATGATAGATGAGCTTGATCTTTGTAGTGATATGACAGAAAAGAGGCAACATTCTGATGGTCACCTAATCGATGTCCAACTTGAGTCAAAGCCCAAACAAGTTACTAAGATTAGAGCAAGCCTTTTTGAGCAGAATCAGAAGCAGTTAATGCTATTTTTGCAGCAAAACATAGGACCTTTTTTGCATGGATACCAACTGATATGCATGACCTCAATCCTAACTTCATCTAGCACCAATTGTCGATTTCCCCTAACACCAAAATGATGTCAATAAGGAAGAAAAAGGTAGGACCAGAGCGCCCAAGGGCAATTGAACAGCAAGTCAAGAAGCTTCTCAGTGCTAGATTTATCAAAGAAGTAACACACACACCACTTGGTTGTCTAATATGGTCTTGGTGAGGAAGTCCTCCAGAAAGTGGCATATGTGTATAAACTACACAAACCTCAACAAATCATGCCCTAGCTATCCTTACCCATTATCCAACACAGATAAGATGGTGGATAGATCCTTCGGGTATTAGTATTTATCCTTTATGGTTGCTTGTTCAGAATATAACCAAAATCCAATGCATTTAAAGGACAAGGAAAAATTGCCTTCATAACAAAGAGAGCCAATTATTGCTACAAAGCGATGCCCTTTGGATTGAAAATTGCAAGGGCAACTAGCTAAATAATGATGAATAAGATGGTTGAACAGCAAATTGGAAAGGTGATGGAGATGTACATTGATGATATGATAGTGAAGACCCTAACAATAGGAGATCATGTGAGCGGCCTCGAAGAAGTTTTGAGCAATTGAAAAAACATACTATGAAGTTGAACTCGAAGAAATACATATTAAGGGTGCACAGTGGGAAGTTTTGGATTTCATGCTGACACATCGAGGAATTGAAGCTAACGCAGACAAATGTCAAGCCATGATTAACATCAGAGTTCCCCGACATAATACAGGAAATTGAACGTCTCCCAAGATAGATATTTGAGTTAACAAGGTCTGTGTCCAAGCCGTTTGGCCTTACCCATTTCAAAATCTTAAAGAAGGGAATGAACTTTGAGTGCAATTTGGAATTCAAAGAAACCTACATTGCAAATATGAAGTGGTTGTCCACCCTTCTCAACAAAGTACACATAGATTCTACATGACTGTGTTCTAGTCCAAGATATGGAGGATTCACCATTGTACCGACACAAAAATACCACCCCCATGACAGCAAAAAAAATTTGAAATGAAAGAAAGAAATAAGACAACAATCAAGAAAGTTGATTCGAGAATCCTACTAGACAAGAATTTGCCAATAGTCCCCTACCTTGTTTGTTGCAATTGCACCCTACCAATGCTTCTCCACCCACAATTGCTCTTTACTAACCCTAATTTCTTTAGTCGAAGGAGGCTTGTCCTAATTCTGATTTGCAGAGGAAAGTTTTCAGGTTTTTAATTGTAAGGTAAAATTATCTTTTTGTGCTCCTCTAAAAGACAGTATAGAAAAAAATGGGAAAACTCATTTAAAATGATCTTGCATGTAAAATGAGCAAGCACAATTATATTCATCTTTGATTTAATTTAAATCATATTATAATCTTAATTTACTAATAATTAAATGGTAAATATACTTTTACTTAGGTAGCGTTTGCCTAAGTTTTTTTGGGTCTTGAAAGCTATTTTAAAGTTAAAAATAAAAATTTTAAAAATAAAGTTAAAGTTTGGTAATTTTCAAAAAAAAGTTTAGCTTAAGAACTTACATTAGATTTTAGGAAGAGCTGAGAATCGAAGAGGAGACTTTCCGAATAAGCTCCACGAAAGCTCCTCAAAGTTGCTTTTTTTAAAAGATGTTATTTTTTAAATTTTCTTCTTTGTAAATAAACTATTTTTTTTTAGAGTTTCTTTTAAAAAGTATTTGATCCAACTTTTTCTGTTGGGTAGCGTTTGATATTAGGTATATTTTGATGTGAGTGAGAATAATTTTTTTCTGTATTTGGTCCAAGAGATAAAAATTCATTATCAAGAATAAAAGATGCTTAAGAATAAATTTTGCGAATGAAACCTTAAAATTTTATTTGCATGTGTGAAGGGAGACTCCCAAAAATATAGTCTAGTTGGGAATAAAATATTCCCTAAATTAGACGTCACCTTAAGGATAAGGAAGACAAAAAAAAAAAAAAAAAACTGTCCAAAAGAGACTTACTTACTTTACATTTAAATGCAATTTAAACAAGGCTTATAGAGAACTTGCGTTTGCAGTCCAACGATTAGGATAATTGCCTTCCATGCGGGGTTCGACTTCCGACGAACGGAAATTCATCATGTTTTGGTACGACCATTGTTTTTGGAGCTTAACCCTTGTTATGTACACACATAAAAAACAAGGCTTATGCAAAAATAATGGGTTTTAAGCATAGAACTGTTAATGGATCTGATTGGATGAGCTAATCCGTTTGACCCGATGTGATAGATGGACTGGGTTGTTAAAATAACAGTCCAGATGAATTTCGACCCGATCCAAAAATTCATAGACCCACATGGACTGACCTGTGTTGGGCCGGGGCAATCAAATAAAATTAAACTGAATTAAAATATATTTATATTTTAAATTTTTATTGCTGTAATACTAATAAATATTAATAATAAAAATAAAAATATTAGATTATTATTATTGAAAAGAAAGAAACAGAAGCCTAAGTAACCCTACCCATTTCCCACCCCCTTCAATTCTGCAGACCTTGCTCAGCGGCACCCTCTTCAATTCAACACCGCCGTCGCCGTCCGCCATCAGCGCGTCGATCTCGTCCCTGTATCTCTCAAACTCCGCGCCGTTTTTCTTGCAAGGTGAGTCCCTCTATGTATCTCGATCTCGTCCCTGTATGTATCTCTCCTTCCCCAACGCTTTTTCACGCGCATCTCTATTCCAACCCACTCTTTCTAAGAAAACTCGATGCTTTTAAGACACCTTTGCTCACTTCACCAACAAATCAATATTCCATATTCCAAATTCCAAATTCCAATCCATCCTTCCTTACTTCAATTCACGATCTGATTTATTCTCTTACACCCACTCCCCCCCCCCTTCTACACCATAATAATAATAATAATAATAATAATCTTTCATCTCAAACCGTGAGTTCATCATAACTTCACTCCTTACTATTATTCTCATTTTCATTTCATACATTCAATTATCATTTTTGTTATATTTTAATTTGCCATTTACTACATTGTATTCCATTTTCAATATCCTCCGGATCAATGTTGTTTAAGCCCAGTTTGCTTTGTTTACATTTCCCCTTGTTTTCATGTTTTCATTAATAGTTGCAAAAATGTCACCGTTTCCTTTACAAATCTTTGAAATCAGGGATCAGACAAGAGAGGAGATGACATTTTTGCAATTATTGATGAAAACTGAAAACAATATAAACGGGCTCTTAGGGCCTGTTTGGTTTGCTTATTTCCTGTTTTCATTTTAAGTGAAAATAGAAAATGAGCTTGAAAATGTGTTTGATTGAGTTTAATGAAAATGTTTTCACAGAAAACATTTCTTGAATTGAGCCCAAATATGAAAACAAAAAAAAGCTGTTTTCAATGTTTCCTTCTCCAAATTTTTAAAATAGGAAATGAAAATAGAAAAAATGAAGTCAAAACAAACATGTTTTCAAATTTTTCATTGAAAATCAAAACAATTTTCAAAAAATAGAAACACGAAATGAAAATGCAAACCAAACAGACCCTTAGCTTCTCTAGTTTTAACTTCGATTTGAATTTTTTATTTTCCAATAGTTTCATGAAATGACTTATTTTTTAAATATTTCAGCAAGGTTGAATTTTTGGTAATTGATATGGGTGATAGCAGTTCTGCATCTGGGTCTCCAAAACCAAACCCAGATCATGTTGAAGGGGACTCATTGATTTCCAAGGGTGATAATAGTAATAGCTCATTGGAAACCATTGTACAAAGGTTCCAAGATTCAATGTCTCTTGAGAAGAGACATAAGTTCTGGGAAACTCAGCCTGTTGGTCAATACAAGGATGTTGGAGACACAAGCTTAACCGAAGGCCCAATCGAACCCCCAACACCCGTATCTGAGGTCAAGCAGGAACCTTACAATCTTCCAAATGCTTATGAGTGGACCACATGTGACATGGACTCTGAAGAAACATGTGATGAGGTTTATCTTCTGTTGAAGAATAATTATGTTGAGGATGATGAGAACATGTTTAGGTTCAATTATTCCAAGGAATTTCTAAGCTGGGCGCTGCGTGTTCCTGGTTATTACAGGAGTTGGCATATCGGTGTTCGTGCTAAAGCATCCAAGAAGTTGGTTGCTTTCATCACTGGGGTGCCTGCTAGAATCAGGGTTGATGATAAGATTGTGAAAATGGCAGAGGTTAACTTCTTATGTGTCCATAAGAAGCTTAGATCGAAGAGACTTGCGCCTGTTTTGATCAAGGAAGTAACTAGGAGGGTTCATTTGGAGAATGTTTGGCAGGCAGCTTATACAGCTGGAGTTGTGCTTCCAACTCCAATAACAACTTGTCAATATTGGCATAGATCATTGAACCCAAAGAAGCTTATTGATGTTGGGTTTTCAAGGCTAGGTGCTAGGATGACAATGAGCCGCACTATAAAACTGTACAAATTACCTGATTCAACAGTTACTCCTGGATTCAGAAAAATGGAGCTCCGCGATGTCCCCATGGTTACTCGGTTGCTTAGGGACTACTTAAGCCAGTTTGTTGTTGCTCCTGATTTTGATGAAAACGATGTTGAGCATTGGCTTCTTCCCCGCGAGAATGTGATGGATAGTTACTTGGTTGAGAGTCCTGAAAATCATGAGATCACAGACTTCTGCAGCTTCTACACTCTTCCTTCCTCTATCCTTGGAAATCAATCCCACTCAACTTTGAAAGCTGCTTATTCCTATTATAATATCTCCACCAAAACTCCACTGCCTCAGTTGATGAATGATGCGCTAATTGTAGCAAAGCAAAAGGAATTTGATGTTTTCAATGCCTTGGATATAATGCATAATGAGAGTTTCCTCAAAGAGCTCAAGTTTGGGCCAGGAGATGGACAGCTTCACTACTACTTGTACAATTATAGGGTTCGTAGTGGTTTGAAACCGTATGAACTTGGGCTTGTGCTCTTATAGTTTGATATTTTTCAGTTTTATTTGCTATGTAATTGGCAAAATCATTCATTTGTTTTGTTTATGATGCACATTGTGTTTCAACTTTCAACCTCATTTCTTGTTCCTTAGCAAATATTGGCAATTAACAGATTATGTTTGCAGGGTATGTTAGAGCCTATATTTTGGCAGACTTTCAGCTAATATGCTTACATTGCGAAATCCTGAAGTTGTTATAGTCTGCTGCTTATTTTCCTCTTGATTTTGTCTATGCATGTCAAGTTCTTAAAAAATCTTACAAAATTAATTTTGTTTAGTTTGTGTCTGATGTTTGGCAGCATATTTTTTGTTGCTGATGAATGTGGCTGCTTATGCTCATTTAACCTCTCATTTCTGATATCATTTTAAGAGGTGTGGATGTTTATTTAAATAGAATTTTAGTGGATAATTTAATGGTTTTTACACGGGATATATCAGCCACTACTTTTGATTTTAAGATGGTTTTCATTAATCATTATTAGTGAAGGGTTAAGTCAGCGGTTTATGAAGGTATAGTTGTTCCTCATCTCGAGGCCTAACTTGCTCCCGAGATGGTCCGGGGCTGAAATTTTCTATTTTTCATTTTCTAACTTTTTGTTGGGTTTGTGATCAGTTTGAAAAGATTAGAGGAAACCTCCCTGAAAATCACCTTTCTATCTGCTAGGTTAAGAAAAGACTGCATAAAGGATGTGAGGGGCTCCCTGTAGAGGTTGATATAAAACTCCGTTGTTGAATCGGCACTAGTACATCATAGGCCAGCATATCAGTCTTCACCTCTGTTGTCCTGGTTTTCTTTGTTAGCTACAACTTTGCCTTGGAACCAAAACATTATACCTCTGGAATACTAGCAAGCCTCTTAGAAAACATTATTTGCACTATTCTATGGAGCACAGACTCTTGAGTAAGTGTGTATTTGAATTTAACAAAATGATAACCCATGAGGGCTTTGTGCCAACAAACTAATCACACGGGGCTTTGCCCTAACAAAACAAAGTTTTGGCTTACTCAACTAACAACAGGAATCTTTGTATTAATATAACTAACCACCCGGGGCAAAGTGACAACTTTAAACAACGAGATGGTTCACAATGAGATGGACCTAATTTATAGGGGCAAACTGAATTTAACTTACTGTGTTTGGACGAGCGTTTGATAAACGTGATTTTGAGTGAAATTGATTTTGTAAAATTATTTTGGTTACAGTTGATTTTTGAAGTGAAGCGATTTATGTTTGAATGTCTTTATTTTGAAAGCAAGTTTAATGTAAAACTTACACTATTGTTTGGTAGAGGGGAAAAAGAGAGGAAGGAAAAAGGAAATACAAGAGTATTTTTCATTGTTTGGTTGTATGGAAAAAAAGGAAGGAAAGAAAAGGGATGTGGGACCCACATCAAAAAGTGATTCCTCCCAAATTGAGAGGAAAATCATGGGAAAAAGTAAAAAGTGGGTGAAAATATATTTACATCCCTAACTTATTTATTACAGCTATTTTTATTTAAGGGTATTTATGTCATTTCATAAATATGTTTTTCTTCACTCTCACTTTCTACACAATCAAACAAGAGGAAAGAAAACTCCTTTCATTTTCTCTCGTACCAAACAACTAAACAATCATCTCATTTTTCATTCTTTTTCTCTCCTTTCCTTTTCTTTCCTTGTACTTTCTTTCCTCTCATTTTCTTTTCTAAACCAAACATAGTGTTAGTATAAATTTTTCAACCCAACGCAAAAGCTATTTTCCGTCGCTTTTAGTCAAACTGAGGTTTGGAGGCAAAATCAATTTTACCAAACATATCTGTTTGTACTAAAATCACGTTTGACAGAGAAAAAATCAATTCTGATACTTTTTACCGTGAAACCAAACA
Source organism: Ammopiptanthus mongolicus (assembly GCA_039655645.1). Lineage (NCBI taxonomy): Eukaryota > Viridiplantae > Streptophyta > Magnoliopsida > Fabales > Fabaceae > Ammopiptanthus > Ammopiptanthus mongolicus. The sequence goes on from CM077345.1 coordinate 89,809,406, forward strand.
CATACTTAAAAGAATCAAGAAAATATGGTGAGAGCCAGGATCAACCAGGGCCGGCCCAAGCATAAAGCGGCCCAAGCCCTTGCTTTAGGCCTCTCAAAAAAATAATTTTTTCTTTAGAAGAAAAAGTTCACTTTATATTGTTTTATATTATCTTTTTGATATGTTTCATATATCAACAAACTATTAACTGCAAGGTCCAAGGATCAACTCCTTGTTGTGTACAAAATAATTAATACTTTAATTTTTTAAAAAGGCCTCATCACAGAGTTTGCTTTAGGCCTCAATAGGTGTTGGGCCGGCCCTGGGATCAACAAAAGAGATGGTTTCTTGTTGCAGAGATTTTAAGAGTTTTTTCAATGTCATGGGTGCGCTTCGTTTTTAAAATTGGGAAGGTAAGGATGGGACCTATGTTAATTTGATGATCCAGTAACCAAGCTACACTATAAACATTTTTAACAGTATCAACTTTCTTATATCGTTTACTCCATGAATAAAGCTTATGCCCAAGAGGCCAGGACAGCTGGTAACTCATACCCTTCTATAAATTGACATCTATTCCACTCAAACCTTCCATGACTAACAAGGAACGATGATTCAGCTATAGCTGTGGCCTTGTGCTTTGGCTGTCAGAATGCACATGCTAATTTTAATTTCTTAATGCCTGCACAGTGCTCCAATGTCATAGCCAAAATTGACTGTGCTTATCTTTATTTTATGTTTTAAAAAAAGAGTTAGTGTTTTGATTTTGTCTTCATTCACAAAGTTGAATAGGAGGCTTACACTTCTCAGAATTTCATGAGCAGAGTGTACCACTTTCAGATGAATATGTTATCGGTAGTGTTAAAGCCTCTAGTCTGTTAGTATCTTTTTGCAATAAAATCTTAATAATTTGAATAAAACAAGATTGCATTCGCCAGCACTAAGTAGCAGATTAAGTTCCATCCATAATGGATAAAATATTTAATTACATGTCTTGTTTCTTGCCTATAAATAAAGCCATTGTTAGGTGTATTTACCACATACATAAGTGACTTGATAAAACAAAGTGACAATGAATAGATCATGCAATTCTAATGCATACTTTTGGCTTATGAATTTGTTCATGTTGAGTGTGGCAGTAAGGTCTCAATTGACCACAGATTTTCATAAGACAACATGCCCTGATCTTTGGAGAATAGTGAGAAGAGAAGTTCAAAATGCTCTCAAAAATGAGATGCGAATGGGTGCTTCTTTGCTTAGGCTTCACTTCCATGATTGCTTTGTAAATGTAAGTTGAGGTGGCACTTTATTTAGAATTCTCCGTATGATAATACCCCTTAATTCTTGATATGCTTTGCAGCTGATTATTTCAAGTAGAGTAATGTTATTTGTACACCTGGATTCTGGACATCTGGGTGACACCTGCTACACTTGGTTAATGCAATTTAAATACGTGATTAATTACGTTCAGTAGATTGTTAACGACGAATTGTGATTTCTTATACTATTAACCAAGTTCAAGACATCATTAACCATGATTTTGAACACTATGAACCAAGTTTGAAGGTATACAAAAAAATAACATGCACCCATGTAGGATGCATGGTTGGTTAATTACATGGTTAACGCAATTCAAATACGTGTTTAATTACATTTAGTGGATGGTTAGTGGATGTAACAAGGGATCACAACTTATTAACCATCCACTGATCGTAATTAACCACGTATTTGAACTGTATTAACCACGATTTTCAGGTTCAAATACGTGGTTAATTACGTTCACTGAACGCAGTTCAACACCTGCAAATCGTGGTTAATGCAGTTCAAATATGTGGTTAATTATGTTCAGTGGATGGTTAATGAGTTGTGACCCCTTGTTATATCTATTAACCATCCACTGGACGTAATTAACCACGTATTTAAACTACGTTAACCATGTAAAACAGGTGTCACCCAGGTGTCTAGAATCCAGATGTACAAATAATATTACTCTTTCAAGTATTACCGGTCAGTACTCAGTAGTCATGTCTTTTCTCAATCCATGGATTTCTTGTGTTAATTTCCCTTTTTTTTTGAAGGTTTAACTAATTTGGAGGTAAATAAACTATTTGAGAATTTTTAAATAGGTCCCCGTTGGGATTGGCACATGTGATTAAGTCTTCCATCCACACTCATTTTAGTTTGGGTTCGATTATCATATTTCCTTGTTGGTAGACGATATGTAAATTCCACCTTAAATCCTCGTCGAGGTTGGTGGCCTTACTGATATTATAAGGGAGTGTGCATTCTCCTAATCTAAACTTTAATGTACCAAAACAAAATGAAATGTTTGGAACTTGGGCATTCCTCAAGAAAAAATTTGCATAGACATAATACACCAATTTCTTATTTTAAAAAAAAACATAATACACCAATTAATTTATGTAGTGGCGATTGATAACACTTTTATTTTCTTACTTTTTGCGATATATTTTGATCTCAGGGTTGTGATGGTTCAGTTCTGCTGGATGAAGGTGAAGATAGGGAGAAACTTGCTGCTCCTAACTTGAATTCTATTAGAGGATTTGAAGTTATAGATACAATCAAAAGTTCAGTTGAGAGGGCATGTAGTGGAGTTGTGTCCTGTGCTGATATATTAGCCATAGCTGCCAGAGATTCTGTTGTCCTTGTATGTTCAATGTTCAATGATATCTCTCTAGTTGAGTTTCTGTTGAGTTTTTACTATAATTGCATTCGTGTTTTGCAGAGTGGGGGTCCTTTTTGGTACGTTCAGCTAGGAAGGAGAGATGGATTAGTCTCAAACGGGACACTAGCAAATCTTGCAATTCCTTCTCCATTTGACACACTTGATACTATCATTTCCAAGTTTAATAACGTTGGCCTTAATCTCAAAGACGTTGTTACTTTATCAGGTATAATAAAATAAAGAAAATAATAGTAGCATAAATGTATGAATAAATTATTTCAAATCTCACTTGTCAAATAACGTGTGTTGGTCTAAGTGAAAGAGTCTCGGATCCCTTAAACATATAGTCTTGGGTTCGATTACATTGTTGGGAGAGACCTTCGCTTAGACATCTGATCATACCCCTGAAGACTAGTCTCTCATTTATCGGGTGATGGGATATTCTGAAAAATAAAAAAAGAATTATGATAGTCTACTCTATAGTAAAGTATTAAATTTCTTGCTTGCTTCTCCTTCAAATTGAATATGTTAGTAATATCTATCTATCTGTATACATATATTATATTACTTGATGTTAAATATTTCTCTAGGTTCTCATACAATTGGACGAGCAAGGTGCACCTTTTTCAGCAATAGATTGTTCAACTTCTCAGGAACAGGAGCGCCAGACAGTACTCTCGAAACTAAGATGCTCACTGATTTGCAAAATTTGTGCCCACAAAATGGAGATGGGAACACAACTACTGTGCTAGACCAAAAGTCAGTGGATCTATTTGATAACCACTACTTCAAGAACTTACTCGATGGAAAGGGTCTCCTTAGCTCTGACCAGATTCTATTTTCAAGTGATGAGGCCAGTGCAACCACTAAACCTTTGGTCCAATTTTATAGCGACAACGAAAGAATTTTCCTAGTGGATTTTGCTTATGCCATGATCAAGATGGGGAATATAAATCCACTAACTGGTTCTAATGGAGAGATTCGGAAGAACTGCAGAGTAGTGAATTCATAATGAACTGCAGACTATAGACAAATACAAGAACCAGGAAACATATGAAGCATCTAAACTTATAATTCTACTCCAGTGGAGTTCTGCCAAAACGTTATACTGATCACTACTTGCTTTACTGTATTTTACATAAATAAAGTTTGAATGAAACTTCTTGTACAAATAACAGTTTGAATGAAACTTCTATTTATCTCTAGAGAAAGTTAAACTTAGTAGCTTACATTTGAAAGTGGTACTCATGAAGACAAAATAAAGTTCACTCTCTCTTTTTCTAAAAAATAAAGATAAGCACAGTCAATTTTGGGCACGATTTTGGAGCATTGTGCAAGCATTGAGAGTTTAAAATTATTATTTGCCAGCATCTGCATTCTCACAGCCAAAACACAAGGGCATTGCTACAGCTGAAGAATTGTTCCTTATGCATCCACGATTTGTAGCTTGATGTATTCTATGGTACACACAAGACCTGATATTGCACATACTACTGGTGTTGTTAGTTGTTTTCTCGCTAATCTTGATAAAAAAACATTATCAAGCAGTGAAGTGGATCCTCAGAAATCTTGGAGGCACTACTAGAGTCTGTTTATGTTTTAGGAGTGGCCAAACTATGTTAGATGGTTACATAGGTGCGAACATGGGTGGCAATGTTGATTATAAGAAATCTATTCTGAATACTTGATGACTTTTGCAGGAGGAATGGTGCCTTGGAAATATAAACGGTAGAAATGTGTTACTTTGTCTACCATTGAGATTGAGTATATTGCTATTATGGAAACTTCTAAAGAACTATCGTAGATTCTAAAAATCATACAAGAGTTGGGTATTGAGTAAGAGAAATTTATGTTATTTTGCGATAGTTATAGTGCCATCAATCTTAGTAAGAACCCAACCTTTTTCCTGCGAAGAGGTACAATATCATTGAATACGGTAAAGGTTATAGATGAAGTTGTTTTCACCAAATTCCTACTTATGAAAATGGCATGATAAAGTTGTTTTCTTGTATATAGGATGACTAAAATCTTGCATATGGCAAATTTGATTTCTTATAGAAAGAGCACCACCTCTCCACTTAAGTTGAGAAAGGGGGGAGATTTGTTGAGTGAATTCCTTTGTAAGTAAAAGTGTAAAACCCACCGCTTAAAGTTAAAGAAAAAAATAAAAGGCTTTTGGAAAGGCTTGAAAAAATAAGTCACTAAAAGAAAAAGAACGATATAGAAATATGAAAATGGATCCTCTTCATATGGATATCCCTTCATCATCTCTCTAGCCAAATGTCAGTCGTTGGATTAAAGATCTCTCATGTCAGCCGTTAGATTAATCCAACGGCTGGTATTTGGCTGAAGAGAGAATGGAGGGGAAATCCAAATGGGGAGGATCTGAATCCTAGAAATATTGAGAACCAAAGAGAGAGAAAAGTGGACAAGCAAGCGATCGCTACAAAAGAAGAGAAAATCGACACTCTGTATGTCCTACTATGATAGTAAGCTCTTCTTACTCTTGTTAGCATGTATCATGTATGTGCGTAACATTAGATGGGTAGAGAGTTATGTTTAAACGTAAGAGCTTAATTGATATACACTGTCATAGTAAAAAAAATTTACACTGACAACCAATCAAAAATCATGGTGTGTGTGACTTTTAAGGTAGTTAGGATAAGAGTCAAACACTTTAGCTTATGTGGTAAATTCTAATTAGTTGTCTGTGTAAAAAATATTTATACTGATAATGTATAGCAATTAAATCTATACTGTAAATAAGAATAAGAAAAATAAAGAACTCAAACCTATAGTTATGAAACTAAGACCTACCATCAATTCAATCAATGTACTAGGTTAATGAGTTATTGATTTAACCAATTAGTCAATGATTAAACTTTACAAATAAAATAAACATATAAGTCGGAACAAAAAAAAAATAAAATAAATAAGCATATAAGTGTTTAATAAGGAATTACACAAAAATCATACCCATACAAATATTTAGTTGATAGAAACTAAAATTAATATATATAATAGAAACTACAATTAATATATATATATATATATATATATATATATATATATATATATTCGATACTTTTAATTTTTTTAAAAGGGTATACAATATTAAAATACTAGAATTCAAATTTAAATAAAAATTACTTTTTTGCCAGCAAATAAATAAAATTTATAGTTGGAGCCTTCGACTTGAGATGGCGCTATTTTTCGGCCGAAAAATAGACAACATTAACTAATTGCATCAAAACAAATGAGTCAAATGCATTCTTAATTTGAAACAAGCTGGTGCTAATTAGATGATACCAATTAGGGATGGAAATATTAACCATACTCGCGGATATTCATGGATAAAATTCGCAACGGGTTGGATATGGATATAATATTGGATACTTGAGGGGTAAAATAAACAGATATTTTCTCTATCCGTTTATTAACAAAACGAAGGCGAATATTGTGGTATACACACCTATGGGTACCCCGTTACATGAAATTACTAGAGTACCCCAATATTTATATATAAAACAAAATGCTCTAATTTTTTCATTACCCTTCTTTTGCTTCTAAGATTTGGTAGCCGCAGCAGCCACCATTCCCGAGCCCCTTTTCACTCCTTCTAACTCCAAACTCCTCCCGAGCCCCTTTTTTGAAATTTTTTATATCTTTTAAAGTTGTTATATTTTAACATATATCTACGACTATCTATGGATACCTGCGAATATTCATAAATCTGTTTAAAATCCACGTGACGGATACCTGCGCGGATATGAGATGGGTATGGATAAGATATTCATCAAAGACGGGTAGGGAGGATTACTACCCATACCTGCCTCATTTACATCCCTAACCAATTGAACTGGCCAATTTGAGCTGAGTTTTACAAATATACTCAAATTAAGAATGAGAGAGTGAGAGCTGATTCTCCTTATTTCCTGCTCAACCTTCAAAAATAATTCCTCCTTTGTGGAAATGGAAAGTAATTTTCCCTCCACTTCTCTTTTTATCCATTCCTTTGTGTGCTTAAGAACTATCAAACACAGTAATATATGAAACTTAAAAATCGTATTAATGTTTTGAGACTAAATATCCCAAAAAGAAAAAGAAAAAGTGAGTGTTAATTTTCTATTATATCACAGACGGCAATATGATTTGGATTTAATTAATATGCATTATTAATATAAACAAATTTTACACGGTCAAAAAATCATAAATTGTCACATTATTAAAAATGTGTAACTCTTATCATAATGGTCTTAAAAATCATACATAATATAACTTGTAATTTGTTCGCAGTGTAAAATACTTTACATTTACATTATATCAAAATTAAACTCATAATTTTGAAAAAACACAAATAATTATTCCTAATTTATATTTTAGGTTTATAAACATGTTTGAAATAATGATTAATAAAATATTATTGTAAATAATTATCTCAACCGAAATTGTTTTTTAGTACAAATTAATTGATTGATTAGTTATTTATAATTTTCTGTTTATGGGCTGGAGCCCAACTACTAAACCCACGATCAAATCTCATGGCCGGTTTGACAAATGCTCGTTGACTGTGTACAAAAGTGGAAGGGCAGGGGCAAATTTGGAATAACACAAATAAAGCACACTCCTCACAAAGCCAAAAGGGGTTGTAATTTGTTTGCTATAATCCTCTGCTGTTCTCACAGTTCCAACTCACTTTAGCAAAATCGAACGCCTTCTCTCTCTCTTTCTTTCTCGACTCCGCGGCGTAGATCCGAGGAGTTTGGGAAACCCTAACCGTTCTCAACCTTAGCTTTTTCTCTCTCCGATCAAACACCTTTTCATCTTCAACAACAACATCATCCTAAGTTTGTTGCTCTTTCTTCTTCAATCTTCTACGATTCGATGCTCCTATCTCTTGCTTCGTAACAGTTCAATCGATTTATTTTTTTGATTGGATCTGTTCATGATGCTTTCTCGCTGTTGTTCTTTGTTAGATTTTACTTGTTTTGAACTTCTCTTGATATCGATTAAGAGAAGTTTGATAAATTTTTTCTTAGATGTCGAATGTTTTCTTTTTCTAGGTTGATTTGTTGTTGTTTTCTTTTTGTTTGAAGTGTGATATCAATTTATTGTTTTTAATGATTATATTTTTATTTTTAATCTTTTTTTTTTGTTGCTTCCCTGTTTTTTGCCCTGATGGTTTATTGCTACACCTTTAGGTTTACACTTTTACTTGTGCTGATCCATTTAGTGTGCTTGGATTAGATTTTGCAAACTCGAGTTCAGTTATAAGTCGGATTGAGTGAAGTGATTTGTGTTTAGAAACTTTTATCTGAAAAGTGAGTTTGTCAATTAATGTTATTTGTTTGCGTAGTGTTGATAAAAATTACTTTTGGACGTGTAATTACCAAAAAGGGAATGCGTTATAACTTGAGTTAGATTGAAAATAAATTGATGTTAAAAATACTGATTGCAAATAGATTTTTAAAAGAATTTCGTTGAATTTTTTTTTTGTTTGTGTTTTGTAAAATACAATCACTTCTAGAGCAAAATTTTTTCAACACATTAATATTGGGTATTTTTTATAATAATACTTTACAAACATGTTTTTCTCTCAGAAAAGCAACAAAATGTTGATTCTAGATTGTAGTGTTAGAATGATCTTTGAGTGAAGATGTGATTTGACCTTATACGGTGGCAATGATTTTAGCACTTGTGTGAGGCAACTTTGAGCTGCAAATGGGTGTTCGATTGACTGAATGCCAAACCAAACATGCTTTCTAAGTTTCATGGTAAAATACGATTTCTTTTCATCTTGCAGTCATGGCAGCACCTGAGGGGTCACAGTTCGATGCTCGTCAATATGATACCAAGATGAATGAGTAAGAACTTCCACTTATCTTTTACTCCTTCTCAACTAAAAGTATTCAATCTGGTTGTTGTTCATGTTTATGTGTACTTTCATATACGTACTTGCAATGGGATTCTAATGTTATTTGTTTGATTTTGATAACTTGATGGCCACAGGCTTACCTCTGATGGACAGGATTTCTTCACATCTTATGATGAGGTTTATGATAGTTTTGATGCTATGGGCTTGCAAGAAAATCTCCTGAGAGGCATTTACGCATATGGTAGATTCAATGTTCTTTGTAGCCACTTCTACTTTCTGTTTTGTGTTTTTAGTTTTAACCCAAAGAAGTATTTTCATACTCAATCTGTTGTTCTGGATTTTTGGGACCTTGAAAATTCTTTTTTGTTGTTTTTATATGGTGGCAGCATAACACTTTGACGTCTTTATTCTGCTGTATTTATGTGTAAACCAAGATGTTTATTGTCCTGCCACTGCTTTTGCCCTGTAACTGTAAATCCTTAAAGTAGTTTGATTTGTCTTTAGGTTTTGAGAAGCCATCAGCTATTCAGCAAAGGGGAATAGTTCCATTCTGCAAGGGACTTGATGTTATACAGCAGGCTCAGTCTGGAACTGGGAAGACAGCAACTTTCTGCTCTGGGATTCTGCAGCAACTTGACTATACTTTGACTGAATGCCAGGCCTTGGTTTTAGCACCAACACGTGAGCTTGCTCAGCAGATTGAGAAGGTTATGCGGGCACTTGGAGACTATCTAGGTGTGAAGGTTCACGCTTGTGTGGGAGGTACCAGTGTCCGTGAAGACCAACGCATTCTATCAAGTGGTGTTCATGTTGTTGTTGGTACTCCTGGTCGTGTATTTGATATGCTGCGCAGGCAGTCACTTCGGCCAGATAACATCAGGATGTTTGTATTGGATGAGGCTGATGAAATGCTTTCCCGAGGTTTCAAAGATCAGGTGCTTTTTAATTCATAACATTTGTCGTTTTTTACTTTTATTTATTTGTTAATTACTGAATTTTTTATATCTCATGTTTGATATACAATACCTACACAAGTCTCTGTATTTTTGTGTATTGAGGATAAACTCATATTTATATCCACTTTCATCAATTTTCTTCCTTAAATCTATTTTATTTTCTTATTTATATTTCTAACAGTTTAAAATATTTTTAAACTTTTAACTCCGTTTAGATCATCAGATTTATGTTTCTTTTATCTATGTAGTCATCAAATTAAAACATGAAAGTTAGTTTCTTTCAACTATATTTTTATTCGCAAATGGGTTTAGTGTCCTAAAAGATTTTCTTTATGCATAGGTGCTTTAACCTTACTTTTTTGTTGTCAGATTTATGATATATTCCAGCTGCTACCAACCAGGATTCAAGTGGGAGTTTTCTCTGCTACTATGCCTCCCGAGGCACTGGAGATCACAAGGAAGTTTATGAATAAACCTGTGAGGATCCTTGTGAAGCGTGATGAGCTTACCTTGGAGGGTATAAAGCAGTTTTATGTCAATGTTGAGAAAGAGGACTATAAGCTGGACACGCTCTGTGATCTTTATGAGACGTTGGCGATCACTCAGAGTGTCATTTTTGTGAACACCAGAAGGAAGGTTGATTGGCTTACTGACAAGATGCGAAGCCGAGACCACACAGTCTCAGCAACCCATGGAGACATGGACCAGAATACCCGTGACATCATTATGCGTGAATTCCGTTCTGGGTCTTCCCGTGTTTTAATAACTACTGATCTTTTGGCGCGTGGTATTGATGTCCAGCAAGTGTCTCTAGTTATAAATTATGATCTCCCAACGCAGCCTGAGAACTATCTCCATCGTATTGGTCGTAGTGGGAGGTTTGGTAGGAAAGGTGTTGCCATCAACTTTGTCACAAAGGAGGATGAGCGAATGCTGTTTGACATCCAGAAGTTCTATAATGTGTTAGTCGAGGAGCTGCCATCAAATGTTGCTGAACTCCTCTGATGAAATTTTTTTCTGCCATCATATTAGAGGAAAGTTGGTTTCTGAGGTAAGTTCTGTGTAATGTTTCTTTTCCTTTCCCCCCTTTTGTTGTATTTCTGCTTTTAAGCCTTGTCTAAACTTTTTATAGGTGTAGTAATTTATTTAAATTTTCAGTCGGTTGAATGTCCAAAGTGATAAGTACTTGCAATGTGGAATCCCAGTGTTGCCCGAATTGGTGTATGGCCGTTGTTGCACTTTTCTAGCAAGCAAGGTTTTCGATATACGTTTTAATTATTCTAACATAACATTATGGTAGTAAGACTTTTTCTGTGTATTTAAAATGGGCGCAAAAAACTTCGATCTGCTGGTGTGCCAGAGGACTTAATCTGAGGTTCAAAGCTTACGTACTATGCTTTTACTGAAGTCATTTCATTGCCCTGATTGCATAATTTCTGTGATGTTACGATGGTATGAATAAAATGAATGTGTTAATTGTTAGCATGTATCTAGTGATCGTAATTCTGTTTTCCCGGTTGAAACAGTTGTCAACTTTTACTGTACGACGTTTAACGGATGGGGACGCGGGCCATTGTGAGGCAGGATAATCGGTTCTCGGTTTATTTTATTGGTGTGAAATGCAATTGTCGGTTTTTAGTACAATGCCTAGGATCTTGCGGAATCATCAGTCAGGAGATTATTTTCTCTGCTAGGCCAAAATGTTATAAGCATTGATGGAGCATTTAATAAGTAATTTGAAGTAATGGTTTGTACCAAAATAAAGATAAGCGTTTGTAACGGTTGTCAATTCAATATTTAAGATACCTACCTTTTCTTGAGAGTCGGGATGACGTTGCATTCCTTCTTATATGACACATTTGAACATCAGGGAAAAGAAAAGCAACTGTCATTGCACTCATTATTATCGACAACCAATTAAGTACTATTACAAAGCCGTTTAACATTGTTCGAGTTCAGTATATTAGGGCTCTGCTTGGGTCGACATGGATCGATTTCAGTACGTGTACGTGATAAATGAATTGCCGAAAATTGTTTTTGGTTATTGGCTCGTCTTTGCTAGGGTGCGTGATGTACTTGGCTATGCCAACTGCACTTAAAAAGGGTTTGTATTTGTTAGAGACTGACGTAAAGTATATAACTTATTTACTCTGCAAAAACTAAAGAGCTATTCCGTCACTTGTTAAATGTAATAGCTAAGCTCGGAAGTACTCAATGTACCATTGCATTTTCCAAAAAAAATGAAGTTAAAAAAACCAATTATCAACAGAGAGCAAGAGTAACGAGGAAACAAAAGTGAATAATAGCAAGAACCTACTTTTTTATAAACCAATACCTTGAGCGTTAAAAAATCTTCTGAATGCTAATGATCTGATCGTCACCTTGGGGGATTGAGTTGATATTTAAGACTACCATGAAACAAGGCAAGAAATAAATCAGCCTTAAGAAAGGGACAAAATGCATCTAACAGGTTGAGCGAGTCAGAGTTGAAGTTGAAAACTTGCTTGTGCCCGTGACGTAGCAAAGTAATTTAAGGCAACATTTTTATGTGGGGTACAATTAAGGTAACATTTATTGCTTCAGCAATGAAATCCCGCGGTTACGTTACGTGTCAAAGAGAAAGCAGCGTCTCCCGCGTATTTTCTTTCCTAGGAGGAGGAACGTTCCAAGTCTAACCTCATATTTCTGCTCTCTGCTCCATGCATTCCACCTTCCCCTTTGCAGCATCTACTTCTCTATCTTCTTAAGACAAAAACCATCACAAACAAACAATCACACATCCCAAAACAAATTAGCAAAAACGAAAAAAAATTAAAATTAAGATTAAAAAGCCAAAACAACATTCCAAAGCATCTGATTAGCCACTAGAGTATTATTCTCCTCACCACCACCACATAAAAACACCTTCCACCGTTCTTTTTGCCTAATTTCTATTCCAATACACATACCAAAAAAATTAAGTAATTGATTTCTTTGATAACATTTTTCGTCACTTCACGAAATTTTTCTATTCCATCCACTTCCTCGTTTCGAATCTCCTTTTTTAATTAACTCTGATTCCTCTCTCTCTCTCTCTCTCTCTCTCTCTGATATATATAAAACATTCGCAGTCTTTTTTTATAGAAAGAACAAATTGGTTTGCACCGTCACTTACTCTATACCGATGGCGATTTCCGATGTGCCTGAAAGTGCGGGCACCACCGCCACCGCCACCGCCGTTGGAAGCGACTCAGATCTCAGCGGTTCTTCTCTGCGGCGGAGGCACGGCGTCAGCTCCGGCAGTGACATGGTCAACACCGGTCATTCAGCCGATGCTTTGGTCAGAGATTCAGGCTCCGGCGACACCTTGAACGGCAAGAGCAGCGATGGAGATGATGAGGATCATCACAAGCAACAACATGCAACCGAAAATAATGCGATCCACGATGACACTGCTGATCGAGAACGAGTCACCGACGTTAAATTCGCTTACCGTCCTTACGTTCCGGCTCACCGGAGAATCAAGGAGAGCCCGCTCAGCTCCGATAACATTTTCAGACAGGTTAATCTCTTGCGCTAATTGTCGATTCGAATTTTGCATGTTAAATTTTGTGGTTCGTGATCCACTGAAATTCACGGAAAATATATTTGGAACTGCATCTGCTTATTGTAACTTATAAATTTAACTCACCGCGTTGCGTTGGCGACAATATTCTTCAGTAACGCTGATATTTGTACACCAGAATTTGCAAACCGTTTTTTACACCGGTTAGTAGTGTATAACTTTTTTTATTAATAATAACATTTATTGTTAGGTTATCGGACAATACACATTGTTAACCATTTTTTTTTCTCTCAATAATCAGTGTAGAACTGAAGCAAGATTGTGTGCAAACAACATTTTCGTGTGACTGTTTGTTGTTTACACACCAAAAAAAAAACTCTGCACTGTAATTACACTTTTCAATTAACCAATATACAAACATGGTTCACCAAAAATTTATTCATACTCCACTCTGCACTATTCTTACATTTTTCAATTAATTGATATTCAAAATATCAGCTGAAAATATATTATTAATCGTTAACTAATTTGTACACCTTGTTAACAAATAATAATTGGGACGTTATGAACCAACTCAACTGCTGTAGAAATGGTGTAGTAATTTTGATGGGCGAGCAACATTTCTAATTAAACAGTTTAGGCATGAAAGGAAGGCAATAGTTTGTGTTCAGTGTTCTACTTGGATGGCCTAGGTTGCAGGGACGGACCTCTGTTCATGAGAGTTGGGGCAACTGCCCCCACAAGTTTTCAATATTTTGTAGTAATAATCATACACACATGTAGTCTGTTGATCTGTCCCGGATGTCATTGAGTCACTAAAATTTTGTAGTTGAGAAAATCGTACCATATTTTAAAACAATAAAACAAGATAGAAAGCAATTGTAATTTGTGTGTATACTTTCAATGGTAATATGCCATATAAATGTTTATGAATTTAAATATTTTTGTATATAGAATTTTCCTGGGTAAACTAAAATGCTAGGTCTGCCATTAGCTTGATCAATTTTATGTGTTTAATTAAATAAAATGGGAGAATTAAGTTTTCCAACCTCGTGTTGTCACATAGGGCCACTTAACTGTTTGTTATTCTTTTGGCATCATCTATAATTGTTTTCTTTTACTGATAACTATTAAATCAATGAATTACAGAGTCACGCAGGATTGTTCAATCTCTGTATAGTAGTGCTTGTTGCAGTGAACAGCAGACTTATCCTTGAGAATATAATAAAGGTTTTGCTCTTCCATTTATTCTTCATGTCTATCCAGCACAACTTGAATTTCCAATGTGTGTGTATTATATATATATATATATATATATATATATATATATATATATATATATATATATTCATCTGGGCACACAGCTTTTGATTTATGCCCTTCATTATGACAGTTCGTTTTTTTTCTTTCTAAATTTTTCTTTTTATATTATGTCTTTTGCAGTATGGTTGGTTGATTAAGTCTGGCTTTTGGTTTAGTTCAAAATCATTGAGAGATTGGCCCCTCTTCATGTGTTGGTAATGAGTTTGATGAATCCCCTGAAGAATTTGACTGTGTATTGTGTATCTTTGCTGAGGATTAGTTTCTTAAAATGTCATTTTTCATTCGGTAAAAATATTTATGCTTCTTTTGCAGTCTTAGTCTTGCAATATTTCCATTTGCTGCCTTTATAGTCGAAAAGTTGGCACAACAAAAGTGCATTTCTGAACCAGTAAGTGATCTGGCCAAGTAAGCTATTATTGTATTTCATGGGGGAAAACTGTTCTGTAACCACATGAATTCCTAAATTCTCGTATAATTTGCAATAATTTCAAAATATGGTTAATTTTGGTTTTATATTTTCAATGACATAATTTTCCTTATTTACATACATGGGAATGCTGACTTGAATATTGCAGGTTGTTGTTCTACTTCATATAATCATCACAAGTACTGCATTCTTATATCCAGTTTTAGTAATCCTCAGGTCAGTGTAGACTTCAAAATTGATTCTGGGGCTTCAATCTAGACTTTTTTTGACATTTGTGATTATACCATATATATCCATTTTGGAAGGATTTGCTAACATAATGAGTTTAAGTTGATAAAGGTGTAATAACTAAGAAATTATGTCATTATCCAGGAAATATATGTCAAGAGATTTAAAGCCCTTTGGTGAATTTTGAATTATTTGAGAAGAGATTTAAAGCCTTTTGGTGAACCTTATGTTATGTTTGGTTCATAATTAATATGATGTTGGAGTTAAATTATCTTGCAAACTATTATCATTATAAACACAAAAGGATATGTCAAGAGAGAATTGAAAACACCTTTGTTGCTTCCTTACATTTATTAATGTGATAAAGGCAGCAGCCTATCCTGTTATAACTACATACTGGGATTCGTCTGCTGTCAGATGCATTTGAATGACATCTGCGTAATATTTACAAGCCCTTTACCAACTATAAGATCATGGTAAATCCTATGTTTCTATGAATTGAAAAGGTGACCACATTTGTGGCATGATTTTTAGACAGTGATTTGCCTTATGATTAGATACACTAAAGATTTCTACTTTATGGATAAAATAACTATATAGTCGTACATAGGTCCTTGGTCATTTCGTAGACATCGATATAGCAGCGATATCTGAATGTGCTATTGCTTTTTGGTGCAGGTGTGATTCTGCTTTTGTATCAGGCGTCACATTGATGCTATTCACTTGCATTGTGTGGTTAAAATTGGTGTCATATGCACATACAAACTATGATATGAGAGCACTTACCGTTTCAAATGAAAAGGTAGTTGTTAACTTCCATTAGTAAGTTTATAGATAACTGTTGCAGAGTGTTGTTTCTGCTCTTTTATAAAAGTAATATATTGAAAACAAGAGGATATGCTATACATTTTATGTGATGGTTAGATTTTGAATATGGCCACCCTGCATGACCAAACTAAGACTCTGGCTCTTGTGTTCTAAAACTTAATCACATTTCAAAATACAGTTCTGTTTCATATTTATTAGAATAACATCCATCGTGCTTCCCTCTCCATTCCTTCCTTCTTGCTGCATGCTGGCATTCTGCTATAGTTTGTGCAGATTAGTGATAGATAAAAGTTCTGTTTCTCCCCCCTTATTCAATCATGTTCCCTGTGTTATAGGGAGAAACATTGCCCAATACTTGGAAAATGGAGTATCCATACAATGTGAGCTTCAAGAGTTTGGTATACTTCATGGTTGCTCCTACATTATGCTACCAGGTAGCAGCAATTTTTAAGTGAATATTTATTTATGCACTTTTTGTTTGCCAAATTATTTTGTTTTGTCATTGTTGCCTCATTTGGATACTCCTCTTTTACTGACATTTGCATGCATTTTTTTTCTGATTGAAGCACATAAAAGGCACTATTATATGGACTTCATTACAGCTATATCTTTGGTGTGGAATGTGTTTGAGGTTTAGTTAGAAGTCCAGTCAGAATCTGTCACATGCACATGATTACACAGCTAGGAATTCAATTCTCATCCAACAAGACTATTGCTCTGTGATCACTTGATTAGTGGGATTTGTCCAAATGACGATTTCATTAGTGTATTTGATAGATACTGTATCTTTTGAAAAATCTCATCATTTATTCTCCTATCTTTCCTTTTCATCTCTAAATGTTGGCTATTCAACTTTATTCTTCCAGACTTTCTCCCCCCCCCCCCTTTTGGGCATGTCCCTTTTTTGTATTTTCTGAAGTTCCCTTTTTTTGCAGATAAGTGCATTTGTGAAATAATTACTCATGTTTATTCTGCACTTATTTCCTATGTAATGAATTACTGTTATAGCCAAGCTATCCTCGCACACCTTCTGTTCGAAAGGGTTGGGTGTTTCGTCAATTTGTCAAGCTGATAATATTTACAGGAGTTATGGGATTTATAATAGAACAAGTAAGCAGTAGTTGTTAGTAAATTTAGCATTTCCCCTTTAATTTTCCATTCACTAATTATGCAGATATTCTGAGTTCTAACATCATTTTATTCATATAATTTTGCAGTATATGAATCCGATTGTCCAAAACTCACAACATCCTTTGAAGGGAAACCTTCTATATGCCATCGAGAGAGTTCTGAAGCTTTCCGTTCCAATTGTATACGTGTGGCTCTGCATGTTCTACTGCTTTTTTCACCTTTGGTGTGTATTTCCTCTTTGTTTTGGTTCAGCATGAATGTGTCTTTGTTTGTTTTAAACATTAGCATGAAATTGCCTCATAGAATTATAGTTCTAGTCTGTTGTGATTGATGCCTGGAAGATATTGTGGTGCATCAGGACTAGGAATAGCCAAAACTTGACTTCTGTCTTGGCAATGTTCCAATGATGATGCTTTTATGTGTTTGTTTGTTATTTTTTTTATGAGCAAACAAATTCTATTAAATGAAAGTACAAGGGGTAACCCAATACATCAAATCCTAAGTAGCATAACTGTTTTCATCACAAGCTCCAGTAAAATTGTAAAAATGTGCAATAGAGCATCGTTAAATTTTTCAGAAGACAATGATGTCAGTAGACATAGTGCAGCGCATGTGAAAATGAAACAAGAATGATTCCTCCCTCACTCTGTGAACATAACCGAATCACTCCTCTTGACCGCATGTAGCCACTAGCCATTATACCCTTTGTTATTGATTGATTTTTCAAACCATCCTCAAAATAATATCCACCTTCTTATACACCCGAAGAGTAACTGCAGCATTGATGGGTAGATCTAGCTGATTTAAACATGTATGCATGTGAAAATCATTTTGTCTGAAGTATACTCCGTAAGATGTAAAATTTGTTTTATGGTCACTCTCTTTACTGCACCGCCATGATTACATTTAGTGATTTTCTGACAGATATGCATAGGAGTCAGAGAGCTTTTCTTTGTGATGATTTTGCTTACTTTTTGCTGTGACCTGTGAGGATATCCGTTTCTTCTCTTTACTCCTACCCCTTTTTTCTTCTCTTCGATAAAATTATTCTCTTATTCTCTTATTAAAACAGTTCAGATCTGTGTGCATGCACACATGCTTACCTGTCAAGTGCTGATTTATCTGTCTTGTATATAGATATTAAAAGTAAAGATTGGCTTTGAATTTGTTACTTTTTATTCTTGAGTAATATTTGAGGCAGTTTATCGTTATAGCCACTTTTGCAATGTAGGTTAAATATACTTGCAGAGCTTCTTCGATTTGGCGATCGCGAGTTCTACAAAGACTGGTGGAATGCCCAAACTGTCGAAGAGGTATGTTCTTTGTCCTGGCTTATTATACAATCCTTTCATGAAGAGAACTTGTGACGTGTTTTTGTTGAATGCATATCTGCTGCTGCCATCATCATCAGTATTGGAGGATGTGGAATATGGTATGTTTCCTTTTCAGACTTGCCTTTGCAAAATGATATTTGTAAACTTATATATTTGTAATTTGATATATCTTTGCCACCGTGGTATGGCGATGGTTAATATCTAAGACTATTTATTTTAAACAAAGAAGGAACTAGGAAGTAGGGATGGCAACGGGGCGGGGGCGGGGAGTACTCCCCGTTCCCCACCATGGGGAGTTCTTCTCCCCCGTCCCCATTACCCGCGGGGAGTTTGGGATTCTGAAAATTCATAAAAAAAAAAGGAGGTAATAAACTAAAATCCAATAAAATATAAAATATATAAGACTGAAAAAATCTTAAATTTAAAGTTAAAACACTCTCTAATACATTGCAACAAGTTTAAACTTAAATAGTACAAACATGAGATTCTGCAAAAATTACAACAAAATCTACGACCGCATCAAGTTCAATTCTTCTTATCATGTCCAACATGTGAGGTCTTTATCACCATTTTAGTGGCACTGCGGCAAGATGTAGAGGATCAGAGTTATGACTCAGACAGCGCAACAGACTAGATGCGTGAAGAGCTGAGAGTTAGAGGTCTGGCAGTCTGAGACTGGAAGATGAAGATTGTAGAGGAGGGACCGAGGAATTGAATAGGATTAGGAATTTAGAGTTGAAATTTTTTCAGAATTTTATTAATTTAATAAAATAATATATATTTAAAATTACTAAAATATACTTATAATATATATACACAAATATTTTTAAGTATATTTTTGTAATATTATCGGGGACGGGAACCCCGGGGGGCGGGGAGTATGTTCCCCGTCCCATCCCCAAAATGCATCCGGGGGTATTTTCACCCCCATCTCCATCCCCGCGGGGGCCCATTTGGGGTAATCCCCACGAGGATCCCCACGCTTGGGTGGAAATTGCCATCCCTACTAGGATGAAAGAGAACTTACAGTTTTTCTTCCATCGGTTACTTGCTGGCTTACCTTACCATATGTCAGTACATATCAGCAATTCTTTATAACTTTGTGTAATTCTAATCAATGAATGTAGAACTGAGTGGGTTCTTTCATATTGCAGCCTGTGCACAAATGGATGGTTCGCCATATATACTTTCCATGCATAAGGAATGGTATGCCGAAGGTAATCAAGCATCCTCTTGTCTTGCTGAGTGAACCTTGAATTATACTTTCTAAGCATATTTTTAGGCACAAATGGAAAGTTTGCCTTTAGAATATTTTCTGCCTTTAGGATATTGTCAATCTATCTTGATGAATATATGTGTAAAGAATAATTTATAAATATGTTTATAATTACTGTGAAAGTAAATAAATTATTTTTTCATGACCTAATTTTATGTTCTGATATGTTTGGAGTAAGAATTAATATGTTTGGAAAATATTTTGTTTACATCAAACAAGTAAATGTTTTATCATTGCTTAATCTATACAACAGAATGTACATTTTTTGGAAAAAATATCAGCTGAGTCTTAACATGTGACTTTCCTAAAATCAGACCCTCATTTAATATTTTTTATTATCTTGTTCCTTTACTTTTATTTCTGCTGAATTTTGCATCCCGAAATCAAAGACTTGGTTATTTATGCGAAGTTTTCAACTGATAGACAATATTCAAACTTGGCATTTTCTGTTTTGTCACTTCAGATATTGACATTAGTTTATGCACAAACATGCATTTTCATGTAGATGACATGATTAAACAAGGACACTACAGGAACTAGCTTTATTTTTCTCATGTTTGATAACCTAGTGTTAGAGTGCTTTACATCTTCTGCTGTTGTTAGTTATTCTTTTAGAAGGTTGTTATGTTCTGCTTCTATTAGACATTAGAAATGTAAAGGTATAAATACCTTTGAGCTGAGTATTCAGACTCAAGCTTTTCAGAAAACAAATTCATGTACATCTGTCTCTCTCTCTCATATCTTTGTTTCTAATTTGGTATCATGAGCTGTGGGATCCTCATCCATGGCTGATCCACATGTGAATCCCTTCATAGCTGAAGCATCACCGTCTCAACCCGGTGCGACCCCAGCTCTGGTGACCTTTTCGCTGGCGATTTCTGCCAAGTTTGCAGAGAAATTTTCTTGATCTGGAAACAACATGTTGAAGCTGTAATCAAAGCACATAGTCTCGAATGCTATGTCATGAGTTCGCAGATTCCATCGGGGTACCGTTCTGAATCAGATCCTCTTGTAGATCGGGTGAATCCGGCGTATCTTGCATGGGAGCAACAGGACCAGCATCTGTTCTCATGGCTTCTCTCTCTCTCTCCCCCCCCCCTAATCCATGCATCCTCCAGTTGTTGGTTGCCGCCATGCATTTCAGATCTGGGATGAGCTCCATACTTTCTTTAACTCTTAAACCAAAGCCTACAGACTTCATCTTCAGTCAGAACTGCGTAAAACAAAAAAATGTGCAAGATTGGTTTCAGAATATCTTATGCGAATCAAGGCAATTGTGGATTCCTTAATATCCATCAGTGAGTTAATCACTTCTCAAGAGCACAACAATTTGATTCTTGAAGGCCTGCCAGCGGAATATGAATCCTTCATCACGTCCATTAACAATTGTGTTGATCCGTGCATTATGACTATTAGGAAAGTCCCAAGTCCCAAATTGACTAGAAATAGTGCCTAATAAGAGTTTATAAAGCTTGGACACTCCTCATCGTACAAGCCGGTTTTGTGGGGTTGAGTTAGGCCCAAAATCTAAGATGGTATCAGAGCGTATCCTAGATCCGTTGTTGGGCCACCCACCATATTCTCCACGCACTAAGCCCGATAGTGTTGGGCGTGAGGGGGTGTACTGGGAAAAACCCAAGTACCACATTGATTAGAGGTAGTGCCTAATAAGATCTTATAAAGCTTGGACACTCCTCACCCTACAAGCCGGTTTTGTGGGTTGAGTTTGGCCCAAATCTAAGAATGAATGAAATCAAGTCCCTGATTCTGTTACATGAAGCTTACTTGGAACGACTTCATCCACCGGTGGCTTCTAATGCATTCAACGTCAACGTCGATCAAGTTGCATCACATCAAAGTTCACAGTCTTCGCTTCTGAGCTTTGGCTCCGGTTCCATGCCTCCTTCGAACTCTCAATTTCCTGCGTAAGCCTATACTCAAGGTTATAGCAACCATGGCTATGATTCACATATGGTTCTCGTGGTCGAGGTGGATGCTTTGGCAGAATCCGTAGCAAAGGTGGCCACTATGGTTCTCGAAGTGCTCTGCAGTACCAACTCTATGGAAAGAATGGTCACGAGGTTCAAACCTGCTACCATAGGTATGACTTGTCGTATGGTCAACCTAATCAGTTTGCAAGTTTTTCATTGCATCCAGTGGCTCCTCATCGGTTTGGAAGTTTTTCACAATGACCAATGGCTCATTACGCCCAACCTAACACTCAATATGGCTCTTTTGGTAACTCATATCATCAGTACGGTACCTTTGCTCCTCAGTATGGGATATTTGGCAACACCTCTAAGCCCCCAGACCACCCCTTGCCTTACCAGCACAACCACCTCTCTTGGCCCTACCTACACCCCCAACACAGCAGTCCAGTTTCCCTGCGCAACCTCATCAGCCTGCACCCATGGCTATGGTACTCATCATGTACTGCAGATCCGCTAAATTTGTTGCAGAGGTCTGAACTTTTTGGCACAAATCAAATTTTCATGGGTAATGGTCTACTTGCATTGGCTCTTCTAGCTTTCAATCCCCCTTTAATCCCCATGCCACCCTTTCCCTTAACAATTTACTTTTTGTTCCCTCCATCACCAAAAACTTAGTATTAGTCAATTTGCCAAGGATAATTTTGTCTATTTTGAGTTTCACCCCTCTTGCTGTTTTGTGTTTTCAAATCACAGGTTGAACAGTTTGTTTTGTTGGAAGCTCCATTTGATCTAATGGCCTCTATGCATTCCATAATCTCAATTTGTCACACTTAGGTCTTCAGCCCATTACTGGTGGTTTGGGAAGTCCTTCAGCCATATCTCTGTCAACTACTTCATCTCAGCCTGTAAATAATAGTGTGTGTAATCACACCTATGTTCCATCTAGTTTGCCTAGCTAGTACTAGCACCTTTAATAAAACTTGTACTCTTGGTTGTACTTCTAGCTGCAATTCTGCTCAGTTTCCTATAAATGATGTTGTCAAATGCCCTCTTTCATCATGTAAATTCTGAAAACCCTGTACCTACTCATACTCATTGTGGCACTGTTGTTTAGGCCATCCTAGTGAAGCAGTTGTTAGGCAAGTACTCAACAATTGTAATATTTCATTCAGCAAAAAAAATATTACTGATTTTTGTATTGCTTATTCCCTTGGTAAATCACATTGCTTGCCCTCTTCCCATTCTTTAACAATTTACAACGAACCCTTTGACTGTTCATAGACCTGTGGGCCCCAACTCTATTACAGTCGTCTAATGGCTTCTCATACTACATGTCCATTGTTGACTCATGCACTACATTCATTTGGCTTTATCTTGTCAAAATAAAATCAAAAGCTTTGTCTATTTTCAAACAATTTCATAGCATGGTAACTGTCCAGTTTCAAAGGTCTATTAAGTCTGTCCAAACCGATTGGGGCGGCGAGTTGACCTTGTAGCTCCTTTCTTGCTGAACTTTGTGTCATAAATAGAGTAATTTGCCCACATACACATGACCAAAATGGAATAGTTGAGCGAAAACATAGACATATAGTTGAAATAGGATTAACACTTCTAGGCTTTTGATAGGGACTTGGGTATTATGTGGTGTCTAAGTCTCATATCGAGTAGTATGGGTTGTTCGGTGGAGTACTTAAGTAGCTTAGTCTTCCCCCTTGATAGCTAGCTTTTAAGGGAGGGTTCCCCAAGTATTTGGATGCTTATCATTTGATACCAGAGCTAGTTGTCGTTGTATCAGAAAGGGCTACCTACGGGGGGGGACTGACCAGAAAAGGTCGAGTAAAGCGTTGTAGAGTGCAACTGCCGAGACGTCGGCTCTCAGGAGCGGTGCTATGATAGGGACTTGGGTATTATGAGTTGCCTAAGCCCCACATCGAGTAGTATGGGCCACTCAGTGGAGTACTTAAGTGGCTTGGTTATCCCCTTTGATAGCTAGCTTTTAAAGGAGGGTTCCCCAAGTGCTTGGGTGCTTATCAGCTTCTAGCTCAAGCTTACCTCCCCCTCAAGTTCTGGGACCATGCCTTTCTCAGTGCATTCCTAAGGTCTTTGGCCGTGCCTGTTATCCTTGCCTAAGGCCCTACAATCAACACAAATTGCAATACCGGTAGTGCACCTTTTTAGGTTACTCTCCTTCTCACAAAGGGTACAAGCGCCTTTCCTCTTTTGGAAAAATCTATACATTTCTAAAGATGTTTTGTTTATTGAGTCTTCAGCTTAGTCTATCGTTCCTCCTCCTATGGTCTTACCTACTGCACCTAGCCCTAGTCCAGCAGGTATCTCCTCCAACTCAGGGGTTAGTGATAGGGACTTGGGTATTATAGGGTGCCTAAACCCCACATCGAGTAGTATGGGATGTTCGGTGGAGTACTTTAGTGACTTGGTTCTTCCCCCTTGATAGCTAGCTTTTAAGGGAGGGTTTCCCAAGTGCTTGGATGCTTATCAGTTGGTATCAAAGCCTAGTTACCGGTGTCTCAGAAAAGGCTACCTACGAAGTGCTGACTAGAAAAGGCCGAGTGAAGCGTCGTAGAGTGCAGCCGTCAAGACGTCGGCTCTCAGGGTCGGTGCTATGATAGGGACTTGGGTATTATGGGGTGCCTAAGTCCCACATCGAGTAGTATGGGTTGTTCGGTAGAGTACTTAAGTGGCTTGGTTCTTTCCCCTTGATAGCTAGCTTTTAAGGGAGGGTTCCCCAAGTGTTTGGGTGCTTATCAGTTAGTCATGCTTCTGCTGTTAGTCCACCCACCAGTGGCAGCATCATTCCCTCTTCTCCTGCTGCAACTTATGTTACACCTGATTAGTCTTCACCTGCTTCTATGTCCTCTTCTCTAGTTAGCTCTTGTTCCTCTCCTCCTCTGGTGGGTCTCACCTTCACCCCCACCCTCTCATCCACCTAATACTCATCCTATGCAAACTACAGCCAAGTCATGCATTGTGAAACCTTGGCTTGCCCCTACCTTACTCCTTACCCATCTTGAACCTAGTTCATCCAAGGCTGCCCTGGCTGTTCCCCACCGGAGATAGCCATGCAAATAGAGTTTGATGCCCTAATGCAAAATCCACTTGGACCTGGTTCCTCTGACTCCAAACAGATCTGCTATTGGCTGTAAATGGGTTTTTCGGGTCAAAGAAAATCCTTACGGAACCATTAATAAGTACAAGGCCCGCTTGGTGGCCAAAGGCTTCCACCAACAGCCTGGATTTGACTATATAGAGATCTTCTTTCCCGTGGTCAAACCTGTCATAGTGTGCATAATTCTTACTCTAGCTCTTATACATAAATGGGATATGCAACAGTTGGATGTAAATAATGTCTTCCTCAATGGTTTGCTTGAAACAGAAGTCTATATGCAGCAACCTGAAGGGTTTGAAGACACCAATCGGTCCCTAGTTTGCAAGCTTAACAAGGCTATTTACAGGCTGAAACAGACCCCCAGGGCATGGTTTGAAAGGCTGGCCAGCACTCTGGTTTCCTTCAGTTTAAAATCCAGTAAATGTGACCCGTCATTATTTGTACAATTAAAGTAACTCTCACAGGCTTTTTATACTGGTCTATGTTGATGAAATTATTGTCACTGGAAGCTCTCCGCAACTGATACAGAATCTGATTACCAAGCTCCACTTAGTGTTTGCTCTCAAACAACTTGGGATCCTCGACTATTTCTTAGGAGTAGAAGTGAAGCACTACCTAATGGCTCACTTCTCTTGGCAAAAGGCAAATACATCTGAGATCTTCTTGCCAAAGCCCAGCTGAATGATGCTAAGGGCATTGCCACACCCATGGTAGGTTGTTGCAAGTTGACTCGATATGGAGGAGACTGTTCCCGAGCTTCGCCTTTACAGTCCGAAGTTGGTGCACTGCAGTATGCTAGGCCAGAAATTAGCTACAGTGTAAACAAGGTTTGTCAATTCCTATCTCAACCGCTAAAGGAGCATTGGAAGGTTGTAAAGAGAATTTCAAGGTATCTTAAAAGGAACTATGACCCATGGCCTGCTACTACAACCTGCACCAGCCCATCAGCCATTGTCCTTGCAGGCCTTCTGTGATGTTGATTGGGCCTCTGATCCAGATGACAGGAGGTGCACTTCAGGGGCTTGCATTTATCTCAGGCCAAATTTGATTTCATGGTGATCAAAGAAGCAACCACTAGTTGCAAGGTCCAGCACAGAAGCTGAGTACAGAAGTCTGGCCAATACTGCCTCTGAAATCATATGGGTCCAAACCCTTCTAAAGGAGTTAGATGCTGCCGATACTGTTCCCACCATATTCTGTGATAATCTCAGCACTGTAGCTCTCTCTTACAATCCTGTCCTTTACACCCGCACCAAGCACATGGAGCTTGACCTCTTCTTTGTTCTTGAAAAGGTTATTAACAAAAGTTTAATGCTAGTGCACGTCTCAGCTCAAGATCAAATAGTTGATATCTTGACCAAGGCACTGTACTCTCTCAGGTTAAATGAGCTAAGAGATAAACTCAGGGTTGTTGGTCAATACACGTTGAGGCAACCACCTTGAGTTTCAGGAGGAGTGTTAGAGTGTGATACATTCTATTGGCATATTCTGTTGGTGTTAGTTATTCTGTTTGAAGGTTGTTACGTTCTGCTTCTATTAGACATTAGAAATGTAAAGGTATAAATACCTTTGATCTGAGTATTCAGACTCGAGCTTTTCAGTATAAAAAATTCAGTTACATCTCACTCTCTCTCATATATCTGTTTCTAATTCATAGTTATCTATTTTTATTTTGTATCTTTGTTTTCAGGTATTTTTTATTAACATAGTTGCTCTCATTGACCAATATTCGGATTGGATTTTCTTTTGTTAAAGATGGATATCTTGCTTTTCTTAGTTCTAGATGTGTTCATGATTGTGGCTTTCATCATATTGTACAGGGTGCTGCTACGTTAATTGCCTTTTTGGTTTCTGCTGTGTTCCATGAGGTTTGTGGTTCATCTCTCTTTATATCTCCCCCCGTCTCCCTCTTTCAATAGTATAATGGCTGATCAATGTTGGGGAGAAGCTTGCATTACCCCTTTTTTGTTTGAAAAAGTTTAGGGGGAGGTGACGCTACCCTATTCCAAGGCATTGGTCCTGAAATGTTCTTTCCCCTTTCCCTTTAGCAGGGTGTGTGACAGTGTTGAATGGGATTGAAAATTAGATACAAATTTGTGACCGATTTACTATAAATGACTTGAGACAATAGTTGTCTTTGAGCTGTCCAAAACCACAAGGGTTTCGGCGACCTAGCCAAGAGCTAGTTACCAACATCTCAAGTACCTGTCAGCCTGTGGCTTGGCTTAAGTAGATGATACTGATACAGCTGCTGATATCTTAAAGACGGATTCTTATATGGCATTCAGCTTGTAGCTTGGCTTAAGTAGATGATGCTGAAACAGCTGCTGATATTTTAAAGATGGATTCTTATATGGCATTCAGCCTGTAGCTTGGCTTAAGTAGATGATGCTGATACAGCTGCTGATATCTTAAAGATGGATTCTTATATGGCATTCAACTGACTTTTATATATTTTAGTTTTTACCAGTGGAGTCATGATATTAATATTGCCATTGTTATCTTTAGTTGAGGTATTTGAGGATTGGATTGGTTGGTTTTGAGGGAAAAAGCAATTTGGTCCAATCTAATCGATTTTCTTATGTTATCATCCAAATGGTTTAGTTCAAAATGTAAATCCCACCCAATTCAGTATGATCTAAATTGGTTTGGATTGAATCGGTTTTTCGGTTTTTATTAGATTTTTTGTTAAAACACAAATTTATCAAATTCATTAAATTATGGAAATCCAAATTCCTTAAAACACATCAAATACAACAAATATAACTAATTCATCAAAATATAAATCTAATTTCTAAATATAAGTCCAATTTATTGTTAATCCGACAATTATGGTCCAAATCTAAGAGTGGGAATTAAGTTTGGCTTGTGGTATAGTAGGAAAGTTCCTACTAAGTATAGGTAAGATAGGAAATTCCTAGGTAAAATAATATCTTAAATATATATAAAGATTTCAGTTCAGTTTAGATTATATTGATTTTTCAAATTTGGAACTAAAAACTGATTAAATCCAATTAATTTTTTTTATTTTTCAGTTTATTCGGTTTTTGGTTTTTTGGTTTTGATGGATTGGTTCGGTTTGAACATCCCTAGTTCTAATTATGTTTTCATTTCAATGAAGCCTTTCATTTTTTTCCTCCTTAAGAAAATGCATATGCTGATATGAATAAATGAGAATAACTGGTCAATTTTATTGACAAAGGCACCTGAATTTAGCAATTTTGCTCATAGTTTATTTTTCATCTGAGTGCAGCTATGCATTGCCATTCCTTGCCACATGTTCAAGTTGTGGGCTTTTATTGGAATTATGTTTCAGGTAAAGGCTTATTGCCATATTCTACTCCCGTTTGTCCATCTAACTCAGCTAGTATTGAACTTATGTATAATTTTCAGTATGAAAGCCTTCCCCCAAACAGGAAAGGAAAAAACTGTAGTAATAGTTTAGTTCTTATTCTTCTATGGCCAGGTGAAAGAAAATGTTCTCTGGATAAATTTATGCTAGCTCAGTGCCTCAGTTATAGTTGATGATTAATGATATCTTTTGTATTTTAGGTTCACTTGGCATGATAATGATAATGATAATGATAATGATAATGTCTTTCCCTTTTTCTAGGTTCCTTTGGTCTTGATCACTAATTACCTGCAAAAAAAATACAGAAACTCCATGGTATGTCTCCAAATACCCTTTTTAAGCATTTTGGTATATTGAAAAGTGTATCTTATAAATACTTCATCACCTTCAAGTTGATTTATTGGGTTCTTATTGTTATTTTCTTCATGTCAGGTTGGAAATATGATTTTTTGGTTCATATTTTGTATTTTTGGTCAACCTATGTGCGTATTACTATACTACCATGACTTGATGAACAGGAAAGGGAAACTTGACTAAGCTACCATTACATCATTAACCGTTCATGTGGATGAGCTTTCCGTTTTCAGAGTAAAATTGATGTAGATATGTTTATCTCTATGTTTTCTATAGGGGCTATCATTTCCCTTGACTGTGGTTCTTCTGGGTTAAGCATTTCAATGTGATTTGCCGTGTCTTTTGAGGTTAATTCATCTTGATCTATGTACTTGTTAACTTAATTACTCTGGCACTTCTATCAATATGCAAGCAATTTTGAAAGCAATGCATTAACAATGTTAAGTGCTAAGTAACACTAACTGATTTCTGATAATTAGTTGAGGGATAGTTGTAAATGCCTAAGGGTGCGTTTGATTTGCAAAAAAAATAAAAGACGGGATATCACAAAAATAATTGTTCCATGTTTAATTTGTAAAGTGATCACGGGACTGGACAAAAAAGGGAGTGAGGGACTTGACAAAAATCCAAAATCTTCTCCCTTACCAAACCTTGTCCCATGGACATACTATTTAAAAAGACAAAATTATCCATACTTATTTATTACTTTCTCTCTCTCTCACATATACTATCCTACATAAATATATTGACATTAATATATATATATATATATATATATATATATATATGTGTTGTCCATTATCTACCAAACAATATACAAGACAAAGTTGTGTTGTGACTCAAGCATTTGTCATATACTGTTCTTCTTGTCTTGTACCTCAATACGAATCAAACGTATTCTAAATGATTTAGGTTTTGTATATTTCTTCATGGTTTGGAAGTTCTACGTATGAACGATGATGGCTATTATTCAGCATGAAACTTATTTTACTGCAGTAGCATGTTAACTTCATAAATGAGTGATACTTGGGGAAGTTGGACAAAGTACCTTGCTTACATAATTCTTGTGGCAAAAACGTTACGAAATGTAAGAGTACATTTATTGTAGCTGATTCTTAAAACATGAGGCGGTTCCATGAGATCTTTCACTCCCCACTTCTCTACCCATGAGATCTTTGACGTTAAGATGGCTCTTTGACTTCCCAGCTTGACTTTTACAGTTTTTCATTCTTCGCTTTACCCTGTCAAGTGTCAAGCTGGCGCCATGTTTCACTCATTGGCGACTGCAGAAACCTGGAAAATGAAAACAACAGATGAACCCTCATAAAAATTAGCAAAACAACTCCAACAAGTTTAAATAAACTATTCACTATTATAAATTCCAAGGAAAGAAAAGCAAAATTGTAAGTAAATGAGCAAAAAAAAAAAAAAAAGCAATATTTGAAGCTCAAATCCGACAAATTCTTAGTAATTATTAATTATTAATTATTAATGAACAGTATTAATGCTAATTCCCCACAATAACTATTCTTTCTTGATTATGTTACATTGCTTAATGCTTAATACTCTTTATGTTTCACTAGTACAATATGCCTATAAAATTTCATTGATCTCTAGTCCATTGGCTCCTCTAAAGTGAGTGGAGCTTTAAAGTGAGAAAGTAAATGGTTATTCATCATTAGATTATTTAGTGGGTTGGGATCTCTATGTAATTATTTAAATCAATGGTGGATAGTCCCTTCCTTTCTCACTTTAGAGTTCCACTCACTTTAGAGGAGCCAAATCCATAATCATAATCTTGCTATCCTTCATCCTTTGAACATAGAAGCTCATTCCATTTGGGAAAGAATACTAGAGGTACCTCTTTGAAGTTCCTGGCCATATATTATGTCTTAGGAAATGTTATTTGGCACCAAATGATTTTTGGTATTTGTTCTACAAATAATGTAATTGGAGGACTTTCTCTAATATATTTTTTTTATTCATGTATATTTCATATATATTTTAGGTGTTGTTTTGAGAAGAATACATTTGTAAAAGCTCATCATTAAAAATATAATACGTATAACAAATGTTGCATGTATTTTTTTATTGAAAAAAAACACTTAAAGTAGCTACAGAGCTACATCTTAAGTTGTGACATTTTTCAAAATCATGGTGATTTTTGACTTTCCAGCAATTTAGTTGGTCCTTATCAGTTTCGCTCTGAATTTGTGCCTTTTGCAACCATCATGCATGCGGAAGTTCAATAACCATAATTTCTTCTTTTCTTGGCAAGGTATATATTTGTTTTATATATCGTTGATTATTGCTATTCAAGTTTCACTAGCTACTTGTAAGGAATAAAAGCCTAACGTTGAAATGAGTTTGCATTTTAAAATGTTTCATTAATTTGATGTGCCTGAGATTCCTCAACACCAATGGTCTTGATAATATCTATAACAGAGTGATGACAAAGTTCCAAAAAAGTTTATCCGCTTCACCAGTATTATACATATTCATCTCATGACAAGGAGGGACATTGTTTCAACTTGTGGAAAACTTTTTTATTACTACACACCGACTCACTGTGTGAGAGGTCATGCAGTACACTAAAGTCATCTTCCACATCAGGTTCCAACTACAACCTACGTGTTTCTTTTCACGTTGAGCACCACTAAACATGGATTTGCAATGGTGAAGCGTGAATTTGACTAGGTCAGAAGATGTTTTACTCCATGCTGTATTTATCATTCTAAATTGATTCTAACTTGAAGCAACCTGGACAAGCTTTCACTTTTGGGTTGAAAAATTGATTGTGAGATTTATTGAAGTCACCGGTAGTTTCTCTGCTTTACCCTTCAATAGATGTCTTCATTTATCGTTGTTCCATTCCCAGATATGGATGATATCACATATTAGAAATGTATCATTTGTTGCTCCTTTCCTGTGATGTAAGGAATAATTGCCCTCATCTGTCGCTGCCTATGAGCTGCGTTAGCTACTAGTGTCGTTTGTTGTGGTTGTTAGAATACAAATTATCCAAACATGAATTGATAAAAATCATTTTTCCTATGATTGTATCCAAATATAAATCACTTCACTTTCATCTCACTTTTAATCAAAATCAATTTTACAAAATCAATTCATTCAAAATCAATTTTCACCAACCTAACATCCAAACACACACACACATAATCCTTGACTAGTAGTTGAGTATGAAATTTGATGCAAGCATCTTTCATCTATATCCACATAACCTCGCACCTCCTATCCTAGATGAACCATATGTAAGGCTCAATTATTCAAACGAACCATATGTAAGCCTCATTTTTTTAAGAAAGGAGTCCGGTTCAACGATTCATACGTTCATCGGTTTCAATCTGGTTCAACTGATTTTTCCCGATTTTTTAAAACTACCAGTTTTTTATTGAACCGAACCGTAAACACATGCGGTTCCCGTTTCAACCGGTTGAATCGGCCGATTCGGATCAATTTTCATAACATAAGGTAAATAGCAATACCATCTTTCTGAATCAGTAGTTGGAAAATGAATTACGATGACCTAAGTTTTATCATATTTCTTCTGGTTTTATACATTGAAGTTTCTAAACCTGCAACTTATGTAATTGTAAATCAAAGAAAGGTTTAGGAAGTTCTGGATATTTTAAAGATATCTGTATAAGCTTTTTCTTGTCTATACAAAAGCATTTCTTTTTGTTTCTTAATATTTCCTTTTTCGTAAATACTTATTTCTACTAGATAAACCAAAAGGAACATCTAAAGAGGCTAATTACTACACTCTATAACTTAATTATGTGAAATTAGAAATGTGAAAAATGAAAGATATCTTTTTTAAGTACATTTAAATGAAATATATTGTTTACTAATCTCATTCTGAAGTAAAAAAAAAAAAAATATATTCTACGAGAGAAAGTTTCACAAAAGAGGACATAACACGATTTCAATCCGTTTATAATCTTCCATTGTCAAATTAATTACAGAAGTTTTGATTGAAAGTAACTTAATTACTTGTATTAAAAAATGACAAATAATTTTTTTTTCTTTTAATCTAATTATGTATGTTCCCTTTTTAGTTTTAAACATTTTTTCTTTTAATCAATATTCTAAAATTTTAACTCAATTTTTAAAAACTCGTGTAATATATAGGATACCCAGTAGTAGTATTATTATATAGTACCATATATACAAATTTAAAAAAAAAAAAACAATATTGTCCAGAAAGTTCAAGAATAAGGAAACGTTAGCTAATAAAATTCAAATATTATCTTAAACAAAGAAGCACCAGTGGTCTAGTGGTAGAATAGTACCCTGCCACGGTACAGACCCGGGTTCGATTCCCGGCTGGTGCAAATTGAGCTGTGACGATTCTTGGGCCAAGTGTGATGGATGGGTCTATCACCATCGTCTGATAACTCGGACGAAAAGTGGCTACACCGAGCTCTTTTTTCTTTTTACTTAGTTCGGCTCTTTCTTTTTCGAATCAATTAATTGATAGGACCAATCATTCTCTACAACAGAGACCAATTAATTGAAAGCCATAACCAGTAAATGCATACCACCATGAATTCGTGTGAGAATTTATGAGGAATATTTCGTGAGGATCAGTATTCTCCACATGAAGCAAGGATATAAGGATTCATGACCACTTACCGTGTTAGATAGAAATGGATAATAGTCAAAGAATTCATATGATCAATGAATGCATACCACCTTAAATTCGTAGGAGGATTTTTAAAAAAAATTTCGTGTTGATCAGCTCAAAAGGATAATAATTTACTCATAAATATATTAAGAGTTTAATTTCTATGCACTGACAGTGTAAAGTTTTTTACACTGTCAACCAATCACCAATCATTATATAGATGACTTTTAAGATAGTTATGATAATAGTCAAATAAATGTGCTGACGTGATAATTTATGATTGGATGTTTAGGTAAAAAAGCTTTACACTGTCAGTGTATAGAAATTAAACTCATATATTAATAGGATCTTGCTAATTAGAACATCGGTTAAAGAATCAACAAAAATAAAAGTTTATATTGAAAAAATAAATATAATATTTTTTAATATATTAAATATACGACCCTTTTGAAGCCACTAGCTTGAGAATTAACTGGTTAAGTATGAATTTTGCACTAGGAGATAATACCAATAAAGTCACTTTAGAATGGTTACATGTTCTTCCCATGTGCAGAGAGGAATTTACCCCCATTTGTACAAGATATCACGTCTGCAAAAAAACTAAAGGTTTGTTTAGTTTGTTTCATGTTCTACAAAGATAATATTTAATAATAGGAAATATAATGAAAATAATGACATTTTTGTAATTATTAATAAAAATAGAAAAAGGAAATAAGCCACATGGACCCTAAGATTCCTTTATTTCTCAAATTTAAACTTTGTAATCCACCATGAGGGCGTCTGAACAAGGTCGCGAGAGTAGCTTAACTAAATTTTGGTTCAGCAGTTCAAGAAACTATTTTCCTATTCCATTCTTCCTTCAGGGTTACAAGACATACTCAAATGAACATGATGAGGTCCACAATATTTGCATAAAGATGATCTTGAAATCAATTTATCTAGAAGCTTACTTCATAAAGTATGTATGTATTCCGATAATCAAATTTGCCCGTCACTCTAAAATGTATATATAGATTACACGCACTACAAGTGAAGAAATAATTAACCGATGCAGATAAGGGAACATCAATAAGCAAGGCCTATCAAGTTCAATCAACCAAAACTAGTAGGAATTCCAGACATGAGTACAGATCAATCCAATTAGAAACCTCTCCACAGATTGATATAAAATATGATCCAAGTTTTTAGAGTTAGAGATAACAATCAGGAAAAACTAGAGATACGGTGATTTAAGCTTGACAGGAATTTCACAAGGTAGAAACATTCCAAGAACCTTAAATATTCATAATGCCACGGTAATCCCCAGAGACACTTATATCTTGGAAACTTTAAGTCTCATCCAAAACATGAGTATAATGGCTAATTACATTTTTTGCAGGCATTTGGTAATTTTGAACTAGGTCTACATGACACTGTAAGCATCAGGTATATTAACAATAATTCACAGTAGAAGGTTACAAAATTTAGGAGTTTCCCGCAGAAGATAAGTGCCAATTTAGTCCTGAACTACACAGCAAGAACAATCCCTGGTTTTGCTCTAGTTCTTTCAGCTGCTCGGCTGTATCGGTATGGGCAGATGAGTAAACAATACAAACCCAGATTTCCGAGTTCAGATCGACATCCCTTCTCACCATAGCAACATAAGCAACTATTGCAGTGCCTGTCAACTCAAATTTACATTTAAGAGATGAAAAGGTGAGAAATTAATAATGGGCCCTCTCGTCATTCTCCAACTGCAAACCCTCAATGCCCTTGACTGCAGTTTCATAATTCTTGACATGGGAAGCATTTCTCCCAGATGATACTACTCTCTTGGGATCTGAAGATCCGATTAGTGAACTTCTTTGCCCACTTGAAATTCTGTGTGCTGCTCCGGAGCTAGCCTCGGTCGTACGGGTACGAATATCGGACTCACTGCCAGCAAATGCCTCACGGCTACCAGAAATAGCAACTCGCCTTGATGATCCACTTGACTGGCCCAAGATATTGGAACTTGATAACTGCATGATCATAGATGGTGCAAATATTAAGTTTACAAGAGTAAAACTAGGGCGTGTTGCATATTTTGACATCATAGATTACATTCATAATCAGAAAGAGTAAACAGAGGAACAATGATCTGATTTTTGAAAAGGAATCCCAAGGAAACCAAGCACTCCAACAACTCACCATAGCATCTTTATTAACAGCAGAATCATTGATGACTGGATTTTTCTGCTTTGAAAAACTTGCAGAATTTAAAATGGGCCCTGGCATTCTTCTACGTGAGGAATCCGCTGAAACCAGACCAGGAGGTCGCCCTTCTTCCCCTCCTGTGAGAGACAGAAACAAACCAAAAGGAGAAAAAATAAAAACAGAAAGCTCAAAATCTAACCAGATACTATATAAGCTAGGAGGAATAAGAGGAATAAGACAGACTAGATATTGCAAAACCTACATTAATGAGTAGTTGGAAAATAAAGTGACGATATCATAGCAACACAGCAAGGAATAAGAGACAGCTAAAAAATAATTAAATTTAAATTAAGAAAATATGAGAAAGAAAAGGTTTGATAACAACAATCACAGCAAGCTAGACATAGCATGGGTTACACTTGGCTATACTAAGGAAAGCATACACTAAAGAATTACCTATGAAGCACAGAGATACCATGTTGGTGCCGTGTCTATGTGTCAAACACGTGGCCATGTCGGACACAATGACACAAGTACGACACGCATGTTACATGTGTCCACAAGTGTCTGATTTAAATAATATTCTTTGTGCTCAAACATGGCAGGGACATGACAGGATACAGGCAATTTAAAATTGAATATAAAAACTCATTTACCATTTAAAAGAAGAAGAAAGTAAAAATCAGTGACATAACCAATTATCATTTACCCATATTTATCAATACTAGATAGCAGAGCTTAGCAGCCAACCCCAAAAACGCTATAGCGGTATATCGCATAGCGAGATGACGGCAATTTTAAGCTTTTTTTATCCAGGTTAACAATTTATAGCTTTATGCTATAAAAAAATTAAAATAAATACTCGAATTCTTGACATATTCATAATTCATAATAAAAAGTCATAGGTCTTAAGCAAAACATATGCGCGCAATTAACCGCGATTTACACCGCTATTGTGGCCACAACCGCCGCGACTCCAAAACTCTCTGTGACGCCGTCCGAATAGCGGACACCGGCCGTTCCTCTGTGATAGTGCCGCTATTGATAACCCTACCATTTCCTAAGCCCAATTACTCAGTTACCACCACTTGCCCCAGCCAAACCACGATGTTTTTCATTGTGAGGCCACCCTTACCCATCTAACCATCTACATCCATCCGCGACTAAGCCATCATGCTGATGATGGAGAGCAAAATGAAGTTAATCTTTAGATACTCACTCTAGTTATTTTTGGTTGTACATGTACTTTGTACATGGATAATCCTATTAGGACAAGTTGGTTTAGGAATTGTTTTGGAAAATGTCAATAGAAATGATATGCCGTTTTTTTGGATGGGCTTACTGATAGTGTGTTTGGGACAGCTAAAAAAATAAATTATGCTGATAATCGATATAATCAGAATCTGTTTTTGTTTGGGTATGTTTGCTGAAAAGCGATTTTAAAATAATCTATTTCGTTTGGATGGTGCAAAAAAAAATCACTTTTACATATTAAATTACGAAAAAGGGTATGAAGTTATTTGTATAATTTAATAATATTTGTTTAGAAGTTAGTTTTGTAGGGATAAATAAGGAAAAAAGTTTTGAGAATGAAAAATAATCAAATCACAACAATCTTAAGGACAATATAAATTTAAGCTAATTGTCAAACATGATAGATTATGTATGAAACAATTTTTTAGCCAAAAAACAGCTGAAATAGGGAAAATCAATCTTTCCCAAACACACTCTAAGTAGCAAATATTGGCACATGACATATATCAAGATATTGAAAATGTTGAAGCTCATGCATATATGCCGTGTCTGTGTCCTACAACTTTTAGATTTTGGCGTGTATCCATGTTTGTGCTTCATAGTGAATTGCACTAACCAAACTTGAACGTCAAAAAGAAACATACAGACATCATCAATGAAAGACCTGTCTATCTACAGAGAACTTCAATGAAACTAACCTGTCTGTCTATCAGCATGAGTCACAGCCAGAGGCAATCCAGAACTAGTTCCGGCACTAGGACCCTAAAAATCAAGCATCTCAGAATTCCACCATTGTCGACGACAAGGAAGATCCCAAAGGGGAAAAATGAAGAGGAAAAAAAACCACTTACAATGGCACGTGTTGGAGGAGTAGCTAGCTGTGATTGCTGATACTTCAAGATAGTCCAGTCAAACACGTAATCAAACTGGAATCCTGTCCAAATGCCAATGTAATGAGAAAGGCAAATGTATAGCATATTCCTTCATAGATTGAAAAGCAAATCACACGAGAAAGTATACACACGATAAACTTGAGAACTGAGACAAAAAAATTCTATATGAGAATAATTTCAAACCTTCACGAATAAACAGGTCGCGAAATATTCTTTTGAGGTAAGCATAATCTGGCTTATCATCAAACCTTAATGAGCGGCAGTAATGGAAGTATGATGCAAATTCAGTTGGATAACCCCGGCACAAGGCCTGAAATAAACAATAAATTACCAGTGGAATTCATGGCATAGGGCAATATGGATTGAAGGAGGCTAACAATAACTGAACCCACCTCAATCGAGGTAGAAACCTTTTTTTCACTGATTCTCTCATACTTCTGTTTCTTAGTTCCTGCTTTAAGTCCTTGCCAAGGGAGACTACATATAAAATGCACATCAAGCCAAAGGCTTTCAAAACTGTACTGGAAGACAACAAAGTTGGGTAGATAGCAATAATCACCTTCCTCTCAGGAAGTACATCAAGACATAACCAAGAGACTCTAGATCATCTCTTCGACTTTGCTCTGTACATCAATCACCAAAAAAGTACCAAGCAACATGTATCTGTTAGATAATACAACTTTACTACATATTTAACAAAAGCCAGGGAAGTATGATCATACACACCAATGCCAAGGTGAGTATTCATGCTAGCATATCTCGCAGTTCCAGTCAAATTCTTATTCTCCCTGCAGTTTATTGATCAAATAGATTATATGTCACATCCACAAAATAAAGTAATATAAAAACAGTACCAGCCAAGTATAAAAATCCAGGCTTTAGAATCTGTCTTGTTAATCACACAATTGTTTGGCGGGGAGGGGGTTTGAACAGTGTTTTTTTAGTCGAACTAGTATTATGAACTGATAAGTGAGACAATAGAAGAGAGGAGAGAAGGGGGTAGAGAGAGAAAGAGAGATCTAGATCTGAAACTGAATTGTATATTCTGAGTTGAAAAATGAGATACACTGGTTTAAGCTATTTATACAGAGGGTGAAGCTGGCCGTATTATTCTCAGCCACATGCCTCTCAATCGTACTTCCAACAGCATGCTATTCAAGCACAACCATTTCAAGATCCACCACCTCCAGCACTTCCTCCGCAACCTCCTGTGCAGCCCCCACAGCAGCCTCCTCTATTATAGTTGCTCTGATACCATATTATGGACTGAGAAATGAGACAATAGGAGAGAGGAGAGAGGAGAGAAAAGAGAATTCTCTGGATCTGAAACTGAATTGTATATTCTGAGTTCAAAAATGTGAGATACACTGGTTTAAGCTATTTATACAGAGGGTAAAGCTGTTACATACAGCTGTCACTTCTAACAAAGCCTTAACAGTCTCTAACCAAGTAACCATCCTAATCGTCTTGCTTAGTAAGCAAGGATCTAAGCTAACCTAACCTGATGCGAGTGGCATGCATTGTACACTATTCTCTAACAACTAGTAACCAAAATATAAATCAAACGAAGTTGATTTTAAGCTAGTCAGTTTTTATTTAAAAATAAAGGTTTCCTTATTTCTCCATCCTCTATCCTTGAACTTCATTTTATATATTCAAAAAGGCATCAGCAAAACTTAACATACAAATATTTGATTTTGATATTAAACTAAGTCAAAATCAAATTCAAAACACACAGAATTATTGGAACCAATTCAAATCCATACACATTTAAGAAACTAGTTTAAACTTAAACAGCTCTGAACTTGTTTCAAGTTTCCCTCAAAACCCTAGTCCTTGCTAGTATCGACTCCTGAGTTTTGCTGCTGCTAAAAGGCACAAAATCCAGATAGAGCACAGCATATGAATAGACTGGCATTCAGAGTATCAGCATACTAGTTAAAGACAGGCAAATGGTGAGTGTCCATAAAAATAGCAGCCAACTAGAACATGATTGGTTTATCTACTTTCAGTAATTATTCCACCAAAAGGTTTGATAATGCAACCTTGTAATCAAATTCTTAAAAAATCATATGAATACATCCCTCCTTCATGCATAGGCATTTCCTAATCTTTTCTCATATGAAGATGAACAGTATATGATAACCTGACAAGTTACAACTGCCATTGGAAAAAAAGTGGTTAAAATTAGGGCATATCAATTCTGCTATGCCTCCATGGCCTAACAAGAGAAATAACCAAAATTAATGCCATATTCACGCAAACCACCTGAATCCTTGTACCTGTAAGGAATGTGTTGATGGGTTGAACTATCTCTGTATTTCTTTGCCAAACCAAAATCAATACAGTAAACCTACATGTAGATCAATGAGTTAAATACTATTTGAACATATACAAGGTAGTTCAGATGGAAAAAAGATTAGCCACCTGGTTTGCCCGCCTTCCCAAGCCCATGAGGAAATTATCTGGTTTGATATCCCGATGAAGAAATGATTTAGAGTGAACAAACTCAACACGGTTGATCTGGCAAAAAAACAAAATACAAGAACAAAAAGTTTTTATTAAAAGGAATAAGAAAGTATATTAATTGATACAGCATTTTACAAAAAAGTCAACAAGGGTATAGGAATTGTAATTGTTAGTAGTTACAATTAGTTCATTACTTCATTAGTAAGCCAAGTAATTAGTTAGTTAGTGCTAATCAGTTATATAAATAGGAACTAGAGGACCAAAATGAATTATTAATTCATTGTATCATTTGAATAAAATACTTTATAGGAGTTTTCTCTCCCTAACTCGAAGGAAGGGGAATTGTGTTTGCATCACAGGGCCTACCATTTGATCAGCAAGCATGAGAACTGTTTTCAGTGAGAGCTTTCTGCTACAGAAATTAAATAGATCTTCAAGACTAGGTCCGAGCAGATCCATCACTAGAACATTGTAATCTCCCTCCACTCCAAACCATTTCACATTTGGAATTCCAGCTGCCAAGACCAAGCTTGCGTTAAAACCATTTAAAAATTATAAATAAGCTCAATTTATAAAAGGTTGGGCTAATTGCAAAAAGTGCAAATCAAATGAAGATAAAAACAATTAATATGAGAATAGTCATTACTTCCTCCCTGGAGAATTCTGTACAACTTGGACTCATACAGCAACTGAGGATGCTTTGTCTTGACATTTTCCTAATTTAAAAGAACGGAGAGCAGCAAGGAACAGGAGGGGGAGAAAGGAAGAACAAATCAGCACTGGAGCACTCAAAGATATCCAGAATCTATTAATTACTTAAGAAAAATGAAGTCCAAAAGGATCGGCATAGTTCAAATAGAGGCCATATTAAGAATATTGTTAAGCCATTTTGGATGCTACTCTACTTCAACGGAAACAACACAGACTGCAGATATATATTAAATTTGACAGATGATTCACTTTCACATACTTTTTTCACATTTTAAGATAAAAGAACTCTCTGTAACAACTTAACCTAATGATCAAATGTTCCGTACAACATACATTCTCTACATGAAAAATGGACCTCTACAAAAATACCAATTGATTTGGAGGGGGGTACTTATATAAAAAATAGTTGATGATCTTCACAGGAGAACAGGAATTAAAAACAATAAGCAGGATATAAAAGGTCTGACTTGTACATGATTAAAATTTTCAGCCTTGAGGAAAAGAAGCCATTTTTAGATCTCTTTAAAGTTCAAACTCTGCTAATAGAAAACCAATTCCTAATGACCATTGATACAAAATTTTCAGGCAGTTAACTTTCACAAATAAATGACGATTGATGACCAGTTCGTTTTCAACTAGAAAAACTAATGATTTTGATGTTTACTATGCACAAGGTGGTAATTCTTGAAGAAACCAAAGAATAAATACATCAGGGGAAATCAGGCCACAAATTAAGATCAGATCTTATTCACAAGAAGAAATAACCATGTCAGTGCTTCCAAATTCAGTGCCCAACCGAAGATTTTCAGAATAGTGTATAACAATCTTGAAGGAAATGCCAATATCTCCTCCATGATATATAATTTAATACATAAGGTGCATTTCGAGAGGTAGCCAACCCCCCCCCCCAAATGTAGTAAAAAATTGACCGCAAAACCAATTACACCTTTGTAGAGTCATGCATGTCAGAGAATTAGAAGGTAATGTGCAATGGTGGACATCATGGTCTAATTAATTAGATCATTACAAAGAAGAATCTACAATCCGAAACCACTCAATCAACAATCATTACAAAAAATATTTCCTTATTTGAATAGATAACAATATACATAATAAAACACTTGTCATTGACAGTCATCACAATGCTAGGAACAGTGCACAATTACAAGCATCTTCATCCCTATGCCTACAAAATTTATGCTAGTCAACCTCAGCGCTCTTAAATGTTAAAATAAAGCAGGACAATACTACAATGTGTAGTTATGCTTTTGAACAGTAGCAGTCAAATTACTTAATCACTTTTGAACCTACTGATTATCAACAAAATTCTCACTGTCACCATAACGGTTTAAATAGAAGCATCTTGTTCAGCCTATATCGGTATATCCAGCTTTGCATTAAATGTTTATTGTAGCAAAGACTGGTGACTAAGTATAAAACATAAAAAAAGTCTCTAATGAGAACCCTTCAAGTCACCACCCTGCCGATCACCCTCCCATAAAATAGAAAACAGCAATAAACTCAGTGAAGACACAGTCATCAGACTACACCAAATTAAATTAAGAATGCCAGGGACTAAATGCAAACTCAAAGTCTCAAACCTCCAATATACAAACCTATAGCAGACAATAAATTCAGAGCAGAAAATGAATTCACATTCAACTACCTTTCGCAAACCCGTTTCAGATATTAATCACACGTGAAAAATTGTCAATACAAATAAACATATAAATCAACAACAACAAAAGTAGAGAAATTGGAATGTAAAACCCAATTTGGTGAACACTTACAAGCTTAACTGCAACCTCTTCATTAGTTTGAACATTTGTACCTGCACAACAACAATTAAAAAAAAAACACGGTAATAAACAACAATTAACAACAAATTACGAAAATTATCAGTTGAAAAATGAAAATTGAAAAACAAAGGAACCTAAATAGATCTCCCCAAACGAGCCGCTACCGATCTTCCGGCCAAGCCGAAACTTATTCCCAACGCGAGGTTCCATTATTCAAAATATTGAAATCTTTTGAAACCCTAAACTAATCCGAAAGCCTAATTTCAGAAGAGGAAAACATTTTTTAATGGCGGAAATTCATGGATCGGATTAAAAAAAAACAAAAAAAAAAACAAAAAAAAGAAAGAAAGAAAGAGAAATGAAGATAATTGTGTGTTAGAGTAATGATGAATGTAGGATTAGGTTAGAGAGAAGAGAGTGAATGGTAATTTTGTTCTCTCTGGAATGAATCGAATCGAAGCAACAACATTGTTGTTAATCTTGCTTGCATTGCATTGCATTGCAAACCGTCCGTTGTTTTTGGTTTAGTGTTTCGCGTGTCCGCCACGCGTGGCGCTTGTCACCGACCCGTTACTCTCTCTACCTTTTGCTGCTCCGACAATGAACAAAGCTCTCGCCCCGCTCTTACTGTTTGGGCCCACATCACATCACATCACCTCACTTTACCTTTACCTCTTACAAAAATCTTATTTTAGCAACTACCGTACGGCACGTTTAATTCAACGTTTATTCCATAATTTTTATTTTATAAAATTTTTCAGATAAGCTCACGTAAATAAACTAAAATGAGTTTATATAAAATCATAAATTATTTTCACAAATTATTTGTATAAATTTATTTTTATAAGTTATTCTCGTAAGCTTTCTATAAACTCTTTCAAGCACACTCTGAGAACATATTTACAATAACTTAAATTTTTAGATTTCAGCTGTTTTATCTCAAAAAACTGCTTTCAAAATAATCTATCTTGTTTGGCACTTTACTTAAACTTATAAAAAAAAATTTGGGAAAAAAAATTATTTTATGTCATCTAATTTTTTTAAC
This sequence comes from Ammopiptanthus mongolicus, assembly GCA_039655645.1. Taxonomy (NCBI): domain Eukaryota; kingdom Viridiplantae; phylum Streptophyta; class Magnoliopsida; order Fabales; family Fabaceae; genus Ammopiptanthus; species Ammopiptanthus mongolicus. The sequence goes on from CM077345.1 coordinate 89,852,748, forward strand.
TGAAGCTTGTTGTGATTTGATTATTTTTCAGTCTCGAAACTTTCTTCCCTATTTATCCTTACAAAACTAACTTTCAAACAAATATTATTAAATTATACAAATAACTTCATATATTTTTTTCGTAATTTACTATGTAAAGAGATTTTATTCACCACCCAAACGAAATAAACATACCCAAACAAAAACAGATTCTGATTATAATTGATTATCACAATAATCAATTATACATATAATCAATTATTAGCATAATCTATTTTTTCCAATTTTTTCAAATACACTCTAAGAGCATCTTCAATGGTGCAACTCATATGAGTTGCTTAACTTATCTTTTATGGGGCCTATCATGTCATCTTACTACTTTTTTATTTTATACTACTTTAATCAACTCTTCACTTCAACGGTGTATCATCAAATGGTCTCACAAGTTACTTCACATTTTTTTTATTTATTTTTGTTTTAAGTTAGGGAGGAAGGTAGCTATATGCAATTCTTTATTATTTTTTCACTCCTTTTTTCATTGGGGGTTCTTATATAAGAACTAGTTGCTTATAGAGCAACTACCCTTACAGGGAATATATTCTCTCATGTGACATGAGACTCCAGTTAAATCTGAGTCATCAAATGTGATGAAAAGTGAAAAACTTCAAAATATAAGAAAGGGGAGATGGATGTTTTAAGGGTAAAGATTTCAACATAGGAGAATCCAAGTGATTCTCCAACATAAGAGAATCCACTCCCGCCCTTACATGTTAATGTCACATCATCTCACTTCAATGGTACAACTCAGTAAGAACTAATTCATATTTTTAAAAATTAGTTAAGCAACTCCAAATAGAGTTGCTTAAGTGTGTCCTTAATTCGATAAGGTGCATTTCAATCCAATAAATAGATGTACACTCTTACTTATTCGCTTTAAAGATAAGCTCTAAAAATCATTTTAGAGGAATTATATCCTTATATCTCCAATTTATAAGTGCCTTAACCGTAATAAAATTCTCTTATTTTATATATTAAACGTTTATTACATTAATTTTATGAATTATTATTTTCTTTTTTAGTTTAATTTTTAATATTATAGTTGATATATTTTCTTAGTGTGATTTTTTTTATATTACTCATCAATTATATATTATTACATGTGATCTGAAGCAGAGAGTACTTGGTGAGCTTAGGGTTCTCGACTCCTCTATATGATGTCTGACCTCATTGACAGAATAAACAGTGTGTACCTGCAAAAACATTCAAATGTCCAAGGCAATAGGTATTCAAGGTGAGTGTTTCAGATAAAAGAGATTTATACCCAGGTGGCGTGATGATACATAAAAGTAGAAGTGTCAAATTGAGTGTTTCAGATAAAAGTAGTCTTGCCCCTAGTAGGAGTGGGCTTGTCAATGCTCTGATTCGGCCCAACGTTGATAGGTCGTTTCACGATCAATCATGGCCAATACATATGGTCTAGAACAATATGTGTAACTTTAAAACAGTTAATGTGAAAGTTAAATATTTTTAAATATGTAACATTAAAAAACTTTCAAATTGCCCAAGTATCGCTCATGTTCTTTGATCGCTTAAAAGGTTTGTTTACAACATTTTATTCTCTCCTTTTCCAAACCCTAACCCTCTTATTTTCAGGGGTGCCATTTCACCAAACAGTTGAGCATCAATTAGGTGGGTCTCCATTGTTTTCAATGGCTAGAATTTCTATGTATCTCTCCATGTAATTTAATTTTACACTTGTGCAGGGTGGATGAAACATATTGGTGCAGGTGTGTCCAAGGCCAAGAGTATATGGTAGATTTTTTTTTTTTTTTGGGTAAAAGAGTATATGGTAGTTGGCAAACCATCTATTACCTTCTCAATAAGGCCTACTTTTAACTTTATTGTAATATAACCCTGATTATAACAGATATTCATTGAAACATATTCAAAATCACATCAAAATGTTTAAGTCGTTTCGTAAGAAGGCCCAAGGCTTTTGTATACAAAAGCGAGGATAACATTGACTCCTAATCAACCAACGCCACCTAACATGATGCCCTTTCACGACACCTTCTACAAATAAAGGGTGGGTGTGATAATAATTGTATTCTATTGCTCTAGGTTCCTCAAATACCATAGTCGTTCATGCAACCTTGCTAGCCTGTGCAGGGATGCATTTGTTGTGCACATATAGGTTGTATCCTCTTTTCTTTACTATTTCTATCAAGGCCTTGGTTGTCTCAACTTGTGATTTGTTGGGTGAATTCTGAAAGTATATGGATCACACAAGTAATAAAGAAGGTGAGAATAGTATCGTCTTCGCAACAATTGACAATCCAAAACGCTAGCTATTAATCAATTACCACAACTTTCTTATTTAAGCACTCAATTATTAGGGGATGTTGTTTAATTTGAATCCTTATTTTTTTTGGAGTCTAGAGAAATTACACGTCAAGAGAGAGAGAGAGAGAGAGAGGGATAGGGATCGAAGGACACGATCACGTGGGAAAATGACATTAACGAGTTCTTTAAACCCTTTTCCCCTTTATTTTATTCACTTTTATGTATCTCATTTTTGAATTCGTATTTTTAATTTTTATGGATTGCTAAAATCTTTTTTCACAGATTCCTTGGATCTTATCATGTAGCTTGACTCTGTTGATTTTCCTTTTATTTTGTTAATAAAATTTGATTTGTTTAATCATATTGTGCTTAATGCTTTCTCTTTGTCTGACCAACAATTGAATTGATGTGGGAAAACCCTTTGATTCTAGACATAAATAATTGGACTTAGATTATGGTTATGAATAGTGCAAATTCGATTACATCTTATGAGTAGACGTGTTGATTAGTGTATGAGATAGAAATATGCAGGCCTAATATAACCGATTAAGACTTGTGTTTAATTAGGTAAATTTGGATTAATAATCATAAACACATAGTTTATTAGTCAAAGGAATCATACTTAATTGACCTAGATATAAGTTTTTAAATATATTAGCGTCTTAGTTAGCAAATCATTTTCTTAATTTAAATTTAGGGAGTTTATTAGGGTCATGTGAGGTGATGGGTGAACAATATGAACCTACTATCTCTCTAATTGAATTTAATCAACTCCGATATTCTCTGCTTTAATTGTGTAGTTATATTGTGTAGTTATTTGTATTATTTTTTTTTGTTATCGCTTCCTTCCATTTATTGCTTTATGGAATAAGAAAATTGTGGTACACGAACACTATGTTGATATCAACTTGGATCCTCTCCAGCCCTCCTGCCTCTGCAGCAAAAAAATAAAGAAGGAGAGGATAGAGATAATGGAGAGAGGATGGACAATTAGTGAAGAGAGGGAATAAAATTAAGAGAGAAATAGAGAAGCTGGAGAGAGGATGGAGAGAGAGCCGCTTGAGAGGATCCAAATCCATATTGGTATGGATGGACTCTTATATAAGGGAAGTCTTATCTGTAGGGAACAAAAAGCATTTATCAACAAAGTTAACCAGGTACAAATCTTAGGAGTTGTCTTTGCAGGTTTCTTCTTTTATTTGTTAAGGTTTTTGCTCTTTTGGTCTTTGACATTGGGACAAGTCAGACTGTAGGTAGTAAGCCATGCATTAGGGTTTATTATCATAAATCGGGTATATTAGGCATAATTAGAGCAGTAATATATGTTGGTTACTTCCTCCAAGGTAGATCTAAGATCTCAGGATGGTATTTAATCATACAATTTTTATGGAGCCCCTTCTTCCAATACCCGAATGCCATGGGGATTACTTCCGCCTAGAAGCCAATTAGCAGGATTCTTACAAAAAGTACATTATAAGTTGTCCTACACGTCACCATACACCTAGGTACTTAGGAAACGATGGCGCTTTTTGTTATTATTATATATTATATAGTAAAAGTAAATAACAAAATATAACTTCTCCAAAATTCTTAAAAGTCAAGTTTTTCAAATATACTTGTTTTTGAAAAAATATAATTTTTTTACTTGACTCTTAAATAAAATATATTTTTTATGCTTCTCAATTTCTAGCTCTGCCTCTGCACCTAGACTCACAAGGATAATTTAGTTAGTTTTGGGCTGGGATAATGTTCTTATAAATTGGATTTATCTCTAAAATGAATAAATAATGATCTATTTATATTTAATTTGATAAATTATATAAAAAACTTAACTCACTTTATCAATTAAAGGATGAATACACCCGATTTGTTCACTTTAAAGACATATTCATTTTAAAGGAGTTTTTTCCTTTGGACTGATTCAGTTCAAAGGAAATTTACTCTGTTTTCTGCCCAACACTATTGTTCAAAGAATTATTTTTACTTGTTTTTTAACGATCGGCAAACTGTCATGAGAGAGATATAAAAGAAATATGTACTGTATAAACACTGTAAAAATATTTTGAATTATAAAATATCAAATTATAAAGTGTAGCAAATGAGAAATTAAGATTATGATTTAAAACCATTTTGGGTACGATGATATAAAAACATTTAAAGAAGAGTATTTTTGAAAAACAATTTATCTTACTTACTGATGCATGTTTTGTTTTTAGATAGTTGTTTATAAAATTAAATTTTAACATTTTTTATCGCATATGAAAAACACTAGACGTTAACCATTTTTTTTATGGTGGAAAGGTATTATGTCTTAACATTAAAGTGTCATTGAGACGTTTTTTTTTTTTTTTTTTTTTGTAAAGGTACTATTATGTCATTAAGACTTTTACTAATTCAAAAATTAGTTAGTAAATAACAAAGAATTTAATTTTAATACATTATAAAGCGAACCAACCACAAATCAACAATGAATTTATAATTGATTAATGATATATAAAATTTAACATTATCCTTACATACCAATTAAATCCAACAACAATCCCGTTGAAATGCTAAATAAGGTCTAGTAAAAACTCTCTATAGAAAGATAGGGAGCATAAATGGAGAAACCCAATAACACATTCATACAAAACAAACAAATTGTATATTGTTTGTAAATTGGACAATATAGCTTCGTCTCATCCCATTCAATTTAGATCGATGGGGAGAAAAATGTGTCCGTTTCAACACAAAGCAAGACTAATCTTGTTCAGTTGTAGCCAAACGTTCAAGGCTATAACTACCACCACTGATTATATATATAAACTAGAAGTTTATACACAAATATATAACTACATTAAGCTCTTCTCGCAATGGGATTATGGGTTGAAATAAGAATTGCCACACTTGCATTTCCATCCCTCAGGTTCATAATTGGCATATTGAACACCCAGAAGGTCTTTATTGGTAGGAATTTGAATGGGATCACAAGGAATGCAGCCTCCACATTTGTGTTCACACCTTGGCGGTGTTGACCCAAGCCTGCTCAATCCCCTCAATGCTTCTTGATACCCATTGGCCTTTGCTCTGAATACTCTTTCAGTCCCCTTGAAGAAAAAAAACACATGTCATGTAAAAAGCACATACATATATACATATACATGCATTAAAAAAGAAAAAATAAAAAACAAGCTTCCAGGACAAAGTGGTACCTGTGTAGAGTCAAAAGCAGGTCTTGAAACATCTTCAATTCTTGTTGTCTGATCAACTATAGAAGAATGTTTGGAGAGTGCTGTTGGTATCCATTAAAAGGTGAAAAAGACAATACTTAATTAGGGGGGAAAAAGAGAATGGAAAATGGGATTTATGCTACTTGGACTTGGAGTGAAGTGAAGACAGTGTAAGAGTATTTTGATGTGAAATAAAAAAGAACTGATTCTGTTGTAATATGTAAGAATGTTAATGTAACAAACTGACCTTGTTGATTTATAGCACCAAATGGAGACAGAGGCCTGCTTATCACACAAACCAAACTTGAAAGTAGAAGAATAGGCATTAGAATATAGCACATTCTTTTCTCCATGGTTGTAGAAGTCCTAAAAAGGGTATAGATACTAATGATGATTAGCTTTATTATACAAAATGGTGTGTGATAGAAGAAAGAGATAGGCAAAGCACTGTTTGGAATTGGAAAATCACTCACCTGAAGAGACCAAACATCACTGTTGTTGAATGAGATTGGTGCAACATGTCACAAAAAGAAGACAGAGAAATATATGGCCAAAGATCAGTTTGATATTCCTATCAGAGGGAGGCTTAAAAAAGAAAAGGTTGCAAATACTAGTTTCTTCCAAAGGCTTTGCTCCTTTTTCTCTTTTCTTTCTATTGGGTTCACTTGCTCTTTATCTACTTCGGCTGAGCAACGTTGATTCTCACTTCTCTGACAAGTGGCAGACAGGGTGGCATTTCTTAAACATTTATTTTGAATAGTCACTTGTGTGTATATATATATATATATATATATATATATATATATATATATTGCATATTCAGACTATGATTTTTTTTTTTTTTTGAGACAAATCGGACTATGATACCTAAACAGCATCTTATTTATATCTATATCTATATTGTCTATATTATATATAATACATTCATTCCAGCTTAGCTTGTATGATCAAAAAATACATTTAATTGAAAAATTGTTTGATCACAAAACTAATAACAGTCAAGGGAAAATGAGTGATCCTGATTTTATGAGTGTGTTTGGATAAACTTCTGACAAACGTGATTTTGAATAGAATTGATTTAAGTATAATTTATGTTTAGATGTTTTTATTTTGAAAGCAAGTTTGATATAATATTTAGCCTCTGTATGGGATCACGATGGATCCCCAAACGTGCGGCTGCTTCTAGGTGGATGCGGAAGCCGCAAAAGAGCAAAAGAGCCGCTTCTGTTTTTCACTGAAATTAATTATAATACTGTCATGCCCACCGTGATTAGTTATCCGTCGTGATTTTTTACCTCCGTACCAAACAGATTATTAGTGTAATTTTTCAATTTAAAGACGGAAGCTATTACAAGCTATTTATGATAGAATTGATTTTGAATGCAAAATTGATTCTTCAAACGTATAACCAAACACCGTTTTTTATTAGAATCATATTTAACAAATACAAAAAATTTTGTGATATCTCCAGAAATAAAATCGAATACATTAAATTACAGTTATAATATTGGAAGTTATATAATATGGTACCACTAGTTGATAAAATTGTTTGATTATTGAGCTGCAATGTCCCTATAGAGTATGGAACTTTTAAAATAGTGCAAAATATCTAGGGGTGTCTAGACTGCAGAGCCTCTTGGGTCCAGTTTGAAGTATACTTTTCAGCCTTCACAAAGTTACTATAGGAATGAGTTTCATTATTCCTTGAGATTCTACATCTCTCCTACTCCTATTACGAATTTGTAAATTATTGGTTAATAACATGTATTAATTAATTCCTACATTAGTGATTTATTTTTAGTTTATTAGTAATCCAATCCTAGTTTAATAATTAATTAATATTCATTGTTAATTAATAATTTAAGTAAGGTCTTGCTACATGATGCTCGAATATTGGTTAAAGAATTAAAAAAAAGCAAGATTTTATTAAAAAATTAGAAACTCCACTTCTCTACACATTAACTATGTCATTCCTCCACAAAATTGTATTTCTATTTCCTTAATTCGTACCCAACCCTATATAGCACTTAGCATTTTTCATACTGCATACACATTGACGGTAGGAATACCAAAGAAATAGGTATGAATCCCATTGAGGGCAAAAGACAAGTAGCATAAAATTAGTCATAATTTTATAGAAACGATATTTTGACAATAAAATATGATAATAAAAATATAAATATCATATTTTGAATGATATTTTGAAATAATAAATTAGAGAAAAAAATGAATAAAATAATAAACAAACATTATATCATATCTTATATCGTGTTGAACAATAATTTTATTGTTCAAATATTATAACTCAAATTTTAAGGACAAATGATACCAGCTAGGCAAGTGCAATTGGACCCATAGAGGCAGAATGGAGTGCAACACTTCATGTCATGTCAATTTTCTTACAGGTTTGTTGATTGGGAACAGAAACACGCAGTCAATCTGCTTGATCATCACCATCGAATTTGAATCTCACTTATTTAATGGTAGTCAAAGATGGGTAGGGGAGTAGTGGGGTTGATTCATGAAATATTGATTAGAGTATGAGGCAGTCTTTATGACTTACCCCAATCAGTACACTTTGTTCACTGACTCAAATTGATGCCTAGTCACCATTCTTAGTTTAATATAGCAGTAAATGAGAGATTCCATAAGAAACTTGAACTAAAGTGAATTGGTGTGGGTGTGGGTGGGTGGATGGGGGGTGAGTTGAAAGCAACAAAAAAAATGCCATAATTTGATTAGACTTTACAGGTTTTAAGGACTGTGTTGTAACTTGTAGGACATACTTCCAATTTGCATAACTTGGCATTTATACATTTATGCTTTGGTTACCTGGCTAAGAAATCAAATTTTTCTATTTCTACAGGTAGGGGCTCACTCAATGAATGCTACCTCTTTTACTTGCGTGTGAGAATTTCTTCACTTTCATCCCAACTAGTTCTACAGATCAAGATCAGTCACAAATTTAGGGAATCCAACCAGTGTACTGATAGACAAAAACTTGCAAACATGGCAACATAGCTGAATGATTTAGTACCATCAGTTTTCTTTAATATGTTGCTTTCAGTTGAATAGGAATAAGTCATTCCAAAACAAATAGTACTATATAAAGTAGTTGCTCTTGTTGTGCTTATGCCTGCCTTGTATTGAACATATATGCTCCAATGTTCCCTCTCCTTAATGAATTTTCAATTTTCCCTTTCCATAATGAAATTTTCTTTTACTAAAAACAACATAATATTAATCATAAAAAAAAAACAACATAATATGGAGTTTTGTTAAAAAAAAATTCTTTTTTGATAACATGAGCTTTTTAAAATTTACAATATTGAAATATTGTACGGTACATATATCATAGTTTATATAGGAAACGTAAATGATGGTGTCATCATTGTTCATTAGGCAAAATGAAGTTTGAGAAGGGAAATAAAGAGGTACTTTGTCTCCTATCTATAACCAGAAGCCAACACAAGTATCAAACTATCAAAAGCACCCCAACACATTGAAACGGAAGAGGCTCTGACTGATGTAAAGTGATTTGCAGTGTGCAAATAAACTTTGATAGTGATGGTTGCAGACTGTGGTAGAAAGAAAGATTGCTGCAGTTTGTACGTCTTCATATCTCACATCTTTATATACAGAATAAAGCCTCAAACTCGTAGTTCACAAAAAAAATAAACACCATAACATATTCATTTCTAAAAAATAAAAAATACCGTTATCATTTTTAAAAATATAAAATATTAATCAAATCAATTTTTTTAAAGATAATGTTTGAAAATATTTTAAATCATATTGATATTTTTTATTTTTCAAAAATTAAAATATCACCGTATTTAAGAATGAATTTGACCATACATTCTTATATATAAATATATAAGTAGATATAAAAATAATTATAAAAATTTATTTATCAAAATACACACCTTTCTTGTTATTTTTTCAAAGAACATTAAAAGGTCATAAGGCGACTTCTCTTCTATCACTTTTTTTTGTGAGGGAAATCAATTTTGTCCTAACCCACTTTTTTTCAATTTTTTTTATTTTTTGAATTTTTTAACATTTTTTTATAATTAAAAAAACATAAAAGAGAAGTGGACAAAAATAATATTTATTGTTTAGAAAATAATGAGAAAAATGTGTATTTTGTAATTTTTATAAATAATTTTTTTTATATTTTTGCTAATGAAAGTATATAGTAAAATTAAATTTAATTATATAAAAATAATTTAAAATTAGTTATAAAATAATTAATAATAATATAAAATAAAATTATATATATATATAAGTGTGAAAATAGCATTACCAAGCCCTGAGTAAGATTTTGGAATTGCCCCTCTTCTGTAGCTATATTGCTGCAGTACCTAACCTGTAGGCTGCACTCTGCACTCTGTACTCTGCAGGCAGAGATTTTACCATATCAGTGCAGCTCGGAGAAAAAGCTGAACGGGCATATGGCCCTATGAAATTGGGGTTATATTACCCCAAAATTAGTTAAGACCAATATTCATAGTGTACCAAACCAAATGATTACAGGATAAGAAAAAGTCAAAAGATTGTTATACCAACGCTAATGACACTTTTGTTTTGTCATTTCTTTTTCGGGTACTATTTCCATTATAAAGTAGGCGGGATTGAGAGTGTGTCGGCTGGTTTTGTATCATGCTTGAGTAATCATATTATTGAAAAAATTCTAGACAACTTAAACTCAAATGCTTATATATTTTTTGATTATTTTTGTTCTAAATAACATGAGACTTATTCTTCAATACTCCTCTCAATTCCAAATGACGACCCAGTTGTGACTTACATTTAATTTGATATGTTTTTTTTCATTTTTATTTTTCCTAGACTTGTACTCATATTTTTAATGTCAGAGGCCTCAAGTTTGTTTTTCTTAATTGTCTGGACTTGTATTTTTTTTTAGTCTCACATACCTCAATTTTTTTTTTGCAGCTTTTTTTTACGGATTCTGATACCATATTATCATGAGAACTACTACCTACACCACCACATTTCCACATCCACCACCTCACAACATTTAATTACTTTTTTTATCACAAAAACACCCTTATACCCCTCATCTCCTCCTCACCCCGCCATCGTTCGAGTTCACGCCGCCATCGTTCTGGCCGCCATCCATGACCCCATCTTTCTTATTCACGCTGCCCATTTCCTTCGTCATGCGAGCTCGAGCATTCATCATTCATCGATCCAGTTCCATCCAGTTCCCTCTCTCCCGCATAGGCGTTTTTTGGCCTTCTCGAGTTCTTTCGACAACTAGTTATCGGAACACAAAAATCATGTGTTCCGGCAACTAATTTCCGGAATCCAAATTTTTTATTTACGACGATTAATTTCCGGAATCCATGTTTTTTTGGTTCCCGACAATTAAATGCTGGAATGTATAAAGAAGGTTGCCCATGCTTTCTGGGCGTGTCGTGCTTGCGCAGGGTTTCTCGAGTTCTTCCGACAACTAAGTGACGGAACACAAAAAACCTATGTTCCGGCAACTAATTGCCGGATACAAAATTATGTACTTCCGACACTTAATTTCCGGTGGTGAAGAAGAAGAAAATCCTCCACTCTATGTGATTTCCAATGGTGAAAAAGAAGAAGAAACAGTGGGGTTGAAGAAGAAGAAGAAATAGTGTAGCGAGGAGTGGCGTGAAGGAGAAGAAGAAACAGTGGTGAAGAAGAAGAGAAATGAAATAGGGAATCAGAGGAAGAAGAGAAAAAGAGAAACGGTGGGGTGAAGGTCCAAATGAAGAAGAAGAAGAAAAAGAAAATGGTTAATGGGATTTTTTTAAAATTGTTAGGGTATTTATGTCTTTCCACTAGTAAAATTAAAAAATGGGGTGGTGGTGTAGGTAGCTGCACCATATTACCATGGTAGCGCAGATCCAATTGAGAGAGTGTGAGCTGATTTTTTTAAGCTTGAGAGTGTCATATTATCCAAAAACTTTAGACAATTTGGACTCAAACATTTTAAGCTTACATGCACTTTGATTCTTGGCTAAAATATCATTTTGGTCCCTTAACTTATTTTTTAGTTTCAATTTGGTCCCTTAACTTTTAAAGGTTTCAATTTGGTCCCTTAACTTATCTTTGTGAACCCAAGTTAGTCCCCTCAGTCAATGACATAAGCAAAAGTGACGAAAGTGCCATACATGTTAACAATTTAAAGGACCAATTTGAAACTCATTTAAAATTTAAGGGACCAATTTGAAACTCATTTAAAAGTTAAGGGACCAATTTGAAATTCATTTAAAAGTTAAGGGATCAATTTGAAACTTGTTATCAATTTAAAGGACCAATTTGAAATTCATATGTTTATCTCATTGACAGAGAGGACTAACTTGTATTAACAGGGACAAGTTAAGGGACCAAATTGAAACTTTTAAAAGTTAAGGGACCAAATTGGAACTAAAAAATAAGTTAAGGGACCCAAATGGTATTTTAGCCTTGATTCTTTTTATTCCAAACAATGTGAGACTTCTTATCAACAGGTATCATGGGTGATTGAGTGATTTGATTATTCGCTATTGAATTCTCTTTCTTTCTCCATTTATATTACCAATCAAACATTAACTCAAAATGTTTTCTTTCTTTATTTCCTCACCCATGATTGGTGAATTCTAGCACGAAGTAGGGAAATAAGTGGTACACCTGTGAAGACCTATTTTTTACCCTTAGATATAATAATTTTATGTTGAAAGGCCATGATGGATTACCTGGAATCGTTTAGGTGAAGGGAATCAACAACAAATTGTATTTATGTTCTTGTCCTTTCTTGAAGAATCGCCTCAATGTATGTCGCACAAGATATGGCGTCAGATGGAGGAGATGGATATAGTTTCCGACATCAACATCAGTGGCCTCACGATAAATGGAGTTCCACTTGATTTGTACGTGACCAGGTTAAACAACACTCCGTCAGACAAAGTCGTCAGTTAACGACACGTCGCATGTGCATTTGCAGAAGTCTGAAGACTGAAATGTGGTCAAACGAGATGACTTTGGGATGTTAAAAACAATTAAGATGAAAAGAGGAACTTGATAGTGTAGTTGTTGACTATGTGATTCATCTATCTGGGGAAGATGCATTGCTTTGTCTATATTTTACAATTCTTGTAGTGCCCTATTTGTCTTGACCTTTTGAAATTCAAATAAAAATATTTGATCACACTTGCAGATCCAACTATTGAATGATAAAGGAAACCTGTACTTTTGACCGACCATGAAAATGATGGCAAAGGGAGGAAGGAAACCCACTTCTGGTTTTCACCCAAGTCCCTTTTCAATATTTTATTTGTTTGGACATACCCTTAACTGCAAATACAACAACTTCCATTACCTGATAAACTGGCTATCACATGTTAGTTTTGGGCTACACAGGTGTACCTCCTTTTGACAAACTTCATGCTAGAATTCACCCCACGCTCTCGTTGGAATTGTTGTTTGCTTGTTTTTATTTTCGGTTGTACAAAAAAGGGTTATTTTTTGTTTTCTATTTCCTTTTATTATATTATTTAAAAATTTTGATAAGTTGAATGTTAATGTAACGCCCCGATTTTCAAATTTTATAATTATTCAGTATTTAAGCGTTTGTATTTTATTGGAGGGTCTAGAGAGGGAAATAAAATAATCTGAGACCATAGTCATGCTTTACGCTATCGTAGGAAGCTATGGTTAAATTTTGGTCAAAAACTCAGACGGAGCCCGGTCTGCGTTTTACACTGACAGTATGATTTTACTGCTCAGACGACCTAATTTTGACTCGCGAACGAAACAGTTAGGTTTCATATTTTATTTCCAACGATATTGGTTATTTTGAAAACTTTCAAAATAAATAAGTCGTTATACGTTATTTGGGCGTAAAACCTAAATCGGGTGGACAACGGAGCTGAATACGGGATTTCAACGAGCCGCTACGGATAAGGTTGAAGTCACATCACCTAGGAAGGTATGCCATGACTCATCGCTGTAATGATGACGTTTAGAAAATATCTGGACGTGAAATTATCAAAATACCCTTCCAACTAATTACAAGTTTGCCATCCTTGTAAAAATATCTAATTCTCACCCTTATCCCACCCAAGGCCTACGGCAAACCTTTCTTCCTCCCCCTACTCTCACTTTCTCTTCTTTCTCTCTTATTTTCTTCATTTTCCTCCATTGTTAAAGCTTGGAAACTTGGAGTTTTGAGTGGTTCAAGCTAGTTTTCTTCAAGGAATAGCATCTAGGAGGTAAAGACTCTCCTCTAGCTCTCTCAATCTCTCTTTTCATCTCTTCAAGTTCATGATTCATGGTGGTTTAAGTTTTGAAGCTTAAACGCTAAAAATTCCTAGAAAATTGTAGAAAAATCATTTTGATGTCAAATCAATTTATATGAGCTAGTAGCATCATCCTCTTCCACTATCCAAGAGCTTGTAACCAAAGGAGCCCTCTAGCTCCAATGGGTGAGGAAGGCCAAACCTACCCCCTTTTTGGATGAGTAGAGTTTTGGTTGGATTTTGGGTATTCTAAGCTTGATTCTAGTGTTATCACATCTAGGAGGTATAGAATCCAAGAGATGAGAATTTTTGAACCTCTCTAGCCATGTTTTCTAGCTATATGGCCGAACCCCCAATTTGGGGAAAACATGAAATTTTGATTCAAGTTGCTTAATAGTGTTTGGGGTTACGAAATTGACACTCGAGGATAGGATGTTACAGTTAACATAGTTTCATCACATGCTTAAAGTTTGTGAAATGCGCCTTAAATCACATGCTTCTTGGGAGTGTCAATTAAGAGTAGAATTATTTTATACCTCAAATTACAAAGCATGCTAATTTTATTTCATATAATCCGAATTAACAAATCACTCAATTTTTTTTTCGCGAAGCAATCAACACAAAGTGGTAAGAGCTTCACCAAGATTTTAACATCTTTCTGAATATTTTTAAATTCTTAATTCTAATAAATTTATTTTTGTGAGCACAGCAATTCCTCTTCTAGTGGAGGGCTTAGGACATAAGAAATACAATTCTTCATTTGAGTCGCATTGCCTGCCTCTTCAGTCACCCTTTACTTGATTTCAACCAATCACAAAAATAGCACAATAAAAAAAATGGTAGATAGCACAATATAATTTTTTTTAAAACGACTAACGGAGACATAAAAAAAGTTAAACAAAAAAGAAAAGAAAAGAAAATTTAAAATGCTAAATGTAAATGATTGGTATCATCATGTTTAATTAGAAATTTTGTACTCGACTTACATTTAAGAATGAACTGAATCACCTTCCCAAAAATACAAAAAGAGAGAGGCAAATGGGATGAAACATAATGTGCCTCACTGAAACCTGAGACATCCAAATTCCTAAAAACAATAAAGGAATAAACAAATTCTCAAAAGCAAAAAAAAAAAAAAAAAACAAGAAAATTATGGAGTTTTTCTAGTTAGTCTCTCTGTGCGTATCGTAACTTGTACCAAACGTTACCTAAGGGGACAGATATCTGGTATGAGAATGGCACTAAATCCTTCAATGCTTTTTTGCATGCCTTAACTGGCAACAGGAGTTGAGGTTCTTGGGCTAGGTAAACCCATATATGCAAGCCTAGGTGAAATCCTAACTTTTGGGCTTGGCCTTGGAGAAGGGATTGGACCATAGTTACAGTGGCGTGCAGAAGCAGGCCTTGGAGACAAGTTAACTTGTTCCAAGGCTCTTAATTGAAGATGTTCAGGATAGTCACGAACACACCCAATACGGGGTCCAGCCCCAGTGGACCACTTGCAAGATAACCTCTTAGACAAGTCAAATACAGGAGGGGCTTCAACTTTCTTGACCTCAGCCACTTCATCAACTTTTGCATTATTGATTTCCTTGCCATTGTTGTCAACTTTAATACAAGTTTCAGAGACTGATAGAGAAGTTTGAGTATGACCCGTAATTTGTTGTGATTCATTAGTGACAACAAATGAATTGGTCCCACTTAATGAAGGGTCATCATCATCTATAGCACATCTCTGCAAGAAACAAGCAAAACAACCATCAGCTAATTTATATCATGATCAATTTTTTTGTACACTGACATCAATTAAATAAAACTTTTGGAAATAGTTATTGTACTCTAATGAGCATGATACATGATGTGAGTTGGAAAGTATTTATAGAATATTGATTTTAGTTTAATTGCTATGCACTGACATTGTAAAGTTTTTTACACTGTCAACTAATCACCGATCATGGTACGAATGACTTTCACGGTAGTTAGATAAGAGTCAAAAAAATTTACTGTTGTAGCAATTTTTGATTGAATGTTTGTATAAAAGCACTTTACACTATTAGTATATAACAATTAAAATCTTTTTGATTTTGTTATAAACAAAATTCTATTGAAAATAACTAATCAGATGCTTGATGAGTAAGTAGTAATGCTGCCTAACTGTTAGTCATTTACCTTGACATTAGAGAGGTCTACGTTGTGTTCCTCAAGAAAGCTTACAAATTCTTTGAAGTTCTCTTCTGTTGGGTGATAGTGACCACTATATGGCCAAATAGCCTGCGATGTACATATATATATATCAAAACTTTTTAATTGAAATTGCATTTGCTAAAATGATTATTGTATATATTATAATGACTTTCATAATAATGCTATATGATATTTTAAAATGCATGTTAAAATGTAGTCTTAAATTTTTACCTGAAGTACACCTTGCTCAGCCACTAATCTGCCTGCAGCTGTTGTTGCAGCTCCAGCTAGAAAGCTAGAGTGCTGAAATGTACCCTTTTGCTTTCTCCCCACATACAAAGACCTTGTGGTGCTAAGAACAAATATCCATTTAGACTTTTGATCAGTATCCACAAGCCTCCCATCCTGTATGTAGACCAGTTTCCCCTTTTCAACAATTACTTGATATTCCTCTCTTTCATTCTGCAATAGTAATAACAAAGATAAATAATATTAGATTACATATGAGATAGTAATGTAGTACTAAGTTTATTGTGATTGTCAAGTGATAACTTACTGGTCCAAGATATTTAATGAACTGGCGTTGTAGAGTGGTCCTTGGACATTTCTCAACATTTATTTCTTTACCATCTCCAACATCCAACCTGCATACCATAAAGCACATAATTAACCATCTAGATCCTTAGCTTATATAGTCTTTTACTAGCTTCATGATAATGATTAAAGAAGAAAATATAAATTATTAGATATCTTAGAATAAGAGTATATACCAGTAGAAAAATGGTTGGGTGCTTTGACTTTCAAACCAAATATCATAATATAAATGCAAGTTGTGTCCATAGCGATGGCGTGGATCAATCTGTGCATAAACCAAGAAGGAATGGACATTATTAATATTTAGATTAGACCATAAATTAAAGGTTAATATGAATTCACGTTTAAATAAAGTTAATGGAATAATGGATGGCTTACAGCTTCAAGCCAATGTTGCAGGGCTAATTTTTGAGCCTTCTCATCTTTGGACAAACCTTTTCCAACCTGTATGATGAACAGTTAGTTAGCACTCACAATTCCCAAATAAAATAACATGAATAAGTACACAAAATAATAATAAATAACATGAATAAGAAAATAAAATGGCTGAAGTTACTATATTTTGGAGAAAGCTGAATTTCATTGAAATTGAATACCTTAGCAGCTCTTGTCCTTGCCCTTGCCCACCGTGACACTGCAGATTCTTGTTTCTGGACATCAAAGAATGAAACTGAGCTCCGTTTAAGAGCAGCAAAGTCTAATGCCTTCCACCTACATTCAAAACTCATCAATTAATAAACAACCTATATAATAGAAGTTTAACCAAATATCCAACTCAAAAATGGAAAAATGGAATCGGATATTCTCTCCGTTCAAACAACCCTGCATTCACGCATTCATGCAAGGAGTACTGTTGGATCAATCACGAGGCTTCCTCCTCAAATACTTTCAGTTATTAAACCAATGATACACCTTGTATGAATGCGTGAATGCAGAGTTTTTTAAATGCAGAGAATCCGAATCCTAGAAAAATTCATACATAAATCTATTATTATACCTGGGTGTACAATTAGACCAAGCACATTATTAATTAATATATAATTATTATAGTGAATTAATATTAACTCAAATTAACTGTCATAATCATTGACATGATTGACCTACTATATCCAACTTGAATGCAGCAGTTTTATGCAAGAATTTTTCCTCAAAAACATTGCTTTTCATTGAGACTCACCAAAGCTCTTCCACCACCACAGCACAATCTGCTAAGTTTCTTCTAGTACGGTAACTCTTGTAGACTTTTTGAAGTTTAGTTGCCGCAGCATCAAGCTCACTGACTGGTCTAGGGGAAGAGAAAACTACTGCTTCTGGCAGAGAAAGCACAGGCACTGGTTTATGCTGCAGTTGTTCACCTCTGGTAGGAACATATTCAGAACCCATATTCTCATCCTTATTATCTTCAACACATGAAAGGTTTCTTTCAAGGATCACATGTTGTGGTCTGTAATTCTTCAACCTGCTTGATGTAGTAGTAGTTTCTGATGATTCTCTTTTTTTGAAGCTTCCTGTTCTCAAAATCACAGCACTATCTTTGGAACCAAAACTGATGTTGAAAGACAGACCAAAGAGTGAATGTCTAACAATTTCTTCCCAGGCTGATAACAGTAAGGAAAGTGATAATCCCATGGAGCTGCACACTTCAATTTGTTTGAAGAAATGAAGCTACCCTTTTTTGAGTCCTGCCAAAATGATACACAATTGTCCTTGTTAGACAAGGTTAAATATAAATTCACTATAGAAAAGTTTCAGAACAGCCCCCATAATTTTTTTTTTTTTTGCAGATTTCAGTTTTATTTCAAGTTTTAATTTGTGCAAACGTCAAATAAAAAATATGAAATAGTGGACTGGATGCATATTACTCTAGTGATCCACCATTTATATATGCATCCCCTAGTCCTTCTTTCCTAAACTATATATGCATCCCCAGTGATCAAAGTATAAAATATAATATATATATATATATATATATATATATATATATATATATAAACAAATTAAACAGCTTTAAGAGCAACAGATATGAAGATCCACAATGAATGGTACCTTTTCTTGTATAGTGTATGAAGATATTTCTCTGGTAAGAGTTGAAGTCTGACTCCAAGGACAAGTACACAATAAATGAAAAAAGAATATGGTCCTATGTCAGTGGCTCCCTTTGCTTATATATATTCCGAGGAAGACAAATATTTCCACACAGCAGGCATTCAAAAACGTGTCAAAAATGGAAAAATGAGAGAGAAGGGGTAGTCTTTGAATAAGAATTCCACGACGAACCTACAGACACACTTTCCAATGGTTTTAAGGTTCCAAGTTTACTTGTGTATGTTTTTTTTTTCCAAAGTCCAACCCACGAGTTGGTTTGAATGTTGAAAGCTTTGGAGTTTGTATTCCCATTTTGGGTTTGTGAGAAGGATAAGGTCGTTGATTTAGTTAAATTTTTTTTGTTAAAGTTAAATTAAAAAATTATATTTTAGAAAAATAACAAATATTAAATATTAAATTTTAAAAATTTATATTAACCGTAACTATAGGCGCCGCCTCTGCTTATAAGATTATATGTTGGGGTGTTTATGATTTAGTAGGGTTCGGATTTACATGAAAAAAATATATAAATCAAACAAAATCAATTCTTTTATGAAAGTAAAATTAAATATTATTATATATTATATATAAAATTGAAATAAATATATTTTGCACATGAGAAAAATATTGTATATATAAATATAAGGATTTAATTAGTATGCATTGTCCGTGTAAAAAAATTTTATACCGTTAATCAATTAAAATTTGGCTCATGAGCTAAAATGTTTTACTTTTATCCTAACTACCTTAAAAGTTACTTATACTATGATTTTTGATTGATTGATAATATAAAAAACTTTACATTAACGATATATACCAATTAAAGTCCCTCTATGTGTGCGTGTTTGAGTGTGTATGTAAAAAGAAAATAAAGACCCTCTAAAGTGAGCTAAAGTGTAAAGTGCAAAAGTAATAGTGTATTCACCATGATTAGTTTCTCAACTCACTTTAACTAATCAAGATTGGATACACTCTAACTTTCTCATTTTATACTTTTGTTCACTCGAGAGAAACCTAATCCTAAAAAGAATTGGGCTAATCCTAAGTGAGTTTGAGTATAAAATTAGCAATTAAGTGTTTATCCACTTTTGATTGGTTATGTTACATTGAGATCTCAATTTATTTTAACTAATCAAGAATGAATAAATCCTTATTTACTCACGAGTGAAGTTTAATTTAGAGAAGCTTTTCCATGAAAAAGTGTTTTTGTATTATATTTACACTAAAATTTATATGCTATTGGAAATAAATATTGAGATATATTATGTTGTAAGGTAAAATAGATATATCCCTGTAAAAATATATAAACTATATATTTTACATTGGATTGGATATGAAAAAACATTTTTGGACAATAATTCGAGATAATGTTACGGATGATAGTAGATTTATATAATGTCGATATTGAAATATTATATTTTTCAAGTGAAATAAAGATATATATTAAAATATAAATATATTATGAGTTTAATTATTATATACTATTAGTGTAAAGTTTTTTTTACACCGACAACCAATCAGAAATAATAGTGTATGTGACTTTCAAGGTAGTTAGGATAAGAGTCAAACACTTTAACTTATGTGGTAAATTCTGATTGGTTGCCTATGTAAAAAATCTTTATACTGACAGTATATACCAATTAAATCCATATATTATTTAAACATTGTTCCACTTATATTGTATAAATATTAAATAATGAGATTATACTGTAGCTGTTGCGTCATTCTCGTTGTCCATTTTGATAAATGATTTATTTAAATGCTTATATAAAAATATCTTATTGAAAATTTTTATACTACAAACTCCTTTTAAATTAATTTTTTTAGTATTTGGCTATATATTTGAAGAAACATTTTTAAATATAGAAAATAACTTCTCAGTCATGGTGAATATGAGTTTTTGCATAAGATTTCATGCTTAAAAAATTGTTTTCATAAAATAAACTAAAAATAATTTTTGGGATTAATAAATTACTTCTTTAAACTTACATAAACACGGTTGTTATTACCTAAAAAAGCATTTATACCAATAGAAAAGTTTTAGTATTCGTTTGTTTTAGATTCCCCATTATAAAATTATGTTTATCAAAAGTTTATCTCACATATTTTTCTTAAGATGAGAATTGTCTGAAGCAATGAAACTGTTAATAAGTTGTATGTCGTGGTATCCAATGGTGCCCTTATTGTATTTCCAACTGCTAGTGTCTGTTTTACCATGCCGGCCATTGATGGAAATGTACACTTAAACATTGACATATTTTTCATATATTTGGAGATGAGGTTTATTTTTTGGTGAAAGCGATACTACGTTGATGCTGAATGTCTATGAAATGAAAAGTATCGGCTAGCTTAACCTATAAAATTTTCAAAAAGAAAAAAGACAATCTAAAGTGGAGTGAATATATATTTCAATTAGCTAGGAAATTAATTTTCGTATCATCCTATATATATATATATATATATATATATATATATATATATCAAGTGACTCATCCTAAGTCACTAGCTATGAAAATGATAGTAATGGACGAGCGATTGATCTCTAACTCATTCAATGCTACGCTTGGGTGTATAGTCCACTCGTTTTTTGATCCAAAACGTACGTGACCCCATATGTTTTCTTTTCGTGTAGTCGTGAGGATTAAAGAGATTTTATGAAGTATTAATTGTACAGAAAAAGAGATCAGGGATTGAGAGACAGAGACTCCAAGGATGAATTGGAGGCGGATCGTAATTTAGATCTTATCCGTTGATTATCCATAAAAAATACTCATAATAGATAGGATAAATATCTATTTTATGAGTATGGATCCGAATATAGATAATTACCCGCAAAATTGAATGGATATGGGTGCCGGTACTCTAGTACCCATCCCGCCCCGCTAGAGATGACAATTTATATCCGCGGATAAAATCCGCAACGGATACCCGTTTGGGAAGTTTAATGGGTATCCGCTTTTTAATGGGTGGGGACGGATATTGAGGTACCCGCGGGTTGGTTATCCATAAAAAATACTCATAATAGATAGGATAAATATCCATTTTATGAGTATGGATCCGGATATAGATAATTACCCGCAAAATTGAATGGATATGGGTGCCGGTACTCTAGTACCCATCCCGCCCCGCTAGGGATGACAATTTATATCCGCGGATAAAATCCGCAATGGGTACCCGTTTGGGGAGTTTAATGGGTATCCGCTTTTTAATGGGTGGGGACGGATATTGAGGTACCCGCACCCGCGGGTACCCGTACCTGATGTCACTATAGTAATCTCAATGTTTTTTATCAAGAAGTTTGGTAGAAGAGCATTATTTTCATATTATTGTTCTAGAATTCCATCAATCAAATGCAGTGGTAACCGATAATCAATGTAACAATAGTCATTTAATTAATTGCTCGTTGGACTCTTATATATTGATATATGGATAGGATATCCGAGATATTGGATATTTATGGTAAATCAATGTTCATAATTCCAATATTAAGTATTTTCTTTTTTTATGAGTCTAACACCATCTAATTATATATTCTTTGTATGTAGAGATGTTACTAATAATTAAATGAGCATTGGTAAAATGATTCAATATTGGAATTTTAATATATCCGTGGATATCCGTAATACCTGTGGATATCCGTAAAATCCGATAGAAACCCATTTAACGGGTACCCGCTTGAACACGGATGAGGATGGGGGAGTACTACCCGCAACCGCCCCGCCCTATTGCCATCCCTACGCCCCGCTCCCATATATATATGTGTGTGCATTTATTTATATATTTATTTATTTATATTATTACATATAATTATAATTATAATTATAATTAAATATAAAATTTTAATAATATAATTAATCTTGAAAGTACCAAACCTAGATAGTTTATTATATTTAGATGTATTTTTAGTTAAATACTTTAGTTTGTAATATTTAATGAGTAGATTTAAAAGTTCTTTGG
Source organism: Ammopiptanthus mongolicus (assembly GCA_039655645.1). NCBI lineage: Eukaryota > Viridiplantae > Streptophyta > Magnoliopsida > Fabales > Fabaceae > Ammopiptanthus > Ammopiptanthus mongolicus. The sequence goes on from CM077345.1 coordinate 89,875,375, forward strand.
ATAATTTTTTAATTAAGTTATATGATCTTTTTGTTATTTTTAACTTTTTCTCAATTAAAGTGCGGGTAACGGGTGCGGGTATGAGTATTTATATACCTAGAGGATATGAGTACAGACACTAAAGTTGCTACCCACACGAATATAAATATAAGTATTTTTTTTCAAATGCGGATATGAAGACAGATAATATAGTACCTATCCAAATCTTACCCTTGATCATCCCTAAAATTGGTCTCTATGAAAGGGGTTATTCTTGTACCAAAAATGGGGTCATTCTAAATGGGAGACCAAAAGCTATGATATATTTGGATTCGCGGTCAGAGCTACTGGACTCTTGTACTGAATTTTCTCTAGACTTATAAGTAAAAAACATCTAAATTTTGTGGACTCAAATATAAGTAAAAGTCAATTAAATTAATCCTATTTAATATTAGTGTTTCAAAAATAGCACTATACACTCTCAAGACACAACTTCCAAAAGCATTATACACTTCCAAGGAAGGGTAGTTTAGTAACTATAATTATTTTTTACACAAATCAAGACAATTAAACTAATATAACTAACTTTCTTAATATGTATGAAGTTAATTTTTTTTATTTATATATAAATTTGGAGGAAGAAATTATTTTGGATGAAAACGTGAAAGCTATATAACATAGCTTCAGAGTCTGTGTCAAACTGAACGTAACTCTAAAGTCCAAACACATGCTACAAAGAATTCAGAAAGGAAGAAAGTTGAATAAAGTGAGTACATTACACCCTAACCATGGCTTATATGGTACACCAAACATAAATGAGGTGTATATGTACCCCACTCTTTGACCTGCAATAGCAAATTTTTAGTTTTTTGTAAAATAAACCCTTAAATATTACTCCTTCTGATCCTTATATTTGATGTTTTAAGGTTTCTATATATAAATTAAGAAATTATTAATTTATATATATTTGTATTAAAATACCCTTATTTCTATCATTAATTATTTTACAAATATCAACGACACTACATAAAAACTAAAAAGAAGCATTTACAACATTACATAAAAACTAGAAAGAAGCATTTAAATCGGAGGATATACATGGAAAAATTTGATTAATTATATCTTGGGTGTATAAAACATCCATTATTTTGAAACAAAAAAAAAAAGAAGAAGCTAAAAACACCAAAGATAAGAAAGGAAGGGAGACTGTAATATTTATAGATTAATCAAAAGGCCCATTTAATAAAAATAAAAATATCAAAATCTTTTTCCCCTTTGTGATAGATTCATTCCACCCCATTGTCACCTTGCCCATTTGCACCCATTGGGCGGTGGAGTGCCAAGAGTGGAGAAGCGAATAATGAGTGCGATAGTGGTCTTGATTGGATGGATTGCCGTATGTTCAAACTTGCATCCACGTGGAGAAGAAGCATATCTGGGTTTTAACACTACAAGCTCCGAGAACTACTTCTCCATCGAACTGGAGATGTATTTCGATCTTGTGAGATAATTGAAGGTCCTATTATTTTATTGATTTCACTTTCAATTTGATGCTTATGTCTATCTTTGTTTTCCTCATTTTATTTCTTATGTAGACGTTCCTCTCTACATTTTCTCTCTATATAAATGGTTAGGTTCTTGGTTTTTCTGGAAAAGGTTAAGACTTGAGACTTTTTGAAATCTGAGACAAAAACGATAGCTTTGGTCAAAAAGAAAATTTGCTACGGATGCGTACCGTGCGGGTCAAGATGGTCAAAACTCAATGCCATTCAATTCAACAATGCGTCTCTTCTCTCTTGCAAATTGGAACTTGGCACCTTCTTTCTTTTTCCACTCTCGTTTGGAATGGTTTGTTATTCTTCCCTCGGACCAACATTTCATCTACCTATGCCTTCAGAAATTCTTAAGAAAATTGAACAACAAATTCATTTTAAGATATTAAATTAAATATATGAATATGAATAAGATGGTAGTCCACGGTCAAAATGTTTACGTCCAGAGCTCTATATTTTAGTATGAGGTCATGCCCTATGTTCTGAAATAAAATGTCATCAATATCATTCAAGTTATGTACTAAGATGTTTACATAACATTTTACTACGGAATAATTTTTTTTTCTAACGAGGAGAAAATGCCCAGAAAACTAAAAAAGGATTTTGTGAAGGAAAGAAACACCAACTAAATTATGTACTAATAAATTACCACAACTAGTAGGGGGTGGGTCAAAATAATGAAGATCGTGAGACTTTGTGTGAGCGTAATTAGCTAGTCAACAATCGGCTACACGATTCCCACAAAGTGTGTCGGTAATTCGGACCACCCAAGATTTGTTGCCTACTTTAATCCATAATTTGGTGAATCAGTATGATAAGATAAATTTATTCTGTTAGCTTAATATATCCTGTTATTTAGTTATAATTCTATCCTAAGGGTGAAGCTGGGTTAGAACTAACGGGATAGGATAAGAAAATATTTTCTCTTTTATTTCTTATACTTAATATTGTTATTATTTAATTATGGTTTCAAACCTAATTAGTCAACCTTATTATTATTTAAAATATGTGGTTTAATTAGCAATTTTTATAAAAAGTAAAAAAAAAAATTTATTATTTAAAAAATGGACTAATGTATAATTAAAAGGTCGAAAATATATATTATCAAATATTTTTTAATTTAAATGTATAAAAAATCACATAATTTTAAATTTTATTTTTAAAAAAATATATAATTTTAATATAAGGGTAATTTTATCATTTGTGGATATTTTATATCATATCCTATTATTATCTGATGCGCATCAAACATCGGACAGGATAAGAGCTTATCATGCTCATATCCTATCCTTATCTAGCTCTCATATCCTATCCGTCCTTATCCTATCCTAACAACCAAACGAGCCCTAAGGGTCTGTTTGGTGGTTAGGATAAGGAAGTCAAGATATGATAAGCTATCATATTCTGCTTTAATCTGTAGTTTGGTGAACCAGCAGGATAGGATAAGTTTATCCTATTAGCTTATTATATCCTGCTACTTAGTTATATATCTATCCTGAGGGAGAGGCTGAGTTAGAATACCAACAAGATAGAATAAAAAATATTTTCTCTTTTATCCATTATCCTTAATATTGTTATTATTTAATTATGATCTCAAACCTAATTAGTCAACTTTATTTCTAATTAAAATATGTGGTTTAATTAGCAATTTTTATAAAAAGTGAAAAAAAATATCACAATTTTTTTAATTTAAAAAATAGACTAATGTATAATTAAAAAACCAAAAATATATATTATCAAATATTTTTTAATTTAAATATATAAAAATAACCAAATAATATTAAGATTTATTTTTGAACAAAAAAATGAAATTTTGATATAAGGGTAATTTTATCATTTGTGGATATTTTATATCATATCCTATCATTATCTGAAGCGCATCAAACATCAGATAGGATAAGAGCTTATTATACTCATATGCTATCCTATCCTTATATATCCAACTCTCATATAGGCATGGCAATGAAACCCGAACCCGTGGGTACCCGCCCGAACCCGCATCTTTGGGAATGGGGAAAATCCGATCTTTTCGGGTTCGGGTTTTCCCCGCTTTTTATGAACGGGGGCGGGGACGGGGATGGGGATGCTGATATTCACCCCGAACCCGCACCCGAACCCGCCCCGCTATCATGAAATTACTAAAATACCCTTAATTATAACTTAGGGTTTGAACTTTGAAATTTACTTACACAGTTACTCACTCGGTCACTCACTCACTCCATTCATCAGAGTCTGATCAGAGAGTCAGAGACAGAGTCTCCTTCGTGGCTTCGTCCTTCCTTAATCCTTAGCAATCAGACAGCCGCTCCCACCCCACCGTCCACACTCCCTTTCCGGCAGCCACACGACCACCGCGACGCGACTGAACACTGCGAGGAGACGCGACCGATCGCTGCGATCTACTCAGCGCCGCACCACCCACCACCGCGACCGAGCCACCAATTGCGACCCACTCAGTGTCGCACCAGCCGCCACCGCGACCCTGACCCGCCACCGCGACCTACAGATCTGCTTCTTCCATCGTGTTTTCCGACCACCGCAAAGCACTTGTCAGGTATTGTTCATGATCGCTTGAACCCACTGAGTACTGACCGAAAGTAAATGCTTCTGATTTTGTAAATGTTCTTGGTCATCTATACAATACTTCAAATAATCAAGGTATGCCAATAACAATTAACAAACAATTCAACTGAAGTTAAATCGATACATCCAGATGAAGCTTGAAAATTGAGTCAAAGATCAGCTCTACTTGTATGTATCAGAAAGCAAAAAAATTTAAGGCTTTCTAGTCCTATGCTGCTGTGGGTCTGCTGAGATATGTTGATTTTACAGTTTTACTTGCTGCTGAATATGGTTTTGCACTTATGTGGTGTGCTTGCCTCTGTTGTGTGGGACTGTTGTTTTGGTACGATTTGCATTGGGAATCATTGATTTGGGGTAGGATTTTTTGTCCAAAACAGATTTGTGGTTATAAACACGTCTCTGCTAGTCTCAGATATGGGTCTCTGAAGTAGGATGATTTATTTTGGGCTATAATTTCTTATTTTCGATAGTGGCCTCTCAGTTAAGTAATTAACCCGCTACTTCATTCTTACACAATTGGAATATATGCTTATTTAAGTTATAGCCTTGCATTGTCAGGTACAACTCCACAGAATATGGACATGGCAGATGGTGGTAACTCTCAACCACTCATTTCACAGGAAAGTGCACATCAACCAACTCCAGAAGGAAGTTTCAACCCTTCAACTAATGATCCCACATCAAATGAACCTGTGCAAGCATCTCAGGGTGAGACAAGTGATAATTTGGAGGCGACAACACAAACGAGGGCAGGCAGGCTTAAAAGTGTGGTATGGCAACACTTTACAAAATGTAAAGTTAATGAAGTAGAAAAGGCTCAACGTAATTATTGCAAGAAATTTCTTGGTGGAAATTCAAGACATGGAACGAAGCACTTGCACCAACACATGGATTCATGTATTCAACGCAAGATTAGCATGAGAGGGAATAAAGGGCAAACATTTCTTATGGCTAAGGTCTTGCAAGGAAAACAAGAGTTGGGTACTGGAACCTATGGTGCTGAAAATGCAAGAAAAGAGCTTGCAAATGCAATTATTATGCATGAATATCCACTCTCAATAGTGGACCATCTTGGTTTTAAGAGATACTCAGCCGCTCTCCAACCATTATTTCAAGTACCTTCTAGAAATACTATCAAAAAGGAGATATTTAAATTGTATGATTTTGAGAGATCAACGACTTTGAAGTTATTAGATAGTCTTGAAGGAAGAGTGGCCATTACATCAGATATGTGGACTTCAGGCAATCAAAAAAAGGGGTATATGGCTATCACTGCTCATTACATAGATGGATCTTGGACTCTACACAATCACATTTTGAGGTAATAACAATTTCTTAATTTATAATTTTATTACATAATGTTTACACTGTTTATATGATATAGTGATTGAATGTGAATCTTGTTATGTTAGGTTCATTTATGTTCCTGCTCCTCACTCAAGTGATAGACATTGTAATGCATTAGTTGAATGTTTGATAGATTGGAACATTGATACGAAATTGTCCACTATCGCTTTAGATAATTGTAGCACAAATGACGCTATGATTGACAAAATTAAAAATAAGCTGCAGTTAAGCACTTTGTTAAGGGAGGGGTCTATATTTCATATGCGTTGTTGTGCACATATATTAAATTTGATAGTAAAAGAAGGTTTGGACGTGGTGAAAGATGGAGTAGAAAGGATTCGGGATAGTGTAGCATATTGGACTGCCACACCTAAAAGGAAGGAAAAATTTGAGGAGACAGCCAAACAATTACGAATCTCTTGCACTAGAAATTTGGCTTTAGATTGTCCTACTAGATGGAATTCCACTTACAAGATGCTTGACATTGCCATTTCATATGAGGATGTCTTTAGTCGGTTACGACAACGTGAGTCTCAATACACTTGTTTGCCAACTAGTTCAGATTGAAATTGTTCAATTCTATCACTGAAATGATTTCTGGCACTAAATATCCGACTGCCAATTTGTATTTTCCAAAGATCTGTGAGATCAAATTGGCAATATCTCATTGGATTGACTCCTCCAACGAATTGATTAAAAAAATGGCTGAAAAGATGTTGGGCAAATTTGATAAGTATTGGAGTGTCATTCATGATATAATGGGAGTTGCTACTGTTTTAGATCCTATATACAAAATGGAGTTGCTTGAATATTATTATGAAAAATTGTATGGACATGATTCTTTTGAGCAAGTGCAGATGATCCGACAGTTGTGTTATGATTTGGTTTCTGATTATCAATTGAAAATGAATAAAGACTCTAGTAGTGACTCTCCAATGTTGGATGTTAGTCATGTCGGTGATGATGCTTTAAGTGAGTATGACGCATATATCATGAGGAAAAAAAGAGCTAGAATTTCTTTTGTTAAAACTGAGTTGGATCATTATTTAGAGGAGGAGGTTTTACCAAGAAGTGCAGATTTTGATATTTTATTGTGGTGGAAGTTGAATGGCATCAAGTATCCAACACTCCAAGCAATTGCGAAGGATGTATTAGCGATTCCTATTTCTACCGTAGCTTCTGAATCTGCTTTCAGTACTAGGGGTCATATCTTAAGTCCTCATCGCAGTCGACTTCATTGTACTACTTTAGAGGCCTTGATGTGTGCTAGAAGTTGGTTATGGAGTGCTGAGAATACTGGTAAAGTTTTAAATTATTCATTCAAATATCTTATGGAATGGCAAATAACTTTGTATATTTTGACTAATCATTCTTTATATTGTATTGTATTTGATATTTGATATTTATAGGTGGTTTGAATTCTAAAGTAGGCAACGATTATGCTACTTTACTAAATGAAATAGAGTCTGATGATGAAGGTATTCCACATTTTATTTGCTTTAAATTTTATGAAGTTTAATGTTTATATTTTAACTTTTGTTTTTTCTTAATGCAGGTGAAGTGCTGGTTAGTGGTGCCACTTCTCATGTAGAAGATGATCAATAGATGTTTTGTACTGTGGTTGTTTTTTATAATTCTTAATGCATGTTGGTTAATTTGGAACATTTTGAACATTGGTTGTATGGTTGAAACATTGTTAATTGTTGTTTTTGAATTTGTACTTTGTGGTTGTTTTTATAATTTGGAATATTGGATGTATGATTAATGCATGTTGAATGTTATTACTTAACAATTGGGAATTTTAAATTTAGCATGATGGTGCTAATTGTTTTAAATTTTGCTAGAAAAAGCTTCAAAATCGAGTAATGACTAATGAGAGAGAAAATGTTAGTAAATTATCATGATCATTTTTAGTAAAGGATAAAAATATACAACAGAGTGTTTGATTTTTCAATCGGGGCAGGGTCGGGGCGGAGATTCGATTTTTTTGGAAATTGCGGATTTGCTGCTCTTGGGGCGGGGGCGAGGACGGGGCGGGGAAATCCGAACCCTAACGGGGACGGGGACGGGGACGGGGGTGTTTTTTCACCCCCAATGGGGATTTTGGACGGGTGCGGGTTTCGGGTATTTATGCGGGGGCGGGGATGGGAAAGGCAAAACCCGCCCCCGCCCCGCCCTGTTGCCATGTCTACTCTCATATCCTATCAGTCTTTATCCTATCCTGATCACCAAACGAGCCCTAAGGGTGAGAAGTGGGACAACCCTTGCAAGCTAAGTGGGCACCACCTTTATTCCAAGCAACTACTAAGCTAGGGAAGCTAAAATACCCCACAATTAAGTTATTATGACTCTATTTGACAAGTTCAATAAATTAGCTTATAACTTATTTTACTAGCTTATAAGCTTGTTTGATCAAAGTAGAAGTTTTTGGTGAACAAACTTATCTCATTAGCTTATAAATTTTTTCAAAAGCTATTTTAAATAATTTAGAGTTTATACATATTAACTTTTCTCTCATTTTTATCCTTATTATTTTAAATAAATTCCTACTTTACCTAACTCATACCTCATTAAATAAATTTTATATAAAAAAATCATATAAACATGTCGTTTCATTTATATTATCTCAATTCATTTAATAAAAATATTTAAAAACAAAAAAGAATAAAATAAGTAATATTCTAATTTTTAAGATGACAAATAACTTGAAATAAATTAAAGTATTAAAAGTAATAATTATTTTAAAATAAATAATATAAAAATAGAATTGATATAAAAAATCATATAAACATGTCTTTTTTTGTTTATAAGTTAGTTTAAGGACAAATTTTACCAAAAAACAAAAAGAGTTGCCAAAAAAACAACTCATTTTACCAAAAACTTCAAATTCAATCAGCTAGCTTTTCAGCTATAAATTTTATGCTAAAAATTTGTTTTTCAGTTATCAATTATTTTTGCCCAACACAACCTAGAATACTACAAAACCCAAAATTCCGACCGAAACCACACACCCGAGTACCTGATGACACTCCGCGAACTACTATATTTTAATTAAAGTTTTATATATAATGTATGAAGTTTAATTGTTATACATTGACAGTGTAAAATGTTTTTACATAGACATCCAATCATAAGTTGTCACATCAGTAAAAAAAATTGACTTTATCATAACTACCTTAAAAGTCATCCATACCATGATTGATGATTGGTTGTCTGTATAAAAATGTTTTATATTGTCAACGCAAAACAATTAAACTCTAATATATGATAATATATATCATACAAATATTATATTTAAAATGGACAAAAAAAAACATTTTCCATTTCATTATTAGTGCATAGACTTGAATTGTATACGATATAATAATTGATATCATACACCTCCTACATTTTGACTTTTCACCCTTTTACCGCAATAGGCTAGATCTTCCTAGCTATAGGCTTAAATGACTACTCTCTTTCATGGGTTTGATTTATTTCCCCCATGCTTCTGGTATTCTTTTTTCTTATTTTTAATAAATTCATGGTATGCTGTAAATGATTGGTAATGTTTGAGGTACCTATCTAGTTGGGCTTCCATGCATTGCAGTGATGACTTTGCATGATAGTTTATTTAAAAAAAACCTTTGTCTCTTATTCTCAAATCAGCTTGCCAATCTTTATTTTTTTTTATTTACAGTATTTAAGTATTATTACAATATCAATTGTCAAGTGTATTATAAAAAATATTTCCAAAGCAGCCATGCTTTCTTCTATCCATCCATACTAATTTGACTTATTTAGATTTTGGCTAAATTAAACTAGGGATCTCTTATCTTATTTTTAGATTTGTTTTGGTCCCTTATTTCCGTCATACCTGTTAGTGACGACATTAACTCCCTCCTACGTGTATGTTAAATGTTTCTCTGGCCATCAAATGTGACACTTGCTTGGTGATCACATGGAGACACGTGGTACTCTTCTCCTTCTTCCCACATCTCTCTTCTTTCCCAAATGAAACCCTAGAATATGCATCAAATCTGGTGCCCAGAATTGTACACTTGCATATTGCATCTTTTGCATTTTGCTCCAGAATTGGGGCTCTTGATTGTGTCAAGGAAGTTAATGGGTGTTTGAAAAACCCTTTGATTATGCTGTGATCTTGTTTTGGGCTCTTAAAAACACGAATTAACTTATCCCCACTTTGTTTTTAGCTGGTTATTGAACACCTTTCACTGCAAAAAGGGACTGCAATGGGGTGTATTAGGAAAAAAAAAAGGGAGTGCAGAAAGCACCTCCCAACCTTTAGTGGGTAATAAGTGAGTAGTACAGTGGGCCAGGATGTGGATCCGTAGTCCAGTTATCTTGAATTAATATGTGGGTCGGGTCCAAAAACTATGCTCATGGCCCACTTTCACATGGGCCATATCAGGTCCAGACAGAGAATAATTGATGGACCATTTCGTTCTTGCTATGACAGGTTGGCATCTCAATCCGTCACGCCGTTTTCTGAACACACGTGATGCTATGCTTATTGCTGAACACACGCTTCGACTTTGCATCTCATTCCCCTTTTCATGCGTTTAAAGTTTGTCAACTGCTATACCATTCTTAAAACTAACTTGGACAACAACAACATTCACAAATTCTGAACTGTGTCTCTCAACAAACAAACTTTACTTAACCTTAAACTAATCTATACCATGGCCGAATCTAACTTCAACGATTCCACTGCAAACTCTCTGTCAGGTACAAATTCCAATATAGGAGCATGGACATTCGGTTTTATATTTATCATATTTAATCTCATCAAATTAAATGTTGAAGTTTAGAGATTGGTATTGTTGAAAATATGATTTTCAATTTGCTTGCATGTATTATATACCCATGCGTTTATTTTGCAATATGTATTCATTATTGCTTTTTTCTTATAGATTGATCTTATTGTCCCTGGTTGCCCACATGCCCAGGTCCTCTTTTTTTTAATATTTTATTTTTTTGTTGCTAAGGGTCCTCTTTTATTTGGTCTATGGATATGGGATTTTTTAGTATTGGGCTCATTATCCGATTATAAGTTTCAATTTTGCTACTGTAATTAAAGTCTATTGGCAATAAATTCAGGGTATATGTTTTTTTCATGTCACAAGAAAAAAACCGATTTTCATGGGAGTCTACTATTATTGATAATGTTTTAATTTTACCCTACCTCTAAATATGACATCTAATAGGGACACCGGATGCTGTCGATGAGTGTAGGTGGGTATTGAGGTGTATGTATCTCGAGGTCGAATAGATATATCCAAGGTTTTTAGCAAGCAAAAGAGGAGTGTGGTTTTGCCAGATATATCTCGAGGTACGCAATCATAATTGAGGCCGTAACGTTGTGGTTTTGGTAGTCTCCACAACAACATCGCGGCCACATTAACCGCATTTTCTTGCAATTGTATGGTAAATGCAATGTACCCACAACTGCAATCACAACCGCAAGTTAAAACCTTGGATATATCATATGCCAATGTTAGAGAAGTGTCAGCTAGGTGTCGTAGGTGTTCAAATAGCCGACTTGTATTTTAATAACTATGTGTGGAAGTTATGGAGAAAGTAAACTATGAGCAGTATGTGAAGTTTTTCATTGTGCTGTGTCTATTTGGTTGTATGATTTTGTTATAATGTTTTCTGCTATCAGTTAAAGAAGAAAGAGCAGAGAAAGAATTTGAGGGTCTATTGCATCCTCAGAAGTCTCCTTGCCATCAAAATAGGGAAACTCATGGACTGCATAATTGCATCGAGGATAACACCCCGTTGGATGATGTTAGGGCTCCAAATGTGTTTGAGCGAGCAAAAGAGGAGTTCGAAGCCCTTGCTCAAGTGTTCCATCACAAGAAAGAGGCTCCAACACATGATAGAAGGTTGGAATTTTCATACCCTCCTTTTTTAAGTCAAAAAGAGTGGTAAAAGTAGACATTTCTCAGATTTCTACTTGTTTTATTTTGTGGTATATATAGCGATGGAAATCAAATGGCTGAGTCAAAACATAAACAACAAATTCCAAGCTCTCCATCAGGTATATTAATTTGTGGGAATGTTACTTCTTCTTAGTCATTTGAAAATTGTGTACATGAGATATAATGTGTTAATGCATTCTAAACTAGTGTTGGGCATTAGGAAGGTCAGAAATAATAGAATGGTCTGATCAATTGTATATATTTGGTTCTGGACTTGTGGGCTGATTTATTATGTGGAATTCTTTCTTTGTTTTAACAATATTTTGAGAATCATTTAGTTAGAGGTTTCCTTTTTGAATGACTACATACTTGTTGTTATAGAAGCACAATAGGTCTGTATGTCTGTCTCTGCTCTTCTTGTTCGAATCCTTTTGATGCCTTACACATTTTTTTTCCAAAAACTATAGCAATTATTTCATTGTATGCCCTTATCAAAACAAAAAAAAATTCCACTATATGTCATCTAAATGCAAAATCAGTGATGCTTTTATAAATAATTGAAGCTTCTTCAATCATGGGTTGTTGGCTTGATATGTGAGTTCAGGGCCAAGAATTTGTTGAATTGATATGATGCATTTTATGTTGGCAGAAACGAATGCAAAGGAAGCAAACATTTTTGTGAGAGCTAAGAAAGAGATGAAAGGCATCATACACCATGACAAGTCACAACACCATCATCATAAAGAAACTCATGGAAGGAGTGATGACATTGATGAGAATACCCCTGCCAATGATGTTAAGGGTCCCAACATCTTTGAAAGAGTAAAAGAAGAAGTTGAAGCTGTTTTCCAAGCAATACATCCCAAGAAATAAAGCTGACAATTTTACTTCCTTGCCATAGAAGGATTGTGAATTAATCCAGTTTGACTGTTGGGTGAGAGTTATATGCTTGAGATTAACAGTATATGCTTTTTTTTTCCTGCAATGTATCCATATACCAGATGAAAAATTCTCCCCTCACCCCGTGCTTTTGATTTCTTTGAGAAAGACATAAATAACATATGGTCCTTGTTATAGTGTTGATTGATATTAATTTTCCTTTGCTATTTCCCTTTTCACATCTTATTGCTTGCTTAAATCATAGAAAAATATTTCTAGTGAAAACTCATTGTTTGTGGTTCTAATCCTTTGTAAAACATTCTTATTCCTCCTGTGGAGTCTATCTGGTTTACTTCGACGCATGGTAAGGATTGTAGTCCTTTCCCCCATGAAAAAAAAAAAAACAACGCTTTTTTTTTATTTTTGGAATTAGATTGGACCTTCTTTTTTGTGTGCATAAGGTGGACTACATATTTTACTAATGAGTTTTGATTAGGGGAAGGCCGAATAGGAATTGTAGAAGATGTTTAATTATTAGTTCAATTGGTATTCACGGTTACTGTAAAGTTTTTTAAACTATTAATCTATCATAAATCACGGTATAAATAACTTTTAAGGTAGTTAATATAAAAATCAAATATTTATAATGATGTATCAATTTCTGATTGATTGATAATATAAAAACTCTTTATCGTGTCAGCGCATACCAATTAAATCCTTAATTACTTATCCTATTATCCGCTTTAGATAGTGAAACATATTCCTCCTGGTCATGTGCGAGGTCATGTTCGAGCCTGCTCTGCACAATGTTAGGTTTAATCATAGTGCTACTAGTCATAGTCATCTCTCTTTCGCGGGTAAGTCAAGTTTTGCAATTTCCTTTTATTTTGGACTTTTTATAAATATTTTTCTACTTTTAGAGTGACAAATTTCGTGCACTAGAATGTGCTTGGTGTATTCTTCTCGCTTCTTGCCATAAGAATTCTTGATTTGATTATTCAGTTGGTAAGAATTAGAAATATACAATGGAGTGAGCAGTACTAGTGTTTCATCCTACAAATGCTCTTTTATGTCACTTTCTTTTCTTCTGTCCCTCACTATTATCTTGTAATTCAAATAAGTGATTAGTTAGTTAGAAGAGTTAGTTAGTTAGTTACAAGTGACTTGTAACTATGCGTGTATAAATAGAGGTGAGTGCAAAGGAATAAAGAAAGTGAAGTATTATTCAGTAATCAACTTTCTCTGATACCCGTCTATGCACTGTTCACCCGTCTACACTTAGTAATCGTTACCCGTCTGCATATTGTTCCACCCGTCTACACCCGATTGCACCCGTCTGTGCACTTATACACTCGTCTATGTGTTGAGCGTGTATTCTGTGTACTGTTAACCCGTCTGTGCTGGATGTGTGTGTGTTCTAACAATTGGTATCCAGAGCTTATTCTTTCTTGGACCTAAACACGAGTGAAGTGAGGTAAAACACGAGTGAAGTGAGGATATGGGCTCCAATGGCAATTTTCCTGCTCAAATGCCAATGCTTGATGGCAAAAATTGGGATCGGTGGAATGTGCAGATGCGAGCATTATTTGGATTCCAGGATGTGCTGGAAATCATCAAGAATGGCTACCCAGAAGTGAATGAGGGTGCCACCGATGCTCAGAGAGCTCTGTACAAGGAGAACAAGAAGAAAGATTGCAAGGCAATCTTTACTCTGCAATAGTGTGTCGATTTGGCTAATTTTGACAAGATTTCTGGGGCTGCAACAGCAAAGCAGGCCTGGGATATCTTGGAGAAATGTTACACGGGTGGTGAAAAGATCAAGAAAGCGAGACTTCAAGTCTTGGAGAGGCAATATGAGCTATTGCAGATGGAGGATCAAGAGAAGGTGGCTGATTTCATTGCAAGAATAAAAAATATCACCAATATGATGGCAGGGTACGGGGAAAGATTATCTGATCAGAAGATAATTGAGAAGATATTGCGCACATTGCATCCTCGATTTGATTACATAGTGTGTGCAATTGAGGAGTCTAAAGACACTGCAACCCTGAGTCTTGAGGAGTTGCAAGGGACCCTGGAGGTTCGGGAGATGAGGATGAATGAGAGAGGGGCGATTGAGAAAACTTCTGATCAAGCATTGCAAGCTCAAACCGATAAGAGAGGGTTTGATCACCAGAAGAAATGGAGGAAAGGAGGAAAGGGGAAATTTGTGAAGAGTTCTTGGAAGGGTGATTACAGGTCTGAATCCTCGAGTAAAAGGGGAGGAGGATCTGCCAAAACCAAAGGAGGATTCAAGAAGAATTTTGATAAACGCAAGGTGCAGTGTTTCAATTGTGAAAAGTTTGGTCACTTTGCAGATGAATGTTGGCATGGCAAAGGCAAATCGAAGAAAGTAACTAATGAGGAAGCCTGTGATGCTCAAGAAGAGGATTCTGATGTTGATCCAGTTCTACTGATGGTGACTACAAGTGAGGAATCCTTTCAATCTGAGTTTTGGTATCTTGATACGGGTTGCTCAAACCATATGACTAGTCACAAGGAATGGTTGGCTGATCTAGACACATCAAGAAAGAGCAAGGTTCGATTTGCAGATGACAGAACCTTGAATGCTAAAGGTATTGGCAACATTGTGATCAAAAGGAAAAATGGGAAATCAGTATTGATTTCAGATGTCCTATATGTACGAGGTATGAGAAGCAATCTTTTGAGTATTGGCCAACTGATTGAGAAGGGCTTTACTCTGGTGATGAAGGATGATCAAATGGAGATGTTTCACTCCACTCAACGATTGATCTTAAAGGCTCCTCTCTCGAAAAATAGGACCTTTCAGATCAATATGCAAGCTGCTGAGATTCAGTGTTTGAAAGCAGCTGCACATGTTGAGGATTGTTGGCTTTGGCACTCAAGGTTTAGACATCTGAATTTTCGAAGTTTAAATGATCTCTCTTCCAAACAAATGGTTGCTGGCCTTCCCATGATTGCTGTACCAGAGAAGATATGTGAAGTGTGTATGGCAGGAAAGCAACCCCGAAATTTTTTCAAGTCACATCTGCCAATGAGAGCAACAAGTGTGTTAGCAGTTGTGCATTCTGACATTTGTGGACCATTTGAGGTACCTTCACTGGGAGGTAATCGGTATTTCATTTTATTTGTTGATGAATTTAGTAGAATGATGTGGTTATACCTGATTAATACAAAGAATGCAGCACTTGAAATCTTTAAAAACTTTAAGAAGCTAGTTGAGAAACAAAGTGAGAAGTCCATCAAGATTTTGAGAACTGATGGAGGAGGGGAGTATACCTCAAGTAATTTTGAGCATTTTTGTGTAGAGAATGGTATTCAACATGAAATTACAGCCCCTTATACCCCTCAACACAATGGTTTGGCAGAAAGAAGGAATAGAACGGTGCTTGATATGGCAAGAAGTATGCTGAAAGAGAAAGCTTTACCACATCCCTTTTGGGGTGAAGCTGTTTTTACAGCAGTGTATATACTGAATAAATGCCCCACAAAGAGATTAAAGGAAGCAGTGCCAGAGGAGATATGGACTGGGAGGAAACCGTCTGTGAGCCATTTGAAGACATTTGGAGCACTATGCTTCAAACATGTCCCTGATCAGAAAAGAAGGAAATTGGAGGACAAGAGTGAGTCCATGATTTTGGTGGGGTATCATCCGACTGGTGCATACAGGCTATATGACCCTATTAAAGAGAAAATTGTGATTAGCAGAGATGTGATAGTGGCTGAAACTGAATCTTGGGATTGGAATCAGAAGTGCAGTAGCAGTAGCAGCAACAGTCTGACACAGGTATCCTCATCATTGTTAGATGAGGAGCAAGTTCAACAAGAAGGTGACAATGGCATACTGGGAACTCAGACAGGTGTTGGCATACTGGGAACTCAGACGGGTGTTCAGACAGTTCAAGTCAGGCCACACAGGCATAGACAGATGCCACCTAGATTAGCTGATTATGAGCTGTTCTCTGATAATACAATAGCTCATGATGGTGATCTGGTGCATTTTGCTATGTTTGCTGACTCTGAACCACTGAATCTTGAGGAAGCTATGAAGGAGCAGGTCTGGAAAAATGCTATGATTGAAGAATTGAAAGCCATTGAGAGGAATCAGACATGGGAATTGTCAAGTCTACCTATAAACAAGCACCAAATTGCTGTGAAGTGGGTTTACAAGTTGAAGCTGCATCCTGATGGGTCAATTGCTAAGCACAAAGCAAGGTTGGTTGCAAAGGGTTTTCTGCAAAGGGAAGGAGTAGATTACTCAGAAGTGTTTGCACCTGTGGCAAGGATAGAGACAATTCGGTTGGTTGTTGCTCTAGCAAGTGCAAGAGGTTGGACTCTATCTCAACTTGATGTCAAATCTGCATTCCTAAATGGACCTCTTGAAGAAGAGGTATATGTTTCTCAACCACCAGGATTTGAGATTAAGGGGAAGGAAGAAATGGTATACAGATTGAAGAAGGCACTTTATGGCCTAAAACAAGCCCCTCGGGCTTGGAACAAAAGAATTGATTCATTCTTACTTCAACTTGGGTTCAGCAAGTGCTCAGTTGAACATGGTGTCTATGTACGATTTAAGAAGAACAGGTCAGAAGTATTGTTGCTGTGTCTCTATGTTGATGATCTACTAGTGACTGGTAGCAGTTCCAAAGAAATTGAAGAGTTCAAAGTGGTAATGAAGACTGAGTTTGAGATGACAGATTTAGGAAGGCTGACTTACTTCCTTGGTATGGAGTTTGCTGCAACAACAGCAGGGATAGTGCTGCACCAAAGAAAGTATATGAGTGAAGTTTTGAAGAGATTCAACATGAATGGTTGCAATTCTGCAGCAACACCTGTGGAGGTTAATGTGAAGTTAGAAAAGAGCTGTGAAGAAGAGGCAGTAGATGACACTTTGTTTAAGCAGATAGTTGGTTCTCTGATATATATCTGCAACAGTAGACCTGATATATGCTATGGAGTGGGCATGATTAGCAGGTTTATGGATGATCCGAGGAAACCACACTTGATTGCTGCTAAGAGAATTATGAGATACTTGCAAGGTACACTGGAGTTTGGTGTTCTGTTCCCTAACAGAATTCAGCAGCAAGGGAGTGTTCTCATAGGCTTTTCTGACTCTGATTGGTGTGGAGACAGAGTTGACAGAAGGAGTACATCTGGCTACATTTTTCAGTTTTTGAATGCACCAATCTCTTGGTGTTCAAAGAAGCAGCCAGTTATTGCTTTGTCATCGTGTGAAGCTGAGTATATTGCAAGCTCTTATGCAGCTTGTCAGGCTCTTTGGCTTGATTCACTTCTGAGTGAGATTCAGGTTGAAGTAGCTAAGCCTATGAAGCTGATGGTTGATAATAAATCAGCTATTAATCTAGCCAAGAACCCGGTTTCTCATGGCAGGAGCAAACACATAGAAACTAGGTTTCATTTTCTTAGAGATCATGTAAGCAAATGAAGACTTGAGCTAGTCTATTGTCCTACAGAGATACAAGCTACTGATATACTGACTAAACCACTGAAGTTAGATTGTTTTGAAAAGCTTAGAAATGATTTAGGTGTTGTATCTTTTGAATATTTGAATTAAGGGGAAGTATTATCTTGTAATTCAAATAAGTGGTTAGTTAGTTAGAAGAGTTTGTTAGGAAAGTTAGTTAGTTAGTTACAAGTGACTTGTAACTATGCGTGTATAAATAGAGGTGAGTGCAAAGGAATAAAGAAAGTGAAGTATTATTCAGTAATCAACTTTCTCTGATACCCGTCTATGCACTGTTCACCCGTCTACACTTAGTAATCGTTACCCGTCTGCATATTGTTCCACCCGTCTGCACCCGATTGCACTCGTCTGTGCACTTATACACTCGTCTATATGTTGAGCGTGTATTCTGTATACCGTTAACCCGTCTGTACTGGGTGTGTATGTTCTAACACTCACTCCTTCCTCAATTAAGTCCCATTAAAGGGTCACCTAAGAGCCTCAAACACTAATCAGGGATTCTTTTGCTAGGCTCACATGGTAAATATCTAAGCATTTAATAATAAAATAGAAATAACGATAAACACTCTCAATCATAGACTTCAAAAACTAGAATTATTACCCCATACCTGCTGGCAGATTGTTAGGAAGATACTTTCTGTTACAAGTTGTTGAGAGTAGGGAAAGTTAGTTATGGTTGTTATGGGGTTAGTTTTGTATAGTTACTGATATAACAGATTAGTTATATCTTTCTATCATATAGAGCTACTCCAAGCTCTATATATAATGGCTGTATGTTAGTCAATGAATAATAATAATTGAGAAGTATTTTCAGCATTACTTTGTTAGTCATCTTCCTCTCCTTCCTCTGAGATAGAGGTTCTTTCATGGTATCAGAGCTAAATCGATCCGCCATGTCAGAAATTTCCAACAATACTCTGCCGCCACCACCAACTTCTTCCATTGTACAATCTTTTTCCACTCCAGTTGCCACTAAACTGGATGACAATAATTTTCTACCATGGAAGCAGCAAGTCTTGTTCACGATCAAAGGCTACAAATTGAAGAAGCATATTGAAGAACCGCAAGGTGGCCAACCACCGAAGTACCTGACCGATGCAGATCAACTTGAAGACAAGATTAATGTTGCATTCGAAAATTGGGAGCATCAAGATCACCTTCTTGCCTCTTGGTTGCTCTCCTCTATGTCAGACAATCTTACAACAAGAATGGTAGGTTGTGACTACTCCTATCAAATTTGGAAAAAGCTTGAAGTTTTCTTTGCTGCTCAAACCCGAGCAAAGATCAACCAACTGAAGTTACAGTTGAGAACTATTCGCAAAAATGGAAGCATCAATGAGTACATGCTTTCTTTCAAAAAGATTGTAGATATGTTGGCTGCCACGGGCGCCCCTGTTGATACCGAGGACCAAATTCAAGCAATTTTGCGTGGCTTGCCTCAAGAATACAATCCCTTTGTTACATCCATCATGTCAAGAAATGATCCCTACTCTACCGATGAGATAGAGGCTCTTCTTATGGCTCAAGAAGAGCGATTTGACCAACAGAAACAAGAATCTGAAACTGTTACCTTGCAACAACTACAAGCCAACTATATGCATTATCAACAACCAAATCGTGGCAGAGGAAGATCCACCACTAGAGGGGATGGCCGTTTTCAGTTCTCCACTTCAAGAGGACGTGGAAGACAATCTTTTCGTGGAGGTAGGCAAGGCAATAGACCTCAATGCCAACTTTGTGGCAAATATGGCCACACAGCTCTCAAGTGCTACCATCGTTTTGATCCTAGCTTTCAAGAAGAACCCTCTCAGCAACCTAGCAGCAATTCAGTCACTTCAGGCACTGCAATGAGCAGTGAGTTCAACACTGGGGAAGACACGAATTCTGCCTTTATAGCTGTTCCAGAAACCTTCTATGATCCAGCCTGGTACCCTGACTCCGGGGCTAGCAACCATGTTACCCCAGAATCCTCTAATCTGATGAACAAATCCACCTTCAATGGAGATTCCAAGCTGAAGGTTGCCAATGGTGCCTCGTCTAGCATTCAACATATTGGTAACTTTTTCTTTTTTATTCCAAACTATTCTAAACCATTACTCTTAAATAAGCTGCTACATGTTCCGGAAATTTCCAAGAATCTACTTAGTGTTTCTCAATTTGCCAAGGATAATCATGTGTTTTTTGAGTTTCATGCCGATAAGTGCTTTGTGAAATCACAGGAAAATAGACAAATTATTCTGGAAGGACAGCTTAGACATGGGTTATATGCCTTTGATGCCATCTCTCTTCCCAATTCTACTGCTGCTTTGCATACTCTACCATCTTTACCTATCAATTACCATTCTAAGAATTCACTGTGTAACAATATATCATCCTGCATTTCTCCTTCTTTCTTTAACACTTGGCATACTAGATTAGGTCATGCTTCTTCCCCTATTGTAACCACTGTTCTACGACAATGTAAGATTCCTTTCAATGTTAATAAAATGCCTTCTGTTTGCCCTGCCTGTTGTTTAGGAAAATCTCATAAATTACCTTTTCCTGAGTCTATAACGAAATATGATGCTCCTTTGCAATTGGTCTTTTCTGATGTTTGGGGACCCTCTCCTATCCCATCTACCAATGGCAGCCGGTATTATATTATCTACATGGATGCTTGCACCAAATTTACTTGGTTCTATCTTCTGCAACATAAATCACAGGCATTCACTACTTTTGTGCATTTTAAATCCATGGTCGAAAACCAATTCAATACTACTATTAAATGCTTTCAGTCGGATGGGGGCAAAGAGTATAGTCCTTTTACTAAATACTTAATTGGTCATGGCATTCAACATAGGTTTAGTTGTCCATATACCTCTGAGCAAAATGGCTCGGCTGAGAGGAAACATAGGCATATCACAGAAATGGGACTTACTTTACTTGCTCATGCCTCTATGCCACTAAAATTTTGGGGGGAAGCATTTCACACTGCTGCCTATATTATTAATAGACTGCCTACTCCTGTCCTTAATCACACTAGCCCTTTTGAAAAATTATATCACCTTCCACCTAACTTTCATGCCCTTAGAAACTTTGGTTGTGCATGTTATCCTCATCTTAGACCCTATAATTCTCATAAACTTGCCTTTCGATCTGACCTATGTGTTTTTATTGGCTATAGCTCGATTCATAAAGGATATTTGTGTCTCTCCTCTACTGGTAAAACTTATGTTTCTAGACATGTGAAGTTTGATGAGCTTTTGTTTCCATTCAAGCATAATCCTACTTTTTCTGTTCGGACAGCATCTGCATCTTCTTCTAGTGCTCCAGTTTTACCTACTGCTATACCAATTCTTACTGATATTCCCACTAACACTGCCACTGATTTGCATGTACCACCCACTCTTCCTGCTCCTGAGCCACTTCCTGCTGGACAGCACCCTGACCCATCACCTATTCTTGTTTCAACAACACCTTCCCAAATTGCTATTCCACATAATACTCATTCTATGACTACTAGAGGCAAGGCTGGCATTTCCAAACCAAAGCGAATCCTGCTCACTCACTTGTCTGATACAGAAACTGAGCCCAAATCAGTCAAGAGTGCTCTTGCATCTTCTCACTGGAGAGCTGCTATGACTCAAGAATTTGATGCACTACTTTCCAACAAAACTTGGTCCCTGGTTCCCCTTCCTCCTGGCAGAACACCTATTGGCTGCAAATGGATCTTTAAGGTAAAGAGAACTTCCGATGGCTCAGTCAGTAGACACAAAGCAAGGCTTGTGGCCAAGGGATTCCATCAACAAGAAGGCTTTGATTACTCAGAAACTTTCAGCCCTGTGGTCAAACCAGCAACCATTCGTCTTGTTCTCACTTTGGCCTTGTCCCAGGGCTGGCATCTCAGGCAAATTGACATCAATAATGCCTTTCTTAATGGCGATTTATTAGAGGAAGTTTACATGACTCAACCGCCTGGATTTACTCATGCCAACAGTTCTCTTGTGTGCAAACTTCACAGGGCGATTTATGGCCTTAAACAGGCACCTCGGGCATGGTTTGCTAAGCTGAGTCACACTCTTCTCAGCCTTGGATTTTCCTCGGCCAAATCAGATTGCTCTCTCTTTATTAGTAAGACATCTACATACACTATAGTCATTTTGGTCTATGTTGATGATATAATCATCACTGGAAACTCTCAGGCCGCCATCACGTCTCTCATTCATTCTCTCCATAAGTCTTTTCCATTAAAGGATCTTGGCACCCTAAATTTCTTTTTGGGCATCCAAGTTCAACAGTCTAATCGCGGAGGAATCCATTTATCTCAAACAAAATATATTCATGAACTCTTACAAAGAGCCAACATGATCACTGCCAAACCAATTTCCACTCCTATGCTTACTGGGCAAAAGTTAACAGCCGCAGGGGGTGAACCTTTTGATGATCCTTTTCTTTATCGTTCCATTGTTGGTGGCCTTCAATATGTCACCTTGACTAGACCAGAAATTTCCTATGCAGTAAACAAGGTCTGTCAATTTATGCATTCACCACAGTCTCACCATTGGCAGGCAGTGAAACGGATTCTAAGATATCTCTGTGGTACTACAACTCATGGCTTGTCCATTGTTCCCTCATCTCACTATAACATCACTGCCTTCTGTGACTCCGATTGGGGCTCTGATCTTGATGATCGCAAATCCACCACTGGTTTCTGCATTTATCTAGGTGCAAATCTCATCTCTTGGACCTCCAAGAAACAACATGTGGTTTCTCGATCAAGCACTGAAGCTGAATATAGGAGTATTGCTGCTGCTGCTGCTGAAATCTCCTGGATTCAGTCTCTTCTTCATGAGTTGCAACACCCTATCTCCTCTCCACCTTTAATCCTATGTGATAATCTCAGTGCTGTTCTTTTATCGGCCAATCCCATTCTGCATTCTAGGACCAAACACTTTGAATTGGATCTTTATTTTGTTCGTGACAGAGTCCAACAACACAAACTGTTGATTAAACACATTCCCTCTTCAGAACAAACTGCGGATGTTCTCACCAAAGCTGTTCCTCAAGAAATGTTTTCAAACTGCACTTACAAACTCAGGGTTCATGCTTTGACCCCGTGAGTTTGAGGGGGGATGTTAGGACTTTCTGTTACAAGTTGTTGAGAGTAGGGAAAGTTAGTTATGGTTGTTATGGGGTTAGTTTTGTATAGTTACTGATATAACAGATTAGTTATATCTTTCTATCATATAGAGCTACTCCAAGCTCTATATATAATGGCTGTATGTTAGTCAATGAATAATAATAATTGAGAAGTATTTTCAGCATTACTTTGTTAGTCATCTTCCTCTCCTTCCTCTGAGATAGAGGTTCTTTCACAGATCACATCTAACAGGGTGTTTTGTGTAGAATCTATTTTTGCTTATTAATATTTATGACATCATACCAATCAGATCACAGCGGATCATCTTCTTGAGTTTTTTAATTGTTTTTTAGCCACTAACCAAATTGAGAGTCTTATTGTTGAGGTTTTTTTTTTGGTTGTAAATCAAGGGTGTCCTCTAATCAATAGCTAGACACTAAGGACTCGTTTGGTGGTCAGGATAGGATAAAGATGGATAGGATATGAGAGCTGGATAAGGATAGGATAGGATATGAGCATGATAAGCTCTTATCCTGTCCAATGTTTGATGTGCATCAGATAATGACAGGATATGATATAAAATATCCACAAATGATAAAATTATCCTTATATCAAAATTACATTTTTTTTCAAAAATAAATTTTAATATTACGTGGTTGTTTTATACATTTAAATTAAAAAATATTTAATAATATATATTTTTGGCTTTTTAATTATAAATTAATCCATTTTTTTAAATTATAAAAAATTAACTTTTTTTCACTTTTTATAAAAATTGTTAATTAAACCACATATTTTAATTAGTATTAAGGTTGACTAATTAGGTTTGAAATCGTAATTAAATAATAACAATATTAAAGGTAAGAGATAAAAGAAAGCATTTTCTTATCCTATCCTGTTGGTTCTAACCCAGCTCCACCCTCAGGATAGAATTATAACTAAGTAACAGGATAGGATAAGCTAACAGGATAAGCTTATCCTATCCTGCTGGTTCACCAAACTACAGAATAAAACAGGACAGGATAGCTTATCCTATCCTACCTCCCTTATCCTGACCACCAAACGGGCCCTAATCCTTTTTGAGGCTGGAGAGTTTACACAAGTGAGTACATTCTTTTCCAACAAAGTCTTTTCTATACATAAGGTAGGAATCGAATCCCGACAATCATGCTTAAGGAATCCAACTATCTATCAATTGTGTTGGACCTTGTTGGTATTGGATTGTTGAAGATTATCTTCATATATAGACTGAAGCCACTAATAATGAATATTTAATATTGTGTGTATTTAATTGTTAATTTATATGTAAATATAGTGAGTATAGTATATCTCTATGAGTTTAATTGGTATATACTGTCAGTGTAAAGATTTTTTATCCTGTCGATCAATCATAACTTGTCATATTAGCTAAAAAATTTTACTTTAATCCTAACTACCTTAAAAGTCACATATTCCATGATTTTTGATTGGTTGATAGTATAAAAAATTTTATACTGACAATGCATAGCAATTAAACTCTATCGGTATATAGATATAGCTATATCTATATTTTATATTATTTATATATTCTATATATTCTATATTATTTATCTATCATAGAATATCTTATATTTTTATTAATATATAGTATATCTTCTATTTATATAATAATATTAGATGTAACACCGACTTTCAACTTTGTTTAATCTAATTATGCCATCCCTGACATCATCCAACATCACCATCAAAATTCCCTAGGTAGTATATTAAACAAAATAAATAATTTCTTAAACGTCTTTGGCAAATCAACCGTCAAACATTTAACCGGCTTTTAAACATTGCAGTTATAGACATGATTACTCTGAAAGTTGTATGACAAATTGTTGTTTTTCTCATCCACTTATACAACTTAGATCTAACGATCATGATTATCTTTTCACATTTGCATACTCTTATGTTTTCTAAAAAAAAAAAAGAAAAAAAAATATTAACAAGTGTTCTAAGAGCATTAATTAAGAAATCAAGTAAAATTTTTTTTACTGAAAATTGATATATTTAATATTCGAAAAATTAATATATTTAATTTTTTAATAAAAACTTTTTTTTTTAAACTTCTTTAAATAATGTTTTTAGGATACTCGATCCTTTCTTTAATTACTCTCATGTTACCAACGAAAAAGAAATAAATAACGATAGTAAGAATCATAGTTATTTTTATACGATCCATTAAATTTGCATTTATCTTGTCTATCGTACTACTTCATTATGCTTTGACGGACCGCACTTTGCATCCATAAATTCAGCTCAACTGTTATGCTCAAATCACTGTCCATACAACTGTTATGCTCAAATTATCACTGTCCATACAAAACAGGTGCCAGAAAACGAACTTCGAGTTGTGATATATAAAACCGTGAATACATGCAACCAAAAATGCAACGTTGATACGTACCCTAAAAATGAAAGATGCAGAAATGCCTTGCAAGTGAAGGCAGCTGATATATATGTTAATAATTTATGCATCCGAATGATCCTCTCAAAAATCAGCTTATGAGGGGGTGGTCTATCCAGCTATATAAGTAATGGCCAGACTCGTTAACTACCTGATGTGGGACTCGCAACATGTATCCTGAAGCCTGGACTCGTCACCACAAGCGAGGGCTAGCGACACTATCTACACCACAAGATAGAACGTGATTTTGATATCATATCAATAATTTAGGTATCCGAATGGTCCCCTTAAAAATCGGTTTATGAGGGGGTGGTCTATCCAATTATATAAGCAATGTTTAAATTTGTTAACTATCCGATATGATACTCCCAACATAAGCATACAAAAGGGCATAGATAATAACCAAAGGGAACAAATCTTGGACATGATCTCATGTTAACTTTTATCCCAGGACATCTTTATCCCATTAAAATTAAACAATTAATGCATACGTAACTGCTTAACGTATCACACTGAAATGGTCTGGACCACATAAAAGCCGTAACAGGAATTCAGCTCCATCTCATAATTATCTACAATCAGTTGGAACGAATAAATGCTAGAGACTATGATGGATTAAATAAGAATTTTGTAAACAAGTCAAAAAAAAAAAAAGCAAAGAAAATTTATGCACTATGAAAAATCAAGCATTAGGATGGTCGCTTTTCACATCAACTCTATTGGCAGCGATGGTTCTTCAACAAGAGGAAAGAACAGAAACATGTGCAAACTTTTTAAGGCGTGTATGACTATATTAAGCTTTAGATTCAATTAATTTGTCTCATTAAATGTAAGGAAGTGACTTAGAGATACACAAACTGAGCTTAGAGATACACAAACTGAGCCAAATTCGTATCAAAATTTGTATGGAGAAAGGTTCCTATTTATAGCCCATCCATACGCTTCGGTGAGGAGGAGCAACTCTTCATGGAAGAGATGTAGCAAATTTCACGAATGCATCATTTGATAAAGCCACATATATACATGATTGTTTTATAGACACCCATTCGTTGGAACAAGTCAAAACAAGTGTTTTTAGAATTCTATACAATTCTAGCATCACTTATGTCGGGTGCCAGTTTCTCTGACATAAGCCTTAGGTGGGCGTTGAGGGCTGTATAGTCTCGGGTTCATCGGATTTTGGGATGATAATTTAAATCTTATTCATTGAGTATCCGTAAAAAATAATTATGATGGGTAGGATAAATATTTATTTTATGGGTACGGATGCAGGTCTGGATAATTATCCGCAAATAAGAGAGGGTATGAATGTGGATACGGATACTCTAATACCCATTGCGTCCCGTCCCGCATCTACATATATAAATAAATAAATAAATATATATATATATATTTATATATTTATTTATTTATATTAATACATATAATTATAATTATATATTAAATTTTAAAAATAAAATTAATATAACCTACGGTATTTTAACTATTTTTCCCTTTCAGACTTAATCACTTACTGACCTAAATACTAACAGCAGCCACTGATGTTCTATGTGTTATTTTTTTCCCTTTTTCTTAATTAAATTGCTGGTAATGGATGCGGGTATAGGTATTTAGATACCCAAAAGATACGGGTAAAGATACTTAAGTTGCTACCTACACAGATATGGGTCTGGATAAAGATATTTTTTTCAAACGCGGGTATGAGAACGAGTACTATAATATCCTATCCAGACATTACCCATTACCGTCTCTAATCGGGTTGATCCAGATTCATAAACATCCCTATTAGTGCTGGATCCGGCCGCTCTAGGTAGTATGGCGCCGGGCACAACCCCTCTGCGTTGAACACCATTTGTATGGACACGGTGGACGGATCAGATCTGTTTTTTCGGATGAATGCATCAAAGCATTGTGTTCTACAATCTTATCCAAACACACATGTCATCCAGGTGGGTCCCTTCCACTAATTAAATCCTGTCTGTCCAAAAAAACATGGGTGACACCAAAGAATCATGGTAGGCGTCCGATGTAAAAGCGATACTTAGTTCCATGGACGGCGCGCATCCAACGAAGTCAGTTGGGATCGAAGGAAGGAAACCCAAAATACTGATCCAGAATCTCTTGGCGTACGCAGATGATGAAAATCTTCAATTTCAATTTTTTGATACATTTTTAATTATCTTACGTCAATAATAATTTAATATTTAAAAAAATAATATTATAACTCATTAATATTTATAATTATTTCTAATATGTGATTCAGATTTTTGTCCATCCGGCCAAACCCATAGTTTGTAACTTTAATGTTTCGTATCAGCTTTTCAGCTGAATAATATTAATCACCCATGTTTCTAACTAGATTTGAATATTTATAATATAAAGCTATTACACCACTTTATATTCACATAACATATATTCATTTTGCAAGGGTGTTTAGTGACGAGTTGTGACGAATTTAGTCTCTTGATAATTTTAGTAGAGTTATTTATTTAGTATCTCAATTAGACTGTGATTTAATAGTATTCAAAATAGAATCGGATTAATTCAATATATTGATATTATTTATAAATTTAAATATTATGCGTAAATAAAATATGAAAATAAAGAAATAAAAAATTAAAATTAAGGTGTAAAATATAATTCAAAACATAATAATATAAATATATTATTATGTTAGGTAAAAGATTATTAAATTTTAAGTCGGCAAGTGTTATGACTTTTTATACATAATTATAGAAAAAATATAAACTTTTAAAAGGATCTGATTAAAATAATTCAAAATATAAATTGAATATGATCACTACTAGAAATTCATGAATTACTTACAGATTTTCCTACAAATTTTTTCTACAGGAATTTCCTGCGAATTTTTCTACAATTTTTTTTAAAAATAAGATTTGTTTTCTTGTAGATTCAAATTTGTAGGAAATTTTGACATTTGCTACGGATTTTTCTATAAATTCAAATTTTTTCCAAGAAAATTTGTAGGAATTTCATGCCGATTTTAAAATTCGTAGGAAAAAATTATCTACAAATATATTACCTATGGACAAAATTCATAGGAAACCTGTTTTTTACTAATTTTTGTGTCAAATCCGCAAAAAAATCTACAGCTAATTAGAAAATTTCTAGTAGTGTAAAAAATACACCAAATTTAATTTTTAATGGGGTGGGAGAAATCTTTTAAAAGCATTTGCTATAGGAGTTGCTTAAGAAATAAGTATCGATTTTTATATGATAGCATGGTTGGAGCACTAATAACATGATATCCAGTTATAAAAACTATTGCTTATAACTAGAAGCAATCATTGATTATAGAAGTACTTTAACTTTTTAGAATTATATCATTGAAATGAAAGAGTTCTTTAAAATAATATAAAATAAAAAATTGGTTAAACTATGAGTCATGTTAAGCAATTCACCTTTGGATATGACTCTCTCTAGCACCCCTAATTTTACTTTAACTTATTAATATATATATATATATATATATATATATATATATATATATATATATAACAAATCAATAATGCTCCATCATCATCCTAATGGTTAAGAATCTACTCTCTCAAAAAATGATACCTCGATGTCCCTTATTAATTAAATATTAAAAATAAATATAAATATTAATAAATTATATTTTTATTTTCGTAAATATCAAATTATTATTCATGAAAAACAGAAAATGAGACAAAAATTGGGACAAAACATCCCATCATAACATGGTGTCACTTTAAATGTCGAACGCCATGAGTTCATAGAATATTATTCTTCGAACTCTTAACTCCGCCTCTCGTACATGAATGATGCTAGCTCTGCATTTATAACACACACATCCTCTCCCTCTTCAACTCCATACCGTTTCTCCTCCTGAATTTCATGCTTTTTGGATATGCATGCTTCTCTCTTCTCTTATCTTCTTCTTCTTCTCCTTCTTAGAAGGACACTCATTCACAACCTCTCAATCTCTATACTATGCATTTCAACCTGCACTGTCCTTCAGATTTATAACTTTCTTTAACACACACACACACACACTCTCATGGACTTTTCTAGAACTGGGTTCTCCACTGATTCAAACGATGTCACTCATGTCAGCAACAGCAGTGGCATATGCTGTATAGCCAACAACAATGCCTCACCCCCTTCAACTACTTCTTCTTCACACCTTCCACCACCACCACCACCACCACCACCACCACCTTCTTCAGATAACATCACAGCACTGAAGCGCCTCTCTGACAACCTGGCCTCAATCTTCGACTCCAACTCAGATAATTTTAACATGTTCAATATTGGGTTGGGCTTGGTAGGAAGGAATAGCTTAGGTTGTTCTTTTTTTCCTTTTTTTCCTTTCTGATTTCTTTTTTTTTCCTTTTGGACCAAGCTCATACTTTTTTTGTGTGTCAGATTATTCTGGTCTTAAATAAGAAAAAGGAAGGGAAAAATAAAATAAAAAAAATAATAATCACTTTCAAAGAAATTCACGCAACAATCTACGACGTTGATGTATGAATTTTTTCATCCTCAAGTGTCACTTGAATTGTAAGGGTTATCATATAGTTTTGCTATCTTTAACCCCGTGCAAGAGCGAATTCTTTTTTAAGTAAAATCGTTTAAAATTCGCGCGACAATTTATGACGTTGATGTATGGTCTCCCATCCTCAAGGGTCGTAAGAATTGTAAAGGTCTATCGTATAGCACTTCTATCTTTAACCTTATGCAAAAGCGAACCAGTTTTGAAATAAAATCCTTTTTCGAAATCAAATCTTTTCCCAAAAACTAAAATCAACCAACCAACCAAACTTTTTCTATTAAGAACTACGTGGCTTTGAGTTTTTCATCGCACCGGGAAATACGTAGGAGCAGAATAATCATTCTGTCAAGCCAAAATTTTATTTTCTTCCTTTTGTGTTTATTTTTTTAATTATTTTAAAAAATGAGGTAAAATAATATTTTCAAAGTTTATCAAAAATTTTGTACGATTAACTTGGGGTACCGTTCTTAGAACGGGCGACGTAGGATGCTAACGCCTTCCCTACTCGTAACCGACTCCTGAACTCAAATCTCTGTCTCTTTTTTTTTAAGGACCAGTTTTCCTTAAATAATTGGGTTTTCCAAAGTTTTCCCAAATAAAAATTTTGATGGCGATTCCTTTATTTTTTTAATCCCTTTTTTTCACGGCGTCCGGACGGGACGGCCGCGACACATAAGAATTCTTGATTTGATTATTCAGTTGGTAAGAATTAGAAATATACAATGGAGTGAGCAGTACTAGTGTTTCATCCTACAAATGCTCTTTTATGTCACTTTCTTTTCTTCTGTCCCTCACTCCTTCCTCAATTAAGTCCCATTAAAGGGTCACCTAAGAGCCTCAAACACTAATCAGGGATTCTTTTGCTAGGCTCACATGGTAAATATCTAAACAATTAATAATAAAATAGAAATAACGATAAACACTCTCAATCATAGACTTCAAAAACTAGAATTATTACCCCATACCTGCTGGCAGATCACATCTAACAGGGTGTTTTGTGTAGAATCTATTTTCGCTTATTAATATTTATGACATCATACCAATCAGATCACAGCGGATCATCTTCTTGAGTTTTTTAATTGTTTTTTAGCCCCTAACGAAATTGAGAGTCTTATTGTTGAGGTTTTTTTTTAGTTGTAAATCAAGTATGTTCTCTAATCGATAGTTAGAGACTAATCTTTTTTGAGGCTGGAGAGTTTATAAAAGTGAGTACATTCTTTTCCAACAAAGTCTTTTCTAGTTTTCTATACATAAGGTAGGAATCGAATCCCGACAATCATGCTTAAGGAACACAACTATCTATCAACTGTGCTGGATCTTATTGATATTGTATTGTTGAAGATTATCTTCATATATAGACTGAAGCCACTATAATGAATATTTAATATTGTGTGTATTTAATTGTTAATTTATATGTAAATATAGTGAGTATAGTGTATCTCTATGAGTTTAATTGGTATATACTGTCAATGTAAAGATTTTTTATTCTTTCAACCAATCATAGCTTGTCATATTAGCTAAAAATTTTTACTTTAATCCTAACTATCTTAAAAGTCACACATTCCATGATTTTTGATTGGTTGATAGTGTAAAAAATTTTATACTAACAATGCATAGCAATTAAACTCTATCTGTATATAGATATAGCTATATCTATATTTTATATTATTTATATATTCTATATATTCTATATTATTTATCTATCATAGAATATCTTTTATTTTTATTAATATATAGTATATCTTCTATTTATATAATAATATTAGATGTAACACCGACTTTCAACTTTGTTTAATCTAATTATGCCATCCCTGACATCATCCAACATCACCATCAAAATTCCCTAGGTAGTATATTAAACAAAATAAATAATTTCTTTTAAACGTCATTGGCAAATCAACCGTCAAACATTTAACCGGCTTTTAAACATTGCAGTTATAGACATGATTACTCTGAAAGTTGTATGACAAATTGTCGTTTTTCTCATCCACTTATACAACTTAGATCTAATGATCATGATTATTTTTTTTGCACATTTGCATACTCTTATGTTTTTCTAAAAGAAAAAAAAAATATTAATAAATATTTTAAGAACATTAATTAAGAAATCAAGTAAAAAATTTTTTTACTAAAAATTGATATATTTAATATTCGAAAAAATAATATACTTAATTTTTTAATAAAAATTTATTTTTTTAAATTTCTTTAAATAATATTCTTAACATACTCGATCATTTCTTTAATTACTCTCATGTTAGCAAAGAAAAAGAAATAAATAACGATAGTAAGAATCATGGTTATTTTTATAGGATCCATTAAATTTGCATTTATCTTGTCTCTCCTACTACTTCATTATGCTTTGACGGACCGCACTTTGCATCCATAAATTCAGCTCAACTGTTATGCTCTAATCACTGTCCATACAACTGTTATGCTCAAATTATCACTGTCCATACAAAACACGTGCCAGAAAACGAACTTCGAGTTGTGATATATAGAACCGTGAATACATGCAACCAAAAATGCAACGTTTGGAGTGTCTCGAAAGAGGTACGTACCCTAAAAATGAAAGATGCAGAAATGCCTTGCAAGTGAAGGCAGCTGATATATATGTTAATAATTTATGCATATGGTCCCTTCAAAAATCAACTTATGAGGGTGTGGTCTACCCAGCTATATAAACAATGATCAGGCTCGTTAATTATCCGATGTGGGACTCGCAACATGTCCCCTCGAGCTTGGGCTCGTCATCACAAGCGAGGGCTAGCGGCACTATCCACACCACCGGATAGAATGTGGTTCTGATACCACATTAATAATTTAGGTATCCGAATGGTCCCTTCAAAAATCGACTTATGAGGGGGTGATCTACCGAACTATATAAACAATGATCAGACTCGTTAACTACCCGATATGATACTCCCAACATATGCATACAAAAGGGCATAGATAATAGCCAAAGGGAACAAATCTTGGACATGATCTCATGTTAACTTTTATCCGAGGACATCTTTATCCCATTAAAATTAAACAATTAATGCATACGTAACTGCTTAACGTATCACACTGAAATGGTGTGGACCACATAAAAGCCGTAACAGGAATTCAGTTCCATCTCATAATTATCTACAATCAGTTGGAACGAATAAATGCTAGAGACTATGATGGATTAAATAAGAATTTTGTAAACAAGTCAAAAAAAAAAAAGCAAAGAAAATTTATGCACTATGAAAAATCAAGCACTAGGATGGTCGCTTTTCACATCAATTCTATTGGCAGCGATGGTTCTTCAACAAGAGGAAAGAACAGAAAGATGTGCAAACTTTTTAAGGCGTGTATGACTATATTAAGCTTTAGATTCAATTAATTTGTCTCATTAAATGTAAGAGGATAATAACGAATCCCCTCCATGTTACAAGGAAGACCCTTGACTTGATTTGCACACTAGCAATCATGTCTAACACCAATAATATTTTATAAAATGATAATTTCCTCAATTCTCTCTATTCATATAAGAAAAGGAAGTGACTTAGAGATACACAAATTGAGCCAAATTCGTATCAAAATTTGTATGGAGAAAGGTTTCTATTTATAGCCCATCCATACCCTTTGGTGAGGAGGAGCAACTCTTCATGGAAGAGATGAAGCAAATTTCACGAATGCATCCTTTGATAAAGCCATATATATAATAAAACACATCTATTATAAAATACATGATTGTTTTATAGACACCCATTCGTTGGAACAAGTCAAAACAAGTTTTTTAGAATTGTATACAATTCTAGCATCACTTATGTCGGGTGCCAGTTTCTCTGACATAAGCCTTAGGTGGGCGTTGAGGGCTGTATAGTCTAGTGTTCATCCGATTTAGGGATGACAATTTGAACCCTATTTATTGGATATTCGTAAAAAATATTCATGATGGATAAGATAAATATCCGTTTTATGGATACGGATATAGGTTTGGGTAATTACCTGCAAATAAGAGAGGATATGGGTGCAGGTACGGATACTCTAATACCATCTCGTCCTGTCCCGCACCCGCATATATATATATATATATATATATATATATATATATATATATATATATATATATATTATTTATATTAATACATATAATTATAATTATATATCAAATTTTAAAAATAAAATTAATGTAACCTACGATTTCTTAACTATTTTTTCCTTTCAGACTTAATCACTTACTGATCTAAGTATTAACAGCAGTCACTGATGTTCTTTATGTTATTTTTTCCCTTTTTCTTAGTTAAAGTGCGGGTAATGAGTGCGGGTATAGGTATTTAGATACCCAGAAGGTACGGATAAGGGTACTTAAATTGTTACCCACACAGGTATGGATCTGAGTAAGGGTATTTTTTTCAAACGCGGCTATGGGAATGGATACTATAATACCTACCTAGACCTTATCCATTACCATCCCTAATCGGGTTGATCCAGATCCATAAACATCCCTATTAGTGCTGGATCCGGCCGCTCTAGGTAGTATGGCGCCGGGCACAACCCCTCTGCGTTGAACACCATTTGTACGGACACGGTGGACGGATCAGATCTGTTTTTTCGGATGAATGCATAAAAGAATTGTGTTCTACAACCTTATCCATACACACATGTCATCCAGGTGGGTCCCTTCCACTAATTAAACCCTGTCTGTCCAAAAAAACATGGGTGACACCAAAGAATCATGGTAGGCGTCCGATGTAAAAGCGATACTTAGTTCCATGGACGGCGCGCATCCAACGAAGTCAGTTGGGATCGAAGGAAGGAAACCCAAAATACTGATCCAGAATCTCTTGGCGTACGCAGATGATGAAAATCTTCAATTTCAATTTTTTGATACATTTTTAATTATCTTACGTCAATAATAATTTAATATTTAAAAAAATAATATTATAACTCATTAATATTTATAATTATTTCTAATATGTGATTCAGATTTTTGTCCATCCGGCCAAACCCATAGTTTGTAACTTTAATGTTTCGTATCAGCTTTTCAGCTGAATAATATTAATCACCCATGTTTCTAACTAGATTTGAATATTTATAATATAACGCTATTACACCACTTCATATTCACATAACATATATTCATTTTGCAAGGGTGTTTATTGACGAGTTGTGACGAATTTAGTCTCTTGATAATTTTAGTAGAGTTATTTATTTAGTATCTCAATTAGACTGTGATTTAATAGTATTCAAAATAGAATCGGATTAATTCAATATATTGACATTATTTATAAATTTAAATATTATGCGTAAATAAAATATGAAAATAAAGAAATAAAAAATTAAAATTAAGGTGTAAAATATAATTCAAAACATAATAATATAAATATATTATTATGTTAGGTAAAAGATTATTAAATTTTAAGTCGACAAGTGTTATGACTTTTTATACATAATTATAGAAAAAAATATAAACTTTTAAAAGGATCTGATTAAAATAATTCAAAATATAAATTGAATATGATCACTACTAGAAATTCATGAATTACTTACGAATTTTCCTACAAATTTTTTCTACAGGAATTTTCTGCGAATTTTTATGCAATTTTTTTTAAAAATAAGATTTTTTTTCTTGTAGATTCAAATTTGTAGGAAATTTTATAGGAAATTTTGACATTTGCTACGGATTTTTCTATAAATTTAAATTTTTTCCAAGAAAATTTGTAGGAATTTCATGTAGATTTTAAAATTCGCAGGAAAAAATTATCTACAAATATATTACCTATGGACAAAATTCATAGGAAACCTGTTTTTTATTAATTTTTGTGTCAAATCCGCAAAAAAATCTACAGCTATTTAGAAAATTTCTAGTAGTGTAAAAAATACACCAAATTTAATTTTTAATGGGGTGGGAGAAATCTTTTAAAAGCATTTGCTATAAGAGTTGCTTAAGAAATAAGTATCGGTTTTTATATGATAGCATGGTTGGAGCACTAATAACATGATATCCAGTTATAAAAACTATTGCTTATAACTAGAAGCAATCATTGATTATAGAAGTACTTTAACTTTTTAGAATTATATCATTGAAATGAAAGAGTTCTTTAAAATAATATAAAATAAAAAATTGGTTAAACTATGAGTCATGTTAAGCAATTCACCTTTGGATATGACTCTCCCTAGCACCCCTAATTTTACTTTAACTTATTAATATATATATATATATATATATATATATATATATAATAAATCAATAATGCTCCATCATCATCCTAATGGTTAAAAATCTACTCTCTCAAAAAATGATACCTCGATGTCCCTTATTAATTAAATATTAAAAATAAATATAAATATTAATAAATTATATTTTTATTTTCGTAAATATCAAATTATTATTCATGAAAAACAGAAAATGAGACAAAAATTGGGACAGAACATCCCATCATAAATGGTGTCACTTTAAATGTCGAACGCCATGAGTTCATAGAATATTATTCTTCGAACTCTTAACTCCGCCTCTCGTACATGAATGATGCTAGCTCTGCATTTATAACACACACATCCTCTCCCTCTTCAACTCCATACCGTTTCTCCTCCTGAATTTCATGCTTTTTGGATATGCATACTTCTCTCTTCTCTTATCTTCTTCTTCTTCTCCTTCTTAGAAGGACACTCATTCACAACCTCTCAATCTCTATACTGTGCATTTCAACCTGCACTGTCCTTCAGATTTATAACTTTCTTTAACACACACACACACACTCTCATGGACTTTTCTAGAACTGGGTTCTCCACTGATTCAAACGATGTCACTCATGTCAGCAACAGCAGTGGCATATGCTGTATAGCCAACAACAATGCCTCACCCCCTTCAACTACTTCTTCTTCACACCTTCCACCACCACCACCACCACCTTCTTCAGATAACATCACAGCACTGAAGCGCCTCTCTGACAACCTGGCCTCAATCTTCGACTCCAACTCAGATAATTTTGACTTCTTCACCGATGCAAAGATCGTGCTACCTGATGGCCAAGAAGTGTCGGTGCATCGATGCATTCTTTCGGCAAGGAGTGATTTCTTCAAGAACGTGTTTAAGGGTTCAGCTGTGAAGAAGCTTCTGTTGAAGGAAGTACTGGTCAAGGAATATGATGTTGGGTTGGATGCAGTTAAGGCTGTTGTGGGTTATTTGTATAGTGGGAGGGTGAAGCCTTTGCCAAAAGGTGTTTGTGTTTGTGTGGATGATGATTGTTCTCATCTTGGCTGTAGGCGCAACTGCCATTGATTTCATCGTTGGAGTTCTTTATGCTTCCTCTACTTTTCAAATATCTGAGTTGGTTGCTCTTTATCAGGTATATATGAGACTAAGCATTTCTTATCTGAGGAATGTTAGCACCCCATTTTTTTCAACACGCTTTTTATTATTGGGTGAATTTTATGTAGGATCTACTAAATAAAGAGTGAACCTATATGATTTAATAGGTCTTATATGGAATTCACATAATAATAAATGATGTGTTGAAGAAAATATGTAGCTAGCATTTCTCTTCTTAAGTTTTCCTAGGTTTCCAAAAGGTAAATTTTTATTTGAAAACTAAATATATCACTCCTTAATCTATTAAATACATCACTTCACTTACTTCTTTTTCTCTTAACAGTTGCTTGTCGGGCAATGGTTAGAAAAACCAATTTAAAAAATCATTTTCCTCTTTCCTCACATTTGTTCTTCTATAAGCCTTTCTAGTGAATTTTCATAATCCATTTCCTCTATCCTCTCATTTGTTTCTCTATAATCTTTCTAATGAATTTTCATAGTCATTTTCCTTTTTCTTTCTCATTTGGTCTTTATTATTCAAATCTCTTGCATATTGCTCAACATGTTTACTGTTTTTGTGTTACTTAAAATATTTCAATAGAGAAGGAGAGTTCCTTTTCCCAAAACGGAAAAGAGGGAAAAAAAAAAAAAAAAAAAAGAATGACATCTTGGTATTACATTTGTGTAAATCTCGAATTGATATTGATTTTTGTTTTTCTTTTTAACTTTCATTTGCCATAATCATGTGACAGAAAATTGGACTTGGAACTAAGCCACTAGCTTTTGTATCTGGATTCAGGAACTTAGCTGGCTCTAGCAAAACATCACTGATTATAACATAATTCTCTGTTGTATGCATTGCTTATTTGAAAAATGTCGATTTATCATCCAATTTAAGTTATTAGGTCTTGAAACTTGTTTTAGTTTTCTCACCCTTAAGTAGTCCCTAGATTGGTGTTTGTTCATGGAAAGGTTTAGCTTCTGTAACTAATTTGAGTATATATGTAAGTTTCCTAATAAAGAAGTACTTGTCAATGGAAAAACAGAACACAATAGGATTATGATACAGCATACAAAATTAATTTGATTAATATAAAAACACAAATCTTAAAGATATATTTAAGATAGAAATATAAATCCTAATACAAGTATTTTTGTCTAACACATGAGCATTATTACTATATGTTCATTCCTAGCACAAATCCTAAGGACAAAATTAAAACATATACACCAACGTTTCTTAAGTCAACATTAGTCTTCTTCATACATTGAATGGAAATTTCCATGTTCATGTTGGTGTATACTATGATTTGGATTCTATTAGATACCACACTAGCTGTGCAAACTACAAAGTACAAACTGCTTTTGGATTAATTCATCATATTTAACATAATAGTATATAGGATTTGGAATAGGTCTTTCCCTGTGACTAACTGAGATTATCATAAATAGTAAGCTCTGAGGAATAACTAGTGCATCCATCTTTACAGGGAACATTAGATGCTCAAATATATATGTAGTATATTATCAAGCCTTTGACAGCATGATTATACCTAAGTTCATTTATAAGTGCTTCAACAATGGATTTTTTTACTTGCAGAGACATCTACTAGACATTCTTGACAAGGTTTCAATAGATGACATTTTGGTGGTTCTTTCTGTTGCTAATATATGTGGTAAAATGTGTGAGAGACTGCTAGCAAGGTGTTCTGAGTTGCTAGTTAAATCTGATGTTGATATTACTACTCTTGAAAAAGCATTGCCCCAAGCTATAGCGAAACAAATCATGGATAACCGTATAGAACTTGGCTTGAACAGGCCTCAAAACTTCAGTTGTCCAGACATACATGTCAAAAGAATACATAGGGCTCTCGATTCAGATGATGTAGAATTAGTTAGAATGCTTCTGAAAGAGGGACATACTAATCTAGATGAGGCTTATGCTCTTCACTATGCTGTTGCATACTGTGATGCAAAGATCACAACTGAGCTTCTTGATCTTGGACTTGCTGATGTCAATCACAAGAATCTTAGGGGCTATAGCGTGCTCCATGTTGCTGCAATGACGAAAGAGCCTAAGATCATAGTTTCTCTCTTAACAAAGGGAGCTCATCCTTCTGATCTTACTTTGGATGGTAGAAAAGCCCTTCAGATTTCAAAGCGTCTTACCAAGGCTGTGGATTATTATAAATCTACAGAGGAAGGAAAGATATCATCCAAAGATAGATTGTGCATAGAGATATTGGAGCAAGCTGAGAGAAGGGAGCCTTTACTTGGGGAGGCATCTCTTTCTCTTGCCATTGCAGGGGATGATTTGCGTACGAAATTGTTGTACCTAGAAAATAGAGGTATTCTCTCAAATGTACTTACTCTTCATTTTTTTCCTTTTCAATGTATTATTGAGTAGCATCTGTGGCCTTGATATGTTCATCCTAAATTTCAAGTGTCTTGTATATAATTGAAGAGAGGTTTCAGGTAGCACTAAGTAATTTTGCTAAAGCTTTTTCCAACTAATTGATTATGCATGTTCAAGAATAATGGCTTGCCTTTATTAACATTGAATTATTGTAATAAAGTACTGGGGCTAGGAGCCTGCCTTGTCATTGTAATAAATTAATGTAATAAATAATTTATTTACCCGTATCTCAGTAGAAATTTGTGTTATTCTTGTCCTGACATGCAGAGGGGATCCTAAGTTGCGCATAATGATTAAGGTTAATTTTTTGCTTATTTGCTTTACAGAAGAATTGGTGCAGTGTCCTCTATTATTGTTTTGAATCTCATTTGGAGTAGCATGCAATTTGTCTATTAGAGCCTCGAATCAAGTACATTAGTAGCAAATATGAACTTCACGATCTTCAGTTTTAAGCAATATGCGGCTATTCCTGATGATACTTTGTTTTCAGTTGGACTGGCGAAATTTTTGTTTCCCATGGAGGCAAAGGTTGTGATGGATATTGCTCAAGTTGATAGCACATCTGAATTTCCATTAGCAGATATCTGCTCTCCAAATATGGGTGGTAGCAGTAGGAAAACGGTGGACTTAAATGAGTCACCTTTGAAAATGAAGGAGGAGCATCTTGTCAGGATGAGAGCACTGTCTAGAACTGGTAATTGATGTCTTCCATCTTTCCTTTTTATTGAATATTTTTCTAGAGGTTAAAGGCTTAAAGTGATTCTTAATATCAACAATATAGGAGAGTTTAAGCTATGCCTCATGCCTTTCATGTCTTACTTTTTACAATGTTTCCTTTCCATTTTTGTTGTCCTTAGTGGAGATTTATACTGGCAGGACAAGTATAATTGCATTATTAACCATCAGTTATATTTGCATGTTGCAACAGATACTTGATAGACTTGTGCCATTTATGAGATTTGAAGCTGGAGATGTGTGCTAGTATTTGGTAGATTTCATATTGATTATATTTATTTGAATATGATAGTACTAGGAAATGATGTTTAGATTGAAAATGTCATTTTCTTAAGTATATAACTTCAAGAAAGTAATTCATGTTGTAGTTGGAAATGGTGAGATAATGATATAAACTGTAGGATATGTATTCAGTGTTTTAAAATGCGGACCGCATCACGTGATGTGGGTTTAACCGCAGCAGGTCATGATTTCAGACCGCATTGCAATTGGCCACATCAAGCCGCAACAACCGCAACGTGACCATGATCACAATGCGACTGCAACCTCAATTTAAAACCCTATATATATTTTTAAGCAATGTAATTTGATGCATAGAAACATGAAATGTTGAAACATGTTCCCTTCTAGGAGCACTTCTTTATATAAATATCTAGACTATGTTGGAGAGGACAGGTGTATAATCAGTTACAGAGAAATGGTATGGAACCTGATTTCTTTCTGCTTTCCTTGAGCAGTGGAACTAGGGAAACGCTTCTTCCCTCGTTGCTCAGAAGTGTTGAATAAGATCATGGATGCTGATGACCTATGTCAGCTTGCATGTATGAGTAATGACAGCCCTGAAGAACGACTAGTGAAGCAAAGAAGGTACGTGGAGCTGCAAGAAGTTCTGAGTAGGGCCTTCAATGAAGACAAAGAGGAGTTTGATAGGTCTGCCATGTTATCATCCTCCTCTTCCACTTCAATAGGAGTCAAGGGTGTAGCTAGATGAATTTAGTTGAGGTAGTCAAAGAGAACAAACACCATTGATGAGGGAGCTGAATTCAAGAATTTCTTCTTTTAAAAGAATGCACAAAAACTGAAGAAAACACAAGAAAAAATGGGGTGGTTATAGCTTCCCTCAAGAGACATAGCACCACCCATCATAGAAGTTGTGAGGCCTATTGGTAAGCTAGGCATGAAAAGCTAGATGAAAATAATGTATTAGGGAATAAGGATGCATCATTTTCTAAAGATATCATTAGTTTCAATGGTAGTTTTTTTTTAACCATTCTCCTTTTTTCTCGTGTATTATATTTTTGGTATTTCATTAGGCTGAGGAAGGAGGGGATGAAATCATTTACATTATAGCAACACTGTCATTTCTTCTGAAAAAGATGTGACTTCACAACCATTTGATAGAATTCAAATAACTTCAACATAAAAACCAATTTCATTGATCATATAACTATATTGTCTTTTATTATTACCATGACAACCGCAAAAATTGGAAAAATATGGACCCTTTCAAAATTGATAACTGGGGACTAATTTCTGATAGCATTATCTACTCTCTGGTAAACTAATGATTTAAATCATGACTATGGCTACCTCAAAAAAAAAAAATATTGAATGTTAGACATGACTATGGAACTTGAAGCATCAGATCATCCAGATATCTTTGAATGTTTCATGCTAGGGAACGGAGCAACAAAGCATATGCTATATCTACATACGTTATTACAGTTTGCAAGTTGGTATTGATTGCTGGGGCCCGTGGTTCTTTACATTTTCAGATTATTTGATCTTTTTAATTTTATTTTTCAATGAATCATTTGTTGTATTACAATGAAGATGTTGCTTTCTTATCCAACTCAGGTGACTTTACTATGTCTCTGTTAGGACCCAGCCCAATTAGGAATAAAGAGAAATGTAATAGTTAGTTAGCATTAGTTGAGACAGTTAGTTAGTTAGAGGACTCAACTGTATAAATAGGGGAAGAGAGCAAGGGAAAGGGGGATTCAGAATTGTAGTTTGTAAGAACTGTGCAAAGGCTTAGTTGTGAAAGGGGAAACCCTTTATGAAGGGGAAACCTTTCGAGGAGATCACTCCTATTCTTGTTCTTTTTCAGCAAAGTAATAACTCTTTCTTTCTTTTTCTCCATTTCAATCTTGGGTTCCTAACAGTCTCATTTGTGAAATATTGACGAATGCTCTCTTACAAGAAATTATTAACAGAAATTGAATAAAATTCTTTCAAGTCCATCCAATTCAATTCACATTAGATGCTTATTAACCTGTACTTTACTCTAAATCCGGGTCCTGCACTCTTGAAGTTGGTTATTTGAAGAGCCTTATAATATTTTGCTTTTCATCATAGTGTTGCAGCAGAGCATCTACATAAGCATGCTCTTGCAACCTACCGATGTACACTGCACAAAATGTCACATAAAAGTATCTGGGACAGGTTTTTCAAAACTGAAAGACAGACAAAGTTCAGAGCAACTTTACCATGTCACAAGGTTTAAATCAGGTTCAACTAGTTTGCCTTGCGGGTTGTGTTACTTATCAAATCCTCTAATTCACGATATATATTTGAGTAAATTGAGTCATTCACATATACTTCTTCATCAATAACAGAACTCTCCCCCATTAGTTCTTCTGACATAACATCATAAGCAAAAGATGCATCAAGCACACTTGCCTCGGAACCACTGTCCTTTAAGCCTTGTCTAGAGCTGCATAACTCAGAACCTTGGTGTCTATTGGTGTCCATGGCCATATTAGGGAACTGGGTTCCTAGCAATCTGGGTGTCTTAACCATGTCTACCCCATCAAGCTCCTTTTTTCTCTTTAGCTTCTTCATCAAGTACTCAACCAAGGTCGGGTTCTTAACGATTCTGGTTAGGAAAACTATTATCTGATGCTGTTTCAACTCTGCACACCGAAGTTGCTCCTGAACATTACTGAGCTCAACATGTGAATTCTCAAGCTGCTGTTCCAGCTTCAGAATTTCCACTTTCAGTAAGTTCTGGTCCTTCTTGAGCTTCTTAACTTCATCCTCCAGGCAAGGCTTCATCGAGTTGAAAGATCCTTGTTGGTGCAGTTTCTTACACTTTGTTTTCCTCTTGATGTTCTTCAGCAAATGCTTCTTCCCTCCCAGAAATGCTTCATTTGCAAACTCCCAACGATGCAGATTAACCTTCCTAAATCCCTATACCAAAATAAAAATGAGAAGTAAAGTATTTCCATGATCTCTTGGCATCACAAATCCAATTGCATACAGCCATACCCATTGACATTACTGGAATTCAGCTAAAATATATCGATGAACAAATAAGAAAAACTCAACACCTCAAATAAAAACTACAACATTCAACAATTTTCTGGTGTTGGTAAGCTAAAAATAAATACTTCATGTGCAATAAACTCTCAAGCTTTATGAAACTAACCAAATGCAACGACCCCTCCATAGAAAAACATGAAACTCGTGTTTTGTTACTCCCTAAAAAGAACTTACTAATTTATAGGCTACTATACGAGTTTTATAAATTTAGGTACTTCAGTACAAATAAATAACTTTAGAAACTCAAATACAAGAGGATGAGTTCAAAACTAAACTCGTATTTTTATTTTTAAAAATTATTTTTACGTGTATAAACTAACTTTTAAATTTATGAAAACCGTATTATGTTAGTCCTTAAAAAAGACTAAATAAGAATAAGACTACCCTAAATTTAAGGACTACTTAAACATAAATAAATTTAGAAACTATAATACAAATGCAAATAAGAGCAATTCTAATGAGAGTTGCTTAACAAGTTATTAAAAATTAAGGTCAAGTTCTAGTTGGGTTTGCACCATGAGCAAGATGATATCGATGACACATGTAAGGACATTTACTTTTATAAGCAACCGGTTCTTATATAAGAATGTCTCAAATAAAAAAGAGAAAAAAATAATATAGAATTTCATTAATTGTCTTTCATTCGGAAAGTGAAATAAAAATGTGATTAATTAACTAGTGAAACCCATTTGGTGAATTTTTTAGAGTTGTACCATTCGAGAAGAGAATTATTTAAAGTAATATAAAGTAAAAAGTGGTGATGTGACGTGATAGGGCTCATTAGAAGAGGAGTTAAGTAATGCAATAAATTGCACCATTAGAGATGCTCTAAGAGGATAACTCCAAAGATAAAGTTGCATATTAATTTTGAAGAATTTATTAGTTAAAACATAAATTCATCTTAAATAAAATTTGTCCCTATTTTAGTGATGTTAAGTTTGAGGGAAAGGCAAGGGATAGGTTGACCTGTATATTTGATATTTTGAAAAGGAATAAAATGAAAGAGGACCTTTCAATCACTCATTATTCATTTTTATAAATATTTATAGTTTTTAGAAATGAAAAATAATTCTCCATTTCCATTCCATCAAGAATCCTCTATCCGAACATACCCTTGAATTAATTCAAAAAATAATTTAACGACATTTAAAATTTTTAATTTCCA
The DNA here is from genome assembly GCA_039655645.1 of Ammopiptanthus mongolicus. NCBI lineage: Eukaryota > Viridiplantae > Streptophyta > Magnoliopsida > Fabales > Fabaceae > Ammopiptanthus > Ammopiptanthus mongolicus. The sequence goes on from CM077345.1 coordinate 89,920,155, forward strand.
ATTTCTCAAAAATTAAATCACAAAAGGCATTTTTTTCTCAAGACGGTATTTGGATATTTGTGAAATTAGATACGGTAATACCAGTTAAGAAATTAAGAATTTTTTTAAATTCTTTAATAAAGAATTTCCATTTTTTGACTAGAGAAATGATTCTTGAATATCAAAATTGGGATAATAATACGATGTTTTTTTGTTTTTGAATGTATTTTTAAAATGCGTATATATAAAAATGATAAAAAATAAGTGATACATAAAGATAAATATATACAATATCATATATGGTATCCAAAATTTGATGTTCAAATATAATAATTCTCTTTTATCAGGACACCTGTTAGCCTTTCCAATCAGATAGTATTTACTCAAATTTTAGCTACGTAGACACAATTGTTACAAATCCAAAGACATCCAAAAAAAAAAAAAGAAAAGAAATTGCGAAATAGAACTCACGTAGGTGTTAAGCTGGCGAACGAAGCTTGAAAATTTGCTGTGCGTGGAGAAATACCTTGGGAGAAGGTTTTTGGACAATTCCTGAGGATCCCAAACGACAAAGCTATCGCGCGTTTCGCTCCACGACACAATCGGGTCGGTTTCCGGGTCTTCCACAATCTCGAAGATTTTATCAAGAAACGGCAGTACTGGCGTCTTAACCTCTTCTTTGTTGTTCATTTCTAAACCCTCGCCAAAAACGTCGTCGTCGTCGTCGAGTTTCACTATCACTACTGGAGCTGCTTGTTGTTCTTGATGGGTGGGTTTTGGTGCCGTGAACGGGTTCAACTTTGGTGCGTTATACTGCTGCTTGTGAATGGCTTTAACTTCTTCTTCTTCAGACGCCATTTTCTTGACACTGTGTTCAAAAACAGGGATAACTACTCATAACTGTCTCGTTTCTGTTTTCTTGCACCCCGCGCTTTTCATTATGCTGTATTCTCTCTATATTCAATTTAATTATTTATTGGTGATGATGAATGAATGTCTATAATAATAATAATAATAATAATAATAAGGTTTAATGAATATTTTGGTTCCGATAAATAGGACAAGATTTGATTTTAGTCCCTTCAAAATATTTTCTTAGGTTTCGGTCCATAAACGTTTTAAAACTTTGAAATTTTTCCCTATCGTTAGGATACCTCTGTATAGTGATGACGTGACAGACAGAATGTCATGTCATTATTATCACGTATACAAAAATATTAATTTTAATTTCACAAATTTTTTAAATAAGTTTTTGGTCTCCGCAAAATTCACCCATTTATGTTTTAGTCCCTGTAAAAAAATATTCTTAGAATTTCGTCCTTGTAATCTCAATTTTTTTTTTTGTAAATAGTCCCTACCTTGTGGGATGCGTATTTTTCTTTATACTTGTCTGAATTGAATGAAACCAGATTAGAATTAAAGCTAACATCTTCATCTAAGTCTGGTAAAATTATTAGAAATTTTAGATATACGAATTGTTTCCGGTAACAGCTAGAATATCGTTGGATTTATGCAGAATTTAATTGCTAACAACATGTAAATTGTATCGCCTAACTTCCGGTATAGTATCCAAATTGAGCGAAATTGTTGCAACACCCAATTTTTGAACGTGGCACCAACGTGGCATGGCTGACGTGGTGTTCTGTTTGTCACGTCAACAATTGACCAAGAGAGGTGATGGTAGGGACTATTTACAAAAAATTGAGATTGTAGGGACAAAATTTTAAGAATTATTTTTTTATAGGAACTAAAATCAAAATTGATGAACTTTGCAGGAACCAAAAACGTATTTAAAATATTTTGTGGAATTAAAAATTAACATTTTTTGTACATATAGCACTGATGACATAGCACTCCGTCTGCCACGTCATCACTTAATAGAAGTACATTAACAGCAGAGACGAATTTCAAAGTTTTAAAATGTTTAGGGACCAAAACCTAAAAAAAAGTTTTGGAGGGACTAAAACAAATTTTCATCCTATTTATAGGGACCAAAATATTCATTAAACCTAATAATAATAATAATAATAATAATAATAATGAAAATGCTATGTCTCATTTGTGAAATATTTTTTTATAGGCAAATGTTAGCATTTGTTAGAAATGTTAGTTGGTGGGAGTTAAACCCTCTCTCTTTACTTATCACTGCACTCCTTAGAAATGTTTGTGAAAAATTGAGGAATTCTTTCTCACAAGGAATTACTAACATGAATTGAATATAAAAACTCTTTCAAGTCCATCCAGTTCAATCCTATTCCTAATAATTCAGTCAATTAACTTTCGATGCTTATTCATAATTATAAAAGTGTCACATTAATTAATTTTACTATGTTTATTGTTTTCAAGTTTTTTTAAAAGAAAATAGTGAAACACGTAACAATAAATAAAATTAAAATAAAGTAATATTTTTGTAATTAAAAGTGAAAACATATTAATTAAAAATGAAGATTGTTAAAGATAGTTGGTACAACTTAGTTGGAAGTTGGTTAGATGTTTTAATTAGTTTGTAGAGAATATAAGCTCAAGTGTACTCTCATTGGATCCAAGTTTCCTCATTCTCTCAATACACAACAATTACATATCTCTCCCTTCCTCTCTCAGTGGTTAGATGTTTTTTTCGCTGTTGAGTTCTTAGAACTCATCTTTCTTTTTCGTTTTCTATTTTTGCTCACCTCTCAAATACTTATCTCTCAATTTATTCATTTTCCCTTTTACTGATGTCAATCCTCATCTCAGTTGTCACCTATTCTTCCTACCACCACTTATGACTTGTTTTTACAACCTATCATCTAATGATGCACCCCTTACATAGTCTGATGTACCACCTACATAGCATGCCCCATCATCTGCACCCCTTCCCCCTAGGAAGCCAAACAGGGTCAGAAAACCTCTATCTTACTTGCAGTATTATCATTCTATATGCAGTTGATAATATACTACTTAATTACTGCACTTGCACTTATTTACAGAAAACAATCTTTTGTATAACTTCTTTATATATCTGAAAGGTAAATGTTTCTTCAGTGCCAAACACTACCAGAACAACCGGAACAAGGGAATAATATAAGCAACACATGGATTAGTATTATTATTATTATTATTATAATTTTGTTTTTGGCTAATAGCAACACACACAGTAATTACTGCATCATAAGAGACTAAGAGAGGCTTACTGGCTTAGCTATGAACAGGTCTCATATAGGACTTTATACAAGCTAGGGGAACTAAGATTTACGATTAAAAGATAACAAAAAGGAGAATTATGAAAAAATTTAGCTTGATCATATAAAACTGGTTTGAGCAATCCGGGTCCTGCACTTTTGAAGTTGGTAATTTGAAGAGCCTTATAATATTTTGCTCTTCATCATAGTGTTGCAGCAGAGCATCTGCATAAGCATACTCTTGAAAGCTACCAATGTACACTGCACAATGTCACATTAAACTATCTGGGACTGGTTTTTCAAAACTGAAAGACAGACAAAGTTCAGAGAAACTTTACCATGTCACAAGGTTTGAATCAGGTTCAGCTGGTTTGCCCCACCAATTCACTTGGGGATCCAATCCAATCGGTTGTGTTACTTAACAAATTCTCTAATTCAAGATATATATTTGAGTCACTCACATATACTTCTTCATCAACAACAGAACTCTCCCCCATTAGTTTTTCTGACATAACATCATAAGCAAAGGATGCATCATTCATACTTGCCGCGGAATCAATGGTCCTTAAGCCTTGTTTAGAGCTGCATAACTCATCCATCTTGCGGGTGTTGACAATCTCAGACAGGAGTTCAATGAGCTCAGATTGCAATATAGACAATTGTTGAGAATCTTGGTGTCTATGTTCAACATTTGGGGTGGTGTCCATGGCCCTATTATTGAACTGGGTTCCTAGCAATCTGCGTCTCTTAACTACGTCTACCCCATCAAGCTCCTCTTTTCTCTTTATCTTCTCATTCAATTGCTCAACCAAGGTATGCTTTTTAACCATTCTGGTTAGGAAAAATAGCATCTGATGCTGTTTCAACTCTGCACACCGAATTCGCTCCAGAACATTACTGAGTTCAATATGTGAATTCTCAAGCTGCTGTTTCAGCTTCAGAATTTCCACTTTCAATAAGTTCTGGTCCTTCTTGAGCTTCTCAACTCCATCCTCCACGCCAGGCTTCATAGAGTTGAAAGATCCTTGATGCAGTTTGTTACCCTTGCTTCTTCTCTTGATCTTCTTCAGCAAATGCTTCTTCCCTTCCTGAAATGCTTCATTTGCAAACTCCCAACGGTCCAAATCAACCTTCCTAAATCCCTGAGCCAAAATAAAAATGAAAAGTAAAGTATTTCCATGATCTGTTGGCATCACAAATCCAATTGCATACAGCCATACACATTGACATTACAGGAATTCATCTAAATATATATCACTGAACAAAAAAGAAACTCAAACACCTCAAATAAAAACTCCAACATTCAACAATTTTCTGGTGTTGGTAAGCTTAAAATAAATACTTCATGTGCAATAAACTCTCAAGCATTATGAAACTAACCTAATGCAACAACCCTCCATAGAAAAACATGAAACCAACACAAGCACGTTAGCAATCTCTTAATTTATAAAACTCGTATCAAGTTACTCCCTAAAAAGAACTAACTTTATAGGATGCTATATGAGTTTTTTAATTTAGGTACTTCACTACAAATAAAAAACTATAGAAATCAAATACATGAGGATGATTTCAAAAATAAACTCCCATATTTATTTTTAAAAATTATTTTTACGTGTATAAGTTAATTTTAAATTTTTGGAACCCGTATTATGTTAGTCCTTAAAAAAGACTAAATAAGAATAAGAATAACCTAAATTTAAGGACTACTTTATAAACATAAATAAATTTAGAAACTAAAATGCAAATACAAGTAAGAGGATAATTCCAAGAATAAAGTTGCATATTAATTCTAAAAAAATTATTTGTAAAAACCGAAATTCCTCTGGAAAAAAAATGTGTCCCTGTTTTAGTTCGTAAAAAATGAAAAAATGCACCTTACATCTTAAAAATCTTAAATGTTAGTTACAATTTTATGTGAATGATATGTTTGAAGGGGGTTTTAGAGATAAAGGAAAAGAAAGACTTATTTTTCATTTCAGAATTAAAAAAAAATATAAATCATGTAGAAACAATAAATCTTCCCTTATCTTTTCTTCCACAACCCTCCATCCAAATATACCTTAAAATTAAACCAAAAAAAATTAATTTAACAACTTTTAAGATTTTTAAAGAACAAATTAAAAGTTTTTATTTTTTGATTTCTCAAAAATTAAAACGATGGAGGTATATTTTTAAGAGTAAATACTCAATTTGGTCTTTGAAATTATTGGATCGTATCAACTTAGTCCCCCACATATCAATATTCTAAAATAATCCTTGAAATAGTAAAATGTAGCAAATGCATCCCTGACATTATTCACTTAGTTTCAAGTGCATCCCTGACATTACCAACTTAATGTCATTATAGTACATACAAATATCAACGAAGGAACGAATCTGATTAACTTTCTGCAATTCCAGAGATTATTTTAGAATATTGATAATATAGGGGATTAAGTTGATACGATCCTATAATTTTAAGAACCAAATTAAGTATTTACTCATAACTTTAAAGATCGGATGTGAATATTTTTGAATTTAGATATTTACTCAAATTTTAGCGGCATGACCCCGTGGCACCCTGACTATTGGGATGGAACTGCTCTGATATCAATTTTAGGGATTTGGATCCAGTGCTGTAGGTGAGTACGCAGTAGCACGCAGTTGAGTGCATTTACACATGACACCGTAAACGGTGTACACCGTACACGATATACTGTTTGTCCAATTTAAAAAAAAAAAACACACAACTGCGTGTTACTGCGTGATGGATTACTGCAGCGGACGGGATCCCAATTTTAGCAACCACAAATTTCACAATGACAGAACCCACCCTCGAAAGCTCGCTATTAAGGAAGAGTGCCACTATAATTATTAACCCACACACTACACACATTTTAAGGAATGTGAGACTCCTTTAGAACGTTACATACAAATCCAAACGCATCCCAAAAAAACGGAAAAGAAATATTGAAATGGGACTCACGTAGGTGTTAAGCTGGCGAATGAAACTATTAAAGTTGTTGTGCTTGAAATACTTTGGGAGAAGGATTTTCGAGAATTCGAGAGAATCCCAAACGACGAAGCTATCGCGCGTTGCACTCCATGACACGATCGGGTCGGATTCCGGGTCCTCCACCATCTCGAAGGTCTTTTTGAGAAACGGCGGCGTTTTAATATTAACGCTGTCAACCTCATCTTCCTCTCCCGTTACTACACAGTTCTTCATTTCCGAACCCTCGCCAAAAACGTCGTCGTCGTCATTGGTTACTTGTTCGTCATGTATGGTTTTTGCTGCGTTCTGCAGTTCCTTGTGAATGAGTTCAACTTCTTCTTCAGATACCATATTCATGTTTCTGCACTGTGCTGCTTGACAGTGTCAGTGTTCAGAAACAACGAAATGTCGTTTCTGTTTTCTTGCAGAATAGAATACTACACCCCCGCGCTTTTTATGCTTTATTCTCTCTTTATTTATAGGTGATGATAGAATGTGTATATTTGAATAAATAAATAAATTAATAATAGTAGAGCAAGTTAATACAATGATTAAGCATGCCCGTTGGATGGCTTCATGGGTTTTGTTACTTTGTATCATTTTTGTACTTAATTCACTCATCAAATTAGTGTGGGTTAGGTTGAGTAATTTTTTTATGGATTTAATTAGTACTTATTGTGTGTAAAGATTTTTTACACTGTTAACCAATTATAAATTATCACATCATTAAAAAATGATTTATCCTTATCATAATTACCTTAAAAATCGCACAAAAGATAATGTATGATTGATTTTTTGATAATCATGTTAAAGGTACGGAATATCCACCACTGTTAGCAGTAACTAATTTCCGTCGGGGAGCTTGATGGGTACACAAGATGAGTTCTCCATTCTCAACCAGGTTTTCTCCATACACGAAAGTCAAGATTCGAATCCCTGACCACTTACTTAAGGTGTCCAAGTCCCTTACCACTCGGACCGATCACATGTTGATAGATAATGTATGATTGGTTGATCATATAAAAAAGATTTAATTGCACTTTTGGTCTCTGTAGTTTCACCAATGTGTGATTTTGGTTCCTATAGTTTCAATTGATTAAATCAAGTTTTTGTACTTTCACAAACGTGTGATTTTGGGCCCTATAGTTTCAATAGCTCAAATCAAGTCCATGTACTTTCACAATTGAGTGATTTTGGTCTTTGTAGTTTAAATTGCTCAAATCAAGTCCCTGTACTTTCAAAATTGTCTAAAAAATTATTAGGTGAAAATTTATTTTTTATTATATTAAAAATTAAAAATATTAATAAAAGTAACATATTATAATAATATGTAATTAATAATATATTAAATTTCATCATATATTTATTTTAACAAAGAGAAAAAAACAACTACTAGAATAATTAATTATCTTTTCAAATAAAAAATAAAAAATATGTAATAATAAATTTAAAATCTTGATTTTAAATAAATATAATATATATATAATATTTAAAACTTGTAGACAATTATTATTTATATAATTATCTGTATAGTTATTTTCCTATCATTGTTAAAATAATTATACGATAAATTTTTTATATTATTAGTTATATAAGTATTATAATAATTTATTATATCTATTAATATTTTAAATATATAAAAGAATTATCTAATAATTTTTTAGACAATTTTGAAAATACAGGAACTTGATTTGAGTAATTTAAACTAGAGGGATCAAAATCACGCAATTGTGAAAGTATATGGATTTGATTTGAGTTATTGAAACTATAGGGATCAAAATTACGCATTTGTGAAAGTACAGTTACTTGATTTGAGTAATTGAAACTATAGGAACCAACATCACGTATTGGTGAAACTACGGGGACCAAAAGTGCAATATTTATGCCTATAAAAAATAATATATTAAAATTAAACTCATTTTCTATTCAACCCAATTTACGAGAATTTGAAGTGTTGAGTCCATGCATTCTAATAATAAATGATAAGAATTTAAAATATCATAAGTTCATATTGCTTGAAAAGAAAATAATAAAGATTTAAAATGTAATGAAACCGATACACTTTAAAAAAAAATAAATGCCAAAGATTTACAGTGCAGTAAGTCCATCCACTAAAAAATGAAATGACAGATTCAAGCATTTACTATATTGCTTACTCCATCAAGAACCATAGCTGGTTGAAGAGAAAAATGGAAGATAGAAAATGAGAGAAGAAAAAAATGCAAAGATTGTGAGGGCTTATCCAGTTTCATTGTTTTATGTCTTTATTTATTACAATTATTTTTAATGATATTCTTTTCTACTATAATTGTAGTATTAAAAAAACTAGATAGTATATCCAAAATCTCATTGCATATAATCACAACACACTGGTGGAATTTCTCACACTGCACTCTCTAGTTCATCTCACTTTAGAAGCTCTTAATTTTAGTTTGCAACGTCTTCCAGACTCATGCCTCAAACTTCAGTAATACGAAGGTGGAAACATATTTTGGAGCCACATAAGATTAGGATGTAGTGCTCATGTGCATATCCTAACAGTAAAAGACTTAATCAAACTCCTTTTAAAATCAGGTCTGCTGTGTACAAGAAAAAGAAGAATGATGAGAGCTCTTGCACCCAAATCAATACGTGTGCTATATAGATTAATGACTTATAAGTAACCACCCTATGATACATACTACTCTCAAGATCTCACAACATATAACTTTTGAAGCATTGACTCTCAATTTCAAATTACCATAAGTTACTCTACAATTAATGCCACATAAGCCTAGCAGCTATTTTCATTGATCCCTCGTGAGTGCAATAGCTAACCAGTTGGATACAGATGATTGAATTTCAATCAGACCATTTGCACACAAAGACAAAGGGGTAACTGTAACCTGTAATGCCAAAAGGAAACATAAGAGTAATCAACTAACACATAGAAGTATAGGATGTTTAGAAGATAGAGTCGTAGAGCAAACACAAAATTGCTACTAGAGTAGGTAGGTACTCACAAATCCCTCTATAAGTGCTCTAGAGTCTAAATCCTCCTCTATGTTCTGCTGCTCTTTCTGTAGTGACTGCAAATGTGAATTTAGGGAATGCTTGTCAGGATGCCTCAAAATTAAATGCAATTTGTTGCCATCCAAGAGAAATGAAAAACTGATGTTCAAACTTGAAATTTTATCACTAACTTGAAAAATTCACCCTCATTGTGCCAAATGGTAACTTTATTTCATAAGGGTCATGCTTGTTTGCTTTCCAAGTCATGTTAATATTACCTCCATTCGGAAGTATTTCTTTATGGTTTGTTGCGAACTGTGTTTTCCTGCAACACCAACAGATTCGATCTCCACATTCTTACGGTTTGAGTTTAGGCGCCGTGCTGCTCCCTAAAGTGTTTCACACAAGGAAGTTCCATTAAAAAATGAGAGGCTGAAAGAATGTTGCTACAAAGCTGGCAACTAGCAGATAAATCTGAATGCATTTACTATGGTATCGGTTATGCAAATCTTACAGCAGCAGAGGCATCTTTTCCTAGTTGTGCTAACATGATTCCAAGGCTTTGCTGATTAGACATGTAATGTCCAACTGAAGGATTCCTATTTGCTGACACAGCTTGCCAACTAAAAGAAGACCTCTCTGAGCTTTGCCTTGTCACTTTGACACCCTATTCACAAAACGTTAGGCCATAAGAACAACCACTGGAAAACACAATGTCTAACTATGGATTATGTAAGCTAAAAGGTTAGTCAAGCGAAAGATAAGCATGTTGACAAAATTTGTGATGTATTTGAAAAATGAGATTTCTATACAAAATAATGGACATTAAAGTATCCATATAGGCATATAGCCAATTTTTTCAAACAAGAATTTATAATTATGACTTAGCAATCTATCTCTAGAAAAACTAGGTTGGAATCTTGGAATTACTACTTTGAGAAAGACATTACCTAACGACCGAGTGCTTTGATACCAGTTGATAGAAATTGACTATGATGTACAAGAAAATACAATGGATAGTACAATAATTCCCCAAGTATTCGAGAGACTTGGGACTCTCCCTCTAACCTCCCTTCCCAATACCAAAAAATGCAACACAATGAATGCCTTTTACCCTTCTCTACTTCTATTTATAGATTCCTAACCCAGTAACTAACTCTAACTGCCGCTAACTAATTCTAATTGAATTACTTAACAGTTACAAATATTCTTTTTGAATTGATTCACAAGCAATAGTGAGTAGATTCACAGGGCTTCCTCCTAAACACATGCCCAATAGGGTCCATATCTTACACACTCCTGGTCTAAAATTACATGAACAATTGGTCATAGAAAAAAAAAAAGAATACAAAAGATGATGATCAGGAAAGCAAACCTTATTTGCCAGGGGACGGCTTGGGATCCCTATATTGAGGAAGCAATTCTTGGGGAAAATCCCTTTCTGTATATCTCTTATGGCTGCATGAATTAATGGTAAACATACCGCAACTGCATCCTTCAACTCACTTTCACAGCTCACATTCTTTTCCCTGCAAGATATTTCCATAATTCACTTGACCATTAAGGCACAAAAGGAGGAAAACAAACAACTACAATACATAACATTTGACATAATCACCAGTTCAATGATATACAAAGAGACTGTACACCACAAATCAGTGCCTCTCTAGCTCCAGCAACAGCTCCGGAGTACAACCTACATCATTAAAAACACCAAAAAAAGAGACAAAGTTAGAAAGCAAAATAAAAATTATGAAGTAGTTCATCTGAAAAGTAGGTTGATTTCTTTTCCAAACGATCAATATATTGAAAGGATCATTGTGAAAGAAGAGCACATCACGCACTTACGTGTCATAACCACGAGTTGCTCCTTTGTTTAGTCCACTAATTACCTGGTTACAATGTTACAGAGTCATGCATGCAAGTAATAATCATGGTATAGAATTATACATATATGATAACTTATGGAAGTGATAGAATCTATGAATAACACTAATACCTACCAAAACAGGCTTTGTCCAAGAAAACAATGCCCCAGATAAAGCCAAAGAGACACAATCTGCTGGGGTTCCTGGCATAGAATAAAATTCAATCACCCTTCAAAAGCATATAAAATTATATAATTGTAAGAATCAATTATAATTTATAACAATGCACTGCTCTGGTTTGGGTAGGATACTGATACCAAACTACCAATAGCTCTCAGAAATTACATTAATGATCATTGAAAATTCTTGCATAATTGTTAGATAATAGTTTTATTCTTTTATACTTTAAGGGTAGTTTAGTCTTTTACTTGTTGCCTTTATATTTACTATTTCAGTACTCTTGTAATTACACATTATTGCAATTCTAAAACCCTAGCAGAGCTTCCTTTTCCCTTTCTGACTTTCCCCATTGATCCTCTTCTTCTCCCCTTTCTTTTTGCATTGCATTCTTAACAGCGGGTGCATCCAAGTTGAGTGTACCGCGCCAATAGACATTATTAATTATAATAAAGAATCAGTAATTAACTATGCTAATTAACCATTAGTTAATACTTAATAATGTGTTAATAATTTCTTGGCTTAGTGTACTTAAATTAGGTGTACTAGGCCTATACAAGTATTTCTCCGATGCTCACAAATAATCATGGTGTGAAACTACCTGACACTTTATAAGCAGTGGCACCACCAACTTCTGTTGAACACACATCAAGCGTCTCCCTTGTGGTAACTGAGTGACCACAAACCGATCTATCCCTGCATCAGTAAGAAAAGTCACTGTGACATTGTCAAACACAGATATAATAAAACCATTCATATGACTTCACATGACAGCCTAAGCTTTTAAGGAGTTGGTTCTATCAATGCCTGCTCTAGTTCTTCTATATTAAACATTGAATTTCAACAAATAGTAAAGATGAGTCTATGCATTATTAAGGCTTAAAGTTCAAAGGACTCTTACATACAAGAACCTATTAGAGCATCTCCAATGGGAGTTGCTTAGAAAATAAGAACCAATTCTTATACAGTAGCACTGTCGAAGAACCGGTGTCATGACATCTAGATGTAAGAACCGTATAGAAGCAACGGTTGCTTATAGAAGTATCCTAACTTTTTAGAGGTGAGAGTTGGTTAAAATAATATAAAGTAAAAATTAGTGATGTGATATAATGCAACCCATAAAAAGAGGAGTTAAGTAAGTCTGTGATTGAAGATGCTCCTAGTAGAGATATAGTTGTTTTCGTAAATGGTTTTATTATATCTCTAACACACGGATTGTATTTAAACTAACCCCATTAGAAGTTTCATTCAGCATGATCTAATGGAACAATGTAAATTCAACTTGAAGCTTATTTTTTGCACATAATTTAACATGAAAAACCATGTTTTGAGGAAATGGGGTGGTGACTTACGATTGTGGGGCACAGACATGGACGTCAAGAAGGGCATCTTGAAGGAGAGCCTCAACGAGGAAGGTGAGGCCAGGAGACTCTATGCCTTCCCCATTGGTGACCAGAACCACAGGCTTTGTAGAAGATTTGATGGGTTCCTGTGTTGTGTTTGGGTTCTGCTTCTCCTGCAGGGTGTCCTTTCTACGGATCAAGGCTTGTTGGAGATTTGAGATCAATGCAGGGTTCACGAAGTTGTTCTTCACGGATGTGGCCATTGAAGAGAGAATTCTAGTAGACAGAGACAGAAACAGAGAAAGTCGTTGTAACTTGTAATTGCACTGTGGGACTGGGAGATTAATATCTATTTGGTGCCACTTGCATTTATAGGGGAGCACCTTAATTACTAGCACTGTGGTAGAACTGTGAAACTCAACTCACTTCAAATTCTTTATTATTACATCTATCTTCTATGTTTATGTTTAAGTAAATTCTATGGTAACTATGAAGATCTGAGAGTATCGGTATTCTTGGACAGAAAGAAAGAAAAAACTATGAGTCTATTAGAAGGAATTAATAAAAAATATAAAGAATTAGAAAAAGTATTAGAGGAAATAAACAAAGATATGATACAGTTAATAGAGACTACTACCAAAATTACGGAATATACTTATAAAAAGATACCTAAAGAACAAACAAAGATAACACATATATATGATACCTTAAATATTATAAACAAAGGAAAAGTGATAAAAAATGAAGAAGATTGTGAAAAAATCAGAAAGATACTAGAACAGTTAGAAAAACTACTTAAGGAAGAAGATGATAAATGCCTAACAAAGAAAGATTTAAAGGATTTACTAGATAATCAAACTAAAAAAACTAAGTCCTGAACCTTCTCAAATATTGTCTCCAAAAACGACATGGAGGGGTTAAAAACAGACTATATTGAAACAATAAAGAGGTCAAATGACTTCGAAGAAATTCAACAACTCCTTGAAGAATTAAAAATAATCGAAGAAGAACATAATCAAGTACAAGATACAAAACCAATAAATCCTTTAAATGAAACTGAAGAAGTAGTATTAAATTATAGTTCTTCGTCAGATGAAACAGATTTTAACGAAATACGTATGCACCATGGAGAAACAAGTAGTAACATAATACCAAAAAGAAAAAGAAAAGAAATATTTGAAATATGGGAAAATATGGAAAAAGATGCTATGCATAATAAAGGATATGTTAAACATAAGAATAAATGGTCTAAAGTTCAAGATGAATTTAAATCAAGATACGAAGTACAGAGATCAGCAGGTAATATATTAAATCTTGACTGCGCAAAAAACAAAGAAGAAATACTTCTAGATAATGCAAACAGCTAGCTACTTAAAGAAAACTATAAAAATGCTAAGAAATTATTGTCAATCTTTAAAAGAATTAGATAACGAAAATCTTAATCCTATAATTAAAGGTCAAATAAGACGAGTTAAAACACGTATTCAGATTTTCAAACAAAGATTAGAGACAACAATAGTAGAATTATATACATCACTTTAAAACAGTGGTTACACAATAACCGTAAAAAGATAATCTATTGGCAAGAAAATGAACCTATAACTCTGCAAGACCATTGGCTCAAAGAAAGTATGCTAAATCATCACTTAAAATTAGAAAAATGGATTAAAAAAGAGAGTTGAAAGATTAATAGCATGAAAACCATTACTATGTTTAAACAATGGATAAAGGAAATTAAGAAAGAAATCGAATATTGGAAACAGCAAGAAGCTGTAGATTTTATTGATGACTGTATAATAGAAGGTATAATAGATTATAAATTAAAAATGCTAAAAAGGATAAAAAATGAGTTAGAACACTTTGCAGCATGAATCAAACCCAAATAAAAGAAAGAATACAAGTAATAAAATTACAACTCAAAGATGAACATATATATCTGTCTACCTTGCTAAAAACTAAGGAAGAGGATTACTTAGATGAACAAGTGAGAAAATTAATTGAAAGAGGTATACTTTGGAGGGAAAATAAATTAATTTTATTAGAAAACCAATTAAGAAAATGATAGAATATATAGAAGAATTAGGACTACATATGACAGAAAAAATAATAACACTCATAGAAGGATTCGATGTTATCCTTATGTACGAAGATAGAGAAACTATGAATTATCTTAGAAAAAAGATAAAGCATTTTGAGGGAATAATATTACATGAGGAAAATATAGCCCTTAAAGAAATAGAACAAGCAATTCTTACTAAAGCAAAAAGAAGATTAATCTGTATTTCTCGATATAAAAGACAAGATGGTAAAATATTTGAAACTATTAACACCTTTGAATATTTTTACACAATTCCAAAATACCAAAACAATGAACGCATTGATACCCAATCCCGGGATACCAAAACCCTTAAATTTATAGGGGTACTGTAGCAGTCCGCTTATGTTTATGGAATATCACATTGAAACAGGTATTTATATATCATATAGATTTAATTGGTATATATCGTCAGTGTAAAGGTTTTTTATACTGGCAATTAATCATAAATTGTCACATCAATAAAAATGTTTAATTCTTATCCTAACTATCTTAAAAGTCACTTATACTATGATTTGTGATTGACTGAGAGTATAAAAAATTTACACCGGAAGCGAATAATAATTAAACTCATAACATATTTAGAAAACATATAATAGTAACTCATATTTACATACATTCTTTATTTTATTTGAAATTTCGTAATATCTCAATTATCATCCGCATTTACGGAAGAAGATATTAGCACAAATATATGTTTTGTTAAGTATGAGAACAATTTTAACTTTTATAATTATGATGGAATTAAATTTTATCTGGTAATTTATATAAGAGTAAATGAGTAATGTTTCATATCATTATTGTGTTTGCAATGACAGGTACCCCACATTCACCTATCTATTTCAAGTATCAATGCTATAAACCTTCCCTATTTCTCTTTCTATGTCTCTTTTGATAATTTTTTTTTTTTTTGTGTATAAAGGTATTATCACTCGATAATTGAAGATTAATTTCTTTTAAGACATAAAAATTATTGAAATGAGTTTTATCTTTTTTAATAAAATTATTAATAAAATAAGTGATTAAGATTGAGAAATTCCAAATTTCGTCTCTATAAAGACAAAATTTTATGTAACAAATTTTAATAATATCAAATGTCAAAATAAAATTTTATATGACATAATTAATTTCCACAAAAGATTCAAATAAATAATTCATTTTATATATAATATATAATATTGGTTTATTATTAAATTATCTCAGTGATTAGGTGGCACCGAAATAAAACTTCATTTTTTTAGTGTCATTCCGTGCCCTACAATATCAACGAATCATGACATTATCGGTTTGATAGACAATATTTGAACATTTACAGCATAGTAGTAGCATAGCATTAATCTTGATTTATATTGACTGTTAAGTTTGAAATGTAGAGCAGACCATTTCCCCATCTATCACAAAAATAGGATGGAGATTTTTTGTCCTAATTTTCTGTCATTTTCTCTATTTTTTATCAATAATAATTTGACATTTAAGAAAATAAAATTATAATTCATTAATATTTATGTTCATTCTTAATATTTGATTAGTGGGATACTGAGTTTTATTTGTTTGGCAGAGAAAAGGGGGAGGGGAACTAATAATTACATGGGCTCAGAAAGTCTATATCATCACTACACCACATGATTATGCCTTTCGTGGAGGCTATAAGGAACAGGGAAAAATTACAGACAAAGTAGAATGATACTGAATTTGTATTTTTAACATACAATACTTTATATTTATATACTTTCTTTAATTGTAATTAATTTTATTTATTTATTTAATACTGTTAGAGTCCCATATTGGATAGTGATATGATCTAAATAGTTTTTATAAGTGGAGGACAACCTCATCCCGTAAGCTAGCTTTTGGAGTTGAGTTAGACGCAAACAAAATTCTATGATAATATGAGAACTCTCTACCTCCAGGGTTATGGTCTTTCCAGTTAGGGTCTTCACAAAGATCTGTTGTGGTATGCAAATGACGGAGCACCAAGATCCGTTGGGTCATCCACTGATGTCCAGTCCTGCAAATTTCACGTTTCAGATATTCAGTCCTGAACGTGAGGGGATGTGTTAGAGTCCCACATTGGATAATGATATGATCTGAATAATATTTTTAAATGAGGGGCATCCCTTATTTCATAAATTAATTATTGAGATTAAATTAACTTCAAACCCAAATTTTAAGAAATCCATCCACTTTAATGTTACCATTTTAAGTAAATATTATGACCGAGGTGATATGAAGCTAAGAATGTGCATATTTTCTCCAAAAGAAAGGATTTATAGAGAAGAGTAGGTAGAGGGAAAATAATTTCAACCAACTATGGCATAACATCATATGCACCTTCCGATTAGCCATTATCTTCTCTGACTCTCACTGGGCCCTTGCCCATGAAAGCATAACCCACGTGTTCCTTTTATATTAGTTGGAGGAACATAGATTGCTGCGAAATCTCAGGATCAATTATTAGTTTTGTAATGTAAAGCATTATTATAAGGGTGCAAAGTAACATCACGTGCAGTAATAATTCCTGTTTTCATATTAGTAAGAAATTCAACGTTTTTATGCCTTGTTTCGGCTTTGATCTAGGTTGGAAAACGGCCAACCACTTATAGACAAACAAATATTGTTTTAATTTATGTTCATGTGGAATTATTCTCCCACGCAAATTTGCGGGGGCCAATTAGGATAGAATAATACTTGGTGGTGATTAGGTTAGAATAATGCTTAGTCTATATTAATATCAAGTAAATTACCTTTTTTTTTTTTTTACTGCATCAAGTAAATTACCTTATATTTCGGGTGAAGTGACATAACTAAAATATATGTAGAATATAAGATAAAATCAGCTTCTTCTTTTTTTTGGTACAAGATAAAATCAGCTTTACTCAAATGAAAAAATTATAAAAAATGTTAAGTAATATGTGTCAACAATATTATTTATTAATTTAAACGAAGAAAAGTGAAGGGAAGAGATTAAACTTTGGCCATCTTGACATCGTTTTTTTTTTTGAAGCAGTCTTGACATCGTTTTCATATCACACAAAAGGGAATTCAAATTGTTGAACCGTACAAACAAATCATTGAAGTTCCACATTTCAAATGAATTTGAATCTTCAAAGGAAAAGATTTTCAGCCAACAATGAAAAAAGTACACACATAATTTCCAATAAAGCACGACTTTGTACATAAGTTCAAATTAATGAGCATCTACGCACCTTCATGATTCTACATGTGTTTTTACACCTTTCTTCCATTTCTTTTCCCCTTTCTTAGAAGAGGTGAGAGGAAAGTCTTTTGAATTTAAAAGTTTCTACAAATAAAATTCCTTTTAACAAATATGGAAACATAACGTTTATCAAGCTGTACTTTTAAATTTACCCTATAGCCCACAAAATGCAAAAGTGAAAGCCCAAATAATACATCCCTTCACGGACAGCAGATGTTCATCCTTAATAAACAGGCTTTTCAGCAACACGTATTTCATTGGATATATAACAAATTCATGCACTTGATCAGCAAACACGAAAAGGCCTGCATGATCAGATGCAATGCAATGCAGAGGCACAAACACTATTTTAAATACATAATTACTTTTTTAATTTGTTCTTTGGGTTAAAGACAACATAGGCTTAGGTTCTTGTCAGTTCTTCATCTGATCCATATGACTATAGATCCCTCATGATAATATAAAAGATTAACAGACCCAAGTGACATTGTAATAGGCATACAAAAGTGAGATATACTGATCAGGCAGCAAATAATAAGCCGTGTGGTGGTGTGGTTAATAAGCAGTAGTATAGTGAGACTGATTTAGCAGGGTACAAAGTTAGACAATCTCTCCGGGTGACATGTGAAGAGAAATAGAGAAGAGAAATAATGTGTCAAAGGTGCTGGTGACAATGCCCAAATGAGTAGTCTAACAGCAATGACTCTGGGATATTCTAGTTAAAGATTAAAAAAAAAAGAAACAAACAAAAGAAAAAAGCTGCTGGCCGGTAACAAAGGAGGAGCTGCAAATCTGGGAACACAGTTTTAGAAACACAGAAATCATACAAGGGGAATCATGGAAGAATCTCAATATGCAGATAAGAGATAACAAGTTCGTTAGGGAGTTTGGTTGTTGCTCTTCTCTTTATTTCCACTTTTTTCCATGCAAAATTCCCTCTTGCAAAAAAAAAAAAAAAAAAGAGATAATTTCAGAAATGCATTCAAAGCAGGATAATATCTCCTGCTGCATCCCAAGAAGCATTGCACCTCAAAACGGTTATTCTCTTCAGTTAACACATAAGCTGATGGAAAATATAGATCTTGGAGATATACCTAGAATGAAATGGTCAATGAAACAAGGAAAAAGGCATCCTAAAAATCATTTAAGTGTTTACAGGTGTTGGAGTGTCACGTTCACCGTCAACTTCATTGTGGCTGGTATTAGCTGGCTTCTCTTGATTCAGGACACGTCCAGTTAGTGCATCGACAGGGCGTGTATCACGTGGTCCACCTTTACGTCCCATTGCCAACATTGGTGGTGGGGGCAATAACCCTGCTCGGAATAGAATACGCTCTACAGGCTCCGAAGGTTGAGCTCCAACAGAAAGCCAATACCTAAAGAAGGAAAAGAAAATCAATACTATCAGAAATATGATAAGAGTGTGTTTGGAACATAGTTATCAATCCCGGATAGCGGAGCGTAGCGGCCGACCCCCAAAAACGCTATAGCGGGATAGCGGGAGCGATATGGCTGCTATTTGAATGTATAGACATATAAGATAAAAAATTTAAAAACACACATATGTAAATGCTAAAACATAACAAATTACTGAACAATGCAAACATACTCATAAAGTCATAATATATAATCATAATCCATAAGTTATAGACTAATGCTGCAAACAAAATCAAGTACTTGTGCAGCAACCAAAATCAAGTCATAATGTGTGTGGACTAATGCAGCAAACAAAAGTAGACTAATGTCTAATGCTGCAAAAAAAATCAAACTATAAAGTCTGGATCTAATTCTAAGATTCTAATCATCTTCCAAATCTTCCAATGTTGCCTCATCACCATCTTCATCACTACTATACTTGTAGATCTCTTCCTCGGCCTCTTCAGTTTCTTCATCACTTTCTTCATCACTTTCTTCCTCTTCAACCTCTACAATTTCCTTTGCTTTTCCCTTTCTCCTGGAGCTTGAAGGTCTTGAAGAAGTAGCTTGTTCTTTCAACCTGGTTTGCCGCTTAGTGTATGTTAAAGGCTGACTAGCCCCAGCAACACTAGCAACAGTTCCCCAAGTTAAAGTATCATCTTCAAAAACTAACTCATCTTCACCATCTTCAGAATCAGCCCTCATTTCTCCCACCAACCATTCATTACTTTCATCAATGCCATCCAATAGAATGGGATCGAGCACATCACGAGCGTCATAACGTTCCTTTAGAGCTTGGTTATACTTAATGTAAACCAAATCTTGCAACTTTTGGTGGTCTAGCTTGTTTCTCTTCTTTGAATGAATCTATTTGATAAGTTAAAAAATAATCAGCCAACAATTACTCACATAAAATCAGCCACTACAATTCTAATTCTAAGTAATTAACAATTACTTACATGCTCAAAAGTGCTCCAATTTCTCTCACAGCCAGATGAATTACAAGTTAGGCTCAACACCTTCACAGCAGTTTTTTGCAAATATGGACAATGTGCTCCATAGCTCTTCCACCATTCATCTGCAAATGGCATGCAATAACTTATTGGACAATAAAATGAATGGGCATGTAATTAAACTAAGCAAATGCACTTTTGCTTACCAGGAGCTTTTGTCTTCCTTTGCCTTTTAACAGAATCCAAACCAAACATGCCTCCAGCTCTTTTATATATTGACAACTCATCTAATGTTTTATCTTGCTCTTCATTTGTTCTACACAACCTCTCAATGCATTTGTAGAGGCCATCCAATACTTCCGGATCTGAATCAATCCTTGGATTGCTAAAGAATAACTCTGGGTTAAGATAATGGCCCGCTGCGTGCAATGGGTGATGAAGTTGGCACTCCCATCGTGTATCAATGATAGCAAAGATTTCTTTGTATTTATCTTCATCTCCTCCAAAAGCTCTTTGAATAGCTTCCTTGGCCCTATCCATAGCTTCATATATATAACCCATTACCGGCTTTTTTTCATTATTTACAAGCCTAAGAACATGCACGAGAGGCCCCATTGCCTTAAGAGAAAAGACCACATCATTCCAAAAGCTGGGCATAAGTACAGTTTTTGTTGCTTGTTTTCCCTTGGCCTCTTTAGATGTCTTAGTTGTTGTCCAATCATCGGAAATAAACATCTTCCTCAAGTTGCTTTTCTGTTTATATAGCCTTTGTAGTGTGAGGAAACATGTAGCAAATCTTGTGACTCCATGCCTAACCAATCCAGACTTGCTTGTGAACTTCCGCATTGTGTTCAAAGCCAAAGTATGGTTGTAAATGAAACCAACAAGAGCGACGCCTCTTTGTATTGCCCTTTTAATTCGAGCAATCTTTCCAATATCTTCTAGCATCAAGTCCACACAATGTGCAGCACATGGAGCCCAATACAGATTTGGGTACTTGACCATTAACATTTTACCTAAGTGCAAATTAAATAAACATTGATCAGCAATAAACAACTTGAGAATTTGAAATAGGAAACTACATTAATATAGGTTAAGTTCTTACCAGCCATAACATAATTGCTTCCATTGTCAGTCACCACTTGTATGACATTACTCTCTCCAATCTCCTCCACAAAGCTGTCCAATAGCTCAAAAACCTTCGGACCGGTCTTCATGTACGAAGAACCATCAACACTCTTCACAAACATAGACCCTAATGGACAATTCACCAAGAAATTTATTAAGGTCCTGTTCTTCCTATCCGTCCAAGCATCCGACATAATGGAACATCCATACTTTGCCCTCTCTTCCTCATGCTCCTTCAATAGTCCCTTCGTATACTCCATTTCATTTTTAACTCCCGGAACTCTAACCTCATGATAGCTTGGAGGCTTGAGATGTTTCCCATAGTTTCCAACCGCTTCAAGCATCTCCTTGAAGTTTTTTGAGCGCACAACATTAAAGGCTATTGAATTCCTACACAAGAAACGAGTTATGTATTGGAGACAGATTGCCCTTGCTTCTTTATCCCATTGCTCGTTTACTGCTGTTTGCCTTTGCTTCTTTGTTGTGGCTGTTTCTGAACTTCTAAGAATAAGTAAATCCATTGGCCCTTTGATCGGTTTTGCTTTCTTGGCAGAAGGACCATCAATCTTAGCTCTCCTTTTTCCTGCTCGTATTTCAGAAATTCGGTGCACAGGTTCATCATCATCAGACTGCAACTCCTCACTATAACTCTGTTTTGTTGTTTTTTTCTGCTCAAGGGCATCCTTGAGGACGACCTTAACTTCAGCTGGGACTTTCTTACATGAACTAACATCACCCCGCAGTCCCATCTGGTGCCTTTTGGCTCTGATAATCCCACCGGTGCTAGTGTGACCACAGTAATCACATGTCACAGTTTTTCGATCCTTGAGGTTCTTCAAACTGTTCCATTTCCAGGCTACATCAATGTTATCTCCAGAAGGCTTAACCAAACCACAAGAAGAGATTGAAGTTGAGACTTGTGGTGGAGTAGATGAAGCAGCCATGACTCAAAACAATAGAAGAGCACTATAGAACAACTGAAAAAACTGAGATGAAGGAGAGAATAGAAGAAACAGAGAAAGGAAAAGAAGGAAGAACAAAAAAACTGAGAGAAGGGAAAAGAAGAAAAGAAGAAATAAACCTGTGTTGAAGAAAGAGGGTGGCCGAAACTATGGGTTGGCCGGAAAAGACGACGGCGGCGAGTGGAAGAGCAAAGGACAGCGCCGGTGAGTAAGACGAGGGCAGTTCTCACGTTTGAAGAGAGACAGAGTTCGTGTATTGGTTGAATTGAAACATGGGAGTAATATAAAGGAAAGAATCTACCCTAAATATTGAAAACCCGAAAATACCCTAACTTATTACCGTTACAAGCATTGTTAGGGAAGGTAAAGTCGGGTTTTAACCCCCTCAACCAATAGCGGCCGCGAATGGCGCTTTTTGGCCTCGAAAACCCGCTATTCGGAGACATTTTGCGACCGTGATCGCCGCTTCCTGAAACTGCTACGCGATGAGGGCCAATAGCGTGCCCAGACCGCTCCGCGCCGCGAACCCGCTATAGCGCCGCGATCGCCCGCTATTCACTACTCTGGTTTGGAATGGAAACAAAATGAGAAATGATTTGATTTATAAACAAAATCTAATTAAATTTTATTTCTGTAATGTTAAAAAATACGAAATGATTCGGTTTCTAAAATTATATGAATTTCATTTCTTTTGAATTACAAATTCCACCAAATTTGATGGATTTGGTAGAATTTGATCCGATTTGAAATAAATAGACCATTTTACCTTTAGGCACTACCTCTCACAAGGAGAGAACTGTAAAATAATAAAATCAAATCAAATCAATTCCAATTTTAATGAGTTCCAAACACAAAAAGATGGACATAGAGGTTGTAAATCATCCAATCAAAAACATTTTTGTTTCTTTCTCAGAGACAACTGACTTGTGCACTTTAGTACTAATCTTAGAATTATAGAAATATATGAGGTGCAACTACATTATGTCTGGTTAGACGTAATACACCGACCAAACGCCTTCTGCATGATTGTATAATAATTACTAAAGCCCATTGGCAACATGAAAAACATGTCTAATGTGTTTAAGTAAAAAACAAAATATAAAAAAAAAAAATCTATGATAGCACAACAGGGAATGTAAAAAAAAAAATGAACATTGCGCTATGATTTGTCAGGTGGGGTTGATAAGATCTACACAACGAAGTGTATTTCAGCATCTCACATATGTTTGAAGAAGACTAAATAAAATTCAGATATCTTAACATGCAAACCAAATCAAGGTGCACGGTCCCCTCAATTATCACTAATTTCCATCAAAGTGGCATACAAGAGAGCTTAAAGTTACAGAAATTTACTTACTTGATTCTGTCAAAATTGAGACCCATTCTTTTCTCACCATCTTGACCTGTACAGAAGCAATACAAGTTTACAACAATAGCAACCAAGCCTTTCCCCACTAGGTGGGGTCTGCTACATGGATCAACTGACGTCATAATTTTTTAGGGTAAATCATGTATAGACAAACAAGTTTAAAAAAACGTAACAATTAGCGTCAACTTGAACCATCTATCTATCCTCTTTCTCATTGCTAATTCCTCTGTTTATAGCACATTAAAATAATTTAACAATCACTACAGCTAGCAAGATATATTACCTACCTATTACTACCAAGGTTTCACTGTGTTCCGAAAATTCTGGCTGGAATTCAATTATTGATTGGAAAATCTCATGTTTTGAGCATTTGGGAATTATAAAAAAAACGATTTTGAAGTTAGGGATTTGGGTATTCGATTGCCCTAATTATGATTTTTGTTTCACTCACTGAGAAATTCTACAGAAACTGTGATGCTATGGTTACCGAAACCATCTGAAGCATAAACATATAAATATAAAAAATGAAATGAAGGAGAAAAATCGAACCTGGTAAGGGATTATAGTAACCAAGAAGTTCGAGGTGTTTGCCATCTCTTGGGGATCTGCTATCAGCAGCCATAACCCGATAGAATGGCTTGTTTTTGCACCCAAAACGAGATAATCGAATCCTTACAACCATTTTTAATACTCTTTTTCTTTTCTACTTCGAATCCAATCAAGAACAAGAACAGGAATGAAGATAACAACAACCAACCACGCTAAACACTCGCTCCCGGTAGGGTTCTGGGTTTAGTTTACCCAAATAGAACATAAAACGACGGGTTTATTGTGTCGTTTGGTAACTAGTGGGGCCGTTATTTGGAGGACTTGCAAGTTGCATTTAAGTTTTGGGGGTTAACATTCTCTAATCTAATATGAACAAAAGTGTAAAAATGATTAATTAAAGTGTATTTATCTTTTATTAATTAAAGTATATTAAGATCTCAACTTACATTAATCGATAAAGGGTTGATACACATTTTACACTTCTGCACATTTAAAAGAAGCTTTATCCCAAGATATAAACATTAAGGTCTGAAATGTAATATATGAATTTATCATATGTTTATTATATTATTATATTCTATAAATAAAAAACTAAAATATGAGGGTTAAAATAGAGGACATTTGATTCTATTTCAAAAGAGTGGATAATGTATTTTACTGAGAAATGAGAGATATTTTGTTTGATTTTTTTTATTGGTCAAAAGCCCAAACAGAAGATACAAATTCTAATCCAAACCTAAACAAGTATAAACAACATGGGGTATGGAAGCCCCAATTACATCATGAACAAAAGAGAAGCAAGCTCAATAGGAGGGAACGACACAAGATGGAACCCCATGTCTTTTGTGATAGACTCCAATTAGCCAATCAGTAAGCATAATTCTCTTTTTGATAAGTATGTGAGAAAACCACTTACCAATCTCAATAAAGTCAATCACATTTTTTCTTGACGAATTACTATGCTTCTCCCGGGCCTCCTCCAAACCTTTCAGAATCCCCCGTAATTTCGTTGCATAGGCCAAACAAGTGTTGATATTCTTTACAAAACCGATTATTCAAGCACCCTACCTTCCCGAATTAAACCCCCAGATCCTGTCAGCCGAGGATTCTGTTATGAAGCTTCATCTAGGGGTGGCAAAATGGGTTGGGCACGACAGATCAACTCGTTTAATCCGCCTATTTGGTGGGTTGGGTTGGGGTTCTCGACTCACCAACCCGTTTTGACCCGCCCCCCGCTTAACTTACTAAGAAGGCTGGTTGGCGAGCCAACCGTGTTTAATTTAAAAAACTTAAATATTTTAAACGTTTTTTCATTTTATTTAATATTTTCCATCGGGTTAAAGGCGGGTCGGTCGGGTGGACCCGACAACCCATCAAACCATTTTCAGGGTTTATGACAATTTTTATTTTCTATATTTTATAATTGTTTTCATTTTCATTTTTATTTTTTAACCGATCAACCTGTCAATCTGCCAACTCATTTTCTTATTTTTTTTTGTTTTTGGCAGACCAATCCGTCAAACCACCATTAAATGGGATGGATTAGGGGGTTCAACTCACCTTGTCCAAGCGGATCAACCCCGCCAGCCCGTTTTGATGGGTTGGGGTGGTCGAGTCGGACCGGTCTGTTTTGCCTTCCGGAGCTTCACCAATATTAAACTTCTACCATCCATATACACCATTTCGTCATTGAGTTGCCTTTTGCGACTAGATTTAAGCAGAAATGATAACAATACTAATACTATATTTTCCCGTTTTTTGTTTCAAAATTTAATATTGCAAAAAGTGAACGTATACAATGTCCCCATCCTATTATTCACAAAATATTATGAAAGATATAATATGTGTATTTAAATTAATTTTTTTTGTATTAAAAATAATTCTAGATGTAAATTTTTTTTATACTATAAATTAATCATTCATTACTAAGGTTTTAAAAATTGAAACCGGATAATGAACCAGTGAAGATATTAGTTCAAGGTTCAACCGTAATTGAATCACTGTATAATTAAATTTATTTTTTTAATATTATATATTATATTAAGTAATAAACCTAAGACAAATCAAATTTTAAATTACCATAAAATAATTATATTATATTTCATAAAATAAAAAATCAACAAAGAAGGATAAATAATAAAAATCCATGCATATATATTATAACTTGTCATTGCAAACCACTTAAAAATCGGTGGTGAGATGACCGGTTTGAACTGATCATTTTCTATTTTTAATTTTTTTATTACTAATTGTCAGAATACATTTTTTTTTATAGTTGCCGGAATACATTTTTTTTTATTCCGGAAACTAAATGCCGGTAGGTAAAAAAATTTGAAAAATTTAGGAATTCAATTTTTTTGTATTCCGAAAACTAATTGTCGGAACACATTCTGAATGACGTGTATTCCAGATAGGGATATCTTGGAAATAAAAAAATTAAAAAAAAATGTGGTGATGAATGAATAAATGGTGGGATGTATGTAACAAAAGCCGAAGATGTATAGCCGTGAAACTTCATGGGCCGGGCCCAATAAAGGTTTATGCATTGGAATTATTTACCCGCCCGACAAGGCATGTTTGTAACAAGGTGGTTGTTGTGGTCAGAATGGAAATTGAAAATGGAGGGAAAATCAGACAAAACATAACATAAACATAACAAAACCCTAACCATTTCAGTTTCCTTCCATTTCATTTCATCACATTTCCAGCTCGTAGTGGTTGCTTCAATGGCGAGGCTTCTTCGCAACATTTTTCTTCCCAAACGTTCTCTCTTCCAACCTCACCTTCCTACGGTGATGTTTTTCTTCTTCTTTCTTTCTTTTCAATAACCAGTTATTTATGTTTGTCAATGTTGTTCTGTTTGTTACTTAACACATCATTTTGCAATGTCTCTGTATATTTACCCCTTTTCCTTGCTCTCACTTGCAGGGTTTCAATCCAGAAACATTGGGCACCTCTCAAAATTTGAGCTTTTCAACTAGAGGTTTTTCACCCTTGCTCTCTCACTACCCTCTTTATGAAACTGTCAGGGTTGAATCTAGAAGATTTTCATTGAAGAATGAGGTCAATTTAAAGAATTTATATTTATTTTTCAAAGAAATTAAATGCGAAAAACTTGACTCTCAAAAATTCTGAATTTGGAGTCATTTTAAGTGAAGCCCAATGTGTTTTCAGTGAATGGCAGATTGAGCCATTTGAAAATTGGGTTGGTCCCAATTCAGTTTAATGGTCTAAGAATAAATTACTAGATTTTAAAATAGGGATTTTGTTGGAAGCACTAATGCCTATTCGTTGTGTTGTGTTCACTTCAGAATCTATATACTTGTTGCTGCTGTGGTGTTGTTTGACAAAAAACAGGAACAAAACATGGAACTTGTTTGTTTCATGAGTTTTGTGCATTTCATTTATATTAAGCACAAATATGGACTTAGGAGTTGCTGCATTATTTTTCATGCAAGATTTATCTCTTTTCCCACTTGGGGTTCTTTTTTAGAGTTTGTGCTGATTTTAAGTTGATGATATTTTTCATTTTTATATACCTGAAGGTAGAAGGCGGTCTAAATCGGATGGAAGTGAATCAAGTGAAGAGAACATTTGTAAGAAAGATTTATCCCTACAACAAGCCATGGATCAGATCACTTCTGCATTTGGAAAAGGATCTATCATGTGGCTTGGACGTTCTGTCTCACCAAAAAATGTACCTGTGGTGTCAACTGGTTCTTTTGCTCTTGATATAGCACTAGGAGTCGGTGGCCTTCCAAAGGTATTCTGAGATCCTTGCATGGAGAAGTTTCTTTTTCTGTTGTTGTACCTGAATGAATGTTGAATTTGTTTTTTTTTTTTTTTTTTAATATACCAAGTAAGTTGTTGAAGAGAAAAGCTTTTCTTGTGGCCCAATTCGTTAGTTTCCCCTCCACAGTTCTTTGCATATTTCCTTTTCAGTATTATACGGCCATTATCACTGGTTAATCTTCACGACTGATTGTTTGTGTTTGACAGTTTACTCTGCCAAAAATTGTTCTGGTTAATGAGCCGTTACTTGCATTTTGGTTTCCACAAGCAAGGGCAGGGGAGGGGGGACATTGGGGAGCCATGGTCCTCCTCTAGCCTTTCAATATTACATAGCATATCTATGTTGGTGGTCATCCTAAAATAATACAATTTATATGACTCTTTAGTAAAATAAAAATTGATCCTTCAGTAAAATAAAAAGTACTGCTAGTCCTTAGATTACATGATTGTTTACATTGAAAAAAGTTTGAGGAAATGTTTATGACATATATGATGATAGATAACTTTTATTCTATGAAACAGTGTGTCAAGCACAGCTTAAAAAGTGAAGATATGTATTTATAACTGTCTTATATTCAATTGTATTAACAACGAATGCTTTAATTTATGGCATGCTGACTTTTATTTTATGTTTGTATTCTTTGATAGTTTTAGATTTTCTTTTACTTAAGTATTGGAAGACATATATTTAATCTTTAGTCTTGGCCATCCTAGGATTAAAATCCTGGCCCCGCTCTTGTCCACAAGCCTAATTTGGGATGTATATATTGATAAAAAGCGAGGAGAGAATCAATGTTATGTTTTATCACGCAACAGGTATATGTTGATTTTGATATGTAACTGCAATATCTGTAGGGACGTGTTGTGGAAATATTTGGACCCGAGGCTTCTGGGAAAACAACTCTTGCTTTACATGTGATTGCAGAGGCACAGAAGCTAGGAGGTTATCTTCATATGCTACTTTTGTAGTGATAATTGTAATGTCTATTGCTTTTTGATTGTATTAGATTTAACACTATCCCTTTTTCTTTTGTATATATGAACATCATTGATATGCCAGTCACAATTGCTATAAATCTCTAGTATCCCCCCTTCTCTTTATGTATGGCTGGGGTAATAACTATGGATGGATGCTTTTTTATTTTAATTTATATTTGCTATGACGTTTTAATTAATGTCGAAGTCAGTTTCTAGAACACTCTCTTGACTAAATATTATTTGGAAGTGGAAATCTGGTGTTTTTATTCTATAAAAGGTTTCTCATTTTATCAATCTTGCTTCAATACTAGGCCAATAATTTGCTGGTGCTTCCAGATTTCTAGTTGTACGAACGGGGTTGTTGCTACCCTCCCCACTTATCTTATTTTATTAATAGAGATCAAAGTTTGTATGCATAATTTAAATTTTACAATAATTATTTTTGAGGGCTATGTTAATCTTTTGGGCTTGTGTTCTACTGTTTCCATTAGTTTAATACTGATTAATATTGATGACAAGGAGTCCTGTATATTTTTAGTACTATGGTTAACTTGTTTGTATCTCCGTTATATAGTTGGTTTATGCAGACATTAATTTGTTTGTATCATGCAGGCTATTGTGCCTTTGTTGATGCTGAGCATGCACTTGATAAGGCTCTTGCAGAGTCTATTGGTGTAAATACTGAGAACGTGCTTCTCTCACAACCAGATTGTGGTGAACAAGCACTTAGCCTTGTCGATACCTTAATCCGTAGTGGTTCAGTTGATGTAATTGTTGTTGACAGTGTAAGTATATATCATAAAAATAATTCTTTTCTAACTTTTGATTTTGCTGAAGCTCATCAGTCATCACCTTGAGATCTTTGCTGCTGCCTGTATTCTGCAGCAAATCATATGTTTGATTATAAGTTCTTGGGAGCCTGAAATATGTGATGTGGATATCTTTTTGCAGTTGACACAATTTTTAGCAGATATAGGGCCTAATTTTTGAAGTTCTTGAAAAAAATTGACCCATTTTTTTCTTTTTCACTCTGATATGGTTTCAAATTTAAGATTATTGCATTGGTATCTTGTTTCACTGGATTGGTGTTCTTATAAGTTTTGAGTAAATGTCTACTAACCTGTTGTCATGTTTGCATTTATAGGTGGCTGCTCTTGTTCCTAAAGGCGAGCTTGATGGTGAGATGGGTGATGCTCACATGGCAATGCAGGCTAGGTTGATGAGCCAGGCGCTTCGAAAATTGTGTCACTCCTTGTCACTTTCACAGTGTATATTGATTTTTATCAACCAGGTATCAACTACAGTTATTGATTTAACTGTCATCAATTTTCTTATAGCTAAATTGTGAATATTATTTTATTTTATCTCGAGCAATTTAGCATGTTTGGAAAACTTCTGCTTGGGTAAGTTTGACACTTACTAATTTCATCTTAGTTTATGACTATGTTTTCTTGGCTTTTTGAGCCAAAGTTGTTAATGGTGGTTGTGCTTGGGTTTGGTTAGTGTCTGATAGCCTATGTGCTTTTAGGTTGATTACGATGAGTTTCATCATTGTTATTGATATGTTTTATAACTTTTATTAGATTATTGTGTTGATAAGCTATCAATTAATAGGCTGAAACTTTTGACAGTGGCGACATACAATGCGCATATGACAACCTAAAAGATCCCTTTAGTCAAACTCCACTACTTGAATCCTTTTTTTTTTTTTCACCACACTTTTTCTTTTTTGATAGGAACTTCGATTTTTTTAAGAAAATATGGAGATTAACTCTTTTCCCCTTCCTTGGCACCCACTTCCCTTTTTATTCTGTCCACTAACTGCTGCATAATTGCTACAGCCCATCATTAACATACTGAATATCCCATGACCCTCTTCTTCCACTAACTGCCAC
Source organism: Ammopiptanthus mongolicus (assembly GCA_039655645.1). NCBI lineage: Eukaryota > Viridiplantae > Streptophyta > Magnoliopsida > Fabales > Fabaceae > Ammopiptanthus > Ammopiptanthus mongolicus. The sequence goes on from CM077345.1 coordinate 89,951,002, forward strand.
ATGAATGCTGCATCTCCTCTTCCACTCAACTCCCAACCTATTTATATCCACCTTATGGTGATATACTGCAATCATCTATTCCTATTTATTTTTTAATTTTAACAATCTTTTCATTTTGTCATATTATTGACTGTTATGGGTCTATCATTTTTCTAATAGCATAAAATGATTTTGTGGATATTAAGGAACACAGTTTCATTGTTCGTAAGCTCTAAAAGAAGATAGCATATGTGTTGATGTACTTTTGCTTTCCTGATTATCTGAATTGATCTACTAGCACTGATGTAGGGGTGTTCCAATTAACCAAATTTTTTAGCTTGTAGCATATCGAGCTTGATCTGCCAGGCCTAAATGATTGCGCTTGGTTGAGAATCTGAGATATATAGTTGCTTGATCTTAGGGAATGTTATTGTCATGGATGTTATTATCTGTTACTGTTGTTTATATATTGTGTAAGAATATAATATAAATATATCTTCTCTTTTTGGTATAAGTAATTTTGTTCAAATTACCAGACGGAAGTATATGCTTTAATTATGGGAACTCTTGTTTATGTTTATTCAGGTGAGGTCAAAGATTTCTACTTTTGGGGGATTTGGTGGGCCTACTGAAGTTACATGTGGTGGTAATGCATTGAAATTCTATGCTTCTGTAAGGCTAAATATCAAAAGAATTGGATTTGTCAAGAAGGGTGATGAGGTACAAATCATTCATTAATTTTTCTCTTTAGTATTGCTGTGCTTGTTCAAATGTTATGGTTTTAGGTAAGCATGAGGAGTAAATATGTAAACTGTGCTGGAATTAGTAATATTTTGGACAAATGAGTGGATGTCAAGCTTTTGAACCTAGTGATATCTTCTCACTGTAACTAGACTTCTAAAAGTTTTTGCACTGAGAACTATAACGACAGACTTTTAATCTGCAGCCTTCGTAATTTCATAATAGTTATGATCCATTGCAAACAGGAGAAGTTATTTGAAGTTGCTTGCTTGCATATTGTTCAACTTCTTTGATTGTTCACAATCAATCTATTCCACATCCAGCAGTTAATCTGTTAAAGTAGCTGTTTTTGTTAAAGTGTGGTATTCTGTTTTGGCAATAAGCCCCATTTTCGCGATAGAATCATTTTTATGGAGTATGGTCAGTAAAAGAGAAAGAGACATCAGATTTATTGAGACCAATCTTGTAAATTTTTGGGGAAGGGCTTTTCTCTTTGGGAAAAACCGGTTAGGGTGACTGACATTGCTTTGATTGTGCAAGAGCCCTTCCCCTCTCAACTGTAAAATACTTAGGGTGTGTTCATAGCTTATTTGAGCTTATGAGAATAGCTTATGGAAATAAACTTATGCAAATAGTTTATGAAAATAGTGTATGATCTTCCTATAATATCTTTTTAGCTTATTTCCATAAGCTTTTCAGAGAAGTTTATGGAAATAAATTGTTTTTAGCTTATTTGAAAAAAGCTTATTAAATAAGCGCTTAATTAAGCTGTTTACCCAAACGCACCCTTAATGTATTGTACATTTTTAAGTACTTTAGCCATTCATGATTCCCAGCCTTATGATCAATGGATCTCTCTTAGGAGTCAAGCAAAACAGTTTTCTTATTTGTTTATTGGATCAAGATTAATCTTATGCTGACCCACCTGAGAATAGTGCTCTTCAATAGCTCTATTGGAAATTGGAATAGGGGTCTTTTCTCCTCCTATACGTCATTTTTTATATGTGATATCTGCTTGTGCAATATCTTGCAGCTGCCGGTCTTAAGATTGTTTTGAATGCATTAAGGTAATAGGGTCTAATATCTGGTATGAATAGTAATCCTTTATGGCATTTTACTTTGCAGACTTTAGGAAACCAGGTTCTTGTCAAGGTTGTGAAGAACAAGCTTGCCCCTCCATTTAAAACGGCACAGTTTGAGCTTCAATTTGGCAAGGGTATATGTAGAGAAGCAGAGATTATAGAGTTGAGCTTAAAACACAAACTCATCTCAAAGCACGGTTCATTTTATGAATACAACGGCCGGAATTTCCATGGTAAGGATGCTCTGAAGAGGTTCCTGGATCACAGTGATAATGCACAAGAATTAACAATAAAGCTTCGGGAGAAGCTTCTTAGTTTTGAGACAGAAATGGTGCCAGAGGCACAGGTGACGACGATTGGAGATGTGACGGAAGAAATGTTATCATTTGATTCTACTGATGAAGAAGCAGCTGCTGCTGTAGAAGCATGATTTTGCACATGACCATAAACTATGGCGTGCTCTATTTTTCATGCTTCAAATCTGGACCCTTGTGATTTTTTTTTTTTTTTTTTTGGTGTTACGAGGTTTCTTCAAATTTTGTAATATGTGCATATTGTAGATTGATGAATTGGCCACAAAAGGGCATTCATGGAGGCTCTAAAAAGCGATGAATGCCTCATGCTTCTTTTTTGGAATCACATCATTCCCAATTGCGGCTGCATGGCTCAATGCCTTTGTAAATTGAATTTTTTTTGGTCATTTCATGCAGGCTATGAGTCATGTGGCACATGCAAGTTTTGTTGCTCATGTAAGTTTTGTGGCTTGGAAGAAAGGACTAACTGGTTAAGGAATCAAGGCTAGTGAAGATACCCTATTATTTAGAAGGATTTTAATCTACAATTTGTATAATTGTATTGGTGTCTGTGTATCTCATCTGATATCTGTGGTGTTCTTGCTTCTCTCCCTCCCATTGTTTCTCCTTGTGTTTCAACGGATGCTACTTCTTTGCTACTTACCTGATCATGTCAACTACTGATCTAATGATAGGCATGGCGCTTCTTTTTCTTTATTTAGGGATACATTAACATTTGGAAAATTATGCTACGGTAACTGACTGAGATGCACTTGACTTGTTCTCCTTTTCACTTGGTCCCCATTTTTGTCTATTAGTTTCCTTTATACATATTTTATATCATTTTCATTTTTATGTAATGGTTGAAGGATTAAAGTAGTATGCATTATTTTTTACATTGACATTTACTAACATTTTGACATGTATGTTTTTATGTTAATAACTAAGAGAGAAAAACAACAATAATGTTGATTTGTCGAAATATTATTGGATGTTCGTTTAAAGGAGTTTTACATAGATAGATTGCTGAAAGTTAGATTAATTAAACTCATAATTAATTAATCTTCATTTGTCAGAAAGTTAGATTGGTTGCATATAAAAATTATGCCATGTATCTAGTTTTGCCCAATAGAATGTTTGAACGAGCATTACACGAAAACAAATGAGGCAATTGATGATTTAACTCCTGATTTATTTGCGCATTATTTTCTATTATACTATCTTCACATTATTTTTAAAAAGATCTAATTGTGATGTATTATTAGCATAAATATTTCTTATATTATTAATTAATTATATATTATCACATTATTAAAAATATTTAATTTTTATAATAACTACTTTAAAAGTTATAAATATGATTATTTATCATTCATTGATAATGTAAAAAAATGTAAACTGTTATATAAAAAAAAAATTCAACTGACATGCAACAAAATTAATTTTTTTTTCCAAATAATTAAATAAATAAACATATATCCTAATATATATACTCGTAACTTTTATTTGCTTAAATAAGAAAAATATAAAAGCAGGTGCAATCATTTTAGTATACAAATAACAAATTCCTTTACGTATTTGATATCCTTACTTATAAGCTGAATGACCAGTCTTACGGGTAGGGGTGGCCATATGGTTTAGTGGATTTTAGCATCCAACCCAAGCAAATGAGAGTGAGTTGGGTTGGGTCGGTTTTGTGAAAGAAGAGAGTATGAAACCCGAATCAACTCAATCAGACCAATTCTGGGTTGGGTTGGGTTGGGTATTCAGGTCTAACATAAAACACACAAATATTCATTCTCTTGTTGCCGTCACTGGTCTATGGTTGCCACCACCGCTAGTGTCGTGAGTGAGATGAGAGAACAAAGAAGAGTAGAAGAGTGAAGCTGAAGAGTGAAGACTATCATGTACTATGTGAATCGTGAGGGATTGAGTGAGCATATGAAAAATAAACCTAATTTAGTCATTAGTGTAGTGTACCGGGTCGGATAAGGTTCAGTGGGTTTGGAAATCTGAAACCCAATACCAACCCATATTCTATGGGTTCTATATGTTTTTATCAAACCCAACTCAATCATCTGAACCAACCCACATAATCTGGTTTGGGTTGAGTTGGATTGATTAGGTTACTGGATCTACCCAAACCTATGGTCACCCCTACTTATGGGTGGATGAAGCAGCACTTGAAATCGAAGCTTAATATATATATAGGGATGGCAATGGGTAGGGTCTGGGTAGGATACTGTAATATTTATCCCCATACCAGCGCTTGAAAAAAATACCCGTACCCATACCCGCATGGGTAACAAGTTTAGTGTCCGTATCCATACCCTCTGGGTACCTAAGTATCCATACTCGCACTTTAACTAAGAAAAATCAATAAATAACAAAAAGATCGTTATAACTTAATTATAAAACCATTCAAAGATTCTTTCAAATTTACTCATAAAACATTACAAACCAAAGTATTTAACTAAAAACAACATCTAAATATGATGAACTATAATGAGCTATCTAGGTTTGGTACTTTTAGATTAATTATATTCTTAAAAATTTATATTTAACTATAATTATAATTATATGTAATAATATATATATATATATATATATATATATATATATATATATATATATATATATATATAGTACTAAAGTACCCGTACCTGCATCCATATCCATTCAATTCAATTTTGCGAGTAATTATCCATATCCGGATCCATACCTATAAAATGGATATTTATCCTATCCATCATATATATATATATATATATATATATATATATATATATATATATATATATAGTACTAAAGTACCCGTACCTGCATCCATATCCATTCAATTCAATTTTGCGAGTAATTATCCATATCCGGATCCATACCTATAAAATGGATATTTATCCTATCCATCATGGATATTTTTTGCGGGTACCCAATAAGTAGGATCTAATTTGCCATCCCTATATATGATACGGAATAATCAGCTTGATTTTTCCATGAACATATAGATTCACGTCTAGAAATTGTAGTGGTCCCCCTTCTTGAATAATTCCATATCATTATTCAATGAAAATAATTTTTTTTTTACAATAGTTAAATATACGAGAATTTGCACATGTGTCTATGCAATTAACAAATTGCGGTCGCTACCTTTCACTATACTATGTATTAGGTATTGATCTTATTAAAAAAACAAAATAAACCCAATATTTTGTTGAATGCTTTGAAACTGTTGGCTTGAGATGGACAGTCAAAACCGCCGTCTCTAAAGCTCCCAGCTGATTTTCCACAAAGAAAATTCATTGACTAACAATGGAATTCTAATATAGAAGAAGTTAAAATAAGCAGAGTTATAGATAGTGAGTTATCAATTATCATTTTGACCATCTTTTGAAATGGAATGCTTCTATAAATCTTCTTCCTTTGCAAAAGGTTGATCACTTGGTTCTTGTGTACTAATTGCAGTCAATATAGACGACACAAAAAAAATTTCATTATTTAGGATAGGGATGGCAAATGAATGGATTAGATAAATTTTTATTTGGATTATAATGGATGGATTAAAAACAATTCATTAATCTATTATGATCTATTAAAATTTTATTAAAAAAATCCAATCCATCCATGATCCATTTAAAAAAATCCATTTAATCCATCCATTAATAATTTTTTTACTGATGGATATCCAATTCATCCATGAAAAAATATTTTAAAAAATTAAATAATTTTTATAACTATTTTCAAATAATATCTCTCATCCATCCACAAAAAAAAAATTCTAAAATAATTTTTTTTGCCTATTTTTATTTGTAATTAACAATTCATCACAAATCCACCTACACAAGGAATGCAAATGTGGTAGCAAAACACCAAAAAATATACAGTTCTGCTTATAATAACAGCTAATTGATTTAATTTTTGAAGTTATGGTTTTTTATCATTTATTTATTTTTTTCATTTTTATCCAATGGATAATTTTTTTGTTTTATGAAGTGATCCAATGAATTTTAGAATAATGGTGGATGAAACACAACCATCCATAAAATAAAATAATATATCGATCCATCCAGTCTATTGTTATTTTTTTTTTACAAGGAATAGATTGGATGGATTTTCATTTAGATGGACTAAATAGATGATAAAACATTGAATTTTTTTGCCACACCTAATTTAGCTTAGCCGAAGCTTGAAAGTATCCACAAAGCAGCATGATCCCAACAAATCCAAATGATATGCAATGAATCATGCAGAGTTCGTGATGTAAATTAAAATATCATATACTAGTACAGAACACGCAGACAGCCTCAAATTCCTCCACAACAATTGAATCATCTAGTTTTAATTATAGTTTCATTGAAATTGATTAGGCCCTTTGATTAATTATTTATATTTATATATGTTTTTCTAACTTACACACCAAGTGTCTGCATAGGATAAGTCCTATTAAATATTGGAATGAGATCTTCTCCTTCTCTCCTCTCATATTATGAGTAAGAAAAATACAAACAAATTTAAATGGATTCCAAGACAAAAGTAAATTTGCTTGTCTTTTTCCCAAATCCTTAAATATCCCTCACCACTAACCCAATATTTTAAAATTTGAATGAGCAGAGATTTTGCTCTCCTTCATTTTTCCTATCTAAAAGAAAGAATCAAACAAGAAAAGTTTATAAAAATCTCTCATCTCATCTCCCATCCATTTCCCTTCAACCAAACACTATCTAATTACCCAAATTCTTTAATTATAATTAATACTCCAACTAAACTCCATCTCCTCTTTATTTCTTCCCTCACTTTTACAGTTTTACAATTTAATAATAAAATATTATAAAAGTTCACTTTACATTTTTTTCAACAATTGGATATCAAATTGGCCTAGTAGTTTAATATACCATTTTTAAAACATAAAATCGGAGTGCATATATTATCATGAGTCATTTTTTATCATTAGCCTATTTGTCCTTCTTTCCCCTCACCCTAAATTTTTACCTGCAGTCCTGCACCAAAGAAAAAACTCAAGAGACGCAACTCTCTTATTTCAATAATCATTTGGCATATGTTTTAGCAAAATAACTTGGAAGGAGTATCACTATGAAGATAATGTTGAATTTAATTAGCAAACTAGTAAGGTACAAATTAACAAATAAAAAATAAGAACTAAAAGGAACACATATTAAAATATCTAGACTGAAAATTAACTTAATAAAACCAATTAATTATGAAACATTGAAAGATACATAACAACATCAAAACTGGGGACTAGGTGATGAGTAGATGGGATTGGTTTAGGATTTGAGTCTTCTAATGTGAGTGGAGCTCTAAAGTGAGAAAGTAAGAAATTATTTATCATTGATTTAATTAAATACATAGAAATCTCAATCCACTAAATGATCTAAAGATAGATAATTTCTTACTTTCTCACTTTAGAACTACACTTATTTTAGAGCAATCAATCATGTCCTCCCATTGGCTGATATATGCATCCATCAACGATGTGCTGCCGCCGCAGAATAAATCAAAGATGTGGGTCATGGCTATTGGTCCCCTTGCCACTGTACCAAGTCAGTAACCACTCTTCTCACTGCTTCCTGGAAGGTAGACTCGTCCCATTCACTTCCCTGCATAAACATCAAGAGCTGCTTATACTTCTCAAAAAGTTTTGCCTTTTTATTTTTCTATTAATACATCTTTTGGTATAGTCTTTGAGTGTGACATTTTTTTTGCCTTTTTTATATCTTTTGTAAGTATAAATGTGAATTTCAAAACAAAATGTGATATGATGTTGATTAGTCGAAACAAAAGAAGAGTTGCTACCAACTCATGCCATATATAATATAAAGTAATGTCAAAGATACACGTTTTTGTTATACTCCTTCTAACAATTTTTTATTTATGGAATAAATTTAATGTGAGATTCACTTATTAAAAAGTGAATTTATGTAATTAAGTGGGTCACATATGAAATTCCAATAATAAAAAATGGGTTGAAGATAATTTTCTTAACATTTTGCTATAATATATAATAATTTATAAAATTAATAATAGACTCTTCCTTTGAAATAAATAACCAAAATGTTGAATGGATCGAATTGGAACACTACATGCTGGAAAAGTAATGTTATGTAGTCCTTTTTCGAATTATTAATGCACTGAACAACCACCGCCACAAGTTTACATTTCTTCTTGTACGAGGCAACTTTTTATACTTGTAAAAATGAAAATGATGATAAACATATTTGTCCTGATTCTTGTTTGATGGCTGCCAAAATAGAATCCAATTTTTGAATTGTTGGTTGAATATTCCGAGGAAGGTGACAGACTCAGCACACCAAACCACCTTCCCCATCACAGTTGCACTTGCTAGGCTCCTTCCTTTTAACTTTTGAACATTAGACTAAGTAAATAATTAATTTGACCATCATGCTAATCAATGAGAGTTCTAGGATCCTGCAATAAAGTAGCCAACTTCTTTTGCAAATCTAATTGTCAGATTTGAGTATTATTCTACTGTCATAGTGCAGAACTAGACTTATCATTGCATAACCTAATTAAAACATCTATACTAATTGTAATTAATCTCATTTTTCTCTCGGATGTTTTGTCAATCACTACTATCTCAAAAGTCTAAGAGCTTAATGATATGTTTGGATGTGAGAAGAAACAGGGAAGATAGAAGGAGGGTGAAAAGAAATAAAAGAGAAGAGAAAATGAATAGAAAATAAGTAAATTTTTAGATTGTTTGGATTGAGAAAAAAATGGAAGAAGTAAAAAAGAAAGAAAAGTTAAATTTTAGTATAAAAACATTTTTATCCTAATATATGATAAAGATAATTTTATCTAAGTGTTGAATATATAAGGATAAATTTGTTATTTAAAATAATTTCTTTTCATCCATACATTCTCTCTTTATTGGAGCGGAGATTTTTTTTTTGATGGGTCCCACCTATAACTTTTCTTTCCCCACTTTCTTTTTTGTTGTTCCAAACGGTGGAACTTTATTTCTTTCATGCCACTTCCCTTCTCTCAAGTTCTCTCTTGCCTAGTTCTCCCGATCCAAACGAAGTGGTAATAAGAATTTAATTCCTAACTAGATTACCTTATTGTGTTAAAAACAACTTATTATGATTAAAAGTTTTCTGAAAGATTTTTAAAAAATAAATTATATTTCTCATAATTTAAGCTAAACTAAACATGTACTCGATCATATAAATTCTAATACCAAAATTGATAAATGCTTATAAATGATTTTATGGTTAAATATGATTTTATTCCTCAAAAATGAGCGAACTTTGATTTTGGTTCCTGTAAATTTTTTTCTTTGATTTTTATCCCTCTAAAATCACTATTTTTGGTCCCTACAGTCATATGACATTCATTAACTACTTATGTGTCAACAGAAAGTCATATGATCATCCCAAGTGACACCCAATGACTTCGGTGATGTTATGTTAGCATATGATTTCCTTAAAATTTCTTTTGAATCCTAAAATGAATTATATTCATCTACCCTAAAATGAATGTTAGGGACTAAAAACAGTGATATTAAATTTTAGAGGGATGAAAACTAAAGAAAAACAATTTATAAGGATCAAAACCAAAATTTACTCATTATATAGGAATCAAAATTAGTAATTTCATATTTTAGAAGGATGAAAATCAAATAAATGTTTTTACAGAGACCAAAATCAAAATTCGCTCATTTTGAAGGGACTAAACACGTATTTATCCCATGATTTTATTATATCTCTTACTCATGTTTTCTAAATTTTGCAGCATTCTATTTTGAATGTCTACATATTCTGCTTGAACCATGGTAAGAACTAAGTTAGTCTTTGAGTGAAGTAGCATGCTACATACGTGCCTTGGTTTGTATTTCAAAAAAAGTACGTGCCTTGGTTAATGTACATAACGTCGTACACCGAAGGCAAATATTTCTGTAACAAGTGGTATAATCAACCAAATATGCTTTTTTTTTCAGATAAGTATAAAATTCAATAACTAGGATCAAACTTTAGCATAATAATGAAACTATTCTCACATTTTAAAAAGGGTTGAAAAGTAAGACCCTATAAACATGCTCATACAGCCCAATACATAAGGCAAATATTTCTATAACAAGCTAGCAATAATTATATATAATCAAAAACCCATGCTCATATAACGCTAATATTTCTAACAAGTTGTTACGTATTAATTATTTCATGAATGGTTCTTAGAGATATATAAATATATATACATACCTCAACAATCCTTAGTCTGAAATTTAGTTGATGAAGGGCATTCCCTTGTGCAATATTATGGGTATTTACTCCCATGGAAATCAAGCTCACGTTCTGAGCCTGCTTTAAGAACTGCAATAAGCGAATCAATATATCAACTTGAGAAACTTGTCCTCTCACATTCACTTGCAAGTTCACCATTCGCTCTTCTGATGAGCTTGATTGGGGTACATGTGAGACTTGGACATTCAATCTTTCATTTGATGAGAAGCTAGTTTTGGTTTCTTCAGTACTAGATTGATCTTTGGCTGGCAAAAGTGACATCAACTCTTGATTTTTTTTGCTTAGCTTTTCAATTTCAGCCATCAAAGAGCTCAATGTCTCCTTTGCTGTTGTTAGTATCGACGCTTTGTCTTTCTAGCAAACCATGTTCAATATTCAAACACATCATCAATAATTTGGGATATAGAATGTTCATACATTATGATGTATAAATTTATTAGTTTATAAGGTGTATAATTGGGTGGTTAAACAGAATAGTACTAAATTAATTATTAATTTACTATACCATTAATCAACTAATTAACTACAAATATTGAGTAGAGTAAAGTGATGTATGAAAAAATATAGTCTAAGATGAACATTTTTTTTAAACATAATTTGCATAATGCACTGCTTATAGAAGAATATTGAATTGATAAGTTTTGTACCTTAGTTCCTGGAGGAAGTAATGCTCTAAGTGTCTGAAAATTCTCATTTAGTTTCTCACGCCTTCTTCTTTCTGATATCATGTGATGCAGCTGAGTACTAGTGGGACGGGTTGCTTGAATGCGTTCTCTCATTCTCAACAAATTCAAGTTTCTAAAGAATGCAAATGATCTATTCAGCAGGCTTTGTCTTCTGAAATTGGACCCCATTTGGGACATGATATTGGGACCTATATTTGGTCTATACCTCTTGAAAGCACTAGTTTCTGGATGCACCACAGAAGTATAATTAGGCAAATTTTGCTGGGCTTGATGATGATGAGAAGTACTGGAAGAAGGTGGTGAAGTTAAAACATGGAGGATTGCTCTCATTATTGCATCATGTTCACTCTCTGGTGTAGGGAATTGATGACTTGGAGTGACTTGAGCCAATGCTCGAATGGCTTGATGGTGTGGGCTAGTAGCTGTGTTTGATGACACAAGTGGCATTGTGGGAACCCCTCCAAGAGTTTCAGGAAAGTGGGATTGGGAAGTGCCTGGAATACTACTGAATATCAAAGATGAGTATTCAGGGCTACCTGTGGATAATGATCTCAAAGAAGATGAGGATGAAGAAGGTGGATTCTGATCAATAATTGGTTGGGACTGTCTAGAAAAATCTTCTGGAAACAAACTCCTAAGTGCTGTTTGAATGTCATCCTACACAGCAAAAATTCATGGCAAATCAAAATTCAAAATAATATTTTGGTTAGTGAAATGCAATTACATATGGTAATCTGATAGTATATATAGAGTTACTTACTTGAGACATATTTGAGAACCCAAGCTCAATTTCCCCTTTGTTACACCCCATGAAAACAGCAGTCTGAGAAGAATAAGGGGCAAGCAATATGACTCAATAAGATTTCTGGTTCATTATAAAGCTCAGGAAACAAATTATAAAGTATTTTCAGTATCTTTGAAATTATATAACAAACAAACCTTAATCCTTGCTTCCTGTAAAAAACATAAAACCAGTGAACTTAATTAGCAACATAACCTTCATATCTTAAATATATATATAGCATTACTTTGCAGTTTTCACTTTTGAAGTAAATTATGTTTCATTAGTAATTACTTACCTGAAAGAACTGTGTTTGGATTTCTGTGGATGCCAATCTTAGAAGATCCAATTGTTGCAGCACCAGGTAAGGGCGTTGGTTCCTAAAAGCTAGTCCAGGAACACGGCTGAAATAAAACAAACAAAAAATGAAATTTAATTTAATAAAAAAAAAACAGAATTTACTATATAATTAGTTAAATGCAAAGAAGCATGTCGATTACTAACATTAAAATATGGGAATATGAGAGGTATAGCCTTACTCATCGTTGACATCAAATGTCAAACTCAGGTACTGATTGAAAAGCTGTTGAGCTACACTCCCCAAAGAAGAGCTTGGTTGGTTGTTGCTTACGTTGTAGAAACCATCCAAGAAGATCAAACGACTATACCAAAATCAAATTAAACCAGACTCAATAAGCATATATACCTTAGAAAAATATGTTATATTCACAAATACTAAGTAATAATGTAGTATTGTATTTGTATCATTGCATGTACAATTGTATATGCATAATATATAAATATATATACTTGGGTGAAATGGGATCAGATGACCACAGACAAATGTAAGTGCAGCCTAAATAGTGCACTAGAGAACGCAGAAAATCAGGTCTGGCAGCTTCAGGGAGGGAGAAGACTCCTTCCATGGGGTGCATGGAAACTTGATGCTAATGCTTTTGCATTATGATGATGAGATCAGAGAGTGTACATGTTTTGGTTGGTCTAGTAAAACGTTTGATCAAATTTTATATGACATTTGAATATTTATTGCTATGTAATAACGTAATCTAGCAACTACTCCTATATAATATGTATATGTTTGTTAGTGTACGGTTGAGACTGAAAGAGGGAGTGAGACAATTTTGGCTTCACTGACAAAATATGCGAAGAAACCATATAAAGCCAGAAAGGGATATGACATTATGGGAGAATTAAACTAACTGATGGCTGATGGATATAGGGAGACAATTAATCATCAATAGGTAATAAAATTAATTATTAATTAGCTATATTGAAAAATTCAAGAGATTTTTGTGTTGTCGATGTGTGATTAGATGAAAGAGAGAAAGGGTTTTGAAAAGTATTGAAGTGGGTGATCAAACAGTGAGGAAAACTAATTACAAGCTGATCATGACTCTACATATGAAGAAGTGTCAAACCCCGGCCCAACTAAAGAAGGAGAAACACAAAAAAAATAGCCCCACCTGCATATAGTGGAGTTGAGAGGGCAAAGAAAATTGTCTTGTTGTTCTTTAAAGCTGGAAAAGTAGTAGCAAGGTACTGAATGTATACATGAATAGATGGAGAGAGAGAGAGCTAGAAGGAGGGATGGTTTTGATTTGAAAAAATGGAAATGATTAAAAGTGCAAAACATGGAAAGAAAAGTAGAGAAGGGAGCAGCCAAAGACGGGGTGGGAAGGTTAGAAAAGTAGTAAGTCAAAGCTTGAAAGTCTTGAAAACTAGTCAAGAGTGGAAGGCACCCTGGTTCTTTCCACTTGACACCTGTTCAGATTCTTTTAAAATTCCTACTTGCCCATCTAGTCATCTACAATTTTATTATTATTTGCTTGTTTTCCTGAGGCCCTTTGCTTTTAGCTTAAGGTGGGTTGTGTGTTTTAGATTTTATGTTGTGGTGGCAAAATGGGTCAATTTGTCCGAATTCATCATTGATTCGTCTAAAATAAGACGAAATGGGTTGATCCGTTTTGAACAAAACGGGCTAGATCTTTTAATCCATCTCGTTTAGTGATGGGTTGACGGGTTGATCCGTCAAAAACAAAAAACTAGAAAAAATAGGTTGATGAATTGACGGGTTGGAGGGTTGACCCGTAAAAAAATAAAAACAATTATAAAATATAAAAATTAGGCATAAAAATCAAAAATAGGTTGGCGGGTCAACCGGTCCCGTCTCATCTCCAAACTATTAAAATAGTAAAAAACTAATTAAAATATATATATTTTTAGAATAGATGGGTTGGCGGGTCAACTCTCCTGGCCTCTTACCCGTCTTCCTGATGGGTTAAGCAGGACAGGTCAAAACGGGTTGGTGGGTTGAGAACCCCAATCCAACCCAACCCACCAAAATAGACGGGTTAAACGGGTTGGCCCGTCGGATTCAACTCATTTTGCCACCCCTAATTTTAAGCCCGAAATTTATAAGAAAATAAAGAAGTAATTGTAAATAAAAGCAAATAAGCATTTATAATAACTTGGATAACTCTCTCTATGAGTCAGCTATTAGAGTGGAGTTAGGCTCAATTATTCTAGCAAAAGTTTCGTTTGAACCCATAAAAATCACTTTTGCAACGTGAAATTTATTGGATAAAATTGATTGTGAATAAAACTGTGTTTTGATAGGAGAAAAATGGATTTTACTGGCAGCTAGCAACATATAGGTATGACAATGGATAGGATATGAGTATGGTATTATAGTGCCTGTCTCCATCTCAGCATTTTAAAAAATGCTCGTACCTAGATTATATCCGTATGGGTAACAACTTAAGTATTTTTACCTATTGGATACCCAAATACTCATATTCATACTCATTATCCGCACCTTAATTAATTATAAAAAAATCAATACATAAATAAAAAGAACATTATTAAAGTTTAAAATATCATAATGATATATAACAAATCATACTATTCTAATATACTATTATCAATTATCAAATAAATAATAAATATTATAATTAATCTCTCAGACAACAAATTCATAAACAAAACATTGAGTCTCTCAAATAACAAATTCATACGAACTCGTGAGCTTGCAGTACTCTCCAATAGGAAGAAGAAAGTGATACTGCGACTATGGCAGAACCACGCTAGGAAAGTTCCTGAAGGTAGAATAGGAAACTAATCCTAACTTCCATTTCAATTTTTTTAATTTAATATATTAATAATTATATATATAACAATAATAATAAAATAAATATTAATATATAAATATACGGATATGAAACGAAGTGGATATTAAGGTAGTCATATCTTCATCCATATCCATTAAATTTTACATGTAATTACCGCTCTTGTATCCGTGTTTATTGAACAAGTAATTATCTTATCCTTCATGAATAATTTTTATGAATATCGATCGGATAAAATACCCCTTATCTTTCCTAGCAAGATATAACTTTTCAGTTTGCATGTTCAAACGGGAAATGTTATTTTACCTAAACACCCATTATTTATTTCTCCTCAACGACAGGTTCTTTCCTTCTTCCCTTTATAATTGTTCTGCCCCGTTTCATCACTAGGACCAGTTCATCCCCACTCCATCGGTAGGAGCAACTCATGTTTCGTTCTTCTTAGACCTATTCTAAATTTTTTGCCCATTCAATTCTTCTCTTGGCTCCGAAATTACTCGAGCGTCTCCTTATCGGTCATATCAAGGGTCCATCTCAATGGTCTTAGACTGTGGCATCATATGCTGACAACCAATCTTCGGTGTCAATTTTCCTACATCTCCTTCGATCGAAGAATGGATTATATATGAGATTTTGTACTTGTTGAAGTCGTTGTGCTTGTTCAGCTGAACCACAGTGTTGGTCGAGTTTTGGATATTTGTGATATTTGCGCTCATACCTTTTTCGTAAACAAAAAAACCTAAAATAATTTTTAACTAGTATTGGTGAAAATTAAGGACTCATGTTCATTTTTTGTACGTATAACTGCTAGTTTCAGACTAAATTTTTTGCTAATCATAATTTCTGATTTATTTGACTAGTAATCTTATTTAGCTTTTGCTATTTTTTCATTAATCAAGATAGGACTTGATTTACCCAATGGTTTTGACTGTTGGAATTTGTCTTTTTCTTATTTCTTTCTTATTCACTTAAATTATGTGAGGGAATGAAAGTGTACTCCTGGAAATAAAAAAAAGACTACTATTGACTTTTTTTCTTTTCAGAGGAACATTATGCCGGAAACAACCTTAGTGTCTATTTAATAATGTTTTTGGTAGGAAGCATCATAAAAAATACACCTAGATGTTAAATAACATTTCGTTAGAGAAGCACTATTAAAGGAGATACCTTTTATAGTGTTTCCTTAAGGTTGCATTATCTTTTCCTCAAATTTTTTTAAAATAAAAACACGATCAATCTTTAATAGTGTTTCCTTAAGGTTGCATTATCTTTTCCTTAAGGAAACGTTATTAAATGAGATACCTTTTAATAACGTTTCCTTAAGGAAGCGACATCTTTTTCCCATTTTTTTAAAAAAACGCGTTCCACCTTTAATAGTGCTTCTTTAAGGTAGTTTTATAATACTTTTAATAGCGCTTATTCAAACTAGCGCTATCTTTTCCCTTTTTTTAGAAGAAAAAATGTACTCCACCTGGAGCATATATCAATCTATGTTCGCAGTCCTCTGCTACGTTTTCTGCTAGAGTTTTAATAGGACTTAATAGCATCATCTCCATCATTTCTAAGAGGAATTCGTGATTTCTTTTTATTCTTATGTCTCCGTTTGAAGAAGGTAAATATCAATTCTTTCCTTTTTGATTTTCAAATCGTGATACTAACGAAATTTTCTTTTTAATTTCCAAATTCAGAGACAACAAGTTTGGGGGTTTCTAAGAGGAATATCGCGATTTATTTTCATTCCTATGTCTCTGTTGGAAGAAGATAAGTATGAGTTATTTCCTTTTTAGTTTCTAAATCGCGATACTGATGGAATTTTCATTTTAGTTTTCAAATCCAAAGACACAAAGTCTGGGGTTTCTAAGAGAAATGTTGTGAATCCTTTCCATTCCTATATGTGTTGGAATATTCTGTAATTAATTATATTCCAATGTCATAATGTGGACAGATATCGTCAATTAATTATATTAGATATTTATCAATTATGAGCCTTAATTGATATGTGATCAAATTAAGTGATAATGCTAATTAAATTTCTGATTTGATAATAAATTAGTTAATTGATATGTGCTAAATATGAGTGGATGTCATTGATGGCTCATTTCGGAATAATGGGAACCCTGATTGGCCATCACCCTATATATAGGCTATGGTCCCCAATACACCGGACAATATAACGCATACCGTCTCTTCTCCCCATCTGAAGAGCGACTAAGGCATAAGGAGTCCAGGTTGAGGAAGATTCATAAAGCCACCGCTAATCATATTTGTTATCATCATGTGTTGATTGTCAAAGGTATTCCACACAAGAAGACGATCAAGCCCTTGTTCATGATAGATTGCCGGTGAAGGTTGGTGATCAAGTTCATCCTTTTGAAGAACGTTTAAGGTCAGGAACATATACAATGGATTCAGGTATTCCTAATATCTTTGATAAATCAGCATGTTGTCGATCCTAAAGATATCAAGTTTTAGTTGTTCTTGATAATAGAGATGCATCATATATGATTATTATGTTTCCGCAATAAAGTTTATGATAGTATGTATTGTATATGATTATTGAGTTTAAATCTAACAAGTGGTATCAGAACGAGTCTTCATGTTTGGTTTATTGGGATTATTTTATAAATCCTAATTTTGAAAATTAGGAATTATGTTAGGATAAATTTGCAGTCTTCAACTTTCTAAAGGACGTAAATATCAATGTTTGAATCGGTATATTTAGTTTATTCATATAATAACATGAAAGCATGGAATGTTTACGTTTGACTTCGTGAAGGTTATAAGAATTGGTGATTATGGCTTTTTTACGTGATTGATGTTTCTTCATCGTTTTTTTTTTCCGGCTTATATATCTCATGGAATCATCTGGGATTGAATGTTTTGTATATATAACTTATATAAAGGAGAATGGGAAAATACTTGATTTTCCATAATGTTTTATGGTCTCCTAGTGTTGAGCAACACGTTTGTTGCTTGTATTTTATACTTACACTTTTCTCACACACTTATGAGTGAGATCCTATACCCGGACCTGAGTGCAACTTAACATAGGGAAGAGGTTGAGTAGTGGTAGCCTTTTGGATGTACATCTTGTTTGGTTATCACGAAGACCTAACTTAGATTGATTCCTTCCGAGGGTATTGACCCTTCTAATAGTTTACCTATGGTTGTGGGCAATATTTCGAAATGGATCCAGACTCTAAGGACCAAAGTTAGAACTATAGAACCACCTATTCGGAAGTTCATATATTAGAAGAATTTTTTTTTTAAAAAAGTTCTTTTCATACTAAACATTCAGGTTTCCATGTTTTTAGTGTGAAAAGAGCAAATTCGGGACCCCCCATTTTATTAAAATTGTCTGGTAATTTTGGTTGAGTTGTTTGAAACAACACGTTGCCGAAGTAACCTCTGTTGCATAAATTTGATTCAATTAAATTTACAAAAGATGTAGTGTGGAATTATTCATGCGAGTTGTTGTCGGCCCGAAGGAAGGCACAACTTGGCCGGATAATTACATATCCGTGATGATAAATGTGTGGTGATTATAAAGTATTTTCCATGTGGATGATGGGATGTCCGAAGGTGACCATTATTTGACAGGACTTATCACCAATATTTGATCATTGCGTTGAGAGTATCACTTGCAGTTAATTCTTACAATCCGAAGATTGGGGATTAATGGTGCGCTTGATATCTTGTTTGGGCCTTCTATTTGCCAATTTGAATTTCGAGTGAGTGTGAGTCACTTAAAGATGAAGTCGCCAAGGTGACCTCTCTTATGGAAATCACTCAAAAGAAATGTCAAAGATTATGTGGGTGTACATCCACGCGGATATTAATCGGCCCAAAGGAAGGTTAATATTTGGCAGTGTTGCATTCACACCTGTGATGGTAACCACATAGTGATTATAAAGATCATTTTCATGTGAATAACAGAGTATCCAAAGATAGCTGTTGTTTGACAGAAATTATCACCAGTGTTTGATCATTACAATAAAATATCACTAGCAATTAATGTTATTGTCCAAAGACTTAATATTAATGGTGCACAAGATATTTTGGTGAGTATCGTTACGATACTTATTTTCTCTTTAAACTGATATTGCTTATGTATCTGCTGATTAAATTCAATTTCGAATCTCCAAAGTTATGACTAATTTTTGGGATTGAAAGGAGAACATTAAGATTGTTCTTGGATCTAGTCCTTGCATAAAGATGGAGAAAACCACCTTCTCTCACACATTCTAGTACCTCTAAAGAGAGGATCAGTTATAGGAAGTGGGACCGCTCCAGTTGTATGGGTCTTATTATCATAAAGGACGATATTCTAGAGATCTTTAGGGGTATTATTTTGGATGGCATAATTAATGCCAGAGATTTTGTTGCTGAAATTAAAAAGTGCTTTCTGAAAGCAATAAAGACGAAAACATGCACTCATTGGAGAGCTAGATTTTCATTAAGTATAAAGACAAAGGAAATGTATGGAGCACATTATGGGAATGTCCCATCTTACTGATAAACTTAAGACGCTAAAACGTGGGCTGACGACTTGCCCATGCATTTAGCATTTGGTATTCCTTCATGTACAATTCGGTTAGTTTAAGTCAGCCTATAGCTGTTGTAAAGAGAAATAGTATCTAAATGGATTCATTTCGTAAGGTGTGCAAGAAAGAAACAATGAAGCAAGAGACGATAAATAGTGCTCATTTGACAAATACATCTAAGAATTGGGGCTAACAAAAGAAAACTGAGGATAAAGCTGCTAAGGGTCCGTCATAAAAGAAATAGCTATGGTCATAATTATTTCTTTTATAAGGACATCAGGTATCTAAAGAAGAAGTGTCTCAAATATCATGTTTGGCATTCCTATAAAGGATTGTCTGAGCTGATAAAGGTTAAGTGATGCTGAAAGATGCATCTATACTGGAGTTGACCAAAGTCAGTAAAGGATAAGGCTATTGACATTTTAGATTGTTGTTACTGGCTAATATTTGGAATTAAAAGACATTTTGGTTTAATCATTATTTAGATGAAATTTGGTTTTGGTTTCTTATTGAACAAATCAGGATAATTTTGTTCATTTAGAAACGATGGATTCAATTTGTCTTTTAAATTCAAATATTATAGAAACCAGTTAAACTATGGGCTGGACAAACTATAATTTCTTGGTATTGAGACCTCTTGTGGCAAAAACATTAAGCGAGGAATCATACGACACTAAGCATAAAGTTGATAGTAAAATTGAGTAGCGCTATGACACAAACATTTAGGGCACATCTCTATAATTAGAGTTGAGCAACTTGTATGAGGGAATGCTAGATTCCATTGGCCTTATACATTTTATTGTTTGTATTAAATGCATTAAAGTTAAATACATCAGAACATGGCTATCAAGAATGTAGTTAAATCCTGCTAATGACTCTTAAAGGTATGGTGAGGAGTATGATTAATCATTCTACTTTATCAGAGTCACTATGAGAGTAACACCAGAGATTGCAGCCTAAATGCTTGACAGAGTACCAATTAAAGTAACCGACCAATCACTTTCAAGTGTGGGAACATCCAACTAAGGCAAGGCCTTAAAAGCCTCGCAAAGGAAATTGAAACCTCCCAAATAGTGAGCGACAATCTTATTGATACTCTGAAAGGTCAAAGGGGTATGTGAATTTTTTTTTTAATCCCAAATTAAAGAAACCTTGAGACAGGAGCTGACTAATTCTTTGAGGCTAGTGAGTTTGGGGGGCAGATAAGATTAGAGACATTATCTTTGAGGAAGAATTGGTTCTAATCCTTGAACCAATTCATACAGTTGTTATTGGTGTATCAAATTTGGATCCTTATGAGGATATTGTTGTTATTCTTCCAATTCAAGAGAAAGAAATTATTCCTGAAGGTCAAACTCAACACCCTCAAGAACTAGAGCATCAGGAGTCGATGCTTTGTGCCATGATCCACTAAAAAAAAAAAAGATGAATACTACTTTGGATAATTATATAGTATTGCTCCAGGAACATAAGATAAATGGTATAATGGAAGATGATTCTATCAACTCCCATCAAACCATATAACGTTTCTATTCAGAAAAGTGGATTGAAGGTATGAGTACAAGCTCAAGCTAGACAATATGGTTTGAAACTTATCCTGTTACCTGAAGGTTTCAAAGGATAATATGGAGAGGTATAAGATTTGTCTAGTGGCAAAAGGCTATACTCAAAAGAAATGATTGCTTGTAAAGAGACATTCTCTTCAGTACCATTGAATGACTCTTTTAAGGACAATCATGACACACGTTGCTTATTATAATTTGGAGCTTCACAAGATGGATGTCAAGACGGTGTTTCTTAATGGTAACATTGATGAAACAAATGTATATAATGCAAACCAGGAAACTTTGTGTCGAAAGACACAGAGAAGATGGTTTGGAAATTGACGGAATCTATTTATGGGCTAAAAAAGACATCTCGTTAGTGATACCACAAGTCTCATCAAGTGATTGCCTCATTTGGTTTCGAGATGAATATCGAGGACAACTGTGGGTATTACAAGTTTAGTGGGAGTAAGTTAATTTTTATGGTATTATGCTAGCCAAGAACGATATAGGCTTACACTGCGAAACCAAGAAATTTTTGACAAAGAATTTTGTGGTGAAAGATCATGGGGACGCTTCTTTTTGAAAGAACCTGTTTGAAACACAAGAAGGGGGTTGAATTGTGTTTCATAAGATTTTAAATTCTTTTCATAAGCAGATAATAATTTTCGCAAGGTTGGACGCTAAAACGATTAAAAGCAAAGAGAGCTCTTCCTAACACCAAGTTGGACGCTAAGTTAGTTTGAATAAGATAAGAAAACAGCGTAGGAAAAATCAATTCAAACCCAGTTAGTTAGTTGGATAATAAATTAAAGTAAGGGTAAGGAAGAGAAAAAGAACACCGAGATATTATCCTGGTTCACTCTTCACCAAAGAGCTACGTCCAGTCCTCTCTACTTGAGAGCTTTATCCACTATAACAAAAACCCTTTGTTACAAAGTATTCAACACCTCTTTAGGTTCTCTAAGTATTCTTTTACTGACAAGCCTCTTCAGGCTCAACCAAACTAAGGTTTTGAAAAGAGTTTGTTCTACTAACTCACTAAATGTGAGAATTCGAAACTAAAGCTTAGACTCTTAAAAACTCTACACAGAGAGTGATATGAAAATGCGGATCAGAGTAGCTTTGCTAGCTTTGCAAGCTTGAGATTTTCTCTTTGATTGCTTGAGCAGATGTTTGCTTGTTTCTCTTGAAAGATTTTGAATCGCTAAGTATTGCTTCACTTGTACTTTTGTTCAAGTTCGGTAACCATGCATCTTCAAGGGATGGAGGTATATATAGCCTCTTGTCTTTGAGCAGACTTCAGTCTTCAACGGATGGAAAAGGATCTGTTCTGATGAGCATTGAATGCATTTGATCCGTTGAGTCTGATAGCTTCTGAAATTTTTGATTAGCAGGATAAACTATCAGGATGATAGCTAAAAGTGGTGCTGACATATCCTCTATGTAGAAAGAAAGTTGCCTTTTGTTTTTCCAAAAGAAGAAGGTCAACTTCTTTAGTGACAGAGACATTCTGGCTTACGCTTTACATTTGAATGAATATTACAAAGAATGTTTTGTCCCAAGGATATAAGCCTTTCACAGGAAATAATAAATTCAAATACTTTTACAAGGTATTCGCACTTAAAATATAAAAGCACTATTGGACTAGCTATTACAAAAGTAACCGAAAAAATCTTTGGACTCATGGTTCTATTTATTACCGTCCAGACTGAGTAAGACGCAAAACATGTTCAAAGGTTGGACGAGATAAAGTCTTTGGACTTTGGATTGTCTTTGGACTCAATTAAGTTTTATCCTGCACACTTAATATAAAATGCACACTTAATATAAAACGTTAGTCCATAAGAAATTTTTTTTCTTTTTAAATTAGCCATTTGTTAACATCAAAACTTAAGGGATTATTTGGACCATAACCACTTTGGTTCCAACAATCTCCCCCTTTTTGGTGATGACAAAACATACTAATTTGATTGAACAAAGAGTCCTAGAGAGCTGAAAGGCTCCCCCTAAGACAAACATTCTAATCATTTAAAGCATCTAAACATTTAAAGCATATAAGACATATATAAGCATTTAAGCATGGAAAGCCATACATGTTATAAAAGCAATAAAGATATAAATATTCAATCAACCCATTTTCTCCCCCTTTTTGTCATCAGACAAAAGAGTGAGAAACACATCATAGTCAGTATATTTGAAAACAAATAAATAAAACATTTTTAAGAAGGAGGAGGAGGAGGTTTTGGAAGGTAATTTTTGAACATAGCCGCAATTTGCTGAAGGAGCACCGCATTGTTGGCTTCTATGGACCGTTGGACGAACTCTTGAAACTCAGGAGGAATAACCGAGGCGGAGCTCTCAGCTGTGGCCCTGGTTGCGTCCACATCTCTTTGATCAGGAACTACACTGAGAGCCTGAGAAGGATATGGATCAACAGGATGGACCACTGAGAGAGGGATAGGTTGAGACTTGGACGGGGCTGAGTCTGCAACTTGTTCCGCTTCCTCAGCATGAGTTTCAGAAGAGGGGTCCTCATAGACGATTTCGGTGTCCCCAGTTTCTTCAGGAATAACCGGTTTAGGAGGAGGAGGAGGAGGAGCATCCGGATCAATGACAGGTTGGGGTGGAGGTGGTAGCACTTCAAGTATGATCTCAGCATCATCATACTTGCTTTCTCTCCATCTGGGAGTAGGTGAAGGCAACACATCTCTAGCATAAAGAGGTATCCCAAAGATATTGTCTATGATCATGAAGTCAGCCTCATAGATTCGATATAGTCTTGGGTAAATGTGAATCTCTTCTTTCTCCTCAATTGATAGACCAGATGATGATGCTTCTTGAGGGCATCTCCAGATGTAGTTTTCCCAGTAGACCTTAGCATCTGCGTCATATCTGAATATGGGGTCCTTCTTCCAAATGCTTGCTAGAGCCCCAGAGTTATCTCGAGGTTTCTTCCAAAACAAGGGATCAAAGGCATTTTTGTAAGGTAGCTTCCACGACTCAAGCCTTTTGCGAAGGTCCTTATTCTTGTTGGGATCTAGAATAGGAATCCTTGGACAAACTCGAGGAGGAACAACTTCTACTCTTGTGCCGGATGACCTTTACCAAAACTTCATTGGAAGGTTGTGATGAATCTTAGCTTCTCGAGTCATGTCACACTCCTTGCGCACGGCATAATAAGGAAGAAAGTCACGAACATCAGAGTATTCCTTCCATGTTGTTGGGTAGCTTGGAATGAATGACAGATCAGGATCAAGGATGTAGTTTGTTAGACCAAACGTCCTTGCTCTCTTTTCGTACTCAGTTTTGTAGCCATTCTTGTCTTCATTACAAAGAGCTACGTGCCTATTTACATTGTAGCTGCACCATTGGAATGCCTTGTCCTTGATGAGGTTGGGATAGACTTTCCTTGGAGGAAACGTCTTCTTCTCAAGGCAGACAACCAAGGGTCCAAGAGTTGTGTACATCTCAGTGACCAGACATTCAGTTGATGCGTGAGGGATCGGGTAGTAGCCATGTTCAGGGGGTGGTCCAGAGGTGGGTGGTGTGGGTGGTTGTTCATATTCATATTCAGGTAGTGGAAGAGGGCTTTTGGGGTGAGGGTCAGTAGCGGGGGGTGTGTGTTCAGGGAATAGAACAAGAAAGTTGCGTTTGACCTCAGCCCAATTTGAGCATTTGTTACTGTGGTTCATTCCTGGGATGCGTCTATATTTTCTTTTGCGAAAGATCCGTCTGGGGTAGGGAGCACCATAAGGTTGGAAGGGGTGATCTCCCCAGGGTGTGACATTGTCTTCGGGTTCATTTGGTGAGGTTAGGATTTGTGTTTGTGGTAGGGCAGTGGGTGAGGGTGGTAGGGAAAGTTCAATGGTCAAGCCCTCAATCTCAGACGATTGGACAACGGAAGAAGTAATAACTGAACTAGAGATAGGTTCAGTATTACCTTTTGCCTTTGCTCGAGCAGACCTTGCCCTTGTTGAAATAGGTTTAGGTAGGGGTGCAACAGACGAGGTCTCCAATCTTGGCTCTTTGACTACCCTGGATATAGGCAAGTCTTCCTCTTCATCCTCATCAATGGGAGCTAGAATCAGCTTCCTTTTTCTGGATGGTTGGACTGTGAGCTTTGGACAAGAAGGAGGAGTTCTAGCTGTTGGACGAGCTAGTTCAGTTGAGCGTCCAGCGGTGACTCGTTGTTCAGACGTTTGTTCTAAGCCTTGCATCTGAGCTCCTTTTTGTTTCCCTTCAGATTTGGACTTTTTGAGGCAGTCCAACTGCATCATCACCAAGCTCTGCCGGCTAAAATCAGGCTGATGCGATCGTTCAATACCATGAACACCGTAATATCTGATTTTTCTTTCTGGAGCCAAGTTCTTTAGGTCATCGTAGACCATATGCTTCTCGAAGATTTTTGAGAGAAGAGCAGCATAGATGATCGAAGTATTCTTCTCAGAGCCTTGAATGGCATACTTAAAGAAAGAAAAAAGAAGGTGGGGAAGGTTTATCTGCCTCTCTAGTATCAAATGAACCAGGCAGAATTGGTGAGCCTTTGATACATTATCCTTCGACCCAGCCTTGTGAAGGATAGACTTGTTCAGAATTTGGTGAAGAACCTTAGCCTTGTCAGTCATTTTTTAGGCTATGAGTTTGTCACCCATGTTCTTCAACAGACAGTCTCTGATGGTGGAAGTATCACCAATCTCTTCCTCCCAGTTATCCTCAACAGTTATTCCAGATTGGGCGCACCCAATCGCATTAGAAATGGTTGCTTCAGATATTATTACTTCAGTATCAAGCACTTTGTTGTGAATCTCCCTTGCAGAGATAGTAGGGTTTGTCCAGAACTCCCTAACTAGAGCGGGGTAGATTGCCGGAGAACCTTCGAAGAAGCTTGACCATCCAGCAGCATGGATGTTAGAGAAAATGTCAATCCCATTATCAGCCAGGAATTGTAGATTAAATTTGAACTCGACCATGACATCAACAGTCTGAGCATTAAAGGTTCTTCCTTTACTCTTAGAAACAGCAGTAGAAGAGGTTGCCATAGATTCAGAGAAGAGGTCTTTAAGAAGAAGGGTTTTTCAGAGTTTTCCTTTTTGAAGATGAAAGCTTTTGTAAAGGTTTGATTTTTAACAAAACTTAGGTTTTAAAGAGAGAATGAAAACCTTTCGTATTTTCAAAGAGAGAAAGAGCGAAACGACGTGCATTAAATGCCTGACACACGTTCAGACTTTGAAACCGTAAAAAGCATTTTTGGCAAACAAAGAAAACAAAAACTGACTCAGTTAAGGGAATGAGAGATAATAGTTCATTCGACAAAAATTGAATTCCATTAATGCATTAGATGAGCAATCAGAAAGTACAATGAACGAGCATATATTGGACGTAATGCAAATATTGGACGCATGGATTGGACTCTCAGTCAATCAATGAAATGCATGTTCAGATATTTTCTTATAAATGTGAACCTATCTTCGGGTAATGGTTTAGTGAAGATATCAGCCCATTGATGGTCAGTATCAACAAATTGAATATCTATTGTCCCTTTTTGCACATAGTCTCTAATAAAATGGTGTTTTATTTCTATATGCTTTGCTCTAGAATGCAGTATAGGGTCTTTTGACAAGTTAATAGTAGCAGTGTTATCACATATGATAGGGATGTTGCTTACAAACACGTTGTAGTCTTCCAACTGATGTTTGATCCAAAGTAATTGTGAACAGCAACTGGCAGCAGCAATATACTCAGCTTCAGCAGTTGATAGAGCAATTGTGCTTTGCCTTTTGCTTGACCATGGGACAAGATTAGCACCAATGAAGTGACACCCTCCACTTGTGCTTTTTCTTTGAATTCTGTCTCCAGCATAGTCAGCATCACAGAATCCAACTAATCTGTGTTCATCAAATTTCTTATACAAAAGACCCAGATTAGTAGAACCTTTTAGATATCTAAAGATTCTTTTTACTGCTGAGAGATAAGACTCTCTTGGATCGGATTGAAAAGGAGCACATAAGCAAACACTAAACATGATATCAGGTCTGGACGCAGTTAGATATCCAATCATACCTCTATATACCTTTTGGTCTACGTTTTTATCTTTATCATCTTTGTTTAGCACGGATGTTGGATGCATTCGTGTATTGATAGGTTTACAATCATCTAACTTGAAGCGTTTCAGAAGCTCCTTTGTGTACTTCGTCTGATGAATGTACACTTCGTCTGAAGTTTGCTTTACTTGAAGTCCGAGGCAGAATTTTAGTTCTCCCATCTTGTTCTTTCAAATTCCCTTTGCATTAAGTCAGAAAACTCTTGGCAAAGAGATTCATCAGTTGCACCAAATATAATATCATCAACGTAAATTTGAGCAATAATAAATTCCTTTTTATTTATCTTCATAAACAGAGTTGTGTCCACTTTTCCTCTTGAGAACCCATTCTCCATTAGGAAAGTGCTGAGTCTCTCATACCAAGCTCTAGGAGCTTGTTTGAGTCCATATAAAGCTTTCTTAAGCTTATATACATGCTCAGGATGGTTTTAATCTTCAAAACCAGGTGGTTGAGAAACATATACTTCTTCATTAATTACACCATTTAGGAATGCACTTTTTACATCAATTTGATAAAGCATGATGTTATGATGTGCACATATGAGAGTAAGATATGTATAGCTTCTAATCTAGCTACTGGAGCAAAGGTTTCAGTATAATCAATACCTTCCTCTTGTGAGTAGCCTTGAGCAACTAACCATGCTTTATTCCTTACAACTTTGCCATCTTCGTCCAGCTTGTTGCGATAGACCCACTTGGTTCCAATGACAGACTTATCCTTAGGTAAGGAGACCAGCGTCAAAACGTCACTTCGTTGAAACTGGTTGAGCTCCTCTTGCATAGCGAGGATCCAGCACTCGTCCAGTAAGGCTTCGTCCACAGACTTTGGTTCCATCTCAGAGATGAAAGCTGAGTCAGCTTGCTCTCTGAAGGTTGAACTTGTCCGGGCCCTATCATTAGGTTTGCCAATGATTTCATCCTCAGGATGATAAGTCCTGAATTGCCACGAACGAGGGGTGTTTACAGCTTGCTGAGACGATGATGCGTCCTGCATAGCGTCTAATGCCTCGTCTTTGTTGGTTGTTGGACGAGCATCTGAATCATTCAGATTCATATCTGCAAACGAATCATCTAGCCCTGATAATCTCTTATCAGGCTATTTGTCATCAAATTTAACATGGATGGATTCTTCAACAATCAAAGTTCTAGAGTTATAGACTCTAAAAGCTTTGGACGTTTCAGATTATCCTAACAATATTCCATTATCTACTTTGACATCAAACTTTCCTAGTTGATCCTTAGTATTTAAAATAAAGCATTGACATCCGAAGGGGTGGAAATAAGAAATGTTGGGTTTGCGTCCTTTCCACAATTCATAAGGAGTCTTATTCAAGATTGGTCTTATGTATATTCTGTTTTGAATGTAGTAGGCAGTATTTATAGCTTCAGCCTAGAAGTGCTTAGGGACAGAATTATCACTGAGCATCGCCCTAGCCATCTCTTGAAGAGATCGGTTCTTTCTCTCAACGACACCATTCTGTTGTGGTGTTCTAGGGGCAGAGAAATTGTGATGAATACCACTTTCATCACAGAACCTTTGGAAAAGTTCATTTTCAAATTCGCCTCTATGATCACTTCTGATCGAGCTGATGAATATGCCTTTTTCATTCTGGACTCGCTTACAGAATATAGAAAAGACCTTGATAGACTCATCCTTGTGAGCAAGGAACTTAACCCATGTCCATCTAGTATAGTCGTCTACGATGACAAGTCCATATTTCTTACCACTGACAGAAGCAGTCCTTGTTGGACCAAACAAATCAAGATGCAACAATTCTAGTGGTCTAGAAGTACTAACAATGTTCTTGGACTCAAAAGAGTTCTTAACTTGTTTTCCTTTTTGACATGCGTCACAGAGAGCGTCTGATCTAAACACAATCTTTGGTAAACCTCTTACGAGGTTATGCTTGTTTAGTCTAGAGATTAATCTCAGACTTGCATGACCAAGTCTTTTGTGCCAGATCCATCGCTCATCTTCAACAGACACTAGACATGATACACTTAGAGTTGAGAGTTCCCCCAAGTTAATCTTATGCAGATTATTTTGCCTTTTGGCAGTGAATAAGATGGACCCATCAGGGTTCTTGACCATACATTCACCTTTATTGAAGGAAACATCTGACCCACTGTCACATAATTGACTTATGCTAAGCAAGTTGTGTTTTAATCCTTTAACCAGAAGAACATTATCAATAGAGGGAAGAGGATGCTTACCAATCTTACCTATTCCTACTATCTTTCCCTTCTGGTTGCCTCCAAAGGTGACCCATCCACCAGTCTTCTCACGGATTTCTTGGAACATACACCTTTCTCCCATCATGTGACGTGAGCAACCACTGTCCAAGTACCAGGATTGTGATCTTTTTGGTGTTGCTAAGCAGATCTGCAACAGGTATTATCATATTCTTAGGTACCCAGATAGACTTGGGTCCTTTTGGGTTAGTTCGTGGTCTTCGTCCATGCATTTTGTTTTTATTCTTGTAAATGCATTTTGAAGAGGTGTGACCACTCTTTCCACAAATCTTACAGTAAGTTCTGGATGCATGCAATTTATTTTCTTTTTGCTTTCCATAGGAATGAAAAGCCTTGCGATGTTTGTTGGACCCTGATATTTTCTGAGACGCACTTTGTTTCTCAGAGTCATAGCCTAGGCCAGACTTATCATGAGGTGATCTAGAGTACCTCAATATCAGGTCTAGCTTCTCTGATCCTCCAACAAGATTAGATACGCTTTTAGTGAGATCAGATACCTCTTGTTTCAGTCTAGTTAGCTCATGGGGTTCACTGGACTCAGAGGTGAGTTTGTCAATTAGACTGACATTCTCAGCTTTAAGCTTATTATTCTCTTCAACAAGCTGCTTATTTAGTTTGTTGGACTCTTCTAACTCTTTATTCACTTTTGACAGTTTTCTCTTAAGCATGATGTGTTGATGATGCAATAGAGAAGAATCATTTAGCAGTTCATCGTATGCTTCTTGAAGAGAGTCAGAAACAGATACCTCGTCATCTTCTGATTCAGCGTCCGAAGAGCTTTTGACCATCAGACAGAGATTTGAGGTAGATGGGTTCCTTGGTCTGAACCGATGTTCCAAAGCGTCCAACTTCTCCTTAGCTGTTTGGAACCGCGAGACCATGTCCAGTCTTGGACGATCAAGGCGTTGACAAGACACCAGTTAGCATGAGTATTTTGAGAACACCATCTGATATCATCACTCGTCCAGTCTGCTTCATGTTTGGACGATGTTGATCCGTCCTCAAGGGTAATCGTTGGACGATAATCTCCATTAGTGAAGACATTCCACAACTCATAGTTTTGAGCTTGGACGTATATTTGGAAAATTGATTTCCAACGAGGATAGTTTGTTCCCTTGAATATGGGTGGAACATTCCAACCTCCTTCAGAGGTAGACTCCTGACTTCTTTCTCCGGGAACAACAAGTTGTTCATCATCCAAAGAGTCTTCATCTTGTTCATTGGACCAAAGGCATAAGTTAGCCTCTTCATTTGTTTCTTCTTCTTCTTCTTCAGAAGGGTTCAATTCCTCCCAAGTTGCCATGAAGTTCTTTTTCTTCTTTTTGAAGAACTTCTTCTTGTCCTTTACCGTAGGGCAATCGGCTTTGAAGTGTCCTGGTTTGTTGCATTCAAAACCAACTGACTTTTATCTTTGAGTTCAGCATGATCCTCGAAGCTTTTCTTTTGGAATGGCCTCCTTTTCATTCCATTTTTCTTTCTCCACATATTCTGAATCTTTCTGGAGATACAGGATAGCTCGTCATCGTCTGGTACATCATCATCAGACTGATCAGCTTCATCACTGGACTCATCAGCTTTTAAAGCTTTTGAGTTGTTGGACCTATGAGCTTTCAGGGTAATCCCTTTGTTGTTCTTTCCAGGATTGTCAAGATCAAGGTCCTGCTCATGAACTTGAAGTGTCCTGACAAGATCATCCAGAGTCAAAGTAGAGAGATCTTTGGCCTGGGTGATTGCAGTGACAAGAGGTCTCCACTTCTTAGGCAGGCTCCTAAGAATCTTGGTAACATTCTCCTTGGTAGTGTAGACCTTTCCAAGGGATTTCAGATTGTTGATGATCGTATGAAAGCGATTTATCATGTCTAGGATGGACTCTCCTTCAGCCATGGTGAACATTTCATACTAGCCAACCGGCATGATGATTTTAGAGTCCTTCACCTTGGTTGTCCCTTCATGGAGATTAGACAAGGTGTCCCATATTTGTTTGGCTGATTCACATGCGTGAATTTTCTGAAATTCGTCAGGGCTGAGGGCACACATTAAAACATATCTTGCTTTATGATTCTGTTCCATTCTAGCCCGTTCAGCATCAGTCCAGTCGTCCTCTGCTTCGTCTGTCCCGTCAGAGTTGAGACAAACATTAGGACCGTTTGTGATTCTGGCCCAGAGAGCTGAGTTTATACTGAGGATGAAACCTTTGAATCTCTCCTTCCAGTACAGGTAGTGAGTACCGTTGAAGAACGGCGGTCTGGTCACGGAAGTACCTTCCATAACTGGTTGACTCCCGCTTGGCATACCTGGTCCAGACATATCTGCAGTAGGATCTTTTCCTCTACACGACAAAGTGCTCAACCCAGAGGCTGGGCTCTGAGACCAATTGAAGGAACCTGTTTGAAACACAAGAAGGGGGGTTGAATTGTGTTTCAGAAGATTTTAAATTTTTTTCGTAAGCAAATAATAATTTTCGCAAGGTTGGACGCTAAAACGATTAAAAGCAAAGAGAGCTCTTCCAAACACCAAGTTGGACGCCAACTTAGTTTGAATAAGATAAGAAAACAGCGTAGGAAAAAGCAATTCAAACCCAGTTAGTTAACTGGATAATAAACTAAAGTAAGGGTAAGGGAGAGAAAAAGAACACCAAGATATTATCTTGGTTCACTCTTCACCAAAGAGCTACTTCCAGTCCTCTCTACTTGAGAGCTTTATCCACTATAACAAAAATCCTTTGTTACAAAGTATTCAACACCTCTTCAAGCAGTATTCTCAACCTCTTCAGGTTCTCTAAGTATTCTTTTACTGACAAGCCTCTTCAGGCTCAACCAAACTAAGGTTTTGAAAAGAGTTTGTTCTACTAACTCACTAAATGTGAGAATTCGAAACTAAATCTTAGACTCTTAAAAACTCTACACAGAGAGTGATATGAAAATGGGGATCAGAGTAGCTTTGCTAGCTTTGCAAGCTTGATATTTTCTCTTTGATTGCTTGAGCAGATATTTGCTTGTTTCTCTTGAAAGATTTTGAATCGCTAAGTATTGCTTCACTTGTATTTTTGTTCAAGTTCGGTAACCATGCATCTTCAAGGGATGGAGGTATATATAGCCTCTTGTCTTTGAGCAGACTTCAGTCTTCAACGGATGGAAAAGGATCCGTTCTGATGAGCATTGAATGCATTTGATCCGTTGAGTCTGATAGCTTCTGAAATTTCTGATCAGCAGGATAGACTATCAAGATGATAGCTAAAAGTGGTGCTGACATATCCTCTGTGTAGAATGAAAGTTGCCTTTTGTTTTTCCAAAAGAAGAAGGTCAACTTCTTTAGTGACAGAGACATTCTGGCTTACGCTTTACACTTGAACGAATATTACAAAGAATGTTTTGTCCCAAGCATATAAGCCTTTTACAGGGAATAATAAATTCAAATACTTTTACAAGGTATTCGCGCTTAAAATATAAAAGCACTATTGGACTAGCTATTGCAAAAGTAACCGAAAGAATCTTTGGACTCATGGTTCTATTTATTACCGTCTAGACTGAGTAAGACGCAAAACATGTTCAAAGGTTGGACGAGATAAAGTCTTTGGACTTTGGATAGTCTTTAGACTCAATTAAGTTTTATCCTGCACACTTAATATAAAACGTTAGTCCATAAGAAATCTTTGTTCTTCTTAAATTAGCCCTTTGTTAACATCAAAACTTAAGGGATTATTTGGACCATAACCACTTTGGTTCCAACACTTTTGTCTTAGGAATTTGATACTTAGAGATCATTCTCAAGATATCTTTGGATTATCACAAAAGAGCTATATCGATATAGTTTTGGATAAGTTTGACATGAAGATAGTAAACCAGGAGAAACCTCGGTCACTAAGGGAGACATTTTAGTCTCAATTCAATGCCCGTATGGAAATCTGGAAATTCAGAAAATGCAAAAGATTCCCTATGCTTTGGTTGTCGGAAGTCAGATGTATGTTCAAATTTGTGCGCATCCGGAAATAGCGTACATAGTAGGATTATACGGCAGATACTTGAACAATTTAAGGATTATTGGAAAAACAACCATAAGGAATGTGCTATACTTAAAGAGAACAAAAAGGCATATGCCCACATATCGGAGATCTGGCAGTTTAGAGATCATGAGGAATTCTGACTCCGATTTTATAGGATGCCAAGATAGTAGGCATCCGACTACGGGATATGGCTTAAATATATTTTTGTCACTTGTTTGCATATAGTAAAAGGTATTGAAATACCACTCAAGTCTTGTTGTGACAAATAAATCCATCATATTGTACTTCAACAAT
Organism: Ammopiptanthus mongolicus; assembly: GCA_039655645.1. NCBI lineage: Eukaryota > Viridiplantae > Streptophyta > Magnoliopsida > Fabales > Fabaceae > Ammopiptanthus > Ammopiptanthus mongolicus. Next base: position 89,984,730 of record CM077345.1, read on the forward strand.
AACATGAGTTCTACAAAGTCGAAGTTCATCGACATCAAATATCTTGTAGTTAAGGAAAGAGTTCAGGAAAAATAGTTTTTTTTATAGAGAACATAAGGACAAATTCTATGCTAGCAGGTCCACTAACTAAGGGCTTAGCACCTATAGTTTTTCCATGAGCATGTTGCTCATATGGGTGTTGCCATTGAGGATGCCTTAGTTTAGTGGGAGTCTCTATTTGTGTTTTATATTTGAGATACAAACCGTATGTTATTTCGGATTTTCTGCAGAAATAAGGTTATGTTTATAAGTACATTGTGAACTTGTTTGTATCTTGTTATATGTAAAATTTATTTACACATTAAGGACTTTGGTTTGCAAGATTGCAAAATTGATCTCACTAAAGACTTAAGTTGGACCAGTTGGAAATAGGCATGATTTAGAGATCACATTGCATGAAATTTCCATGTCACTCATCCATATCGATCTATGTCATCAAGTGTATTGATGTGGTGGTCGTCGGGGTTTAGTCACAATAGACATTACTGACGACAGCCGCGGTGGTCCCATTGTTGATGTATGATGTGGACCAGATTGTAAAGGGGAAATTTAAAGATAAATAGCATTCGGATGCGCGCCTAAAGAATTCTGATATAATTATTATGATATATTGCCCGAGTGGGAGATTGTTGGAATATTCTGTAATCAATTATATTCCAATGTCATAATGTGGACAGATACCGTCAATTAATTGTATTAACTATTTATCAATTAGGAGCCTTAATTGATATCAAATTAAGTGATAAGGCTAATTCAATGTCTGATTTGATAATAAATTAGTTAATTGATATGGACTAAATATGAGTGGATGTCATTGATGGCCCATTTTGGAATAATGGGAACCCTAATTGGCCATCACCCCTATATATAAGCTATGGTCCCCAATACATCGGACAATATAACGCATACCGCCTCTTCTCCCTATCTGAAGAGCGACTAAGGCATAAAGAGTCCAGGTTGAGGAAGAACCATAAAGCCATCGCTAATCATATTTGTTATCATCGTGTGTTGATTGTCAAAGTTATTCCGCACAAGTTAACCCTTTTGAAGAACGCTTAAGGTCAGGAACATATACAATGGATTCAGGTATTCCTAATATCTTTGATAAATCAGCATGTTGTAGATCCTAAGGGTATCAAGTTTTAGTTTATCTTGATAATAGAGATGCATGCTATATATGGTTATTATGTTTCCACAATAAATTTTATGATAACATGTATTGTATATGATTATTGAGTTTAAATCTAACAATAGGTCTCTGTTTGAAGAAGATAAGTATGAATCTTTTCCTTTTTAGTTTTCAAATCGTGATCCTCATGAAATTTCCTTTTTAGTATGTCAATCTAGATACGCAAATATGGGGTTTCTAAGTGCGAATGTCGCGACTCCTTTCGATCCCTATGTTTGAAGAAAGTAATTATGAATCCTTTCTTTTTTAGTTTCTAAATCGTGATGGTGATGAAATTTCCTTTTTAGTTTGCAATTCCAGAGACAGAAATTCTGGGCTTTCTAAGAGGGAATATCATGATTCATTTCCATTCCTATGTCCCCGTTTCAAGAAGGTAAGTATGAATCATTTCCTTTTTAGTTTTCAAATCCCAATTTTGGCCAAAGAATTGACTGTGTTTTGTGTTGAATATAATTTTCTTGCTTGGAATTTCCTTTTGAATCTACAGGTTTGAACATTGAATATAGGAAATTCTGGTTTTTTTTTAAAAAACAAATGGGGAAAAGATCATAGCGCTTCCTTAATGAAACACAATTAAAGGGGATACCTTTAATTATGTTTCTTTGAAGAAGCTCTATCGTAGGTACCCAAACGATAACGATTCGGAAACGCTATCTTATATCGCTATTAAATGCTAAAAAACACTATTAAAAGTCATTTCTGGCATAATGGAAACTACAAGGTACAAAACTATCATCTTTGGAGACAATTCTTCCTTTCTTCTTCACTTAATTGATGCTCGAGTGCCTTCATGATTCATTTGTCATGACATTGGGGAAAATTCTTCTATTGTGTTTAATTGACATGTCGTTTGGCCAATTCGTTCAATATAGAAACAACACAATTGTTTTTGGTCATTTTTTTATGTCTTTACTTAACTTCAAGAAGCTACATTAATTATTATTAATACGCTATTTGAAGGAAGCTTCATTAATCAAACATAATATTTTTCTTACCTTCAAGAGTACACTACAAGTAAATGCTCCATAATTACCGACGACCAAAAGCCCTCGAAAAATCCCAAAAATCATCGGTAATAGTAGCTTTCTGACAAAAAACTGACGACCTCGAATCTAGAAATGGAGGCGTCGATAACCGTTACCGACGACCTTATGCAAAAGCCATGCGTACTTTTCGAAGGCCACTATCGTCGATAAGTTGACCAAGTTATCGACGACCATCCCCCTCGGTATGATGCCCAACGTTACCGAAGACCTCTATCCATCGGTAATGAGCCCCAACGTTATGACTGCCTCGCCTGTCGGTAGTAGAAAATGTTTTGTTTTTTTTTTAAATATAATTATATTTTACCTGTACGTTACCGACAGCCCAACTTATCGATAATAATTAGTTTTTGTAAAAAAAATATTATATTAATATCATAATCTATTTTTTTAATTAAATAATTATTAATAATTAAATATTATAATTATATTTTATATTAATTATTTAATATTAATTATTTAAAAATATTAATTAAATAACTATTACAAAATAAATAAAATATAAGATAAAACAAATTATAATTATAATTGAAACGATAAATAATATAATGTAAATGCTAAAAAACCTAACAAAGTAATCTAATAATTCCCATAAGGAGATCATCAGATAAGGTCTTCAGATATTCCTCCTCATATGAATCACATAGAGCTGATCTTATTTGGCTGCACATTAAAAAAAAAGTTCTCTGCAATGCATATTTTTCATATATATATATATATAATGTCCATTTTAGTAATTTTATCTCTACAAGTGATTTTACTTTATTTTATAAAAAACAATTTTTTTAAACATACTTATGATGGTTTGACTCTTAATGCTTCACAGAACCAAAATGTTGCCGTGGAGGTTCAGCTTTGTCTGGTGGGCGGTTTCTGGCGGATAAACAGATAAGAACTCACATCATGAAGGACAGGCTGTCAAGCATATGGCGCCCAACGAGGGGAGTGACCATCAAGGAATTAGAGGGAGGCCGTTTCCTATTCCAATTCTATCATAAATTGGACTTAGAGAGGTTCTTGAAAGGAGGTCCTTGGTCCTTCGATAATTATATGCTAATTCTACAGAAGATTCATCCAGCGGTGGCTATGGCAAATATCCCTCTTCAACATATTGATATCTGGGTTCAGATTCATAGTTTGCTAATTGGGTTTATGACAATGATGATTGGTGAGAATATGGGGAATTTTATGGGCAAATTTCTAGAGTACGATGAGATGAATAACACTGGCCCATGGAGAACTTATATGCGAATCAAGGTTCGACTTGACTCAGATTTTCCGTTAAAGAAGGAAAGGAAGGTCAGGATGGCAGGTGGTAGTTGGAGTATTGTGCAATTTAAATATGAAAGATTAGGAGTGTTTTGTTATATGTGTGGCTTGATGGGTCATACTGACCAGTTGTGTGACAAACTCTTCAGCATGGAGGATGATAATGGTGAGAGGGGTTGGGGCGTGTTTCTATAAGCAGACCAAAAAAGATCAGGGGCAAGTAGAGGCACTGATAATAGGTGGCTGGTGGAGGAGGTTGGTGGCTGTGGAGTGTCTGGCAGTGTAACCCCTAACGCAAGGCGTGGAAATCGGGATCCCATATTAAATCTGGAGCATTCAAATCAAACAAATTCCCCACGTGATAATGCCTCCAATCATAACGGGGATTTGGTTGTTTTTAATGCAACGGATTCTGTTGTTTCTTATGATCAGCATATGGGCAATATTCCCTAGAATTCAGGTGCAATTATTGTGACTGGCCCACAAACTGAATCTACAGTCATAATTGCTGAGGCTAGGCAACAAAGTCAAGTCAAAAGAACGAGAGCAAATGAAGCTGTTCCATCGCATGTAACACAGAACACTGGCGCTGAAAGTTCATGCATGCAGATAGATGACCTACGTATAAACTCAACTTCTATGGTTCCGTCGGATCATTTTTTATTGGCAGGACCTGGTTCCCAGGCCTGCCAGGACAAATGAATATCATGGGCTGGAACTGCCGAGGCTTGGGTAACATGCGTGTATTTCCTATTTTAAAAAAACCTCGTTCTGCATTATAAGCCGGACGCACTTTTTTTGTTTGAAACTTTAGTTCATGTTAATAAGGTGGAGGAAATTTGTAGGCAGATTGGTTTTGATCATTGTTTTGCTGTGCATAGGGAAGGTAGGGGTGGTGGAATTGCTCTTCTTTGGAATGATTCCTTGCACTGTGTCATTTCTAGTTTTTCTCTTAATTTTATCAATGTGGAGGTGGAAGATGTGAAGCATGGCAAATGGCGTATGACTGGGTACTATGGATATCCTAGCAGTGAGCGTCGTAAGGATTCCTGGAATTTAATTAGGACCCTTGCGAGTTTATCAAATGATCCATGGTGTATTGTGGGGGAGTTCAACAACATTATGTCATCAGATGATAAAAGAGGTACAAATGAGCATCCAAATTGGCGCATTCAGGGCTTTAGGACAGCAATCCAAGACTCTTGATTGGTGGATATACCCCTAGAGGGGTACCCGTTCACTTGGTGAAAGTGCAGAGGAACTAGTAGGGAGGTGGAGGAGAGACTTGACTATGCTATGGCTACAGAAAATTGGCTGCAAAGGTTCCCGAACGCCAAGCTTGAGAACCTTATAGCTCCAATATCTGATCATTCTCCTATTTGTCTTTCCTGTGAGCCAATAGTTGAAACTTTTATTCAAAGAAATTTCAGATTTGAGAATCATTGGCTGCTGGAGCCTAGCGTGGATGATGTGGTGAGAGGTATTTGGGCGGAGTCGGGCGATATTGATCTTGTTGAGAAGATTAGGAGTTGTTCTATTGCTCTCCAAAAATGGTGTAGGAGCTTGCGGCCAAATTCTAAAAAAGATATTAATTATTGCAGGGACATGTTGGAAGCCGCTAAAAGGCAAACTGTAGATGATGATGCTTCACACCTTATTTATGAAGAAATTCGGAGGAGGTTCATTACACTTCTTGTGCAAGAAGAGCAATATTGGAGCAAAAGAGCTAAGGTTCAATGGTTGAGGGAGGGTGACCAAAATACTGGATTCTTCCATGCTGCAGCTACAATGAGACAAAAAAAGAAGAAAATTGAGAGACTTCAGGGTCCTAATGATATTTTTATTGAAGACCAGGATGGCATAAAGGAGTTGGCTAAGGACTATTTCCTTGATCTTTTTCAGCCGCAGACTAGCATTTATGACCCTATCATTAACGTGCTATCTCCTAAAGTTGGACCTGATGATAATGCGAACCTCACGTGCCCCATTACTCTCTCAGAATTATTCACGGCTTTGGAAAGTATGCACCCTAGGAAGACCCCTGGACCTGATGCTATGAACTATTCTTTCTTTTTTGCGTTATTTGGATTTTATCCCTTTTTTCTTCAATCTTGCTTTGAATGGTTGGATAGTGGCTTTCTGTCCCCCTCTAGTAATGCAACATATATTGCTTTGATCCCTAAGACAACTGATCCTAAGTCTATGAAGGATTGGAGACCAATTTCATTGTGTAATGTGGTGTACAAACTTTTGTCTAAAGTGCTAGCTAATAGACTTAAAAGTGTGTTGCCAAAATGTGTCTCTGAATGTCAGTCTGCTTTTGCTCAAGGAAGATCTATACTAGATAATAGTCTTATTGCTTTTGAAATCATTCATTATATGAAGAGTAAATCTAGTGGTAAAATTGGTGATGTGGCCTTGAAAATTGATATCCGTAAAGCATATGATCGGATTGATTGGGGTTACCTTAGAGAGGTTATGAAGAAGCTTGGTTTTGTGGACAAATGGATTGGTTGGATTATGATGTGTGTTGAGTTTGTACATATAATGTTCTTGTTAATAATGAGCAAGTTGGGCCTATTCATCCTGGTAGGGGTCTAAGGCAAGGGGACCCCTTATCCCCTTATCTTTTCATTCTCCGTGCTGAGGGGCTTACTGCTCTTATTGATAAAGCAGAAAGTAGGGGAGATTTACATGGTTCAAAAATTTGTCGTGGAGCTCCTATTATAACCTACCTTCTCTTTGCAGATGACTGCTTTTTATTTTTTAAAGCTAAAGATTGTGAAGCCAATGTGATGAAGAATATTCTTAAGCTTTATGAGGAGGCATCAAGGCAGATGATTAATTTTCAAAAATCAAAGGTTTTCTTTAGCAGGAATGTGTTGGATGACTGTTGATCTGCTATTACCTCTATTCTGGGTGTTCATGCATGCCTGGGCACAGGCAAATATCTTGGTCTTCCTTCTATGATTGGTAAGATTAAAAAATCCACATTCCAATATATTAAAAACCGTGTTTGGCAAAAAATTAATTTTTGGAGTGGTAGATGTCTATCTAGATCTGGTAGAGTGGTACTCATAAAATTTGTTTTACAAGCCATTCCTTCTTATATTATGAGTATCTTTCTGATTCCTGACTCTCTTGGTGATGAAATTCAGGGAATGATGAATTCCTTTTGATGGGGTTCTAATGGTGGGGAGAAGAAAGGAATTAAATGGTTGTCTTGGGATAAACCCTCTATTAGCAAGAATCAAGGTGGTTTGGGCTTCCGAAACCTTTATGCCTTTAATTTATCAATGCTTGGAAAACAAGGATGGAGACTTATGACTAGTCCTAATAATCTCACTTCTAGGCTCCTCAAAGCTAAATATTTCCCTAGGAGTGAGTGATTTTATGAATGCTTCACTTGGTCATAATCCAAGTTTTACTTGGAGGAGTATATCGAACTCTAAATTTGTTTTACAAGAAGGTAGCAGATGGATTATTGGCAGTGGTGGAAAGATCAAAGCTTGGACTAACCCGTGGCTTAGAGGTGAGGGTTGTCTTATTCCCAAAGCTCCAACGGATGTACAGTGGCATTCCCTTAGTGTGCAAGACTTATTCTATCCTAATACAAAGGTGTGGAATCTTCCATTCCTAAATTCCATCCTGGAACCAGCGGTAGTTGAAGCCATACAAGCAGTTCCCATTTTCAACTCGGTTAAAGAAGACACGTTAACTTGGGCTCCAAATAAGCTTGGTTCATATACTGTGAAAACGGCATTCCATTTATGTTTATCCAAGCTTACTAACGTGACTAATTTTATGATGACGGGAGCTTGGGATATTATATGGAAGCTGCAGGTACCTCCAAGAGTTAAAGTTTTCATATGGCAGTTTGGGTTAGGCTGCATCCCAGTGATGTTTTGCGATCATGATGTGGAGCATCCCCTCCATCTCTTTTTTGATTGTCCAGTTAGTAAGAGTCTTTGGATCCAGGAAAATTTTTGGTCTGACATGGAGATATGGAGGATGCAAGCTGAAACTGTTGAAGACTTTCTTTGGGGAATGTTGAGGTCTCTAAATCCCACTCGACGTCAAACTTGGTGCATGCTTCTTTGGAGTTTATGGAGGAGTAGAAATCTTAGACTATGGGAGAGCAAAGTTGAGACTAATATCCAAATTATCTCTCGTGGGACAACACTGCTGCGTCAATGGCAGTGTGCTAGGGACACAACCCCTACCCAACGTGATCACCAACATGTAGATAGTATGGCTAGATGGAAATGTCCTCCTGCTGGTAAGGTGAAGTGCAATATAAATGCTTCATTTTCACAGCAAAATAACCTTGGCATTGGATTGTGTGTTCGAGATAGTGTTGGAGGTTTCTTATTAATAAATGTGATCTAACAAATAATCATACTAAGTAGTTAATATGAGAGATAAAATGCAAAAAAAAAAAAATAACAACATATCTTTGACGATCATACTTCATATTAGTAACATATAGGACCTAACATTTTTATAGAGCCATCCATCTTATATTGGGCACCTTAGACATTATGACAGGAACCTAATCCAAAATTTTGAACTTGCAAATATCAAATCCTCAGAAACATTTTCATAGTGACCAAAACCGAATGTCACCCTACCTGTAGGGATTAAAAAGCCCATTAAACCAAATAATTCTAAAAAAATATATAATAATTAATATTTTAATTATTAAACTAAAAAATATTATTCATAAATAATAATAACTAAAAATTATATAAAAATATAATTAACATTAATAAATGTCATGTGACACTAAAAAAATTATTTTTGTCCACGTGACAGTGATGGTGTAACACTCCGTTAGTCACATCAACACTTAGCGTGAGGTAGCTAACGATATAGACCTAATCCAAAACTTTTGAACTTACATACATTGAATCCTAAGAACAAATTTCGTAGGTTCCAAAACTGAATATCCCTGTATTTGCAGGGACTAAAAAGTTCTTTAAATTTAAAATGAAATATTAAAAATTTCAAAAATAAAATAAGCTTCAATAAAAATTGATTATATATTCATGCAATAAAAATAACTCATTGTAAAATAATAAGAGAAAAAATATTTTCATCCATCTCAAAGTAAAATAGAAAAAATCATAATATATATAGCATGTTAAATAAAAAAATATAGACTAAAAGCTCAAACTGGTCCATCACAAAAAACATGGTCTCACTTTTGGTCCCTTAGAAAAATAAATTAATCATTTAGTCCATTAGAATTACAAACCAGGGACACGCTAGTCCCTCTGTTACTCTTCGTCCAGTAACGTCTGTTAATGTGCTGAGGTGTCTTGTTAATGCGTTAATGTGTCTCGTTAGTGATGTTCTAGCTTGGAAAATGGCTGAAAATGAATAAAATAGGAAAACCATTTTAACACTTAAATCCCTAAACGCCCACAAACGATGTCATTTAAATGCTTCTCTCTTCCTTCTCCATCACCATATTAAATCCTTAACTCCATCGAAGAACCTTGTTGGTTGGCGTTGGTGCTTTCTTTGTGGAGGGAAGAATTTTTTTTTTGCGCTTTCAATCCTTAAAAAAACTTTAGTGACCCGAATTGGTTCCTAATAAATTACCCGGGGCCCAAATAAGTCACTGTATGCCCCAATGTGAATCAGTATGCCACTATGAACCTATAAAGGGAGGCTGCAACCTGTACATAAAAAAAGACTTGATAAGCTGAATGTGGAAAGCAATAGGTGGACACCTACCTAGACAAGTGATCCAGAGAATGAGAAATTTGAAGTATATTAACATATGTCAAAGGTTGGGATCAACCTAACCAAACAAACTTGCGCATGCGAACAGTGGCAGATGACTGGGATGCCTTGTGTTCATGCAATTGCAGCAATCACATTTAAAAATGAAAGGCCTGAAGACCATGTGCATCAACGGCTGACAATGGAAGCATTGAATGCGACCTATGAACATTTCATTCCGCCAGTAAACAACCAAGAGTATTGGGCTGCTTATCAACAGGACCAACTATCCAACAACAACCTATGAACACTCATGTGAGTTAATTGCTTATTGTATTTTTCTTCAAGTTGTTTTGGTCCATGTTTTTCATAGTAACATTCTGGTGCATACTTGTTCATAGTGACATACTGGTACATACTGGTGCGTGCAAGGACTTATTTGGACCCCGAGTAATTAATTCATTAGGTACCAATTTGGGTAGCTAAAGTTTTTTTGGGACTGAATGCGCAAAAACAAATTCGTCCCTCCACAAAGAAATCACCAGAGTCAACTATCTAGGTCTTCAATGGAGTTAGGGATTTAAAATTTTAGAGAACAAAACAGAAATCACAGTCCTAGAACCTTGATCAGAATCATAGAAATTTGGGATAAGGAATCACACAAGAGAATTTAACATGGTTCTTCTTGGAGCAATGCACTCCAAGCTTACATACACGACATCCACTGGAATTATGATTTCTCTTAACAATCAAGTACAAGTAACAAACTATATAACCAACTTTTCAAAGGTGGAAGAGTTAGTTGCATAACTAACTAACTAAAAAAACACAGTTAGCTAAAGACTTGCTCATAGCCAAGAAGCTAGTTGACTGGACCAATATGCCACAAATCTCCACCTTGGTACAGTAACTACCCTAGAAACAGCAGCTGTAAACCAGCCCCTCAGGGCTTAGTCTCCCTTCAATTGAATCAGCTCCAAGCAGTGAATGAATTTGCTGCTTGGAAGAACTTTTGTAATAATATCAGAAGCATTGTGATCAGTTGAGACCTTCTTCACCACAACTAATCTTTTCCCAATCACTTCTCTGACAAAATTCAGTTTATGTCTATATGCTTGGTCCTCTCATGATAGGCTTGGTTTTTGGATAGATGTATGGTACTTTGGCTATCATAGAAAACAGTAATGACCTAATCTTGTAGCCTTAGTTCCCTAGAAATTCCTTCAAGCCACAAAGCTTCCTTTATAGCTTCAGTCAAGGCAATGTATTCTGCCTCAGTAGTTGATAAAGCCATAACTTTTTGCAAACTAGCTTTCCAACTAATGGCAGTCCCAAAAATAGTGAAAATGTATCATGTTAGAGACTTTCTAGTGTCCAGACAACCTGCATAATCAGAAACCACAAACCCTTCTATGGCAACAGACTTGCTTGACGCTCTGGCTCCACCATAAACCAGAATTCTACCAAGTGAGCCTTTGATGTATCTGAGTATCCATTTCAATGCCTGCCAGTGTGCTCTACTCGGGTTAGACATAAATCTGCTTACCAAGCTCACTGCATGAGCTATATCCGATCGAGTACGTACCATTGCATACATCAAAGATCCAACAGCATTTGCATAAGGAATGATGTCCATATAGATTTTGTCCTCTTCAGTTTTGGGGACTTGACTTACACTCAACTTGAATTGCTGAGACAGATGAGTAATTACAGGCTTAGAATTAAACATTCCAAACCTATCAAGGACCCTTTTAAGATACAATTCTTGAGATAGGTGCAACAGTCTATTCTCCCTTTCTCTCTTGATCTCAATTCCCAGAATCTTTTTTGCAGTCCCCAAGTCTTTCATTTCAAATTCCCTTTTCAGCTCAGTTTTTACCTTCTTGATTTTATCTCCATTATTCCTAGACAATCAAGATATCATCCACATATAACAGTAATATCACAAAAGCATTTGCAGAGAGGAATTTGAAATAAACACAATTATCAAAGTTATTTCTTTGGAAATTTATGTGAGCCATGAATTCATCAAATCTTCTATTCCATTGTCTATGAGATTGCTTTAGGCCATAGAGAGACCTATTCAGCTTGCACACATAATCTTTTTTCCCTTTGACTTCAAACCCTTCAGGTTGTTTCATCAAAACTGTTTCATCTAAATCACCATACAAGAATACAGTTTTTACATCCATTTGTTCCAGCTCTAGATCGAATTCAGCAACCATGGCTAGGAGGATTCTAATGGATCTGTGTTTCATAACTGGTGAGAACACATCATTAAAATCAATTCCTTCTCTTTGAGTAAAGCCCCTTGCAACAAGTTTTGCTTTAAATCTACTTGGCTCAACTCCTTGGATACCTTATTTCCTTTTGAAAATCCATTTACAACTGACCAATCTCGAACCAGCAGGCCTCTTGATTAACTCCCAAGTGTTATTATCATAAAGAGATTTCATCTCTTCATTCATAGCTTCCAACCATTATCTCTTGTCTTCAGAGGCTAGAGCAGCTTTATAACTCTTTGGTTCATTTTTTAGGACCTCACTTGCAGACACTAGAGCAAAAGCAATCAAATTTGCATAGCCATACCTTTCAAGAGCTCTAGTTTCTCTTCTGACTCTGTCTCTTGCCAGTAAGTAGTCATTCTCTGCTTGTTGTTCTTCCTCAGTTCCTTCTTTTGCTGGTGTTTCTTCTTCCTCAAGTAACCAATTCCCTGCTTGAGCTTGCCTTGAACTTGTCTCAGGTTCCACCTCAAAATTTACTCTGTCAGGAACATAATCTTTAGTTTCAATTGGTTTCTGAGCAGCAATGATTTTATTAAAGGCCATTTCAGATTCATTGAACACAGCATCACTGCTAGTCATGCATTTCTTGTGCCCTAGCTCTAAACACCACAACTTGTATGCCTTTACCCCTTCAGGATAGCCAAGGAACATACACTTCACAACTCTTGATTCTAACTTGTCTTGCCTAATGTGAGCATAGGCAACACAACCAAACACCTTGAGCCTTTCCAGGTTAGGAAGATGACCTGACCACACTTCTTTAGGTGTCTTCATGCCCAGAGCAGTTGAAGGGCATCTATTTATTAGGTACACAGCAGTCATGACTGCTTCAGCCCAGAAAACTTTCTTCAAACCAACACTTAAGATCATACATCTCACTCTTTCCAAAATTGTCCTATTGAACCTTTCAGCCAGACCATTTTGTTAAGGAATTCCTGCTGTAGTCTTATGCCTTGCCATACCATTTGTATTGCAAAAATTGTTGAAAGCATCAAAACAAAACTTAAGACCATTATCAGTCTTGAACCTCTTGATATTTCTTTTTGTTTGATTTTCAACCAATGTTTTCCAGTTCTTGAAAGTTTCAAAAGCTTCATCCTTTGTTTACAAAATATAAACCCACAATTTTCTTGAGTAATCATCAACTATAGACATAAAATACCTTGCACCAAATGAGAGGGAGTCCTTAAAGGCCCCCAAAGGTCAGCATGAACATAATCAAGAGATCCTTTTGTCCTTTGCTGTCCTGCATTGAATTTGGCCCTGCAAGCCTTGCCATACACACAATGCTCACAGAATTTCAGTTTCTCAACCTTGTCTCCATATAGCAGGTTTTGCTTTCCTAATTCAATCAGACCCTTCTCACTGACATGACCAAGTGTCATGTGTCATAGCTCAGCTTTTGATACAGGTTTGGCTGTTACAGTAGCAGCAGAACCATTAACAGTTTCAGCTTCAAGAGAATATAAACCATGTTTCTGAATGCCTCTCAATCACCACCATGGATCCCTTTAAAACTTCATCACTCCTTGTTCACCTTTAAACACATACCCTTTCTTATCAAGCTCACCAAGAGGAATTAAATTTCTCTTAAGATCAGGTACATATCCGACTCCAGTGAGGAGCCTCGCGATTTCACCATGGAACTTGAATCCAATAGATCTAATTCCTGCAATTTTGCAAGACTTGTTGTTGCCAAGGAGCACTGAACCAACATCTTGTTCACACAACTCCTCAAATAGTGACTTGTTTGCAGTCATGTGCCAAGTGCAGCCCGAATCCATGATACATTCTTTATCAGAATTGTTGCGAGAAGCCACCAATCTGAAGATTCATAGCCTTCTTGGACAATGGCGGCATTTCCATTGTCCTTTTGCCTTTCATCATTGTTTTTTTGCCTCTCAGGACAAACCTTCCTCGTGTGACCTTCTTTCTTGCAGTGGTAACATCTGATATTTGGAACATTTCCACTAGAAGCCTTTTGTTGTGGCTTCCCTTTCTTCTTATCATTCTTGCTGTCTTTCTTTGAAGATTTCCTTTTCATACATAGTCCCTCACCAACAGCAGAGAACTTCAGCTCCTTCCTTTCATTTAATTCTCTTGAAGTTAAGGCGGATTGCACATCTTCAAAGGTCAAGGATTCTCTCCCATAAAGAAGAGTGTCTTTAAAATGAGCATGTGTCTTAGGCAAGGCACATAACAATAGCAGTGCTTGGTCCTCATCATCAATGGTAACATCAATGTTTTCCAAATCAAGGATCAATTTGTTAAACATATCAAGTTGTTTTACCAAAGACTTATCTTCATGCATCTTGAAAGAATATAGAGCTTGCTTAAGATAAAGACGATTTACCAGAGATTCTATCATGTAGAGCCCTTTAAGCTTGACCCAAACTCCTGCCGCAGTCTTTTCCTTAGAGACTTGTCTTAGAACCTTGTCTCCAAGACTCAAGATTATCGCGCTATGAGCTTTCTCGATCATAGTAGTTTTCTCCTTCTCTATTAAAGAAGCATCCATCTTGTCAGCACCCTTTAAAGCATCCAGCAGACCCTGTTGAACAAGAAGGGCCCGCATCTTCAAACGCCATAGACCAAAATCGTTCAAGCCAGTGAATTTCTCGACCTCATACTTTGTTGAAGCCATATCAAAGCGAATGGTTCCATGCTCACCGCACCAATTTGTAGAGAACAAAACAGAAATCACGGTCCTAGAACCTTGATCAAAATCAAAGAAATTTGGGATAGGGAATCACACAAGAGAATTTAACGTGGTTCTTCTTGGAGCAATGCACTCCAAGCTTACATCCACGGCAATCACTGGAATTATGATTTCTCTTAACAATCAAGTGCAATCTCACTTCAACTCAAGTGTACAGATCTTTCACTCAAAAGTTACAAGAGAAAAGAAAATTTCTGGAATGAATAGAATATCAATGAGCAAGCTTCAACCAGTTACTTATAGTCCAAGTAACAAACTATATAACTAACTTTTCAAAGGTGGAAGAGTTAATTACATAACTAACTAACTAAAAAAAAAACAGTTAGCTAAAGACTTGCTCATAGCCAAGAAGCTAGTTGACTGGACCAATATGCCACAAAAATGGTGATGGAGGAAGAAGAAAATGAAGCATTTAAACGACATCGTTTTGGGGACTTTACGGATTTAAGCATTAAAATGGTTTCTACGTTTTATTCATTTTTGGTCATTTTTCATGGCATGTTAACAAGTGTTGCTGGACGGAGAGTAACGGTGGGACTAACGTATACCCTATCATGACACATATAATTCTCGTAGATCTGTGCAAATATACATCTTTTTTGCCATCCCTTACTTCATGGAGTTCTCATCGATGACATGTGTGCTCATATGTGGAAAATTCGAACTCAACATTGATTGATTGCAGTGGAAGTGGATTGTACCCCAAGCGGCTTTCACCTGTAATATCAGAGGTTCAAATCCTAGAGTCGTCACTCTGGGAAGGGTTTTACCTAATCACCATCTCTGGTCCGAGGGTTAATCCCACAACTTGCTTGTGGGATATCCAGTGAAAGACAAAAAAAATATATGTGGAAAGTTCTATTATCTACACAAGTACATCACATGACATATTATTAAGTGATAATGATGTATGGATTAACCATAATCCACCATACCCTGCAAAAGAGGGAAGCCAGCCATGGCCTTAACTGGCGCCCGGTATGTGCTTGGGCTGAGAGCATCGTTCTCTTGTCTGCATCATCTTTGGGTTGGTATTATTTTAGGCTATAGCCGTAATGTATGAACGTTCCTATGCACTTTCATGTGGCTATGCCACACTGTCATGTCCTCATACAAGTCATAATGAAAGGTTACCATGTAACCAATTATAAGACAAATCACCAGGGTCCGAGTTTTAGGGCCCTACTAATACATCTCATGGCAAAGAGTTTTCTTCAAGGGACCAGAGTCCAGTATCGACCGAAGAGTTGACCCAATTTTCAAAATTTGAGTACGACCATTATTTCATCCTCTTGTCACTTGTGTATGGTGATCCAACGTAGAAGCACAGCCACCATTTTAGAAGATCATCTTAAAAAATAAAAGTAAATCAATCAAAGATAGTTGAAATGTTATACTATTCTAAGGTTGTGATTGTATAACTATTTAGACTATAACTTAGCGAAGTCTACTTGTGCATGTGCATGTATTTGTACATTACCATTTGAATTAATGAATTATAATATGTTTTTTTTTTTTTTGACAGAGCTGCTACTATAATATGCTTGTTTAGGATTTAAAAAAATGTGATTTTAAAATATTCTAAAATTTGATTTTGATTGCATAATTTTTATGTAAATCAGAAATTTGTTTTGTATTTGATATAATTACAAAAAATTCTTTTTATATTCTTTCCTCTTTGTTTTAGAAGTTGGAAAATATTGTTCATCATAAAAGTTAAAATTCAGCTTCTTTTTTTTCATCTTCTTCTTTTTAGTAAAAGTCCTATCAAATAAATATGTAAATATGGTTTTTTTTTTATTAAAAAAATACCTCTTTGTAAAAAAAAAAAAAAAAAAAAATTAGAGGTGGCAAACAGGGTCCGTCCATCCCGAGTCGTCATTGATCCGCCAAAAAACGGGGTAGGGCTGGTTATCCCGCTTGAACAATGTGGGTTGAACCTCCTAACCCACCCATTTAGCTAGTGGTGGGTTGGCGGGTTGGCTCATAAAAAAAAATTAGAAAATGAGTTAACGGATTAACCCCCTAAAAATATAAAAAAAAATTAAAAAAAATTATAAAATATGAAAAAATAGGCATAAAACACAAAATGGGTTAACGGATTTGTTGGTCAACTCATCCTGACACCCTCTTGACCCACTAAAAAAAAAATTTAAAACGATTAAAATATATAAATTTTAATAAAATAGGCGGGTTAGCGGATCAACCCGCCTCTGACCTGCTTTCTTGGTGGGTTAAGCTGGACGGTCAAAAAGGGTTGGTGGATTGAAAATCCCAAAACAATCCCTCAAAATTGACGAGTTAAACGGATTAACCCGCAGATCACAACCCACTTTATCATCCCTAAAAATTACTAAAAGGAGCGGATGCTAAATGCGTTTCATGCATATATTTATTTTGAATACGTATACGTGCCATTGAGCAATATTTTTTTTATCAAAAACCTTTTAGGATTTTCTCCATTTGAGTCAAGACTAATTTAGTCCTCTTCTTTATTGTTTCGTCTTCCATTTCTGGACAAATGACAATATGACATGCGTAAACCAATGAACTAGAAGGATTTTGTTTAGTGTTGAAGGGACGTGCAAAGTTTGAATTTGGTCAACGTATTTTGTGAGGCTTGACTAAAGGCACAAACGAACGGGCTTATAAATTTTGACCAGCCCATTGAATTGGGCCAAAATCACCAACATAATTCTGTTTAATCTCGGGTCCATGGTTTCGAACTTGGGCTATCATTATTCTCTCAATGGAGAGCTTAGCATTGCCAAAAATAGAAAATGAAATGAAAGAGGTTGGCATTTTAATTTTCATATTCGAATCCGGATTAAAATAAAATAGTGTTGCACGAGGTTAATATGAAGTAAGGATGAATGTGGGAAGAGTAATGCTTGTCCCTCATCCGACCCTAAATGGTTATCGGATCAATTGTGTGAACCCAAACCCATCCCTAAACCCAAAGAAACCCGATGATGTGCAAGTTTAATTAAGACCAAACCAAGGTGGGATGAGACGGCCTGAAGTAATTTCATCACTCTAAAATTGTAACATGTTCACCAAAGTTTGTCATTCCTGATTATGGGAACAGTGAATAAAAACATGGAAATGAATTTTTGGAACATCATATTTCATACAATTTAGGACTTCAGTCATCTACTAACATGAATTGTTAGGTTGAATTGTTTCTAAACCGTATGGTTATATTTAATACTCAAATTGAGCCAGGGTCGGTCCAAGCGCAAAGCCATAAAAGCAAGAGCTTTAGATCTCAAAAAAAAAATTCTTTACTACTTTTTTTTAAAAAAAAATGTCAATTAAAGAAAATCTCTCCTTATTCTTAGTTCTTTGCTTCCCGTTTACGTAAAAGTCTCAATCTCTTTAAAGAAAGAAACTCAAAAGTCTCAATCTCTTATTCTCTTTCATCGTTTCACGTAATCACGTTTCACTCTCTGTCTCTCTGCTCCAGTCAGTGTCACAAAAAGGGGACATAGATAAATTTTTCAAGAAAAGTAATTTAAATGAAAATATAGGTGAATGCTAGTTGAATGAACAAGTTAATAATATAGACATATATGAAAATGAAAATAGAGAAGAAGTAGTAGTTAATGAACAAGAATTAGAAATTAATAAATCAGAAGAGTCCACTACTAAAAATATATATGATTCAAGTCATTGGACAAATATTGGTACAAGTTTGAGAGATTTATTAGTGGACAAATGTCGTATTAAAGTTACCGATATAAATTTTTCCAAGGATAAATTTTCAAAACACTTTTTTTCATCACTTTACATTCAAAAGTGGACCAACGATGAAAAACGTGAAAGGAGATGGCTGATTTATTCTCAAGATTTGGATAAAGTATTTTGTTTTTGTTGCAAATTGTTTAATGCTCTTCCTAGTACAGGTAATTTAGCTAAAGAAGGTAGTAGGGATTGGAGAAATATTAGTAATAAGTTGAAGAGTCATGAGATAAGTAGTGAGCACATTGCTAACATGAGTTCATGGATTGATTTAGAAATGAGACTGTCAAAAAATAAAACAATTGACAAATATGTTCGAGAGCAAATAAATAGAGATAGGGAACATTGGAAAAATGTATTATTCAGAATTATTGCAGTTGTTAAACTCTTGGAAAAAATAACTTAGTCTTCCGTGAAACAAACGAAAAGATTTACCAGGAAAGTAAAAGAAATTTTTTAAGTTTAATTGAAATGATTGTAGAATTTGATCCTATAATGCAATAACACATTCATCGAATTAAAGATAATGAAATTCATAACCATTACCTTAAACATAAAATACAAAATGAATTGATAAATTTGCTAGAAAATGAAATTAAAACAAAAATTATAAAGAAAATCATGAAAGCAAAGTATCTTTCAATCATAAGACCAAATGTCTATTGTATTATGATGTGTGGGTATTTCTTTAACCCCAATTCAAATTTTTGAATATTTTTTAGAATTTTTAAAAGTGGATGATACAACTGGAAAAGGTCTTTTTGATGTTATTATGAATGAAATAAATATTATTGGACTCGATATTAGTAACCTAAGAGGACAAGGTTATGATAATGGATCTAATATGAAAGGAAAACATCAAGGTGTGCAAAAAATATTTTTAGATATTAATCCTAGACCATTTTATACTCCATGTGTTTGTCATAGTCTAAATTTGGTAACTTTGTGATACGGCTAATTGTTGTTCAAAAGCTACATCTTTATTTGGAATTCTACAACGTATATATACCCTATTTAATTTCTTCTTCTACTAAAAGATGGAAAATTCTACAAGATCATATCCCTAGCCTAGCTAACTCTTAAATCATTGTCACAAACACGTTGGGAAAGTCGTATTGAAAGTGTAAAAGCTTTAAGATTTCAAAATTCGCAAATAAGAGATGCTTTATTGAAATTATGTGAAGTTAATGACGAACCTAAAATAAAAAGTGAAGTTGAAAGTTTAGCAACTTATGAGCTTAAAAATTTTTAGTTTTTATTAGGCATGATTATTTGGTATGATATATTGTTTGCAGTAGACTCGGTTAGTAAAAATTGGCAATCAAAGGATATGCGTATCGATGTTGCTTTAGAACAATTGAAAGGTCTTATTTCATTTTAAAAAAAATATAGGTTAGATGGATTTGAAAATGCTATAATTTCTGCCAAAGAAATTGCTATAGAAATGAATATAGAACCTAAGTTTCGTGAAAAACGAACTATTCACAGAAAGAAATAATTTGATGAGATTATTGACAATGAAGTTGTAAAATCTCCCGAAGAATCATTTAAAATTGATTACTTCTTGTACATAATAGATAAAGCAATAACTTCATTTCAAAGTAGATTTGAAAAATTTAAAATGTATCAAGATATTTTGGTTTTCTATTTAGCATTGACAAATTAAGGTCATTGGATAATGAAAATTTAAAATATGATTGTTTTATCCTTGAACGTTCATTAAAACATAATGACAACTCGGATATTGATGGATTATATTTATTTACAGAACGAAAAATTTTAAGAGAAAATATACAAGTGGAAAATGATACACCAATTGACATACTTAATTATATAAGAAGAATTGATTCTTTTTCAAATGCATATATTGCTTGTAGAATAATGTTAGCGATTCCTATTACTGTTGTTTCGGCAGAAAGAAATTTTTTAAAACTAAAATTAGTAAAATCTTATCTAAGATCAACAATATCTCAACATCAACAAAGTCTCAACAAAGATTAAATGGATGTGGTTTATTATCGATTGAAAAGGAAATTTTAAATGAAATTGATTATAATAGTATAATAAATGAGTTGCATCCCAAAAAGCATGAAAAATAATTTTTAAATAAAAAAATAATAATTTTAATAAAATATTTTTATTTGCTTTAAAAATGTATAATCATAAAGTTCGCTTTAGGCCTCCAAATGTGTTGGGCCGGCCCTGAATTGAGCTTATCAAAATACATGTATGACCTATTTGGATAAACGGCTTAATTAAGTATTTATACGATAATATAAGTGAGCTTATTAAAATACATGTATGTGATTGCAAGTGATTATAACTGAGCGTATCAAAATGAGCTTAACACGGGAATGGCATAATACATGATCCCACTTGTTCCTCCCATAGCTCTTCCAATTGATGACCCAATTTCACTGACAAATTCTACAGCGTTATTAAAAGGGTTACTGAACAAATAATAACAGTTTAGGTGAGATCCCACATCAATATATGCATCACATCTGTGCATGATTGTCTGTACTTTAGTGCATGCTTGATAAACATATTTATTTATATATGCTAATATGCATCAATAGGTCAGATCCTACATCAATATATGCATCATATTTATTTATTAATTACAAGGGGGCATAATTTGATAGAGATAGCTTCTGAGGAGAGATATCATCAAAGACGTTCACAGTACTGGCATAGAATATGGTAAGTTGAGGGGCAGGTGCAGATGGTTTCACAATGTTACTTCAAAATAATATAAATTAGAGACAAACAAGTTTGTTCACTGCACTCAAATCATTTCTCTGAAGCTTATAAAGAAATCATTTCTCTGAATAAAAGTTCAAGCATAAAACTAAAATTACCATGATTTAGTCATTCCAGCATAAGCACCAATGATAGGAAGAACTAAATGAGGTGCGGTAACAGGTATTCCCCCAAATAGTGGTTGCTTCACATTACCCCCATTCATATTCTGACCAACAGTTGCAAAATGAATCTTTAGGAATGGATGTCCCATAGAAACTGAAATTGCTTTATTGGAAACTCAAAGCATCTTCAAATCATGAGGAAAATTTAGCTAAACAATAATGATCAAAGAAAAATTGCATCAAATACTATACTATCACAACAAAACATTTGATACTACCGGCAAACACAAACAGTGAAAAATAAGAGCACAGGAACATCAATGACAAGAAAATCCAGAGACAATGTAGCTAGGTATGCTTTGAAATTCCTAGTCCCAGAAACTGCATCGTCGTTTTTCTCCTTCAGGTGCCTACCTACCCTTAAATAAAAGAGAAAAGTTTTTGAACATCAAAAAAGATATCATACGATGTCCTTTTGTTTTTTGGTGTATTTTTTAGATGCATGCATATCTAAGAAAATAAAAAATAAGCGAGAGATAGAGATAAACACATACGATATTACATACGGTGTCCAGATTTTAATGTTCAAATAACACAACCGTAAATAAAAAGAAAAACAAGCATAAAGATTCGAACATAAGAATGAATGAAACAAACAAACAAACAAACATTGCATTAAAACAAACAACAGAGTCACAGACCAGAGGCAATCAAACCATAGTCACAAAACAAAAATAAATAAATAAAAACAAGCAGAATTAGAATGAAATATAGCAATTGAGCACAACGAAAATGTTGGGTATCAACGAACTAGCCAAAATAAATATAAAAAAAAAAGATTTTGGAGACTTACCTATTATGGAATTGGAGCTGATGGAGTGATGAATAAGTACCAGAATCTGTATAAAAGTTGCATCAAACAATTTTGAGTGAGAACGGCTGAAAGATGGCGGTGAGAATGATGAAAACCCTAAGTCTCTGCTCTGCAAGTGTGATATGCTGAAAAGTGAGAATGTGAGCGAGATGCTGAGACGGGAATGCGACTAATGCGATGCAGGTATGCATAATGTATTAGGGACGAGTCGGGTAACCGAAGGGTAATGCTAACCTGTCCCAAACCTGGCATCAGGTCATTACATGGGACACGGGTTCGTCGACTTCCTGTTTCCGGTTCAGGTTAGACCCAGCTCGCTTACCTCAGGCAAGGACGGGTTGTCGAGTTGGGCTGAGTTTTGCTTACCCCTAATATGAAAGACAATAAGGGTTGATGCATCTAGTCAAGTCTTTCATCTATACTTGTTGTGACTTGGGTTCCTTTCTCAAGGAGTGTGTTTTCCTTAATCTAAACTTTTATCTAAAAATAAATCGTGCTCCAATTGTTGTATGTAGGTTTTTTAGTTGAGCTTTTTATAAGATTATTATTTATTTATTTATTTTAAATTTTATTCTACCATATTTCTAAGATTAAGTATCCAATTTTCTTAATTTTGGTACAAAGCTTGGGGATTGCCTTGGGTTAGAGTGACTTTCCAAGACCTGAGCAACTTCACAACCACATTTTGGAAAGAATAATTCGTCATGCACATCTTCTAGATGCTCTTAAAGTATAACCTGTACAAAAAATGAGATGTAATTTTTTTTTGATCTACTTCGAGGAATATTCCACCGCCAACCTGAGACAGGGACTAATCTCCCGCGAGAGTTTGTTCGACACCTCGATGGGTGATATCCCTCCTAACTGAGATTTTTTCTATACCCAAGGCTCGAATCCGAGACCTTGATTAAGGGACGAGAGGCCTTTAACCACTCACGTCAACCTCGGTTGATAAATGAGATGTAATTTATTATAACCATATGATAAAAATTATCTAAATGTATGAAATAATGTGTTAATAACTGTGCGTGAGTATAATGTAGCACTATTATTGGGAGAAAAAAAAGATGGCAAAACTCATTTAGGAAATTGAGGGAAGTTACTCCTTTAGAATGACAAAATAGTGAGAAATAAGCAGCTAAATTAATTGTACCCAAAAAAGTTATTAGTTATTAATTTACATTTTAATCTACCAAATTAAAGTCCGTCTCTTTAAGATTAAGATTAGAAAAAATAATTTTCATATAAAATAATTTAATGATTATTTTTATAATTTTTTTAAGTAAAACAGAAACTAACTTATATTGGTTTAAAATCACATATGACTTTATTGAGGTGTTTAAGAATGGGCGGCAACGGCTCCGTGACGTTGGAGTGAAAGGAAAAAAAAAATAGAAGACAATGGTGGGGCTACTTCAACCTAGCGTGGTGTTCAAGAATGGGGGCGGGGACTTTATGTCGTTGAAGTGAAAGGAAGAAGAAGAAGATATGAGAAAATGGTGTCAGCTGGTAATAGGGCTGCTCTGGGGCGGTGTGCTCCAGTGGCCGTGTGGCCTGCATGACAAAGGTTTATAAAGGTTTATACAATCTTATATTATATTATATATATATATATATATATATATATATATATATAAAATATAAAATAATTTTATATATTATATATATAATGCTTATATTATATATATTATCATAAAAGATGTCATGTTTGTTGTCCATCAAACATCATTCAAAATAATGAGGAGCGCTAACAACACACTTTTTAACACTCTTTTTTTAATACATATTTTTTTATTGGTTGAAATTCATTTGAGTCCTATTAATTTATGTGGGTCCTACTTAAATTTTATAGGACCCACATGAATTTCAACCAATAAAAAAGTGCGTGTTAAAAAGAGAGTGCTAAAAAATATGTTTGTAACACGTTTTCAAAATAAAAGGTTGTCCAATAACTTACAAGTTTATCTTGTACTATTCTATTTGTACTGTGGTTCAATTTGTATCAAACACACTAATTTGTTTGTACAGATAAATTACAGTTAGAGATTATCTTATTGTTTGATTCTGACTCCACGTAATAAGTTGTTATTGTTGTCTTCGAGTAACATTCATTTTAACACATATAATCACTATTGTAACGTTGCGATTATTGTTGTTTTCGAGTATCACTCATTTAAATTGTATATATACGTTATTGGTATAAAATTTTTTAAATTATTAATAATCTTAAATCATGATATTGATGACTTTTAAGATAATTTAAATAAAAATAAATATTTTTAATGATATAATAATTTATAATTGGTTGATAATATAAATTTTTTTTTTTTACATTGACCGTGAGTTAATAAATTAAATCCTTCATTTTAACACATTTATAATTACTATTGTATTTGTTAAAAAATAATAATTACTATTGTAGGTCGTTATAATTAGGGTGAGAATAGACTAGGTCCAGGTAGGCCCTGACATAAATAGGCATGGCCTGCATTCTAATCTCAATGCATGAGTCTGATCTATTTCAAAGCCTGACGTGGTCTGAAAGCCTATTTAAAGTTCTACTTTTCAACAAGGTCTTTAAATATACCTCTATCTATAAATTGGTTATATGCATTCACTTGTACATAGATTTGTAAACATCTAATGATAAAGAGGTTGGTAGTAAGGTGTTCATCAACTGATCCAAACTAATTTAAACCGCAAAAAACCAAACCGAAAAAACTACTTTTTTTTCATTGGATTGGATCAGATTTCGGATCCCCTAGTGAAAACGGGTCCAATTCAATCTAAACCGACTTACTATATACATATACTATTATTTTAGAAATTTTAGTACTGCCAATACTTAAGTATTGTTTTTCATACTTTTATAAATGAACACTCTCATTCTCTTTAATATTTTTGTTGGAATTGTCAAATAAATGTATTGAAATTTTTATAATTATTCATGTAACTAGAAATCAATAATTATTCATATACCTAAGAATCAATAGTTTTTCATACTTTCATGAACGAATTCCCTAATTTAATATGCTGAAAAATGTTATTATGTATTGATTTAATAGATAATTTGATATGCTATTTTGATGGTGAAAATTAAACAAGAGATAAGTGGGAATATTGAAATCCAAACCAAACTACACGAAATTAAATGTATATACAAGTTTAATGTTCTGTTCAATTTAGCTTGTAATATGGTCTTTGACATAATATGACTATATAACGATGTATCGGTTAAAATCGAATTATCTAATTCAATCCAAACCGTAATTGATTGAATTAAATCGGATCAGATTTTTTTAAAGCAGTAAATCGATCTAATTCAAACCGCATGTTGTTTTTATCTTTGGATCATATGACTTTTTGACTTAAAACCGATCTAATTCAATCTGCGAACACTCCTAGTCGGTAAGCCTATACTGATAAATAGATCATTAGACCTTCACAAATAAATATGCAAGTATACTTTTACAATTAAATAGATCAACATGCTTTTACTTTCAAATATTATAAAAAAAATTAAATAATTTTTTATAATAATAATATATTATATTATTATAATACATTATATTATTATAATATATTCAATTTTATATATATATATATATATATATATATATATATATATATATATATATATATATACTCATGTGTCTTAAATAGGCCCATCTGAAGGCCTGGTAGAGTTTTTTTAAAGCCTTTAACCTAACCTCTTTAATTATATAGGCAAAAAGCTTTAACTTACCTTTTGTCAAATAGGTTAGGCCGAGACATGACTTAAATAGGTTAGATCATAAATCCTTAACGAATGACTGAATTATTCCTATCCCTATTTATAATATACCTATTTAGACGATAACTTAAAGAAGTCCACTTGGTCAAAGACCATTTAGAAAGAAAAAAAAAATGATCATTTAGGATTTTTGTTCGAGTAAATACCCAATTTGGTCCCTGAAATTGTAGGGTCGTATCAACTTAGTCTTCCACATTATCAATATTTCAAAATGATCCTTGAAATTACAAAACGTAGCAAGTGCATCCCTGATATTATTCACTTAGTTTCAAATGCATCCCTGACATTACCAACTTAATGTCATTATAGTCCATTCAAATACCAATGGAGGGACGAATCTGATTAATTTTCTACAATTTCAGGGATCATTTTGGAATATTGATAATGTGGGGGACTAAGTTGATACGACCCTACAATTTCAGGGACCAAATTGAGTATTTACTCATTTTTGTCCTGAACCATTTAGAATTTTTTCTTATTTTTTTTCTTGGTAACTATGACATAGGTATAAAGTATCCATTACTATTAACAGTGATTAATTTCCATCGAGGAATCTATTAGGTATACAAGATGAGTTCTTCACTTTCAATCAGATTTTCTTTATATACAAGAGTCAGGATTCAAATCGCTCATTATTTATTTAAGGTACCCGAATCTCTTACCATCCGGATGAAAGAAATGTTGGTAGATTTTTTCTTATTTGAGTCAATAGCGAGGTTAAATAATAATTGTGAACTGTAACGCAAAGATTCTATAGCTAGTGATCTATAATATAATTTAAACAAAAATTACTTAAGTTGGAGTAAAATGATTCATTTAATACCTATAGGCTATAGCAATATAGTACATAGCAATAATAATAAAATAATTATTTTTTTGGTCAAAGACAATAATAAATGTGAACTGTAACGCAAGTTTCAATAGCGAGTGATCTACAATGTAGTGTAAATAAAATTATTTAAGTTTGAGTAAAATGATTCATTTTTACATATCTATAGCAATATAACACATTCGTAGCAATATATATATATATATATATATATATATATATATATATGTCTCATCTCGCAAGAAAGAAAGAAAGAAAGATAAGAAAGTGAAATCATCATAAAATGTCTCTTCGCACTTGTAAACCTTATCTTTTGCTGATTCTATCCCTTTTTCTGGTTTTGGCTGCGGGTAAAGTTAATTTCATCTCCAAAGAAGAGTGGATATTTTTTTTTGGTGAAAAAAGAATAGTGGATATTGATATCTCTTCTCTGTTCTTACTCCTTTTAGTGTTCTTTTATCGCGATTTGTGGCTTGGTCTATATTTAACTTCAGAATTTGTACTGTATTGTTTCCATTTTTCTTTTTAATTTTTATCAGCCAACTTGACATATATCTACATATACATAACATAATCGATAGAGGTTGACACAAGTGATGGTGAGCTTATATCCCTTAGTCAAGTGGTTGAGATTCGAATCTCAACTCTTACGTATGGATCAGATTTTCGTTAGGAGAAGTTTTCCGTCGTCAGATATTATTTACTCTCCCACATGAGATTAGTCTATGTTTCCGACGGAGATACTCCTGCTGGAGGACCAAAAATATACACATAACATAATATTGAATTTCTTTTAGTGATGTACTGCTTATTTCATATTTAGTTATATGATTAATTTTTACACAAGAATTGTTTGATCAAAAGTGGATCACTACTTGAGCACACACAAAAAAAACAGTAGATCACTACTGAAGTCAACAATAGTAACTGTCTAGAGTAATTACTACTAGTAGTTATTATAATTCATAATAACATAACAATGAATGTAAAATAAGAATAAATAATGATTTAATTGTTATTCATTTTCATTGAAAGTTTTTTTATGCTATCAATTAATTGTCACGTCATTAAAATGTTTGATTTTTATAATAATTATTTTAAAAGTCATATGTCAGATAATTATTTTAACAAATTATATATTGATACTATATGAAAATTGAACTCAATAAATAAATTTAAACAATGTTGTGCTAAACTTTTCAAAAGGAAATCCAGGAAGCATGTGGCTAAATTTTTTTATCACATTTTGATTGCAGGACCATCAAATGGTTTCACAGATCCGGGAATGGTTTGCCAAGGGCCATGTACTTCTGCTTCAAATTGCCATCAAGACTGCATTAACAAGCACTTTGCGAAAGGTTTCTGCCTTGGATTTAGATGGTCTCATTGGGAATGTTGTTGTATGAATAAATGAGTTATATTATTACCCTTCAGTATACAATAATAATAATAATAAAATAAAATCAATGGGAGCAATTTGAAATCAAATCGTTCATTTGAGGACATGCCCGTGTTGCGATCAACCGTTCCTGTAATTTATTTTTGGTTAATTTAAGGTTTAGTTAATCTATCTTTTAACTATATGAGAATTTTTAAATATATATGTCTATATTTTAAAAATTTATAATTAGATTCTTAAAAACATAAAAAATTTATAATTAAGTATTTCATATACCTTTTTGTTAGAATTTTGTTAAAGTTTAAGAAAAATATATAAATCTATTTAAATTTTCCTAAAAACTGTCGAGACCTATTGGAATTTTTTCACAAAGTTTAATGATCCACAAATAATGAGTAAATGATCATTTAAACGATACTTAACGAAACTCTGACAAAAAAATATACGAGAGACTCGATTATAAATTTTTATACGTTCAGAGATTCAATTACAAAATTTTTAACTAGAAGAACCTATTTGCAAACTCTTAAAATAATCGAGGAACCTATTGATGAATTTAACCGTAATTTAATTAATGTAATTGGTATATACTTATACATTGTCACTTTTGACTAATCATAAAATGTCACTTTATGATTAAAAAAATATATTAAATGTTTGAGGAGTGTACTCTGTTATTTACCCCAAAAAGAAAAGTGTACTCTGTTATCAATCAAATCCGGTAGTGGAGAGTGGAGATCACTGAATCCAAACTGATCTCGCGTCGTGTATATGCAATTGGAGACCTTTTTCTGTTTGCAAAATTGCTTACTTTCTGAAACGGGTAAACGCATTTCCACCCAATCCAATTGCAGAGGAACGAACCTTTCAACTTGAAGATGGCCCTACCCGCACAAAACCCATGTGAGTTTTATTATTGCACAATATCAACATGCTAATTCATGTACCATTATCAATCCCATTTTCAATAAAAAAAATTGATAAATAAATAAATAATCTTTTATTGGTTTTTTCAGCTATTGAGAAGCAGAGAGTGATAATAACCAACAAGCATGGTGAAAAACTGGTGGGCATGTTACATGAATCTGGAACTAGAGAGATTGTAATCTTGTGTCATGGTTTTCTATGCTCAAAAGTTAGTGTCTTTGATATACTTGAAGCCTCTTTTTATTTTTTATTTTTTTATATATGAATACATAAATTTCTTTACCTAATTATTCTCATTGATTAAGTTTTCTTTTCTTTTTTTTTATTCTTCAAGGAAACAAAGGTCATATTGAACCTTGCTGTTGCATTGGAAAATGCCAAAATTAGTTCTTTCCGCTTTGATTTTTCTGGAAATGGGTAAGTTCATACTTCATAGTAATGCAGAACAGAACCATGATTTTTCTGAAGATATTATGAAAGTGTAAAAAATTTTACACTGACAGTGTATAACAATTAAACTCAGCTTGATTAAGTGCTTATTCAATATGCTTGAAATAAGCTAAAAAAAATTTATTTTTATAAGTTTCTATGATAAACTTTTCTGAAATAAACAAAAAAGAGCTTATAGGAAAGTTACAAGTTATTTTCATGAGCTATTTTTATAAGTTTATTTTCAGAAGCCCATATAAGTTCTTTATAAACTCTTACAAACGCCCCCAATGTATGTAATTTTTTTTTAAAAAAATATGTATTGCGCAAGTGGCTATCTATACTTGTTAATGTAAATGTTGATGAAATTGTATTAGAACTATATACCAATCAATTATAAGGTAAACGCTGAGAAAGAGAGAAAGCTGTTCTTTTGAAAGGATGTGTAATCATGTAAATTCTTAGGGTTCTTCTAAATTCAAAGAACTTATGAGTTGATACTGAGGCGTTTGATGGGGTTTCTGGAGAGTTGATAGTAGCTGCAACCTGCAAAACAATTGGGTATATGTAAGGTTGTAAATAATGCATTCATTAACGTGGTACTAAATACTAGCATAGTACTTTGCGATGGAATAAATACCAACAACATAGACGAATGTGACAGAATGATCATTGAAACGTTGTAAAAGTTGGAAAACTTCTATAAAGTGAGCATGTAAGGTTGTATCTACCCTTAAATCATATAATAAATTAAGATCATGATACATTTTAGAGTTTAGATTAATTTAAGGGTGGATATTTTCGTAGTTGCTCACTTCAGAGCAACCTTTTCTGTAGAATTTATGCTTCTGGCCCTTTAATGTGACTGCTTTGGTTGCAGATGTTATATTTTTGTTTTGTTTATCATAGCGAATGTTGAAATTAATCTTGTAGTACCAGTTATTAGAATGTTAGGATTATTATTATTGTTTTAGGAGTCTTATCAATTATCTTGTTAGGAGTGTTTGTACTAATTGTACCATCCTAAGCAACCCAATTTCGCTATAATCTCAACATGGCCTTAGATGGTTCCCCAGCGATTTGATTCTGTCACTGTTTCTGCTACGTAGTTCCCAAAATCTGGAACTCCTTTGTCATCTGGTCTTGATCATTAGCCTTGCTCTGCTTTTTGTTTTTTTCTTAAATTTAGCTGTTGGGTTTTCCTTGTAGAGAAAGTGAAGGTTCATTTCAGTATGGTAACTATTGGATGGAGGTTGATGATTTACATGCTGTAGTTCAACATTTCCGCGAATCAAACCGTGTAATTAGTGCAATAGTTGGCCACAGTAAAGGTATGTTGACTACTTCTCCTTATCTGCAAGTATTTCCAACCAGAAAAAGGTTAACTACTTAAGAATGATGGCTAGATATCATTTTGGATATATGTGCTGATTTATATAATCATTCATTGACCATGTTCCATTATATACCTGAGATATGATGAGAACTGTCCTTGTCAAAATAATTTCCTGTCAACAATGCTTTGGATGTTAAGATACAAAGATGCCAGATGAAGAGAGCTGTGTAACTTCTGACATAGAACTATGCATAATAACTTGCTGAAACTTCTAGCAGGAGATTAGTCAATATATTGAAATAGAAATATACCGTACCTTATATTTCTGAGCTACTTGGCAAAAACCTGCTAAATCGAACTTGCGTGAATGTCTTTCATTTTAACATAGTTGTTAACTAGTATTTTTCCAACATAGGTATTCTATAGATCTCTGTTATATTCCTTAAGCCAGGTATTTGATAGGAAAGGGTAAGTTTGATGAAAAATCTTACTAATTTTGTGGAGTTATTTCCTTTTCAATTGTAGTTGGTGAAACCCAACTTATTAGTATAGCTTCTGGCCAATACATCTTCTCAAATTTCTTCTATTTCTGTTTTTAAAGCTTGCATGTATAGTTGAACTATTACTAATTGTTTCAGTATCTTGATGCAGGAGGTGATGTGGTGCTTCTGTATGCTTCGAAGTATCATGACATTGAAACAGTTGTCAACCTCTCTGGCCGCTATGATCTGAAGGCAGGCATTGAAGATCGACTTGGAAAAGATTATTTGGAAAGAATTAGGAAGGACGGTTTCATTGATGTAAAGAAGAAAAGGTCAGGTAACCTGTCATTTACTCTGGCATATTTTTCAATGCCCCTTAGGGTGTTGCATGTTGTAAGAGATATTTCAATTACGTGTCTATTCATTTCTTGTTTCTGTACTTTGAATTTATTGTTTATATGCACCTATTAAGAACTAAATCTCCTAAAAGCTTAAGTAGTTTGTTTGAGGCTTATGAATAGTTTTATTTTATATATCTTTGACATAACCCTCTCTCAAGCCCTTTGGACTTAAAGTGTGGACAATATGCACATGCCTGCTTTACCCTGTGGCTTGTGTTGTATTTTAATTTAATTATACAGAACGAGGGGGAGGGAGGTGATCCAACTATTGACCTTTGGTCATAAAAGATCTGATACCTTGTCAAGCAGACAAGCACCATAGCTCTTAAAAGTTTAAGCTGTTATGTAAAGCTGTAAAGGCCCACAAACAGTTTCATTTCTCTAATTTTACTTGATGAAATTAGCAAGTCCATAAACATAGCTTGTTTTGCTTTCCCTATATGTGAACTTAAATTAAAAGTTGGAATTGGGGACAACTTCTTGCTGAAACGATCTTACTTCGCCACAAGTTCATTCTTTTAAATGTATGATAAGTGATAGCATAACAAACCCCTAAATATGAAAACAAGGAAAGAAAAAGAGGGAAACCAAATGAAATATTTTTGAGTAATCATTAACAATCATGTTCGGTACTTGAAAATTGACTTTAGAACTTCAGATACATTTCAACGGCATGATGGCCATCACAGATAATGTGGTACATGACATGGCATTATTTGATTCTGTTCCTGTCAAACATAGTCAGTCACTCATTATATGACCATTTGAGGATATCCACTGCTGCAGGAAGTTTTGATTTCCGCGTAACAGAGGAAAGTTTGATTGATCGCTTGGGTACAAACATGCATGAAGGCTGCCTTAAGATTGACAAAGAATGCAGGTAGGTGGAAAAGTTGTCTGGTCTCTTTGCTGCAGCCTTTTGCCTCATGTTGCACTTATTTGTTGATCAAGTATGTGTGTTGATGTCACAGAATTTCACTAAAAATTGTTTGAAAGCAGAAGCAATAAAAGGAAAGACCTCTCTCTGGGTCCAAATGCAATAAATCCATATTATTCTCATAGCTATTAAGTCCAACTTTTGAAGAAAATTTTCTAGAATATTTCCGTATATTTTTTGAAATAAATATATTTATTAAGTAACCCCTTATGAAAATTTGATTTTAATAGCTACATGTAGTATTTTAAAGTTAGTGATGGAAACTAAACTCAAGAAATAAATTTTTTAAGAGTTTCAACCTTCTTCTACAGGTTAGAGAGAACTAAAAAAATACTGAAATCTATTATTTTTCTTTTGTTTCCTGTTAGTTTAACTATAAGTAGATGAAATTTATATTGTACAAATTATCGAGTTGAGAGGATGGAATTTGCAAGATTAAAAATACACTCTTGATGTTTTATGCTAAGGTGTTTCATTTTGATTTTGTTTACTCCCTAAGCAAGTTCGAGTATGAAGTCCCCAGTGTGGGGAAGGCTTTACTTAACTATCATCCTCAGGCTGGAGTTATATGAGCAATTAGTATGTACCAAAAAAAGGTGGTGGAAACCATTTTAGTATGCAAATTTATATAAGCTATTAAAGTTTAGGAAAACACATGATTTGATATGGTATGTCACTGGGTAGTTATTTGGTGAAGGGATGCAAAGGAGTGGATATATAGTGCTACAAATGAGAGATGGTGAGGAAGTTGGGAAGTCGGTATTGCGGACAACAATTTATGATGAAGCTATGAAATTACCATGATGCATAGATGTGCTAATGCCAAATCACATACTATATGACAGGGTCCTTACAATTCATGGTTCTTCTGATGAAATTATCCCTGTGGAAGATGCATTTGAGTTTTCCAAGATCATACCAAACCACAAGTTACATATCATTGAAGGAGCTGATCATGCATACACTAATCATCAAGATGAGCTATCCTCAGTTGCTGTGAACTTCATGAAGGAAAACTTGCACCAGGACAAGGTTGCCGCTAGCTAGGTATCTGTTCTTGCTAGCATAGAACTTTTCATTTTTGTTTACCATATGTTTTTCTAATGATATAATTGTGGTTGCTCTTGCAGTTTCCAGCCAGTTGAATTTGCTACACTGATAAATTTTCACTCTACAGGTCTCTGACTGAACCTACATATGTTGGTGTTCTGCAACATGTTTGAGTCCTACTTTAGGCATATGTTTGTGTTCTGCAACATGTTGGAGTCCTACTTTGGGTTTATTAAATTTGAGAATATTGCTTGATTGTTATTATGGGAGAAAATAAAGGCACCACCCGTCACCTATATCTGCCAATATTATTTCCTCATGTTAAATAAGGATTGGCCTTCCTAGTTGCCTCCTATTTGAGATTTTTAAAAAGGGAGAATTATGTTGATGAAATTACATTGACCTACTCTCTAGTTTCATAAATTACACTCCATGTGTATTTTTAACCTGTACATGAAACTATATATATATAGCAAAAATGATTCTTAAATCATATGTAAGGATGTAATTTGCTGTAGGAACTAGCTGTGTTGTCTCCATTCATTATTCACAAAACATGTTACAATTAACAAGGGGCAGGAAAACTAAAATACATTTTTAATTTATTAAATTATTAGTCATTCTATCCTATTCCCATCTCCCAAATAGGCTAAAGAATGTTTTTTTGAGCAATGAATAGAAAACGGATTGTGAGAATGGTACTGTTAATGGGCCATCGAGTGCATTAGCTTGGCCCAATTGAAAATCTACGATAACAGGCCTTCTTGGCCCTCTAGAAATAATCAACTACAGTCCATACCTGTTATAAATATAAATTAAACGCTTTGCCAATCATAATCATTAAAAAAAAAAAAAACAGACTCTAGCAAGCAATGATAAAAAAAATCCGGCAGAAAGTTGAGCAAGTTATAATTGGAGAGTTGTGTAATTACGTGCACTTATAAGCTACTACTCAAATGTGCTACTTAAAAGCTGTGTTTGGGGCATCGTATAAAAAACCTGATAGTACAAGGTCTATGAGGTGTTTGGTACACTTATTTGATAGCATAAAGAAATCAAGCCAATTGATTTTATCCTATTATAAGCTGAAAATGTTATTCTAACCCATCTCAAGATAAGATCTGATAGGATTAGAATTCTCTAACTTCATCTCTCTCCTTCTAAGCCTCTTCCTGTCCTAGTATGACAATCATTGTTTCTATTACAGACTTGCCAGCTAGTTAGTTACAAGACTGTTAGTTGGTTGCATTGCTGTTGGTTAGTTACGCAGCAGTTAGCATTTAGCTCATTTGACATTTCATTTCACTTTCATTTCCTTGCCCTCACTAGTATAAATAGCTAAGAGATGTGTACTTGTGTAATTCAATTCATTCTATCAATACAACAAATCTATCTTTTCTCTCATTTGTCATATGGTATCAGAGATCCTCTTTGGATCTCTGCTGCGCAACTCAATTCATGGCGAAAAAGCACAATGGAGCTTCATCATCGTTCAACAACTCTTCTCGTCATTATGCGAATCCTTCGCAGGACCCTACAAGTCACTACTATGTTCATCCAGCTGCAGATCCTGCTGCAGCGTTGGTAACACCGCTTCTGAGTGGTAACAATTATCATCAATGGGCTCGATCTATGAAGAGAGCATTGATTTCGAAGAATAAGTACCAATTCGTAGATGGAAGCCTTGGAGTTCCTGATGAGTTCGATCCGAGCTTCAATGCATGGCAGAGATGCAGTAATCTGGTAACTTCCTGGATCCTGAGCTCAGTTTCCTCTTCAATCGCACATAGTTTAGTATATATGGAAAATCCTTGTGTTGTTTGGAATGATTTAAAAGAGAGATTCGCTCAAGGAGATTATGTGAGAGTACCTGAATTACAACAAGAGTTGTATGCATTCAAACAAAATTCGCTTTCAGTAAGTGATTTCTTTACTGAACTTCGAGTTCTTTGGGAAGAGCTTGACACTTATAGACCTGAGACATGTGCTTGTGTAGCTTTGAGAAATTCAAAGGCTTATAGACAGCAAGATTATGTTCTTAGATTCTTAACACGTTTGAATGAACAATTTGCTATGGTCAAGTCACACATCCTGTTAATGGATCCTCTACCATCCTTGAATAGAGCCTTCTCCATGGTTTTACAACATGAGAGACAGGCAGGATTAGCTCTGAGTGAGGAGATTCAATCTTTTGCAAATTTCACTGATGGTAGACAATGTACTGGAAAGGGAAAAACTACTAGAAAATGTACTTTTTGTCACAAACTTGGACACACAGTTGAAGTGTGTTTCAAGAAGCATGGTTATCCACCTCCATCCCAGTTCAGGAGTGGATCTGTTGCGAATATCACATTTAGAGATGAAGGTGAACAACAATATGATGATATTATATCAAAAAAGGATATTTCAGCTCAATCCTCTGTACCTGGGCTTAATGGAGAGGAGTATAGACACTTGGTCACACTGCTGCAGAAATCAGGTTTGCAGAACAATCTCCAAAGACCCTTGCCAGACACTCAAGCAGCACACACTGTGAATCAGATATGCAGTGGTGGTACTAGCACAAGGGTGCCTCCTTCATCGTATCAACATGAAGGTATGGCATTTGCTCTTTCATGTCAAGTTCATGATGTTATTGATAGGTGGATCATAGACTCAGGTGCGACAGATCATATCTGCACTAGTCTAGCTGTGTTTGATACCTATAGTCACATTTCTCCCTTATCTGGCCGAATGCCTAATGGTGAATTAATGGTCACAAGCATTTCTGGACAGATTACTCTGACTGAATCTCTCATACTGACAGATGTCCTCTACTTGCCTCAATTTAGTTTCAATCTGATCTCCATATCAAAGCTAACTGATGTAGGAGGTTGCATATTTCATTTTTCTTACCAACAATGTTTGATTCAGGACAAAGGTTTGAGGAAGATTGGATCCGCTGAACTCAAGGGGGGACTTTACTACTTAAATAAAGTAGATCACAGGAACATAGTTGTGAGTAATATCCAAACATCTTCTCAACCTCAATGTATTCCAATAAGTGCCTTATGGCATTTTAGATTTGGTCATATTTCTTCTGATAGATTGGCTACTATGTGTAATGATTTTCCTGATATTCATATAAATAAAAACCAAGTATGTGATGTTTGTCATTTTGCTAAACAAAAAAGGATCCCCTACACTGTTAGTAGTAGACTCACCATGGTTGATGATCACAGCCGATTCACCTGGGTTGTTATGCTTAAAGGCAAGTTTGAAGTACCAACTCAGCTGCAGAATTTTGTCTCCCTTGTAGAAAGGCAATTCAATAGTACTGTGAAAGTGATTAGGACCGATAATGGCCCTGAGTTTCTTTTACATTCCTACTATAATTCTAAGGGAATTATTCATCAGACTAGCTGCATTGAGACTCCTCAGCAGAATGGGAGAGTTGAGAGAAGACATTAGTCTATTTTGACTATTGCTAGAGCTCCTATGTTTCAGTCCTCTCTTCCCCAACAGCTCTGGAATTATGCTATTAGCCATGCAGTTTATCTGATGAATAGAGCTCTTACACAGGTTCTGAAGCATCGGTCTCCCTATCAAGTTCTCTATGGGAAGCTTCCTAATCTGTCAGACCTTAAAGTTTTCGGGTCTCTATGCTACTTGTCCACTTCCACTTCACACGGGGGGAAGTTTGATAAGAGAGCCCGGAAGTGTGCTTTCCTAGGGTACAAGGCAAGAGTCAAAGGTTACTTAGCCTATGACATGGGGACTAAGGAAATCCTGCTGTCTCGACATGCAATGTTTTATGAAACTCACTTCCCTTGTACTGTACCAAGTCAAAGAAAAGTTCCTTGGGAATACTTAGAAGATGTTCAATTGGGCCCTTATGATCCCACTATGGGTGACCACAGTAGTAGCCCTTCTGCTACCTCATTGGTGCCAGCTGATCCAGTTTCTCCTCCAGGAGAACTTGACTCCACTTTGCTGGCTGATTCATCTCCCTCTGCTACTGAGCTTGCTGATCCAATCCCTAACTTCGAACCTGCTCAACCACCATCCCTGCCACTCCAACCACTGACACAAGACTGACCACAATCCCTTAAACACTCTACCCGATTGAAGAAACAACCTACACATCTCAAAGATTTCCATTGCCTTAGCACCTCCGCTACCAAATCATATTCCCTTTATCCCATTAGCACTTACTTATCCTATGAATCCTTATCCCCTACACATAAAGCCTACTCCCTGTCCATATACACCTTGACTGAGCCTACCACTTATGCCTAAGCCAGCAAGCAGCAATGCTGGCTCGATGCTATACAATCTGAGATCAAGGCCCTAGAAAGTAACAAAACCTGGATCATTGTGAACAAACCTAGTGGAGTGATTCCCATTGGCAGCAAATGGGTCTATAAAATTAAGAGAAAAGCAGATGGCTCCATTGAGCGGTTCAAAGCTCGTTTAGTGGCAAAAGGATACAATCAAACCGAAGGGGTCGACTATTTTGATACATCCTCCTCGGTGGCCAAATTGACTACAGTTCGGTTACTACTTGCTTTGGCCTCTATCAATAATTGGTTTGTTCACCAATTGGATGTCAACAACG
Source organism: Ammopiptanthus mongolicus (assembly GCA_039655645.1). Classification (NCBI taxonomy): domain Eukaryota; kingdom Viridiplantae; phylum Streptophyta; class Magnoliopsida; order Fabales; family Fabaceae; genus Ammopiptanthus; species Ammopiptanthus mongolicus. The sequence goes on from CM077345.1 coordinate 90,022,666, forward strand.
CGTTTCTTCATGGAGAGCTAACAGAGGATGTTTACATGGATGTCCCTTTGGGGATTGATCTCCTAAGCACTGACAAAGTGTGCAAATTGGTGAAGTCTTTGTATGGGCTTAAACAGGCAAGTCGAAAGTGGTATGAAAAACTGTCTAGCTTGCTCCTTCATCTTGGTTTTCTACAATCCACAGCTGATCATACTTTGTTCACTAAAGTTTCCGACGGTTCCTTCACCGCTTTGCTTATATACGTCGATGACATTGTTTTGGTGGGAAACAGTTTGCCTATCATTGTTTCCATCAAGGCTACTCTGGACCAGAAGTTTGGAATCAAGGATCTGGGAACTCTCAAATTTTTCCTTGGTCTTGAAGCTGCCCATTCTTCCCAAGGAATTTCTTTGTGTCAGCGCCAATATTGTTTAGATCTCCTGACTGATGCGGGTGTTCTAGGCAGTAAACTAGTGAAGAATCCTTTGGATCCCCATAGTCGTTTGAGCAATGATGACAATGAGCCATTTTCGGATGTTGCAAGCTTTCGCCGCCTGGTTGGTCGCCTTCTCTACCTTACCATTACACGCCCAAATATCAGTCATGCAGTCCAACAATTAAGCCAATTTCTTGCTCAGCCGACCGTGTTGCATCACAAAGCCGCACTACGGGTTCTTCGATACTTGAAAGGTAGTCCCGGTCGGGGTCTCCTTTTTCCCCGGTCTTCCTCCCTGCAGCTTGCTGGTTTCAGTGATGCCGACTGGAGAGGGTGCCCTGATTCTCGCAGATCGGTGAGTGGATATTGCTTCTTCCTTGGTGATTCTCTGGTTAGCTGGAAGTCTACGAAGCAAACTACAGTTGCTCTGTCCTCTGCTGAGGCCGAGTATCGAGCCTTGGCTACTGCTACCTGTGAGTTGCAATGGTTGCATTATCTTCTCCGGGATCTCCAAGTGTCTTGCCCCAAGCAATCTGTACTTTTCTGTGACAACCAGAGTGCTCTTCACATAGCAGCAAACCCTGTATTCCATGAACGGACAAAACATTTAGACATTGATTGTGATGTTGTTAGATAGAAGACTCTTGTTGGACTCATACAGCTCCTGCCCATATCTAGCAGTGATCAAACGGCTTATATCTTCACTAAGAGTCTCCATCCTACATCTTTCCAGCAATTCATTTCCAAGCTTGGGATGGTAGACATCTATCAACCTTCATCTTGAGGGGGTATTACAGACTTGCCAGCTAGTTAGTTACAAGACTATTAGTTGGTTGCATTGCTGTTGGTTAGTTATGCAACAGTTAGCATTTAGCTTCATTTGACATTTCATTTCACTTTCATTTCCTTGTCCTCACTAGTATAAATAGCTAAGAGATGTGTACTTGTGTAATTCAATTCATTCTATCAATACAACAAATCTATCTTTTCTCTCATTTGTCATAGTTTCCTATCAAACTACCATCATTGTCTATCTCTGTAGTAAAGTAACTTTCAATTTTGATTATGTATGGATGTATGGATACTTACGTGATCAAGATTAAACGTTCTCACCTTTTTAAAATACAAATTATATTCACTAGATATGCCCATATATCAGAATATTTAATTTACATCAAGCATCCTTATATTTAATTAGCCCCGGGCGCCCATGGCATCCATCCGTCTTTTACCATTCACACCCAAACATTGTTAAAAATTCTGTTTTGGCTAATCCTTCTTTAATTATGGAGGTCGATGGTACTTTGATATCTTTGATTCTAAAGTGGACAGTCTTGATTCCTACTTGCAATTTTGCTCTATTAGCTTATATGTAATATGAACTATAAAATTGTTGCCTCGTGGTTGAACAACGTGATGGGCAAATTAGTTGCTTCTACTTAATGCAGTTGCGGGTAACTTAGTTGAGTGCTAATAACATCTTGGTAGTCCGGGAAATGATTAAGTGATTCATACTATGCGAAATAAGAAGGAAAGACATGATTCATTAGGGACACTTTGCTAGATATGGACCGTTTGGATTATGGGTTCGGTTCTTTAAGTTTTTAAATAAAGAATTTTAAGATTGTGAAAAAAGTAATTTTATTTGTAAAAACAATGTCTCTAATTTGTAAGCTAAATCGGTTCGACTCCATTTGAACTTGTTTAGCTACGATTACATTAGTTGAGCCATGCCAAATTGGGATTCTTCATCCTTGTGGATTGCTCAACCTAACCCACTATTTGTAATAAGCTGAGCCAAGTTGCCTCACGGATCGAATTCTACTTTAACGACTTTAGGTGGTCCAAGAATGTTTTATTCGCAAGCATTTGTAGTCCTTTAGAATGTATTAAGAAACATTATAGCTTATAGAGGTATCCAAGGGTCTAAAGTCTGTTTTGTATTCGACTTAGAATACTCCTGCACTCTCATTAATAAATTTGTCTTACAAAAAAGAACCTTTTCACCCTTTCCATGAGAAGGACTAGATCGTCGTGGTTGTGTTTTTCAGGTCATGCAATTAGGTGATGGTGGGTATGGAGGTTACTTTGAGGTGGCCGTGAGTTTGATGGCTACTCCGAGGTGATTGTTTGGTAGTCCTAATCAGTTTTTTTAAATTGCGGATCACATCGCCTAATGCGATCACAACATCTCAGTTTGTGGCAGCTATCGCAACCGCATTAGGTTGTGATTGTGGACCACAATACCTGCAATTGGCCGCATCAGACCGCTCTGCAAATACGATCGCAACCGCAATGTAAAATCTTAATCTTATCGAAGTGGCTATGAGACGTTGGTCTATGGATGAAGGTACGTAGAGCTAAGGCAGTGGCTTGTGGGGCTCTCCCTTGCACCCAACCCCACGGATTCACCACTGTAGGTGGAAGGAGGCAGTTGTGTCGGTGGAGGACCGTGGCCTAGGCATTACCAAGCTAGACCCGCGAACTTCTGCGTCAGTTCACTTGAACCATCAACCAATTCCACCAGCGGGCGAGAAGGTTTTGCATGGAGACGGTGCAAATTGGGCACAACCAATCAAATTCACAATAGCCACTAAAATAACAATTTAAAAAGATAACAACTTTTACTAAACTTATTTTAAACTTTGATTAGTTGTACCCAATGGACATGTGATCCATACAAGATTTATTCCCGGGCGGGTTAGAATACAATAGTTCTAGAAAATGGGTCCATTAAAATGAAATAATAATAATTAATAAATTGCAAAAAGATAAATAATTAAATAGCAATAATAATAATTAATAATGACCTCTTCAACAAGTTTATTATTTTGAACCCCTAACTTTTTTTACAGCAAGATCAAGTTCTCAATTGCAAGGGATATGTATCCATGCACCCTGTCTTGTGGGAAGCATGGACGTCACCTGTGATTAGATGTAGTCGTTCTTTTTTAATCTCTTGTCAACAGTGATAAAAATTGCATAAAAAACGGTGATCATAATTCACACTTTCACAGCTTGTGAATGTTGGGATCCTGTCCTGGATTTTCCACAACAATTAGACATTGGTCCGTAAAGCATTTCTTCTCTGTAGGCAGCAAAAAAAAGTCAACAAAATGATGAGGTTTGTAACTTTTTCTGTCTCCTGATTGCCTGTAAGCTGGAATTAATTGCTACATAGCCTGTCTTATATTTAATTATGCACCTCTTAAACAAACTAACTATGGTCCCTTTGGAGGCCGCAAAGCACGTATGTTAACATAATAAAAAGTGAAAAAGAAAAGTTTCGCTTTATGGGGCGAAGATCAGAGTGACTTTATTATGGAATATATTGCCTAGTAATTAAGTAACAATATAGGATAACAATAAAAGCAACACTTACCCTCTTATATTAATATATTAAAAGAACGACAGCTAAATGAGGTTTACTTTAATTTAAATGAACATTTTGATTAGTAGAAGAACTCGTTACTTTATACTTTGTGACAACAAAAGCACTCGTGGGTCTCTGTCTGAAACCCCAAAAGCAAGAAATTATTCCTATTCCAACGTTTCCTTTTTATTTATTTATTTGCTAATTATTCCAACACATTTAAGATACAGGAATTTGACAAAGAAGATGTTCAATTTTTTTCTTTCTATAAAAAGTATTTACATTGTATTAAATATATTTTTATGAAGAAAAGTTACTATAGGACAAACATTCTTCATTCTAAAGCTCGAGCACACCATGCACCATAGATATTAATGAGAATTTACAATGACATTACAGATTGTCTTATTAGGATTTAAGATTAGACCGGGTGAAGGGAGTGAACGAATTTGTATAATAAGTTTGATAATTATTTTGTTGTCCAAAAAGTTTAGACTATTTGGACTCAAGCTTCCCAACTTATATATATTACAATTGTCTTTATTTTATCATATATGGAACTTTATTCTCCAAAACTCTCCGTCAAGTCCAACTGGAGGTCCAGTTATGACTAACTTAATTTGTTTTTTTTTCTTTTCTCAGCTTGAACATTTTTTAAGTTTCAAAGACTTCAAGTCCATTTTTTTATTGGGGTAGTGCCATTTGTTTTAGAGTTAGAGGCCCCGATTTTTTTTTAATGGGCTTTGATACCATATTAGCATTTAAGATTGACCTCAATTGAGGGAGTGAACTGATTTTTATATATAATAAGTTTGAAAGTTACTTTGTTGTCTAAAAGCTTTAGATAATTTGAACTCAAACTTCTCAAATTATATACATTATAATTACCTTTATTTTTTCTTACGCGCGACTTCATTCTCCAACATTGTCTATCAACTAGGAAGCTCATAAATCAAACTCAAGTCATATAATTATTTTGAGTGAAAAGTCGACCAAACATGTTGTAAAACCCTTTTTTCAAAATATATAAATAATGCAAAGTAGAATAAATCTATGGAGGAATAAATTTTGAAATGGATGGCGATTACTAGTTATTAGGTTTTTTAATTTAGAGTATTTCTTTTGTAAAAAAAAAACATAAAGTATTTCATATTTCTATAAAAAAATTCTCTTTGACTAGGGTATTTGCACAAAAATTGCCATGATCGATAATTCACTTGAAATCTGTCACAATTAGTTAATAACTAAGAAACTTTCTAAAAATTGTTTTTTATCAACCAAAAAGAATAATATTGCAGAAGTACAGGGGGTATTTCAATCCTTACATCATGAATTTAAGTTTTGTAACATTGATAAATACATTCCAAAGGATTCAAATATCACTAAATAAAAGAAAAATAAATCCCATCAATTTTTGCTCTAATCCAACAATACCAAAATCTCACCTTGATCAAATCTAGTAAATTGTCCATATCCGGACTAACTTCCTTAAACGCAATGCCATTTCTATGCAGCAAAATGGATCATACAATAGTGAACCATAATAAAAATCATAACTCCTTAAACTCTTTTCGCAAAGGATAGCCAGAGTATATATGCTGAATGAAGTGTGCTTTGCCATTCTCCGATTGGTAGTCGCCTTGCCCACACTTCATATGTTACTCTACAAAAGAAAAAAAAAAAGTTGTGCAGCAAATCCATCCAATTAATTAATTACAAAACACACAGTTTAGAACCTCATCCACTTCTACAATCCCCTTCTCCTTAGATTTGTTCTTATATGAATGTCATTTAACATAGTCCTCCAAGCAAGGCTTATCACTTTTAGAGGAACAATTTTTCCACAGAAAAGCTTGAAGAAATTTCCATCACTAGGTATAATATCCACTTGCAAACATGAATATGCTGATTTGACATTAAACACTCCAAAAGGGTCATGCCTCCAACTCCATGTATCCTCATAATCTGCTCCTTTTTTTTTTTTTTTTATAAGCCAAAAAATATATTGATTGGAGCACGGGGGTGCCCGAAGTTTATAGGCACCAAGCGGAGTTTATATATTGATAAACCTCATAATCTGCTTAATATATAGGCACCAAGCAGAGTTTATACATCAGTTGTATTTTTCAAAGTTTAAATATTAATCATTCTTCCAAGGATCACTATAAGAAAATTGTCTTTTAGTGACAGATAAAATCTGCTACTATATGTTTAAAATCCGTAGGTACATGTAAAATTTACATTCACCTACGACCGGTCCAACCGTCCATTATGAGCGATGAATACCAACGGAAAATAATTATCATTATAGATTTTATCTGCGGTTCACATACATTTATCTACAGTTGTATTTGACTCTTAGTAGACTTTACCTAAGGTCCACCTACAATTTGACTGAAACTACTATCTATAGCTACAGTTTTAATGATCATCACTAAAAGTGTCCGTAGGTATATGACAAATTTCTAGTAGTGGATGTGACTCACTTACCAAGTTACCATTGGGATCCACCCTTTCTTTCCCAATCTTTAAGGATAGACACGTGACTAAGATGCAAAGCAATACATACGAATTAATGGCCAATTAAGGTTAGGGTATCTTAATATTGATGCCAAGGTTAGGCTAATATACAGCAAAAATCCTCATTGGTATGTGCATTCTTTTTCCATGTATTGCTTGTCTACCAAACCGTTATACACTTATTTTTATTCTTCTTATTCTTCAATTTTGATGCTTTAATTTTTATTAGAGGCTGCTATATATGTCTCTTGGCTATTCCAATATCTTTTCTTTTTCTTTAGTTTGATTGAGATCTCATCACAATGTAGTGTATTTAGGTTTTAGTTTAGTAGATTGGACTGTTTTATAAGATGTTCTTCTTGCTTTAGGACCTAACTTTTTTTTGGCTTCCTTTCTATGTATTTTTTAACAAATTAATGAAGCATATATTGTGGAAAAAATATTTTTTCTCACATGGTAGAAATGTCTACAGGCCTTGAGATATGTACCAATTAATTTTATTGTGTTATAATTGGATTTAGATTCCGTTTTTTTTCCTCGATAATTATAGATTTTATTAAAACCAATCTAGTTAGAGCATCACATTAAGCGACCTCCCCACCTTCTAGGAAGGGTTGAAGGACATCCACACTATCATATGCTTAAGGTCAGATTTAAGATCATACAAAAAGTCTCTTACAAAAAGAAACAAACTCCCATAAAACCAAACAGCACTATCCCTTGCCTTAACTTGGCTCATGACCCAGCTAAGCCTGTTTCTCCCTTATATCCGTTACTATCACTTTTACATGACCACAATAACATTTCACAGATATTATTAGCCTCAAACACAAGAACAACACCCTCATTTCTTGTTGATTTGTCTTTTGAATTCCTCTTGGTTCTCTCCTTAAGACATCTACATCACAATATAGTACTCTTGCTTGTGATTAACAAATCCCGCATGGTGTTAGCCTCAAGTTTGAAGCAACACAAAGACGGATCCCTGCTTGGTTACAACAGATGCGTATGGCTGCTATCCTTCAGGCACAGTTATGATATTAGTTTCCTTTCATAATCTGTTAACTCCACTTTCCATTGTCCACATGGTTGCCTTGCCTCCTATTTCTAGCTCCTTTCTTTGCCTACCTTCTAATCATCCTTGCCTCTATCCATCTCGGATTCCGTGACTTTGAGATTTAATATCTTTGGTGCCTTTAGGCATTTTTTGGAGAGAGAAAGATGAGAGAAAAATGAAATAAGATGAGTGTGCTAAATGAGAGAGAAAATACCTAAAGGCACTAAGCCAAAAATGGGATTAAATATCGCACCTTTAATAGCGTTTTTAAATGAAATGCTATTAAAAAAAAAGTTGTGAACGTATAATATCGCTTCCTTGAGGAAGCGCTATCTATTCCAGATCAAGGAAGAGCTATCTAAAATCAAACTTTAGACAGCGCTTCAAGAAAGTGCTATCTAAAAACCAAGAACAGACAACGCTTCCTCAAGAAAGCACTATCTAATACTCAGTTTTAGATAGCGCTTATAAGCCCTATCTAATATCCTGAATTTTATATAGCGCTTCCTCAAGAAAGCGTTGTCTATTCTTATTTAGATAGCGCTTTTTTAAACGTCACTGTTTGTGTCAACTTTTAATAGCACTCTATTTAATAGCGCTTAAAAGTGCTATTAAATACAAAAAATAAATGCTATTAAAAGCCTTTTCTGTTGTAGTGAGGCATCAAAGGTACCAAATCTCAAAGTCACTGAATTCATTTCCGTTAAAGAGATGTTTTTTGAACATAAAAAATTGTCAATGAAAATCTACAACATTTTACATAGTCAATACAGTTCAAAAACGTGATTAATGAAGTGTTGAGTTTAGTTAATGGATACTCAAGGTGTTGCAACTCATTAACAATCCACTGAACTTCATTAACCTTATTAACCACGATTTTCAGGTATTCCAATAAGTATGTGAAATTCAAAATTTTGAACACCTGAAAAGCGTGGTTAATAACATTTAAAATCGTAGTTAATGAAATTCAGCGGACGGTTAATAAGTTACATTATCTTGTATATTTATTAATCAAACCCAATATTTCATTAATCACATTTTTTAACTACATTAATCATATAAAATATTATTGATTTTTGTTATCAATTTTTGTTGTTCAAATAACAATACTGTTTTCGTTATAATTAGTGTCATCGTTATTTTATTCCTCCTTTTCTAAGGTGCAACGTTTCGCCATATTCGTTTTTGTATTTGATTATTCCGTAAGATTATTTTATCTTTGTTGTTAAAATGAAGGGAAAAAACTTTGAATCTGAAACTTTAAATTAAAATACTCATTACTGACACTAGTGTTTCGCTTCAGTGATCCACCATGATATCCCCACAACAAATGAGAGACGTAGGTTCCATTCCTTCGTATCCTAATTATTCATGTCTATAGTATACTCTTTACCAAACTGTATATTAAATAACCTTAATTTAAGGACTACAGTACTATTTGTTTAATTATTTGATTCTCTTTATTAAGAAGCTATCAGCTGCTTTTTTGTATTCTCTTGTAAAGCAGTGTTATCTTTTCTACATGATTACGAAGAAGATCTTGCAATGGAGATTATAAATTTATAGTATTTGAAGTCATTCGGCGTTATCATATCTATCTAGTAACCTACGATGATTGATTATGGCATACAGCTAAGACTATCAGTTTAGACACAATAATTTCCCTGTTAACCTATGATCTCAATTATTGCTAGGTTGCTCCTGTACAAAATTAGGAAGCCAAAAACAAAAATTATTATATAACAAAGACAAAGAATCATTAGTGCACCAAACACACATTGTCCATTAAGAATGGAGGATTAAAACATGATGTCCTCAACATAAAATCGTTTTTCTACACTAGGTTTGAAACTACCAATTTGTGTTGTATGTTTGGAAATCATTAGTGATGGCTTGAAGTGTTTTTTGTTAGAAGCTAGGGTGTATCTATTTGAATCAACATTTGAGAAACATGATTTTGATGGAATTAATTTTGTAGAATCGATTTGAATATAATTGAGTTTGAAGTGAAGTGATTTATGTTTAAATATAATTTAGAGTAAATGTTCATTTTAGTCCCTAACAATACTTGAGGTATCACTTTTCGTCTCCGAGAAAAAAAAAACTCACTGAATAGTCCCTGACAATGACAAAAGAGGGAAACGTCAGTCCCTCTGTTTGTCTTCATTTTAAACATAGCATTAGAGTGCTGATATATAACGTTAGTGTGTCCAAGTGTCTATAAAATTCGTACATATGACCTGTGTTAGTGCATCTGGTGTGTTGCTTGTAACATATAGGGACTAATGTGTCCCACGATAGAAATTGTCAAGGACTAAATTTGGTTACTTAAATAATAGTTGGGGACTTAATTAGGTCGATGCATAATTATTCTAATGATTTATTATACATGTCGGGACTATTACCTGAGCACCTAGTATAGTAACGATACAAATCGACTCTCTAGTGTTCAAGATGAAAACAAATAGAGGGATTAAAATGTCCCCTTTTTTATCATTCTCGAAAACTACTCAGTGAGTTTTTTTTTTCGGAGAGGAAATGTGGTACCTCAAAAATTATTGGGGATTGAAATGAGCCTTTACTCTATAATTTATGTTTGGATATTTTTATTTTAAAAGCAAATTTGATGTAAAATTTATTATAATTTTTTAATTCAAAAGCAAAAATCACTCCAAAACTACTTCAGATGGAATCGATTCAGAAATATAAAATTGCTTCCCACCACAATGTCAAACATCTTCAAAATTAATATTGTCAAACTCTCGTTCGACCATTGCAAACCTGAGTTTGGTGGTAATTTTCACGTGGAACCAAATATGTACTGAGTTACTTTTACGGTGGAGAAATGCTTTTGTACACGTGAGAGACACATAAAGAGAGAAAGAAAGACACAGCTAGCCGTGTTCACCTTTCACATATGATTTTGTCAACCTAACGTATTTAAGATATGTGTACACTGATTATATATATATATATATGCCAAAGTCATGCAGCTCTTAACCCCACCCCTGCAACAGAAGTAGAAGTTATCATCTGAAGTCTGGGTCATATATATGTGTACACCTGTCCCCAGCTAGCTAGCTAGCAAACTGAGGTAGTCCCACCATGTATATAACCTTTTTTTCATTGGGGAAAGCATTTTAAAAGCTTGTTAATTGTTGTTGAAGATTCTTTGTCCAGGTGATAGAATCATTCTTGGATCAAACTGATGTTTTCTTTCTAAGAAAGTCCTCCATTTTGGGCCAAAATGGTTTGTCCAATCTTCCTGGGTGCTGTAGTGGGGAAGATATTGTTTAACCTTAATCCCAGCATCATTACAAAATTGCAAAATTTCTCTGTTTTGAGCATCAAATGCCTTCCAATTATCGAACCCACTTGAGTGTAAAAATCCAACTGTGTAGAAGACATCCTCATCTGGTATAGATGCTGACAACCTATTGTCCCACCTGAACATTAATCAATTTCATATTAGCTTTTACTTTTACAATTTTAATTAATGGAAAAGAAATGAATGGGGAATTGAATGGTAAAGCCACACACCTATACATAATAATAATAATAATAATAATAATAATAATAATAACAACACAAAAGTGTGTGTAATTCAGGACTCACTTGTTTCTATTCATGGGGTAAATCAAGACAGGTCCTGTGGTGATGTTTCGTTTATGAATGATATTCTTGAATATTCCAGAGTCAAATTCCAAGATTTGAGATTTCGGTATAAATAAATTAAGCCATGGATGAGGAACATCCCACAGTCCTTGTGACTGAAGCTTCAACTCTCCACTTCGGACTCTATTCAAGAACTCAACATATGAGACATCTTTTTCATAATAAAACCCAGGGATATAGCTCAGGCCTTGTAACAAAACTTGGAGTTCCTACACAAACAAGAAAATAGGAATACTACTTAATTAATATTAAAAACAATATGTTCCTATCTTTAATCTTTTACTATATAGTAAAAAGAAAAAAGAAGAAAAACATTAACAGAGTGCAAATGGGGATAAAGATCTTCTGTCCCATTTTATTATCACATTCTCTATCCTCCATTAATGATAATTTGTCACTTAAAAAAACAAAATGACAATTCATTAACACTTCTCATCCCAACATTTGATTGGTGTGTCAAACCGAGACAACATTTTTTGAGACAAAAGATTTTTGTTCTCCAAATGGTTGTTAAGATTATAAGACAATGGTACCTTGTCCACATTGTTTTCAGATTGGGCATCATAATATTTGACCACTTCAAGGCAGTAGAGGACGCTATGTTCAGTTACTAGAGAAATTATTCTGGGATGGTCGGTTAAAGGGAAGAAAGAAGATCTCCAATTATTTATGGGTCCTTGGTGCATTAGCAGCATCCCTTCCAAATAATCCAATGCAGAATTTTGTTTCCTTCCATTGATTGATATTAATCGTTCTTGGTCTTTGGTGAAAGCAGAGAAGTCGTTATACAAAAGTCTGACCCATTTAACCTGCGAACAAATTAAAATTCACCGTAAATTAAGGCCTTGTGATTGACTAATTAATTATCGTACTAAGGAAAAGCAATAATGTCTGTATGACGATGGTTTATACAATGAGTCCCATCCAAGTTAGAAGGATAAAGTTGATATGGTACTAGTGTACTTCCTGCTCAACCCCTTGTCTAAACTTCTAATGAATGATCTCATCAACTTCATGTGTTAGAAGTCCCTAGTGGAAAGGAGTTGTTGGTTGAGTTTGATAAACCAATTTAATAATATGATCAGCCTTCCTATATAGGGGCAAGGTTTTAAATTATGGTTGTGGTTGCGATCGCGGTTGTGTTTTCCGTTATTACGGATAATTGCAACCGATGCTGTCGCAATTACAGTCGCGATACAGTTTTGAGGACTACCAAAACCAAAATGCCGTGACCCAGTTATGGTTTCAAATCTAGATTTAAAACCTTGATAGAGGCTTAAGATCTTAGGAATCATAACAAAATTCAAGAGTCTTCTGCATGTATATATTTTGTCAAACACCTATATTAACGCTTTCAGTTTCAAGATCATACACATTAGGTGGTTCAAACTAGTACATACTATAACTTTTCCATTTTCATTTGTGTATGTGTCTTTCATGGAAGACTAACATAATGTGAAATGTATAATAATAATGTGGGTGCCACTGCCAACTGCCAAGAAAAATGATAACACGGTTCTTGACAAGGACATTTTGTGTTCTCGTAAGGCTTGATGGTTGAACAATGTGACATGTAGATTTGGCGTTTACTATATATGAATTGTTGGAAGAAAAAGCTGCAAGACAAAAGTCCTAGTTATAAACGTACCCTTTGGGGCGCTGGCTCAAGAGCAATTCTTGCCCTCGCTATAATTCCAAATTGTCCTAAACCTCCAAGAACCCCGTGAAATAATTCGGAATTCGTCTGCGAAGAGCAGGTTACAAATTCTCCTTTTCCTGAACCCAAACAAAACTTAATTAAATATAGATAATAATATACTTGCATGCATGCATCTATTCTTTAACAAAACACTTGAGTAAAATTTTTACCATTCTGTTTTTTTTTCTTTTTCAAACTATAAAACAATTGACCAAATAAGACTCGGACCAACATAATAACCATATCCTCAAAAAATTACTCAAGTTTCAACAACAGGAGGCTATGGCAGTGTGAACTGCTTCTAGTTAATTAAGCACTTTTCAAACATGGGACCGGGTGGAAAGCGCTTGCTAACATTCACCAACATTGAAGACAAAGTCCCATGTCAACAACCACTAATTTGGCATTTACTCTTGGCATAATTGGTATGCATTGTCAGTCTGTCACTGTAAATTTTTTTTTACACAGTCAATCAATAATAAATTATTACATGATAAGAAATGTTAGACTTTTATCATAACTATTTTAAAAATCATAGATAAAATGATTTGCGATTGATTTACAGTATAAAAAACTTTACAGTATCTAAATTAAACCCTTAAACTTTTATAAATTCTTAACTGTTATTGGAGTAACAAAAGCTTTGACTCTATACAAGATCAGCAATTAGTAATGTAAGCTATCATTGTCTTCCACTAATATTTTTAATGCTATAACTGATGATCAGGTAACACAAATTAAATCAAATATAAAATTAAGAACTTTTATTGAAGAGTATCTAAAAAATTCTCAAACGTACTTTGAAGTTTTAATAAGGAAAGAAAAAAAGAAAAATCAAATGCATAATTGAATTTCTAATTAAGAAAGAATGTATATATAAATGATACTGAGAAGAAAGAAGAAATCAATCTCATACCAGTGACCACATCCATTTCATGAACATTGCTGATCTGAGGTCCATAACGGAATGTCTGACCACTGATCCCAGCATTTGAGAGAGTCCCTCCCACAGTCAAGTAAAGATAATCAGTCCAAGAAACAGGTGCAAGTCCATGTTCAAGTGTGGTGTGTAACACATCAACCCATAGTTGTTCCCCTCCAACATCAACATAGTAACCAAAAAAAGGGTCCATAGAGACACTAATCCCAACCCCATTTTCCCCTTCTCTGAATCCAGCCATGTCCACCACAACCCCATCACTTGCCATGGCTTGTCCACGTGTGGAGTGACCTTGTCCCCTTGCAGCTATGTGGAAAGGGACAGAGCTGTTGTATGAAAGCTTTATCAAACTCACTATGTCGTACATGGAAGATGGATGAAACACTGCTAATGGGAAATTGTGTACGAGGTTGCCATAGTCTTTGGAAGCTGATTGAATGGCTTCAGGATCATCATGGAGCTTGTGTGATATGCTGTCAAGAGTGGTAATTAGCTCTGGTGGTAGCAGAGTTTTCCTTTGTTCGGTTTTACCTACTATGGATATCAAGCGGGTTATGGTTATTAAAAGTAGAATGAAGTATGTAGGGAAAGGGTAATTCTCAACCATTTTGGTGAGAAGAGAGAAAGAGAGAAAGAGGGTTTTGTTATGGTGGCGTGTTGGTGGTGGAGTGTATTATGTAAGGAGGTGGAGGAGGCAGGGGTGCTATAAATAGAATAGAGAGGACTTTGCATGATAAAGAGAGATGGAAAATATTTGGGATTCAGAGAGAGAGAGAGAGAGAGAGAGAGAGAGATCTTGTCTTTTGAGTTAAAGAATCGAAAAGGGAAGAGTTAATTAATTACATGGAGGCATAAAGGGTTTGTTATAGTTGTTGTTCAATTAAATTTTTAAACTTTGAATGGAAGCAAGTGTATTTTAAAAGTTGAGTTTGATTTTGATACGTTATCGATGTAAAGTTTTTTCCATTGTCAATCAATTATAATTCATCTTATGTGTAACTTTTAATGTAGTTATGATAAGAATTAAATATTTTTATTGATATGTGATAATTTATGATTAGTTGACAGTGTAAAAAAATATTTAGACTCATTTTTTATATTATTTTTTAGACCTAGTTAATAATGTAAATTTTTGTAGCTAATCACCTGTATTAAATAGTTAACGGATTCAACATATATAAATGTACTCATAAAACAATTTATTAATCATCCAATACACACATGATATTAACAATGAATTTATATACATTAATCAAGTATAAAAAAATAATATAAAAATTGTAGTATGAAAATATAGGGGTTGAATATATTTTGAGTAATTATTTGATTTTTGAGTAATAAGTGTTCCTTGGGACAAGATGTATTCTTTCAATTACATGAACTATTGTTGTCTTAACTTTAGTTTTTGATCAGATTTTCCTACAAATAAGTTGTGAGACTAACCCTCGAACAGGACATGGTGATTAGCTCTCGAACATGAGAATTTCTCCTATAAATAAATAATGTTTGATAACTTGAATTAAATATGTTTAAAAAAAAACTTGGATTAAATATCATATTGATAAGGATTTTAGATAAAGCTTATTTAAACTTTATTTATCTTTAAATTAAGTAAATTAGGAAGTATTCACTATTAAAGAATAAGATTACGATGTATTTGAAATAAATCAAGGCTAAATATATGCATTTATTTACTATTTTAAAGGCATTCTCATTAAAAAAGCCCTTTCCAAGAATAGCATATCAACTCCTTTTGTTTTATAGTTAAACAAAAAAAGCACGATTTCCATGTAAGTTTCACAAACAAAACATTATTGTACGAGCAAAGGGAGGAATGGCTAAATGTCAAATTCAAAGATACGATCGAACGAGACCATAGATTATATCTGGCCTTCCTAGTTCCTTCTGATTTCTGAAACGTCATGAAGTATTTGTGTGAAGGAAATATATAAAAAATAATAATAATAATAAATTAACATTTGGGTACATGTTTTCTGTGATTGTGTTTTTGTATGCATCATCATGATCACGAGGATTCCCGGCAATCCAACCCGCCACAAGTTTCTTCCATCGTTGGGCCTTCACACAGTAAAAAAAAAAATGGAATTGAACTCAGGCCGTTGGATTGTGATCTGAGGATCAACATTGGTCAAGTTTAGTCAATTCCTATTCATATGCATTAGCAGCGTTACTGCGTTACCCCGCTTCTATTTTCCAATTGAAATTTCCTATTTTTGGGATTAAAGAGAGTCAAAATTAGGTTATTATCAAAAGATATCCCAAGATTTTCTTTTCGGGACCAGAGAACTTCTCATTGATTAAACTATATTACAACAATTTTTATATGCGCGCCATTTTTTGTAAGCTATTAATCTTATATCTAATTATAAGGATATATAAAGAATTTTGTAGGTATTACACCCAAAAATAATTTTACTCAACGAGAAATCTAGAAATTCTTGTATATCTTAAAATCAATTCTACTCACCCTAAAATTAATTCTATTGAACATACTTTTGAAACCAAACACCTCCAATTATTATGTGTTTGTTTGGTTTAGATTATTTTCAACGCAAACGTAAAAATAACACTTCCCGAAACAATTATTTTGAAAGCTATGTGAGAGAAAATTTTTCTCAACGTGATTTTACCTTTATAAAATCTAAAACAATCAGGCTCTATAGCAACTAAATTATGGAGTGACCATGAGAAAGCGAACTATAACCATAACCCAAGAATGCATGTGTTCGTCTCAGTACAGATGTAAGTCACTTGAATGTCTCCATGACATTATTTTCTTCCTGATTCAACATGTTCCGAGCCAATGAAAATAAAGACGCTAGATTCCATGCCGTTTATTAAATTGGCAAGGGGTTCATATATATCATTAATTAGTTGGCTACTGATTGAGCATGTAACATACCTAATTTTCCAATTGCTCTTGCCAAGCCTTACATGTGATATAAGTGAATGTATATATATATATAAAAAACAAAAGCACCTGGAATGCATTATATGAATATGGGAAGAAAACAACGGCATGCCATGCACACGCAAGTGAGCTGGCGAATGATAGAGATTTAATTTGGCTTCGCTATAGCTTCTGGGGGTTGGTGATTGATTTTATACATGTGCCCGCGTGTGTAGATTAATTAGATATACATTATGAGAAAATCTATGATACTCTTTACGTATCATATTCATGTCCATGTAATCCAATCAGATTATAAGAATTTAGTCTAATATGATATTGACTTAACCATTTAATTGAGGTGGCGCATTTTGATTATACATAGGGTACTTAAACCCTTTATTTTTCAAGGGTATCATTATTAGATTTGGGCCTAAATCAGCTCAAAAGCTAGCTTAAGAGGTGAGAATTGTCCAAGATTTATAAACTCTTATGAGGCTCTATCTCTAATCAATGTGGGACTCGGATTTTTCCCAATACACCACATCACGCCCAACAGTATTATTGGACTTGGTGCGTGGATAATATATGATTAGTGATCCTTTAATAGATCTAGAATAGGTTTTGATAACCCCAAAAGTTAGCTCAAGAGATGAGGATTGCCCAAGTTTTATAAGCTCTTATGAGACTTTATCTCACAATGTGAGACTTGGGTTTTTTCCAATAACTATCGCAATGCCCATGCCCATATATTAATATTTATTCCAAAAAATAGATAAATATATAATTATATGTACCGAATTGTTCTTTTGTGGGTTAATTAAATTAAACAAATTAGCCAAAGACAAATGTGTGATCTCAGGTCCTAAGCAATTTATAAAGACTTTGATTGGAAGAGAAAATAAACTAGATTAACAACAAAGGGCTTTTAGAGAACAATCTTTGACCTATAGATCTCGCATGTAGGAGGAGCTATCAGATAACAAGACCCTTCACCATGCAAGGCTACGTGGGACCATATTCTACTAATGCTTCAAATGGAAGATTGCAATCTTTGACGGCAAATGTGCTAGATCCATGCATGACTAATAAATGCAATGGAAATTGAAAGGTATTCCACGAAGTTCAGGTTGAAGGTACTCAAGTCCAGGACTTACGAGCACAAGTATGTGTACCTTCCCCACATGTTCAAACAGTAATAGTTAGGTCTTCTACCTAACAAAACGAATATCTCTTAGAAGAAGGAAAAAAAAGAAAGAAAACATCAAGAGGAAAAGAGTTGGTCTTTGTAAAGTAAAATTTGTTGTTCTCTACCCATATGCCATAGCAAAATTTCATATCTTGATGTGTATGTCCCCCATTGTTATCTTGGAAAATTGCGCGCGCGCACACACACAAACACGCACACGCACAAGCACTCCCTCTCTCTCTCTCTCTGTCTCTCTCTCTCTCTCTCTCTCTCTCTTGTTTGTACATCGATGTACACGTTCCTGAACTTCTTACATATATCCATTTACTATTTTAGTATATCGATGTACATGTTGCAAATATTGGTTTTCTACCCGTTTAGAGTCATTGTACAATCATTAACCATGTTAATGACAATTGATTACATGTTTTTAATTCCTCAAACATGGTTCTTCTTCTTCTTTCTATAAAGATTGAGTTTTGGAAAAGGTTTTTGGAGACACATAATATCTCAATGTTATGGCATTCTTCCAAAACTTCTTTGAATCCCTTCTTTTCTAGTTTCCCAGCCATATATAGTGTGGGGGTGTTTGTTGGTGGTTCTCTTTTATGTAGAGAGGACCAATTCTTGAGATAAGCTATTTTATCCTGGGACGACGAGGTTGTACACTACTGCACATACGAGGCAGAGCCATGAAATGTCTTAAAGAGAGCGACCTAGTCCTCGACTCAGCCTTTTGGTTCTTGTTCATGTTCATCACTTGCAGCACCAAATTTAAGACGTATACTTTCTGCCATGCCTTCTGAACACGATACAGTCTCAATTGATCTCAACAAGTCATTTCGGTTTGAAGGCGCTCACTACAAGAGCTGCCAACAAAGGATTTTGTTCCTGACCGTGTGCAAAGTCGTCTTTGTTCTCACCACTGACAAGTCAGTTCTATCAGAGAACCTGACTGATGCTCAACAGAGAGAAATGGAGAGTTTGAACAAAAATGACTTTATGTTTAAGAATTTCATTTTAAATGGTTTATCTGATGATATTTATGATTATTAAAGTACAAATACTATTGCAAAGATGTATGGGAGGCGCTGCAAAAGAAGTATGACACTGAAGAAGCTGGAACAAAGAAATATGTTGTCAGCTGCTACCTCAAGTATCAAATGATGGATGACAAATCTGTAGAAGCTCAATCCCACAAAACTCAGAAGATTGTTCATGAAATTGTCTCTGAAGGTATGACTTTAGATGAACAATTCCAAGTGGTTGTAATAATTGATAAGTTATGAAGGTATGACTCAGAAGATTGTTCATGAAATTGTCTCTGAAGGTATGACTTTAGAGAGTTTGATTACCCGACTGCGTATAGAGGAGGAAGCCTAAAAACAAGATAAAAAAGAGGAGGTTCTTGCTATTGTCATGCCCACTTCTATTGTCCTGAAACCGAAAGGTTAAAATATGAAATTTCAAAATCGTAAGCAGGACAACAACAAAAATGATAATTAGACTCAGAATGGGCAGAAACCTTCCTCAGGACAGTTTAGCTGTTATAACTACGGTAAGCCTGACCATTTGGCTAGGAACTGTTGCCTTAAGGGTTTTTTTGCCTCGCAGGCGAACCTTATTGAGGACCAGCTTATTTCCATGATTTCTAAAATCAATGTTGTTGGTGGATCCGAGGGGTGGTGGGCAGACATCGGTGCAATGCGTCACGTCTGTTATGGTAGGTCTCTGTTTAAGTCATATTTTATTGCTGAGAACCAGAAAGTGTTGTTGGGTGATTCACACACCACAGTTGTTGTTGGGACAAGAGAGGTGGAATTGAAGTTTACCTCTGGAAAGATTGTTTTTCTTAAAGATGTGATGCATAATCTAGAGACGAGAAAAAACATGGTTTCGGGTTATCTTCTCAACAAAGCTGGTTTTACTCAGACCATCAATGTGATTTATATGTTCTTACAAAAAACAATGTCTTTGTGGGGATGGGTTAAGCTACTGATGGCGTGTTTAAAATGAACATTGATATGAATAAAGTTGTTTCTTCTTATATGTTGTGTTCTTCCAATATTTGGCATTCTAGACTTTGTCTTATTAATAAAAGAATTATTAAAAATATGAGCGATTTCGAATTAATTCCTCAATTATCTATAAATGAATTTGAAAAATGTGAATTTTGTAGCCAAGCTAAAATTATTAAGACTCCTCATAAGTCAGTAATTAGAGAAACTTAAACTCTTAATTTAATAAATTGTCATGATATATATGAATTCGATGAAGTGTTAACTAGAAATAAGAAAAGATATTGTATCACCTTTATTGACGAAGACTCTAATTTCACATATGGATACCATATAATAAAAATAAGAGTGATGCTTTTGATATATTTAAATTATTGTTTCTAAAGATGAAAATCAGCTAAATAAGATAATAAAGAGATTTCAAAGTGATAGAGAAACATAATATGATTATGAAATTTTCAATTCCCATAGAATAATTCATGAAAAAACCGCACCTTACTCTATTAAAATTAATCGTAAATATTAAAGAAAAAATAAATCTTTTGTTGAATATGTTGTTGCATATAACGTTGTGGAGGACCCTTCCTCCATTCAGGAGACTTTGTCCTCTGTAGATGTCAATTTTTGGCAAGAAGCCATAAATGATGAAATGGACTATCTTGAGTATAATTTAACATGAGAATTAGTAGATTTACCCCATCGGTGCAAGACTATAGGATGTAAATAAATTCTTAAAAAGAAATTAAAGCCTAATGAAACAATAGATAAGTTTAAGGCTAGATTAGTAGCCAAAAGATAGAGGCAAAGAAAAAACATAGATTTCTTTGACACATTTTAACCTGTGTCTAGACTTACGTCTATTCGTGTATTGTTATCTCTTGTTATAATGCATGATATGGTTGTCTCACATGAATTTAAAATTAACGAAA
The DNA here is from genome assembly GCA_039655645.1 of Ammopiptanthus mongolicus. Classification (NCBI taxonomy): domain Eukaryota; kingdom Viridiplantae; phylum Streptophyta; class Magnoliopsida; order Fabales; family Fabaceae; genus Ammopiptanthus; species Ammopiptanthus mongolicus. Next base: position 90,043,392 of record CM077345.1, read on the forward strand.
ATGATAAGTGCATATATTATAAATCAGATAATAATGTTTGCACTATTATTTGTTTATATGTGGACGGCTTGTTTATTTTATGTTCTAACTTTCATGTTGTGTAAAATGTCAAAAATATGTTATGTGAAAATTTTGACATGAAGGACCTTGGTGAAATAAATGAAATTCTCGGAATTAAAATTACTAGAACTAAAAAAGGAATTTCTTTGGACCAATCTCATTATATTAGGCTTGGCAACGGGGTGGGACGGGGGCGGTTTTTGCCTTCCCCGTCCCCGCCCCCGACTCCCTTCATTATCCTCCCCCGACCCCCGCCGGGAATGAGAAATTGGCACCCACCCCCTGCCTCTGTTATGCAATGTACATTTTTAGTATTTTTTTATTCTTTTGAAGATATGATGAAAACTTTATTACAAGTCCTTTTGATTTTTTTTTTTTTTGAAAAATTATAACTTGAAACAATAAGAAAAAATAAGATAATTTCTAACTATCTCCAAAAATAACTAAATCAAGAATTAGGATACATAAACCATAGATTTATAACATGAAACAAAATGAAACCAATGTTTAAATCTATCAAATAACACCACCACAAAGTACACTACATAATAAAAATGAAATCAATGTTCAAATCCATCAAATAACAACGCCACAAAGTACATTACATAATAAAAAGGAACCCAATGTTCAAATCCATCAAATAGCATAATATCTATTGATTATCTTCCAATTGTGAAGTAACATCACTTACCAACATTTCACCTATATTAAGCAAAACCACAAATTAAATAAAAATATTAAAATTGCATTTAAAAAAAATTAAAGTAAAAAAATACTTTCATCATCCGACTCTATCTCATCGAGTAAAGTAGCATATTCATGGACTACTTTAGAATTCAGAGAACCTATAATGGACTACTCTATCTCATCATCTAGAACCTATAATGGACTACCATAGGTTCGAGTCTCATTGCAATGCCTACATTATATTGAAAAGATCTTAAAGAAATATAATTACTTTGATTGTAAACCAGCATGTACCCCCTACGATCCTAGCGTTAAGTTGTTCAAGAACACTAGTGACAGTGATAATTAATCAATATGAGTATGAGAGCATCATTGGCAGTCTTCGGTATGTTGCTGATTGTACTAGGCATGATATACTAAACTTTCTTGTAATGGCATTAACAAGATAATGTTATGTTTGGATGTTTAAAGAATTGGGGTAAGAAGTATGGGAGAAGAGAAAATAAGTAGATTTTTAGGCTATTTGGATTGAAGGAAGTAAGAAAGAAGTAGAAAAGAAAGAAAAATTAAATTTTCTTGTAAAGATATGTTTACCCCTTATAACATATTTGCAAAGTCCAAAACAAAATGGTAGATACATCATTTTAACTTTTTCCCCTCAATCATTTTTGTTTTCTCATCACATTTAGATAATTTTTTTTATTAAGGGTCCCTCCACAATTTTCTCTATACTCTCTTCTCTCTTACACTCTCTGTTTGGGAATGAGGGAAAAAAAAAGAGGAAAGAAAAGGGAGAAAGTGAAAGAGAGAAGAAAAAGGGGATTTTCCCCTATTTGGAATAGCAAAGAAAAGAGTAGGAAAGAAAAATATAGCTTGGGCCCACCACAAATCTTTTCCTCCCACAAGTGTGAAGAAAATGTACGGGAGAAGTAAGAAGTCATCACTGTGACAAAATTATTCTTTTAATTTCTCGATTCATATAGAAGAAAAAGAGGGATTGAACCCAGTGCCCCCTTTTACAATGCAAGTTCTCCATATAGCAGATCTCAATCTTTATGCACAGGGCAAGACATAGCCACCAATCAATTTGGTCCCTATCACTACAAGAATTTTGTATATTACCGAAGGCTGTTTACCGACAGGCTCGACTCTATCAATAATATTTCCATTGTCGACGGCTTTTTCCGTCGATAATTTCAGAAATTCAAATTGCCACATATTACCGACGGTTTCTCCGACGGTAATGGGAAAATAGATTACCGACAGCTAAACCCATGGGTAACTTTGGCGCGTTAAACTGTGAAAATTTGTGCGGGACAATTACCGACGCAATAACCCCTCGGTCATATCTTTTTTAATTACCGATGGAGTATGTGGTAGAAGTTTCCGACGGAGAGCCCGTCAGTAAGTCTAGAAGTAACTGTGCGCACCTAACCCACGTTACCGACGAGTTTATCTGTCGGTAATGTTCGACGGTCTCAATTTACCGATGGATAAATCCGTGGGTAAATTCTAATTTTCTATAACCCGCGAACTCCTTCTCCCTCACTTCATTTTCCCCTTCTGAACCCTCTTCCTCCATCTCTCTCTGGCCCTCTCCCCTCCTCCCACCACCGCGCAGCTCCTCGGTCCCACCACCGCACAGGTACACTCGCTCCACCTCTCCTCTTCTCTCCTCCCTTTCCTCTCACTGTTTATACCCCCTTTTTGATGCACAGCCATCGCGAGCAGAGGCATAACCACCATCGCCACCACCGTACGCCCCTCCCCGCAATTGTCACTGAGCAGAGGCAGAGGTGAGAGCCCCTTTTCCTTCCTTCCCTTTTTTATTTATTAATTTATTTATTTGTTATTTTTCAGTGACAGGATCACCACAGAGTTGCTACCGCCACCTTTTTGCTGTTGTTGTGCCGCCATTCACACGTTAATTCACAGTCATATGTTGTTGTTCTTTTGTATGATGCTGATATGATATTTTTGTTGTGTATGATTCTGTATGATTTCTGCTGGTGTGTATGATTCTATATGATATTTTGATTTATGAGGCGGATGTATGTTACTTTAATGTATTTAAATATTCTGGATTCAACTAAGCAATTAGGTCCGATTTTAAAACACCGGAAAATTAAAGATCAAATTAAAACATTTAGGTAAAGGTTTTCCTCCCATATACCTGCAGCAGCGAGGAAGTGGATGCGACGGCAACTCATGATGCTTGGTTAAACAAGAATGGAAAATCGACTATGGTTGAAAACATTTTTAACTAACGCAAGTGTCTAAGACACAAATAACATTCATATAATTAACATTTTAGTAATTAAATGAAAACACTGCAAATGAGATCAATATTCTAGTTTAATGAATTATAGCTTGTCACATAACTAAGACTTAAAACAAAAATTGAAAAATATGGAAGTGGGAAGAATAAATAACATTTAAATGACTAATATTTTAATAATTAAATGAAAACACAAAAGAGAATTCGCTGATTACGGACGGTCAATATCCTTCGGTAATTCAGACCACATTTATCGACCGTGAGCCCCGTCGAAAATTAACAACGGATACCCTAATCCGTCGGTAAAATTTAGGGATCACAGAGCCGTCGGTAATCCTTATTTACCGACGGCTTTAGACGATTACCGACGGATATTGACCGTCGGTAATTAGCGAATTTCTTGTAGTGCATATCAATTTAATCCCTAAAATTATACAGTTCGTATCAACTTGATCTCTGACAGAGAAACTGAATAAATTAAAGTTTGACAACTTCAAGGATGTTTTTGAAATTTCGAAGATGTCAATAATCAGGTCCAAGGGTAAAACAAGTGAAGCTCTTGCTTTAGGCCTCTCAAAATGAAACAATTTTTTCTTTAAAAAAAAGGCCCACTTTGTATTTTTTTTATATTAGCTTTGTGATATGTATAATATATCAACAAACATAAGTTAGCCAATTTGGTATAAAAACTTATCATTAGGTTGAAGGTCCAGGGATCAACTCCTCATTGTGCACAAAATAATTAATTTTATATGAAAAAATTATTGGGTTAATTTTTTAAAAAGACCTCACCATAAAGTTTGCTTTAGGCCTCAATAGGTATTGGGCCGGCCCTGTCAAGTTGATACGATTTTACAATTTCAAAAACCACCCAAAGGAGATTTGCATTAAAAACTAATGAAGGAACCACACAAAATGAACTTAAAATCAAATTTCACGCACACTTAAACTATTAATTATATATATATATATATATATATATATATATAATTAATTTATTTTTTATATGAAACAATTTACGATCAAAATCAAAACTGGAATAAAAGAGTTTCTAAAAACTAATGGCAGTACCCTTCACTGCCGTGCAAAATGAGAAAGAGAGGAGCCCGTGGGGGGGCTGCTTCTAAGATATTGGAGATCTTTATGGGGATCCAAGCCAGCCAGAACACAAAATCAATCAGATCACGTTGTCCAAAGAAACAACAAAAGAAACAGCTTTTCAATTCCATCGTATCCATGTTACTTTGATTTTTAACGATAAGTAATTTCTATTATATATTTTTATTAAAAAATATTTCTCGAAAATAAACAAAAATATAAAATGAAAATGTAAAAGTGTATACATCCTTGACTAGTTAAAATAGGTTGAGATCTTAATGCATTTTAACTACTCAAGGATGGATACATTCTTATTTTCTTATTTTACATTTTAATTTGCTTAATTTAGAGAAGTCTAATCCTTTTTTATTTAGGTGAATGCTCTAGGTTACTTTTACGGTGAATGCTCCGATATCTATAAAAGGGAAGGGAAAAAGTTTATCCTGTTTAATTAGTGGTCCAATGAGATTGTGAGAATCATTTGACATGATTCATTAACTTGATTATTTAATTGAGCTGACACATGTGTATCAGATAATTCACTTACTTTTATCCTGCCTACGTGGCCCAATCAAATAATAAGAACTATTTGACATGATCCAATGATATGATCAGTTTAATTGAAATAACTCAGTATGATTGGAAAGAATAATTTTTATCCTTCTATTTATTTATTAGGTACCACAAAATTGAGCTTTTATTTATATTATTTGTTATTCATATAATTTTATTATTTAATTATATTTGATTTTATTTTGTTTTTTGACATAACTTCATTTTAATTTTATTATATAAAAAATGAGATACATGCTTGAATATCTAATTTTTTTGATGTTATAACGGATAATAATATAAGTAAAAATCTTTTTATTTGAAAAGTTTAATTGTTATGCATTTTAAAGGTAAAATTTTTTACAACGTCTAATATTTTAGTTTATACGATAATTTCTGACTGGTTGATGGCATAAAAAATATTTACATTGATATTACATATCAATTAAATCTTTATTTGAATACTTGAAATATGATACTTAAATAATATATTATTTATATTTATATACGATATATTCATTTTAATATAACAACATATAACTAACCACTACATTTGTATCAAAATACCTATACTTAATATTAAAAACATTATTATATAAGTAATATAAAGCCGTACGGGCATGGAATTTGAGGAAGTGCTGTGTGACAGGGAGCATAGATATCTCCGATCTCTGTATTTTGATCCCACCACGAGTTTTCCTACTGAACATTAAAATGCTGTCATTTTATTTCACGCTTCATAAGTTGCTGGAGCATACAGCGTTGCTGTTCAGATGTTCATCAACATTTTTACAACAAATGACATCCAAATTACACTCCTTCCCCAGTTGTCAAGAGTTCTTTCCATTTTGAATTTAAATATCATGTAAGAGACAATATGAAAGTATATCTTGTCATCGTGTACCACAACACAATGCCGCTTTGTCACTTTTATTCCATATATATTGATTGATGTGTTTTCGTTTTTTTTCTTTTTTTTGGTTTTCGAGAGTATCTTTACGTGTGATTGTAAAGATTAATCTCTCAAAATACTGAACGATATTTAAGAGTTGACCTTTCTCAACCAATTTTTTCCCGTATGCAAGAGCTAGGGATCGAATCCATGATCACTTAATTAAGGAAACCGAATCCGTTACCACTTGGATCAATCACATGTTAATATATTGATTGATGTGTTTGTGTCTCTATTATGAATTGATTTACATTTTATTTTATTAATATAATTAAATTAGTTACAAACAAATTGCTTGTAAAAAAATTTATACTGATATTAAGTGTATGTTCAAATCAGCTGTGAAAATTTTATTATTTCAATAATTGATTATATGGATAATCGATTATAATAGTATGAGTTTTATATTTGGATGTGTTTGCAGAAAAGCGATTATAAGATAATATATTTCATTTGGATTGTGTGAAAAAATCACTTATACATAGTAAATTACTAAAAAAATATATGAAGTTATTTGTATAATTTAATAATATCTGTTTGGTAGTTAGTTTTATTGGGGTGAAATAGAAAGAATGTTATTGATTTTAAAATATAATCTAACAACTTTTTAGATAAACTTCAAACTTGTCTTAAAACAATTTTTTCTCATAAAAACAGCTTTTTTAAAATTTAATCAGTTTATCCAAACATATTAACTTTTACTAAAAATAACTTTTACCATGAAAAATAGTTGTTCCTCTAAATCACGAAATGGATCATGGATATTTTTTAAAAAGAGTTTAATTATTATGTACTAATAGTGTAAAGTTTGTTATACTGTCAACTAATTAGAAATTATGGTTTGAATGACTTTTAAAGTAATTAGGATAATAGTCTATTATTTTTACTGATGTGATAATATTTAATTGATTGACAATTTAAAAAAAACTTTACATTATGAGTATATAAAAATTAAATCCTCTTAAAAGAAACTGCACTGTATCTTAACCGTAAAAACGTGGTTGTCATGATGCAAAATTTAATGAAAAATATGATGCAATAAATTACAAAAAATTTGAAACTCCATTGTGTGCAATTAATTTGGTAATTACGAACTTAGAGAGTGTTTGGTTTTTTTTTTTTTTTTGTTGGGAATGACTCAAACAAACAAAAAACCACACACAGTTACATTATGATGAGTTGAGAAAAGAAAATGATAGGAAAGAAAGAAAAGGAAAAAAGATAATAGAAAATGAGATGATTTTTTAATTATTTAATAGAAAAGAAAATGAAGGGAAAAAAATTAAAACTTTTCTTTCATTTTGTTTGATTGTGTTGAAAGTGAGAGAAAAAAATATATTTATAAAATGACATAAATATCCATACATGACAATTTTAAAAAATGACTTTTTGTCTTTTTAGAAAAGAAAAAACGTTCTCCCATATGCAGCTCTTAGATTTTCACTCCTCTTCAGTTTTCCGGTTGGTTGGAGAGGAAAGGAAAAACATGTGAACCGACCCTATCATTTATTCCCCTTTCTTCCACTTTCTCTTCATTCCAAAGAGGAAAAAACGGACTGTTTCTTCCTCTTTAATTTACTCCTTTTTCCCCCTGCTTTTTCTATCAAATCATACGAAGTGTTAATCTTATTAAATCAACAGCCAATAAAGACAACACGTCCCTTTTTCTACTGTATAGTTTTGACTTTTGAACGGCATTACTCTTTTACGTACTGAAGTCATGCCTAACGTTTTGAAGGTGAGTTACTAGCTCACATAATCAATTTAATTATTAGGAAGAAATTTTCTCTATACACAATTAGCGCTTTTCCAGAACTGAAATAATTGCATAGTTGTATAAATACACCCAATAATTGTACAAAGATATATGGTATTATTATTTAATTGTTTAGCGTAACTTTCAATACTGAGTTTTTTTCTAGTTTCTCATCACTTACACATTCATGATACATATGTTATATATAGGATGGCATATTTTTTTATACTTTTTTTTCCCCATAAACTGTAGAAAAATGGTATTATTCTTTGATTGTTAGTCGTTACTTTTAGCGAGTCTTTCTAGTTTCACATCACTTACATATATGTAGGATGATATATTTCAAATTTTTCGATATAGTTGGGGGACTAACCTTACCAAATTTGGAGATGAGAACCGAACCTCAAACACCCTTTTTGATGGGGCTCGAAAATCTAATTTGAGCCAAAACTAATTGGTATGGTATGTTTCATATGTTTATTGAGTATATGTTTGGTTCCACCGTTAGAGGTGAAAACCATCAAAAGTGAGTTTAAAGTTGTCAAACGTGGATTTGACCAAATTTGAGATGTTTGAATTATGTTGGAGGAGCCATTTTACCTTCCAGAATTGATTCTATTATAATCAGCTTGGAATAGCTTCTGTTTTTAGATTAAAAATTTACATTAAGTTTTACATCAAACTTACTTTCAAAATAAAAACATCCAAATATAAATCACTTCACTTCAAACTCAATTGTACTCAAATCAATTCTATAAAATTAATTTCATTCAAAATCACGTTTGTCAAACACTCATCCAAACTGACACAGAGTCATTTAAATCAAAAATAATAATGCATATACATTTATGTATATATCATATCACATTTATAATTACTAATTTTATCATATAATTATTAGTTGGTTTTATGTCATTTTTCGCATAGGAGTGACAAAATAGATTGGGCCTGACGAATCAACCTCTTAAAAACCAAACTTATCAACTATATAATAATATTATTATAAAGTTTTTTTTATAACTTCTAACTTTTAACTTTGCGAGAATTGGAGAGTATGTCTATATTCTCGTTTCCCACTATCTTGTAACTCTTGCTCAAGTTAAGTGTGTGAAGATTGAGGAGACGAGCGAATGATCGCGACTGCGCGCGCATGGATGAACTTTTGATGACCGTGAGCGACTGCATAGGGACGAAGATGGAGGGATGAAATGGAGGGTTGGACAGACCGTAGCAAGGACATACTCTGACAGAGATTAAGGGATGGGACGAACGGTCGAACGACCAGACGATCGAAGCAAAAACTTTTGTTGTTCTGCACTTTCGCAATTACAAAGAAAGAAATACTGGATCTGGAATAGAGGATTAGTGAACCGATTAAATTCTCTCTTTCTATTTCACTTTTTCAATCTTAATTTTTTTCCAACGAAATTGCTCAGATCTGGTTTCATCCAGTCCAACCGTGTTTTTGACCGATTTAAAGCGGTCTGATCGTAGAAACGATTTTGACCCTTGTGTAGGACCGAACGAGGGTCCGCTGCACGATCCAACCGGTCTGACCGGATGTACAGTCTGGTTTTTATTACCTTTATAGTACTGTATGAAAAAATTTTGTTGCAAAAAAATTGCGAAAACTAATTATGAGACAATAGCAATGCAGTTCAACTTTCTTATAATGAGCTAAAATATCTTCAATAATTAAAAACAATGGTACCACCACTGCTACCACCGCACACCACCATTGTGAGTCCCTCCCTCTCCCTCTTTCTATTACTGAAAAACAATTTTTGAGCATAGCATGATACTCTGATCGATTTTTTAGTGGCATTGAGCATGTCCATTTCTGGTTTGTTTGTTTTTTTAATTTTTTTTAGTGTAAACTGATTTGTTTCTGATTTGAGCATTAAGCAATATTGTTTCTGATTATGGTTTTTTTTAGTGGCATTGAGCATTGAACATTATTTTGATTCTGATTTAAACTAATTGGATGATTTGTTTCTGATTTGAGAATAAACATGGTAGTTAGATTGGCTGATTCTTTTTTAGTTGAACACGTTGATGGATTGATTTTGCTCACTATGATTTATTTTGTTCTGGTTTGTTATTTGGTGTGAAGGTGCCTACTTTAATGATGTTAATATTTTATGTGAAATGATATGATGTTAATGTTGTTCTGTTTCTATATATGTTGTTAAATGTAGTTAATAATTAACAATTAAACTAAAATTGACTAAATAACAATTAAAATTAAATAATAATAATTCAAATAGGAACAGTTAGTGTAGAATAAAAAAATTTCTTAACATTTATATTTGTGTTAAGTTTCATAAGACTTAAAATAAAAAATATATTAATTATCAATATGTGCTTAAGATCCTCATAAGACTGACAAGTCCACGGAGATTGTTAAGCTGAAGCTGAGACTAGCCTCTGTTGAGGAGTGTGAGTGGCAGAGGGATGTGGAGCGACGTCAGATGTAGGAGATAATTAGGGATGGCAATGGGTAAGGTACTATAGTACCAGTCCCCGTACCTGCGTTTTGAAAAAGCACCTGACCCGGGCTCATATCCTTGTGGGTAATAACTTCAATACCCGTACTCTTACCCTCTAGGTACCTAAGTATCCATACCCGTACCCGTTACCCGCACTTTAATATATATTTTTGCAATTAAACAATAAAATGCCTAAACTCTTGCATTCCAAACTAAAAAAAGAAATCTGTAGATCTAATAATCAATTTGTGAACATGAAATCCAAAGGTTTTAATACAAAATATTCAATAATCAATCTCCAAAATATCAAGTAAATATTACAATAAACTTCTAAGAACAATAATTCATAAACTTGACGCTCCTAAGCTGCTGGCACTCTCCAAAATTTGCTAAAAAAGATACATTACACTAATTAAGTGTAATTGTAAAGATACACATTAATAACACATCGTAAAATAAACAATGATACATTACCCTATCATCTGAATCAGAGTCCCCAAAAGACGGTAAATGTTTATCTTTCAAATGTAAATATTGTTTTGGTCTAATGATGCCAATAGAAGCTGGAACATAACAAGAATGTAAATGATTAGTCTAGCTAATTAAAAGTAACAAACACAAATTTAATTAAGGACGGTAAGGTGCAGTGATACTGAATCAGTGACACCGTTATATCAGAAATCAGATATTCACATTATATATATATATATATATATATATATATATAGTGCGAGTATGGGACGGGGTAGTTACTAAGGTACACATACCCGAACCCGAACCCATACCCAATTAGCAAATAATTACCCTACCCATAGCGGATAAATTTTGCGGATACCCAGCGGGTCCAGTACCCATTGCCATCCCTAGAGATGATGCAGCAAATGTTGGTGACGTTGCCGCAACAGCCCCCGCGACAAACCCACAGCTTGGTCAGCCAACCCAACGCACTGGGGAGGACGACAACGAGACAGACTCATTTGAGCATCTTCTCTGGTCTCCTTATGATAGTCTCCGTATGATAGGGATTATCATGTTAGGGTTTTTTATGATTTAAATTTCATTTATTGTAATAAATTATACTCTTTCTGGACTTATATATAAGCAAAAAAAAATACCTATATTTTTTGGACTCAACTATAAGCAAAAGTCAATCAAATCAACTCTATTTAATGCTAGTGTTTCAAAAATACCCCTTGATTAATTATTTTGTTATTTTTCCAAGAACATTATATACTCACAAGACACAACTTTCAAGAGCATTATATACTCCAAAGAAAGGATAGTTTAGTAACTATAACTTATTTTTTACATAAATTAAGAAAATTAAATTAATATAATTAACTTTTTTAATATGTGTAAAATTAATTTTTTTTATTTATATATAAATCTGGATGGAATATCATTTATCATTACATTAGCCAGCACATTGAGTGTAATTATGGATGACTTGGGTGTTGTACATAAAATAAAATAAAAACAAATAATCATCACCAGATTCAGCAATCCCTATTAGCACTTGGGGGCCTTGGGGCAATGCATAGATAACAGCAAAGTCTCACGTTGAGTTTGATTTAACAGTCACTAAATGCTGAGTAATTGGGTGGGTGGACGGTGGTCGGTTCCCACCTGCCCAACGAGGAGGGACAAGGAACAGCTTCATGTATTCATATTTGACAAAATGATCCCTACCAATCAATTATGCTGCTGCCATAATCATGCTTATTTTAGGCAGCGTAATTTTACTACGAGGTTTAAAGATTGGATTTGAATATATTATTCGTGGTCTGATTAATAAGTATTCTAATGAAATTGTTTAAGGAATTCATTCAAAGCAAGTTTTTATTGGAAAACTAAGTATACAACTTCTCAAAATATTAAATACATCATTTTTTAATGAAAATTTTCTTTTTTTATTCCGTAACCAATGTCTTTGAGCACTCGTTAGCATTCTCCATATTTTTTATATAATATATTTGAATAACATTTAAATAAAAATTCATAGGGATATATATATATATATATATATATATATATATGAGAGTGAGAGGAGCAAATATTAACCTTTGGATCAAATCATAAATAATCAATATTAGAACAAAAAGTCACACGATTTTTTTAAGTAATGATATGATCACTAACTAACTTTTACACTTTGTTTGATTGTAAGAGAGAAAGTGAGAGGAAAGAAAGTGAAAGGAAAGAAAAATAATGAAAAATGAGAGGATTGTTTAGTTGTTTGGTTGGAGAGAAAATGAGAGAAAAGAAAACCAAAAAAATTCTATTCTCTTGTTTGGTTGAGGAGAAAGTGAGAGGAAAGAAAAAATATATTTATGAAATGATAAAAATATCCTTAAATAAAAATTGAATATAATAAATAGAATAAAATATAAATATACTCTAATTAATGAAAAATGAAAAAAATGACAACAAGATATATTAAAAAAATATTAATGTATTTAATAACATTATTTTATATCCCCTAAAAATAAGCAACATAAATTAAGAAAAGAAAATAAATTATTTGCAAACTGAAAAAATAAGCTACAAATTGTTATGATCTGGTTTGCCAGTTTGCTCCATTTGCGGGTAGGATAGGATATAATTGAATTGAACAAGGCAAAATAGCAAAGGGACAAAATAAAATAATAGGATAGGCGCAATTAATTCAAGGCTATTTAGGTCATTTTAATCAAAACTCACACATTCCCTCCGTTTTCTTTCCACTTTGGGCGGAACAATATTTTATGTGGGGTCCATAATAACTTTTCTTTCCTTTCCCTTTTCATTTTATAACCAAACGGTGGAACCCATCTCTTTCTCTCCCTTTTTCCTTCTTCCCCTTTTCTTTCCTCCAGTTTTCTTCAAAACCAAACACAGTATTAGAGTTTATTCGGTAAAACTAGCGAATAGCGGATAAACTACCTAATATCGGATGAGCTTATAGCCGATAGTAGATGAGATAGGTGATAGCGGATAAACTAGCTTATGGGTGTGGAAGTGTTTAGTAAAACTAGCGATTAAACTAACTAATAAATATAAAATGACATAAAATGACATGTGTCTATACCTTTTTATATAAATGTTGTTTATATATTAAAAAAAATTATATATACGTTAGTATTATAAATGTTGAACGTTACTATTATATAAAAAAATGTTGATACATTATTATATATATAAAAGAATTATATAACTGGTAATCTTACCTATTTATAATACGTTATATTATCATATAAAATATATTAATTATATATATATATATATATATATATATGTTATATTATCAAATAAATGTTGTACTAAAATAATATGTTATATTTTATTATAAAATGTTATAACAAAAGATTTATAAATTGAAGAGGGTTAACATGGAATTAAAATTAAATAATAAGGGTAAAAAAGAAGAAAAAAATTAGACGCTATAAGTTATAAGCTATAAGCTCAAATGCTACTTAAAGCAGCGTCCGGAGAAAAAACGCAATAAGCTCATAAAAAAATGCTAATAGCTAATGACAAATGCGCTTACGAAATATGGTTACTAAATTATCCGTTATAAGCTAGCGAATGAGACTTACGAAACAAGCTCTTAATCTTAACCCTCTATGTATGGTTTTAATGGTCAAGATTTGCTACTCTCACTCTTGCATAAAAAACTCTCTTACTATATATATATAACGTAGAAGTACATAATATATCAATATATACTCATAGTATATCTCCTAACTAATGATGATGCTCTTTTTGTGCAAGTGATTCGGGGAAAATATGATAGGGACAACCTAAAAATTAAAGCTGCAAGTTAAGGCTACTGGCTTGGATTCTCGCCTTTGGAAAGCTATTGTAAATCTTTGGTATCATATTTCTAATAATACCTCTCATATGTTGGGTGATGGGAGTAATACTGAGTTATGGCATCATGACTGGATTGGAGAAGGCAACAAACTTTGTTCATAAGCTTTGGATCCTATATATATTGCCAATGATCAGAGATTGGTAAGGGATTTTGTATGTGATATTGGTCATTGGGACTATAATCAGCTCTATCATTGTCTTTCTAATAATTCTTTTTTGTTTTTTGACGGAAATCTTTCTAATAATTCTATCAATCAATAAAAAGTTAGAGCTATTCATCCACCCGCTTCTTTGAATGGACCTGATTCCTATGTTTGGTCTAAAACTCCTAATGGAAATTTCACAGTTAATTAAAAGTGCTTACCAAGCTATTTATTGTCCCTCATTTTGTTAGTGAGCTTGAGTTCTGGATGTCGATCTGGAATTGGAGAGGGCCTTATATATCGATTTTCATCTAGCTAGCTGCACACAATAAAATTATAACATCTCTTAGAAGAAGTAAATGGGCAAACTCAAATCCAGAATGTCATAACACTACAATAAATTTGTCATATACCTACGAACATTTTTAGTGACAGTCGTTAAAATTGTAGGTATAAGTATTAGTGTCAATCAAATTGTAGGTAAAGGTAGATGGACCGTAGGTAAAGCCTAATACAACTGTAGGTAAATATACATGGATCTTAAGTAAAACCTATAGTGACAGTCATTTTTCGTTGTTATTCGTCACATATAATAGACGATTGGAACGACCGTAGGTGAATATAAGTTTTACAAATACCTACGGATTTTAAATATATAGTGACAGATTTTGTCTGTTATTGAAAGGTAAATTTCTTATAGTGTAAATGCATTGGTATACCTGAATCGGTTAATCTATCCTTAGGGATTGTACAATAGCTTGCTCCTTGTGGACAAAACATGTTTCTCCCCAAAGAATCCTTGAATTCTTCTCACCCGATCATTCGGATTGGTTCAATCTCTGCCTTACCCCAAACCTAGGCTACGATTCCTGTAGAGATTAGAGTAATCTCGTCATGGTGACTTGTTGGTATCTTTGGAAATGGAGAAATGCTTCTATTTTTTAAGATGATTTTTGTTTGCCGCAAAACCCTAGCGTTGTCATATGTAATTTTGTGCGTCAGATCACTATTGGGTTTCTAGATATTGATGTACATAAGAATACGAAGAGGATTGAGAATGTTACCTGGAAATTTCCCCCTCTGGGTTGGATAAAGCTCAACTCCGATGGTTCATTGAAAGGAAACCTTGGAGACTTTGGATGCGGTGGTATTCTTAGAGATGAAAATAATGGCTTCTAGATAAAAGGGTTCTTCTACCATATTGGGATTTATAATGCACTTTCAGCTGAGCTTTGGGGTATATACATTGGCATGCTTTTGGCTTGGAACTTTGGCTACAGAAAACTGATTGTGGAAAGTGATTCCAAGGTTGCTATTAGAATGATTCATAAAAATGAAGATCGGGGAAGCAAATATCGCTTGATGTCCAAAATATGAAAATTAACTCTTCCGCTTTGGGAATTAGTATTTTCTCACACTTTTAGAGAGGGTAACCAATGTGTAAATTGGCTGGCTAATGAGAGTCTTTCTAAAGACTACGAGTTTAATTGGAAGAGATTACCTCCCCTTCTGGAGATCTTTCCATTTTCATTTTAGGTGATGTGATGATAGGGGCTTCTTTGCCCCATTTAATGAATGTTAGCTAGTTTTCTTCTTTGGACTTAGACCCCTTCTTATATAAAAAAATATTACCTTAAAAAGTATTAAACAAAAAAAAAAATCTTGAATTATTATCTAAAAGTATTATGCAAAAGGTGGAAAGAGAGAGAAAAAATTGTATTTCATGGTAATAGTTGTTTTTAGTAGAAACTTGATATATTAGGATAAACTGATTTAATTGCAAAGCAACTGTTTTTACGAGAAAAAAATTGTTTTTAGATAAGCTTGAAGCTTGAAGCTTATTTAAAAATTTGATAGATTATTTTGAAACCAATAACATTCTTCTCATTTCGTCCAGCAAAACTAATTATCAAATAAATATTATTAAATTAAACAAATAACTTCATATCTTTTCTTGTATTTTACTATATAAAAATAACTTTTTTTTACAGAATCCAAACGAAATAGATTATCTTGAAATTGTTTTTTAACAATTACATTCAAATATAAAACTGATTCTATTATTATCGATTATTAAAATAATCAATTAATTTTTAGTAACTAATTCAAACAAACACTAAAAGACAACACAAGATGGGAGTTTCTTGAAATTGGCAGACCCATAATATTAAATTCTTGAGCATAGTATTATGGACATTGCACATACATTGTTTTGAAAGAGTCAAGCAAATTCATTGCTAATTAAAATATAGTCCAAGGATTTCCTCTTGTGGTATATAAATGCTTTCTAAATGGATATCTATCATGTATAAGCCTTAGCTTGGGAACCTGTTTCAGATATATCGGGTCGGGTCTTCCAAATTTGTTTATCACTTGGTACGCAACGAAGAGTACTAATTCATGTACATGGACCCCCTCCAAAAAAAAAAGTCACGTACATGTTGGCTAATACACATTGTAATCATTATTGCTCAATTTCACTGTCTAATATTTTTGAACACGATGATTGTAACGGACAATTTGGATACCCTTTAAGCAAGCAGCGACATTACTGATGATATGCTTCCAAACTTACCCCTTGCCATCGGATAAGAGATGTGATACTTTCACCGAATTAATGAAAACCATTATGTCCGATACATATGGCCATGAAATCATGTAAGTAGAGGGAAATTCTTCCCTGGAAATTAAACCATAAATGCATGGTTACGGGCAGGATTAAGTGCAAATGTGCTTAGTTGATTCGGAAGGTGCTCGTTGAGTAATATGAGAATTGCCACCAGAAAATGTCTTTAAATGAAAGGGTTAAATATGTTTTTAGTTTCTAGAAAATGAGCGAATTTTGATTTTTTTTTTCTGTAAATTTTTTTCTTTGGTTTTTATCCCTCTAAAATATGAAATTACTAATTTTGGTCTCTTTAAAATGAGCAAATTTTGATTTTGATCTCTATAAATTATTGTTTTGTTTTCATCTCTCTAAAATTTAATATCACCGTTTTTGTCCGTAACATTTATGTTAGGTTAGATAAATATAACTAATTTTAGGGTTCAAGAAAATTTTTATGGGAATCATATGCTAATATGACATCACAGAGATCGTTGAATATCACTTGAGATGACCATATGATCTTTGTTAGACATATACTCCATCCGGTCTCGATTATAAGCAAAAAAAAAAAACACACTTATTAAGAAATTCATTTAATTCTGTTAGTTTCAATTAAAGAATTAATTCCATTCCAAAATTGCCCCTAATATCATTTATTGCATTAATTCCAAAATTCCCTATGCTTTGCCCCTAATTTCATTAATTCCATTCCATTCCCTCAGATGTCTATTCAAGTTCTCCACGGTACCAAATGCACATCGAAATCAAAGAGTGATTTTAATAGGGGTATTTTAGGAATATTAGTATTAATTAAGATAAAATTGGTCATATTTGCTTGTATTTGAGATCAAAATATATGAACTTTTTATTGCTTATAATCAAGATCAGAGGGAGTAAGTATTTAATGGACGTCACATGATAGTTGAGATAAAAAATAATGATTTTACATTTTAAAAAGATAAAAATTAAAGAAATTTTTTTATAAAGATCAAAACTAAAATTCGTTCGTTTCACCGAAATGAAAAACATATTTAACCCTAAATTAAACGTGGAGGGATAGTGAGGGACTCTATGTAGGGATGGCAACGGGGCGGGGCGGGTGCGGGTAGTACTCCCCCATCCCCACCCGTGCTCAAGCGGGTACCTGCTAAACGGGTTTCTATCGGATTTTACGGATATCCACGGGTTTTATGGATATCCACAGATATATTAAAATTTCAATAGTGAATCATTTTATCAATGCTCATTTAATTATTAGCAATATCTCTATATACAAAGAATATATAATTACATGGTGTTGGACTCATAAAAATAAAAAAATACTTGATATTGGAATTATGAGCATTGGTTCACCATAAAAATCCAATATCATGGATATCCTATCCATATATCAATATACAAAGAGTCCAACAAGCAATTAATTAAATGACCATTGCTGCATTGATTATCGATTATCACTATATTTGATTGATGGAACTCTAGAACAATAGCATAGAAATAATGCTCTTCTACCAAATTTATTGACTAAAAACATTAAGATAGTACCTCAATATCCGTCCCCATCCATTAACAAGCGGGTATCCATTAAACTCCCCAAACGAATATCCATTATGGATTTTATCTACGAATACGGATAAAATTGTCATCCCTAACTCTATCCGTCATTGCTGATTAGTCACTTAATTTGGATGTGCAGATTTCTCTCCAGCCAAATTGAACGGTTGAGATGTTTGCTCTAAATGGCTAAGATGTAAGAGAGCTGTTTGCCACATGTGATAGGTTGCTAAAGAGCAACTATAGGATGGTGCGGCCGCGGATTTGACCAGGTCACATAAATGCATGTAGTGTTGTAGATGAATTAATTACAATTACAAATAGTTGGATAAAAATAGTTAGATAATGAGTTAGATTGTTGCAGTACGTAAATTCTGTTTTTACTCAATTTTTGTATCATCATTTTC
This sequence comes from Ammopiptanthus mongolicus, assembly GCA_039655645.1. Classification (NCBI taxonomy): domain Eukaryota; kingdom Viridiplantae; phylum Streptophyta; class Magnoliopsida; order Fabales; family Fabaceae; genus Ammopiptanthus; species Ammopiptanthus mongolicus. The sequence continues at coordinate 90,061,828 of CM077345.1, forward strand.
CATTCAATCAATTTTATAATTTCAAATTTCTCTCATGTATATAATTAAGTTCCACAATTTCACATAAGTTTAATTTTTATATATTGACAGTATAGAATCTTTTTACACATACATCCAATCATAAATTATTACATCAATATATTTTTTTGATTCTTATCCTAACTACTTTAAAAGTCATTCATTCCATGATTGGTGATTGGTTGACAATGTAAAAAATTTTACACTATCAATGCATAGTAATTAAACTCATTTCATATTTAGATGTCACTCAACATGAATAATTCTAAATTTGAAAGTATAAGTTTCTAATATACATTTAGTATTAGGAGAATTATTTGGAGAATTTTGTAAAAGGATATATCAAAACTCATTTGATTAGTTAGATAATATTAATTAGTCGACAAAACAGAAAGAGTATTAGACTATTAGTCAGTTTTTTTTTTTTTTTTGAAAAAGTATTATATACACACTCACCCTTATACCCTTAGATTCATATTTTTCATATTTATATAATTTTAACTATCTAATAATAATTAAATCAACTTGACCTTTTTTTATTATTTATGCATTCTTCACTTCACAAAAAGATATATTTTTTTGTGTGAATCTCATCGAACTTTTTTATTTTCTACATTTTTTCTTTTAAACCAAAAACAATAGAAAAGTGAGAATTTTCTCTAATTTCTATTTCCTTTTTCTTCCTGACCATTTCCTTTCCAACAAGACGAAGTGTTAATAAAAATAGCACAGAAAGAATGAAAAAAAGTATTCGGTCACTTCCGTTTGGAAGTTGATGGCAAGCAAAAACATACGTACAGTTTCGAAACATTTGGGCTTGGTTTGATTTGTTTCTCTTTTTCTCCTTTTATTTTCTGATATAAAAAATAGGTTAAAAATATCATTTTGGTCCCTTAATTTATTTTTTAGTTTTAATTTGATCCCTTAAATTTTAAAAGTTTTAATTTGGTCCCTTAGCTTGTCTCTGTTAACACAAGTTAGTCCTCTCTGTCAATGACATAAACAAATGAATTTCAAATTGATCCTTTAAATTGTTAACAAGTTTCAAATTGATCATTTAACTTTTAAATGAGTTTTAAATTGGTCCCTTAAATTTTAAATGAGTTTCAAATTGATCTTTTAAATTGTTAACATATATGGCACTTTCATCACTTTTGCTTATGTCATTGACTGAGGGGACTAACTTGTGTTCACAAAGACAAGTTAAGGGGCCAAATTGAAACTTCTAAAAGTTAAGAGACCAAATTAAAACTAAAAATAAGTTAAGGGACCAAAATGATATTTTAGTCCAAAAAATAATTACAATATAGATAATATAAAGTTGTCATAATTTTCATTTTGTTTTTTGTTTTTCAAAATTTTACATAGGAAATAGTAAAACAAATAAAAGTTGTTTTTAGCGTTTTCTATACAAATTTTTGAAAACAAAAAACAAAATAAAAACAATGTAATGATTTTGTAATTATTTGTATTTTAATTATTTATAAATGTAGGAAATGAAAACAGAAAACAAAAAACAAACCAAATAAGCCTTTAGGGTCTGTTTAGTTTGTTTTCAGTTTCCTGTTTTCAGAAATAATTATAAGACAAATAATTACAAAACTGACACATTATTTTCATTCTGTTTTTTGTTTCTAAATATTTCTATAGGAAATCGTGAAAATAAATAAAAAGTTATTTTTAGTGTTTCCTATATAAATTTTTTGAAAATAAGAAATAAAATGAAAATAATGTGATAACTTTATAATTATTTGTATATTTTAATTATTTATAAAAATAAAAAATGAAAACAACTGCAGAACTATTTTGCTTATCATTTTCAGTATCTTTACCTGAGAAAACCCGTTCAGACACCCTGCCCGTTGCTGTCTGTTTACAATACTTTGCATATTCATTTTCACTGATGAGATGATAAGTGTAAACAACTCTCTTGAATTGAATCCTTAAATGAAACAAAATTAATCAATGTTGGGGAAAATGAATGATTCATGCAGATAAAAAAGCAAGTAGTAGCAACACTACAAAATCAAGGTCTCCACAAATTTCAAGTTCCAATGATCAATGAATAAAAACCCAAATGTCCATTTGAAATATCAAATAAAAATCACCAATGAACACTTTCAGGTCGCATAAAATCAAAGCAAAATCAAGATTAAACACCATTGAAACAATGAATAACACAACTCAAGAGTAGATCTGATACATCTAATAACTATGTTCTTAAGAGTAAAAAATCATCAACCAGCAAAGCCAAACTTACAGAGATTTGAGTTGGAATTCAAGATTGATTGTGAAAATAATAAACTAGATTGTCCCAACTCGGGAAAAATTGAAAAGAAAATGTGGAAATGCACAAATCGATTTGAACGAAGCTAACCTAGTTGGTGAATGACGACGAGGTTGGACGGAAGTATCTCGGCGAGAACGACGATGGCGTCGTGGTGAAGCTTCGCGAAGGTGAAGATGAAGATGCGAAGATTCGAAGGCGAAGTGAGAAGGAGCTGAACGAAGAGAAAGATTCGAAGGCGAAGGCAAATGTGAGAGAGACGGATTCGGGCCTGAGAGGAATTTCAAAATTCTTTCTATTTCAGTAGTATTTTAAATTCTCTCCTTTTAAGTAAAATAAATAACCTATTAAAATATCATAATTTTAAATTCCTAATATTAAAATATCCAAACTAAATATTTTAATATAAAATATTTTAATTACATTTAACAAATACTTTATCCTTTAAAATTATCCCATCCAAACACATCTTGAAAGTCCAAAATTTCCACCATGAAGGTTTTTCTTATATGGGGTTATAAAAATAGACTGGTAAGGTAAGGTGTCCATATGATAGAAAAAGTTGAACTCTAGCCTTTGGTCTAATACGATATCTTTCCAAAGATTTTGCGTTATTGTGTTGTCATTTCCAAGGTAAAGCTCATCATCAGCTAGGAGCCATAGTGTTCCCATTTCTAGTCCTCTGTCACTTCTCCTACGTATTTGCTTAAGAGGGTCAACTTCTTGTATCCAGCAACAAATCTGTCCGGAAATGACATAACAGATTTACAGGTAAATCGAATGTGTCAGTGGCGTTGTTTTTTCTAGAGATCTAAATCCAAATCTGAAACAGAATCAAAGATCAAGATGCAAAAGTATTTGGGATGCAGTGTGTGTTTGGATTATTCTTTATAAATTTTAATAAATTTCGTTTTATTAAAAGTGAGTTTGAAATAATTTTTTTATGAAGTAAAAGAAATTAATTAAAAAGAATATGAAAGATATTTCAACTCACACACCCTTTAGAATGGAAAACCAAAGTAGTTGTAATCACCCTTTTTAATATGAATTTAATTATTATATATCGTTAGTATAAAGATTTTTATATTATCAATTAATTAAAAATTATGGTGTGAGTGACTTTTAAAATATTTAGGATAAAATTTAAATAATTTTATTAATATGATAAATTATGATTGATCGACAGTATAAAAAATCTTACGTTAAAAATATATACCAATTAAATTCTTACAATATTTCTTTTAAGCAAAACACACTGTCGAAGGAAGTGTACCTTGCAATCAACCGGTGGATTTTTTATCAAAGTAGCATTTTTTTAGAAACAATTTATCAAAATGGGGTTGTCTTGAAACATTTTACCAGAATGGGGTTGTTTGTAAAGCGCTAATCCAACTGGCGCTTTTAAAGGCGCCAGTTGGGGGAGATGACAAGCGTCCCTTTCCCGAAATTTAAAAAAAAATAAAAATAAAGCTGCAACAGCCTTCACTGCGTGTGCCACGTGCCAGTTGCAGTGGCGCTTTCCACTGCGTCGCGCGCAGGCAGCCCCCCGTCCCCCCACCTACCTCAACCCCCCACGCTTCCCCCTATAAATACTCCGATCCCCCCAAATCTCCCTTCATTCGAATCTCCCCCTACCCCAAAATTTCTCTTCTAATTCAAACTCATCCCTTCAAATTTTCCTTCATCTTATATTTCACACTTTCTACTTCTGCTTACATTTCATTTCTTCTTCTTACACAACATTTTTTTTACTTCTTCTTCTTACATTGTACTTATTCTCTTACACTTTAATTCTTCTACTCCTTGCTTTTTACGTATCAAATTTTAAACACGGTATTGTTACTATAATTATTATTGCTATCATTATTATTAATTTGTATTATCTTTATTTTTATTAGTATTACTAGATTTCTAATTTATAGTTTGTTGTTATTTATTATGATTATTATTATTGCTATTGTTATTGTTATTGTTATATCTTTATTTGTTACTATTTTTTAGTGTTATTGTTATGATTATAATCATTATTAACACTAATCTTAAATTTTTGTTATTATAGTGTGGAAAAAATGACTTCAAATATTGTAGTATTGTGATTATCATTATTATTTTTATTTACACATGATTTCTATTATTATTGCTATTATTATGATTAATTAGTATTATTTTTATTTTTATTTTTATTATTATTACTGCTATTATTAATAAATTTTTAATTTTTAGTTTGTTGTAATTTATTATGATTATTATTATTAGTGATTGTTGTAACTTATTATGATTATTAGTATTATTATTAGTGCTATTATTACTATAATTATTATTGTTATTGCTATGTTATTGTTATATCTTTATTTGTTACTATTTTTTAGTGTTATTGTTATGATTATAATCATTATTAATACTAATCTTAAATTTTTGTTATTATTTTAGGTTGCAAAATATGTCTGTAGTTGTAGTGTTCGTGTACTCCAATAGGAGGATCTTTGATGGAGAAGAAGGAATCACATTCGAAGGGGATAAAAAAACAATGCAAATAAAACGTAGAGTCAGGTATGAGCTTCTGAGGACAAAGATTCATGCTAGGTTGAAACTTCATCCAAATCAATGTGTTTCGAAAATTGTCACTCGATTTATGATATCGCAAAATCCGACAAAATACATTGTTTACCAAATTAGTGACGATGAGGATGTGGAGTGCATGATTAACGCTTTTGATCAAAATTCGTGGATGACGACATTGGAGTTATACCGTGATATCGATGTTGTCAGTTGTTCGACAGTCTCTATGCCATCATTATGTAGTAATTTTGAGGTACAACAGTATGATGTAGAACTTGGATCATCGGATGAAGATCTGGATTGGAATAGTGAAATGGAGCTCGATTCTAGTGGATATGAAGACGAAGATGATATACCAGATGATGATTCGTCGGACTCTGAAAATGAAGCTGATCTAGGATCTAATCAAATCGTATCTTCAATGGCACCATCGGTGATCGTTGCTTCTCCTGTTTCATCTATAAGGCCTACGGCACATTGTGTTCCACAACAAACAAGTATGATATTATTGTTACTATTTTTGTTACTAATATTGATGGTGCTATTTATTATTTATTATTTATTATTTATTATTATGATTATGATTAGTATTATTATTATTATTATTATTATTATTATTATTATTAGGTTAATACTGTATTGTGCAGGCCAATCACATGGTACATTATTCAATTCATCTCCTCATTACAGTTATATTAATTGGGATCACCCCGACGAAGAAATGGATTTTCAAGGGTTGGATGTTCAGGGGTCCTGGCGTGTGGATCAGGAATTATATGTCGGTTTACGATTCGACAGTAAACAGGACGTTCAGCTAGCCGTAAAGCATTACTCAATGAACATTCATCAATCATTCATAGTTGTTGAATCAAAACCAAAAATTTTGTATGTTAAATGTCCAAAACATGCATAAGGTTGCCCATGGAGGATGAGAGCAATTTTATCAAAGAAGACAGACAAATGGCATGTTACGAAATGGGGTGGCCAACACGTTTGTGTGAATCCTATGCTGTCACAAAACCATACAAAGTTGGATTCTAACTTTGTTTGCTCAGTCATACTAGGTATGATCTTTAACCATAATTTTTTTTCTACATTAATATTTAATTTGGCTCATTTAAAATTTTAATTGAACTTATAAATGTTTTTAGGCATGGTCCGAGATGAACCATCAGTGCAGATTTGGCTTATCCGAGAAAGGATCCAAAGTACGTTTGGATACAAGATATCTTATAGGAAGGCATGGAAGGCCAAACAGAAAGCCATCGTGCGTGTATTTGGAGATTGGGATGAATCGTATGCATTATTGCCTAAATGGTTGGAGTACATGCAGTTGCATGCTGATGGTTCCTATTACAAAATCGAGACCAACGATGTTGTAGTTGGTAATCGGGTGAACACCCAATGCCGAAAGTTTCACCGAGTTTTTTGGATTTTCAAACAATGTTGCGATGCGTTCAACCACTGCAAACCAATAATACAGGTTGATGGCACACATTTATATGGTAAGTATCGTGGGACGTTGTTGATTGCCACAACACAAGATGGAGACAGTCACGTGTTGCCGATTGCGTTTGCAATCGTGGAAGGAGAAACTTTAGATGCATGGTCATGGTTCTTGGCACTTATACGTGAACATGTTACCAATAAAAAAGGAATATGTTTGATCTCTGACCGTCACCAAAACATTAAATCAGCTGTGGCAAATCCACACCTTGGTTGGCAGCCCCCGAACGCGTACCATGTATACTGCATTCGACACATCGCCAGTAATTTTAATCATAAATTCAAGAATGCAAAGTTAAAGTCTGAATTGTTAAAGCTAGGTAACATATTATTATATTCATTTGTTTAAGGTACTTTGTTTTGACTCATTAACAATTTATATATGCTTTGCACCGTTGTAGGGTATACAATGTGTATTCAACACTTTCAGCGGAGGTTGGAAAGATTCCGCGAATTAAGCCCAGAAATACAGAGGTGGATTGACGGCATTTCAAAAGAAAAATGGAGTCAGGCTCATGATCACAATGGTCGTAGATATGGTCACATGACCACCAACTTGTCGGAGGCTATTAATAAAATTTTAAAGGGCATTCGAAATTTGCCAATTACAGCTTTGGTCAAGTCCACATATGGGCAGATGGTGGAATATTTTGTTCAAAGAGGTGCAACCACTAGGGCTCAACTTAATTCCGGTCAAGTGTATTCCGAAAAGGTAATGAAAGCGATCATGAAACATCAAGAGGAGGCTTCTTCCCATCGGGTTCGACCATATGACTTTGAGAATGAAAAATTTGAAGTTGAAGAGGCTTTCAATCCGCTCACGCAAGGAGGGGGCTAGTCTTGGTGTAACACCCCGATTTTCTTAATCTTTTAATTAATCAGTAATTAATTAATTGTATTTTATTCGAGGGTCTAGAAACTTTAATAAATTATTCCGAGGCCATAGTCACGCTCTACGCTATCGTAGGAAACTATGGTTAAGTTTTGGGTCAAAAACTCAGACGGAGCCCGGTCTGCGTTTTTCCTTGACAGTAGTGCTTTACTACTATCGAGACCTAATTCGGACCCGTGAACGAGACAGTTAGTCTTAGAATCACATTTCCTACACTTTCGAAAAAGTTCGTCCTGACGTTCGAAAATAAAAATAATATTATTATATTCAGGCCGATAATCGTTCTAGGAGACGATTCGAGTTGTCTTAGGGTTTTTCGAGAACCTTGAGCCAATGATTTTCATACCAGGGCTATGTTAAATCATTTGGGGACTCCTACAAATGTCGTGAGGATTTTCAAATTATCGGGACGTGAAATGACCAAATTGCCCTTGGTTATTTTTACTAATTACCTTTTTACCCTTTTTACCTTTCTTAACTCTTAAGAAAACTCAAAGAAAATATCTTCACCCTCACTTTCTCTCTCCATAATTTCGAGCTCTCTCTCTCTCCTTATCACCTCCAACTTCTTCTTCTTCCTTCTTTCTTCTTCTTCTTCCTCCATTTCTCTTTTCTTCCTCCATTTTCACCTCCATTTTTCTCAAGCTTCCACAAGGATTTTCAAGCAAGTTTGTGAAGCAAAGTTGATCCTCTCATCATCCTCTATCACCTAGAAGGTATAGATTTCATCCTTGAGCTCTCAATCTTTATTTTCACCATTTATTTTCATGAATTTCAATTTCTAGATCTAAACTTCAAAAATCTCTAGAAAATTGTAGAAAAATCATTTTGAGACCAAACCAATTCCTATGAGCTAGTATCATCCCCTACTATCATAATCCAAGAGCTTGTGATGAAATAAAATCTCTAGCCTATTTATCTTTTAGGGTCCGAATGGGTGGATTTTTGGGGGGAAAAATGGGTTTTGTTCTTTGTTCTTGATTCCTCATGTGTCATCCCTTAATCATGTAATCCAAGTGATTAGGAGGCCAAATCACACTCTCACCTATTTTTCATGGTGAGGGCCGAAACCCTACTTTGATGGTTTAAGGGGTTTTGGTTCAAATCTTTGATAATTGATCATTGATTATGCATTAGGTATGCTTAAGGGTCATTGATCCAAGAGTTGGTAGAATTTCAATATCCCTAGCCTACTTAAGTAATTAAGGGCAGTAGCTAATCCTAGAGATTAGATAGATTATGGTTTCCCTATTTTAATTTCTGGTTGTGTTTTGTTGTATAGACTCAGACAGGATTCGAACATCCGACAGCGCACCCGACTGACAGCTGCGGAGTCGTAGCCGGAGCTGCTCGAGGAAATCACTAAGGTGGGGAGAAAGAACTCATATCGTCGGGAAGGCAAGCTAGTATAGAATATATATATCTGTGTAGAAAAACCCTAAAACCCTACTAGAGGTTGAGCCCTGGAAAAGTGCCTGGACCCTAGGTGTAGGTACTTTTGGGCTATCACCACTAAGTTGATGATATGACTATTGTAGTTTATTGAGGTTGATGTGTTGAATTGGTTATTTGATTATTGAGGTTGATGTGTTGAATTGGTTATTTGATTATTTGTTGGTTTTATTTGTTGAACTGCCTACATGATGAATTATTGTTTGACTTCATAATGATAGCTGTACTAGTAGAATTACTGTTGTGATGATAATGTGATTTGATTGATTGAGTGTTGATGAGAGTATGGTGAGCGTTGATGTTGTTCGGGTTGATATCGTTGTGGTCCCGACCGTGGAGCTGTGGCTCGTAGACGCAAGGCGTCGTGATGCTGATGCTGATGCGATGTTGATGATGATGTGATGTTGATGTTGATGATTGATGTTGACGTTGATGTGATGCGATGTGTCGTGGTCGTGGACGAGTGTTTAGGCGTGAGGTTCCGATATCAACCTGCGATGGATGTTTGTTGCATTTTCATAACATTTCACACCACAGCATTTGGTCCCAAAGGGGGATGTCCAATTGGGGACGTTACGTAAAATCCCGAGGCGGGATATGATGTGATGTGATGTGATGTGATGTGATCCCGACGGGGATGTCCAATTGGGGACGTGATGTATCAGCCGACATGCATATAGGGAAGACAACATATACATAGGGATTAGTATCCCTCCCATAGGCTTATATGAGAGAACGATGTTTGAGATAATTGTGATTGGCGACTTAAGAGATGGATGAGGTTGTGTTGTATATGTTATCTGTGTTGTGTGATGTATATATATATATGCTGTACTGATGCCCCTCTCCCATATTGATGATATATGTTTCTTATCTCCCGCTATTTTTCTGTATGTGTTGCTCCTATTTTATGGGAAGACCCCGAGGAGGAACCAGTTGCTGAAGAGCTGGACGGCATTCCTTACGAGCCTGACGCTGGAGGACGTGTCACGGACCCTAGCCTCGAGAGGCTGGGCAATGATCGTGATTAGTCGGAGAGCTATCTCTCGGCCTACTTTTCATAGTTTTATTTTGGTTTGTAAGAGTATACTCGTATGTATTACTGTATTACTGTGGCCCTACTGATGGGGCAATACTGTATGTGATATATTTCTTTATATTTTAAGCTGTGTACTCTGAAGCGTTGCGTGCCGTGTATTTGTTTGCTTCCGCGCTAAATTTTCCGCTTCGCTTCGTTTTAATAAGGCGCGCTAACGTTATTATGCGATTAAGATTAGTTAATATCTTAGGTTCTACTGATGGGACGGCGGGTCGTCTCATTTATTGGTATCAGAGCAGTTCGAATTCTAATATCGGACTGTGTGGTTTAGGAAGTATACCAGCATTGACGGTTATGTCCACATTGGGTACCAACTGTGTTCTATTCTTGTCGGGAATAACTAAGGATCTGGGGAATTTCGCTAAGCGAAATATTGTTCCGCTAAGCGAAATATTGTTTCGCTAAGCGAATTTTGCCTCGCTGCGCGATCCAGAGAAGTTCCAATCAATTTCGCTAAGCGAAATTGATCTCGCCGAGCGATCCAGAGAAGTTCTAATCACTGTCTCAATTTCGCTAAGCGAAATTGATCTCGCTAAGCGATCCAGACAGGTTTCAAATGGTGCATCGCTGTCTCAATTACGCCAAGCGAATGGATCCTCGCTAAGCGAAATGCACTCAGATTCGCTAAGCGGATTGAGCTCGCTAAGCGAAACCTTGTTCTTGCCTTTTCTCTTGTTTTCTTCATTTTCTTTCATAACTAACAAACTAGATATTAATTTCGTTTTCTTCATTCCCTAACTAATCTTTTACCAGGAAAGAATGGCCAGAGGACGTGGTAGAGGAAGGGGAGCACTAGTTGGAACCGGGAGCCCCGACAGTAGTAGGGATACCTCGGGAGTTGGAGGTAGCGGAGATCAGGACGAAGCGATGAGGGCCATGAGAGATTTGGCCGCTGCAATGCTGCAACAAACACAACAGAATGCTCAGTTCATGCAGCGACAGGAAGAGAGGGATGCTAGACAACAACAGAATCCGGTCGGAGGAGGTGAAGTTGTAAACACTGGACTGAATGCTTTCATGAAGGGGAATCCTCCCCAATTCCATGGAGACTATAATCCGAAGGCTGCTGAGCTATGGCTGCAAGAAATCGAGAAAGTCTTTGTGGCTATCCAGTGCAGAGAGGATAGGAAGGTTACTTACGCTGCTTTCATGCTAGTCGGAGCAGCTGAAGCATGGTGGAGAAACAAACAGAGACTGCTAGAGGCTGGGGGAAGATTACTGACTTGGGAGGCATTCCGCGAGAGCTTCTTGGAGAAATATTTTCCGAGGAGTGTTCGTCAAGAAAAGGAAAAAGAATTCCTAAGCCTGAAGCAGGGCCAGAAGTCGGTTGGAGAATACGCAATGAGGTTCGAGGCGCTACTGAAATTCTCCCAATTTTACCAAGTGCACCCGGATGAAGACTGGGTGTGCCGAAGGTTCGAAGACGGACTAAGGTCCGAGCTGAAGAGAGCCATGCTTCCGTTGAGTATCCGATCATTTCCCGAGCTAGTGGAAAAATGTACCATACTGGAAGGACACGATCAAGAGCGAATTACACAAACTCCAGTAACAAGTGGTGGACCAACCAGGAGCCTTGGTCAGAAAGGTCGAGGAGGAAAGTTCCAACCGAGGGCGAAGCCTTACAGTCGCCCGAATCAGCAACCAGCAAACTATGGAAGAGGAAATGCCAGTCAAGGGCAACCAGGATTCTCCAAGTGCTTTCGATGTGGCGGGCCGCATCAAGTGAAAGAGTGTGCTCAGGCACCGAATGTCACTTGCTTCCGTTGTGGCACGTGGGGCCACTATGCCAACGAATGTCGAACAGGGGACGCCGGTAAGGGCCAAGTTCAACAGCAAGCCGGGAGGGCTCAGAGTGTTGGGACTGGACAACAAATGGTGGGCCAGCAGAACAGGCCGCAGACAACGGGAAGAGTGTTCGCCGTGAGAGGGTCCGAAGCCTCTCAATGTCCCGATCTGATACAAGGTAAGTGCCTAGTTGCGGGGGGACTCTTATCTGTTTTATTTGATTCGGGGGCTACACATTCCTTTATTTCTTTAGCATGTGTGGATCATTTGAATTTACCTATTTCATCCTTACCATCTAACTTGACTGTTTCTACACCTACGGGTCATTCCCTGACAACTCTATTTGTCTGTTTAAAATGCCCGGTTATGTTAGAAAACCGATCTTTTCTTGTGGACCTAGTCTGTCTGCCTATGCAGCAGATCGATATTATCTTAGGCATGGATTGGCTTTCGGCCAACCATGTAGTACTGGACTGTTCAAATAAAACCCTCTGCTTTTCCAAGCAATCTGGATCATTGCCTGCCAGTGATGGTGTATCGGGAGGTGTACAATCAGGAGAGTGCATGGTGCTGTTTTCTTTGGAAGCCGAAGAGACTCCAAGTCTTGATGCTTTGCCAGTGGTGCGTGAGTTTCCGGATGTATTCCCGGATGATGTGCCAGGATTGCCACCCAAGAGAGAGGTGGAGTTTGCAATTGACCTTACACCCGGAGCCGGACCGATTTCGATAGCACCCTATCGAATGTCCTTAACAGAGTTGGCAGAACTGAAGAAGCAATTGGAAGACATGCTGCAAAAGCAGTTTATTAGACCGAGTGTTTCACCATGGGGAGCATCAGTGCTGTTCGTCAAGAAGAAGGACGGCAGTTCAAGGTTGTGTGTGGACTATAGACAACTCAACAAGGTGACAATCAAGAATAAGTACCCGTTGCCAAGGATCGACGATCTTATGGACCAATTAAGGGGAGCAACGGTATTTTCTAAGATTGATTTGAGATCCGGTTATCATCAAATAAGGGTGAAAGAAGATGATATACCAAAGACAGCTTTCAGGAGTCGGTACGGACACTACGAGTATCTAGTTATGCCTTTTGGTGTGACTAATGCTCCTGCAGTGTTCATGGACTACATGAATAGGATCTTCAGACCGTACCTCGATAAGTTTGTCGTTGTTTTTATCGATGACATCCTTATCTACTCCTTGGACAAGGAAGAACATCAAGGGCATTTGAGGATTGTACTCCAAGTTCTTGAGGACAGACAACTCTATGCCAAGTTGTCGAAGTGCGAGTTCTGGCTGGAGGAGGTACAATTCCTTGGACATGTGATTGACAAGGATGGTATCGCAGTAGATCCTGCAAAAGTAGAAGCTGTGGTCAAATGGGAAAGTCCTAAGACGGTAACCGAGATCCGAAGTTTTCTCGGATTAGCAGGATACTACAGAAGGTTCATCGAGGGATTTTCGAAGGTTGCGTTACCTCTGACGCAATTAACGAGGAAAGGAAAAGCGTACGAATGGACAGAAGAGTGTGAGACTAGTTTCCAAGAGCTGAAAGGGAGGCTAACTACATCTCCGGTACTAGTCTTGCCAAATCCATCAATGTCGTTCGATTGTGTACTGTGACGCATCGTACCAAGGTTTGGGTTGTGTGCTTATGCAGGAAAGGAAGGTGGTAGCCTATGCTTCCAGACAGCTAAAAGTGCATGAACGAAATTACCCAACCCACGACCTAGAGTTGGCAGAAATAGTGTTTTCATTGAAGATGTGGAGACACTATCTTTATGGCGCTAAATTCAGCGTGTTTAGCGACCATAAAAGTTTAAAGTATTTGTTCGACCAAAAGGAGTTGAACATGCGACAGAGGAGATGGATGGAATTCATAAAGGATTATGAATTTGATCTACAGTACCACCCAGGAAAGGCCAACGTGGTGGCAGACGCATTGAGTCGGAAATCTTTACATATGTCCGCTATGATGGTGAAAGAACTGGAACTGCTGGAACAGTTCAGGAATCTGAACCTGGACGTGGAGTTATCCAGAGATAAGATAAGTTTAGGAATGATCACTATCACTAGTGATTTTCTGAACTTGATCTGGAAAAAGCAAGGAGAAGATCAGTACCTACAGGAAAAGAACCAGATGGTAGAAGAAGGAAGGACTTCAGAGTTCAAGAAGGGTACTGATGGAATCCTGAAGTGTGGAGACAGGATATGTGTGCCTAAGGATAGTGAAGTTAGGAACATGATCTTGGAAGAAGCACACAAGAGCAAATTGAGTTTTCATCCCGGATCTACAAAGATGTATCAGGACCTAAAGGGAATGTTTTGGTGGCCTGGGATGAAGAAGGAAGTAGCAGAATACGTCCAATCCTGTCTGGTGTGTCAAAAGGCAAAGATTGAACACCAGAAACCAGCAGGGTTATTACAATCACTAGACGTCCCAGAATGGAAATGGGATAGCATTGCAATGGATTTTGTTCCGGACTACCAAGAACGCAGAAGAGATGCGATGCAGTTTGGGTAATCGTTGACAGGCTTACGAAATGTGCTCATTTCTTGCCGATCAACCAAAGGTATTCTTTGGAAAGATTAACCCAGATTTACATCAGAGAAGTGGTAAGATTACACGGGGTACCTTCGAGTATAATTTCGGACAGGGATCCGAGGTTTACTTCTAGGTTTTGGCAGAGTCTAAATGGTGCATTGGGGACGAAGCTCAGGATGAGTTCAGCTTATCATCCACAAACGGATGGTCAGTCTGAAAGGACAATTCAATCGTTGGAGGATCTTTTAAGAGCATGTGTTTTGGAAAACACGGGAAGTTGGGACGAATTCCTTCCATTGATTGAATTCACATATAATAATAGCTTTCACTCGAGTATTGGCATGGCGCCATGCGAGGCACTATATGGACGGAAATGTCGAACACCACTCTGTTGGTATGAAACCGGGGAAAATCAGTTGATAGGACCCGAGATGGTACAGCGAACGACGGAGCAAGTTAAGAAAATTCGGGAAAAGATGAAAGGCGCACGGGATCGGCAGAAGAGCTACAGTGACAAGAGGAGGAGACCTTTGGAGTTCCAGGAAGGCGACCATGTCTTTATGAGAGTCACTCCAAGAACTGGAATCGGCAGGGCAATCAAATCCAGAAAGCTTACACCTAGATTCATTGGACCATTTCAAATCCTTCGCCGAATTGGTCCAGTTGCCTACCAAATTGCCTTACCTCCCAACCTATCCAATATTCACAATGTATTCCATGTATCCCAACTCAGAAAATACCATCCCGATCCATCACACGTGATAGAGCCCGAATCAATCCAGGTAAGGGATAACTTAGAATACGAAGCATTGCCTGTACGGATTGAAGACACGAGGGTGAAGGAACTCCGCGGAAAGCAGATTCCCTTAGTCAAGGTCATATGGGATGCTACAACAGGAGATGCCACCTGGGAACGTGAAGAGGATATGCAGCAGCGGTATCCACATCTATTCTAAGGTACGTCGAATTTCGAGGACGAAATTCTTTTTAAGGGGGGTAGTAATGTAACACCCCGATTTTCTTAATCTTTTAATTAATCAGTAATTAATTAATTGTATTTTATTCGAGGGTCTAGAAACTTTAATAAATTATTCCGAGGCCATAGTCACGCTCTACGCTATCGTAGGAAACTATGGTTAAGTTTTGGGTCAAAAACTCAGACGGAGCCCGGTCTGCGTTTTTCCTTGACAGTAGTGCTTTACTACTATCGAGACCTAATTCGGACCCGTGAACGAGACAGTTAGTCTTAGAATCACATTTCCTACACTTTCGAAAAAGTTCGTCCTGACGTTCGAAAATAAAAATAATATTATTATATTCAGGCCGATAATCGTTCTAGGAGACGATTCGAGTTGTCTTAGGGTTTTTCGAGAACCTTGAGCCAATGATTTTCATACCAGGGCTATGTTAAATCATTTGGGGACTCCTACAAATGTCGTGAGGATTTTCAAATTATCGGGACGTGAAATGACCAAATTGCCCTTGGTTATTTTTACTAATTACCTTTTTACCCTTTTTACCTTTCTTAACTCTTAAGAAAACTCAAAGAAAATATCTTCACCCTCACTTTCTCTCTCCATAATTTCGAGCTCTCTCTCTCTCTCCTTATCACCTCCAACTTCTTCTTCTTCTTCCTCCATTTCTCTTTTCTTCCTCCATTTTCACCACCATTTTTCTCAAGCTTCCACAAGGATTTTCAAGCAAGTTTGTGAAGCAAAGTTGATCCTCTCATCATCCTCTATCACCTAGAAGGTATAGATTTCATCCTTGAGCTCTCAATCTTTATTTTCACCATTTATTTTCATGAATTTCAATTTCTAGATCTAAACTTCAAAAATCTCTAGAAAATTGTAGAAAAATCATTTTGAGACCAAACCAATTCCTATGAGCTAGTATCATCCCCTACTATCATAATCCAAGAGCTTGTGATGAAATAAAATCTCTAGTCTATTTATCTTTTAGGGTCCGAATGGGTGGGTTTTTGGGGAAAAAAAATGGGTTTTGTTCTTTGTTCTTGATTCCTCATGTGTCATCCCTTAATCATGTAATCCAAGTGATTAGGAGGCCAAATCACACTCTCACCTATTTTTCATGGTGAGGGCCGAAACCCTACTTTGATGGTTTAAGGGGTTTTGGTTCAAATCTTTGATAATTGATCATTGATTATGCATTAGGTATGCTTAAGGGTCATTGATCCAAGAGTTGGTAGAATTTCAATATCCCTAGCCTACTTAAGTAATTAAGGGCAGTAGCTAATCCTAGAGATTAGATAGATTATGGTTTCCCTATTTTAATTTCTGGTTGTGTTTTGTTGTATAGACTCAGACAGGATTCGAACATCCGATAGCGCACCCGACTGACAGCTGCGGAGTCGTAGCCGGAGCTGCTCGAGGAAATCACTAAGGTGGGGAGAAAGAACTCATATCGTCGGGAAGGCAAGCTAGTATAGAATATATATGTCTGTGTAGGGAAACCCTAAAACCCTACTAGAGGTTGAGCCCTGGAAAAGTGCCTGGACCCTAGGTGTAGGTACTTTTGGGCTATCACCACTAAGTTGATGATATGACTATTGTAGTTTATTGAGGTTGATGTGTTGAATTGGTTATTTGATTATTGAGGTTGATGTGTTGAATTGGTTATTTGATTATTTGTTGGTTTTATTTGTTGAACTGCCTACATGATGAATTATTGTTTGACTTCATAATGATAGCTGTACTGGTAGAATTACTGTTGTGATGATAATGTGATTTGATTGATTGAGTGTTGATGAGAGTATGGTGAGCGTTGATGTTGTTCGGGTTGATATCGTTGTGGTCCCGACCGTGGAGCTGTGGCTCGTAGACGCAAGGCGTCGTGATGCTGATGCTGATGCGATGTTGATGATGATGTGATGTTGATGTTGATGATTGATGTTGACGTTGATGTGATGCGATGTGTCGTGGTCGTGGACGAGTGTTTAGGCGTGAGGTTCCGATATCAACCTGCGATGGATGTTTGTTGCATTTTCATAACATTTCATACCACAGCATTTGGTCCCAAAGGGGGATGTCCAATTGGGGACGTTACGTAAAATCCCGAGGCGGGATATGATGTGATATGATGTGATGTGATCCCGACGGGGATGTCCAATTGGGGACGTGATGTATCGGCCGACATGCATATAGGGACGACAGCATATACATAGGGACTAGTATCCCTCCCATAGGCTTATTCGAGAGAACGATGTTTGAGATGATTGTGATTGGCGACTTAAGAGATGGATGAGGTTGTGTTGTATATGTTATCTGTGTTGTGTGATGTATATATATATATATATATATATATATATATATATATATATATATATATATGCTGTACTGATGCCCCTCTCCCATATTGATGATATATGTTTCTTATCTCCCGCTATTTTTTTGTATGTGTTGCTCCTATTTTATGGGAAGACCCCGAGGAGGAACCAGTTGCTGAAGAGCTGGACGGCATTCCTTACGAGCCTGACGCTGGAGGACGTGTCGCGGACCCTAGCCTTGAGAGGCTGGGCAATGATCGTGATTAGTCGGAGAGCTATCTCTCGGCCTACTTTTCATAGTTTTATTTTGGTTTGTAAGAGTATACTCGAATGTATTACTGTATTACTGTAGCCCTACTGATGGGGCAATACTGTATGTGATATATTTCTTTATATTTTAAGCTGTGTACTCTGAAGCGTTGCGTGCCGTGTATTTGTTTGCTTCTGCGCTAAATTTTTCGCTTCGCTTCGTTTTAATAAGGCGCGCTAACGTTATTATGCGATTAAGATTAGTTAATATCTTAGGTTCTACTGATGGGACGGCGGGTCGTCTCACTTGGGACGTCAATTTACAGAGGAAGATGTGTCAATGTGGAAAATTTCAAGCGTATATTATCATCACTGATGGAGGGCGCAATGGATGGAAATCTTACCCACACCCATAACTGAATTAGTGGGCTGAAGCCGCATATCTCATTATACTCATAATTTGTTGCCTTGCAAAGATCACGGTACAAGTAACTTAATATTGCAGCGCCCCAACTATATTCACCACACTCTCCAAAATTTTCTAACAAGGTAAGGTACCTTAACGACGCATATGTGCCTGAGTGATCCGTGAACAATAACCCACCAAGCAACCTCAATATATAAGCACGAACATATCTTACGATATGCCAGTCTGAATGACGATGTTCATCAAAATTGCCAAATTGTTCATCGAGCCATTTCATCCTAATTCGACTTCCATTAATGACTCCAGCAGGTGGGATCACACCTAACATATTATCCGCAAGTTCTACCCAATTGCCCGCGGTTTTACCAATGACTGCTTTTCCATCCACCCGGACACCCATAAGAATTGCTACATCCTGCAATGTGATGGTGCACTCTCCTTGTGGCATGTGAAAAGTATGAGTCTCCGGTCTCCACCGTTCCACCAGTGCACTGACTAATCTCATGTCAACTTGGAACAACCCAAGCTGTACAATTCCCAAGAAGCCGGCTTGACTGAGATAGTCTACGATCTCCTCCGGAATATGAGCAGGTCCATGATGACCACCTGCAGCTAATCGAGTCCTCAATAATTGATCATTTTCTCCATTCCATATACGTGTGGAAATATAGGTTGCTTGCATCCCTAGCAATGACGTATCACTTGGGCCGGGACGTCTACCTCCAGTTGAACTTGAAGCCATATTTTCAGCTCTAAAATAACAGTGTTAATAAATAGTGTTAATAATGATTATAATCATAATAGTAAAACGAATAACAGTAACACTAAAAAATAGTAACAATGAATAAATATATAATAATAACAATAACAATAGCAATAATCATTATAGTAATAATAATAGCAATAATAATAATAATAATAATAATAATAATAATAATAACAATAAATTATAACAAGCTAAAAATTAGACATCTAGTAATAAAAATAAAAATAATACTAATTAATCATAATAATAGCAATAATAATAGAAATCATGTATAAATAAAAATGATAATGATAATCACAATAAAGATAACAACAATATACAATATTAATGATTCATAATAATGACAAATTTATAGTAATAATAATCAAAATAAAATTAGCAACAATTACATTAAATAATATTTAAATTAATATTACATAATATTTTCTTTAATACTACAATATTTGAAGTCATTTTTTTTCACACTACAATAATAAAAATTTAAAATTAGTCTTAATAATGATTATAATCATAATAATAACTCTAAAAAATAGTAATAAATAAATATATAATATAATCATAACAATAACACTAAACAATAGTAACAAATAAAGATATAACAATAACAATAATCATAACAAATAACAACAAACTATAAATTAGAAATCTAGTAATAAAAATTAAAATAAAGATAATACAAATTAATCATAATGATAGCAATAACAATTATAGTAACAATACCGTGTTTAAAATTTGATACGTAAAAAGCAAGGAGTAGAATAATTAAAGTGTAAGAGAAGAAGTACAATGTAAGAAGAAGTAGAAAAAATGTTGTATAAGAAGAAAAAATAAAATGTAAGCAGAAGAAGAAAGTGTGAAATATAAGATGAAGGAAGATTTGAAGGGATGAGTTTGAATTAGAAGAGAAATTTTGGAAAAGAGGAGAATCGGATGAGGAGATTGAGAGGGGGGAGCGGGGAAGGGGAATTTATAGGGGGAGGGGGGTATTAATGGGGTAGGTGGGGGGATGGGGGGCGCCTTCACTGCGTGCGCCACGTGGCTGCTGCAGCTTTATTTATTCATTTATTTTTTTAAATTTTGGGAAAGGGAGGCGTGTCATCTCCCGTTGAAAAGCGCCAGTTAGACTGACGCTTTTACAAACAACCCCATTTTGGTAAAATGTTTCAAGACAACCCCATTTTGATAAATTGTTTCTAAAACAACGCTACTTTGGTAAAAAAAGCCATCAATCGGTAGAACCACGTCAAACCCAATCCAATTATAAATATGCATTCCCACTAAAGTCTGAGAAATTGCAAGAAAAAAAAAAGACGAGCAGTACTCTTCTGTAAGAAATATTGAAAGAATGTACAAACGAGACGGATAGACAGATCCATTAACATAATCGATTTATATTTGGATATTTTATTCTTAAAATTGATTTTGTTAGTACGTATATTATTTGAATAATATTAATAAGTGTAACATTTAGGTGTATATATAATTACCAAATTAATCTTAAATATTTGAAAAAATTGAAGACAACATTCATTTTTTAAAAAATATCGTAATCAGATTAGTGCTTCAAATTAAATATGGATGCCTCGATTGTTGAGGATGGCAGACGTGGTTTTGGATGTGTTATTAGAGATGAGGATGGGTATGTCCTTGCTGTCGCTATCTGAAGTGCTCCCTGCTTTGATGATTCTAGCATGGCGGAGGCAATGGCTGTTCGGCTAGGGTTGCAATTTGCGGCGGAACTCCTCTTCCTCAATATCCACTAGTGTAGAAAACACTTTTAACATCGGTTAAAAATAACTTTTAACATCGGTTGTTTAAGTGATGTTAATACAGGCGATGTTAAAAGTGTGACTTTTAACATCGATTATTGACCGATGTCAAAAGTCACTTTTAACATCGGTTCTAAACGTAGCCGATATTAAAAGTGGACTTTTGACATCGGTTGAAAGCCACAATCGATGTTAAAAGTCACACTTTTAACATCGGTTCTGTGAACAACCGATGTTAAAAGTGTATTTTTGACATCGGTTGAATCCAGAACCGATGTCAAAAGTTATTTTTTTTTAAAAAAATTTGGTTTTATTACATAATTCTTTTTCCTTCCTGCAGAGTCAGTACACAATATACATATATCCAGAATACAGAAATCAGTACAACAAATCCAGAAATCATAAACCCTAAACTTATAAATCTACTTTAAGATATTTAGTATAGTCAAAAAAGAATTGTACAAAATACTCCCTCATGTCTTTAAACGCT
Organism: Ammopiptanthus mongolicus; assembly: GCA_039655645.1. Classification (NCBI taxonomy): domain Eukaryota; kingdom Viridiplantae; phylum Streptophyta; class Magnoliopsida; order Fabales; family Fabaceae; genus Ammopiptanthus; species Ammopiptanthus mongolicus. The sequence continues at coordinate 90,082,958 of CM077345.1, forward strand.
CTGACAAAAGTGATCGAGGTCTGCGAATTTCAGCATGAAATTCATCATCTATATCCATGAAATCATCTTGTGGAACAGAAACAAATGTATCATGCATTATGGCCACGAAGGAATGAATTAATATATCAATATCACATGAATTAACAGGAACATGTAGAAGATAGAGTAATACTAGTTGGACAATATAGATTTCTGAATCTATTACTAAGGGCAGTACGTAAAAGAGCGAACTTGATTGATAAATTTCTGTCTCCTTCACTAAAATGTGCATTGACAGCTTCATTAATATTACGCCCATGCTCCTGACAAGAAACAATATTTACAGATGATGAGGAGAGACCTAAACATACGGGCAAGCAATATTTCCTGCAAACTCATTATAAAGGATTATATAATCTAACCATGCGTTTGAAAGTAAAAGAAACTAATATAAGCACAACTAATAAAAATATAATTCATCAAGTTCAAGCAATTTCACAAAAAAAATTTAAAAAATATCGGGCAATAGTAATTATGATTGTATAATGATAGAAGCTCATTTATATGGTTGACAAACAAAAGCATCTAGAGAATAAAAAAATCCTGATTTTTTAGCAAACAAACAACAACCAAAAATCATTCCAAATGCACGTGGGTAACTGCTCACTATGCAATGCATAGAAAAAAAACCCTAACTCTAACCAAATAATTACTTTATTTTCATTCAATTACAATTGAAATACAGAATATAGTTTAAACGGGAAATGATTCAAATAAAAAAGAAAAGGAAGAAAGTTAACCTGGAGCTTTTGTACTGCGACTGCTTCGGATAAGCCCTCATGGTAGGATTTGAGGGTTTCGTCCAAAACAAGATAAATCCCTAAACCAAAACAAGAGAAATCCTTAAATCTAAATCAAAAACGTAAACCAGAAACAAAAACAAAGGAAGAAACGCGGTGGTGTGGAGGATTATAGTGGCAGGGATTATGGACCTCGTGGCTCGCGATGGTGTTCTCTTCTGGCGGTGGACCTCATGATGGTCACAGTGGCTCGTTTGGTGGACGACTAAAGAAATGCGGTTGCCAAACAGCTAAAGAATGAGGACTTGCACAGAACATAGATGATGAGTAGCGAGAGTACCGTACACGATGAAGAGAGAAACGCGCGAGACTTAAATTTAAAATTTCGACATTTAACATCGGTTGGAAAAGGAACCGATGTTAAAACTCACTTTTCAACATTGGTTGCTTTTTAACCAATGTTAAAACTCACTTTTTAACATTGGCTGCTTTTTAACCGATGTCAAAAGTCACTTTTTAACATCGGTTAAAAAACAACCGATGTTAAAAGTTTGTTCTATCAACCATTTATTTACAAGTTTGCCATCGCGTCTACTTTTAACATCGGTTTTAAAAATAACTGATGTTAAAAGTGTGTTTCCTCAACCATTTATTTACAAGTTTGCCACCGTCTCCATTTTTAACATCGGTTTAGAAATAATCGATGTTAAATCCTGATGTGAAAAAGGTATTTTCCACTAGTGATCGTTGTAGAGACTAATGCCATACGGATAGTGAAAGGGCTTCAAAATGGACTCCTTGAATCTTACTTGGGCCTTGTATTATCAGATTGTATCGCTCTAAAAGCCCATTTTCACAACATTTTGTTTACCCGTGTTGGGAGAAAGGGAAATCAAGTAGCTCATGTCTTAACAAAACATGCCTTAACCCATCCTAGTCAAATATGGGTTGAGGAAATCCCTCCAATGATTATTCATTGTATCATTGGTGACATTTGTCCTATTATTTAAATATTAATAACCTTTTCTAACAGAAAAAACCCATAATTGAATATTTTGATGAATTAGAGATGAAACTTTTAAATTTTTTTGTCAACTAATATTTGGGCTCCAAATTCAATTATAATTAATCAACAATTAATTTTACTAAACATGTTAAAAAATATGGAACTGAGTTTTAGACCTCGTTGGCAGACATATATAGTCATACTAATTTTCGCCAAGGTATGCCTATTATGGTTTGAAAGAGCTTACATATAGAGAATTTATTTAGACTTATAAAAATTACTTATATATAAAAATAAGCTTACAAAAATAATTTATAATCTTCGTATAAGTATCTTTAGCCAATTTTAAAAAACTTATTGAATAAATGTTTAGGTATTCTATTTACACAAACGCATCCTATGTCAAAGATATAAAACCATCGCGTGTGAACTTTCAACGAACATTATAAATTCTTAGAATTAATATTTGATGTTTTATATAGTATCGTAATCTTTATCACTAACTATATTCAGAATTGATCCGTATTGCTGCAATTTTTTAAATAAAACTTCAATTTTAACACATAAAAAACATTAACCTATTTCAGGATAAAAAAAACTTTTGTGTCAATGGACGTGTTAAAAAATACTCATAATTAATCATCCCTATAACAGCATGAGTTTTCTAGCTTTGTTGGTCCTTGACAATCTATAGTCACTAGGGGAAAATATTTCTATCCTTATTGCTGCTAGTCTCGCGCAGAGTAAGAGATGATGTTATTTACACATATTAATTTAGGTATCTTGTGTACTCATAACAGTATATTAAGTTTAATAGAGGAACTTTAATTGAATGATTAATTTTTTTTGATCACTAAAATACAAGGTGGTGTCACAAGAGGAATTTCTTATCTTAATTATAGTAGCTACAAACTTAAAAATTATGGTTAATTGATGCTGACTTCTTGTAACATAACATTAATTTCCTTAGCGTATGAAACCGAGTTGCAACTGTACCAAGAATTCTGTAAAAGATGAAAGCTTCAAAAGCCAAAACACAAATTACCACCATAAACAAAAGCCCTGCAGCAAATTGACATGCTTCAAACGTTGTCGATCTAGCATTAAAACTTTTCAAAGCTCCATTAAAAAATGGAATTCTTTATCGATCAATTTCCAATCTGGGAAAAGATTTTAATTAATCGGATCAAAGTATAATGGGTTTGGCCGTTATGGCTGTTGCTCTCACATTTTGCCCTTTCATTTCATTATTGGTTTGGTGGGGTTGTGCTTTCACGCATACCAAACTCTGACAGTGCAGCGAGTTCAGCAACATACACTATATTTGGTTAATAACGCATTGTTTGTTTAAGATGATTTTGGGGGGAGAGAACTGTGGAAGAGGGAAGAGGGAAGAGGGAGAGAACTTCCCCACTTCCACTGTTTGGTTGCATATAAATCAAGGAGGGAGAGAAAATTTTGGTGTGGGTCCCACACAAAAAATTTTCTCTCATCAACAGGCGAGAGATTAGGAAAAAATAGGAAAAAAGTTCAATGGACAATTCAACCACTTGTTTTGTACTGTATAAATATATTATTAGGGGTAAATTTGTCTTTTTAACAAAAAATTTCTTTTCTTTCTCTTATACTTCTTTCAATCCAAATAACTTAAAAATCTATTCATTTTCTACTCATTCTCTCTTCTCTTCTACTTCTCTCCTCCCTACTTCTCTTCTCCCTACTTCTCTCATTACCCAAACAAAGTGTAAAAGACAACGAGAGGCAAGAAAATAAAAGAAAAAAAAAGAGAGGAAAAAAGAGATTAAAAATTTAGATGATTATTTAATTGTTTGATATGAAAGAAAATGAAAAGAAAGAAAACTGAAACTTTTTTCTCCCTTATTGATTAGATAAAAAAGTAAGAGAAAAAAAAAACATATTTATAAAATGATATAAATATCTCCATATAATAATTTAAAAGATAAAAAATTAAGACTTTTTTGGTCTTTTCAAGCAGTCACATGTGTCAAAGTTGTCTCCTCCTTATCTGTGTTTTCTTCTCAAGTTGGAATGAAAACATATAGACATGAGTCTCATGTTTTTTTTTTCTCTTTTCGACCCTTTTTTATGCAACCAATCGATGGAACAAATCTTGTAAAATGTGTTTTCCATCCTTGCGTTTTCTTTTCACCATGGCTCCCACGTTTTTTTTCTCTTCTCGACCCTTTTCTATGCAACCCATCGGTGGAACAATTCTTATAAAACGTGTTTCCCATCCTTACAGTTTTCTTTCCACCGTGTTTCACGCCTTTCAAACACAGGCAAACGATGCTGGTATCGTTTTGTCAAACGTAGGGCCGGCCTAATATGCTAAGCATATGTCCAGGTTACATTTATTTTTGAACCTTCCCCTTTATCACCAATTTGGTTTTTTTTTTTGACAAAATCACCAATTTGGTTGAATATCTTTTTTTATTTTATATAGTATTAATTTCATGAAATGGTTAGGAGTTTGAAAATCTAATCTCCCTCGTAGTTATAATTTTTTTTATAAGACAAATTTATTAATAAGAGTATAAGGGTATCCTAATCTGAATATAAAATAGAATTTAGTCCCTTGATGAATACCTCTATAATTAAACTATAAATCAAACTATCTTTTGCATATATTTTTCAAACACCTAGAAGAAAACCAATTCTAAGACCCACAAAGACTGAACAACATAAAACCATAGAAGCATCCACATATTTTTAAGTTTTTTTCCCTCATTAAACCTTGATGCTGTAAAAAGTGAGCTTTACCATCCGAAGGAAGAATGAGGTCAAGACCAAGTCAGACATAAAAATAAGACCGGAATAAAAATGCAAACCTGCATGTGAAGAATAAATGAGATGAGGACTCTTGCTGATCTTGACAAAGCACACATAATGTATATTGAAAATTTTGATATCACGTTCCTCTTCAGCAGATTTTTTTGTAGGAAGCCTATCCATAATCAATAGTCAAGAAAAGACAAGCACCTTCAAATGAGTTGATTTAAGCAAAAAATGCTTTAAAAAATTTGGGTCATTTAGCAAGCTATACTTTTGAGCATTTGTCTGCTGAGATTGTAAAAAACAGTATGCAAATTTCACCATGCAGATGCCCAAAGAGTCCAATTTTCACTTCCATTTATCATCACACAAATATTACTCCTAATTGTAGCATATTATGCATGTTCTTCAAATCATACCACGATTCCTTTTCCCAATCAAAGAGATAGTGTCTCCGCCTAAAACGCCACTTCGACACACCATCAACCCACTCTCTCATTTTTAATGTCTTCCTAGAAAATAATGCAATAGATACATCACTACACGAACCATATCTAGTTGATAGGATTTTATTCCAAAGAGCATCCTTTTCATTTAATCTCCCCATCTCCATTTTTCAAGTAAAGAATTCTTGTCAAAAAAGTAAAGAAAGAATAAACAACTCTAAGTATTTTTTCTCCCTAGCCTGTCATCTACTTTTGGTCTACACACCACCTTCCAATTCACCCAAGCAATTTTGAAATTGATTCACTTGATTTTTTTTTTTAAAACCAAGTAGTATGCAAAGGCATCATCTGATTGACTTTCTACTCATAATAAATATATGATTTGGTTCAAATCCAATGATTTTATTAATAGACAATTTATAATTTCATTATAAATTATTATTAAAGTTAGTGATTTACCCGACTTTTCAAATAAGATAAGTTTTTCCCTTACCCTTAACATTCACGTACCGAAAATATTCCTAAGCTAGCGGTGCCTATAATGTGGGTCGCCTTCATTTTTGCTGTTTGTTGCATGTTTTATATTATATTATAATAATCCAAACAAAAATAGCTGTACAACCATGTGGAAAACACCCAACAAATACAACTAGCTACAAAAAACAAAACATATGAAACAACAACCTTCAAATTTTATTTTTATTCACATAACTTTTTCACCTTTTTTTGTTATCACACGAGCAACATTAAGCTCACACCACTAGTGCCTAAAGTTATTACATGAATAATGGCTGGATATATAAATGTAAACGGGGAGATTAAAACTATTATATTTGAGTAAATTACATTCCACCACTTTGAAGTTTATTAAAATAACAATAAATTAACTTCAAATTTGATCATAAATTACACTTCACTCCTTTTTTTAGTGTTGACTAACTGTTGACTTAACAGTTAAGTTACTTAAAAATAAAAAAATATTTTTCATAATTTATTTGATACTCATATACTAAAAGGATTTTAAAGATTAATCTTACTTTCTTGTTTACAAAATTAAGTCAATTTTTTAACTTGAGTAGAAGAATCAAGATAAATATGCATATTTTTTTTTTTGGTAACCATGACATAGGTACGAAGTATCCACCACCATTAGCAGTGACTAATCTCCGTCAGGGAACTTGTTGGGCACACAATGTGAGTTCTCCCCTCCCAATCAGATTTTCTCCAAAAATATGCATATTTGAGTACAAGATTCAAGATAAATATGCCTCTATCTTTCAAATGGTGATAGAGGTTGAGATTAAAATTCACATTCCTAAAAATACTTAATATAGAAATTTATAAAAATAACTTTAATGAAAAAACAAAAAATATACATTATGTATGTTCATATTACAAATCTTCTATGTCATGCATAGCAAAATAAGTTGAAGTATAAACTTTGGTAAGAATCAACAAAATTTTAGGCTCAATATAAAATAAATAAGTCGAGTAGAAAAGAGTATTATATATATATCTATTACATAATGACCATAAGATATATTAATTATTTTAAATTAAAATAAATATATGTGAAATATAAATTATTCATAACATGTGTTAAATTATTGTCAATTAATTTGTATATCATCATTCGATAAATTTATATTCAGTCTTATACTCAAATGTATTTGTATAAATAACATTGTTGTCATATTTATCAACAACAATATATTATTATAGTAAACCACATCTTCTATAAGTAAAATAATTAAAAACATGATATTTATTTAGATGTCGTTGAGCTATATAAAAAATTGTCTTCTTATTTGATAGAGTGTTACCGAAAATTTTTTTTTTGAGTAAAATAAATATATAATGAACTAAAAAATAAATACTTAAATGAATTAAGCTCCTTTTTATAAGATTTTCAAATTATATATTTCATTTTTAAAATTAAAAAAATCAACTTAATTTTGTAAACAATAGATAAAAGATTAATATTTAAAAATCTTTTTTAGTATATAATATCAAATAAATGGTTTTAAATAATTTTTTATTTTTAAATAACTTAATAGTGTTAAGTCAACCAGTAGTCAACATTAAAAAAATGGGGTGCAATGTAATTTATGATCAATTTTGGGGTTTGTTATTTTAATAAACTTCAAGGTGGTGGAGTGTAATTTACTCATTATATTTTGAAAACTATTTATCACTTTGGTGGATTTTGCCACATGACAACCATCCCAAATTTTTTATTTTTTCTGTCACGTGGCAAAGACGCTAGTCCATGTGGCTCCTCTGGTTGCACCACATGGATTGGCACTTTTACTTTAAAAAGAAATTGAAATGGCGTCGCCTTCCTAGTGCAACATATAATGCCATGTGGTGCATATTGATGGAACGTGTCATTACATGTGGCGCCAGGTGTAGTGGCATATATATATATATATATATATATGTGTGTGTGTGTGTGTGTGTGTGTGTGTGTGTTGCACTAGCACACACCACATGGAGCTTCCCTAAGGTGTCAGAATTTGAAAAGGAAAAAAAGAAGAGAAAAAGCAATGTTGATACGAGAAAGGATTAACGATATATTTAGATATAGAATATCCTATAGGAAGGCTTGGAAGGTTAAGCAAAAAGAAACAACACGCATCTTTGGCGACTAGGATGAATCTTACGCAATGTTGTCTAGATGGATGGAGCATATGTAGTTGTATGCACCAGATTCCTGTTACAATAATGAGACTACTTATATTGTAATAGGTAATCGGGGCGACAATCGATATCGTAAGTTTCATCGATTTTTTTGGATGTTCAAACAATATTGTGATTCATTCAACTATTGCAAGCCAATTATACAAGTTGACAGCACCTTCTTGTATGGAAAGTATCATGGAACATTATTAATGGCCACAAGTCAATTGGTTGTTGTCGATTGCATTTGCTATTAAAGAATGGGAGACTTTGAATGCTTGGTCATGACTCTTGACAAACAACGTATGTCAACATGTGAGCAAGAGAGAGATATGTTGGATTTTTGATCGTCATCAAAGCATAAAATCAGCAGTGACAAACCCATACCTTGGATGACAATCCACAAATGGATATCATGTGTATTGCATACAGCACATTGCAAGCAATTTCAACCACCGCCTCAAGAATGCAAAATTGAAGCAGGATTTATTGAAACTATGTATCAAATTTTCAAGATATAATTTAGTGATAGTAGATTGTTTTATTTTATGATCATAACAATTGATGCATTCTTTTTGTGTTAATGTAGGTTATATTGTATGTAGGAGACATTTTTTCAAAGGAACTTGAGAAAATTTCATGAAATAAGTCCTCAGACAGCGAGGTGGATTGATGGCATTTTGAAAGAGAAATGGAGTTTGGCTTGTGATGAAGATGACTGGAGATATTAATTCTGGTTTTGGAAAAAGTTAAATGATGTAATCATGAAAAATCAAAGGGATACGTGTTCCCACCAAGTTCGACGATATAACATCCAACAAATTAACAAGGTTTGAAGTTGAACAGGCATTCGATCCAATCACACAAAAAGATGGTCAATCATGAAACGTGAATTTGTCCAAGCCCGACCCATTGTGAGTGTGGGAGATTCCAAGTATTTCACTACCCATGTTCTCACGTACGTAATCACTCCATGTGCGATAGTAAGTATTGAATTTCACTTGGTCTTGCAAGCCCCATCATGATGTTTTGCATGCCACTTTTTCTATTTTTTTTCCTGGTCTCTTTGTATATGGGTTAAAGTATCCCTAATACTCTAATTAATACCATCTTTACTAGTTTGTGGATGTTGTGTACACAATACAAAATAACATGGATGGGTATACTTTGCGTAGTGGTGGCCTTTCGAAAACGAGGAGGGTATTCCATCGATGTGGGTGCCATGGACATTAATGTTTGTGAATTGACATTCCTTGGGTAGGGTCGACCAAAATCAACATGCATTAGCTAGGAAAGATTTTGATTATGCAAATATGAAGGTCATAACCGGTATTTGTGCCCTAGTCAAGCAGGAGGATACAAATCTCAACAAAACGATGGCAATGATAACACAACTCTGCAACTTGTTATTGTTAAGTACACAACCATTTACAAAATATTTCATCAATTTCCCTTTGTACTAATTTTTAATGTTTAACTTAATATCGGGTTCATCAAATTAAAACTAATTAATTAAATAATCAATTGTTTAACCATATTTGCAATAAGAAAATTTTAAAAAATAATTGATTAGTTTAAGTATATTTTATAAAAAATGCAAAATGACAATTTAAGATTTAAATACATCATTATCCACAAATATACACCCATCTTCATTGTGATTATCTTGTTGCACAGGAGTAAAAATGCAATGTCAAGGATAATCCCTAACTTCACAATAAGGGTTTCTTTGGACTTCTTCAACTTCCTCCTAACCAGCACTGTGAACACTCATATTTGAAATAGCTGGAAATCAGCATTAAGATCAGTACTCATTCCACCACATCCCGAAGATAACAAAGGGGCATTAATTTTGCATTGGATGAATCCATGCACAGTCTAGGTGCACTAGCTAGGAGTGTAAGAAGATGTGGTAAAGCACGATGTATATAACAACTGGGGTGAAGGTGATCAGGGCATAAACAGAATTGTTGAGTATGACTCATAAAGATACGGATCAGGGTTAGTAAAAGACTATTAATATAATTTCTATCGCAGTGGTGATTAGTATAAATATTGTGCTTATGTAACCCTATTTCTATATAGTGAAACACAGTCGTAACAGTTCCCGTAGAAGTAGACACTATTCGCCGAACCACGTAAATCTTGTCTTCTTTCTTTTTCCTTGCGTGTGTTCCAACAAGAATGATAGTGAGGGGATTGAAGTGTTTGATGAGTAAATTGGTTGTGATGAACTACTATATATATGTTGGATAAGGTGGTTGTGAAGCATAATATGGAAATTGGGATTGAACACAATATAATCCTGATAGACGTACGCTAGCTCTAGGATAGATGGACAGTGGAAATGGGTTGTTGACCTCTGTGGGTGGCACCTGTTGGGCGCGTTGGAGGGGAAGCTGACTAGGCGGCTTCAGTGATGCCACCTATCTCACCCATTGATAATAATAGTAATATTTGTTAGATGTGGGATATGTTAATAACTAAAATAGAGATGAAAAAAATAATATTGATATAAAGTAATGTGATAATATTATCATTTGATATATTTTGATAAGGGAAATCCAAGAGTCTTATTTATATTAATAACACAATTCTAATCTTAATTGAATGATGAAACAAATTAGGAAAAAAAAAAGGAAATAATTCCTAATAGATTTCTAAGATATCTTAAAATATTTTAAAATACATTAAAATATTATGAGATATTTTATAGATATTTTAACATTTGTCCCGTCTGAGTTTTAAATTCATCAAATGAAAAACACAATTTCTTATTAAAAAAAAAATGAAAAAGACAATTGTAAATTAAGCCACTCAAGTCTATCATCCTTCAAAATAGTAAAAAATTAGGTTAAAATACCATTTTGGTCCCTTAACTTATTTTTTAGGTTCAATTTGGTCCTTTAAATTTTAAAAGTTTCAATTTGGTCCCTTAACTTGTCTCTGTTAACATAAGTTAGTCCTCTCTGTCAATGACATAAGCAAAAGTGACGGAAGTGCTATACGTGTTAACAACTTAAAGGACCAATTTGAAACTTATTTAAATTTTAAGGGATCAATTTGAAACTAAAAAATAAATTTAAGGATTAAAATGATATTTTAGCCAAAAAAAAAAAAAAAAAAAATTACTCTTTAAGTAAGATAGTATCATAATAGTGAACATTTACTAAGCAAGCAACATGATAGTCAAAATTACCACACAGCTGCATGCAATGTGCTCCATATCTGCTAATCCAGTGACGTGTATGACACTTATGTCATATCATATATACAGAGTTCTTCCCCAGAAGTCTCTCTGGCGGTGGATTCTGAATGACACTTAATGTTCTATTATTCCATGCCTGAACCAATTCACTCTATTCTTGGTTCTATCACACTTGTTTTAAATAAATTTTAGTTTATTTATTTTTATGTCTCACACAAATATAAGTTTATAATAATAACTAAGTTTTTTTTTCCTGGTTGAAATCTTAATTATTCAAGTTTTAAAATATGATAATTTTTATTTAAATTTTGGGATCATATAGGTGTTGTATAAGGTGCACCACTCACCACAGAGGTGCATCACCCAAGTGGCACATTTTGATCCACTTATTTTACCATTTGGGTTAATTAAAATATCAAAAGGTGGGATATTGGAACATCAGTTGAAAAGTCAATTAATCAGGTGGCAAAATGATTGGATCAGTATGCCACTTGGATAGTACACTACTACACCGCTTTGATGGATGGTGCCCTCTCTCTCCTTCTTCAGAGTAATGCAACAAAGGTAAAATAAAGTAGTTTGAATTTTCAGAGAATTTAAGGATGGTTTTTGGATGAAAAAATTTAGTCTAGCATTATTCCTAGTTAATGTGGAAAAATATGGAGCATCAGTGAGAGCAATAGGACAAAATTAAGAAATTTTTGCTTGCTATTCTTGAGCCTCATATTTTATGGTATTAGCAATGTGTGGCACTGGCTTTCGTGATGAATCTCGTTCCCTTGAGGACCTGAGTGGGCTTAGGCGAGCTTCCCAATTCTAAACATGCATGTAACCATTGAAAATCAAATGTAAAACGATTTTCAGAAAGAGAACGGTGGGTCTCTGCGTCCTGGACCACGCTATATACGTGTTTCTAGCTAGACGTGGATGACAACAATGTCTATTCCAAACATATCTAATTCTCCAAGAATTTGTCGTGTTTTCTTTTAAAACTAGGCTTCATATGTCAAACTGGTCCATTTTTCATGTGATCATCAATTATACAACTATGGGTAAGCTTCACTTAATTTGAACGAAAGGCAACTTTGTGGACCTACTGGAAAGTCAATGATCTTAATTACGATGAATTTCAACGAAAAAAACCAAAAAAATTTTTTTGAACGAAAGGCAAAACAAGAAAATTCTTGATAAAATCCTATACAATAAAATATATTAAGTTGTATATTTAATATGAGGAGAGATCGGTTTACACCCGTGTTGTTAGTGCAAGCATGCACTCCCTCAATCTCACACACTCCCTCATCGTGTTTCACTCACACCCTCAATAGCAATGTATCTCACACTCACAGATATGAAAAACAGAGAAAAGTAATAACAAGAGCAAGCTAACTTCTGAATATACTTCACACAATTCTATTTACTCCAAGATATATCACATATACATTGCACCACTATTTATAGTGTGTATTGTTCTAACCACTTTTCTAACTAACTGAATTACACAACTTCTAACACTTCCCTTTAATTCAGTTTCACTACAAGTATGATATATGTAATTGTGCATCACTATGAATGTCTAGCATCCCAATTAGGTTGGCACCTTAGACTTCACCATTCATTTGCACATACCATACTTTACTCAGATTAGTAATAGACTTCACACCCATTAGGTCTCTCATTACTTTAAACTTATCACCCTTGGAGACTTGGTCAAGATATCAGCAACCTGATCACTTGTGCTGCAATATCCCAGTTCCAGCTTCCCTTTACTTACTTGATCACGAAGAAAATGGAATCTTGTTTCAATATGCTTGCTTCTCCCATGAGCAATGGGATGTTTAGCAAGATTTATAGCAGACTTATTATCAACATACAGCTTCATGGACTTCTCCTCTCTGAGCTTAATTTCTGATAGCAGTGTTTCAAGCCACAAGGCTTGACAAGCTCCAATTGAGGCTGCAATATACTCTGCCTCACAGGAAGACAGGGCCACAACTGGTTCTTTCTTTGGACACCACGAGATAGGAACTCCACACACCATAAATACATACCCTGCAGTGCTTTTCCTGTCACTATTACCTCCACACCAGTCAACATCACAATAGCCAATCAGTTCATCTGATACACACTTACTGCCTTTTAAGTATAACAAGCCAAAATCTGAAGTTCCCTTAATGCATTGAAGGATTCTCTTTGCTTTAAGCATATGAGAAATCCTTGGATGCTCCATGAATCTGCTAATTAATCTCACTCCATATGCTATGTCTGGTTTGCTATTGCATAGGAATCGAAGTGACCCAACTATTTGCTTATATAAGGTTGCATTAACAGCCTTATCACTCCTTTCTTTCTCCAGTTTGACACTGCAATCAACTGAAGTCAATGCTGAGTTATAGTGCAGCATATTAAACCTCTTTAATATGTCAGTTGCATATTTCTTTTGAGTCATGAGAATACCATCATTTGTGGGAATAAATTACATGCCCAAAAAATATGCATGCTGTCCCAAATCTACCATTTCAAATTCAGCCATCAGTCTTCTTTTGCACACATCAATTGTAGCTACATTACTCCCAGTAATTAGTAAGTCATCTACATATAGGCACACAATCATTAAATCATCTGTAGATGCTCTCACATAGACTCCATATTCTGCTGCACACTTGTTAAAATCAAGCTGCAACAGAAAACAATCTATTATCCTATTCCAAGCTCGAGGGGCTTGCTTTAGCCCATAAAGTCCCTTCTTCAACTTGAACACCTTATACTCATGACCTTGCACTTCAAAACCTTGACACATATAAACTTCCTCCTCTAGTGGTCCATTTAGAAAAGCTGACTTTACATCTAGTTGATGCAAAGTCCAGCCTTTAAAACTAGCCATAGCTACCACTAGTTTTATGGTTTCCATCCTTGCCATAGGTGCAAATACCTCATTATAGTCCAGACCAGCTCTTTGCAAGAATCCCTTGGCCATTAATCCGGCCTTATACTTAGCAACCTCTCCATTCGGCTTCACCTTCACCTTGTAAACCCACTTCACACATATAGGCCTTTTGTTTTGAGGTAGAGTGACTAGCTCCCAAGTATTATTCTTTTCTATGGCACTCAATTCTTCCTTCATAGCTGCTTTCCATTTTGGCTCAACAATAGCTTCTTCAAAAGATACTGGCTCTGCATCTGCCAGCAAAGTTAGGTGCACCATGTCACTTGCTGTCAACAAATCTCCATCTTCAGTTATTGCATTATCAGGAAAGAGCTCATAACACTGAATCTCCGTGGTAGCTGTCTAACTCGTTATGTTCTCTGTACAGCATTTGGTGTTGCAGCTAGATCCTCATGTTGCTCATCCAGCATAATCTATACAGACCTGTTAACATCATCACTTCCTATCTCCCATTTCCACCCTTTACTTTCATCAATCACTGCATCTCTACTCACAACTGTCTTCTTGCTCTTTGGACTGTATTATGCTCCAGTTTCATGATACCCGAGAAACACCATTGGCTCTCCCTTATCATCTAACTTCTTTCTTCTTTCATTGGGAACATGTCTGTAACTCAAGGAACCAAAGGAAGTGACTAACACCAGGTTTTCTGCCTGACCATGCCTCTACTGGAGTCATATCATTCAATTGCTTGGTTGGACATCTATTGAGGATGTATGCAGCTGTTGAGACTGCTTCACCCCAAAATTCCTTTGGCATGTTTCTAGTTTTGAGCATACACCTAGCCATATTCATCACTATCTTGTTTCTTCTCTCAGCTGCACCATTATGTGTGGGGGGCGTATGGTTCTGTAATCTCATGCACAATGCCTTCATTATCACAAAAAACTTGAAACTCATTTGAGGTGTATTCACCTCCACCATCAGTTCGAAGAAATTTAATGGCATGACCACTTTATTTTTCTACCATTTTTTTGAACTTAACAAACACCTCAAAAGCATTGTTTTTCCTTTTAATCAAATAAATCCACATTATTCTAGTATGATCATCTGCAAAGGAGATGAAGTAATTGTTACCTTCAAGTGAACATGTCTCCATTGGGCCACATATATCAGAATACACCACTTCAAGGGCTGCCATTGTCCTAGATGGAATATTGGACTGAAATGAATTTCTGGACTGCTTGCTGATGATACAGTCTTCACATAGCTCCTCTGGCTGCTTAATTGTAGGCAAGCCAAGCACCATCCCATCATTCTTTAACTGACTCAAGCTACGAAAATTTAGGTGCTCATACCTAAGATGCCAAAGCCATTTCTAATTATCAGTAGCAGCAGTCAGACATTGGCTCTCAGCAACTCGAATTGCAGTCTTGAAGGTCCTGTTCTTGGATAATGGTGCCTTCAAGATCAACCTTCTCTTGTTGTTAAACACCTTCATCACATTGTCCTCCATATTCATCACATACCCTTTCTCTAATAGTTGGCCAAGACTCAACAAATTACTCTTCATTTGTGGCACATAAAGAACATCAGTAATGATGGCTTGCTTTCCATCCTTCCTCTGAACAAGAACCTTGCCAATACCTTCAGCTGTCATGTGATCTGAACATCCAGTATCCAAATACCAACTATCAGAATTATCACTTTCTGAGATTGTTACCATGAGCAGGACTTGATCAGACCTTGAGTCATCACCATCCTCTTGAGCCAACTGAGCCTCATCTTCCTTTTCTTGCCTGCCTTTATTGCTATAGCACTCATCTGCAAAATGGCCCCATTTGTTGCAATTATAACATTGTATGCTCCTTTTGTCAAATTTTTTTGTCCCTTGTCAGATCTTTTCTGAAAACCACCTTTCCTTCCTAGGCTTTTACCATGTTTCTGATTAGCCATATCAGTTTCTTGATTAGAAGACTGATTGGTTGAGCCCTTCCATTTACTGGACCTCTATTTTTCTTTTCCCTTCTTGAACCTTTTATCATTCCTTCGGCTTGACTGAGCTTGTAAAGCCTGAACATGCTCAGTAGGTTTCACTGAGTTTCTTTCATTGATTTGTAGTTCATGTGCTTCCAGTGTTGCATGCGACTCCTCTACCTTCAATTCTCCAAGGTCCTTTGATTCTTCAATTGCAACCACTACATGATCAAACCTTGGAGTAAGAGTCCTCATTACTTTCTCAACCACCATCACTGATGTCACTGTTTCTCCACATGTTTTCATCTGATTTGTTAGAGTCATCAGTCGAGTGAAATAATCAGCCACACCTTCTTCAACCTATCAGCACCCACATAGGACTTTTCAAGAGTGTCCCACGCTTCCTTTGCAGTAGCCACATTCTGAATCTGTTCAAAGTTGTCTGGATCAACACACTAATGAAGAATGAACAAGGCTTTACAATTCTTTTTTGTTGCTTCTCGATGGGCTGCCTTCTGTGCATCAGTGGGATTCTTTTCAAGTTCTTGAACCCCATCCTTCACGATTTCAGTCACTTCTTGAAATCCAAATATCACCCGCATTTGATTGACCCATCGATCATAATTCTTGGTGGTCAAGATCGGTAGATTTGCTGGAAAGTTGCTATTGGAAGCTGCCATTCCCAGAGATCGAACAAGCTCTGATACCACTGTTAGTGCAAGCATGCATTCTCTCAATCTCACACACTCCCTCACCGTGTTTCACTCACACCCTCAATAGCAATGTATCTCACACTTACAGATATGAAAAACAGAGAAAAGTAATAACAAGAGCAAGCTAACTTCTGAATATACTTCACACAATTTTATTTACTCCAAGATATATCACATATACACTGCACCACTATTTATAGTGTGTATTACAACAAACATTAACAGTATTTTAACTGCTCTAACCACTTTTCTAGATAACTGAATTACACAACTCCTAACACGTGTAAGTCATTTTTTCGCTTACGCTCACCCTCAACCATAGATTTTATTTTAATCCAACAATATAAACTATTAAAATTAAAATCACAATCATCATTGAATGAAAATAAAACTAATGGCTCCTCATTTAATATTTATATAAGGAAGTATACGAAGCCAAAATTCACGAAGCAATTAGTGTCGACATACCCACACATGGGTGAATGATATTCGTAGAGAGAATATTAAGCAATAGGTGTATATGTCCTACGGAATGTTTGAAATTAGCTGCTTAAGGTTTTGGATAGTTTTTGACTAAATGACTATTGTGATGGGAAGAGTGAATTCGGTTGTTCTAGTTTAGCTCTTTTCTTCTGTTAATGTAACAGGGGAATACATCTTTTGTGGATTGGTTCACCTGATATGTGATGTGAGTGGTTTCTAATGTGGTTTTTCTGGTTTTTGGTAGATCATGGTGTTAATATGGATTTCTGATTTATGGCTATTAGTGTATCGTCTGCTTTAATTCTCTGGTTCATAACTAGCAGTAGATGCTGCATCAGCCGAGTATTGGATTGCTAAATTAACTTGCATCAGGAGAAAGGGTTCTCTGTTTTGAAGACCAATCCTTGCTCTATTGTCTTCTTAGGCAAAACTGGGATTTTCTTGGACTAAGATTTGCATCAAGGAGAAGCCTAAATGTGCTATCTGTTCGCTATTTTAATAGCCTGCATAGTGCTTTTTGGTTGTTGTATCAGATCTTTCGGATTTGTAATTTGTGCAGAAGCTGCTTAAAAAGCTAAGGAAAGGGTCTGGCTTTTTCTAAAATTGGACTCGTTTAGTTTGTTTCTAGTTTGATGTTTTCAATTTCCTGATTTCAAAACAACATAAGTAATTATAAAACTGTCATATTGTTTTCAATTTTATTTCTTGTTTTCAAATATTTATACAGTAAACGATAAAAACAAACAAAAAGTTATTTCCAATATTTTTTGTACAAAATTTTGAAAATAAAAAATAAAATGAAAATAATGTGACAATTTACTAATTATTTGTGTTGTAATTATTTATAAAATTAGGAAATGAAAACATCAAACTAGAAATAAATCTATGGGGTAGCTTGTTTGCATGAGTTTCTAAAAATACAAAACTAAAATACTAAGAAATCAAAATCACACAATCTTTTATTCCGTATCTTTCCAAATAAAAGATTTCATCACTTATAAATCAAATCAGTTCCCAGATTTTGTACGGCTAAACACACAGAAAGCTTATTTTAAAGGGGCATTTAGCTAGACAAGGAGTTGAAACCTAAGGTAGCATATTGCTTAATTGAAAATCCCTTGTCCAGGTGACAATATTTTTTTGGGATCAAATTCAGCTTTCCTGCCTTCAAAAAGCTGCCATTTGGAGCCAAAGTGTTGCACCCATTCTTCATGTGTTTTGTTTCCGGCAAGATATTCCTTGATCTCAATACCAGCATCCTTACAGAACCGTAGTATCTGTTGGTTTTGAGCCTGAAAAGCCTCCACCTGATCTGACCCAGTTGCATGCAAAATACCCACAGTGTAGAAAACATCTTCATCTGGTATAATTGCTGACATTCTATCATCCCACCTGGTTTTAAGTATAGTTGTCCAACAAATATAAAAATCGCATCCCAAAAATTGAATCAGACAATATAGGACTTCCAACACATATATTGATTTTATTTTATTAACTCTCGCATATGTACTGTAACATAATATAATTTCTATAGTAGTTCAAATTAATTAATTGATATTTTTAAATTTAAACTACTAATGATCATAAAATAAACTTACTTGTTTCGATTCATGGGATAGATTAGAACAATTCCGACAGGTAGATTTTGCTTAAGAATAATGCCCTTGAAGACACCTTCATTAAAATCTGATATTCGAGATTTTGGAATGAAGAGGTTCAACCAAGGATGAGGGATTTCCCAAAGTCCTTTTGATCTAAGAGCTTGTTCTTCTACATAAACTCTGTTTAGAAAGTCCTCGTATGACACATCTTTTTCAAACGAAAATGTAGGAACAAACTTTAACCCTTTGATCAAATTTTGAACTTCCTATTCAAGAAAGAACGAGATAATTGAGTTAATAATCCACATGACTCGCAGTTAAATTAATCATATAAAAAAAGGTTCCTACAAAATAAAGAAGGAATTTATTAACAATTGCTCTTAATCTTAAAAATATTTATTTAAGAGGGGCCTTCTACGTACGCTTCAAAAGGTACAACAATGTTTACTAGAAATAGAGATTCTGTATTTCATAATTATAAAATAACACCCAAAAAATTGAAATTAAATTTGTAACCACGTGCATGTGCTTAAGTTCTAGGAGTTGCAGTTTCAGTGTATGTGCTTAAGTTCATTGTATTCACATATATTATTAGGTGCTTAAGTTCATTGTTAGATAATCCTACTTATAATACAGAAAACAAAATATATATAGTTACCTCTTCGGCCCGTGCTCGAGAATCAAGATTGTCATAGTATTTGACTAGCTCTATGATGTATATGATGCCATATTGAGTGACCAAGGAAGTTATCCTTTGCTGATCTTGTGCTGGAAAAAATGAAAGATCCATTGGCTGCTGATTCAGTAGAAGCATGCCTTCTACGTAATCTGCTCCATTAGTGTCATTCTTATCACTGAATGAGATTAAATGTTCTTGGTCTCCAGTAAATGCAGAGAAATCATTGTAAAGCAGACGAAGCCATTTCACCTGCATGCAATTAACGAATTATGATCAATTATATTCTAGATTTGAAGATAATTAAATTATTAATCATCTCTAGTAGAAAAAAAGATTTCTCACTTTGAAAACAGGTATAAAAGAAATGCTAAATTACTCTTTTGATCCTTCATTTGTGTTAATTTATTCAATTTGATCTCTCTTTAATTTTACTTAATTTATGATTGATTCAACTTGAACAATTTTAAAATAGAGGGACCAAGTTGAATAAATTAAAACAAATGAGGGGTCAAAAGAGTAGTTTAGTCAAAATTTATCGGTGAAACTTAACGGAAAGGATTAAATTGTTTAATATTTGACAAGTAAGGGATCATTTTGAACATTTTTAAAATAGAGGGACCAGTTGAATAAATTAAAATAAATGAGGGACCCAAAGAGAAATTTAGCCAAAAAGAAAAAAAAGCAAAAGCACTAAACAATCTCCAAAATTTTGCATGAAAACTTAACCTAAAGTAGTTTTTCATTTTTAAAACTAATTGAAAGTCATAGGATTTTCTGACAGCTCGGGGTGGGGGATCATACATTGATTGTTACTAATAAGCAACTAATTGCTTAAAATTCACTAATCATAAGTAAAAACAAAAAGAAACAAAGCTTTTAATTTGCGATTTCTGACATGCAAACAATTATGATGTGTGTAAAGAATTTGTTACTTTCTTGATTGATTATTAATTCTTAGTTTTTAATATAAAATAATAATTAATACCTAAAATATGAAAACATAACTTAAAAAATAGAGATGACGCTTACCATCATGGGTGCAGGTCCTAGAGCTATTCTTGCTCTTGTTATAACCCCAAATTGGCCTAATCCTCCAAGAACAGCATAAAATACCTCTGAGTTGGTCTCCGGAGAACAAGTTACCAGGTCTCCTTTACCTATAAAAATCCACATATAAACATGTATATAAAGTTTGGATTAAAGTAGTATACATTGTCAGTATAAAATTTTTTACACTAACATTCACTAACATTTTGACATGCATGCTTTTATATTAATAAAAAAAGAAAGAAATAACAATAATGCTGATTTATCAAGATATGATTGGATGTTAATATAAATGGTGTATAGAAATTAAGCTCATAATGTTTATTGATGAAAAGTGGATTTTTTTCAAGCGATATTATTTCCCTTCACACTTTCCCACATTTTCACTTTTTGTTTTGAAGAAAAAAAAATCCGTGAGTTGTTTCTTACATTATCTTGCTTATTCCTACACTAATTTGAATCATTTGATATTATATAGGTGATCAAGGTGGACTCAAGGCAAGCTGATCAAGGCCTAATGGTAGCAGAGGTCTCAGAGTAAATAAACCATCAGAAATGGCCTACGTATGATTTTTGTTAGTGTGGGTTATGTAGGGGATTCAATGAGATGAGTTAGGGACCTAAAACAAGGGCTTGTCCGGCCTTACCCTTCAGTCAGTCATGAGATAATGAATTTATTAACTAAATATTTACATCTCAAAATCTTTACAGCATATATAAAGTAATTGAAAAATTATATATAGCAGTAATAAGATTAATGATGTTTAATGTGAAAAACCTTTATTTCTTTTCTTTTTTTTTTAAAAACATGTAAATGCATTAGAACTATAATATATTGGAATGTTTGACATCATGAAATCTGGGTACAACATATTTTTTTTTTGCATTGTTCTCCCATCTTAATTAATATGCTCGCTTATATTAGCTTGCATGTCAACATCCTTTTTTAGTCTTGAAATCGGTGGCATCTAATATGTACCTTGTAAAAAGTGGTGCATATATAATTCATGCACCACTTTTGTGAATTGTAGATGTGGCATAATTTTGATAAGTACAATCGGAAATTGATTGACCAGGTTATTTGAATAGATTTGTGCTTATTGCAAATGAGTTCTCTTTCTCCTTTTATCTTTTTTCATTCCTCTACCCTACCCGCAGGCCGCCGCCACCAACAAATTTAAGAAAAAAACGTCAAACCATTGAAAAACCAAATCCATGACCCCATAAAATTGCTACAACCATGACTCGATAGGTCAAATTTTCATTCCAAACCAGATCTGTGATGAAAACATGGAGCCAGATCCGTGATGAAATTGTTTTAGCCATAAAAAAACCAGCTCTATCTGTGATGAAAAACTGGAACCAGAGGAATATGTACCAAGAACAAAGCAACCTACACCTAACCAAAAACACTACAAGCTTATCAAAACAAAAACAAAAACACTACAACCCATTTTGTGAAACAACACAAGAGTCTTCACCAAAGTCATGATTTTTAACATACCATCCGCACGGTGCCGAAGTGTTTTACTTTTCCAATACTTTTTTGTGTTTCACCGATATTAATGTAAACATAGTTGTAAGAGTAATTCTCGGGTGGGAATGTGTGTTAAGTAAAATACATGATTCTTTTAGGATTCATACCTCTTATCGTATAGATAAAGTTCGTTCAAAGGTGCGATCCACTTTTATTGTGACGGAACTTAAATTAAGAGTATGTTTGGCAAGGTACTTCAACGAGCTTATAGCGGATAATTTATAGCGGATGAGAAAGTAGTCCCGTTTGGTAAGCGCATCTGTCACGAGCTTATAGCGTTTTTCACGAGTTTATACCGTTTTTTTCATACGCTACTTGAAGTAGCGTTTGAGTTTATAGCTTATAGCGTTTCATTTTTCTTTCCACTTTTATCCTTATTATCTTCATTTAATTCTACCTTTATTCTCTTCTCTCTCTTTTATGTAAAATCATTAATGAAGATGTCCTTTTATGTCATTTTATATTTTCAGCTAGTTCAACCGCTAGTTTTACCAAACACTTTCACAGAAAATAAGCTAGCTTATCCGCTATCTGTTATCAGCTACCTCATCCGCTATCCGCTATAAGCTATCCGCTATCAACTAGCTTATCCGCTAACAGCTAATTTTACCAAACAGGCTCTAAGAATCTCTTTGGTATCCTTATGGATTTTTTATGAGAAAATAGTAGTCAAAATTTAATAATTGATATTTTATAACAAATATTTTAAAAACCATTAAATATTAGTAAATGATAATGATCAAATAAATGATAACTAATATAATATGGATTTAATTGATATACACTGACAATGTAAAGTTTTTTACAATGTCAACCAATCAGAAATTGCTACATCAATAAAAATTATCGACTCTTATCCTAACTACCTTAAAAGTCATTCAAATCATGATTTCTGATTGGTTGGCAGTGTAAAAAACTATACACTGACAGTGTATAACAATTAAACTTATATAATATAACCTTTTTTTTACAAAATAATATAATAAAACCTTATCAACCGAAGAAATGGATTTGTTATTAAGAAAAGTTGTTAACAATTTATTAGGTGATGGTTTAATGATAAATATTTTATTATAAACTATTAAAAATTAATAAATGATAATTATCACATGCGTGACAAATAACCTTATATAAACCAAAGAAACTGAATCGTTACGCAGAAAAGTTGTCGAGAACTTATTAACGGATGGTTTTATAATAACATTTTAAATTAAAACTATTAAATATTAATAAGTGATAACGATCTAGTGCGTGAGAATTAAGTTCCACTTGATTTAGATTTTGGATTGGTCAAAATTAATTCGGGAGTAAAAACAAAGTCAATATAATTGAAAGTACCTATTCATGTGTTAAGGTGACAAAATCGTGGTGGATAAAATTGATTCTAGGATGGGTAGAATTGATTCTAATGTAAGCAAGAACTCCTAGTTTTTATATTGAATTAAATCAATTCCGGGTGAGGGATCCATAAAATTCTTTATCTTTACACATCAAAAGTGATTCTACTTTTATTATCCAAACGAAATCAAATCTTATGAACTCACTTTTAAAATATCATTATCAGACACAAATTAATTTTTTTAGACTCAATTTTTTTAAATTAATTTTTTTAACATCAATTCTATCAAAATCTAAAATAAACCATCCTAAAAGTGTAGTTGGATTTGGTTGAGATGGAAAAGCTCTTTTGGGATCTTGATTTCCATCAGGAATTCAAACGTACCTACGTAAATGAATATGGATTATATAGTGAATACATGCAAGTTACTAACTACATGCATGCAGAAAATTGAGTTAGTGAAATATATATATATATATATATATATATATATATATATACGTACCGGTAACAACATCCAATTCAAAGACATTGGAAATCTGAGGTCCGAATCGAAAGGTTTGGCCACTGATTCCAGCGTTAGAGAGCGTGCCACCAACCGTCAAATACAAGTAATCAGTCCAAGCGAAGGGTGAGACTCCAAGTACAGTTGTTTGATGTAACACATCATACCAAATCTGTTCACCACCCACGTCAGCATAATATGGGGCCTTCTTATAATTAACTAAAATCCCAGTCCCATTTCTAAAATGACTCAATTGAGTCATATTCACCACGAACCCACCATTTGTCATGGCTTGTCCATGCACCGAGTGCCCTACCCCTCTGGCTGCTATGGTTAAAGGGTTTGGAAGAGAATTTGAATACTTTATCAATTCTACGATATCACCTACGCTTGTTGGTTCAAGAACTGCTATTGGATTTTCATGAACTATGTGACCAAAATCGGTTGAGGCTAGTGAAAGGGTTTGTGGGTCACGACTAATCTTTGAGGCTAGATCACTGGGTACTTGACCATGTGTGAACACTACTATGCTACATAGGCATAGCAGAGCCAACGCTTTTGAAAGAATAATAAAATTATTCGTTGCCATTTTCGTATAGACACTGAGTCAGTTAAGTTGGTAATGTCGTATTGTTGTGAATTGGTGAGTATATATATATATATATATAGTATGGTATGGAGTGCATCGAAGGAGAGAAAAACGCAAGGTAAAATGTTAAATATTTGATAAATAATCAATTAATATAAAGTATTTAATAAATGTTATCACGTATTTAGCAAATTTTAATTGTTATAATTAATGTTATTTAATAAATGTTATAACATAACTAGGATACTCATTTGAAAATATGTAAAATATTTAATAAAATAAATATTATAATTTAATGAAATATATGAATGAAAAGTCAAAGATAGTAAGATACTTTATAGTATGTGTTTTCATTAAATGTGTTTCCATTAAATATATTTCTTAAATTATAACATTTATTATTAAATATTTTATATTTTAGTTTCTAGATATTTATTATTTATTAGTTTTATTTTTATTGCTGAATTTAATATATTACAAATTTCTATGTATCAATATTTACGAAATTAAACTTTATAATATTTTCTGGGTTTTAAATTATATAATTATTTTTAGAATTTTTAAAATATTAAAATTTACTTCCAAATTTAATAAATAATAAAATAAGTTTAATTTTATCTACAGATATAATATAAATAAAATTAACTGATATGTTTTATTAATAATACGACAATGTCGAGGAGGGGATTTTTTATGTTTATAGTTGAAATTCTCTAATGTGTATATTTGTTTTTTCTTTTCCTGAATTCAATATATTAAAAAATATCTATTTATTCATATCTACAAAGTAAATTTTATAATTATTTATGAGTTTTAAAAAATTTATAATTTATCGCTGAACTAAATAAACAATAAATATCTACAAACTAAAATATTTAAGATTTTATAAATGTTATAATTTCAAACATTGGAAATATTATAACTAGAATACTCATTTGAAAATTTTAAAAACAAATTATTTAATAAATAATAAATATCTAGAAACTAAAATGTAAAATATTTAACGAAATAAATATTATAATTTAAGCTTGTCAAAAAAAATATATTATAATTTAATGAAATATGTAAATGAAAAGTCAAAGATAAAAAGATTCTTTATATGTGTTTCCATTAAATATATTACCTTAAATTATAAAATTTATTATTAAATATTTTATATTTTAGTCAATGTTTTAGAAACCGAATCGGTCATTGAACCGGTGAAGGCACTGGTTCTGAGAATATGTCAAATGAGATAAAAAATGTCTAAAGACACTGGAGATATCAAATCTCGAAATCACTGAATCCATTTTTCAAAAGTATAAGTTTCTCTCATATTTATTTTATGGATTCATATCTCTATAATCTTTCTTTTCCCACCAAAATATAATAACTATTTGATTCTCACTTGCCCTCTCTCTTTTCCAAAAGTCTCCTGCAACAAAAGTTCGAAGTGCCGCTCTCTGTCTATTATAGATTACGTAATCTCACGGTAAAAAAGAAGTCCACAAAAAAGAAAAAAAAACAAAGACGTGGCCATGATTCTTATAACCAGATAGATACAGTTTTAATGATCAAATTAAAATCACATAGCACTATAAAGCAGAAGTCTATAACTATACCAAATTCTTGAATCGCTTCCTAAATGTAAGTATTGGGTTAATCCGTAAAGTAAAATGTAGGGTGTTTGGATATGATAACAACTATTTTTTATGGTAAAAACTGTTTTTCAGTAGAAGCTGATATGTTTGGATAAACTGATTAAATTTCAAAACTAGTGTTTTTATAGATGCTAGAAATTTGAAGCTTATTTAAAAAGCTGTTAGATTATTTAAACAGAAAAAATTCGTCATCGGCAACACAGGATAACTAACGAATCAAATAGGATGGTTAATGAGACACGTAAGCAAGTAAACGGACGTCAGAACTAAACTTAGCGACTAATGTGTCCCGCATTTGTAAATTTGAGAGACTAAATGATTAATTTTTTTTTTCAAGAAGTAAAAGTGAGTCTCATAAAATTTTCAGGGACCAATTTGGACATTTACTGCTATTTATTAATTTTGGTTTATACATGCGAATTTATTAGTTTCAATTTTATTATTGAATATTCAAATTATTTCCTTATACTAATTTCTTATATTAATTACCTTTAAGCATGCAAGTTAATTGTTTGCATATAATATCCTCTAAATTGATTGTTTGGGTAGCTTATTCATGCATGCATTTGGATGACTTTCTTATATTATTTTATTTCTTTATAATTTGTTATTCAAATTCATTCTATATTATTAATTTTCCATTTATATATGAATGTGTAAATTCTTTCCTTATGCATGCATGAGACACTTATATTCCTTAAAAAAATGAATTAACCAGTTAGTTCTCCATTTTTACAAACATAGGACACATTAGTCCCCTCGTCCATTTCCTTCTGTGCATGTCTGTTATTTGTCCTACGTTCCACTTAAGTATCTTGGTGTATCGTTAGTTGTCCTGCGTGGCATGTGACCCATTTTCACGATGGAAAACAAACTAAAAATGTAAAAAAACATGTAATAAGACTTAAACTCATATGAGTTGAACAACGGCGTATGTGGATGAGGGTTGTCATCTTCATTCATCCCATTCTAAAAACCCTAACTCTACCCAATAGGTTGTGCTCAGTTGGTTACGCAGGCAGAGCTTGTGGGAGGATCTGGTTTCGAAACTAAAATGTAAAATATTTAAAAAAATAAATATTATAATTTAATGAAATATGTAAATGAAAAGTCAAAGATAATAAGATACTTTATATATGTTTCCATTAAGAGTGCATTTGTTTTAGATTATTTGATCATAAAAATCATATTTTTAAGTTAAAAATCATTTTTAGTGGTTTTAATTGTGTTTGTTTAAGATTTTTTAGGAAATAATTTTTTTAAAAAAATCAATTTTATGGCTAAAATGAGAAGTTATTCCATTTAACTTCTCACTAAAATTTGATTCTCTAGAGGAAAGAGAAAATATGTTTGTTACCGATTATAAAAAAATGATTTTCATAATCTCTAAATTATTTTATATGGAAATCATTTTTTCATAATCCGTAACAAACTGGCCCTAAATATATTTCCTTAAATTATAACATTTATTATTAAATATTTTATATTTTAGTAAATGTTTTAAAAACTGGACCAACCGGTCACCGATTTAAGGTTCAATGATTGAACCATAATTGCACCGTGATCGAACCAGTGATAATAAAATATTTTTTAATATTATATATTATATTAAGTATTAAATTTAAGATAAATCAAAATTTAAATTAACATAAAATAATCATATTATATATTTATAAGTTAAAAAATCTGAAGAAGGATAAATAACAAAAACTCATGTATATGTATTTTTATAACTTGATATTGGACTTTTATTTGACTAAAAAATATATTTTTATAATTGAAAAATAAAGTTTCCAAAAAAAATTGAAAAATATAAAAAATGATCGGTTCAAATCGGTTCTAACCACTGGTTTTGGATAGATTTTGAAAACAATCATTTTTTGGGTTGAACGGACCAGGCACCTGACGGGTTCCCGATCCAACCGGTCGGTCCGATCCGATTTTCAAAACAGTGATATTTTAGATTCTAGATGTTTATTATTTGTTAATTTTTTTTTCTAAATTTAATATATTAAAAATTTCTATGTATTAATATGTATGAAATTAAACTTTATTTTCTACCCCTTGATTTCCTCTTTCTATTTTCTTCTTAAAAAATTGGTCCCTCGGTCTACTTTTTCGACCCACACATAGTCCCTCAGTATTCAGTAATCTTCTTTCTCGGTCTCCCTCAGTGTTCTTATTCGACACAAGCTTGAAAATTTGGGTTGTTCGAACTCAAGATTGTCATCTCAGTCCGAGGTGCGAGATTCAGATCGGCCATACAAGATCCAACCAAGGTGCGGCCATGCGAGACCCAGGCGAAGGTACAGCCATGCAAGATCCAGGCAGAGGTGCAGGGAGAAAAAGGGTTGGAGAACAGAAACGTCATTTTGCAATTTTTTAAAAATAAAAATCAACATCTTCGGAACGGTGCAAACCGGACGACCCGTCGGTTCCGCTCGATTTTCCCGATTCAGTAACGGTTCTACCGGGTTTTCTATCGATCCTTTAGCTGGCCGGTGTTATGATGGAATAGGATCAGATGGCAGGCTGGTTCCAGCTCCCGTCCGATTTTAAAAACCATGCTATTAAATTAAGAATTATATTCATTTGATCAATATTAATATGTGGTTTGTCTGAATGATAACAGGTTATCTCTTAAATAAGTGGTCAGGGATTCTATCGTTCTGACTTTTGTGTACAGAGAAAATCTGATTGGAAGAAGTTAGTCCTTCCATATTATCCAATATCTCGTGGGATTAATCTCCACATTTACACGTTGGATAGCCATGTTAAGCAAAAAAATTTTCGTATGGTGAATTGATAATGAGCAGAGAAATTGCCTCGAAATGACCATTTGGGAGGTCTTAATCACACAGATAGGGGTAGAGTAAAGAATTAGTTTTACTACTTTTACGTGGTAAACAAGTGTATTGAATCGTACAATTAATATAGAGTAGAGTATCGTTTTCCCGGGGATTAAGTTTAAAACCTTTAGGGCCCGTTTGGTGGTCAGGATAAGGGAGGCAGGATAGGATAAGCTATCCTGTCCTGTTTTAATCTGTAGTTTGGTGAACCAGCAGGATAGGATAAGCTTATCCTGTTAGCTTATTCTATCCTGTTACTTAGTTATAATTCTATCCTGAGGGTGGAGCTGGGTTAGAACCAACAGGATAGGATAAGAAAATGCTTTCTTTTATTTCTTACCTTTAATATTGTTATTATT
Organism: Ammopiptanthus mongolicus; assembly: GCA_039655645.1. Lineage (NCBI taxonomy): Eukaryota > Viridiplantae > Streptophyta > Magnoliopsida > Fabales > Fabaceae > Ammopiptanthus > Ammopiptanthus mongolicus. The sequence continues at coordinate 90,112,074 of CM077345.1, forward strand.
TAATTACGGTTTCAAACCTAATTAGTCAACCTTAATACTAATTAAAATATGTGGTTTAATTAACAATTTTTATAAAAAGTGAAAAAAAAAGTTAATTTTTTATAATTTAAAAAAATGGACTAATTTATAATTAAAAAGTCAAAAATATATATTATTAAATATTTTTAATTTAAATGTATAAAACAACCACGTAATATTAAAATTTATTTTTGAAAAAAAATGTAATTTTGATATAGGGATAATTTTATCGTTTGTGGATATTTTATATCATATCCTGTCATTATCTGATGCACATCAAACATTGGACAGGATAAGAGCTTATCATGCTCATATCCTATCCTATCCTTATCCAGCTCTCATATCCTATCCATCCTTATCCTATCCTGACCACCAAACGAGCCCTTAGTATACTAACTTTTACATTAATTGGATTAACAAATGGTTTGATTTAAAGAGTAAAATAAAAAAATAAACAACTAAAATAAATGATAAAATTAAAGTCAAAATTCTAAAATAAAATAAGCAACGAAACGCATAAGTAATATGGAGTAGAGTATCATCTTCGCAGGGATTAAATTTAGGAAAAAGAGCATACTGCCCCCATAAATTATGACCTGTTTGTAAATTGACACCTTCAATTATTGATTCTTCTCAATTAATCCTTAAATTAATAGAATTGGTGAAATTGATCCTTCCGTTAACTCAAAAGTAAATTACTAACCATGATTAAATCTCAACGGTTGATTATTTTTTAACTTTTATTTTTATTTTATTTTTTTAATCTTTTAATTTTCGGAAAAGCAGAAGAATCAGAATTCTCCCCAGGGCCTCGTCGTTTCTTGCGTAAACCCTATGCATATGCTTATTCCAATAGACCAATCTCCACCAAATCCCTAGAAGGCTTCGTTGTTTCTTGGGTTTCTTTGGTTTCACTAAGGTTGTCTCTCATCTTCTTTTTCTTTGTATTCCCAAGTTGCATTCCTCTTCTTAGACCGGTTGCATGCCGCTGCTATAACCATACTGCGTCGCTGCTATTGCTATTGGTATCGTGTCGCTGCTGTAAATCCTGGTATCGAAGGAAATGAGTGAAATTGCTTCTGTTGCTTATTGGAAGATGTTATTTTCATAGATGGCAACCTCATCTTTAGCGGGGGCACGAACAATTTTGGCATGGACATGGTTTCTCTCGTTTTTGGTGGAGATTTGTCTTCGTAGATGGCAACTTGGTCATGCCCTGGGGAGAACTCCAATTCTTTTTGTTTTGGTTTCTAGAAAACTAAAAGGTTAAAAAAATAAAAAAGTTCAAAAATAATTAATGGTTAAGATTTAAGAAAAATGAACCGTCAGGATCAATTTGGATTAACCAAATGATCAATTTTATTAATTCTATTAGTTTAAGGATTAATTGAGAAAAATCCATAATTGAGGATGTCAATTTGCAAATGAGTCATAGTTTGTAGGGGCAATATGCGCTTTTCCCTTAAATTTAACATCTTTGGTTCAATGACTTTTACACTAATTGAATTAGAGTTTAATTGCTATACACTGACAGTGTAAAACATTTTTACACAGACAACCAATCATCAATCATGGTATGGATGACTTTTAAGGTAGTTAGGATGAGAGTCAATTTTTTTTACTGATGTGACAACTTATGATTGATTGTCTGTGTAAAAATATTTTGCACTGTCAGTGTATAACAATTAAACTCATTAAATTAATAGATGAATTAATTTAATGATCAAAATTATAAAATAAACATCGAAAATAAAATACAAAAATGAAGACAAAATTCTAAAGAAAATAAGCATAAATTATTTTGTTTTTCCGCAATTAAGAAAAGGCTATAAGGATCCGACTTCACTTAGTTTTTTTCTCCACTAGTATTTAGGATTTCCAACCTAGCTAATTAAGTTCTTAATTAATTAATTAATGAGGAGATTTTTCTAATTTTATCAATACTTAATTCTTTGGAGAGAAATTCCTTCATGTTATTGCGTCTCTTAATGAATTATGAGTTCAATACATCTTGTTCAGTAAGAAGAAAGATTTTCATTTCTTATCTCATGGAAACCCTTTTGCCTCGACTTAGCCCTACGCCCTAGGGGTATCTCATCCACTCTGCTCAAAGTTGCGCACAAAGGTGAAACTCCTTTTTTCATATGTTGTGCAGCTCCTCATTTATAAATTATAATCACATTTATAGATTAAACACGAAATCTTTTCGGTTTCTAACTTTTTAATTTTTTAATAAGCAATTTGAATTTAACTCAAATTTAAGATTTGGAATTTCCGACAAACGTGACATTTATTTTCAAATTTGATTATTCTTAATATTAATTTATATATTTATCACATATGAAATGATCAGAAATATTAATTGTGTTTATACTCATTTGACTATTCCTAATGCAATTAATATTATACAAATCATAAATTTATTACGACATTAATTTTTTTTTATTAATTTCATTCAACTTATTAATTATCTTGCATAAATTTTAAATTGCTTTAATGGTGTATCACCGCTATCAATAACTATTTATTGATTACATACTTACTTCCGTCATTATTATAAGCAAAAAAGTTTCAAATTTTTTGATCAAATATATAAGCAAATTTCAATTAATTCCATTCTATTTAATGACATTGTTCCTAAAATACTCTTCATTTAATACCAATTTTGTTTTCAATAACTCAATGTAAAATGTATTTAATAAAAATTGAAGTTTTCTATGAAGGTTATTTTAGGTAATACACTTAATTTTTGACAACATTAAATGAGATTAACCGACTTCCTTAATATGTTGTTTCATTTAAGTTTTGCTTATAATAGAGACCAGAGGGGGTATGATATCTTCCAAAATTGATTTAAGAGTAAATGCCCAAATTGGTTCTTGACAAATAAACACGGTGACATTTTGGTCTCTGAGAAATGAAAATACCAATTTGGTTTTCAAGAATATAAAATGTGGGCCAAATTAGTCCTTTTAAGGTAATTTTTAGGTATAAAAATGTCCCTATCAGGAACTATTTTGACTCGTATTTTATATTTTTGAAGACCAAATTGGTATTTTTCATTTCTTAGGGATCAAAATAATACTGTATGTTTTTGTCAAGAACAAATTTCAGCCTTTACTCTTGATTTAATTGATGGATTTTTCTATCGTGTGCAACTTTCGATAGGTTAAGATGTAGGAGTATTAATTACACACTTTACATTAATTTTGATATCCCTATCATCTCTCTCTTCCCAACAAAAAATTAAGTTTCTCTCAAATCCTTTATTTTATGGATTTATATTCCTATAATCTTTCTTTTCCCACCAAAATATAATAATTATTTGATTCTCAGTTTGCCTCTTTCTCTTCCAAAGTCTCCTGCAACAAAAGTTCGAAGTAGTGTTCTCTCTCTATTTTAGATTGCATAATCTCAGGGTAAAAAATAAGTCTACAAAAAATAAAAAAGACATGGCCACGATTCTTATAACCAGATAAATACATTTTTAATGATGAAATTAAAATCAGATAGCACTATAAAGCAGAAATTTATAACTATACCAAATTCTTGAATCGCTGCCTAATTGGAAGTATTGGATTAATCCGTAAAGTAAAATGTATATTATCAAAACCATTTAATAAGAGACTAAATGGAAATAAAGTTGTACTCCCTTCGACTCCATTATAAATAAAAAAATAATTATGTTTTGTGGACTCAAATATAAGTAAAATCCAATAAAATTAACTCTATTTAATATTAGTGTTTCAAAAACATCATTGATTAATTTTACTTTTACTTTTCCAAGACAATTAATATCACGATGATTTAGTAATCGTAACTCATTTTTCACATAAATCAAAACAATTAACTTACTTTTTTTAATAAGTGTGAAATAAGTTAATTTTGCTTATAATTAAATCCGACGGGAGTAAGTGAAAAACGAAGGACAAGACCGTACAGAGATGTTGCAGCAGAGATTGAGGAGTTCAATTAGACAGAGAACTTCCAACTCTTGTTGCAGGAGACTTTGGAAGAGAGAAAGACAAAGTGGGAATCAAATAATTTTTTTTTTTTTTTGGTGGAAAGAGAAAGATTATAGTGATGAGAATCCATAAAATAAATGAGAGAGGAAATTTATTCCTAAAAAAAATATGAGAGAAAATTGTTTTTGTTTTTGTGGGAAGAGAGAGATTATGTGGAGGTCGAAGTTAATGTTATAAATGTCATTTTAACTTGTGTAAGGTTGCACGCTTTTATTTGATTCATTTATAAATGACTATTTATTAGAGTGAAGACTCAAATTACTCTCAAAAATTTTTCGACAATCCACTTTTAGTCACTGAAAAAAATAAACTAATCATTTAGTTCCTCAAGTTAAAATGAATTAAACATGAATTAATAACAATAATCACATTTCTCAATATTTCAATCACAAGTACAACTTCGTTCGTTGATTTACATAGTGTTTGGTTGAAGGGGAGGGGAGAGATTTTTTTAAATCTTTCATGTTTGGTTCAACTTTTTGGAAGGGAGAAGAGGGATTTTAAAACATTTTACATGCATTGATTAAAATATCATCATTTGTATATTTTGAATTAAATAATTATAAGATTGTAAAATTAAATTAGTTTTAAAATCCCTCTCTTCCCCTTACGAATCAAACATGAAAAGTGTTACTTTCCTTCTCCTCTATTAAAATCCGTCCCCCTCCTCTCAACCAAACACAATAGCTAATTAAATCCCTCCCCACCCCTTCCCTCCCCTCTTTTGAACCAAACATTTAAGTGATTTTGTTTTCAAATGTAAAAATGTTTCTTTTCCAACCCTCAATTTCTATTTAATAATGATGATATTGCTTGATCTCATGTTCTAAGAGAAGCTAATCAGGTTGCTGAAACGTTTGCAAAGTTTGGTTTATCTTTGGATACTCAGATTAGGATTTTTTATATTATTCCTAGTTTTAGTGCTAATGCCTTAAGGGCAAATGCTTTTTGTACTTGGTTCCTTATAGGATTTTAGTTTTTTTTGTTGGGGTTTAACCCCATTTCATTCATAAAAAAAAAAAAAAAAGGACTCAGCTGTGTTTCTGACTTTCTGTGGTTGTTTAATTTTCGCTGTTATGGGCTTGGTTCCAATGAATCCCCAATTAATCCAGTCAAAGCCAGTTAGCAAGACTAGCTCATCCTGACAAGTCATATATGCTTAGGGTGCGTTTGGGTATACAGCTTATTTAAGCGCTTATGCAATAAGCTCTTTTGTAAATAAGCTAAAAACAGCTTATTTTCATAAGCTTCTCTGACAAGCTTATGGAAATAAGCCAAAAACAGCTTATGGAAAGATCATAAACTATTTTCATAAACTATTTGTATAAGTTTAATTCCATAAGCTATTTTCATAAGCTCTCCATAAGCTCTTCCAAACGCACCCTTAGTCTAGTTGGATCCTGTGTAACTTTTATCGCATACAACTCCCTTCACAAGAGAAAACTTTTTTTTATCTCAATGTAAGTTTTTCGTAGTGTTGTAAATTCTGGAAATATCCTCTGTGTGTGCATTGATCATTATCCAGTCTGCATAAAGGTTACTGCTGCCGATTATTTCTGATGAGAGCTGGTATTAACGTATAAGGTAAGGGGATTAGACAATCCCAAGAAGCAATCAGACCAACATACCATGGTCCTGCGTTGCAATAGATAGATATATGAAACTATTCAAGTAATTGTAGCATGAGGGAAAGAGCAGATATGAGAGAAAGTTAACTCTCAAAAGACTCGGATTTTCTTCTCCAGGAACGGATGTGAAGGATAGATTGATTGCACCTAGTGGTTTCTGTGAGACTCAAAGGTTGGGTAAGTATTTGGGAGCTCACATAATACATGGTCGTGCCGGCAGATCTCATTTCAATCACATTATTGAGCCTATCCAATGCAAATCAGCTGGTCAGAAGCAGCAGTGTCTCTCAGGCTGGGAGTCACTTAAGCGCAATCAGTGTTAACCTCTATCCCCTACTTTCATATGCAGCATTTGAAAATCCCAACATCAGTTTGCCTTCAAATGGTATCACGTTTGTTTGGGGAGATTCTGGGGAAAGCTATAAGGTGCATCTAGTCAAGTGAGAGGTTTGTTGTCTGCCCAGGAATGCAGGATCTTGAGTGCAGTGTCCTTTATGGGAAGTATGGTAGGAATAATAATTTGATGGATAATAGTAGCACATCAAGGTTATTCTCCGCTGTGGTTTGGCACCATGTGATGGAAAGCTCCATTTGGGACTTTGGGTAGTGGGAAATGGCAAAAGCACAAAGTTCAGGATGGATCATTGGGTGCCTCGGCATCCATCTCTTATCCAAGAATCTCAATATCAGTCTGTACATGTGTGACTGTGTGACTTGCTTAACTGAGATGGACAACGGGATATCCTCTTCTTCACAGCTTCAGTGCAGAAGATAGTTGTTCTTCCCACGCCCTGATGTCCTTGGCTGGGTACATACCAGTCATCGTGATTTTACCATCAAGAGTGCGTACTCTGCTTTGGTTGGAGGGGAAGTGGTGATTCCAAGAGATTGGCAGAAAGTTTGGAAATGGAAAGGACCTCATAGGATTCAGAGTTTCATGTGGTTAGCCAAGCATGGTAGACTCCTCACTAATATAAGACGTAGCTCTTGGAGGCCTGACATCTCTTCCGCTTGTCCATGTTGTAATGAGCATGATGAAACAGTATCACATGAAGAACATGTCCTTAAGGATTGCTGCTATGCCACTACTGTGGGTGGATTCTAAGTATATAGTCAAATTTTATACTCCTATAATGTCTGAGTGGATTGACTTAAACACTTGAACTCTCCTATGGGGAGGCTAGAGCAACCCTCTTGACAAAGCATATTCATGGTGACTTGCTGGATGTTGTGGAGATGGAGGAATTTGCTGAGTTTCGGCGGCCTAGGAACCCAGTTGCGTTGATTCTAAACCTTGCTAGAGACATAGATGAGAATAGGAAATCTCAGCCCAAGGAAATGATTCCAACCGGAACGTACTTCAAAGTCTGGGAAATTTTCCTCCCATGGGTGGACTAAGCTGAACTGTGATGGAGCGTCAAAGGGCAATCCGGGAGTGGCTGGATGTGGCGGCATTCTGCAGGATGCTAGTGGGAAGTGAATTAAAGGATTTACTCGGAGAAGGGGTGTGTGACTCCTACCAGACCAAGATGTGGGCGGTGTACTCTATGGTTTATAGATTATCCTGCGTCCTGATCAGGAGTTGTCCTCTCTGATTTTTTATGATTACGCTAGTGCTGCTGCCATGCCCGTGTGTTCCCCTAACTAAGGTTGTGGTTTTTTTTTATTTTGGGCCTCGGGCCCTCTATTGTACCAAAAAAATCAGCATTATGTTTGCTATAAATAGCTCCTAAGAACACGGTTCAAATATCTCCAATCCTTCGGCACATAGATTGTTTCACAAAAATTCAGAGTAACCCTTGAATTCAAGTGGGAAATATTCACTGACAATTTACCAGGTCTCAATTATGCAATGCTAATTGCGAAACAAAAGTTCATTATATGATCCACTATGGCTCTACACCAAAAATCCTATAAGCAATTAATAAAAGAACACCATTTTTCAGATTAGTAAATCCTGTCTATAATGACAAAATTGCAGTACAGAAAATGTCAACAGAAAAATCAATTTGGAGTTGAGCAACAAACTAAATGCTGTTAGTCATAATTTGGAGTGAAAAAGAGTTTATAAGATGACTTCTTCAGTCAAACATGTGGGGAAGTGGTCTGACGGCCATAAATGCATCCACCATCTGAAAGAAATTAGGGGAAAACATGCTGTTGACTTTTGGACAATATAAAGAATTCAAGTTTCAACTCCGCTAATCATGAAAAAGGGAACCAATCACACAAACAGCTTTACTATGCTTTCATAAAGAGACCAAATTATACTATCGGTGACAAACAAAGATCTATCTAAAATTCAAAGAGCTAGAGCACTTCAGTCATGATTTATGAACATATTACGCTTAATGTCATCAGACTAGATTTCAAATTAACAGCACTATGTGAGTTATATACAATAAAACACAAAAGCAACATTTTAGATATAATGAATTAATTCCAAAAAAAAACGGCAGAGAATACAGATTCAAATATATCCAGACTCCAATAGAACACTAGAAAAAGAATCAGTATAATATTATAGGTTAGGACAACCACAACAAATTACCTAAACTCAACGACAATAGCCAAGCCTTATCCCTCCAGGCGGTGTTGGCTTAAAAGTAGAGCGTTGAAAAGCTTTCATTAGTACATCAAAGACTAATTTCTTTCTCAGATTTAAGGAAAACTAACAGGAATATGAGACATTTTTTCTTCTGGTTTCCATTTCCCACCAGTAAAGAGCCAAGCACTACTGAGTCCGGCCCTTGTTCATCAAAAGAATTGAAAGGAATTCCAACTTACAAGAAAAAGAAATATGCAAAAAGGGTGGCTCAGCCTAGGCTCCCATTATTGTGGGGTCTGGGGAGGGACAAAGCAACATAAGAGAGTAATAGGAATTTAATTATTTTTCAGAACTTTATAAAAGCCAATAGTCACTCTGCACTAGTTACATACTTATTTGCCTCGAGACAGGTATTCAATTAATAAAATAGTGTCTGTGAGTCTTCAAGGTGTATTTCTCATGTACTAAATTCTTAACCCACTTGCAAGAAAATCCTCACATCAGGATTAATCTAAGCTGTACCAGTGCTTGTTAATCATGTAATTAACAATTGGGACATCGATTCAGTAGGACAAACCATGTTATTATTGTCAGTTTATGACAAGAACATCTACACAAAACAATGCAGTGGAGAATGCAAACCTCTTCAGTCACAGAAGCCCGAGCCCTACGATGTCTCTCCACTAATTCTGTCAAAACTTCGATTAGGCGCTGCTTCACCTGACCAGTTAGCATGCTTCCAGCTCCATATTCCTACGAGTGAACAATATAACTGATCAGAGAAGAAACTAATCAAGTCTTATTGTGCTTCTTGTAAAAAAATTTAGGATATCAAGACTTTCAATTAAAAAGGATAAAAATCTGACCTTCTTCATGTGTTCAAGTTCAACATCATCTTCCAGGAAAAAAGAAAGGTATTTGATTGGTATATCTACCTGAATAATGTTAAAAGATGTCAATATTCTTACCCTACAGCTATAGTGATAACCAAAGAGCATCAAAGAAAGACAAAGGAATTGATTGGGAAAAAGGGAATAAAGCAATTTTGAAGCAATCGGCATGAGTAATTACCTGAATATGGCTTTATATTTCGGGGTTATATATATCATGTAGAAAGTGAAAATAGAGGCATAAGATATTGAAACCGTTAAGTACCCTATTTCTATATTTACATGATATTATTAAACCATAACTACTTATTTACACCATTTCTAATACTCTCTCTCAAGCTGGAGCATATAAATCATATGCTCCAAGCTAGGTACATATATAGCTTGTACAAGCACCCCTGAAAGCAAGGTTGTCAAACTCGCGAGTCTAGGTTGACTCGTGGAGGGGGGTAGACTCGATACATAGACTCGACTCGTAGACTCGTAAGAGTCTACCTACTATAAAAAATACCTATAAAGGACATACATACATAACACAAAATTAACAAAATAGTAATAAAGCCAATTAACATTATCATCAATTCATAATCATTAAAAATTAAGTAGTCATAAACTCATAATCAAAATCCAAATAGTAGTAAATTAGCAATACAAACATAAGTCAAGTGCATAACAAAAATAGCTCCTAATTTCTTCATGTCTAAATTTAATCCTCCAACTACATCATCTCCATCACCATCATCATCTAAATCATATACATCTGAACCAGACTCAAGCAAGGATGAAGCTTCGAGCAGGGAAGGAAGGAGAACTTGCGTGCGGGAGGAGAAGGGAGGAGAACTTGCGAGCGGGGAAGGGAGGCGTGGCTGAAGGGAGGCGAGGTCGAAGGGAGGCGTGGTAGGGAGGAAGAAAAAGGGAGGCGCTGCGTTGAAAGGTCTGTATCGCGAAGAGGAAGAAGAAAAATAGGGTGGGAGGGGCTCTAATTCACGAAGAAGAAAAGGGGTCCAAAAAAATTGGATCCGACTCGCCCCTTTCAACTTTCTTCCTCAACTCGCTGACTCGGACTCGCGATTCTACCGAGTCCACACAAGTCACGACCGAGTCTACCCCTCCCGCAAGTCTACCACCGAGTTAACCAGATTTCAGCACCCAGAAACGTGGACTCGTCCGAGTCAGCGAGTTGACTCGCGATTCTGACAACCATGCCTCAAAGACTTAGTGAAAACGTTTGCCAATTGATCATTTGAACTAACAAAGCTAGTAGTGATGTCTCCAGATAAAATCTTCTCTCTAATAAAATGACAATCTATCTCAATATGCTTAGTCCTTTCGTGAAATACTGGATTTCAGGCATTCTGATTATCACAAATGAGTGTCATCAGAGTAACCTCCCCAAATCTAAGCCCCTGAAGTAATTGTGTGAGCCATATAAACTCACAAGTAGCCGATGCTAGGGCTCTATATTCTGCTTCTGCGCTTGATCTCACAACAACATTCTGCTTCTTACTTTTCCATGAGATAAGGTTGCCCCCAATGCATATACAATACCAGGAAGTGGATCTCCTATCAATAGGAGAGTCTGCCCAATCAGCATCTGAATATCCCACAACTCAAGTATGACCCTTGTTTTCATAGATAAGATCTTTTCTTAGAGCTGCTTTAATGTACTTCAAGATGCGAATTACAGCATCCCAATGCCATTCACAAGGTGAGTTAAGAAATTGGCTTACCACACTAACAACGAAGGAGATATTTGGGCGAGTGACAGTGAGATAATTTAGCTTGCCCGCCAGTCTTTTGAATCTCTCGGGATCTGAAAGTGGTTCCCCCTAATTTGGTAGAAGCTTGGCTTTAGGATCCATAGGAGTGTCAATTGGTTTAGCATTCATGAAATTTATTTCCTGTAGAATGTCCATGACATACTTCCTCCAAGACATCACAATGCCATCCTTGGATTGTGTCACCTGTATCCTCAAGAAGTATCGGAGCCTGCCAAGATCCTTTGTCTGAAAGTGGTGACGAAGATGCTGTTTTATCTGAGCAATGCCATGATGATCACTGCCTGTAATGACAATATCGTCAACATTCACAACCAAGTAAATACAACCTGTGCCCGAATGGCGATAGAAGACCGAGTGAACAGCCTCACTTCGAGTCATACCAAACTGCTGAACAACATTGCTAAATCTGCTAAACCAAGCTCCAGGAGACTATTTAAGCCCATATAGAGATTTGCGAAGGCGACAAACGAGCCCTAAAGACTCCCCCCGAGCAACAAATCTAGGAGGTTGCTCTATATAAACTTCTTCATTGAGATCACCATAAAGGAAAGCATTCTTAATATAGTTGATGAAGAGGCCAGAGGCTAAAAACAACCATAGACAAAAACACCCGAACATAAGCCATTTTTGCCACCGGGGAAAGGTGTCCCTATAATCCAAGCCAAAGACCTGTGTATAACCTTTAGCAACTAGTCGTGCCATAAGTCGATCAACCTGACCATTAGGACCGACTTTAATTGTAAAGATCCACCAACATCCAACAATCAACTTCCCTGGAGGAAGAGGAACAAGGTCCCAAGTCCCACTACTCTGAAGTGCACACATTTCTTCAACCATAGCTTGGCTCCACCAAGGATGAGAAAGGGTTGCACCTACAGTCTTAGGAATAGATAGAGAAGACAAGGAAGAAAGACAAACAAAATGCGAAGAAGACAGACAAGCATAGCTAAAGTAACATAATGAGGAGAATGATTACGAGTGGACCGTATACCTTTTCAGAATGCAATAGGAAGATCAAGCGCCGGAGGTTGGATCGGAGCAGGCGGAAGTGGAGTCGATGGAGAGTCCACAGGAGCTATAAGTGGAGGCATCAGTGCTGGATGTGGAAGCACAAGTGCAGGAGGTGGTGGTTGCCGATGATGATAGACCTAGAAAGGACGAGTAGGAGCAGGATTGTCTTGAACCCGGGGCATCACTGACAAAGTGTACTTCGCTGAGACAAGAGGAAAGGGTAAAGTGTCGGAGATAGACCCAGGTGTGGAAGAAGGTCCAAAGAAAGGTACATACTCAAAGATCACATCAGCTAAGACAATCAGAGCGAGTTAAGCGACTAATAGAAAGCAAATTAAACGGGAAACCTGGAACAATAATACGGAATCGATTGACAAGGAGGGAAGAGGATTGGTAGTACCTACCCCTTTGAACTGTTTTTGGGAACCAATTGGTAAGGTTACTGTAGCCTACAAATAACCAAAGGTAGAAAGTGTAGAGCACAAGGATTTATTACCCGAAATGTGATCGGTGGCACTAGAATCAAGAACTTGAGGACCAATTAAAGGCGATTTGGAGAGACAAGCAACGGAATTACCTGTGTGTACAACTGAGGTAGTGGAACATGAGGCCGAGCGTTCCTGCAACCACTTCAAGAAATCAAAATAGGTAGCTTGTGGGGTAGTGAGACCTAAGCGCTGGCGTTCATCAAACCACTTCAAAAAATCATCATGGGTGGGTCAGATTGCGTTGACAGATGAGGCAGAGGAGGTTTTGGAAGCCATGTGTGGACGGAGAAGAGAGAGGAATAGCACCTGAAAACCCGAAACGTGTGTCACACGCAAAAGTGCTAGGATGGAGCTGGGAGGGATTGGGTTCGAACGGTCAGAGGACGGCGACCACCACCCCGGAAAGATCAGTCGAGACAAAGCAGCCACGCGTCGATGGTCGGATCTGCACGATGAACTTGGAGACACACGTGTGGGCGCGTGAGACAGCAGCTGACGGTAGGTCTCGAGGGATGAGCCGCGCTAGACGGTGCGCTTCTGATGGTGGGATGGTTGACCGGAAAGGTTGCCCAAGAAGGTGGCGACAGACAGCGGCAAAAGGCAAAAACTGATCAGAAAGGTGCTGGAAAGAGGTCATGGTAGTGGAGAAGGGGCAAACCATAGGAGGAACATGGTTTGCCAAGAATATTTATCACCGGAGGATAGTGGGTCCACCGAGTAAGCAAGGTTTTGGGGATACTTCTGTTTGGCTCTAGATACCATGTAGAAAGAGTGAAAACAAAGGCATAAGATGCTAAAACCGTATGTGTTACACAGCGGAGCTCTGTTATTTCTATATAATGAATTGTAATAAACACAAAATATTAACGCTACCCTATTTCTATATTTACATGATACTATTAAACCATAACTACTTATTTACATCATTTATAACATATGTAATTGGCTTAATAAGAAATAAGAATGAAAAAGGATTAAAGGACTATAATTCGCGACAACTCTAGTAAGCATAATCCTCAGCATATGCTTTCAGATGAAGATAACACATCAAATATAAATTTTTCTACATCTTATATGACTATATATGAACCTGCAATATTCATCAAAATAAAGGTATAAGAAGAAACTCGTTACCTCAAGATTTGCCCCTAATTGCCTATGTTTCTCTACAGAATCCTGCCCACCAGAGAACGCATGCTTGTTTACCTGCAGAGAGCCACAAATATCAGAGTTTGTCATAAAACTCTACCAAATGGATAGATGAAAAAGAAGGGTGATATATGCTGCTCAGAGGGGAGAGAACTACAGTTGAGTGAAGGGGGCAAGATATTATGTTCTCATATTACAGAATAACATAGAACAAGATTTACTAGAGAGAAATCTAATTATTGGTAATAAGTCATCATGACTACTTTCGACACATAATGAAGGGCACCCTTTTATATCTTCCACACAGAAGACACTGGAATCAAATAGTACATCACCCAAGATTTCTTAACATGGTAAGGATAATTTACAGCTAATTTTTGTCACAAGGAGAGTAATTCTACAGAATTACATATAGTCAACCAAACACAGTAAGAACAGAGTTTAAAAAATGAGTAATTTCATAAACAAACCTTATTCTTTATATCTTTTGCAGAATCAGTCACGTATATTGCAGAATTGGGATCACTGGCAGACATTTTTCCATTCTCTCCCTGCAAGTATTCAAATTTAAAGTTGTGTCAACATTGTGCAATGAATAAACAATAACCAGAAAAAATCAGCTACGTAGGAAGAGACCGTCAGTAAAATTTCAAATCCTACATATTATATTCAAATTTTCCAGCACAAGAGTCACGAAATTCAGTTTGTTAGAGAACGCAGATCTCCATGTTTGTGCAATTCTTCAGCTGAGATTTAACCAATGATTGTAAACATCTGTTACAATCTTGGTACATTCATTAAATCAAATATTTATAACACACACTGCTCTAAAAAGAAGTGGTTAGGATAAGAAAATAAATTTGCCTCGGGGAACAAGTTTAAGAATTCTAGCAGTCATACACACACACAGACAGCAGAAACATATATGCAAAACAGATGGAGTTGGACATATATACATAAACATGTACAAAATTAGGCGCCATGATCAATTCAATAAGGAAGAGCATTGCTTTGCAATAACACCAGAATACCTGCAATGCAGGGAAAAATGATGATTCAATCAAGGCAGGCTTGTAATATCCTATCCGAGGAGCAACATCTCGCGTCATTCTAAAATAAGGATCCTGAACATTTAAAAGAAAAAACTATTATAGAAGGGGTAGTTTTGAAATGTACATGCATCGTAGACTCTATTTAATATCAAGAACAAGATAATGATGTTCACATAGAAGCTATAAGAAATGACAAATACATTAGATCACGTCGCAAAGAACTATTATTCAAAACTCAAAAGGCATTTAAAGACGTATTTCAGATAGCTGGAATATAAATGCAAAGGCATAGGGAAGCCTTATCCTATCCCTTAATAATGTCTTCTCTAGTCCAATGCAGAAAAGGAGAGAGGCCAGAACAAATGAATAAAACTAAACTGGTAATTTAAGTAACGATTGTAATTTTAGCAGCCTAGGTATGATTTTTAAACTTTTTATATCTCTAACACCCCCTAACACAGGAGCCTTTTGGGCTTGAAGCATGGACAATGCACAGCCCTTTTGGAGGGTGGCAAGGATGAAACTCTTGATCATTTGGTCATAGAGATTTTGATACCATGTCAAGGACTGAAGGACCAACTCTAGTGAAAGCTTATCTAACATATGACATAATGACTATAATGTATTCAATATATAATTCAGCATAAGATGTTTGAGGATGCCAGTAGGTATGGGTTAACACCTTGATCAAAATTTCACCCATTTCACCATAAAATTGAATTATCAAGGCCATTTCAAATTCAAACACACCCCAAATTCTCATATCTATGATCATGAACATGTCTTTCAGATTCAGAATACTATACTTATGGATTAAACGACAATAAAAGAGCCAACACATTTTAGTACTTCTGCAAGTGAAAACTTCAGCAATAACAACACGTCATTAGTTAGCCATACAGTTAATTTATAGGACCCAAATGATAATAAAGAACACAGGGGGTAAGAAGAGCCGAATATTTTATGTTGGAAGTGGAATAGATCCTTTTTATGACTTTCCTTTTCCTTTCCACCCACACATGCAGATATATATATATATATATATATATATATATATATATATATATATATACACCCACACAGACACACACATACATATGAACAGATGACTTTGGACTTAATTACTTAAATGATTCGTGAAAAGCATAGCAAGAAGTTAAAAAAACAGTAATCCGATATTTCCAGTAGGTATCATACCAGTAAATATTAAGATGCGATCAAATAGAAAATTTACATACAAAAAACCAAAGACCAATAAACCTGGTCGATTGCACAAGGAATCAAACAACGAAGATTCTCTTTGCCAGAAAATAGATGAGGAAATGAACTGGGAAATGATGGAACTGCCTGCATAAACAAATAAAATACATGCAATCATTTCCAAATAAAAACTTCCGAATATACATCAAAATTATCAAATGAACAGGAAATTGTTTTATGATCAGAATTCCGAGCAGTGACCTACAATCTTGAACAAGAGATGAAGTTCACATAAATGAGGATGTGGTGACGGATGAGTGGGGCAGGCATACAAAGCTGGATAAGATTTGGAATGATATCATTAGGGAGAGGATTTGAGTGGCTCCTATAGAGTAAAAACTCATGAGATCGTTTACGCACACACCACTCAAACACATATGTATGTATGTTTGGTTTTGATGACACTAATTAAAGAGTTATACTAAATTTACGCCACTAAATAACTTTTGTCTACGATAAAATTTTCACAAGAGCCATTATAGGATTAAAATTTACATCACGTCATCATGTAAACCATGACCTTAAACTTTCATGTGAATCAAAGTTACTTTATACTCTTATGTATTTCCATTAAATTTGCATACAATACAATATCTAAAATATATAAAAATATCTTAAACGGCAATACACACACACACACAAATACGATAAGTTTTAAAATAGTGCCAATGAATCCTAATGCATTTTTACTTACTTACCTTCATAAAATCAAAGTAAAAGACAAGGTTAGAAACTCCAGATAGTGGCAGAAAAGATGTTTAGACAGTACAAAATCTGAATACCGAGATCTTTTACGATGAAAATATGTTATTTAGTTTGGCACAACATCTGCCCAGCTTAAACAGAATTCGAAGCATAATACTAACAGCTGGATGACAGAGATGTCTAATGAGAACTTGCACCTAAATGCAACACTTTGGAACCTTGACAAGACATGCTCAAGATATTGTCATCATGAAGTATTATAGTAAAAAAGAAAGAAACTACGTAAGCAAACTCTAATAGCCAAGACTCCCAACACCAAAGATCACTAACATAGAAATATACAATGGCAAATTCTACATGGGGCAGAAAAGGATCATACCTGTACTGGTGGAAAACTAACTTTTCCAATATGATCTTCTCCGGTGAAACCAAAAATGCCGACAGCCTGATTATACGTCACACGTTTTGCAACCTCTACCATGTTCTTGTAGAAGGCACTGGAAAATATGATTCTTGTCAAAGGTCAAAAGTTTCAACGGATAAAGTTCAGGGTAAGCAGTTTAAGTAGTCCAGTCATTTCTATAATGATATTTTATTTCAAAACAATGAAACTGTACCGAAATCTTTCACTGGGCTTTTATTCAATAATGATGTTACAAGACCCACATTAATTGAACCAGTCACCCACAACTTTTAAGTATGGAACCCCAAACGTTAATATGGGAAGGCACATCATTTTGGGAAGAAATTTTGAGTTAAATGTTCTCAATGATTACGATCTCTCTATTCTTAGGAAGAGCAAAGCAAGCTTGATAATAATGAAGATTAAAATTTGATAAACAAAATGGATATAGAACAATAAAGACTACTGTCTGTACCTTACCACATGGATTGTCCTCCAAAATGGTACACTACGCATAGGCCTCGTGATTTATGTTGAAAAAATTATCTACTGAAAATTACGACGAAGTATTAATTATCTAAAAGCATGAAACCCTTTTCGTTTTCCATTTCTGTTGAAAGAGAGAGAAACATAGTTATAAGATAGTGAAACCGTGTGTCTAAACTATACATCGGAGTCTCTTTTATATAGACTTAATGAAATAATTACAAAATAAATATAGGAGATTTTATTCCTATTTACATGATATGATGCGATATGATATGCCTATACAATAAATACAAAGAACCTAATCATATTTTCAACAATTTCAATATCAAAGGTTCTTTCTATTTGGAAGACAGAATTTCATTTTAATATTGGAAGTTTTTATATCAAATCATTTCCACATTAACATGTTTCTACTTTCTTCTAGTATTGTATAAATACTCATCTTTGTGAAATTATTGAAACTTTAGTTAATCAAGGATTTTAATTTTATAAAACAGATATAAGGAATTCAAAAGCATACTTGACGATATAAATTCAGGCCAAACCTACATTTATGTTTCACTCACCCGCCAACAAAATCAAAATCTGAGAAGATGAATGTTTTTGAAATGTCAAAACCACAAGCAATGATGTCCTTTGCATTCTCCCGAGCTAGTCTTTGGCTCTCCTCTATGGTAAGATTTTTCCACAAGAACTTCTCATCATCAGTGAGTTGTATAACCAGAGGAACCTTAAATGCATCTTGCAAATACCTGCATGCCATTTTCCACTATGTCAAGATCCGCTGCAATCAAGCATGTTTGGTTTTGATTATTTATTAGGAAAAAATTGCTTTTATTTTTCAAAAGCTCTCCCAGTAAGATTTTGACTGTGAATTGTTTTGAGCACAAAAATAGCTAATCCAAACACACCATTCAGCTTCATTTTCATGGGTCACATAATAATCTTACTTATTTATAAATTTCCATTTCTCTTTTAGCATAGTTTCTTAGACACTGGCAATTGCACGACAAATTGCATTTTGGCTTCAATGATTTTTGGTTCTGCAGAGTGAGAAATCCATACTTAGTAAACATGAATGGAATCAGATGCCCCAAATGCAAAGCTTCTGAAGATGGTCCTCGTCCAGTATACAAGTAGAACTTTTCGCCCCGTTCATATGCATCCAAAATTTCATTGAAATCACTGTCTCCAAATGTGAACCAAAAGATTAACACAAAAACAAATAAGCATATCCTATCCATCAATAGAGTAGCAGAGTGAAAAAACGAGTAAATCCAAAATTATAAGATCGTATCAACTTGATCTTTAATAGAGGAACTGGATTAATTAAAGTTTCACAACTATTTTTGAAATTTCGAAAATGTCAAAAATCAAGTTTATTGAACCTTATAATTTCAAGGAATAAATTAGGGATTTAGTCGTGAAAAAAAACATAAAGAGTGGATACCGGTGAGCAAAAAAAACACCGCGGCGGAGGAAGACATGGGCAGGACGGGAAGTTAGGCGTTCAACCCTTTGAAGGAGAGAGTGATCAAGCCTTTGGCATCCAAACCGGTCGATGAGTTTATCATAATCAATCTTACCTCCATTTTTGGCTGAAACTTCCCATGGATTAACCACCTGCTCATCTTCTTTAGCTCCAACCTCTCTACCCTCCACTGCTGCCATTAGTCCTCTTCCTCTATCATATGGCAGCTGCAATTGATGCTAGTTTTCATTCATCCATCATTTTAGTATTCAAATTTCCCAAATATTTATTTTATTAGCGGGCTGACCCGGGGGCCATTACTATATTTTTTTTTTTAAAAGATTATATGGGCCGGCTGCAAATTGGGCCAAGTGAGTGACCCGCGTGAAGCTCCCGTTTTGGCATTTCAGTCTCAGACTCAGTTTGCAGAAGGCACTAGGCAGCTCTGCATCACACAAGCTCCTCCTCGCGGGTGAAGCTCTTTATTTGTGCTTTCTCTCTTCTTACTCTCTGATTTATTTATGGTGAAAACTTTCTGGGGTATTCCCTTATCTTTTTCCGTTTTTTATTCTGTTTTTCGGGTTTTTTTTTTCTTTCCATGGCTGGGAGCTGCCTGGGAGCTAGGGGATTTATTTACATTAATGTTATTTGAACATTTGGAATTTAAAATTGTGATTAATAATACCTTGTGTTAACGATAATTTTAAGAGTTTAATTGTTATGTATTATTAGTGTAAAATTTTTTACACTGTCAATCAATCAGAAATCATGGTTTGGATGACTTATAAGGTAGTTAGGATAAAAGTCAATCACTTTTAATGATATAGCAATTTTTGATTGGTTGACAGTATAAAAAAACGTTATACTGTCAGTTCATAACAATTAATATTTTTGTGTCAAAATAGGTTGATCGGTCTTATACGTTTATTTAAATTTTCACATCGATCCCATAAGTTTTATTTTTTTCAAATTGGTCTTATACGTCATATTTCGTTTTCAAGTTAGTCATTTCCGTCAATTTTGATCTTACAGCATCAGATTAAAAGCCACGTGTAACACTAATATAATGTTACGTCAGATTAAAATTGATGGCGTCAGATCGAAATTGACTGAAAGGACTAATATGAAAACAAAATATAACATATATGACTAATTTAAAAAAAATAAAATTTATGAAACCGCTATAAAAATTTAAATAAATATATAAAATCAATCAATTTATTTTATCTATTTTTATTTATTGAAGGGTTGCGTACATTACATACCCTATCACCGTCTCTGTTCATGTATGCTGCCGCCTAGAAACATCGATCTGGTATTTTGTAATGATTTCTGGTTTTTGTGTGTAATAATATTTTCTGATAATCGATCTTTGTGTAACAGGGATTGTTTTTGTTTTGTGAGGTGGTCGGTTGGGTTTTTCATCATAATACAGTGGTTGTACTGATGTGATTTGTGCTGATCAGTATGATTTCTGTAATTCTATTACATTTATCATACAGTGATTTGTTGATTCATGTCACTGAATATGGATTTCATCGTACAGTGGTTCATGTTCTAATAATATATACACATGTCAGAAAAACTTACCAAAAAACAAAGTCCTAAACTCACATGCCAGACCGTTTCTCCAGTCTTACCTGTATGTCCAGCTGCTGCATTCTACAGGTGGAAAGGGCAGAGAATTTTTAAAAACTATTTCCGGCTGATCCGGTTCTTACAACATTGGTGCATACTAATTAACTCTAGGATAAATTATAATTTTCTTCGCCCCAAATTTTTGAGTTTGACTAAAATGACCTCCAGTTTTTTTTTTGTTTTTTTTTTGACAAATTTAATTTTTCTAAAATTTTAATATTGTGAATTTGATTCATATTTTTTTTTATTGCACTTTTGTTCCCATGGATTTTTTGGATTTTTAGTATCTAAAAATCATGGATTTTAAAAAAATAGAGGATCAAAAGTGTAAAAAAATCATGAATTTTGAGGATCAAAACTACAATAAAAAAAATATGGGGATCAAATTCGTAAGATTTGGATTTTAGGAGGAATAAATTCGCAAAAAAAGTTATGGGCTATTTTAGCCAAAATGAAAAATTTGGGAATGAAAAGTATAATTTAGCCTTAAACCTAAAAGTTATAAACAGTATTATCTATAAATATTGAGTTTAAAAGTTGTGCATTATCAATATAAAGTTTTTAACAATGTCAACCAATCAGAAATTATGTGTTAAATAACTTTTAATGTAGTTATGATAAGAGTAAAATATTTTATTGATATGATCATTTATGATTGGTCGACCGTATAAAACATATATACATCGAAGTTATATATAAATTAAAGAATAAAGACCCAAACTGGTTCTCGACAAAAAAAATACCTTGACATTTTGATCATTGATAAATGAAAAATGTCAATTTGGTACTTAAAATTGTAAAATGAGGGTTAAAATAATTTCTGATAGGGACTAAAATGTCCCTAAATAGACTAATTTGACCCACATTTTATATTCACCATTTTTTTGGATCATACTAATGAGTGTCCTAAGGGCATTCTTTAAGGAAATCAAAAAAGCAATTTTGCATTGGAAAACTAAGTATATTATCTCTTCAAATATTATATACATCATTTTTAATGAAAAATTTCTTTTCTTGCTTTTTTAACAAATATCCTAAAGACACTCGTTAGCATTCTTTTGTTTTTTTTTTTTTATTACCAATTTAGGCCTTTATTGTAAATTAAATCCATCAATATTATGGTGACCTATGTGAAATATAAGTTCAAGAATTTAGAACTACTTCTGGAACTGATAGAGGCAGAGGCGGTATTGTCTTTTAAAGAGTTGCGTTGTCAAAACGCACCGTTTAGTTCATCTTCTTCTGATCGAGTTTCGTTTTTGGTAGCAAAGTGTAATGGCGGAGAAACCCCAACCGGTTCGGGTACTCTACTGCCCCGTATGCACCTTGCCACCCGAATACTGCGAATTCGGATCCGATTTCGATAAGTGCAAACCCTGGTTGATCCAAAACGTTCCCGACCTATACCCCGATCTTCTTAAAGGTACCATTTTTTTATTTTTCCAGAAAAGAACATCAATTCTATTTCCGATATTCATTTTTCGTTTTAATCCTTACTTAATTTTGATTATCAAATATGAAAGTTTTTTTTTTTTTTTTTAATTGGGTTGAATTTTCACAGAGGCAAATGAGAAGGAAGCTGGTAAGGTTGCTGACAAGTTACAAAGGACTGGTATATCTTCGGGTGCTAGTGATGCAGCTGCTACCTCAGGTCATTTTTCTATGTGCTTTGCCAAAAAAATTTTACACTTCACATTGAACTTAACCTAAGTTTTTCATACATTATTGGTTGAGGGTTTATAATATTTCTTAATGTGTTTGATTAGGTTGGTTATATTATTGCCCATCAATATGTGTTAAATCTTATCTGTGTCTGTACTGTTATGTAGTGCTGCATTGGTATTAATAATTGAAATTGTGATCAGTGATCTGTGCTAAGCTAATGTGCTTTCTTGGCCGCATTATTCTTAGTTATTGTCATTTAGGGCGCGTTTGGGTAAGCAGCTTGATTAAGCTTTTATTCAATAAGTTTTTTGCTTCAAATAAGTTAAAATCATCTTATTTTCTTAAGCTTTTCTATTAAGCTTATTGAAATAAGCTAAAAAGAGCATATAAAAAGATCATAAACTACTTTAATAGCTATTTGTAGAAGTCCAAATAAGTTTTCTATATGCTTTTCCAAACGCTCACTTAGTGGAGTCGGAGTAGATGCATTTTGCTAAACGTTATAATTAGTAAGTGTTAGAATTATGGAATGTGTCCCTCATAAGTCGTAGACTCGTAATAAACATAATTTGGCTTATTGAGTTGGTGTGGTACCTTTATGGGTATGATACTAAAAATGAGTTGTCAAGCATTTATTTGTTGTTGATTTTACAATAACCTTCGATGTTGCTCTTGGTGCAAGAGAATTCTCTTACTCTGCACTATTGAATGTGTGCCACATCTTGCTCCTAGAGCACCTAACAGTTTCTTGGTAAAAAACTATTAAATAAGTTGCAGTTAATATAAGGCTTGACAACTCACCCTGGAGCCTGCCAAACCCAAAAAAATAAGGAAGAGTATTGGAGTAATGCACATTCTCTTTTGGAAGTAGAGCTTGTACCTTCCAACTTCCGGAATGGAGTAATATTAAACATGGGGAATGGTTTGAAAGAGACGTGGCTGAGCTACGTATGCCTTTAGAGGAGTCCTGCCTGTGCTTAATGTTCTAGTAGTTGTAGCATCCAAAACCAATGATTATTGGTTAATGGAATTGTCAATTAATGTTCTAAGATGTCATTCCCTTGAAAAAATTTTCAATTTGATAAACTACTTGATAGGACTAGTGGACAACACTCCCATTTTTTTTTATAGAACATGTCTACCCATACAAGATATTTGATAACTTACCAGGGTTTAATATCTTTTCGTTATACCAGAACATTGTTTAGAATCTAGTACAAAATTGTGCATGTAACTAGAGCACTATCAGTCTTTTTCTTCTTTTATGCGTACGTGATTGCTGAATGTGAAGATTCCACGAATGTCAGATCTGACCTGTCAGCGTATCACAAAGAATTTGGATATTTTGTTTGGCATTCTATTTTTTGATTCTTGTTTTCATATTTTTTTAGTGATTGTGATTTGATTGTAAAATAAGTTGTGTTTCTACTGCATGCCAATTGGTTATAACAAAAACATTTTGAAGTCCCCCTCATGGTATATTTTGATATTTTAGCATCGAAGCAAGAAGAGGTCAAACGTCTTCCTGGAGGGAAGATAAAGAAAAAGGCATGTCTTGGAATTCTTTCATGGGCTCAAATCAAACATACTCATCGTTCCGTACTAAATATCATAATTCCAATCATTTGATATGATAAGAAGTGGCATTGTTTTTCAGGAGAAGCAAGAGGTGGTTATTGAGAAGGTCATACGTAACAAACGAAAATGTATCACCACTGTGAAAGGCCTAGAGCTTTTCGGTGAGCTAAATTTTGCACTCTCTTAAGTTATCATTACAATGGTGCGGTTGATATTTGACTCAGTCTCTTTTATTGCATTTTAGGTATCAAGCTCAGTGATGCTTCAAAGAAACTAGGGAAAAAGTTTGCTACAGGAGCCTCTGTTGTCAAGGTTTAATAGCTTTCACATGGTGGATATGTAATTAGTTGTTTAATAGATGTATATGATGTCTTATACTATTGTGGATTGATTTGTGTCAGGGCCCAACTGAGAAAGATCAAATTGATGTTCAAGGGGATATAGCTTATGACATTGTGGAGTTCATTACAGAATCATGGCCTGATGTAAGTGATTTTGATTGTCAGTTTTTTTAATATTATAATCTGATTTAATATGTTTTTCTAGCAACCACCGAAAGAGCAAAATAGTGTTCTCACATTTCCGTAATATCATCTCTGTTCTTAAATTCGCTTATTTATTTGTGGAAGGAGGCAAATTGATGTTATAATTTGGTTATAGAAACTCGTAGTATGGAAAATGTGTTCTTCAAAGTGTCATTCTGTCTTTGACACCGGCTTATTTGATTTATGGAACAGTTCATTTCTTAGGATATCATCCAACTTCCAAATGGAGAGAACATATTTTACTTGTAACATTTGTTTCCTTTTCCCTTCATGACCTGAGTCTCTTGTTAATTTTGGATTATGTTGGATCTGTTAGTTGTAACAAACGTGTGACACATAATCTCATTTATAGAAACAGCATGACATCTATGTGCCTTTCGTATCATTGGTTTTTCTTATTGACGATGGCTTTGATGATGAAAATGGAGTTTGAAAATATTAGATGTAAAGATTCATCTGTGTTTTCTATAGATGTCATTGGCTAAGCTGGGCATGCTTGTTGTTATGGAAGAGACGATGAATCGATTATAAGGAAACTTGTCTGAAAATTTTAAATTGATATAGTTTTCTAAATCAGAATAGAAATAATCCGTGCTTAATTAGATAAAATGCATCTTTTGAAATATATTTCATATGTTTTCTCTGTTATAAATAATTAAAACACAGTTTGGGGGTGCCATCATTATACCCGGAAAAAATGGGATTTCTTCTATTACCTGTTAAATATAAGTTTACATGAGCTTTAAAAGGATTGATGTAAATGCTTGAAGATCTCACTAAATCCACATACAACACATCCAATCCTCATATGAAATATTGACAAGTGACAACATACCAGTGTGAAGTTATGCTAGAATGTGGGGGGAAATATGGATCTATAACTAAAAGAGGCTGTGAGCAGGTGTTCCATGGTCCATTTTCTAATTGATATAAGTTAGGTGTCGTTTTGCAGGTTGAGTCCAATCTTTCTCAATGTTATACATGTCAATAATTCTTTATACATTCATTAGTTCCTTTTTCACCGGAGACTTCGGATCTTTTATATGATAGAAAATCTATCTTTCTGCTGCAGGTTCCTGAAACAGCAATTTTCTTTATAGAAGATGGGAGAAAGGTTCCAGCCGCTTGATTTTGAAATCATGAATAAGTAGACTTTGGACTGATGGCTAGGCTCAGCTATATTACTGTACTTTTGAAGTAAAAGGCTGATAAACTTAGTGGTTAACGTTTTAACAATATCTTTTGCCATTCAAGTCCCTTGCTCCCCACTCCTTAAATTATTAGTGTGCCATGATCCCTGATGGACCTAAGTGTACGTACTTACAGTTAAACTATTTTTGAATTAGCGCTTGTTTGGTACTGCATCACGTTGGGATGGAATCATGTCGAGAGAAACTCAACGTGAAAGTTGCTCATTGCAGCGTTTACGTTTGATCCTTATGACGTGATTTCAGTTTAAACGTGGTTTCTAAATGCATTACCAAACATGCACTTAGTGGTGTGCGTGTAGAGGCAAAAGGAACAAAAGGTTCGTAAAACTATAAGTTTAATTATTCTATGGATTTCTAAATTTTTTTGGAAAAATTTAAATAGGATCCTAAACTTCAAAAAGTTTATAATTGGATCTCTAAACTTATAAAATTTTGTAATCTAGTCCTTTATAAACATCTCTATTAGGGTTAAGTTTTCGTTAAGTGATCATTAATTAGTGCATTTATGGGTTTGTGAACTTATTGAGAAAATTGAATTAGGTCCTTATATTTTTAGGAAAAATTCAAATGAATCCTTATATTATTTTGGGACCCTAACAAATCCTTAATAGATATGTATGTGAATGTGAGGGATTGTTTTTTGGTCGACATGAATGTGAGGGATTTAATAACAATTTTTTTTTAATTTTGGGATTCAATTATAAATTTTTAAAGTTCAGTAATTTATTCGATTTTTTTTCAAAAAATTTAGAGATCCATAGAATAATTAAAATAAAATTATAAAAATCTCTGCTTTCTACATCATATATTGCGAAGTTTAATTGTTTGTTCTAATCTGCTTCGTGGAATATTATATTGGTCCGTAGGTTGAGAGTAATCTGGGGCTTAGGGTCTGAGCATTAAATCAGAAGAAATTAAACCAATTAAGCTTTTTCATTTATCATCGGTGCACAATGTCTTTGCATGTGTTTTGAACCATGGTAGATATTAGCATAATCACGTTTTCACTGTGAAAACTATTCACATTAATTTATGGCAAATGTGTGTCAAGGCCCTCCTCAACTGCCCATTTCCAAACACGCATAATTGTCATCTACTGACCAAATTACAGTGCTTGTATGGTTGATGCTTGTTGATGTATAGAGTTTAACTCTGTAAATGTGAGTTCTCAACTTATAATTAACGGTTTTTGCACGAGTTTAATTTCAATTTATCTTTGGTGTAAAATTTTAAACTTCTTTTTATACATGTGGTTATATACTTTTGGATAATGTAAAATGTTTACATTATTGTATTGGTGAATAAAAACAAATCTTTTCTTTAATTATGTTTTAAAGAAGAAAGCATAGATTAGTGTGCGAACCTGTGGCTCTGTGCTATTAATAATCTGAAATCTGAATGGCATTGTGGAATCTATTTCAAGAAAAACACTATTAACTGACTTGAGATTGAGCCAAGAAACATGGCAACAGTAAAAGAACATAAGTTGCAAACAATTTTTAATTTTAATGGACGAAGATTCCAAGAGTATATATTGTAGAATATTGATATCAATATATTCATACACACATGTCTGCACCTCTTCCTATTTTTATACTTCTTCTGGTTCTTCGTGGAGAGGTGTAAAATTGTAGTTTATGAACAACATTTTATATAGAGAAGTATTAGCATTATACTCTTTATCACACTCTTTTAAACATACATTTTATTATTGAGTGGATTCACAAGCATGGGATACACTAAATGAAATGGATTCATTCTCTATTTGGTGGTTCTCACATCAATTTCACTCAATAATATAAGACATTCAATTTTTATTAAACATCTCATATTCATTCTCTTTTTTAAAAAATATTACAACATCTGATTTTCATAATTTAATGCAATATCTTTTTCTTTTTGGTAAAGTGAGAAAGAAAAAGAACCAAAGACAGAAAACAATGTAACATCATAATAAAAGATAAGGCATATGTAACATCCTAGAAAATAAAATAAATAGATATAATAATATTAGAATAATTAGATAGTGTTGGAAGGTTTGGAACAAGTGTTTTAGATCATAGAAATAATTGGAAAAAGTTAGGAATAACTAAAATGTGACTTAGAGTGTAAAAATTCATCCTAATGCATGATCACGTCTGTGCTCATGTGTGGCACGCCCGTGCTCATTAGATGAGTACTAATAGTGCTGTGAGGAGCACGTTCCGAGCCGCGTTGTGCTTATAAGCACACCCGTTCTCAAAGGGAGCACGTTTGTGTCGGAAATCGTGAAAAAGTGACGCTAATAAGCACGCCCATGCTCAAGGGGATCATGCCCTTACTCTTAACAAGGAGCACGACCGTGCTGGATTAGAGCACGTCCGTGCTCGACGTCAGTATCGTAAAAACGCGAGGGTTTTAGAGGGAGACGAGAGCAACTATTATATATACTATCTTATAACACTCCAGTGCGGCTAGAAACCCTCTTCACACCCTAAAATACTCTCTTGTTTGCTTTTGAGGATTGAAGAGCTTGGAGGAGGTGATCTTGGAGAAGAATGAGCCTAAAGAAGAAAGAAAGGGGAGATTCTTGAGGAGCTTTCTTGACGCGTTCGTGACAAACACTTGGAGCTTCTTGGAGGTCTTCATGAGGTGAGTAGAAATACTTTTTTCTCACCCTTTCCATGGTACAATTTGTCTTTGGGTTGGGGTATGATTTCAAAACATGGCTTTTGAAGATGTAGTATTATGTTTGGTCAAATCCTAATTTCCAAATTTGGGGTTTTTTCCTTTATAATGTTCATACCTTGAATTATGTATATGTTCTTGAGTTTGATGCTATGCTATGAATGTTTTATATATGACTTGGTTGATTGACATGCTCTATTTGGATTATATGATGATATATGTTGTATTGACATGATTAATTAACTGTTATACACAATGGTTGTTGTGTACTACAATACTGCCTATGATAGGGGTATCGAAAGTAACATTGTCAATGAGTTGGGATGTCGAAATTATGAAATACCGCCATGATGGGGTATCAAAAGTAACATCACCAATAAGTTAATTGGGATGTCGAAGTTATGAAATACTGTCATAATGAGGTATTGAAAGCGACATTGCCACACATTCGGATGTCGAAATGAATAATACCACCCGTGTACAATGGTGGGTATCGAAAATGAGTAATTTCATTGAAGAGAAAGGTGACATCGAAATACTTTTCATGAGTAGAGGTATGCAATGAGACGTCATTGTTATGTGGAGTTTGATAATCATATGACACTTGAGATTTATTGATATTTACTTGGCATATGTGCAATGGATATACTTGTAAGATGATGATGTCTAATTATTGGTTTGACTTTTATAAAATGATATTTTTATGTATTACTTACTATTTTGGAAAATAGCGGGTACCATGGACAATTTTTCCGGTTATCGAACTGACTGAGAATAATGCTTTTGTGAAAATCTTTTATAATTATATTTCTGTTCACTGAGATTTTATATCTCATTAGTAGTATTATTTTCAGAGTTCGATGACGACTCTGTTGAGTAGACAGACGCTTGAAAACTTTACCGTTTAGTTTAGTTTGGGTTAGTATTGTATAACATATGCCAGAAGATTTTTTTGTTATTGTTTAGTTGTTTTCTTATGCAAGTTGTAATAGACGTCCGGTTTTAAGATTTTTGAACTTATTATGCTATTTCAGTTTTGAGTTGAACTTATTATATTAATAATTCAAAATAATTATTTATATCATCTTTTTTATTTAAATATTTATTTTGAGTTACTATGATAACGAATAGCTTTACAACTTACACCATACATCCTTATTTTCTTTTCCAGCAGTGCTATTTGGTAGGAAATTTTCTCAATACAAATTCAAAGGAAATTGAAATCAGGCAATTGAAAAACATGCACCGGGTTAGTGACCGCAGAAAGAGAAACTACTAACCAATCATGTGTATAATAAAAGCATTACGAAATTCATTTTCGTGTTCGAGAGCGTATTCCTTTTCTTTATGCAGCAAAGGAGCATCGCAAAATCTCTTAAATTATCAATTACAGATAGTTCAAATCTTGAAACTAATTAGCAACTTTTTTGTCAACCTAGGCAATACAAAAATCATACCATTTACAAACAACAATGTATTCATGCACCCGATCTTAGTACAAAGGTGAAGTAACTATATATATTTGGAAAAATCGATCACGTTATATGCCTCCTAAATTCTCCTTCCCAGTTACACACACACACACACACACACACACACACACACATATATATATATATATATATATATATATATATATATATAACTATCTCAGTTCTCTAATATATTCTCATCAGTTTCCTTTGAGCATATCTCTATAACGTAGAATGGAGTCAAGCCTCTGCAACCTTAGTTGCTCCTTAAACCTCTTTATAAAATTATCAGCTTTCTCATCCACCCCTTCCTCCTCCTCTCCCCCTCCCACATACCCATTATCCGATTCGGGTTCGGATTCGGGTATGGATATGGATACGGGTTCATTCTTCTCTTCTTCTATTGACTTCGACCTATACAACTTCACGGACATAACCCGTTCCAAGAGAGAGGGAACCCGGGTCAGCTTCTCTTGGGTCGGGTCATCTTGGTTGAAGGACCTGACCGGGTCGTGGTTCTCATCTTCTGTTTCTTCAAGTGTTGTTGTTGGTGGTTCGTGTTTGTAGCAACCTAGGTTGAAGGACATGACTCGGTGTAGGAGAGAGGGAGAACGAACGAGTTGGGGAGAGTCAACTCGGGCTCTAGGGTTGGCGATACGAGACGTGATGGCTATGGTGCCGATGACGAGGTTGATGAAGATGAATAGATAAGAGGGTGTGAACCAACTTGCCATAAAAGCATAAACTGTAGCTGCTGCTTCTGCTTCTGCTTCAACCATCTTCGCTTTCTCTCTTTCTCTTGCAGCTGAGAGAGACTGCACTATATGAGAATGGTTGTTAGACATAGTGAAAGGTGTGTCTTATATAAAACTATAAATTAGATTTTGACGTTTACTTCATTCAGCTGTTTCTTTTTGTATTTTATATTTGTTCAAACGGTTGAGGCTAGACAAGTTCATTTTTCACTATTTATTATTATATTGTTAAACAACTTAATTGTCTGTTTTTTTAATTCATGAGTGTTTTGATTGTTTTAAAAAAGAAAATGACCCGGTATCCATTATCCAACATGGTTGATCCTACTATAAGTAGACTGCAACCCCATTCGATAATGTGAGATGTTTGAATTACGATATCTCAACTTTGTAGATGGTTTTTTCTAGCTATCGTATCTGTGATTCGTTTGGATATAAAATTTATTTATCACTTATAAAAAATAAACTAAAAAAGATTTATAAAAAGATCATAAACAGTTTTAATAAATTATTTGCTTAAGTTTATTATCATAAGCTATTTTCATAAACTCTTTATAAATTCTTTCAAACACATCCTTATTTTCACAAATTGCCAGTGATTAGTCATCAATGGCCCACTACACCGGTGTATGCGTCACACACACACACATATATATATATGTATGTATTTCGTCACTACAGCAAACCAAAAGATTAAAAAGACAGCGATATATTAGCAATTTCACATTAAAATTCCTTTTCTACACCGGCATCCTCCCATTTTATCTATTAAGTCATCTTTGTTGTCTTTGACTGATTATCTTGATTTGTTTTTATATAATTAGAAGTTAAGAGATTGGATATTATAGTACATATTTCATGTTGACCATATATTTCAACCACTCTGTAGAGTCTTCTGTTTCAAACTTAGCATTAATTTATTTATGTTTTACATAAAAAATACTTACCTCACCTACAAAATGGAATCATGCATGTGAACGTTGGATATTATATCAAGCGTTTCGTTAGTGATTTTTAAAAGGACAGTAACTTTGACCATTGTTTCATCGTCTTTCTTCCCTGCTCGCAACGTGTGTTTATTTGAATATTATAGATGATAACATGAGTGATTTGGACTCTGTGTATGTAATGATAGCGTCAAGAAATTTCACTAGAAACTTCTGGAGCCTTATACTCGTCTTGCGTGTCCTTACCACGATTAATTTCTAAACATTACTTGATTAGTTAGTTATAATGGATGTCTGGGTCGATCTGCATGCTTTTGGGAATATATATATATGTACTTGGAATTTTTGGTATCGTAAGCATTTTAACTACCACTCAACACAGATAGTCTTAAACACTCATAATTTGCACAAAGACTATATACAAGCTGAAATAGCGCAGAAGATGGCTAGCTTGGGTTGCAAATTATTAATTTATTATTAAAAATAAGACAAATTCTACCGTACCCATGAAAATTGATGGGTTTTGGAACAGTTTCTAAATTGACCAATAGATGAATGGTCTTCCATTTAATGAATTTAGGTCAAACATTTGCTATTAAACATAAAAACTTTTGCTTATTGCAATTAAGTACCTAATTGGTTAAATATTTTTATGATTTAAATTTTAGATTTCTGATTATTAAATCAATTTCTAAAAGATCCGTTGAACCCAATTCTCCCCTTCTTCTCTACTCTTGTTGTGAAACTCTATCTTCTTGCAACAACACTCATATCTTGTTGAATCCAATTCCCATATAAGGAAGAGATGGCATCAATAAAAAAACAAAAGACCAAACTCAATTATTGGTCCGTTTAAAAACTGTACCAAAACCCATGTATTTTCTAGGGTACGGTAGCAGTTCCCTAAAAATAAACGTCATTTCTGGAAGAATCAATGTTGCCGTGCCTTAAACCAACTCTTGTGGTAATTTTGTCATAGATAAATTGGAAGAAGTGAATTGAGAGCCAGCTTTGATAAATTGAGTCGTCTGAAGGCTAGACTAAAACTTCTGTCAAACTAGTTTTTGAGAAAATCCAACTCCATTAATTCTGACTAAAGATGTACGACAAACTTGTGTAATGAATCTAGGCTCACTGTTTTTTTTATCAGTTTCACAAACAAGCGGGCTTTAATTTGTTGTTTTTGCCTCTATTGAGTGCCATATTAGTTTGTTGGGCCGAGCCTTGTAATCTTGTTTTTTTTTTATAGAAAAAAGTTTTAGATGAATTGGATCCTGACAGCTCATCAGGGACAGGACAGCCCTCATGGTACAAAAAACGCTTACAGAGGTTTGTCTTTAGTCTGATGAACCAATACTTTACATGAAAAAAATACATTGCAGTTTTTTTTTTTTTTTTTGTGCAGAAGGGTATCCCGATTGATAGTCAAACACTAAACCCTTTTTAGATGTAGAAATTAATCATCGAAGTAGGTTTTACCTCTTCCAACAAAACATTTTTTATACATACGGCAGTAATCGAACCTCTGTTAACATTCTTAAGAAATTCAATTATCTAATAACTGTGTTGGACTTTATTAATAAATACTGATCAGTTTTGTAACACAATTCACTAGTCCACAGCCACAAGCTTCTCATATTATTCGCTTAACAACGTCCATCAATTTGTCAACGGTTATAAATTAAAAACGTAGGTGTAAAAAGAAGTATAAAAAAAGAGTGTGAGAATTTCGTTTTTTATAATTAAATAGAGATTATGCCAACAATTTAGGATGATATAACAATGATATTATAAAAAAAAAAAACTATATTAAGCCATTTACATATTTCTAAATCCTTACACCTCTAATTAACTAGAAAAAAGCAATAAATATACAGATGTTTTCGTGATTGATCCTTGCACCTCTGATGAAGATTAATTTTATGTGAAAAAGTTGCTTTTTCAGTTAAATGAAAAACATAAAGTTACACAAATGATGTAACCTTGACTTCCATTTGATCTAATGAAAAAAATAACCTTTTCCCTTAAAAACCAAAGTAGAGGAGCAACCTTAGGAAGGGTTACATATACTTTAAGGGGTGAAATGTATTTTAAAAATAAAACTAAATACACATCCTTTCTTGAATAAACTCATCATCTTGCATGACTTAAATTTTGAGTAAATCCTCAAGTTGGTCCCTGAAATTATAAAGTCATATCAATTTGGTCCCTGACATTTTTAAAATTCCAAAAACATTCCCGAAGTTGTAAAATATTAATCAATCTAATTCCTCCGTCAGGGACCAAGCTGATATGAACCTCGCAATTTCAGGGACCAAATTGGACATAAAGACCAAATTGATACGACCTTATAATTTCAAAGACCAAATTAGAGATTTACTCCTTAAATTTCGATGCTTAACAAAAACTTGAATTTTATCATGTTTATACTTGCAGTTGCCTTGATTGAGTTGGAATTTTTATAGTGTGTAAATGACAAATAATGTATTTTCGGAGAGATCTTCAACCTCGTTAGAAGAATTCAACGGCGGCTTATAGAATGGGAGACCATGTCATATCTCGGAGACTATGAAGCAGGGACATCTAATCAAATTTTTAATTATTTTCAAATCCTTATATTTTTCAAAATAAAATAATCTCCCATCTCATTCTATCTCACTCCACGCTCTCACCTCCTCCTTTATCCCCAGCTCTCTCTCAACTTCTCCGCCAACGCTTCCTCCGACGCTGATCTTAAGATGTTCCCAAGTGATATTTAACATCACCAGTTCCTGTGTAGAGCCCAACTTCATCCTTAGATTGACCATCACTAAACTCGTAAATAATCTGACAAAGTGGCTTCCAGACTACATTATCCAAAACATTCAATGTTCTCCCATCCACTATTCTCATAACTATGCTCTTAACCGTCAGATTAATTAGATGCTCCATCAAACATTCCTTTCATGCCAGGAATGAGAGTCTCTCCCCCTTCAAGTCCAAACCTCTTTACAGATGTCCACTTGGTGGCTAAGAAGTTCTCAAATAGTGTACTTCAAGCAAGCCTATCAAAAACAATGAGAAGTAATTTTTTTTTTTTTTTGCAAATAAAAACTTTTCATGGTCTCTTATGGTGGGAGACCTGACCCTAGAATTTGCCAGAATTCAATTCTATATTTTTTTATAAACAAAAAATATTATTGATTGAGTACAAGGGGTATCCAACCCATAAACATCACAAAAAGAAAGTCCTTATCTAAATAAACTCTACCAATCTAATTGAACAAGCAGCCACAACAAAAACAGAAATACAATCCAGCACCTCCCTCCAAATAAAAATGTAACACACTCATAAATAGAACTCACAAAAAATTCCAATAACCAGTAACAAGTGAACCCACCAATTATAGGACAAAACACAACAGCTGCATATAATCCATACATATATGCAGCCGTTGTGTTGTGTCCTATAATGGGAGGGTTCACTTGTTGCTGGTTATTGGAATTTTTTGTGAGGTTCTGTTTATGAGTGTGCTACTTTTTTATTTGCAAGGAGGTGATTGTGTTGTATTTCTGTTTTTGTTGTAGCTGCTTTGTTCAATTAGATTGGCAGATTTTATTAAGATAATGACTTTCTTTTTGTAATGTTTATGGGTTGGGTACTCCTTTGCACTCAATCAATAATATTTTTTTGCTTATAAAAAAATTTATATAGTTTTGGTACATATAGTTTGATTCATTTTATTATTTCTAATACATCTACTGGTTCAATCGAATCGGATCGGCCCGATTGAATCGAGAATCGGTTGTGTCTACGGTTTGGTTCACTCATTAGAATCGGTGGTTCCAAAGAACTGGGTTAACCGTTTGAACCGATCAAAACGGATCAAAATCGGATGAACCGGAACCGATTTTTACCGGTTGGTTACTCAATGCCCAATAGAAAAGTTTTTTCCCCTTTGGTTCCTGGAAATTTCTTGTGAAGAGAAACCAGTAGAACTAAAAATTAGAAAATAGAAAGTAGAGAGAAGATCTACCTTACAAAAAGAAAGTAGAGAGAAGAATGAAAAAGATCAGTCATGGAGCAAGGCGAGAAAGAGACGTGCAGCGTCGACGAGGAGAAGCAATGGTGATGCCGGTCTGCCGTCGTTGGCGGTGAGGAGAGGATTTGGTGCGGTAGTGATCCGGTTGAGTGAAGGGAAGATGAGAGAGACGGTGGTGACACTGTGCTGCAAAGAAGCGGTGGTGTGATGGGGAGATGGAATTATATATCTTTTTATTGTCTACTTTATTATTATTAATTGGTGTGGTGAAAATGAACGAGTCTAAGTATATGATATGAAAGAGCATGAAGGGGGCTGAAATTGTCAGCCCTTATCTATCTAAAAGTTATGATATGACCCGTCCCAGTAAATGCTCTCCTAGCACGAATCACGCTTCCCTGCAGTCGGGAAACACTGCATTCATGCAGTCAGCGTGTTGATAACCGTCCAATTTTGATCGGACGGTCCAGAATCCGAGATCAATATTTTGAAATTTAAAAATTTAAAAATAAGTAAAATTTGTATATTTTATCGATTGTCCGATCAAAATCGGACGGTCGAAATCATCCGACTGCTGGATTCCTGACTGTAGGGAATCTAGCCTAGCACGCTATGCAGGTTGTAGCATGGGACCTTGGCCTTTTATATGCTATTGAACTAGTGATAAAAAAAATAAAAAGTATACCATCATTTTGGTCCTTGAAAATGTGAGGCGTTGTCAATTCAGTCCCTGAAAACAGTTAAACTACGAAAAAAATAAAGTGTATACCATCATTTTGGTTGACTCTTCTCACTTGAGGGGGGATGGTGAGTGGCTCACAATTTGGAAGCTCCAAGTGCCCCCTAGAGTTAAAATATTCTTATGGTGAACCTGTAGAGAGACCTTCCCCACGCAACTCCAACTGCAAAAAAGAGGTGCCGATTGCTCTGGTCTGTGTTGTTTGTGGGTCTGAGTTGGAGAACTTATGGCACTTGATGTTCACCTACCCTGCTAGCGTAGACTCTTGGATTCAACAGAAGCTATGGATCTTTATTTCTCCATTGCTGCAAAACATAGTTTCCTTCAAAGATAGGGAGCTTCTAGCTTGTACCTTTTAAAAAATGATGCACCATGCAACATATGTGCTTCAGGTTATTGAACTCACTGGGTCAGGTGGATGGTGCAAGTTTTGCTGTTATGCTTTGGAGTCTATGGTGAGGAAGAAATGATGGTCTTTGGAATGGTGTTGTCACCTCTCCTTCTCAGCATGTTCATCGCGTTAGTTCTTTTCTAGGAGACTGGTTGCAGGCCGGGACGGATCCAGAAATTTGACCAGTGGGGGCAAGATCAGATATTATAAATACTTTTATAAATTTTTTTTGTAAAAATGCATAATCCATAAGATAATGACATCATTATCATAAGCCAAAAAATGAGGATTACAAAAACAATTATCATTATCACCAATCTCCAATTACATCCAAATAACAATATCTCTCACATAAATCCTTTCATCTTTTGCAGTTGTCACAAGCAAAATCAAAACTAATTTCAGAAGTAATTAAATATACTATTGAATTTACAATATGTTTGTTAGTTTTCACCAACATTTCTGAAAGATCATCCTAGTCCTATTTAAATTAGAAAATTGTTCATCTGAATGAACATTTATGATTTAATTTTCAAGGTTAACTATCATGCCCCATAAGATTCACAAAAGAAAATTCTGATGAATAAAATCGAACCAAACAAATCAACTCCTTATTAAATGTAAAAACTGAATCGTTTGGATTTAAGTTTGTCACATAAATAAACAATTCAGTGCTCACCTATGAAAATCTATTATTAAACTTTTGAAGTTGTTTATCAATCATCTAATAATTTTTCAATGGGGGCAACATTTATTTCTTAGTGGGGGCAAAATAAAAATTATTCAACATTTAACAAAATTTTTTTTACTTAGTGGGGGTAGCTGCCCCCATATTGCTTCATGTTGATCCGTCCCTGGTTTCAGGCCAAGCACAATGCAGACCAAGTCCAGCGTTGCCCGAGACCTACATTCCAGATGAAATGGGTGCCTCCAAGCCAAGGCTTTTACAAGTGCAATGTTGATACCAGTTTTTTTTAGGAGCAGTGCAAGACTAGTTTTGGCAAGTGTATCAGAGATGAGCATGGTTTCTTTATTCTGCCTAAGACTGATTGGGTTCCCTTTTGTCTCGCAACTCTTGAGGGAGAAACTATTGGTCTTCTTAAGGCTATCCAGTGGGTTCAAAGCTTGAATTGGCATCATGTTATTTTTGAAATTGACTGTCAGGTTGTCGCTAATAAGGTTAACAACCATGTGGATATATCGAAACTAGGAATAATTACAAAAACTTGTTCAGATTTACACTTTTTTTTTTCAAACTCTAGTGTGAGTTTTGTTAGGAGACAAACGAATAGCGTAGCTCATAGCTTAGCAAAGACAACGTTACTCACAGCTGGTCCCAAATATTTTCTATCAAGCACCACCTTGTATTTCTTCTTTGATTATGAAAATGTAGTAAGCCTTTTATCTCAAAAAAAAAAAAAAAAAAAAGAGATTTGAAATGGTGGAGTTGACTATTAGAGAAGAGCGGCTACTATATGTGTCTATCGGTTATTACTATTTAAAGGACAGTTAATCTTTAAACAGATACTGCCTTCTATTAGCAAATTTGGATATAATAGGCTTTGTATAAGTAAAAGCAGACCCTAATGGGAAATAATGTTTGAATAAGATATAATATGATGACTGAAATTGTAAGTACTGATTAAGAAGAAAACCGTTGTTGGGTGCATATAATTAGATGTTCTCACATCACTTACAAAGCCAAATATGAGGGTACCGGGTACGTGACAAAATTCAAATATAAGTGCGCAAAAAATGAAGTAAGACCAATTATAACCGGATAATGCTTAGGGTGACAAAATTATGAGGGGTGCTACAAATGATAGGTGAGGCTTGTGGTGTTAATTTAGTTGGGATGATCGATGCTTTTACATGCTATTTTTTTATAATTTTTCTGAATCTTTTGTATGTAGGTTAGAGTATCTCGAATACTTTCTTTAATTCATGTTCTAAATAATATGTGTCTTTCTCTTTACTATCTCTTATTAGTTGATAGAAGAGGATCAAGATATTAGTAGATTAAATTTAGAGTAAAGACCCAATTAATCATTGATAAAAAAATACGATAATATTTTGGTTCATGAGAAATTAAAAAAATAAATTTGGTCCTCAAGAATGTAAAATGTGGATCAAATTAATCTTTTTTAGGATAATTTTTAGGGATATTTTAATTTTACATTATTGAGGATCTAATTGATATTTTTCATTTCTCATGAATCAAAATGCCACTATATTTTTTTGTCGAGGACCAGTCTAGACCTTCACTCTTACATTTATTATTAGTCAGTATACTTAAGAATTTTTCAGATGCTAGACAGCATTGGCATACTGGGGGCCCGGTAAAATATTTCATTGAGGTTTCTTCGGTATTCAGTTTTGCAGGAAGGAGCCAACTCAACTACCGTGGGGAATGTTCTTCAAAAGCACGTGTTTTTCAGCCTTAACAAAAGGGAAGATCCTAAAGCTATGTACGTGATATAAAAATTTTGTATTGAAAAACAATTTAACAACCCACTTCGTTCTTTGCACATGGTTTGAATCATTGCATGAAACTCTTTCATGCATGCTGGTCCCCGACTTCCCTTGGTAACATGATTGTTATCTCGTACGAAAAAAACGAAAAGCTCTCTAAAGGGATGCCATGAATGTTGTCAAAGAAGTATCTGCTGAAACAGTAATAATGGATATATTGCCAAAGGATAAAGAAAAGAAAGAGTCAAAAGGATGGAGTAAGAAGCAAGAAAATGAAGGGATGCCAAGAAAACATAGTGTCATACATTGTGTCATATTCTATTTATAGCGTGTTTGATTTATAAGATTTTGAAAAGCCTAAACCATTTTTGGAGTAAAAGCTTATCTATTTAGCTTTCAAAACCATAGTTTATTGTCGACGGGATTGACACATCTCACCGAGTCTTCCGCCTACATTTGTTTTAATTTTTTATTATTAAATTTTTTAGATGATATGTAAACTTTACTTTAAATTGTTGATGAGGTTAATAGTCTTTCCTAACTTTACATGGGGATGTACTTTTCTTTAATCTAATTTTTTTTTTTACCAAAAAAAACCATGGTTAATTGATTTTGGGATTTCAAATGCTAAACCAAACATGTTATAGTACTTTTTTTCCTTTTTCCTTTTGAACTATAGGCGACGAAACTGAAAATATATATTTTCAAGATTAAGTGGGCATATTGCCGTATTATGTATATATGTGGTTTTATTTTTTTGGGTCTTTCTAATCGATACTCTAATACTATTGGTTAAGGAATCAAAAAATAAAATTTTTTATTGAAAATCTAAATATATCATTGCTCGTTATATTAAATACATAATTTTTTAATTAAAACTTATCTCTTATAACTTATTAATCAATGAATATCTTAAAAATACTGACTATCATTCTTCTTATTTTTCATTGCTTATCCATTTTCACACATGAGATGATGTTCTTGTCGGAGTGAGATTCTTTCCGATAACTGAAGAGGTGGAGTATGAAAGAAAAAAAAAACGTATGAAATAAAATAATATTAATATTAGATCTCTCGAGTTACGGAGAGGAGAGGAACCCGTTCTTTTCATCCTTTTTCTGTTTTCCTTGATGTGATGGATTCCTTTGATGTGGAATTCAGGAGTGGTCTTTGTATAAAAAAATGATGCTATCCGACTAGGTAACGCACTAACTCGGTTTAGGTTTTATTTTAAATGAGCGTTTGATAAATATGATTTTGGATAAAATGGATTTTGAAGAATTGATTTTAATATAATTGAATTTGAAGTGAAGTGGTTTATGTTTGGATGTTTTTATTTTGAAAGCAAGTTTGATAAAAAAACTTAATGTAAATTTTTCAATTTAACACAGAAGTTACAAATTATAGCTTCTATTAGAATCACGTTTGAGGACAAAATCAATTTTATAAGACAGTAACCAAATATCTTTATTTTTATCAAAATCACGTTTGATGAAGACAAAAACACTTTTAATATCTCACCAAAAATAAAACCAAACACACTCATAATATCTATTTGTTCCTGTATGTGGGTTGTGAGCCGCGACATATCTTGTGTAGATCAGTCAGCAATTCAATTCAGGTTTGTTGACTTCATGGCCTTGACATCAGTACCATTTTGATGTTTGAGGTGATGGAAGCTGTTGGTGGTTGTTAAGAATATTTGGTTGTTTTCACTATCCCGGGCCCAGTGTAAATTAATTTAGTGAGTTCAAATAATATATAATATGGACTCAGATTGTGTGCAGTAAAAAATTCCTATTCACTGCATAATCTTAAAATTATCAGTTTGAAATTTTTGTGAAGCATAATATTCATAATAACTACAAATATTTATTTACAGAAAATAAACTTTGTGAAAAATGACAAATAAATTATATTTTATGGATTTAATTGTTATATATTATTAACGTAAAAATTTTTTTATACTGTGAATCAATTATAAATTATTATATCATTAAAAATATTTAACTCTTATCTTAACTATCTTAAAAATTATTTATATCATAATTTATGATTAATCGATACTATTAAAAAAATTTATAATGATAATATATATCAATATTTTATATAAAACAAATCCAATGAAAAAGTGCAATTGGGCTTAAACAATTTACTTGTACTATGCTGTGTTCATTGTGCAAGTGAGTTGTCTTTGAGCAGTGTCCCTAACTCAGGGCAGTGGTCTTTGTTTCTGCCCGATACGGCATCTGGGCACTGAAATCCACTAATATAAATTAATGCTTGGTGATAGCAATTTATAAAAAAAAAATTAGTACATAGAGTGATGTTATTTGAACATCAAAATTTAAATATTGATATCATATGTATTTATCTCTATTTCTTATTTATTTTCTTAAATATACACATATTTTAAAAATACATCTAAAAAGAAACACGACACCATGTGATCTCCCCATTTTGATGTCAAAAAAATCTTTACTCTTGTACAAAATGAGTTTGCATATGGACCCTACCAAGGTTCAATTCAATCCTGTTACGTTGCCATGGTGCATGTGGGCAGCAAAGCTTGCGTTCCACTCCTCCACCACCATCTTGAGGCTATTAACCTTACACTACAATCCAAGAAAACCATCACTCACTGCTAGCCATCCAATCTACATATACATACCCTTCGGGACAAGTCATCATTAATTTCACCCTCTTTTTTTGGTTCCCTTTGTCTTTCATTCTACATTATTTTTTTCTCAGATGTATTATTAGAACATCAAGTTTTTGATACCGTATATAATATTATATATGTCTATTTCTATCTTCTACTTATTTTTTATTTTCTTTATATACACGCAATTTAAAAATACATCTAAAAATAAAAAGATATCATATTATTATCCCATTTTGATATCCAAAAATTGTTTCTCTTCTTTCTCGGGGGGAGTTTTGGGACAAGAATTTATGAAATTGAATGCCTTTTCACAACTATTTTTGTTTCTTAAACAAATTTAGGTCCCATATCAGTTTAGCATATGGGTAAATTATCACTTACTAAGATAAGTTGAACAATTCTCTTTTTATAAACTAGCTTATGAAATATAGTTAAGTCTCATTATTCAAACATGACACTAGAGCATATCCCAATATATCGAATGAGTCAGTTGGTTGTATAGGCTGAGTTTGTGGGAAAAACTTCGATTTAAATCCCACAAAATACATTCTTGTGAAGGGACGGAAAACCTTAATTGTGACTAACCATCCAAACGGAGATTAGTCTTATAACGGATCCAAAGGATCTAAACATATGGGGATAATCGATGGACCTATTGAAAAGTGAAACATCCTAATTAATGTGGGTTCCCAAAAAAAAAAGTTAAATCTTACACATAAAGTTATTCAATCCTTATTAATTGAACCAATCTCCTAACTACTTCTCATAAACTTTTTTTTCTTTTGATGAAAACACTCTAATCTTATAATGATCATGGAATTAGGCAAGAAAAATTTATGGGTTACTATTTCTGATTGCAGTCTTGGATAAAGTCCGCAGACTAATAGTTAGGCAATAATCAAGCTGAAAAGGCAAATAGATAGTGCAACCAGAGCTGCCATAAAACTCTTAATGGGGCCAGTGCTACATAATATCTAATCTCTCATCATCTATGGGATTGATATTTACTTTATTAACTGATAAAAATAGACCCTAAAGATTTGCTTTATATCCATTATAAAGGCCTGTATGGGTACCATATTTCCCCATTTATCTCTCAAAGTACTCTAGATCAGCTGCCATTTATATAGCTTTTTAGAAACTTTTTATTTAAACTGTTTCAATGGGTAGGATGGGGGAGGGGTGAATTAGTCACTTCTGAATTCTAAATGCTAATCCATTTTACATATTGAAACCTAATTCGTTTTATATTAACAAATATGATTGGATGGTATCCATTGCTTGTTACATAAACAACCTGTAATTTAAAACTTACAATAACTAATAACTTACTTGATGATCATTTATTGTGTGTCACAGAAGTCTATTGACCATTAATAGTACTGAGATCATGTGGGGGTGATTGATGATGTGTACGATCAAAATTTGGCCACATGGCACACCATATTATTATCAATAAATCACCATCTCAAGAGAGCCTCCAGAACTACCAAAAGGGATGAAGAAAAGCAACTAGGCAACTTCCTTTAATTGAAATCAAACAAAGTTTGGTAATAATCCCCCATTGACAGCACCACTTGAATCTAACTTTCTTACTGAAAATTAGTAAAACAATATATATATATATATATGCACACACCAAGGCTGCTCTAGTCTTCTGTTCCTGACAGTCTCTGTGCCCCACCCTAACTGCCTCTCTTCAGTGAAGGAGAAGGGATCAGTTACTTTACTTTTTCCTTTCTTGAGTTTTCTTAAACTGTGTGTGGATTGTGGAATACACAAAGTTCTTATTTTTATTTGCTTTGGATCAGTTTTATCTAATAACTTGGTCTAATTTCCAACTCCAGTGGAAAGAGTAACTTTCTACCTCTTGCCATGGAAATATCTGAATTCTGTCTCTGCCAATTCCACAGCTCATGTTCTCAACAAACATTTGTTTTGGCACTTACCCTTTTCACCAAACACTGTTCTGGGTTGCTCCATAACCTTCCTTCTCATTGCTTTGGTGTCACTATATGTGGGTCTTCTTCAATTTAACCTCAGCTTGTTCTTGCTT
Organism: Ammopiptanthus mongolicus; assembly: GCA_039655645.1. Classification (NCBI taxonomy): domain Eukaryota; kingdom Viridiplantae; phylum Streptophyta; class Magnoliopsida; order Fabales; family Fabaceae; genus Ammopiptanthus; species Ammopiptanthus mongolicus. Next base: position 90,155,815 of record CM077345.1, read on the forward strand.
CAAATTATCAGCTTCCTAATCTGTAATTATCTCTTATTTATGATCTGTCCTGGGTTTTCTTTGGAGATTGGTATGGGGATGGGGGTGGTTTTGCCACTGATTCTTCAGCTTGTGAAGCTCTGCATCATTTTCTTTGTTGTGGCAGTCCAAGGTTCCAAAGGTAGGTGCTTAATCTTCAGAACTTTTTGTTGAAGTTAATCTCTTAAGAAACTTGGTGAAGTTTGTCAGAAATTATGACCAAACTTATGCTTAAGCTAGAAGAACTTGATCTGGATCAGAATGCATGTTTTTTAAATTGTTGTTATTATAATCTGTACCATTGAGAACATAAACATCATTGCTGAGTTTGCAATTAATTTATTAGTTTAAATGTCATACCTTAGTATAAAGATAAAAATAGATATTGGAGTACTTGTAGCTAGGATCACCAAATGGGGCATCTGATGTCTTCTTCTTTCTGTTGTCCTCTTGCATTGCTTACAAAATCCAATTTTGGCTTGCATATATAATTTGTTACAGTACACATAATGTAAGGTGCTGGTGGATTTTGAACCCGTTGCCACACCATTACCATGTTCTTGTGAGACTAAGTGCCAATAAAACCAAAGGACATTGGTTGCTTACAACAGATTTGCCTGATAATACTGATTTTTCAATGTGTAATCATTGCTTTATGTGAATAAGTTTTCTCCTCTATGGAATTTTTGGCTTTCCAACTGATAATGTTTTCTTTAAGGGCCTGTTGTATCCCCATCTCCAGCATTCCTTGCTGCCGTTCATCCTAGCGGAGAAGCACCTGGTCCTGTCAATCATGGAGAGTCATGGGGAAGCAGTGCACCAAGCTCACCATCACATCGAGATGGTATATCTAATATCTAAATAGCATACAAAAAGGGTTTGAATTTTTAGCTTCTTAAACTAAAGGCAAAATAGATTGATTGGTCCTGGACGTTTTTTTTACTTTTCATATTGGTTTATAAGTTTTATTTTTTTTCAAATTGGTCTTACACGTTATGTTCTGTTTCCATGTTAGTCCTTTCCGTTAATTTCGACTTAGCGCCGTCAGTTTTGACCTGACGTGGCTATCACATTAGTACGACACGTGGTTTTGGATCTGACGCCATAAGGTCAAAATTGACGAAAAGGATTAACGTGGAAACGGAACATAACGTGTAGGACCAATTTGAAAAAAATAAAACTTATAGGACCGATGTGAAAAGTAAAAAAACGTATAGGACCAATCAACCTATTTTTCCTAAACTAAATTACTCGCTGTTCCTATTAGTTTCTGCAGGTATTTGATACTTCTTTTCCTTCTTTCAGGATTTGTTATATCCCCATCTCCAGCAACCTTACCAGTGGATCCTTCCCCCAGTAAAGCACCTAGTATTTTCCCCCCAAGAGATCCATGGAGAACCATTGCCCCAAGCTCTCCAGAAGTACCAAAAGGTAATCCCACTCCCTTTGTCCATTAACTCATCTTGGGATCATCTGACTAAAAAATTGGATTTTCACCATCCAGGGCAATTCTTGCACCCTCCAGTTACATTACCACCTCAAATATCAGCTCCAACTCCTCAGAAGATTAAAGAAATTGAACCATCCATATCTCCTAGTCCTAGTCCAACCCCCATAACTTTATCACCACCATATAAGATTGTTACTGCACCGTCACCTGCTCAAGGGAATGTGCCTCCTACATCAGCTCCAACTCCTCACAGGATTAAAGGAATTGAACCATCCATATCTCCTAATCCTAGTCCAAGCACCATAACATTATCACCACCATATAAGGCTCTTCCTGCACCGTCACCTGCTCAAGGGAATGTGCCTCCTAAATCAGCTCCAACTCCTCAGAAGATTAAAGGAATTGAACCATCCATATCTTTTAGTCCTAGTCCAAGCACCATAGCCTTATCACCACCATATGAGGGTGTTTCTGCACCGTCAATTGCTCAGGGGAATGTGCCACCATCTGTACAACCAAGTGCACCTCAAAGGAAAGCACATGCATTAAGGCCTCCTGAATCAACACCAACTGCTCCAGGTACATGATGAGAAGTTTCTTTTGTGGGGAATGGGGGCTAGTTCATCTTTCCATTGATATTGACTCAAATTCTGATCTTCTATTGCTTCTTGAACAGCCCCAGTTGTAATACCTTTTGGCAAGTTGCCAAAAACTTCACCAATCAGCCAACCTACTCCAAGGACCATAACAATATCACCAGCTGTTCCTGCACCGTCAACTGCTCAAGGGAATGCACCACCATATGTACAACCAATTCCACCACAAAGGAAAGCACCTGCTGTTATGCCTCCTGTATCCACACCAACTACTCCAGGTACATGACAGAGCAGTTTCTTTTCTGGGGCAGTGGGGGTGAGTCTACCTACCCGTTGATATTGACCCAAATTCTGATCTTATGTTCCTTTTTGAACAGCTCCAGTTGCAATACCTTCTGGCAATTTACCAAAAACTTCACCGATCAGCCAACCCAGTACAAGGACCATACCATTATCACCACTATATAAGTCTGTTCCTGCACCGTCAACTGCTCAGGGGAATGTGCCACCACCTATACAACCAAGTCCATCTCAAAGGAAAGCACCAGCTGTTAGGCCTCCTGCATCAACACCAATTGCTCCAGGTACATGAACAAGCAATTTCTTTTCTTGAGGGAATGGGTTTAGTCCACCTTCCCATTGATATTGACCTAAATTCTGTTCTTCTATTGCATTTTGAACAGCTCCAACTGCAATACCTTCTAGCAATTTGCCAAAAAAATCACCAGTCAGCCAACCAATTGAACATGGAAGTTTGCCTCCTAAGGTTGATAAGAGGAATGCAAATAAGAGTCACACATCAGAGCCAGTTTCACCAGGTATGTGATAAAAGTCTTGTCATGTAATTACTAGAATTCTTATGGATGGTTAACCATTTCATCATCTCCAGCTTCCGGTTGGTATTGACCCAAAATGTGCTCTTCTATTAAATATTGGAACAGCCCCAGTTGCAATTCCTTCAAACAATTTGCCCAAAGTTTCACCAGTAAGCCAACCAATTGAAAATGGAAATTTGCCTCCTGATGTTCATAGGGAGGGTGCAAACAAAGGTCACACCCTAGAGCCAATTTCACCAGGCATGTTACAAAAGTGAAAATGTTGCCACCTGATTTCTTACTACATGTTCCCAAAATTTCCTTTCATCTCCAATTTCAGTTGGTATTGACTCAAAATATGGTCTTATATTGTTGATTGAACAGCCCCTATAGCAGTCAGTTTGCCACAACATTCACCAGTGAGTCAGCCAGGTGAACATGGAAGTTTCCCTCCAACTGTTCATAGAAGGAATTCCAATAGAGGTCACACATTGGAGCCAGTCTCACAAGGTAATTCTACTAGATGGTTCCAACTTTTGTTTTTTTCAATCTCTAGTTTCCAGCTGCTATTAACCCTTAAATATGCTTTCCCATGGCATTTGAACAGCCCCGGTTGCAATACCTCCTGCAATTTTGCCAGATAACGCATCAGTCAGCCAACCAACTCAACATGGAAGTTTTCCACCTAACGTTCATGAAAGAACTGCAAATAAGAATCATACTCACATTGCAGATCCAGTTCCACCACGTATGTTATATAGTCTTATCAAATCATCTCTAAAGTTCAACTATATGTTTCTAAACTTCCTATTTTTCATTAAAGCACAGAATCTATTGCATCCCCACCTTGGAAAATGGAAAATAACCAACCAGTAGGCCACCCCCTTTTCCCAAAAATTACTCCATCCACATTACCCGGTAAGTCTTATTACCTTAATTTGATGAAAGAAGAGAGGAGAATAAAATATTGAATTTTTTTGGAGTGATCACTTGTACTTATCTCGTTGTTTTTTCTTTTGTTGTATTCATGCAGCACCAGTTACATCACCAACAAGTGCATTTCCAGTAATTGCACCATCAGTCCACCCTGTTATACCAGCAGTATCTCCTTCAAAATTACCAGGTGCAAATTTTGAGAAAGGATTTTGTTCAATTATCCCTCATCCTCCCTCAGTTGATTTGGTTGTTTGTTTTAAAATATTTTACAGTTATATTTTTCTGTTAAATCATTTAATTTCTTTATTGCTACATTTCTAGTCTCTCTACATTTTGCTTTGAATGATGGAGGTTTAAGACAAAATCTCATGCACATTTTGTTGCCAGTTTGAATTATGATTGCTGTTAATAATCCAGAAAGAGGTTTGATTGTATCTCTCTTTTTTCAACATCACATAATAATAAGTCATTGATTTGAGAAATTTGAGTTTAGATACCTTAACAATTGAGTTGAGATTAAAAATGACAATCATGAGTGATGTGTAATGTTTACTTCACATGGCTAACTTTTTCTCCATGCACAGTTTAATATAGAAGAATGAACATGAGGCTATTTAACAGATAAATGTTGTTTTATGAGGTATGCATGTAAGATATTCAAGAAAACTAAATATGAGAAGGTTGCTTCTGAACATGCGAAGAATATTTAGCCATTAAAATGTATTTACTCCTGATTTGAGTTTAGCAACAAGGTACTCAGCATTCACACTTCTCAGGTAGTACCTTAGCAATGAAATGTCTTTTTCATGAACCTCTTTTATATTTTATTATTGATTTTTTTTTTCTCAATATATAAATGTTCTCCTGTAGCTATTGTTCTATAGTGTTCAGCTGTTGTATCATGATTTCTATAATTTCTTTTATGTCGAAAATAGTATTGTGCAATCATTCTTCAATTCATGGACACTTAATTGGCACAAAACAGGTGGTGCAGCACCTGTTGTCTCTCCTGCATTAACTCCTTCCAGAAGCTTCAATTGGAAAAAAGGTGGAAAACCAGTTTCTGCACCTTTGTACAAAATACCGAAGCCACTACCAGCTGTAGTACATTCCCCTGCTCAAGGTATGTGGTAACATTGACCTTTTGATAAGTTGCAAAATTGCTCATTGTACTAATAGTATAATATTGAAAGATTTCTCTAACAATACAGTTCAAACTTCAAAAGTGTTAAAGTAATACTGTCAAGGACCAACTCTCTCAAAAACCTAAGCGTTTAGGTGGAGGACCAATAACGGTTTTGTTAGATATATAAGATCATTCATATGCCTTCACCTAATAGCTTAAGCTTTTGGTAGAGATGGTTCATGATATGGTGTCAAAGCCTCTATATGACCAAATGGTCTGGAGTTCAATCCTTGCATCCTCCATTATTCTAATAAAAAGTTGAATTTAAGCAAAAGGTAGGTAGGGATATGCAATGTCCACACTTCTAGCCCAAAGGACTCTTGAGTGCGGGGGCGTGTTAGATATATAAAATCATTAATATGCCTTCAAAAATAGCTTAAGCTTTTAGGGGAGATCTTTTATGTCAAAAATACTATTGTGCAAGCATTCTTCAATTGCCACAAAACATGTGGTGCAGCACCTATTGTCTCTCCCACATTAACTCCTTCCAGATGCTTCAATTGGAAAAAAGGTGGAGAACAAGTTTCTGCACCTTTGTACAAAATGCCAAAGCCACTACCAGCTTTAGTACATTCCCCTGCTAAAAGTATATGGTAACATTAACCTTCGTTTGTTATGTTGCAAAATTGGCCGTTGTACTGATAGCATACAGTTCAAACTTCAAAATGGTTAAAATAATACTGTCAAAGACCAACTCTCCTAAAAACCTAAGCTTTTAGGTGGAGGACCGATAATGGTTTTATATCTCTAACCCTTTGTGGAATATTCCGTTGGGCTTGAAACATTGGCAATGCACAAGAACATTTTACCTTGTGTTGAAATTCAACTTAATTATGAAAATGGAGATGGCAAGGATTAAAACTCTTGGTCACAGAGGCTCTAATATCATGTAAAATATAAACTCTCCTAAAAGGTTAAGATTTTTGGTAGAGGCACTGGAATGATTTTTTTTCTCTCTAACGAATACAGAAGTGACATCATGCTTGAATTCTTTTGGAAATGTAGTCATAATATATTTAAAATGATATTGTACTCAACAATTATTTTTAACCTTGTTCAATAGTAGATTGTCCAAAAGCTAAAGCTTTAGCTGATAAAAGACAGTGCAAACAAGGACTATAAAAATTGAAACTAGTAAAACACACACACTAAACAAATATATTTCTATACACACAAAAACACATATAGGTAATTTATTTATATTTTTTTCTGCTGTAGCTCCTGCTGCTGATAAAGCAAGGCAATTCCATCATACTCCTAAGCCACTGATTTCATCTCCTGAATCTCCTATCAATAAAGAAGATCATTTTCCCGTATCTTCACCTTCAACCACATTTTATAAGCATCATCATACACGGAACATTATCACCAGCCCTGCTTCTGCATCACCATATTTGATTTCTCCTCCCACTTCAAAACACCAAGGTTTGATGTGATACCTGATCGATTGAATTGTGCCACAAATTAAGTTTTTTTTTTGCTGCAATTGAATGTATAACCTTTTTGTTTGGTTATATTATGTAGATCAACCAATTCCTCCACCACCAATGGACACAGGTACTTATACAAGTATAGTGAACTTTTTAGGTGTTTCTTGTATGAAAATGAGAAGTAAATAAAGGGAATTTTAATTAATTAAGCTTTTCTGCATGGCTGGTTCTTCAGTTTCCCCATTTGCCTTCCCTGATCTGTCACCAGTGAGCCAGATTTCAGCTGCTCCTGCTCCATCAATCAAAATATCCCCTCACCCAACCAAAAGTATGAAAGCCTAAACTCCATACTTATTACAAATATTTTTCAAATCTTGTATTTTCATTATGACCTACTTATCCTTTTGCATCATTCATTGTGTTTGTTATTGCAAGTTCCATTTCATCTTCCTAAAGTGTCTCCTTCTCGGTCTTCTTCCAAGAGCCGTAAGACACCAGACCTGCCTCAGATTCGGGCACTGCCACCCCCACCTCCTAATAAAGGTTAGCATTCTATTTCCTTAATCTCTTTACTGCAGGAGCTATAGCTGCTAATATCTGTACTTTTTGGATATGTGCTGACTGTATTCATCATACTGAAATATACATGTCCATTTTTAATTTTTCAGATTGTTTATCAACCGTTTGCTCAGATCCCTATACAAACTCTCCACCTGGAGCACCTTGCAGATGTGTCTGGCCCATGAAAGTCGGTCTTCGCCTTAGTGTGTCTCTGTACACCTTCTTCCCTTTGGTTTCAGAGCTTGCTTCTGAAATTGCCACTGGGGTTTTCATGAGGCAAAGTCAAGTTCGCATTATGGGAGCCAATATAGCTAGCCAACAACCAGATAAAACTGTTGCCCTGATTGATTTGGTACCACTTGGGGATGAGTTTGATAACACTACAGCCTTTTTAACTTCTGAGAGATTTTGGCATAAACAGGTTGCTATAAAAGCTTCTTACTTTGGTGACTATGATGTCTTATATGTGAGCTATCCAGGTATATATATAAATTCTCAAATTCTTGTATTCTCTTCATGACTCTTCTGGTTAGAAATTTTATGGGGTCCTCTATATATAGGTTTACCTCCATCTCCTCCTTTACCACCAAGCATGACCATTATAGATCATGGCCCATATTCAAGTGATGGCAATAATGGAAGGACAATAAAGCCCATTGGGGTTGACATACAGAAGAGGCAGCAGCATAAAGGTGGACTTAGCAAGGGCATAATAGCTATTATTGCTCTTGCAGTTTTTCTAGCAGTTGTTTTATGCTCTGCTGCTGCTTGGGCCTTGTTCAAGTACAGATATCGTGTAAGTCAACCAATATCAACCCCACGAGTTTTGCCACCTCCCCTTGCCAAAGAAACAGGTAATACAACTTTTAATATCTTATAATCTTGTGAATTAGTTCATTTTGCCCTTTTAGAACCTTTTTCTTGGTGGTTGATCATTAAGAACAGCACTGTATTTACAAATTTCAAACCAGTCTTTTGGTACTTATTTCATCTAATGACCTAATAGAATTAGCAAAACAATGATAGACAAAATTCTTTGCAGATGAAAGTATAGTTTAGTTACAAGGATTTAAATAAATAAGATCATTATCATGAGCATGGTATTTTTAAATTAAATGAGTCCTATAATTTTGATTGATTCCTTAAAGCCCAATTATTGTGACATTTTGATTATTTTATCATTCCTCGGCCTTTTTTATTAACAAACAACATATGAATCTCACAGGTACTGCTGGGTCATTAGTTGGAGGAGGGGTTGCTTCAGCTTCATCATCTTTTCGATCTAGCATTGCTGCTTATACAGGATCTGCTAAGACTTTCAGTATGAATGACATTGAGAAAGCCACTGACAATTTTCATGCTTCAAGAATACTTGGAGAAGGTGGTTTTGGGCTTGTTTACAGGGGTATCCTTGAAGATGGTACAAAAGTTGCTGTCAAGGTTCTAAAAAGGGAGGATCATCATGGTGATCGTGAATTCTTAGCTGAAGTTGAGATGCTTAGCCGCCTTCACCATAGAAATTTGGTTAAGTTGATTGGTATATGTACAGAGGTTAGCTTCCGCTGCCTGGTTTATGAACTTATTCCAAATGGAAGCGTGGAATCCCATTTACATGGTACTTAAATCTGATTCTCATTTTCTTGCTTCAGCCTTAAGTAACATGTCAATTGTTTAGTTCTTCAAGATAATTTTTTTAAAATAAAATTATTTGGCCTTCTGGTAGGAGTTGACACGGAAAACACACCATTTGATGGGAGTGCTCGGTTGAAGATAGCTCTTGGTGCTGCTCGTGGTCTGGCTTATCTGCATGAAGATTCAAGTCCTCCTGTCATACATAGAGACTTCAAGTCTAGCAATATCTTGTTGGAAGATGATTTTACACCAAAAGTATCTGATTTTGGATTGGCTAGAATAGCAACAGATGAGCAGAACAGACACATATCAACACGTGTAATGGGAACTTTTGGGTACACAGTTCTTACTTGTTTATATTTTGGAAAGTTTTATCTACAAGTTATCTCTTCACCTCAATACCCTTTATTTTTGTTTGTCACTCCTACATAACAAAGATGGAGTTTGATCAGTCAAGTTGAAACTAGAACTCTATCATGGAACTAGATGTCCATGTATATCTTGCATCTAAGTTGTCCAATTGGCACAACTCTTGTGGCGTCCAAGTCACATGGCAACAACTTCGACCACTGCACTAAGGCTCCTCTTCCTAATGTTAAAACCTCAGTGCCAAAAAAATTTTCGTTCCAAAATTGCATAGCATGCTAACCACTCCATCATACAGTTGTTTCAGAAGAACAAATACTCCGAAGAAAAATTGACAGGATATATATGATATTTAATCCTTATTACTTTTTCATTCATCTACCTTTAACTGCCCTCTTTTCTTATCAGCTGCTATCATTACAACCAACTCTTCAAATTTCAATCCATGGAAATATATGCTCTTTTCGGAAATCTATTTTTGTTCCTTGTTGAGTTATACTATTACGAATTCCTGATATATATTTTCTTTCATATTTGAAAAATTCAGTTATGTGGCTCCGGAGTATGCAATGACTGGGCATCTTCTTGTGAAGAGTGATGTTTACAGCTATGGTGTTGTTCTTCTTGAGCTTTTGACAGGAAGAAAACCAGTAGACATGTCACAACCTCCTGGTCAAGAGAATCTCGTTTCATGGGCTCGTCCACTCCTCACAAGCAAGGAAGGATTGGAAGCAATAATAGATCCATCTCTGGGAACTAATATGCCTTTTGATAGTGTGGCTAAAGTTGCAGCCATTGCTTCAATGTGTGTACAACAAGAAGTATCAGACCGTCCTTTCATGGGTGAGGTTGTTCAGGCTTTAAAACTTGTGAGTGATGAATGTGATGAAGCAAAAGAAGCAGGTTCAAAAAGTTCTAGCCAGGAGGATTTATCAGTTGTTGATTTGAATGCTCTTTCTGGACACCAACCAGATAATTTCGGAGGCCAATTCTCAGCCACTAACTACAATTCTGGAGTTGATTTTGAAAAGGGGTTGTCAGCATCAGAGTTATTCAGCTCATCAGCAAGGTTTGCAAGGCAAGCATCTGGATCATTTAGAAGACACTCTTATTCAGGTCCTCTAAGAAATGGAAGAAGAAGCAAACGGTTGTGGCAGATAATTAGAAGACTTTCTGGTGGTAGTGTCAGTGAACATGGAACTAGGTTCAAGTTATGAGACAGTTCCAATTGAGCCATTGCATTTATTTATTTTTCCTTGTGGATATTGCTCTCCCTCAACTTGCTAACCTGTAGTTCCCAAGAATCACAATGCTGCGAAGAGGTATTAAATCTTCTGCCTCAGTCCTTCAAGGTTTGACATGGGAATACAAGCAAGTTGTAAATATGATGTGACATTTTTTTCTGCTAACCTGAAAAATCCTGTGTAACTGGTACTGACACTGTGAAGATAGGAAGCAATGTGAATCTAGCAGGCTGATAGAAGATGACTGTAAGTTGTCCAATACAAAATACAAATATGGTCTTTGCATTTGTGCCATTTAATAGATTTTGTAATGTTCATATTGTCAATACACTCGATTATTAGTCTTCGGCTGTCAGCCGGAGGACACTATTGATTCACAAAAAAAAAAAAAAAAAAAAAAACACTCAGTTGTTTTTTGAGAAGGGAGGGAAAAAGAGTTGTGACGTAGAATGTTTACCAGCAGAGTTACTGAAAAAGAGCCTTAGCGTCAGAATCCCAAACACATGGCTGGTAGATCTGAATTTGTGCATGTCTGTTTTAAACGGCTATAACTTTTGATTTGGGTAGTCTTACATGGCTATTATATATCAACGAAATGCTCATTTTGAGTTTGTAATCATAGCAGTCGGGGTTTACCTGGTTGTGTCTGACTTTGAGCTCAAAATCCATTGTTGAAGCATGTTTTGAGGTTGCTTATTTCTCTTTAATTTTTTCTGTAATTCTACTATTTTACTTATTAAGAGTCCTAATTTATATACTTTATGTTCTATACAAATTCTTTTGTTCAATAGTTTTCATATAATTTTGGGTCAGGGTGGTAATTAGGTAAAGTCTTTTCCAAAGTGACTCCAATGCTTGAACTTCTAAGATTCACTTACAGTTATAGTCTTACTTCTACAGCAATCAACCATTATTGGATGTTCTATTCAATTTTGTATCAATTGAATATTATTACAACTATTTTTCCCTAGTCAAGTGCAATCCTTACATTCATGCAAATTCATTGTGTCAAATTAAATTTCTTTCATAGAAAAATACATTGTCAACAAATTGCCTTATACAGTTGGATCTCCGAGAGAAAATGACTCGTAATGTATCAAAGGAAGACAACACCCAAAAAAAAAAAAGGAAGAAAACAAAAAAGTAACAAAGGGTAAAAAAAGGCATAAACAATTAGTCATCTTCTCTAGTCAACAATGGCATGCCTAACTGAAACCTCTTGGAGAAAAATTGTAGTTTTTGCCATAAAATTTTATCATATAATGGGTGACAAAGTGTTAAAATTCAACTACTGATCAAAGTGTAGCTGGAAAAGCCTGAAATAACTGAGACGCTTATCTTTTGGAGGAAAATCGCTGCAACTTCCTTAGCAGTAAAAGGATGACAAAGTAGAAGGAAATGAGGGTTTATAGTGAGCCTATCGAAATAGTGTCCTCCGCTGCTGTTGTTGCAGTCATTCCTCCTCTACTCTTAAACGTACCATTAAGTCTGGATATGTTGCATGCTTTTGCATAGCCATTTCAAGAGATACTAGCAATCATATAGGTCTCTAGCACAATAACATGATGGATCTTATCTAGGGGAGAGTCTTCATTTCAACCTTGTTACTTTCAATGTTAAGAGAACAAGTTATGTTTAATATTCACTTTGAATTTTTGTGTTTGAAAATATTATTTGAACATAAGGAAATTCGACAACATTGACACCTGGAAAATAATGTACAAAATCTTGGTTAATGGAGTTCAGTGGATGGTTAACAATGATTGTGAACTCTTGAACAATGGTTAACAATTATTTGGGAATTTTCAAATAGTTCACTGAATTTTAAAAGTTTCTAATTGGGTCCCTAAACATATATAAAATTTTCATTTGAGTTTCTGGAGTAGCAAATACTGAATCATGAAATTGAACAAAATATTCGTAATTCCCTCCAAGCTGGACAACCATATTAATCATTTGTGCATAATTATTGGAATTACTTAAGTAATCAACCATAAATTGTTGGTATGTTCGAAATCATACTCATATGTATGCATCAAAACGATTCAGTAACGAATTTGCTACTCTAGGGATCCAATTGAAAATTTTATATATGTTTAGGGACCTAATTAAAAACTTTTTTGGTTCAAGGACCTACTTAAAAATTTTCAAATAGTTGAGGAACCAACTGAATAATTAAACCTTAAATCTAATTAGGGTTGAAAATGTATAATAGAACAATAAACAATAAATAAAAAATTGATTTAGGTGGCAAATTTATCACTATATCACTGTTTCACTTTTTATTTTTCAAACTACCACCGTTTCCAAATTATATACCAAACTACCACCATTTCCAAATTACATTGAGAAGTCTACTTTGGAGGGCACGACTTCTCAACATGATTTGGAAAAAAAATTTCACACCCAGTTGGGAAGTCTGGTTCTTCAACCACGACTTCTCAACGTGGATTTTAATTTGGGGAAATTTTTTGTCACACCCAGTTGGGCAGTTGGGAAGTCTGGTTCTTCACCCGTCTAAGCTTTCATGCTTTCACCTGTCTAAGCCTTCGTTCCTCTTATGACTTTCACCCGTCTAATGAAGCTTTCAACCATCTAAGTTTTCATGCTTTCACCCGTCTAAGCGTTTATGCTTTCATCCGTCTAAGCCTTCGTTTGTCTGTTGACTTTCACCCGTCTAATGAAGCTTTCACCCATCTAAGCTTCATTAGACGGGTGAAAGCTTAGACGGGTGAAAACATGAAAGCTTAGACAGTTGAAAGCTTCATTAGACGGGTGAAAGTCAACAGACGAACGGAGGCTTAGACGGGTGAAAGCATGAAGGCTTAGAAGGGTGAAAGGATGAAGGCTTAGACGGGTGAAAGCTTCATTAGACGGTTGAAATCTTAAACGGGTGAAAGCATGAAAGCTTAAACGGGTGAAAGCTTCATTAGATGGTTGAAAGCTTAAACGGGTGAAAGCATGAAAGCTTAGACGGGTGAAAGCTTCATTAGCCGGGTGAAAGTCATCAGAGGAACGAAGGCTTAGACGGGTGAAAGCATGAAAGCTTAGACGGGTGAAGAACCAGACTTCCCAACTAGGTATAACAAAAAAATTTCCTCAAATTAAAACCCACGTTGAGAAGTCGTGGTTGAAGAACCAAACTTCCCAATCGAGTATGACAAAATTTTTTCCTAAATCATGTTGAGAAGTCGTTGCCACCAAAGGGGACTTCTTATTGTTATTGAAAATGATGGTAGTTTGGTATATAATTTAGAAACGGTGATAATTTGAAAAATAAAAAGTGAAACAATGATATAGTGATAAATTTGTTTGATAATAAAACATATAATATATAAATTTTAGAGGAAATTACATTGCCATCCTTTGTTGTTTTGCTAGGTTATACTTCACACTATCTTCTGTTTCAAAAGTTGTCCTCACCTTGGTTAATATATAAACTAAATAAAGTACTTATATATTATAATGTTGATACTTGATCCCCTATTCTCTTGAGTCCTTGACTATTGGGTAGAGGATAATCGGAAAAAATAAAAAGCTGTTGCGAGAGTGAAGGTGAAGAAGACAAAATAAAAAAGACAGTGAAAGCGGTAACTAGAGAGAGCAGCATTATTATTAGTACTTTGTACTTGTATTTGTAGAGTTGAGAGTAGAGAAACAAATTAAAGATGGAGAGTTCTCCACAAACACAGCAAGGAGTGGTGAAGAAGAAGGAGACAAGGGGGAGAAAGCCCAAGCCCAAGGACGAACAACAACAACAACAACAACAACAACAACATGGAGTGAAGAGTACGATGAAGAAAACACAGCAACAACAACAACAACAACAACCTTCGGTGGACGAGAAGTACACTCAATGGAAGTCCCTTGTCCCCGTCCTTTATGACTGGCTCGCCAACCACAACCTCGTTTGGCCCTCTCTCTCTTGCCGGTCTCTCTCTCACTAGGGTTTTCTTCAATTTCCTCATTTTTATTGCTAATTAATTTTTTATTTTAATAATTTTATAATGATTGATAATGATAATGATAATAATAATAATAGGTGGGGTCCTCAGCTTGAACAAGCTACTTACAAGAATCGCCAGCGTCTCTACCTTTCTGAGCAGGCATGCCAACCCAACTCTCTTTTCCTTTTAAACAAGAATTAAAACTGTTATTAAAATCATTTTAGTTTCATGAAATTAATTTTGTCAAAACCTTACTAACTCAGATTTAGTACAATGTCAATGCGTATATGCTGCTGTACTAAAATAAATTTAGTACATTTAAAAAAAAAAAATAGAAAAATTAAACGATTTTGTGGTTCATTTTTATTTGATGAAATCAATTTTGTTGAAACCTGCTTTACTACTCACAATGTTAGTGCAATGTGTATATGCTGCTGTACTAAAATGAAATTTTGTACTATTTTTATTTTTCTTTTAAAGAAAAATTAAACCTTTTTTAACACATTATAGGGCCCATTTGCTTTAGATTATTTTGCGAAAAATCATTTTTTTAAAAAATAATCACTTTTAAGGATTTTCTATCTTTCTGTTCCAGCTTTTGAAAATAAGCTGAATCTGAAAAAAAATCTAAAATCTGATTATAATGAGAAGCTATTTTGAGTAACTTCTAATAAAAAGTTGATGCGATAGATGAGAGTGTTCAAAAATTGTTTTTTAAGATTGTAAACTAACACAAATTAACTTATGCTTTACTTAAAAATCTCTAAAAATAATTACTAGATTATTCTATATAAAAATCATTTTTTTAATCTTAAACAAACATGTCGTTAATTTGATGAAATTAATCGTGTTAAAAGTTAATACTTTACTACTCAGTGTTAATGGAATGTGTATATGCTGCTGTAATGACTAGTGAAATGAAGTTTTTTTATGGGGGTTGGGTTTTGCTGTGCCAGACTGATGGTAGCGTTCCAAATACTTTGGTCATTGCAAATTGCGAGGTTGTGAAGCCTAGGGTTGCAGCTGCAGAGCACATTTCTCAGGTGATTTTATTGTTATGTGAATGTGAATGTGAATATGTGATGTATGTCTCTTATCTTCGAATTTCAATTTTGATGTTTGAAACTCAGTTACAAGCAGTTAGGAATGGTTTTTTGCTTTCAGTTTAATGAAGAGGCACGCTCCCCGTTTGTTAAGAAGTACAAGACCATCATACATCCCGGAGAGGTATAATTAAATTCAGCAAATACACAAGCTAAAAATGGGATTTGATTTGAAGCATTTATGGTTAATTTCTTTAATTTGCCCCTGGTTTCATTATCAAGTGTCAAGATTTATTCATTTATTTATTTGTTTTATTTTGTTTTTGGCTACCCTTCATTTATTTCTATTTTGGCTTGAATTTCATTATGTTGATGGTCAGGATGTTGGTCTATTTTTCAGGTGAACAGAATTAGGGAATTGCCACAAAATTCTAAGATAGTGGCTACTCACACTGACAGCCCTGATGTATGAACCTTACGGTTTGCTTTTGTGTGTATTCTTTGGAACTAGTTTCTATTATTTTGTTTGAATTTGATTTCCTGGCTTTATGGTTCCTTACTTCCTGAATTTGTAACATGCTAAATATCAGGTCCTGATTTGGGATGTTGAAAGTCAACCTAACCGTCATGCGGTCTTTGGAGCTACAAACTCTCGTCCAGATTTGGTATTGCTTATGACTGAGCATTAATCTTCCATAACATTCTTCTATCTCTGATTGTTCAATTTAATTTGTAACTTAAGATAGAATGAAACAGATGCATATTTCTATATTCCTTAAAAGTAGGATCACATGACGTGTGAGCCAAAGGGTGTGGGGATCTAGAAATGTGGACACGGTGACAAGCTCGCCGTAGTGGTGTTAGACACGTTTTCCGATCCTAGAGCATTGACGACATGGCCGGACATGTGTCCGTGCGGTGTCCAGCTCCTTTTTTTTTTTTTTTTAACTTTCCAAGTTTCTTCCCATCGGGACCCAACCTCAACTTGGATACGGTCAGGTTTATCAGGTTCTTGATTGATTCCTGTAGCCCTTTTTCTTCCTTTGCTATCAAACAGAGAGTGGCTCTTTCAGGTTCTCAAATCTCAACTTCTCCTGTTCTGCAGTCGTTGGATGAGAAACGTTACAACATTTGAGAAGCATTTTCTTTTAAGAGTTAATTTGTTTTTTGTCTTTTTCTGTTTGTTTTTTCTTGTGACAGTGGTAGTGTGGTACCCACTTATCTCTGTATCTCCCCCAAAACTGATAAATCCATGATAAAAAAAAATAAAATACTATAATATAACATTGATAAGCTAAACAGTAAAGACTAGAGAGAGAAAGTATTATAAAATAATTTAAAGATGATGGAAATTGAAATGTAAACATATGCTAATCTGCATATGTTTTAACTCTAAAGTAAAAATATGTGGTTATTTATATCTTAAAAATTAATTCTTAAGTTAATTTTAGTTTGTGTTAATTTTTTTAATTTTATCCTATGCTTTTTGGTTTAACATGTCCTAGCCATGTCGTGTCTTGCATTTTAAAAAATGTGTTTTGTCGCTTTGTCCTTGTTGTGTCTTAATACTCTTATTTGTGTCCTATGTCTATGCATGCTTCTTATGTGGGGATACCTGGGGAAACAAAAAAAAGTAGGATTGCGTGATGTGTGAGCAAGTTAGATTATGCCAAATTTTCATTTGGTTGCATTGTGGAATAATTTTTTCAGTTCTTATATATGAGGATGTGGCTCTATTGATCAGAAGAGTGGGGCACAATTGTTTGGGCCAGAACAGGCATTGGGTCCAAAATACTTGGAAATTCAATTGGATATTAGCAAATTGGCCCCCTCCACTACCCAACAGTGGTTGGTTATAGCGGAAGTGGACTATGAACCTAGGCAAACCTTATTTGCAATGTCAGGGGTCCAAATTCTGGAGTCGCCGCTTTTGCAATGGCTTTTCGTAACCACTACCCCTGGCCCAAAATTGCTTGAGCAATTGCGTTGTGCCAAAAAAATTAGCCCCCGCCACTTTGAATGAAGCGGCACCTGTCTTTCGTTCCTTTGAATCGTCCATTCTTTAAGAAAATCCCAATGCAATGTTATTGTTGTTTCACTTTTTGAGTTTTGTTATTTTGCATGTTGCCGCTTTGTGATATAATATATTCACTTAGAGCTTTTCTTGCAGATACTGACTGGACACCAAGATAATGCAGAATTCGCTCTTGCAATGTGCCCAACTGAGCCCTATGTTCTTTCAGGAGGTTAGCATACTTATTTAACTTTTCTATAAACATTTTTTTGATGATGTTATTCTCTGGCTTAAATAAGTAAGTTATATTGCAGGAAAGGACAGATCCGTGGTGTTGTGGAGTATTGAAGACCATATAACATCTGTCGCCACGGATTCCAAATCTGGTGGGTCAATTATCAAGCAGAACTCCATATCCAGGGAAGGCAATGATAAAGCTGCTGATACCCCATCTCTTGGACCAAGAGGTATCTACTATGGGCATGGTGATACTGTTGAAGATGTGGCTTTCTGCCCTTCTAGGTAATCTGAGTACTCTATACCAAGTAGTTTCATTCTTTTGTGATTTTCCTCATTGAAGTGGCTATTCTCATTTTACTGTTCACGTTATTCTGAACTCTTAGGGTGAAGTCTTAAGTTTCCTCTCCTCTTCCTTCTCAGCCTGCTCTTTCTCCATGTTGTTCTTTATTAATTTGCTACCTTGGGGGGGGGGGGGGGGGGGGGCTATTCTGTATATTTTCAATTTCTGTTTGAGGGATGCTGAGTATTTTGCAAGATAGTAGCAGCATACACTAAATGTGTATGGGATAACCATCTCTTTCTAACATCATTATAATCATGCTGAAGTGCACAGGAGTTCTGTAGTGTTGGAGATGATTCTTGTCTCATATTATGGGATGCCCGTGTTGGCTCTAGTCCTGTGGTTAAGGTATACACTCTATACTTCAATAATGTATTTAAATTTGTTTTCCCTTAATATTACTTTCATATTGATATTAAGGTATGTTTCTTGTTGAATGGAGCATAATTTTTCAGTTTACTAACAAACTTGTCGGATTAGGAGTATGCCATACGAATGAAGTTATCACCTAGGCAAACGTGTACCTATATTTTAAGATATTGATATGCACAACCCCTTTTATTTTACAGTATGTAACATATTGACATTGATAGACCCTCAAATAAACAACTAGTGGAAGTGGAAGTAAGTTAGTAAAGAGGGCGGCTAGTGGGAGCTAGTGGAAGTGGAGAAAGTGAAGACGACAGCATTTATTTGGGCAGAAATTATAGCTGGTGGGCAGCAATTACAGCTACTCATGATGGGGCAAATAAATAGACAAATGAATATGCATTGGGTAGAGATAGCACTTAGCTTCCCTGATTTCTTATTTCTTCTTCTACCATTACTTTTGTCTCTACATTTTCTGTTTTCTATCGCTGTAGCTTGGCTCCTTGGTGTTCTTGCTGTTTTCTACCATTAATATCAGTTCCTATCAAACATATAATTATCTTTTTTAAAAATTATTCTATTTTCCCTCTTTTAAATTTGTCGACAGGTTGAAAAAGCTCATAATGCTGATCTTCACTGTGTTGATTGGAATCCCCATGATGTTAATCTGATTCTTACCGGGTATGTTCTGCTATTGTATAGTTCTTATCATTGATTCATTATTTAATTGAATTTGGACTTGCACTACTTTATATCAGTAGTTAATGGTGCGCAATAGGGCCATCGCTGCACCAGGCTCCTCCTCCTGTTATGTCGTGTCGCGATGAATCATGGCTTGAATCTAGCCGCTTCTCCACTCACTTTTTGCATTATAGGCTTTTGGTTATGCTTTCATTTCATATTATTTGTAATAATACTTAATTGTTATTTTCATATCATTATTTTAAATGATATTTATTGTAATATTAATATATAATTGTAGTTATACAATTATATATAAATATATTTAATCTGAATACAATTTTTTATTATTAGTTATTTGTTGATGTTATTAGTTCTAAAACTAATAAAATTGTGAAATATGAATATTTTATAAAATTTTGAAACTTTTTAATTGTATATGCTATTTTCAGTTTAGCGGCTGTTCCATCTTCTGCTATACTGCTATAGTGTTTTTAAGGATGGCCCCTCCACGCTGCAATCACTAATTGACTATGCTTTATATCATATAGCATTATTTTGAGCAATTTGATGAAGCACAGAAATCCCCATTTGACTTGTCATGGTATCTGTCTAGGTCGGCTGATAATTCCATTCGCATGTTTGACCGCCGCAATCTCACCTCTAATGGAGTTGGGTCTCCTATCCATAAATTTGAGGGTCACAAAGCTGCTGTTCTTTGTGTTCAGGTAGCTGCTGATATGATTTTCTTTCCCCTTAATAATTCTTCATGCCTTCTGCCATTATATTATTATTATTATTGTGCTGCAACATTTGCTAATCACTATCTTTTGTTTACTTCAGTGGTCTCCAGACAAATCATCTGTATTTGGAAGCTCAGCAGAAGATGGTCTCTTAAACCTTTGGGACTATGAGAAGGTGCAGTTTCGATCAGATAGTGTTTCAATTGGATTGTGTTTTGCTGCTTTATTGCCATGAAGGTAATGCCTACTTTCAACACCTTTTGCTTGTGTTTTGTACTGCAGGTTAGTAAAAAGATAGAGCGATCTAGAAAATCCCCAAGTTCGCCTCCAGGATTGTTTTTCCAACATGCAGGTCATAGGTATGAAACTACTGTTTCTCTGGTACACTTGAATGTACTTTAATTAGTTATTCCAACCATGTATACCTGAAGTGAGAGATTACATTTTACTTTTGATTATTTAAACTTCTTTTCAGCCAGGCCATTAAACAATAGTTTCTGAAAGTGAGCCTCATGTTACCACCAGTTATTGTTGTCCCTCATTTGACGTAGCTCCTCAAATTACTTATCTTTAAACTTTCAGGTTTTTGTTGGTGGATTATGTTGCCTGATTCTCTATTTTTGATATCTTTGTCTCCAATTCTCTATGGACAGCTCATATTAATCTCTTCATACAAAACATCAACTTCATAATGAAATTCTAAATATCAAACATAAACGGTGCAAAACATTATAACGCCTTTAGATCTGTGCTACTGGTCTTGCTTTGGTCGTCTTTGTGAGCTTGCAATGTCAACTGTTCATGAATTCTAGTAGAATTGATGTCCTTAAGATAGCACCAAGCTAGTTTTTGTCTTGCATAGCGTTTTGTGTCATCCTTAGGCTGCTTTCTTTTGACTGTCTCCTTTGTGAATCTTTCATCCATGTTGTAGAAGGCCTATAAAAAAAGTACTGGATTTTTGTTCTTAATAATCCAGGACTGATGATTTTGTTTGTATTAATTTTCCTCTTTTCTTCCTTCAAATTATGTTCTAGTTCTTTCCCCTGAACTGCTTATTTTTGTTTTGCTTATGATATTTGTATTTATATTCAGAGACAAAGTAGTTGACTTCCATTGGAATGCATCTGATCCATGGACGATTGTTAGTGTCTCTGATGACTGTGAAAGTACTGGTGGAGGGGGAACATTGCAGGTATGGAAATCTTTTTCCATCTTATAAGTTTGGAAAATCTTTGTTTATCTCATTTTCATATTATTGAAGAATCTACTTGTGGAAAAAGCTTAGAGTGTGTTTGAGCAAGATTAAATTTTACCCAAACGACTGTTTTTCGTAGCAAAAGTTGTTTTTCGGTAGAAACTGATTAGTTTGGGTAAAATAATTAAAACATAGGACAACTTTTCTTTCTTCGAAGTCCAAATGGTTGAGCATTCTGATTAAAATAGAATCCGATTCTTTGAAAAACACTTATCATTTTGAAACCAATAACTCTCTTCCCATTTCACCTTGCAAAACTAACTACGAAACAAATATTATTAAATTATACAAATAACTTCATACCTTTTTTTGTAATTTACTGTATAAAAGTGATTTGTTTTACACAACCCAAACAAAATAAATTATTTTAAAATCGTTTTTCAACAAACACATCCAAACATGAAATTGATTTTATTATAATTATAATCGATTATTGAAATAATCAATTTTTAGTAGTTAATTCAAATACATACTTGGGATGGCCAAATTTGTTGGTGCAGTTGAGGTTTAACTTAAATAGGCACTATATCAGAAGATTGGTTTCAATTGTTCATATGATTCATAACAAATTTAAAGATTGAAATATGCTTATTGGTAAGTGATTTTGGCTGATGCCGGATGCATTCAAATTCATTTGTGCAGATATGGCGCATGAGTGATTTGATCTACAGACCCGAAGAAGAGGTTTTGGCAGAGCTTGAGAAATTCAAATCTCATGTGGTCGCTTGTGCTTCAAAGTCTGAAAAATGATATACTTCATCGACAATAAGTTATTTCTTGTTTATGGTGAGGACTATGGATATCATTCTTGTTGTATTTATTTTATTTTAGTTAGCTGTGGACTCATTCTGGTTGTTTATGATTAGTTTGTGATTGTGTTCCTCGAATTAATACAGTTCTGATTACTATTTGAAGAGCATGATCCTTGCACCATATGGCCCTCATCCCCCCCCCCCCCCCCACCAAAAAAACAAAAGAAAAAAGAAAAACAAATGTCTGGTGTTTTTGCTACAAAATCTGATTCTTCATGCTCTCATCATGTTTAACTGGCAAGCTTTGAATGGAAGCAAGACTCTTGCTATCAAATGTCAATCACATCAAGGCAAAGGTTTCACCTGTAGGGTCATTTTATGGTATTCACTCTAGGCAAGGGAGTTTCGGTATTCATTATGCCTCTGTTTATTTTAGATAAATTTGAACACGAAACGGCCTTCTATTAGTGTTTGAAGAAAGCTCAACAAGGGAGCTTCCAAAAAAGTGTCTTGGGATGTGATATTTTTCCGTTTGCATCCAAAACAATTTAAACCAAACAGGTAGTATATTGTTAGATGTTGATATTCAATGTTTTGAAAATCGTATCAAAAATTTAATCGATAAAGACACTAACTCATGATTCATCGGTCTAATCGTGATCGAATCAATTTTAATTAAATATATATTTTGAATTTTACTTAATAAATTAACACACTAATGATAAATATATTTTAGTGTTTTTAGTATTTCAAATTTTTTAACAGTTTAGTCTAAGTAAAAACAACCCGAAAAACTAACATGTGGTTGGTCCGAGTGATAACGGGTTTGGGTCCCTTAAGCAAGTGGTCAGGATTCGATTCCTGACTCTTGTGTATGGAGAAAAATCTGGTTGGGAGGTGGTAATCCTTAAATATCATTTAGGTCCCCCGAAGTCACTGTTTACGATGATGGATACTTCATATTAAAATCCCAAGTCTATTCTATTCAATGCTCCCTCTCTTGACTTTTCACTTACCCAATGCCTTCATCCCATTCCAAATCCTCTCTTCACTCTACTCAATGCCTCCCTCCCTTCACTTACCTAACGGCGCGGCCCTAGGCGACAATGCGGCCTTAGGTAGGACCAAACATCACGACAGTGAAGGAGGTTCATGGTGACTTGTGGGTTCGCAACTTGGAGGGATAATAGCAGAGTGGATTGTGAGTGACGCGATGGTGCCACATTTTGGCTGCATGGTCTGGTGAATAGGTGGCGCACACAAGGGAACAATGCCATTTTTCTGAATCGGTCCAAACCATTGAACCTCTGGTTTTGATCGATTTTGTAGGTTTTGTACCAATTCAATTGATTCTAGGCCGTTTTTTGAGAAGCCCAACTTTAGGGGCAACTTAGACGATCGACCGATCCAGTCCAATTTCTCAACCATGTTGATATCCAATTAAAACAAATTAATGATTGGCATGAATCACAAGCGGTGTCGTCTACTATGCTCTTTCCTTTTGGAAGATGCATGATGCACTTTAAATTCCTAGCCATTCATCCGCAAAGAAAATAAATCAATAGCTGAGATTGATACTTGTAACTTAGTAAACATGTTTCTTCTTATTTATAAAACTACCCCTTCCACTTTCTTCACCGCTGCACTTCCATTGGCACCCACCGTACCCCACCCTTTCTCCTCACCACCGCCACCTACCCCACCTCACCCTCCATGGCCACCAATCTCATCTCAAGCCGAGCTCGGCCCCAAACACAACCATTGCATTCACAATTCGAATAGAACCCATAATGCGAACCCAAAACGGTGTTATAGAGTTTGTTAGATTAATCTTCGTAAGCTAGATAAACACTCGTATCCAACTTTGCAGTTTTGCTTCATCACTAAGACACCTACTTCCATTTTCTCTCCTTTTCAATTCTTTTTCTGCTTCAATTCACTTCCCTTTTGTGTTTTTCATTATTTTTTCAATCCCATTTTTTCTAGGTTTCTCAATATTCTCAAAATTTATTGGTTTTTTAAAATCATTTTTCTTTAAATCTTTTTGAAGTGGTAGTAGTAATCCATTTTGTGATTGTGCTTATTGTTATGTAATAATTGGTGCTTTATAGATACTTTTGTAAGAATTTCCCCCAATTTGTTAAATGTTATGCTAGTTGTCAGCCATGGTTTTAAATAAAGGTTAGGGAATAAGGTTGTTAATGATATATGCGCTTTTTCATTGATTTTTATGGCTCATAGCATTTTCTTTAATTTTCATATTGAAGGAAGCAACTTGGAATTGACCCGGAGCAGCTGCAATAACTTGGAGTTTATTGGAGCAAAAGAGCAGTGTTTCTAAAACTGTGCAAGGTGCCAAGGTGCCTATGCTAGCACCTCGACATAGGGGTACTAGAGACTTGGAACGATTGACTAAAGAATGATGCTTGCAGCAAGGTTGGCACCTAGGCCCAAGTACCTAAGAAAGGCCCGTCGAAGGACTAACAGAGCAAGCTTGGCGCCTAAATCAGCGTAGAATGTAACTTTTTCTGGTTTTCTGTGCCCCTGGGCGCTGATATTCCATGTCATTTTGCTTAGATATAATAGCATTTTGACGTCTCAAAGGGGGAAAAAGAGGAAGGGTTTTGGTCGAAATCAATCCTTTGGATTGTGAGAAGCCATCACTAACTGAAGGAAAGGATTCCGAACAGTAAATTTATTCTCTTGAAGCGTTTCCCATGGATTCTTCAAAGAAGTTTGAATTTTCTTCTGTTCCTCTTGTTGTTTCTATATAGGTACGGATCTAGAAAACATCAAAGGAGGGGTCGAACCTTTCTTAGAATTCATTATTGTTTTAACTCATTTCTACATATCTCGCCTCAGAATATATCACTTTTTATTATATTGTTTTTCTGGAATAATAATAGTTTACTCAAGCATGAAGAATCCCGCAAACATCATTTTGTTTCTTATATATTTATAAGTTTCAAACATATAAGTAAATGATCATGGCGTTCAACTAATCCAAGCAACATCCAGGGTAAGTTGCCCGACACAACAAGAAGAAATATTTTGAAAATAACTAAATATATTGATATGAGAAAGAAAAAAACAGATAAATCGATGAGGGGAAGGGGACACAGTTTTCCCCTCTATCCTTCCCTATTTCTATGTCTAGCTAATCTTCGAGCGTTAAGGATTTGATGGATCTTAAACTTTTGGTTTAATTTTGTATTAGTTTGACTTAATTTCCTTTTTCTTTTATTAATTGACTAATTTCATGCTTAATGCTTACTTGAATTGATCTTTTTGGGTTTGATTTGGTACTCTTGCCTGTAACTGGGAAATTAGGGTTTTTGAGTGTGACCTAAATTCAATCTTCATATATGTTGTGAAATGCTCTAGGTTAAATGTTGTTATATATCAATATGAACTAATTGATGAGTCTCATTGAATTGTGATTGACTTCATTAATTGAAATTAGGTTAAGGGACAGTGAGGAATCTACATATGAATGATCGACACTTACTGTTACTTATAAAACATAAAAAGAAAATAAAGATTAAACTAAATATATAGTTTACATATTGAATGTCTTTTTTTTAGTTTACATAGATTCATTGACATATACTTTAGTAATCTCTTAAAATGGAGATGGTGCGTCAAGAATGGTTTGGATAGCTCAACTGGTAGAGTAGGGGATTGAAAATCTTCGTGTCACCAGTTCTAATAGGCTTCATGTCACCAGTGGTGGCTCTGTCGTTGTCGTGAGGAGATTAGAAGGTGTGAGTGCTTCATGGACGACGGAGAGGTCGACGGCCTACTAGCTAGTGCGCGGGACACATGGTGGAACTCGCAGTGGCTGAGGCGGAGCTTGCGGTTTTGGGTTCGACAGAACTGAGAAGGCACATGGAGACTACTGCACGTGGCGGTCCCCGATCTGGTGCCCATGAAGTTGAGTTCACGACAATAAGGAATACAGCTTGGTGTTGCAACGTCTGGACTCCACGACGGTTCGTGGTGGAAGACGACTGGTATGGGTTTGATTGCGTTGGTAGTCTCCTCGTGCCACAATTGGTAGTCAGTATGCACCACCCATGAGGTCCTTCCCAATGCATCTCGTCGTCTCCTGGATCGCAGCATCTAGGAATGGTGGGGTTGGGACAGTGGTGGCTAAGGGAGGGGAGGAGAGGACAACGACAGTTCAGGTCTGAACGTCACAGTTGTTCGTGGTGGCTGGTGCGGCAGAGATATTTCACGATGACTAGCTGGGTGGAAAGGGGTGGGTGTAAGAAAGAAATTTCATAACTAGAGATTGGGATAAAAAGGGAATTTCGTAAGTGGTGCTGCACCTCTTTTCAGAGGGTGCATATTAGATTGTACCATATTATTGTTGTTGTTGTAGTTATTATTATTATTATTATCCATGAAAGCTATATTATGCATGCAATATCCAAATGTGCATAAATATGTAAATGATTTACTTATAATGTTCTGTCAATGTAAAAAAAAAATTACACTGCCAACCAATTATATATTGATATTATCATTAAAAAAAGTTTGTCTTTTATAGTAATTACATTAATAGTCACACATGAGATGATGCGTGATTGGTTGACGGTGTAAAAAACTTACACCGTCAATATATCAAAATTAAATTCATAATTAGATATATATGACTAGATAGAGGATGTACAAGCTTTGATATCTAATATAATTTTTTAATCATCATAATCATTTCTACAAAATCAAAACGGGATGAAAATACTTACCTCTAGCCATAGTCATTTGATTAAAGCACACTTATCCGGTAGTCCTTTGTGGCGTAGAACCTTCCTCTGCATAATAGAAACACAGGGACAAACTCTTCCAGTCTATAGTTTTAACTATAGATGGATAGATCAGGGACTAATGATCTTACTTCTCTCCATCAGAGAAGGAATCTCTGGATAATATCATTATCTCATTAAGCAGTAACCACTTCCTAAGTCGTTGCAGATATATATCTTTTAACTAAATATATAATGATCTTGATCATTATCCTCAATAATTAAATGGTTAACTTGGTAAAAGTCATCAGAAAATATTAGGACCCATTAAATTAAATAAAAAAAATCTAACAAATTCCATCTTTTTTCACTTAAAAAGCTAGTACACTTCATTGCTTCTAGCGAATTTATGGATATTAACTTGCCCATATTCAAAGAATCAAATTGAAAAGTATTATAATCATATATTCTTATAATTGTTGGTCTGGTTCTCTTTGCAAGGAAACACTATCACATAAACAGAGTAGTAATCAACGCTACCAAATATAGAAGCACTAGCAACTTAGAATAGAACTATAATTCTCTCACCACTCTATGCCAATAAATACATATCATTCAAGGAGTAACCTTGCCTTGAATTTTGGACTAGACATATGTTACAAAAGGGTAAACCAGAAAACTTAGCGATGCCCGCTAAACTCCAAAAGCAGGTCCAAGGGGTAAAAGTTTGTGGCTCAAGAATCCTATGCCTATTGTTTGCTTCTCTAGATGCTAAACAAAAATGATTTTTAAGCATGATACTTGATTAAGATATGATGTTACATATATGCATAATTTACAGCTCTCATGTATCATATATCAAATTAAAATATACTATATATAATTAAGCATAAGTAAAATATTATTTGAATATCGTAAAATAACCGAACACATCCATCAAAACCTTGCATCACTCCTTCATGAGTGTTTTTATTCCCATAGTTTGCTTTTTATTTTAATTTATATTCCCATCAGCAGATTTATCTCTAATTTTATGATGAGATGATTTGTAGTATGAAATAAACTACAAAAAACTTCATTGTTTATGATAAAATATTAAAACAAAAATAGTTTGAGGAGTCTAACCATTAGATCATTATTGCTAATTAAATTTATGTATTATATATTGATATATAAAACCTATATACAAATTTTGTATAAATTAAACTGCACACCATATTTTGTGTCTAGCATTTTTCTCACTCTATAAGCTAACTTGAGTACTAAGGAAGGGGCTTTCAAATCATGCAAAAAGATAAGGGGAACTGCTGAACTTCTTATGGCATCTCTCTTGGATTTCACGACCATGATATATGTAAAGTTAATTTGGTGATGTAAGGCACAGGAAAGTGAGACCCAACAACAATTGAGTTATTATTCCAATCCTTTACCGCTTTTGTACCCATTCCAACACAATCATTCTCAGATGAATCCCTCCCTGTCAAATAGAGGTGAGATATGGGTCTCAATCATCAGTCTCTTACTCCACAAAAGTAAAAACCAGGCAAGTATGTTGTAAATAGGTCAAAAATAGTTGTAGTAGTCTACTTGATGTCATTAATTCCTTTTTTTTTTTTTCACCTTACTGATATTATCTATGGAAACTGATCATTTCATCACATTGAGAATTGACCAGCAATGGCGACACGTTTACATGAAAGGAGGGAGTAGTAATTTGCTTTTTTGATCGTTGTCAAGTTAATTAGTCATGTGGCTGGCTAAAAGGTCATGCCAAACTACAGTCACATAATACCAATTTTCATTTAGATTAAAAAATGAGGGTAAATCTTTTTTATTTAATTTTTTTTTCAAGAAATTTACTGAAAATTAAATTGTCTAATTTTCTCAACTTAAATTCCTTTCGCTATGTAAGAAAAAGGGAAAGTAAGCTTGTATTCCCTGGTTCTATTTTATTCCTCTTGCACCTTTTGTCCTTTTCTTTTTAAATCTTTTTTAGTAGTTCATTTCTACTTTTCATTTTAAGGAAAATGAATCAGAAGTAACTTGTTTTTAAACGAGAAATTCTCTAAAACATGGTACAGAAGAAATTCTTGCAATACCATTTCCCTGATTTTATTTTTTGAAACTTTTTCCTAAGAGTTTAGATTTGATTCTTAATATTCCGAAAAACAGTGTAGTTGATTTTTTTTTTTTTCAAAAAAACTGTAGTTAAATTTTTATAAAACAAATTTTTATTAAAATTTAATTTCTTAGCATAAAATAATCAAGTTATTTCAAATACACGCTTATTATTTAGGTGAATTATTTTGTTTTTGAGAAAATGCTATAAAAAGAACAAAACATGGGTGCAGTTACATAACTATTTATGGTATTGTTTTCCAATGAGAAGAATGCATATATAATAGTTTATCAATAAAATATAACATATATAAGAACTATTATACATGTTTTGTTCTTAGATGGATTCTATGATGAAGCCTCAAATAAATGGTACACCAGTGCACCACTTTTTTTTTTTAACCATTAGATAAATTAATAAAATAATTCAATGAGAGTGAGATTAAAACTAATTAA
Source organism: Ammopiptanthus mongolicus (assembly GCA_039655645.1). Lineage (NCBI taxonomy): Eukaryota > Viridiplantae > Streptophyta > Magnoliopsida > Fabales > Fabaceae > Ammopiptanthus > Ammopiptanthus mongolicus. The sequence continues at coordinate 90,184,755 of CM077345.1, forward strand.
AACTTGATAAGGGTTAAGAAGGTCACAAAAAAAACTCAAGACAATTTTGTCTCTAACCCTTTCCCACTTTGATACTGTTCTCTGACAATTCGCAAGAACTTCAACAACCCATGCCACCGTTTTGTTTATGATCCTTTTTTCCATTCAGTTTTTGTCTTAATTATCTACAAATTGATACAAAACATTTAGTCTGACGTTGGATTTTCTTCAACATCCTAGTCTCTTTTTTTCAATCATAAAAAACACAATACAACAAAAATAATTATATTAAATCCAAACTCAATTCTTAAAGAACGAAGGATGTCAAGCATCAAATGATCACAATATGTTCCATTAATGAACTTGCTTCAGAAACACACTCAATAAACTAGATTTATCACTCACATAAGAAGAATAAAGAAAATCCCCTAATAAAGAATAGGACATGGGTTGCAGGTTGGGGAGAAAAGTGATGCGTAGATCTGGACTGGTGTAGTTGTGTGCGGTTGTCACCGTTGCTGTTGTGAAAAAGGCCCCTCGACGCGATCTAGACAAGCTGCGCGTGGATCTAACTGGTGGTTGTTCACAGATCTAACTTGATCTACTTTTGGTGGTGAATGGTGAAAATGGGGGTAGATCTGAAATCGTGTTTGCGGAAATCGTTCTTGCACTCGGTTCGTCGTGGTCGGTTCGTCGTGGAGGAGAGCTCGGTGGAGCGGTCTGCTGGTGGTCTGACAACAGTGGAGTAGGAGAGGGGCGGTGAGGGTGGGGTGGGGTGGGGTGGGAGGGCTTTTTCGTTTTGGTGGCTCAGCCGTGAAGATTCGCCATGGTCACGGGGGATGAGCTTTAAGATGTTGAATAGCTATGGTGATTTTCGGGACTCATCGGAGATGTAGTGCAGGTGAAAGATGCGTAGGAGATGAAAGTGTGCCACTTGGCTAACATTTGCGGCGGAGATGCAACGGAGACCCGATCTGAGGTGGTGGGTTGAATGTGAAAAGGGAGGAGTGGGAAGAGACAGATAGGTAAAATTGGAATTTCCAAAACAAAGAATATTAAAGATAAAAAATAAAAAATAAAAAATCCTATTATTATATATCAAAAAAATGACGTGACATTTATTTAAAGTCTTCATGCTAGCGTGTTGTTATAGAAAAACGCCACCCCACCCACTTCTAAATTTTGTCCATATTAAAATGTTCCAGAACGAAAATATTGTGTTCTAGCTTATTTTGCAACTAATCATTCACTTGGCACGTGATACCCTGTTGACCCTTTTGATCCAAAGCTCCAATGGATCAGTGCTCAAGAAAAATTTCACGACAGACGAGGTGGCTTAAGGTTTTGACTTGTTATTATTTAATTACGCTTTGATAATGGTGCATTATCTCTAGTTACCCAAAAGTTATTGGGTAAACACATAATTTAAGTCAATACTATATAATTACTCTGTACATTCAACTCTGTATTCCACTAATTTTTGTTGGACACTTACCGATACGTGATTGCGTTTTTTGTATGAGTTTTTTAATAAACACACTTGTAAAAAAATTAAAATAAAAAGGAGATATTTGATATATATTTTGCCATCAACTTAAAATGAATGGAGATGCCGGCACGTCTGATCGAGCCTTCCGTTCATATTCATTGTAATTTGGGTTCGATTCTCAGATCTTTCCTATTGGTAGGCAATATATAAATTCTATTATAAATCCTCATAGATGTTGATGGTATTCCCTGACCTTGCATGAAAACGTGTCTTCTCCTAATATAAACTTTATTGTAGCAAAAAAAATAATAATTTATTTTTAGTGTTTATTTTAATATATTATTTGTGTAAAAAATTTACATTCTTAATCAATTACAAATTATCATATATATAATTTTTTAGATAATTATTATAAAAATCAACTATTTTTAATGATATCGTAATTCATGTTTGATTAATATATAAAAAAATTAATGAATAATATATATCAATTAAATCTTATTTTTATTTAAAACTTTTTATATTTCTTTTAAACAAGTGTCTTTAATTTTATATGATTCATTTGCCCTAATCAATGATTCAAATGGGGTAGTCTCCTTGCTTTTCTCTCCGATCAAGGTACGGTATCTACGTATCTGCACTGCCTTTTATGAAGATCGAGATGAAAGTTTAGGATATAGTAAAAAAAATTAAACAATAGTATACCACAAGGGATTGATAAGGATGGGAATATTGCCGGGGTCTCCATTGATTATTTTTTGCCTGAAGGTATCCCAGGCGTAATTACCAATACTAATTGCTCAAATTGGTCGGATCACAAGAATGATAAAGCTCTTCATTAAGATTAACGTTAGCCACTGCATTTTTAGGGATCAGATTCAAATTTGAGATCACTAGTTAAGTTAAAAAAGACTCGTGTTATCTCATCAAAAACTTTTTGGATAGGGTTTCCATTGATTTAGATCAACATGATGAATTTGAGACACAGAATCAAACTAATAAAATTATGTTGATTCTGATTTTTTATATGTTTGGGTTAAATCCCAACAAATGGATTAATATCAGATCTTAATTGATTTGATTCTCATATTCATGTTTTTTTTTAGTGCTACAGATTCATGTTTTTTTAAGACCAAAGGTATATATTTTAATTATATATATATATATATATATATATATATATATATATATATATGCAATTTCCCTATGATTTTGTATTTTTTTATGACACGGTTATATATTTTTCTTCCTATTTGTTGAACCGGATTTTATTGGTCGAATTTGAATCAAGTTTTTAAATTTGTATATAAAAGTTGTCAACCCGATGAATTCAACCAAACCAACTCTTTTTTGTTCGGATTAGTTTGGTTCAGGTTTCCTGATAAATTTTTTTAAAATCGAACCAAACCGAACCAATTGATTTTGATTTGTTTAGATTTTTTTCCTCGTTGAATTGAATCTAACCGAATAGTGAACACCCCTAGATATTAGCACTCTCACCTATCAATATTTTTTTTATTAACTAATAATAATTTTATAAAATAAAAATTTAAAACAATAATTGGCTAATAAGAAGTATAAGTAAGCAATTTGAAGTGTCAATAGTATTATTTGATTAATCAATATGCGCTAATAAAGAGGCATAAAGTTACTTCAAGGTGAGTTTGTTTTTAAACATCCTATTGTGGCCCTGAGGGTTTATCATAAACCTTATGCTTAAACTCGGGCTTAGTGACTCCTGACTTAAATCGATTTGTGCTTTGATCATTTCTTTTATCGTTCTTATCTCCTCGATCTGCTCGTTTTGACTCCCTTACCTCCTCCATGGTGATATACCCAGATGCCTTTTGTCTTAATTCATCAATGTCTGTTGGTGGCTTTCTTGCTAAAGAATCATCAAAAGTCCCTAATTTCAAGCCATTTGGGATTGTGTGCAATGCAACAGATAAACTGAGATTTCGGATTTGTAGGGTCTCCTTGTTGAAACGAGTCATGAACTCCCTTCAAGATTCACCCTTTTCCTCTAAAATTGACCAGACAAGTTGATATCCTTTAGTGTGCATGGCTAGTTGCAAAGTGCATATTGAACTTGGTAATGATCGACATCGAATGAGGTAATGGACCTCGGAGGAAGCCTTGAAAACCAAATCAATGTTGCACCTTTGAGGGTTGCGGGGAAGACTCTGCATTTGATTTTGTCAATGGCTGCTATCAACAACATGTGTATATTGAATGTCATTAAATGCTCCTCTGCATCTGAGCTACCATCATAACTATCCAATTGCAGAATAATCTGGGAGCATAACGAGCATGATTTCCTCAATGAAAGGATGTCTGGGATGTTGCACTTGCACCCTTTCTTTGTATTGGGGATCTCGTATTGATTGCACGGTGCCACCATTCCTTTGTCTCGAGTTACCTTCTTCCTCACGAGACCCCTCTTCGTGATGTGAAGACTGAATTCTTTCCTGACTGCACTCCCTCTCTTGACGTTGCATTATTTGTCTCATCTCTGCGTTTTCTCCTTGTAACGGGTCCACTTTAATCAAGAGATCCTGAAAATGACGATTGTCGTTTTGGGGCTCTCGCGATGGAACTCCATTAGCATGTAAGACCTCGTTGTCATTCCTTGCTTTTCCTTTTCCCCATTACCATTACGTGTTCTCACTATTGTTTCTTGTTTAGGCGTGGTTGGTGATAATTTACCTCGGCGCCACAGTGGGCGCCAAATGTTCCACCCAAATATCTGAGTTGGTGGATATCTGACTGAAATAAAAGGTGCTCAAGTGTTTAAGGATTAATTAATTTGTTCTCATGTACCATACCCTTATTTATAATGATGTATATGATGGTTTTCTAGATTAAGTAGAATTTATAAAGCACTTAAGGTAAGTTATTTGATAGATTAAGGAGATAAGTTGTTATCTATTTTTTTTTTTTACTGAAGTTGTTATCTCCTTAATATCCAAAAATTATGATAAAAAATAAAATATTCAGTTACCATTTGACTAAGTCTCCATCTTATCTATATATTGAGAGTCCCACATTGGATAGTGATATGGTCTGAATTGTGCTTATAAGTGAGAGGCAACCCTCACCCCATGAGTTAGTTTTTTGGGTTGAGTTAGATCAAAATTAACCAAAATTCTAATATGGTATCAAAGCCTATCCAAGATCAGTTGGGTCACTCGCATATGTCCAATCCTGCAAACTTCACGCTCCAAAGGTCTAATCCTGGGTGTGATGGGTGTGTGTCGAGACTTGAGAGTCCCGCATTGGATAATGATATAACCACTAATGCTTAAAAGTGAGACGTAACCCTCATCTTATGAGCTAATTTTTGGGGTTGAGTTAGACTCAAACCCAAATCTTAAAACTATATAACTTTAAAGGATATAAGTTATATTCGACATATATGAAGAAGAGCTCGACATTACCTCTTCCATAATTCCGGACGGCCATGCAAAACCATCCAAAGGTAATTATGCCGTTTGAGAAATAAAAACTCTTTCTCCATGAAGATATAAGATTTTTTTTTTCACTTGTTATATGCTAATTTATTCATTCACGGGGTTACATTTATTGGACTATTCTTCCCTTTTCTTTTTATGGGGGGATCCTAACAAACTGGCATGCATAGTTTAACACAAGTCGTCAATAGTGTTACTCTAAAATAATATATAACAAAGAATAGAAGTATAGTATGCAGTGATTTGATTACAATAGTTAGATTTGTACGGTCTCCTCGTTATGACTGATCTAAGGACAGCCCATCGGCTGATCAGGACCATTGACTTGTTCAGTTGGTGGGCCGTCCCTAACCCGATTTACATGTGAGGTTGGTGAAAGGCACTATCAACCTTTTCTTTCTTTTTCTCTTTTTATTTTCTCATTTTTCTTGTCATCATGCAAATTCTTTTGTTTTTTCCCGGTCATATAGCTCAGACTCAGTGCTCAGTGACTGTCTGTTAATTATTACTCACTCGTGGGCATTTATGACAGTGGGGTTTGGGTGAGAGAGGAAGCTCCCTATTTGATGATGACCCATTTATGCTTTGTAGTTTGTGGTATTAGAGAGCCAAAGGAAAAGTAGAGCCATGTTTTTATTAGGGATTAGTAAACTTATTACTGTGTAAGCAAGAACTCACCAGGAAAAGGCCACGTGCTCTGAGTTAAGTGGTTATGTTACTTACGTATCTCAATCATGAAATTGATCATGATGTTTAGAGACGTGAATTTGAAATTGATAGTAATTGGTTACAATAAATTTACATTAAAAAACTATTCGTGATGTGATTTTGAATAGGACAAAACTAAGGTATAATTCTTTATATGTGTGCGATATTATTTTCAAATGAAAGGAAAATATATATAATAATTTATCAATAAAAATATAACATATTTAATAATTATTCTTCATGAAAAAATAATACAAACACTTAATAGTATCTACGTTTTGTCATTTTGAATAGTGTTTCTTTTTTTAAAGTCATATTTAATACAATTTTGTGAACTACTATCCTAATGAGATGATTAAGAAATAAAAAAGTAAGCTTTTAATAAAAATTAAATTATTATTTTTTAATTTTTTAAATATATTACTTCTTAAAAAAAAACATTTTAACCATTAGCAAAACCATATTTAATATTATTTGTGATAATTATTCACCTTAAGTTAGCAAGTGCCCTCAATCCAACAAAAAGAGGGTAGAGTTTATTGTAATAAGATGCGTGCAAATGTGGTCACATTTCACATATCTGACAAAATAATAATATAAAAAATAGGTAAAATAAGTTATGATACCATAGTAAAAGTATATTATCCTGTTTGGTTTACATTTTAGATGGTCTAAAATCACATTTGCTCCCAGTAAAAGTGATTTTGGAATTCTGAAGGTGTTTGTTGTAAATTTAGCGTTCACTAAAATCAATTCCGGGTTGGATAGAATTGATTTTAAGAGATGCAAGAATTTCTAGCTTTCCCGTTGAGAATAATTGATTCTAGATGTGGGACCCATAATATTCTTTATATTTACACCTCAAAAGTGATTTTACACTATCATCCAAACAAAACTAATTCTTCTAAACTGACTTTTAAAATATCATTATCAAACACAAATTAATTTTTGTAAACTCAATTTTTTAAAATCAATTCTGTCAAAATCAATTCCTTCAAAATCAATTCTATCAAAATCTAAACCAAACGGACTCTATATAATTATATAAAACATTAGTTATTGAGAATAAAATAAAATACTTGTTGAACATACTTTTGTGTATGGCTCCTCACTTCACTATATTGATAAAATCTGAATGTAAATGAGGCAAAATTCAACTAACTTTAAAAATAATTGTATAGTAAACGTTATATAAATATAAACGGTTTTGTTAATTATTGTTCGTAAGACAATGATTAAAGAATTTTAAAAAAATAAGTAAGTTTTCATTGAAAAATTAAATACATTACTCATTAAAAAAATGGATGGCCCAGTGATCGAGGCTCCCACCTTTTGGAGTTTGGGGAGAGTAGATGTATGCAATTTTATACCACAAGCAGAAAGATCATTTACATGATTATTTTAAATACTTACTCATCAATTTATAAAAGTACATTATTTTCTTTTAACATTACTTATCATCTATTTCATTGAAGGTATGAATAGCAAAACCTTAATATAAATTGAGTGTAAAGGCATGTCAGTAACTTCACTAAAAAAAAATGTGGAAGAAAAAGGCCATTCAGTTCAGGAAGCACAGATCCCAGTTATAAATTCATTATCAGTAACTCAAATCTCACCTTCACACCACTTGTATTGTACCACTCTTGTGTTGTTTTGTTTTTCCACCCTGAGTGAGATTGTTTTATTCTTCTCCTTTGCCTGTGTAGAGTGTGACAACCAAGCATAGTTAAGCTCTATCTAAACTAGTTATCAACAATGGTGGTCAAGAAACCACGGATTGTGATAATTGGAGCAGGAATGGCAGGCCTCACAGCAGCCAACAAGCTCTACACTGCTACTGCTTCCAAGGACTTGTTTGAGCTTTGTGTTGTTGAAGGTGGAACCAGGATTGGTGGCAGAATCAACACCTCAGAGTTTGGTGGTGACAGGATTGAGATGGGTGCTACTTGGATCCATGGAATTGGAGGCAGCCCAATTCACAAGATTGCTGAAGAAATCCATTCACTGCACTCTGAGCAGCCTTGGGAGTGCATGGATGGGAACACAGATGACACTACAACCATTGCTGAAGGTGGCTTCCACCTAGACCCTTCCATTGTTGAACCTGTCACAAAGCTTTACAAAAACTTGATGGACTACTCTCAAGGGAAGCTCACTGAAGACACTGCAAAAGGAGAACTTGAGAGTTATTATTATAAGCTTGCTGCTAAAGCTTCCAAAGGTGGCTCTGGGAACCTTAGTATTGGTTCTTTTCTCAGACAAGGCCTTGATGCTTACTGGGGTTCAGTGAAAGAGCAAGAGGAGGTCAAAGGGTGTGGGAATTGGAGCAGGAAGTTACTTGAAGAAGCAATCTTTGCAATGCATGAGAACACTCAGAGGACTTATACATCAGCTGGTGACCTGTTAAGTCTAGATTATGGTGCTGAGAGTGAGTACAGGATGTTTCCAGGTGAAGAAATCACAATTGCCAAAGGGTACTTGAGCATCATTGAGTACTTAGCTTCTGTGCTACCACCTGGTTTAGTTCAGTTAGGTAGGAAAGTCACAAAGATTGAATGGCAGCCCCAGAAAGATGATGATGATGATGAGAAGAAGATTATGGAAAATGGTTGTTGTTCTAGGCCTGTGAAGCTGCATTTTTGTGATGGTTCTGTGATGTTTGCTGATCATGTCATTGTCACTGTTTCACTTGGGGTGCTAAAAGCTGCTATTAGTGATGATACAGGTATGTTCTTCTGTCCTCCTCTTCCCCCTTCCAAGGCTGAAGCAATTTCAAGGCTTGGTTTTGGTGTTGTTAACAAATTGTTTATGCAATTGAGTCCAACACAACATGAACAACAACACTCCAAAGGGTTCCCCTTTCTGCAAATGGTTTTTCATTCACCTCATTCTGAGATGAGGCACAAGAAAATACCATGGTGGATAAGGAGAACACCTACCCTTTTTCCCATTTACAACAATTCTAGTGTCCTCCTATCTTGGTTTTCTGGGGAAGAAGCAATAGCACTTGAGTCACTCAAAGATGAAGACATCATCAATGGGGTTTCAACAACAGTTTCAAGCTTTCTATCACATTCCAAGTGGCAAAAGGATTATAGTTCACACAAACTATGCAATGGGAATGGGAATGTGAAATCTGATGAGAGATCTCACCAAAATGAAGTGAAATTCAGTAAAGTCTTGAAGAGCAAATGGGGAACTGATCCTTTATTTTTAGGCTCATACAGTTATGTTGCAGTAGGATCAAGTGGTGATGATTTAGATACAATGGCTGAGCCATTGCCAAAAGATAGCAGTTTTCAGCCTTCTGCTTCATCTCCACTTCAAATTTTGTTTGCAGGGGAAGCAACTCACAGAACTCATTATTCTACAACTCATGGAGCTTACTTCAGTGGTCTTAGGGAAGCTAATAGGCTTATTAAACATTATCACTGTGTTGGAATTTATAACAACTAGTATTTTTTTTTAACCCTTTTCAAATTTTGAAGATTAATCTCTATGATATTATTCCCATTTTCATCCTAAACATCTTTGTTTCTCTTTAAGGAAAGTAGTGAGTGATTGGGAAAATTCAAAATTAGAAGGGGCAAGATGAATAGTGAGATGGGGACATTTAGCTGTACTGCTTGAAGTAATTTTCCCCAATATATTTCTTTTTCTTCATTTATGAGTGTAGTTTTCTTTTCATTTGGTATCTTCTTAATTTTCAATGAAAACTAGATGAGATTTTCACTGATATTCAGAATCTGTTTTAGAACTAGAAAGCCTTGGATGCTACCTCCATGTGTGTTCTCTGGCTTCTCTCAAAGGACAGGATCCGCCAAACCCGGCTCTTTCCATCTTGGAATCTCCTAGTCACTTCTTCAATGAAATGAAATATGCCTTGTTATGCTTAGGCCTATGTCCTCTTCTTGTCAAGTACCAACTCTACTCAACTTTTGATGCTACCTTAATCAAAGTTGGTCCTTGATTTGGTAAGCAGCTTCTATATATAATTAACATGGTAAGTAGTTCGATTCTTATCATCCCATTTTACATAATTTAGTTGAATTTCAACATAAAACAAAATGAACATGTACATCAAGGGTGGAGCTAGATAATTTTTCATCGCGGGCCAAAGAGAACAACATTTTGTTTAAGGAGCTAAGCCTAATTATTTGCATTTTTTTCCGGAAAATATGGCATGTAAAATTGTCACTTATTTATTTATTTTCGTTAAACTATAATTTATGTCCCTTTACGTGACGCTTGTTTTCAATTTGGTCTCTACACGTAAAAAACTTCAATTCAGTCTCTGTATGTATAATTATTTTCAATTTGGTCCCCGTCGTTTATTGTTGTCAGGCAAAATAGGTTGATTAGTCCTATACGTTTATTTAATTTTTCACATTGGTCCTATAAGTTTTTTTTTTTTCAAATTTGTCCTACATGTTTCATTCCGTTTCCACGTTAGTCCTTTCGGTTAATTTCGACCTAACGTCGTCAAATAAAGAGACACGTGTCGCATTAATATTGTGCCACGTCAGCTCAAAACTAACGGCATTAGGTCAAAATTGACGGAAAGGACTAATGTGAAAACGGAATGAAACGTGTAGGACCAATTTGAAAAAAAAAACTTATGGGACCGATGTGAAAAATTAAATAAACATATAGGATCAATCAACCTATTTTGCCTTGTTGTTATGATATCGTTTGTTTCAGTTAAACTATAAAAACCAAATTAAATGTGATTTTCACGTATATAGACCACTGTGAAGATGATTATAATGCATAGGGACCAAAAAATTATATGTTTAGTCCTTATATCTTAACTCTACAAATGGTTGACAAGATCGAATTTTTTTTTACATATAGTCACCAGCTTGAAAACCAACATCACCTATAGAATCAAAAATATACTCTAACCTTTTGTTGCTCGTGATTTATGTTGTTTATGTTTGAAGCCCAAAAGATCCTTGCACAAGTAAATGTGTTTCATAGATGTAAAACCATTCCTCTGCCATAAAACCTTTGGTCGACCTCTATGATCGATGGTATATATATCTCTAATACTTATTCCAATTATGATATTTTCACATTATTTATCTTTATACCCGTTTTACACATATTTTATAACCATTCATCAAATCATTTTTGCTTTAGAAATAACAATGAAAAGATGATTAGAATTTAAGTGTAAAAAAGTGATGGGATGGATATTTTCTTACTTGTTTCATTGTAAACAAAGCCCTTAACACTGTTTAACATAAAACTCGAAAAGCATTCCTTTGTTTGAGTCAGATTAGACCTGTGAGAACTTGGGACAATAAATGAGCTGGCTAAAACTGTATGTGATTCACATGAAAATGGTAGGGTCCCATCTTTGCACCTCTCCTGTCCCCATGACCAGTTGCGGTCGATCAGACCAATAACCAAAATGTCCTTTAACAATGAGACAGAATTGTAGATGCTTATATATGGCCATCTGATTGCAGTGATCTTTTGTTCAGAAGCTCGTTTGGTCAGGATTCTTGAAAACGATTGGTCCCATTCCCTGCCTAGCTAGTACGTATATATATATATATATATATATATATATATATATATATATATATATATAGGATAGGACAGACATATATACATACATGTATATATGATCAGTTTGCTCTTAAGTAACAAAATGGTCTATCTAGCTACCATTGGTATTGGTGCACCATTAGATTTCTATACAAAGCAAATCCACCATATACTTTATATACTTAAATGGGGTAATTTGCTTCAATTTGCTGGGCTTGCTTTGACTGATAAAAAGACTACAAAGATACTTCTCTCATAATGTGCCTATGACACGTTTTATGTTCAATAATGCTTGATACACATATGATGATATATAGGAACGTATCACCTCACATCAAACACAGTCAACATAATTAAAGTGTCATGTGTAAAAAATGAAAAGGAATTAGTTGTAATTAAATGGTAAAAACGTAAACGTGAATTGGTATGAATATAAATGATTATAATAAATGTTTTTAATTTTTGTTGTGTTTAATTTATAGGTTCTATCTAATCATCCTGTAATGCAAAGTTTTGTCATCTGAATCTCACCTCATTTTCTGTCATAATCACTCTGATTCTGTCACCTCATACACATTGTTGAGATGATATGACTTTGTATTGAGATTATATATATATATATATATATATATATATATATATGTATGTATGTATGTATGTGTGTGTGTTTTTCCAGAAGAATTGGATGGTTATAAGTAGGCCTTAAAGTGGGTCCACGTGTGTTAATCATTGGCTCAACTCAACCCATTTCCCTTCCCCTCTCCCTTAAATTTTTATACCAAAACACCAACAACATCACATGGAATAACAACCTGTGTTTTCCGGTCACTAAAATTAAATTCCGCCAATAGCTTCATGTGTTTGCTTGATAATGATAACGGATTAGTATTATCTAAGAATATCTGTTTGGTGAGTGTGTGGTCAAATCAATTGCTATGTAAAGTGACTCTATTATTGTAACATTTCCCCGGGCTCTCCCCGTTCCCCATTTCCATGTTTTTAACTCAACCCCTCCACTCCTTCTTTTAAAAGAAAAAATAAGGAAAAGAAAAGGAAAAAAAAACTAAAATATAATGGTCCACTTGCTCTCTATTTTTGCCTCTTGTGGGCTTCAATCACCCTTTGATGATTGCATATCACAGACCAATCTGTCATCTAGTCTTTGTCTGATACATAAACGAACAAATGAGAATCTACCTTCGTGTACCCTACTCAATGGCTAATCCAACATGCATGTAGATTGCTATAAATAAAACATGACCCCTTTTGCCTTAATCATAATTAATTAATATATATCACCTAATTCATTAACAACACTATGGGCTGTTGTGCTTAAATCAAGTTGATGTGCCAATTAATTATCCGATCTAAACATTATGGAAATTTAATGAGATAATCTTTCAATTTAAGAAGAATAACCAATGCCGCTTGGTTCAACTTGACAAGTAGGACCATTGAATAGACTACACGTACACATGGAAAGATTTTACTATAAGGTGTTAACCCTTTTCTCTTGGAGCTTTGACGTGGTAAGTGCTTCAATCAAAGTTGTGTGTATTGTGCTATTTGCCCACATAATTTCCCTCTCATTGAGTCAAGTTAATAACATAAGGTTGGACCACTATTTCATATTATTTGACTCCTAGGCGTATATATTGAATTGAATGTTAAAAATGTTAGGGGAAATACTTTAAAGATGAAAATCACCATCAAACTAATATCATTCATGTCAAATCATCAATAAAATAGTAGAGCGAAAACGTACCCGGGAAGATTAAGATATCGCATGGACTTGAGGATTCTTGACCTTCCAAGTCTATATCATGAAAACTCTTCTTGAAGATTAAAAAGCCTCTCATTTTTTAGTGATGAGATGTTAGAAAAGTAAATTGTACATATGAATTAGGGAACGTGCCCTTTTATATTAAGTACATACCCCCTATGAAGAGTGATATCCTTTGAGCTTTTCTTATTTCTAAATATTTTGGCCCATAATAAAATTAGAAATAAGACTTTTGGTAATTACACATTACAAATCCCATACCATAAATAAATTCTGATCATAATAAATAAATTCTGAGTGAAACTGAAACATAACTAGTATTCTACACGAAATATATATATACATAATATATGTCTATATATAACTCAAGAGCATCTAAATATAAACTCCCACGAGACCAACATACCATCAAATGATACAAAACCCACACGAGCATCAAATCAGATTATATTAATGTTATCTCTCTATTTTACCACAATTAATTAGCAATTAATCAAACTTTTATAAAGAAAAGCAATAATTATACCATAATTGCTAAAATTGCTTGAGTGGAAGTGTGATGAACCATCCTTTTTCTGGAAATATTAGAAATATTATGCTATTATCAACCACTTGTTAGAAAATTTAGGAGAAATACTTTAATAAAAAACCATCGTCAAACCAAGATCATTGATGTCAAATCGTCAATATAAACAGGTGAAAGCGTGTCCGAATCCATAGGGAAGATTAAGATCGTAGGGACTTCAAGGTTCGTGACCTTCCATATCTTTCGTAGTATTCATGAAGACTAGAAAGTTTTTTTTTTTTTGATAAACAAGGAATATATTGATTGAGAGTACAATGGATATTCTAATCCATAAACAAAGGCAACCAAAAAAGCAAAACCTATGTAACTTTGATACTGCTACTAAACTAGATAGCAGTATCTATTTTAGAAGAGCCCTGCCAAAGAGAAATCCTAGCTATATAAAAGAATAAGAGTCTGAACCAGAGATAAAAAGCAAAGCTAGTACAAAATAAGGTCAAGCAACCCAACCGTAAAACAACCACCAGCAGCTAAAACAATAAAATTCTAGCTAAAACAACCACCACCAGCACCCTTCGGCCAGCACAAAAAATTTCAATGCCATAATCCCTTCCAGTAACCATATAGAATAACCTACCTTGAAGACTAGAAAGTGATCTCCTTAATTTCTAGTGATAGGATGTTAGAAAAGTAAATTGCACATGATCATACCCTTTTATAATAAGTATATATAATTCCATGAAGAGTGATGCCTTTTGAACTTTACTTATTTCTATTTTGGCTCATCATAAAAATAAAAATAAAACTTTTGGTATTTACACATTACAAAGCTCATACCAAATTAAGTTTTTGATTTGGTGCGCCGCTCTTTCGTCATAGTGGCTTTTACGTAATAGACTTATTTTTAATGGAGGTGTAGTTGACCACGTGGATATTGTTTTCCATATTAAAGTTCTAGCTTGGGGTTGGTTTATATATTGGGAAGGTAGACATTTGGATGTTAGCTTTTCGGATTGGTGTGTAAATCCCTTGAGATGTTTTTTGTATATCAAATAATCTTGTAAGGATTTGAGTACCTCTTATACTCTCAGTTTTTAATATATATTTTTGCATATAAAAAAGAAAATTTTAGATGCTTTTAAGTCCAATACCTTAAGTCTTAAGAAATCATTTTAAATGGGTTAATTCATTAGATAGCTTATAACAATACATGACTATTGAGATATGTGCAGACCCGTATTAGATATATATCCAACGTTGAATTCAAACAAAATAAAATTACTCGAGTACTTAGAATGTAAAGTACATCGGGAGTCTTACTTTTCTCCTTTAACCAATGGATGTTGTAGAAGTGTTCATATAATATACATACCACTCAACCCCATAGCTTATTGCTTTTCTGTTTATTCAGTTGGATGTACTTTAATCATTATCTTCCTCAAAAATTATGATTCCTATCATATTCACCTTTGGACAATATTTCTTTAACTTTACGTGTCCAACTTCTTTATCATAATGATCCTGCTTTTCCTTTTTTGCAAATCTTAGATTAAAAGTTTAATGATAGATGATTAAGAGGTCTCTATTCCTTTATTCTTTTCTAATGAGAATAACTTTTTTTCATTCTTGGAGAGCCAATGATGACAAAGAAGAAGATGACAGATTTAAGTAATCACATTGGGGATCTGAGAATTTTCCTTAGGAAGGCTACGTGATGGTAGGGGTGGACCCTTTAGTTAATAGTAAAGAAAGATCAAAGTAGTACGCCACTTACATCTTGAGAATGGAATCTAGAGCTGCAGTCCTAGTCCTAGGGTAATAGGTTGTTTTGAAGTTTCCCAAATTCTTCTGAAAAATATTTTTCGGTACACCCAAAATATAATACCCGTGTGAGACATATGTTTGATATGAGTATAGTTAGATATTATTGTATATAATATGTAAAATTAAAATGAATATACCGCCATATATAGATGTGAGTGAGCGAGTGAGGTATTGTCTAAATATTATATTCGAAATGTTGAAATAACATAACCCTATTTTTTTTTAAGATTGGCATGGTACTTGAAGTAACTGATCCAACTATTTACTATCTTTTGTGCACATTCTCTTTCATGATGGATGAAGGAAAGCTAGCAGAGCATAATATTTTAGCTGGACATGTCCAAGACATGAGAAAGACAGTTCTCCTGAAATCCGTTCTTTTGACAACCGATATTCGAAACAATGCTAAACAAAGTAGTTACTTTTTTATTGTGGAAAAAAGAGAAGATTGTGAACTAAAGTTCTTTTATTTTTATAATCCTCTTTTTGTTTTGTTAGGAGGGGTGAACTATTCTATGTAAGAATCTGATTGGTGGGTATGGGAGAAAATAGGTCGGATCAGTCGTCGGGAACCTATGATCTAGCCTATTTAATAAAAAGATCAACTCAAGACTTTTTAAAAAGTCTATATAGGTAAAGAGTTTAAACTATGGCTTTTAAAAAAAGACTATTAGGTCTATCAGGCTGACCTATTTAATATACACATATATATAATATATAATTTAATATATAATTTTATAATATATTATTTATAACATTTATAACATTGGAAAGTAAAAGTCTATTGGTCCATTTAAATGTAGAGCTCTACTTATATATTTATTTGTGAAGTCCTAACGGTCTATTTATTAGTATAAGTCTATCAACCTTTTTATCATTAGAGACTTATAAGTCTATTTACAAGTAAAAGCCAATGATCTATTTAGGGTGCGTTTGGAAAAGCTTTTAGAGAGCTTATGAGAATAGCTTATACAATTAAACTTATACCAATAGTTTATAAAAATAGTTTATAATCTTTCCATAAGCTGTTTTTAGTTTATTTCCATAAGCTTGTCAGAAAAGCTTATGAAAATAAGTTGCTTTTAGCTTACTTAAAAAAGAGCTTATTGCATAAGCGCTTAAATAAGCTATATACCCAAACGCACCCTTATAGGTGGAGATATATTTAAAAGTCTTGTTGAAAAGTAGGATTTTAAATAAGTTTCCAGGTCAGACCAGACCTTGAAGTAGGTCACGCCAGACCTTAAAAATTGACCTATATCAGACTAATAGATCAGATTCAGACCTTGAGATTGGAACACAAATCAAACTTAGACCTGTCATGGATTAACTCGGCCTAATCTATTCCGGGGCTTTCCAATTCTTAGATTAAACTTTAAATGCATAGAGGGATTTTTTAATAAGAAAATGGATCATATATACAAGCTTTCAGAGTAATAAGTAATTCACTAGTCCCAGGATTAATTGGCCAATGTGATTTTCTGGGACAAAATTAAGAAAATAAAATGGACAGAGGGATCTTTATCACCTGAGAAGAGGTTCAGATGTCGTGTCTTAACAATGCCTACAATTCATGCTAATTATTACCTCTCTTTTACCTGCTAATAGCTTCTTACCAGGACTGTTCTCTAATCACTACTTTCTTTTATTACATCCCAACCAAACTGGTCAACTAAGAAGTCTAGAATGTAGTAAAAATATTTGAAACAATAATATGATTAGGATTGAAAAAGATTAAATGTTTAATTTTCTGCTTACCAAACAAGATATTTTGTTTGATTAAGGGTGGATTCTGAAATTTCATTAGTTTCTTAATCCAATATTCTTTCTGACTAAGACTGCTATATTTAAAATGGAAAATGATAATGATCAATTGAAACTTTTTTTTTTTTTGCCATGATGATCAATTGACCCTGAAACTCTTCTTTTCTTTTGTTTTCTTCTCTACTTAATTGATTTGTTGAGGGGTGGGAAAGGTAGCATATGTATGCTAATTAAAGTTAATCCTAAGATGCACTAACTTTTCCTTTTCTTTAATTTTTTTGTACACAAAAAACAAAAGGAAGTGAACTTTGAGGACCAGGGATACCCTCGTCCCTGGATTGATTGGCGTCCATGATGCACTATTAATGGCTAATCGGATTTTGAGGGTTGAAAACATAAAAGCTAGTGGGATGTTTATGATCCCGAGATATTTTTTTGTCTAAAATGTATGTTATGACACATGTAAAGATTTGTTATTTCATTTTGATGTATCATATTTTGTTCTTATTAATAATATTTTATTATATAAATTAAAATTTTTTATAATTTAAAAAAGATAGGATAAGATATTATTGATGAGAAAAAAATATAATATATCAAAATGAATAATAAATCAAAATCCCTCTTGACACTGTCACCAATTCATATTAATTGTGCCGTATCTACTTGCTATCGTTCTGCTTTTGCACTTGATTAAGTTGCATCCCAGGATTATTATCTGGATATCTTATATTCATTCAATAATTAGCTAGTTTCTCTCAGGATTTCTGCAAGAAACATAAATCTGTAAAGTGACCTGAGCAAGATTTTTTGTTTTCAACTTTTCATTATGTCACTGTGTGTTGGCCCTTTATTTTTTCTCTCGGGGAGGGCTTTGATGTTTTTAACTCTGTTGGAGAGCCACATGTGAGTGTGTAAATACAAAATTCCACATCAAATAAGTGATAGAAAGAATTACGGCTTAAATATATTTTTTGGTCCAGTAAAAAAAAAAACGAGTGCATTTTGATTTGATCGCTATAAAAGATTTTCTTTAGTTTTTGTCCCATTAAAATTTAAAATCACTATTTTTGGTTCCTATTATCACGTGATATCCATTAACTAGTTATATATTTAACAGAAGGTCATATGGTCATCCCAAGTAACAATGAATGACCTCTGTGGTGTCATGTTAACATATGATTCCCCTAAAACCCTAAAATAAATTATATTTATTTATCTTAAAATGAATGATAGGGACTAAAGATAGTAATATTGAATTTTAGAGGGATGAAAACCCAAGAAAAAAATTTGCAGGGATCAAAACCCATAATTTGCTCATTTTATAGGGATCAAAATTAGTAATTTCGTATTTTAGAGGGATGAAAACTAAAAATAATTTTATATGGACCAAAACCAAAATCCGCTCATTTTCTAGGGACTAAAAACATATTTAACCCGACAATTAAAGAAAATCCATACTTTTTTTTAATAACTGTAGGTACAGAATATGCACCACCGTTAGCAAGAGGGGTGGCAAACGGATGGATTGGATAAATTTTTATTCGGATTATAATGGATGAATTAAAAACAATCCATTAATCCATTATGATCCATTAAAATTTCATTAAAAAAATCCCATCCATCCATGATTCATTTAAAAAAATCCATCCAATCCATCCATTAATAATTTTTTTATGGATCGATATACAATCCATCCATGAAAAATATTTTAAAAAATTAAATAATTTTTATGACTATTTCCAAATAATATCTTTTATCTATCCACAAAAAAAATTCCAAAATAAATTTTTTTCCTATGTTTTTTGTAATTAGCGATTCATCACAAATCCACCCCCAAGGAAGCAAATCGTGATAGCAAAACGCAAAAAAATATATTGTTATGTTTATAATAACAGTAAATTGATTTAATTTTTAAAGTAATGGTTTTTTTATCATTTATTTATTTTTTCATTTTTATCCAATGGATTATTTTTTTGTTTTATGAAGTGGTCCAATGGATTTTAGAATAATGGTGGATGGATCATAACTATCCATAAAATAAAATAATCCAATTCATCCAGTCCATTGTTACTTTTTTTTTTTTTGCAATGGATGGATTTCATGGATTTTCCTTTGAATGGACCGGAAGGATGGTGCACAATTGGATTTCTTTGCCACGCCTATTTAGCAGTGATTAATTCCTGTCGGATAATCTGTTAGGTACACAAGCTGGGTTCTTCCCTCCCAATCAAGTTTTTTTCATACACAAGAACCAGGACTAATTCGAATTCCTGATCACTTGTTTAAAGTGTCTGAATCCCTTATCACTCATAATAACCACCTAGTGGTGAAGAAAAATCCATATAAGCTAACTAAGGGTGAACGACCAAAATCATGAAGCCAGGCTTTTAATTGAAGTGCTTCCTAGCCCAAATGCCAAGATCAAACACCTACACCCATGCAAACCCAAAAATGCTCCTTCCAAGCTCAAAGTAAACTCTGGTGTTAGATCTTATGTCACCTTTGGTACATGTATGATGTTCGAATTCAACTCTTCTAATAACAACGATTAAATGTTGTTGTTTAGAAAGAGCAAATGTGAGGGATTTCTAAAATTAGAACATAAAGCCTATAATGTTAGCTTATAATGTGGTGAAGAAAAATCCATATAAACTAATTAAGGGTGAATCGAACATAAAGCCTATAATGTTCGTACATGACTTGGAGATTTACGATGCCTTTGTTCATTCTTCTTTGTTGCAGAACCATCACCACCAACATCAAATAATATTTTCGCCGTAGGAAAAATTAAAATGTATGCAATGATTTAGATGAAAGACTCCATATATTTTCTATTATATTTTCTTTGTGATATTTAAGATAACAATTGTGTAATACTTACATTATCATTTTGTTAATGATTATTTTTTTAGTTATTTTCATAATTATTATCCTTTAAAATTTAACATCATGGATAATTTAAATTTGATCAAAAAATTAGTTGAAGAATGAAAATAAAATTAAGATTTAGAAAGGATAAACTTAACAAAGGGTAGTAGTTGTTATTGTAAAAAAATAAATGAGAGCATGTTATGAAAAGAAAATTAAACCCGATTCCATGGCATACTTGAGAAAGAGGATGGCGCCTGAAATTGGGCTTGTGGGCACCCGAGAGCACTGTACAATTCTGGGCAAGGATGGGCGCTTGGCGTTAGGACTTGGGTCCTGGTGGTGGCCTAAGAGCCAAGTGTTGGGACTTGGGCACCCAACACTCTAGTACCCGAGAGCAAAAGTTCCTGAGGGGCGTCCGACTCTCGATACTTGGGCGCTCGCCGTTCGCGAGGTAGAATCTACATAATTTGTCTTTTGACTTGTTCCAAAAGTTGTATCCTTTTGGACAATGATATCTTTCCATTTGGGTGTATTCTTCATGAATATATGTATTAATTCAACTTGTCAAAAAAAAAATATGTACCAATTCATCAAATGATACATGCATGAAAGGTTGCATCCCTTCTTTGAATTCTTTGAAGGGTTGATTCTCCTCACCAACAGGCATGAGTTAGTCTATAAATAGAACCACTCTGCATGCATTTTGTGCGTCCGAAATTTGCAAGTGCATGCACTCCAGATATCACTTCCTTTCTTTCTTTGTGCGCTGTGAGAATTAAGGAAACTATTGTTTTGTAAGCTGTCATTGACGATATATCCTTGATTGTGGGTGTGCAAACCAACTCAAGGGATCTCCATTCTATCTCGAAAGGGATTCGTTGTTACACCTTTTGCATCTGAGATAGAGATTGATGAGAGCGAATCGAACATAAAGCCTATAATGTTCGCACATGCCTTGAAGATTTGCGATGCCTTTGTTCATTCTTCTTTGTTGTAGAACCATCACCACCAACATCAAATAATATTTTCGTCACAGGAAAAATTAAAATGTATACAATGATTTAGATGAAAGACTCCATATATTTTTTATTATATTTTCTTTGTGATATTTAAGATAATAATTGTGTAATACTTACATTATCATTTTGTTAATGATTATTTTTTTAGTTATTTTCATAATTATTATCCTTTAAAATTCAACATCATGGATAATTTAAATTTGATCAAAAAATGAGTTGAAGAATGAAAATAAAATTAAGATTTAGAAAGGATAAACTTTTTTTTTTGGTGCTCTAGAAAGGATAAAGTTAAAAAATGGTAGTAATTGTTATTGTAAAAAAATAAATGAAAGCATGTTATGAAAAGAAAATTAAACCCGGTTCCATGGCATACTTGGGGCTCTTTCAACTATTATAAAATTAAATTTTTAGACCTCAAATTTTGTAGTGTTTCTTTTAAAGAGAAAAGTTATTTTGTATTTGACACAATATTTTAAAATTACTTATTTTAGTAGTGCTTTCATAAAAATGTATTAAGGAGCCACTTGTCCTTGATAGCATCATAATTAAGTTGTTTTAATTTAAAGTGACATCCAAACACACTTAGAAATATGCTAAAATACTTGTTTGAGAAAAAAAAACAAGTGTTTTCTTTTAATCACAAAATTGGATCCAAATGATCACTCATCCCATGGAACATAAAGCATGGAATGGAAACACAATTCCGCATACCAAATGTAACATTAGATGACACTATGAACAAAGAAGACTAAAAAAAATAAATGCAAAAAAAGTGATGCACTCACATCTGAGGGGAAATGTTGGTTCCTGTGGAAAATACAGAGTCTCACAAAAGAAGGTTATGAGAATAAAAATGCCATTTAACATAAGTGTGATGGGCCAAAACCATGAGGTTAACCTTTTTGGTTGAAGGGGGTTCCTAGACAAAATGTCAAGTTCGAATATGTGCATCCATGGAAAAATGGGTCAAATTGGAGGGTTGTGCCTATCTATGGAAAATTATTTGATTATTTGAAGAAAAACAGGCTAATGTTGTGGTATATTTAAAAATGTATTAAAATTCACTAATTATGTGACCTCAGTGTAATGAACTTCGTTATATATTAACTGATTAGAGCGCTTTGGTAAAATTAGTGCAGTCCTTAACTGAACATGTTTTTTTATGGGAAGATTCGTTGCCAGTAGGTTATCTAGATATTGCTTAGTTTCGGACGAACTCCATAATCTAGCTTATTACAACTAGGGAGAGTTGAAAAAAGAAAAAAAAACACAGTAAAGTCTTTTAATCTTTTAGGTTCGCACATAGATTTGAAGTGTATTTAGTGTTTTTTTTTTTTTTTTTGAAACAAAGTGTATTTAGTGTTCTTATTTTCATATGTTGATTATATTTATATTTATGTCATAAATATAAATATATGAAAATTCAATTGTCCACCATCCATCCAGTCCATCCAAATCAAAATCCATCCGATCCATCCATTGCAAAAAAAAATAATAATAATAACAATGGATTAGATGGATTGGATTATTTTATTTTATGGATAGTTGTGATTCATCCATCATTATTCTAAAATCTATTGGACCACTTCATAAAACAAAAAAATAATCCATTGGATAAAAATGAAATAACTAAATAAATGACATAACTTCAAAAATTAAATCAATTTGCTGCTATTATAAGCAGAATAAAATATTTTTTGGTGTTTTGCTCACGATTTGCATTCCTTGTGCGGGTGGATTTGTGATGAATTGTTAATTAAAAAAAATAGGCAAAAAATTTATTTTGGAATTTTTTTTTATGGATGGTTGAGAGATATTATTTGAAAATAGTCATAAAAATTATTTAATCTTTTAAAATATTTTTTATGGATATATTGGATATCCATCCGTAAAAAAATTGTGAATGGATGAATTAGATTGATTTTTTTAAATGGATCATGGATGGATTTGATTTTTTTAATGGATCATAATGGATTAATGAATTGTTTTTAATCCATCCATTATAATCCGAATAAAAATTTATCCAATCCATCCATTTGTCACCCCTAATTTATGTCTTACACTATTATAATGGATGTTTAACTGATAACAAAACCTTTAGGTCCGTTTGTTAGTTAGGATAAAGGAGACAGTATAGGATAAACTATTATATCCTGCTTTAATTTATAGTTTGATGAACCAGCAGGATAGGATAAACTTATCATGTTAGCTTATCATATCCTGTTACTTAGTTATAATTCTATACTGAGGGAGGGGCTGAGTTAGAACCAACAGGATAGGATAAGAAAATATTTTCTCTTTTATCCATTATCCTTAATATTGTTATTATTTAATTATGGTCTCAAACCTAATCAGTCAACCTTATTTCTAATTAAAATATGTGGTTTAATTAGCAACTTTTATAAAAAGTGAAAAAAATATCACAAGTTATTTTTTATTTAATTTTTTATAATTTAGAAAATAAACTAATGTATAATTAAAAATCGAAAATATATATTATCAAATATTTTTAAAATTTTTTAATTTAAATGTATAAAAAACCAAATAATATTAAAATTTATTTTTGAAAAAAAAAGTAATTTTAATATAAGGGTAATTTTATCATTTGTAGATCTTTTATATCATATCTTATCACTATCTGATACGCATCAAAAATCATATAGGATAAGAACTTATCATGCTCATATCCTATCATATCCTTATCCAGCTCTCATATCTTATCATTTCTTATCCTATCTTGATCACCAAATGAGTCCTTAGTTCCACAATCCCACCTCGTTGATAACATTTAAAGGCCCAATTCCCACTTAAAAAAGTTATGGGATTTGAAAGTTGATAGCAATAAAGGCCCAATTCCCACTCCAAAGTGTGGGATTTGAAAGTTGAGAGCCCATGCCAGTGGAATGTTTTTATCACATTTGCAACACCTAACACTCTTTATCCGGAAGTCATATTGGATCCCGACTAATTCAAGTTGAACCAAATAGACCCACATAAGGGACAAAGCTCTCCCAACGCGTATTTTTTTCATTCACATAACTCAAACCTGAAGACAAAAAAAAAGTCTATCTTCACATATTTTTCTTAGAGGGGAAGGTTGGGAAAGCTGGTTCTCTATCAAGCAATGTTTTAAAAATCGGTCCAACCAGAGGACCAGAAAGGAGAGCGGTTCAAGGTTCAACCGATTCAATCGGTTTAACCGATGGTCGAATCAGTATATATATATATATATATATATATATATATATATATAGACATTAATAAAGAAATCAATCAAGAAGTCAAAGAAAAAGTACAACTTTTAAGATGCATGATAATTCAAAACATTTATGTTAGGAGTATGTTAATTTCGCCGAGATAATATGTCCTCATTAACTAAGATGGTTAACCAAATATGTATATTGAGTGGATTCTAATCACTCAAGTCCTGAAGCTCTCAAACAAATCGGAGCAAAATCTAAAAGCACGTTCCATTTTTAAAAAAATAACATAAAATAATGAACTAACCGGTGTTTAAAACCGTTTTTCGTCGGTCTAACCTGTTTTAGGCTGATTGAACAAGATTTTGGTTGACTTTGCATGGTTAAACCGTTTTTCAGGTTCTCTAATCCAACCAAAGCCGGAGAGGACACAGGTCGACGGTTGGACCGGTTTTTAAAACACTGCTATCAAGTGTACCAACAGTCTGTTCAACTTGAAATTGTTAGACAAGTTCTGATGCTTGAGGACCTCCACAATAGGCTCGTTATCCTGGCACCAGAAGCTTTTGTACTCTGCTCTTGAAATTAAAGATGCAAGTTGCTATGGTACCTCTGTATGTGATGCAAAACTCGGAAGGAATCACAACAAAAGGGCACCATAAAAATCATTATTCAAGAGTTTTCGGCACGTCTAAACCTTTCCTTTAAAACACAAATCTAACATCACATAGAACAAATAACAAAAAGTGATGATGTAATATTATAAATATTCCAAATACTATTTATTAGTATTACTTTCAATTTGTTCTCACATAATAATTCTAATAGAAAATGAAAGAAACTTATTTCAAGCAGTATGGAGTAATAGTCTGACACATTTAGCGTGTCCAACTCCCTCCTTTTTATACCAATCTTTAAGGGCTCAATCTTCATTATTTCAAGCCCTGTAATGTATGGGGTAATGTTCAGCATAATAGCTTGACTATGTACACAGCATCTACATTTGTTTTTGGCCAGGCGGTGCATGATAAGGCCGTGGCAATCTTTTCGTGTGAACTTGAACTACCAGAAGAGAAAGGAATATCAATGTTGAACTTCAAATACTATCTATACTGAATGTAGTGAGATCTGAATCACATTTATTTGGTAAATTGCTGCATCACAGGATGGTAGCTGCATAGGGACTCACAGCTCTTTGCACTTTCTAGACATGAGTCTCCCTCAGAAACTTCAGAAGCTACAGTAGCAAGCATGATTGCTTGCCAAGTTCTGCAAAAGGAACACTACGATAATAAGAAGACATTGAGATGCATAACTACATTTCACAACAGACAGAAAGAATTTTTTCAGAGCCAAATGGTTTATCTAGTTATTGCAGTATGTTGCTGCCATTATGGTTCAGGTATCAGAGGAAAGAGATATGATAGAAACAAAAGGTGCAGTAATTACTAATATCATGACTCTTAAACTAGTTTGGAAAACATAAGAAAATCCAGGGACTACTAAGTTACATGAGGCCTTCAAGAAAACTCAATCCAATTGGCTTCCTGAACATAGTCATCGGATACGTGGTACACATATGGGTACACGATTCATTTGGGTATATGGTTCGTCACTTTTACATTATTATTATCAGACTTTCTTTAATGTGAATCCGGTATGTAATATGCGGTACGACGTATTCGGTATGTGGTACGCAGAGTTAACGAGAGAACCCGATAACTATGTTCCTGAAACATCTGGATAATGTCACATCTTGACCCAAAATCTTAAGGTATTAGGTTCATCGGTTCTTCCATTTACATGATCCTCAATTATTTGATTCCTTTTTCACATGGGACTTTTTTTACTCACACTAGAATTTAGAACAGTCTAAAGGGCTCTAGCTGAGGATTTTATTAGAACTATCTTGGAATGGAGCTATTAAACAAGGGCAGAACTAAAAAGAAATGGAATAGTTGGAATACCCTTTCAGGAGCATCATGTGAGCACACTTCATGTTCTTTTCACCAAAGCAATTCCAGTAGGGTCACCTCCCCATTCTTCAAGCACAACCAAGAAGTTCCCACTTGGTTTCAGCCATGAACGAGGAACATGATACCTGTCCAAAGGCCAAAAATTGGTTTTCACAACATTCAAGTATTTACTTCATTTACTGTTCTAAAATAAGTTGTATGAATTTCTTACCATCTCTGGGAGGGTTGTCCACAATTTGTCCTGCATTTTGTATAAGTATAAGTTCCAGCATAATAACAAGCACTACAACTACCATGTGCTATATGTCCAGGCCAATGGCGTCCAATGCTTTCACCATTTATCCATACTTCACCCTTTCCCATGCTACTCATATCTAGAGCCAATGGATCATTGCCAGCTGGTGCACTAAAAGTTGTCTAACAACATCAAAACATAAAACGAGTCAGATTCATATGCATACAAAGGTGATGAACATCTATAATAGTGACTGCAATGCAACATTTTGTTGAAAGCTTATTCTTACCTTGTACCATGCCAAAGGTTGTTTTTTAGCCACTAATGATCCTTGTACCCATTCAACAGAGGTACTCCCACTTTCGGTATGAAGGCTCAAGGTTTCACCTTTCAGACCAATCTGCCCAATAACATATAAATGTGTTCATCTTTACTGCTGGGGCATCCCAAGTGCAGATGTACATAAATCACAAATAGATAAACAATCTTTCTTCTTTTGATTCTTTTAGATAATTTTGCACCAAAACCTACTCAAACAATGCACATAATTAATGTTGAAATTTCTTCTCAATGAAAGGCTAATTTAATCAATCAATTTTCAATGATGTTATGCCTTCTTATCTACCTACAGTGGCATAGATGCAAGGTTTAAAGTTTGGATCTGAAACCGCAATTGGGGCCGTGACGTTTTGGTTTTGACAGTCTCTGAAACCGCACACGATTGCAATTGTGGCCGCATCGACCGCATTTTCCCGCAAATGTCCGCAATAACGGAAAACTTAATGTAACCATAACCACGACCACGACCGCAATTTAAAACCTTGCGCATATGTTTATTTTATCGAAGAGTACTGCTTCCCCTTCTTCAATCTTGTTAGGGAAGTATCACATCCCATTTCAATGGAGAATACAACATACCCTCTGGTATAAATACTAGTAATTAGGAAAAGTACCACAAACAAATCACACACAATTTAACGTGATTTGGCCCAACATCTCTATGACCACGGATTAAAAGAGTCAAAATAAGTCTAGCCTATAGGCTCCCTTGCTCAATCTCTCACACTCTCCCTATAACAATTCCCCATACATTTATTTATAGCTCAATCTTTTACATATCTTTTGATCTGACTATATAATAGTAAATTATCAATAATATTCTTCAACAGAATTTGGGTCAAACTCAACATATTCTTCTAGAATTTTTGCTTTATTAGATGTCAAGTTGCAACATATATAACAATTTGAATCTCATTATTTAGTCTTCACCTCAATATTCATTATTATTTTTTGGGCAGCATACACATACTATTATTCTAAAACCTTTCAATGTTGCTACTGAGCAATGAAATATACTACGTAACAAACCTTGTAGGACCACTTTTGCCGAGACAAGTCTCGTGTCCCCTCATTCAGACCCGTCAGTGTGACTGGGCCTAGCACCCCAGCATTCCATGTCTCAAAGTGCAAACCAACATTCTGGTATTAATTGAATACAAAATAAGGTTAAAAATAAAAACATTACTTATCTGAAAATTAACAAATGTTACATAAAACACCGATATCAGAAAAGATAGAACTAACCGGGAGACCCACGGCAACACTAAGTAAGGAAATTTTGTTATTGCCAACCCTCAGATTCACACTGCCACTAAATGTTAATTTAGGATTATTCAATCCCCCATAAACAGTTCCTGCATTAATACAAGAGATGGATAAGTAAAATGAAGTTTATTATAGAACAATGCTAAGAAAAACTGGGATATGCATTCATATATGGTTAAAGTGATAATTTGGTGCTTATACGTAACACTGATTTTGAATTTGATGCCTACATGTGAAAATTTTTGAAATCGATCCATATATGTATAATTATTTTTAATTTGGACCTCGCCGTTTATTGGTGTTATAACGCCGTCACATGATAGAAACCAAATTGAAAATGATTGTCACATGTAGGGACCAAATTCAACAAAAAAAAAATTAAATTTGATCCCTATGACAATCATTTTTCGATTTGGTCCATGTACTTTTAATTCCAACAAAAGGAGTTATAATATCAATAAACGATAATAACCAAATTAAAAATACTTGTGATATAGGGATCAATTTAAAAATAAAATCATGTATAAGGACCAAATTCAAAATTAGTGTGACGTATAGGGACTAAATAATTAGTTTAACCTTCTTATATTATTCACCTGAAAGTTGACCATTAATGAAAACATGCAGAACATGGCCTGCTGACATTACAGTAAGAACAGGATATTGTCCTTTCTTTAAAAAACCTTCATTAGGAGCAATGTTGACACTGAACAAGGAATATCAATATTGATTAGATGGAAGAGGATATGTAAGTTGTAAGTATAAAGAGATGAACATTCCAATTATTTATCTTTAAGAAGTGTGATAAGTTGAAAGATGCTTACTCTGTCAAGTACCACAAATAATCTGAAGAATCGCGGGTCACATTAACCTGCTCCCATAGTGCATCTGCTGTGATGGGGTCATTTTGACTTGATGATGCAGGTTCTTCATTGTATGACTGCCAAGCAAATGCACTGTTTACAGGAGTCATCTTCCTTTGGAAGCTTGGGGCACCAACCTGCATAAAATTGGCAAGTAGTTATAAATATTCACACTTGAAAAGAAAATCTTAACATACTAAATTCAAAGGATTTCTGCTCAAAACACAATATAATTGTTGTAAGTCCTTCAAGAACAGCTTGACTCAGACTTTCCAGTTTCTTAAAGAAATATATCAGTAACTTCACCATAGATTCTATAATAGGATATAATAGGACGACCCTATCCAGCCTTATCCCCGCAAGCGGAAAGGATGTTTTTAGGATTTGAACCCGTGACCTCTGTTCGGGTCACAGCAACAAACTTACCGTTGCGCCAATCCTCACTCTCTATAATTAAACATAAATATAAAATGGAAGATGTATTTAACATAGTCAGCAGTCTTGTGTTACCTTTGCAGTGTTGAAAACTGCAGTTTTGCAGTCAGGAAGAATACTGATAGACCAAGGTGGAAGGTCGTATTGCCCATTTCCAAATGTAACTTTTGCAGAAGATTTGGTGTCATAATTTGCAAGGAAAGCAGCACAAGCACCAGACCTTGTCTTGAACACATGTGCCTAAGATTATATTAAGAAAAGGAATCAAATGAGTTTTGAACACAGAGGCAGTTCTGTTGGTTTTCTTCATAAACTAGCTTAGGGTCTTAACCTCAAGGTTATTTCCAAGCGATGTCACCCTGGGATCAACAGACACTAAAGCCGGCTCACATTGTTTTATTGCTTTATGCAAATCTCTCAGATGCCCCCATTTTGGTTCATTTAGAAGTCCTGGTGTAATAATAAAGTTGAAAAAGGTTCAGACTAATGTGAAAATGTATACCAGTTTTACCAATGTGATGCCTAAAGTGAATATGTGCACTTTGCAGGGAAAAATATCACTTTTGTTTCCTCAAACATCACTCCTGGCAAAAGCTTCCTTATGTCTTGAAGAGCTTTAAAAGTGTGTGATTGTCATCATCCAAAGCATGTAAACAATTTTAACCTTACTGCATACCATATTCATCAATGGGAGCATCATAGTCATAGCTTGTGGCAATGAAGCGGCCACCGGATGTCCGGCCAAAGTTAGTTCCTCCATGGTACTGGACTCAAAAAATTGAGATATTAGACTCGAATCAAAATTCTAAAACATGAATTTGTATGGTACACAAGGGGGGATATATTCACAATGGATGAATAAAATATGCAACGGGCCAACATACCATATAGTAGTTAACAAATGAGCCATGGTTCTGTATAAATCTTGCAACTGAGAATGCTAAGTCTTCTGCTGGTCTACGAGGGATTGCACCACCAAAATCAGTGTACCTACAGAAGGGGAAACATAAAACTACATACAGGATCCAAGATAAAGTATTTTTCAGTCTACAAGGTAGCATTTGTATGACATACCAGCCAGTCCAATTTTCTGTCCACATTTTGGGTTTGTAGTTCTTGTTGGGAGTGAAGTTTTCACAGTAGAACCCATTGCAAGTGTCAATCTATACAAGCACAGTCAGTAAATACAGATCAGAGATAGAAAGATTCAAGGTGGTAGAATAAATTTCCCTATAGAACACAACAGGTGGTTCACTCATAGAAGATTGAATTGAAACTAAATCTTGGCACTTTCCCAATATTAAAACAAAAAAACAAACAAGAGATAGGGATCCTAATTACTGCAATTATAGAAAAACCTAGAACCAGGAGAAAAGTGGAGAAGATAATATAATTGATGAGGTAAAAGCCAGAGAATCCTCATCCAAATAAAAGAAAAGTAAAAACAGTGAAATGGGCCAAATGGACTTATGTAACTGCATACAGTAAAAGCAACAACCTTAACCCAAACCGAAGTAAGTATAACACTGTTATGAACCCCACCACCATAGATATGTAACATAAATTGAACAGAAAGAAACAACAATTTTGGGATGAAAAATACCGAAAAACACAAACAAACAAAAAAGTAAATAAATTTTGTAAATGTGGGAAAAAGGAAAAGTATCTTACAACAGGATCAGGGGCATCATCTTGCTTGCACATAACCCAGGGGACACCAGTGTCTAGACCTACAGCCATTTGAGCAGCCCATTTGGTGTAAGCTTTTCCAGGAGCCCCAATTTGCCATTCAATTGGTCCATACTCATTCTCTATCTGTCATATTCAATTAGATTTTTGTACACTAAATTTAGCATCATCATTATTATTATAATTGGCTGCATAAAACTTTATAGTAAAAGAAGTAAAAAAATAGTTAACATGAAAAACAAAACCGAAACCAATAACTCTTATTTAAATGCCGTTTCATTACCTGAGACAAAATTATTGGACCTCCCTGGGTTTGAAACAATTTCTCTGCTTTCATCATGCTCACAATCTTCTCAGTAAATTGTTGCATTGCCGTCTATACATATCATGACAAAATTGGATGGTAACTTTTAAAATTCATTAAATGATATAATCAGAGAAATAATAATAACAAATAAATTATTATAATTAATGGTGTCCAAAATTGAAAATTCCAAACCTTGAAAGGCTCATTGTCTGTTCTGAAAGCAATACCAGGAACATACTTGAGCCAAACAGGGAATCCCCTGAATCATAAACAGAGAGAAAACAGAGGAAAGTGACCTTTGAGTGAGTGCTAAGAATTATTTTCATTTTTCTATAAGAATTTTCCTCTTACTATAATCAAAGTATAAAGTGGATATGGATATCACTAAAATTATTACCCAAAGTTCCATTCAGCACATACGTAGGGACCAATGCGGAGATGAACATATAGGCCAGCTTGCTGAACCAGCTTGATGAACCTAACCAAGTCAAACCTATCTTCAAAATAATACTGAAAGAAAATTTGAATGAGTTTTCTTTGGAACCTTTCTGACCAGTGAAAAGAAAATAAAAACAACAAACACACCCCACAAAATAAATAATAATAATTAATAAATAAATAAAAATGAAAATGAAAATTCAGGAAAAGCATTTGCATTACTTTTCCAGGAGAAGGTTCATGTCCATTCCAAAACACATAAGTCTGTATAACATCAAGGCCTCCATCTTTGGCCTTTTGAATAAGGTCTGGCCACATCTGCAAAAAGAAAATATAATTCATGTGGGGGAGTGATCATAGTAGACTATGTTTGAATTAACTCATTTTGTGTTTAAAATAGTTTATAATAAAAAAAATTGTTCTTATAGTGTGTTTTTTCTTAAAATGACAATAATTGAGATAACCAAACACAAACTCTTTGGTACATGCATGGAAAAAAAAAAATGCAAGAAATGATTGAGAAAACAAAATTTTGATGGAGCATATTGGCATGGAGTACCTGAGGTGTGCTTCTTGGATAGTGGATGGACCCAGAGATCAAAATTCTTCTCTGCCCATTAACAAGTAAGGCTTTGTGATCATAAGTCACAGAGGCTGTGACAGCACAAACCCACAAAAACAATAACAGAAGCATATGAAAATTTTTCTTCATCATTAAACTCTCCATCAGAACTCTTGAACCACACGTAACTTGTGCTGTGTTTTTATAATGAATAGTGTCTTTCTTTCTTTCCTTCACTCTTTTTTACTTAACACATTTGAAACTTTAAAGAGAGAGAAAGGGAATGGATGGACAAAGAGAAAACGGCTTCTATTTTTTTTTTTGGTGTATGGTGCCTTTTATTTTGCTTCTTTTGAGAGACTCTTATATATAAGAGTGTGGCAAGGTGAAGTGTGTGGGTTTGATAGGTGAGTTGAGATAACTAATGCAACACAAGTGCTTTATATAGATTTGGACATTGGAGAATGAAAGCAATAGAGAAGAGAATGGGACCCATTTCTCTTCTTTGCTTCTCTTTCTGTGGGGACTAGCCTAGCCTTGTCCTTACACGGAACTACTTTGAGGCCATTACCCATTAAGCAATCTTCAGCTTTTGCTTTGGGAAATGTAGAGTCATTTTTATGCGGTAGTACATTTAAGATAGTTCATGATCCGATAAATCTCCTTTACATTAAAATCAGAAACTAACCGTCTATCCCTCCTTAATTAATTAAATATTTTTTTGATAATGAAACGAGTTAGGATCTCATTATACTTTATCCAAGTATGTGTTTGGATAAACGTTTGAGAAAAGTGATTTTGAATGAAATTAATTTCTTAGAATTAAGTTTGAAGTGAAGTGATTTATGTTTTTATGTTTTATTTTAAAAGCAAATTTGATATAAAACTTAGTGTAATTTTTCAAGCTGTTATTCCAAGCTGTTTCAGGTATAATTGATTTTGGAATGCAAAATTATTTCCCCATCAAAAAGCCAAACATCTTCAAAAATGGTCAAACCCATGTTTGACCATTGCAAACGTGAGTATAGACCATACTAAAGGGTGAATACACTTTTACTTGTATATTTTACATTAAACTCACTTTAAAAAAAGTTTAATTCTTCAATTACAATTGAGTGAGATAATTATAATTGCAAATGAATAATAGTTAAATCGTTATATTTGTAACTTTCTACGTAATTTTGTTTATAAACTAGACAATGGACTCGTGCGATGCACTAAAAAATATATATATTTTTGATATAGAAAGGGTACAAAAAAAGACTAACTATTCAGGCTAGGAGGACAAACCCTTCCAAGTTCCAGCATCTTTACTAATCAACAACTCCAACAAAGGAAAAACAAAATCAACAAGGACTGAAGAGAAGGAAGCATAATGTCCTTTGGAAGCCAACATATCAGCACAAGAATTGAACTTCTACTGATGATGGAGAATTTCATATCCCAACTAGGCATTCTAATGAACTGGAGGGCCTCTTCCAGTAGAGGCTTGAGAGAAGGAGGAGGGTAAAACCCTTTTAAGATCATATCATGAACCACTTGAGAATCAACTTCAAAAATTATTTTTTTTCAAATCCATAGATTTTGCTAGCTTTATACCATGAAGAAGACCATACATTTCAACCCATAAAGCATTACATGGACTTAAGTTACAGTAAAAGCCTTTCACAAAAGCACCATTTTCATCCCTAATAATCCCACCACAAGAAGAACTCCTCCCATTTTGTTTATAGGCACAATTAGTGTTGACCTTATACCACCTTGAATGGGGCTTCTGTCAATGATAGTTTTGATTATTCGAATGGTTCTTGAGCACAAGGCTTGATTGACGTAATGCTTTCTCAATGAAATGAACTTGAGAAGAAATGTCAGACCATAAACTGGAGCTTATCGAAGAGATAGAGGAAAATACCAAACTATTTCTATCCTTCCAAAGAGCCCAAGTAGCAACACCAAAAAAAGTAGACCAGTTCCAAAGCATAGATCCCGTCTTTTTATAGACAGATTCCAATCAATCCATTATTGCAGGCCTAAACTGATCTGCTCCAAAGAGAAGGGTCAATGTTGCGGTTACAAAGATCTTGAAGAACTTCACAATCCCTTACCATATGCATAATACTTTCAGGAGCATAAAGGCACCTAGGACAAAGGTTGTCATGAGTCATATTCCTTCTAACTCTTTCCACATTAGTAAGAATACCACCATGAGCCAATTTCCAAAGGTGGGATCTCACCCTACCAGGCCCTTTCCAATTACTTACTTTAACAAACAGAGGATTATCTGTTAGATTTAAACTCAATAATCATCTACAAGGCATGCTATCACAAACTTTATTGCGGAAATATAATAACCATATATAGCATGCATCTTTATTATCAAGAACAACTTAAAACTTGATACCTTTAGGATCTACAACATGCTGATTTATCAAAGATATAGGAATACCTAAATCCATTGTATGTTCCTAACCTCAAGTGTTCTTCAGAGGATGAACTTGATCACCAACCTTCACGAACGGAGGGTAGTAATCCTGAAACGCAGAGAGGGGGAAGAGAAAAGAGAGACGGGTGATGAACACCCGTTGGCTTGTGGTTCTTCCTCAACCGGGACTACTTATGCCTTAGTCGCTCTTCAGATGGGGAGAAGAGGCGGTATGCTCTATTGTGTCCGATGTATTGGGCACCATAGTCTATATATAGGGTGATGGCCAATTAGGGTTCCCATTATTCCGAAATGGGCCATCAATGACATCCACTCATATTTAGTCCATATCAATTAACTAATTTATTATCAAATCAGAAATTTAATTAGCCTTATCACTTAATTTGACCACATATCAATTAAGACTCCTAATTGATAAATAGCTAATATAATTAATAAACGATATCTGCCCACATTATGACATTGGAATATGATTAAATACAAAATATTCCAACAACATTGTCAGCAGCTATATCCTGATTTGAGGAACTCAAAAACAAATACGCATATTCGAGGGAGAACTGACCATCAGACTCTAGCTTCCAATTTAGACAATCACTCCGACCTTGAGAAGGAGCTTTGATATGAGCAATCTTATCACATACAAAATAACGAACAGATTGCATAATCATAGGCCAATTCCAGTCTTCAGCAACAGCATAAAAAGAAACTAGAAATTCCATTTCTGCAGGAGGAATAGAATCTAGAATTAATGTGTTAAGCCTAGCAGAACCTGGAATTCAATTATCCCTCCGGAATTTTGTGTCATGACCATCCTTTATGATCAATTCTTAATGTGTCAATGCACAGAGAAATATTGAGTGGGGGAAGGCAATTATTTAATATCTATAAAGACAATTTGTATCTTTAAATTACAAATAATAACGTAATAATAAATTGCTGACATTTTAATAAATTACTAATTTAATTTCACGTATTAAAGATTATTAACTTTTGTTGTTATATAAAGAAACCTGGTCAAAATTTAACTTACAACATCAATAAATACAATGAATAAAAGAAATACAAATTTAATTGATTATTTAGCATCTTAATTAAAAGATTTTAAATTAAAAAGGTATCAATGAATTAAGAAACACAAATTAGGAATGAACAGGGCCGGCCAAGAAGGAGTGCAAGCTGGGCAGTTGCACAGGGCCTCAAAATTTGGCCTAAAATTTGGGGCCCCAAAATTTATTTGTGGGGTTAAAATTATTAAGAGAAATCTTTTCTAAAAAAATAGGACCTATTCATATATTAAGATTTTTGAAAGGCTTCTATTATTTTTCTAATACAATTTATTGGTAGGATTTTGATAATCTTCTTTGCATTTATTGTCCTGAAGTGGATGTTTAAGATTAGAACAATTGTATTTTTTGAAATTAATATTTAAGATTGTCTCTTTTTTTGAAATAATATTTAATTATTAAAATTGCCTTTTTTTTATTAAGGATCCAATTTTTAAGATTAGAACAGGGCCCCCAAAATGTTTAAGACGGCCCTGGGAATGAATAAAAAAAATAAATACAATGAACGTAATTTTTTATTCAACATCGATCTTATTTAAAATGATTTAAAATAGGTAACAATGAATTAGGAAACCTAAATTCGGGATGAATAAAAGGAATAAAGGGAATAGATATAGTGAATGTAATTTATTATTTAGCATATGAATCAAAAGGTTTTAAAATAGATAACAATGAATTAAGAAACGTAAATTAAAAATGAATAAAAGGAATAAATACAATGAATGTAATTTATTATTTAGCATCTGAATTTAAATGTTTTAAAATAGGTAACAATTTATATAGATTGAAAAGACCAAATGTTTATACCTATTAAAACGACTTACCAAATGATAATTGCATATATACTGAAACCTTTGAACAATATTAATAGTTTATGTATTAATGAGTTGTTTGTTTCACTAATAACCAACACTCTACTTCATTTCCACTTTCTAACATCACTAATAAGATTTTTAATCTCAGTGAATAAACACGGTTCTAGAATAATAGTTCGAAAAGATGTTGCTTTCAGTCAGAGTAGTAACTAAAAAAACAACCATGACATCTTCTATTTTTCCAAAATATATAATTAAACCATAACACAAAATAATTCAACAACCTAATCATCAATTATAAACAATAAAAAAAAAAATTCTTTCACTTTATTTACTGCTTAGGAATCATCATCATTTGGGGCACATGAACTCATAATCATGCCATGCCTTCTGCCCTTCTCATTGTCAACCCTGCAAGAGGTCCATTTGCCATCTCTATAAGTGAGACATTTTGCCATTTCCTCGAAGGAGATATCCATATGTCATTTCTCCAAGTAAGACACTTTTTGCCATCTCCCGGAATGAGGCTAATCTCAATAATCAAATTAATATTTTAATATGCCATTACATCGCAATGTTTGAAAACCTCGTGTCAAACACTTACATTTCATAGCGTAGTCAATTTACAATATAATCTTTACATCATAAACACCTCAATCATCATAAAATAGTTTAGCAGTTTAATTAAATCATCAAATACTATGTTTAAATCATGTGAAAGGTTTAAAACCAAGAACCATAACAACCAATTTCATACTAATTCAATCACCATGAAAAACCTCCTAATTTTCAAAATAATTGTCATACCCACACAAACCCTAACATAATATAAGTCCACAAAACACATGAAATTGGTTTATCAAATCATATTTACCAACAAAAACAATAAAGATCCATCAATACAAGCTTTAATTGTAAGCATTAATCACCAATTTTAACCTACATTGAAAACCCCAATTTTCTCAAACTTGAACCCAACTCAAAAATCTTCGTTTTCGAAACAAGGTTCAACCCTTTAAAGCCATACCATGGAAGTTTAGGGAAAAGATGTTTACCCGCTTCTTGAAGACCTCCAAAAACTTGCTCTAAGAATTATAAGATTGGCCCTTTTTGGTTATCCTAGTCTAAGCCTAAGATCCTTTCTTCTTTCTCTTCTCCTCTGTTTCTTTTTCTTTGAATTTATCCTCCAAATCCTTGAATTTCTTTCCTTCTAGCCTTTTCTGAGTTTCTAAGTATAATTAGGGTTTAAAACGCGTCCTATAGGTGTTAAGGTTATATTTATAGAGTCCTAAGAGTCATAAATACGTTAAAATACGATTTTATCAGTTTTAAGGAGACACGACCATGTCGAATAGACACACGGCCGTGTGTCCTTTCCTTACGTTTTTTTACAAACTACCTAGGAGCTAAATTTTGGGAAGTTATATTTCTAAAAAATTTTGACATCTAAACGTTCATATAAACAAGCAAACAAACAACCAAGAATAAAATTGGTTTACGAACCTAAGCCAAGGCGCCCCACTTCTGTACATCCTTGCACAGTGTCCATATTTTCCACACAAACACACATTCTAGTTTGAAAGATATTGGTTATCCGCATGTGACCTTCCACACTTGTGGCATGCAACGCCCTTTCCAACTAGAGATCCTTGCTCCTGTTTTTCCTTACTGAGGGTGGACACAAGTCCAAGGTCCCCTTGAAATTTTCCTCCTCCATTAAAATGCTTTTCTATAGGCAAATCCTGCAACAACTTCTATTCCGCCACTCTACACCTGTTCACAAGAGTGGGATAGTCTCGAATTTTCAAGATTCCAACTGAATTCTAAAGCTCTGGTCTCAACCCATGTTCGAACTATATGGCCTTCCATTTATCAAGTAGATGGTCCCTCAAGTATTGGAAAATCCTTCTCAACTACGAAAAAACTTCGTTATGTGTTCGCTTACCGTCATTCCTCCTTGTTGAAGTTGGTGAAACGCAACCTCCTTCTGAATTCACATGATGTGAGTAAAGTACTTTTCCCAAAAGGTCCCCGTGAACACAACCCATGTGATAGGAATCTCCTGAGCAACCAAGAATCACCTTGTACAGTTCAACCAGCCTTTTGCGTCAGCTTCTAGCATGAAAATAGTGTAGTCCACTTTATGTTCATCAAAACATCGCAAGACTCGAACAGATTTACTTCACCTTCTGTAATTACTTCTCTACTTCCACGAGGTCCGGACTATCCCGGAAAAGATGATGGGATGTTTGTACTTTCCATTTACATGTACATCAAGTAACCATTTTAATTTGATCTCCATTGTTATTTAAAAATCTATCTAAATCAATGATTTTTCTTCAAGGAGCATGATTAAACCATTTCAAGGTTTGTGCATTGAAGAATCTACCATGATATTGTTTATTGTTATTCTTATTTCTTAAGCTTTATTGCTTGATTTTTATATTGAAGTCCAAAACACAACATTTGGGATTTGTAGGTCTCCGCCACAAAAGAGTGGGTCCATCTTCACCCAAAATTTTCTCAATGGTTTCTTTCTTTTTTGGTTTAATTGAATTTTTAGTTCCCCAACTTTTTTAATTCTGTGATTTTGGTTCCTCAAAAATCTTAGTTGCACTTTTAGTTGAGGGATGAAAAGTACAATTAAAATTTTTGAGGGATCAAAATCATATAATTAAAAAAATTAAGAGACGAAAAATACAATTAAGCCTTTTTTCATATTCTTTCATTTTTCTAGGGTTTAGCTAGGCATGACTGACTTCACGCCTATCCTTCCGACTGCACATATCGGCAACCATTTGGGAATTCTAGAAGTAAAAGGATAAATAAAACTGCTTTTCTAGAAATAAAGCATAAAGCTATGTTGCTTGTCGCTAATTTCCTTTTCCTCCAATAATACTTTTCTTTATAGCTGAAAGAAAACAAATTAGAGTATAATGAGTAGAAGATAAAAATGCCACATCATCTTTGTGAGTGAACCCGTTGTTTATTATTATTATTATTAGATTTTTATAATATCAATTACCAAACAAATACAAGTGAATAAATTACAACTTTATTGCTGTATTCAACACACAGGCAAATGAAGAGGGCTAATCATAATCAATTTTTGAATCTTTAGGATTAATGGCAATAAATTAATTACGACATAAACTTTTGGACAAAAGTTTGTCTTCAAATCTAATCTTATTTTCGAAGAATATCAAACTAGTGTATAATGTCATGACTCATATGACAGCAAATCTTAAGGTTCAGAATTTTACCAATCACACTTGTTTTAAGAGAGAAACAGAGGAACAACAGAAAGATAAGTTGCCAACTTGCCATGACATGAAGCTGATGAATTGAGGAACAAACAAGTATTTTGGGAGGGGCGGTGATGAGGATGAGATGAGAGTGCTACGTTTGTCACACGACTACGCAACCACTTGATAGCTGATAAACAATCAATCATATTCACACTTGTGATTTAATCTTATTAATGTTTGTGACTCATATATTCCTTGTTCCTTGGGCCCCCATCTTAGAATTTATCTTGATGTAGGTAGATAGAAAAAATAGGGCGACCCATTCATTATCTATCTACTATGATTCTGACCTGAGAAAAGGGCTAACTTTTCACCAAAAAAAAAAAAAGAAAAAAAAAGAAAAGGGCGAACAAACTCAGAAGGATTCGTTTATACCAAACATTTTTATCACCCAAAGGATCCCAGTCATATATATCTCACCTTTTTCTAAACATAAAATCTCGGTCCCTATGTACCAAAAAGAAAGAAAAATCTCAGTCTCTCCATATTCCCAGGAATATAAAGATGAATTTCTTAAATTCCTTATGCAAAATTCATTCAAAAATATTATGTCCTCGCTCCTTATTTTGAAAACAAAACCAAAGGCACTCTAATTATTAGTTTTTTGCCCCTTTAATTTTATGATTAATGAGTTATAAATCTCACCTATCTTAATTATATGGATTTAATTGATATACATTATTAGTGTAAAGATTTTTATTACAGTCAATCAATCAGAAATTGAAATATAAACTAAAATGTTTGACTTTTATCCTAACTACCTTAACAATTACTCATATCATAATTTCTGATTGATTGACAGTGTAAAAAAATTTTGATAAATACATAACAATTAAACTCTAATTATATTGTCACTTTTAATTTTTACACCCTACCTGCATAATTTTGTTCCCAATAACCTACACTCACGTGTACATATTATGACCATTACTTCATCTTTTCTTTGACAGATTTTTACATATTGCAAGCGATTCACTAACTTGCAGGTATATATGTGAAAGTTTTTTAGACATAACTTTATATATTTATAGAATTAGTCTATAATGAAATAGTTATTTGGCTAAATTAACCTTTTTGTTCTTTATTTTATTTTTTAGATTCATTTTGATTTTATGTTTTTAAAAAGATTTATTTTAGACCCTTAAGTTTCAAACATTAGCCAAAGTTACCATTTTCGGCATTACACCTTTGTTAGTAACGCCGTTAATTTTAGTATACGTAACAATTAAGTGATGATCTGAAAAGCTGGGTTGACACGTCCTTCACGTGGTAGTATGCGCTGGAGCCACATGGGAGGACCAAATTGAACTAAAAAATAAAAAATGAAAGATCAAATCAAATATTTAGGCTTTCTTCCTCAATGTGTCTTTTTTTCTCAATGTATCTTCTTTCTTAATGGGTCTTCTTCCCCAAGGGTTGCAGGCAGCCATGGTTGTTTCGAAGAGGTATATAGGTTAACTTGATATCTGTTGTTTGATAACACACAATTTTGTCATTCACCTAATAAAATACTCATTAAAACGGTCACCAATGATATTAATCATCCCTGAAAATTTTGTACTCACATTTGTTTGTGATTGTTCTATCATTAATTCTACATTATGTGTCAGTAATTTAGTTCCCAGTTATTGTTGCTTTTCTTTATTTGCATTAGTTTTACTGCCAATCCTTGTTATGTTTTTTGTTGCAGATGGCCATGGCTGTAATATCTCCAAAGATATGTATCCTTTATGCTATGCTGCATACAAATTATGAAATTAATCTCAAATGTTATAACCCTCTATATTATTTGATGGTGTGACTAAAGTAAATGAAGTTCAAGTTATAATATGAACTTTGTACCGGGCTGTGGAATGGTCATC
Organism: Ammopiptanthus mongolicus; assembly: GCA_039655645.1. Lineage (NCBI taxonomy): Eukaryota > Viridiplantae > Streptophyta > Magnoliopsida > Fabales > Fabaceae > Ammopiptanthus > Ammopiptanthus mongolicus. The sequence continues at coordinate 90,226,555 of CM077345.1, forward strand.
CATGACTACCATAACCATAGGGGGGAAAGCCTATCGGAGAAGAAGAGCTAAAAATTCAATTTGGTCATTTATCTTTTTGTATGAGTTCAATTTGGTATTCTCACGTGGCTCCAACACATTCTGCCACGTGGAGAACACGCCAACCTAGCTACCCAAATCTCCACTTAATTATCATGTATGCTAAAATTACCAGATGTGACAGAAATGGTAATTTTGACTAACCTTTCCAACTTAAGGAAATAAAATAGACCATTTTAAAAATAGTTGACCAAATCAAATCTAAAATATAAGATAAAAAACCAATTGAGAGTATCATTTTTTTTTTTCGATAAGTAAAATATTTCATTAATAAGATCCAACCATATTTTCATAGTGGATATTCTACCTACCTTCTAGGAAGGGTTGAAGCAGTGGCGGACCTACACTATAGTGAGGGTGTGCAAGTATACACCCTCCTATTAAAAACATCATAAGTAAAACAGAAAATTACAAGTAAAATCTTGCATTATATTTTAATCCTTATATCTAAAATATTTGAATCCACTAACTTCAATTTTTATATTTTGACCCCACTGACTCAAAGTCTTGGGTAACTCATTGAGTTGAAAAGCAACACATCCAATCATGTACAACCTATTATAGCGGAAGGAAATAGTAATTGAGAGTATCATGCTCGATCAATTGGAAGGGTACAAAGGTAATTGAGAGTATCGATAACCTTACCCCATCTCTTGTGGGCCATTATATAGCCTTACCCCATCTCTTTGTGGGCCATTATGTAAGTCTTATACATTGGTTGTAAAAATTGAAACGTAAACATCTGGTTCGCTAACATTCAATCTATAAACTACGAAGTCATCTTATTCCTGGATACATAATGCTAACTAAGAAACATATAGATAACACTATGTTAAACTACATAAATACAACGAGGACCACAAGCTAGCGTCATATGTCAACGAATTGAAAAAATTAATGTAGCATATGTAGGTCGCATGTAGATATCAATAATAAAATTATATGGAACGTACCAGCTTGATTGAAAGATTAGTAATAATTTTGAAATTGGCATCTTATAATTGAGGATGTAAAATGGATTCATTTTTTTGAAACAAACAACTCAATACATTTTATTAATAATCAAAGAGGCAATACATGGAGGAACATAATAAATGATATGAGGAGTAACTAAGGAAGATGTCGTCTTTATTAAGATATGAGTTATATTATTCGCTTGTCTCCTAACAGAACTTACTTCAAAATTTAGAAAAGATAATAAAATATCATGGCAAGCACTAGTGACAATCCCAAATTCAGAAAAGTTCTGCTTTGGAAAATTGACATTATTAACAACCTAGCTCAAAGACCACATTATGAACATGAAAATCTAGACTTTGAAGCCTTAAAAAGACCAATAGCTTCGTCCTCTAACACCGGAAGGCAGAAAGGAGATATATATATATATATATATATATATATATATATATATATATATATATATATATATATATATATATAGATGAAGTATCATTATGAATTCTAATCATTCAACATATCACAAGATTCACAACCCACCCGTTGAAAACGCAATTTGATATTGGAATTACATAATGAAGTCTGCGATTTTATATATAATACATTATACATATATATCTTTTAGTATAAAAAATATAAAATTCTACAAAACTTTAAAAAACATTTCATAATTATCGAATGCATCCTAAACATTTCTGGTTTGATATATTTGTTTCTTTCGTAATTTAGATACTTTTTCCCTTTTTGTTTTAGAAGTTATAATTCTTTTTTGGTTGAATTTTAGAAATTATAATTTGTAAAGTTGAAAACATGTACAAATTGAGCCATATATACTACTAATAGTTAGGGAAAGTAAAACAACTTAAGCCTGTTCCTACGAATGCTGCAGCGAAAGAAACACATACATGGCTTCAACAAACGTTAATTTAATATAATAATATATAGGTTGGGCTGCCTGCACCTGCTGCCAAGTTCAACTGTGATCCAATAGTTCTTAATTTTCTTATACACCAATAATTCAGGTTATTAATTCTTGTAGCGTTGTGTAGAGATGGCAAAACGAATTCGATCCGACGGGTTAATTCGTTTATCTTGTCTTTTGACGGATTGGGTTGATGATTTCAATCTATCAATCCATTTTGATTCATTCCGCTTAACTTGTAAAAAGAAATTTCAAATTTATTTTTACTTGTTTAATTATTGTTTCGTTAATTTATTTATACATTTATTGTGAATGATGTTTAGATGTTTGTATTTTTTATTTTTATTTTAACTTTTTTAATTTGATTTATATTTTAGTGGATCAACCCGCCAATCGCTTTTCTATTTATTTATTTTTTGACGGGTCAACCAACCAATGCACTGTTAAACGGAATGGATTAGAAGTTTTAACTCAGTTTATCAAAACGGTTCAACCCGTCCCGTCCTATTTTTCGGGGGGGTAATAGGAGGTCATGGTGCATTGGGACGGATTGACCTGTTTTGACACCCCACCGTGATGATAAAAGAATAAAAATTCACAAACGTATTATTGGAGATAATGGAGTGGAAGATTATGTTTTTAAACTCAGAAGTAAAATAAAATAAAATATGCTTAATTAGGTACCAAAACAAATTTGATATTGACAATGCATTAGGCAGGACTGCATGCACTTTGGTTAATGACATAATTATTGACTTAGTAACAATACTTTATTAGGAATTAGTTCAAGAATTGAACTCTGAACCAACACTAAGTAATCTTGTCGTTTTGTCTAGTAACTACGCCTCAAGTCTTAATAATTAATTGTTGAACAGGATTTGCCGATTTGTTAAGAACCGCCATTGTTTTATTTGTGGTCAGTTCTACTCATCACAGCTTTACTTGACTCTGAAACTACAAACGCATCTGTTTTCCTTTGTTCAACAACCATCAGCACCACCGACCTCATTCACACACAAAAAAAGTCCTCAACCAATCTTGACTTACAATTTTTTTTTCTGCAATATTAATTCGTAGCACTTTTTTATTGTATGTTAATACACCTACCACTACATCTCTTACCAAAATATGAATAATTTTCCTTGTGAGAGAAGTAGCTGGCACGGTTCAAAGTTGAAACAAGGCATAGAAATTTGTTGAATTGGGACCATGCCTGGGTCTTACTATATGTGTCTATATCACTTAGCATCAAGGTATTATTGCGTAAGGAACTCAGCCTAGTTGTTAATAGTGGACTGAGAAGACCTGAACCATACGAATGATGGCTATAACACCCTTATATGAGATGAGTCTGCTTTCCACCATTTTTTTTTTTTTGGATAATACGTTTGCCTTGTTGTTTGTTTATAATAGAAGCAATATTAATTAGGACTAGCACTATTTGAACTCTTTGCAAAAAAATTGTAATTGAGAGTACGTTGATACATCAAGCCAAAAGAGTGAACAATATATGTATGTTTCAATTAGGTAATAATATAAGCAAGCAGAGCATCCAAAAAAAAAGTAATATAAGCAAGCCAGCCCTTTTAGGCAACAATTATAATGCATAATCAATAGAGCTTAGGTAGGTTGCTAATTAAGAGAAATTTCCTTTTTTTTTTTATAAACAAAAATATATTAATATAGAGCATTAGAAATGCTCTAACCCGTATACATCGAAACAAAAAAAAGAACCTATATAAAAAAGATACTGCAAAATAGAATCAGAATGGATCTGTTGTATAAAAGTTCCACAAATGAAAAACCCAAGAAGCTTATAATGGACTGATGAATGAGATGTGGAAGTTATACATACTTCTAATTAATAAAAAGAGGAACAATGCAAAAACAGGAAAGAATTAGCAGACAAAGTAACTTTCCTTTGTGTAATTGTGCATAGATGATGTGTTATTTTTAGTTATGACTTATCAAAAATGAATCAGATTCAACTCATAAATCATAATCCGAACCACAACACATTGGGGGGAGCATTGCATTGTCACTACCAAACACATCCAAAACTAACTTTGCTGCTGCCTTATGCTGTGGTCATCTGCCTGCACGGCTCCACACCTGTTGTCATAATGGAGGGCGTTAAGTATCTCCATCATAATCCTCTACAACAATGAGCACTAAGCAGCTTCCACGGAAGATGATTTCAGATTTCTAGTTGGGAGTTGTGTAGGATTAATCCGTTTCTTTTATTTTTATTTTCTAAATATAATTATTATAAGGATAACACTAGGGTTTCTTAAGGATGAATAAATTTATTTTTACTTTGAATTCACCCTTTTACAATGCAAATATATATTTCCCCTTTTCTTTAATTGTGGTTTGGAGTAGCACAAGCCAATATCTTACCTAGACATAAGCCATGTTAATTTGAATTTGTATACCTTTTTTTTCTATATCTGTCTTTTATGATAAAAGTAAGAGAAAAATTGATTCTCTCCATCCAGATTCTCCTCCATCTCCTCTCTTCACTTAAATGCCAACTATTATATTAATCTAATGACGGAGAGAGATCTCATGTCGCCGTTATATTAATTCAACGGTTGAGGAGATGATAAAGAAGAATTCAGATGGAAATGATACATAATCAAGAAAGAGAGAGAAAAAAATATAAAAAAAATTAATTTATCTTTTTTTTCTTAAATGAAAAAGTAAGCATGAAAAGGAGTATAAAAATTCAACTATAGGAATTAGAGGTGTTAAAAAGAACTAAAGTTGTTACAAATCCAATCCAACTTGTTGTTCAAATTAAAAATAAATAAATACGTGTAAAGAAGAAAAGGAAAGAATGTTGAATTCTTAAAATTAGTTTTTAAAATAAAAAAATAATTGTAATTATTTTCATAGAAAAAATTAAACTCTTTTTCGGCTTTAATTATTTAATGAAATAGTTTTTTTTATTTTCACATAAATAAATTTCACAAACTTCACATAACTCTAATAACGGTACATGTTTTTTCTATTCTTTCCTTCCACGGATGGTCTATATCACACTTTATTAGCTTTATTGTATCTTTTTTCAAGGATTATTTCCCTTCTTGAAAAGATTGGGTTTCAAATGAAAGCCTAAAAAGCTAACAAGGTCTAGCACAATTGATAAATAGTTGAACTTTTTATACATGTTGTTAGGGATTCGATTCTTGCCGTGTGTATGAAAAAATTGTTAGAAAGACAAAATTCGTTTAAGTAATCTATATGTCTCGAAATTGATTAGTCTAAACTTTCATATTTATAGTTTTGGCCTTTTGGGTGGGAACCCAGGGTGGTAGTGACCAGGGATATAGTTTTAGACAAATAATTATCAATATCTAAAATTGGTTAAAAATTAAAAATAATATATTTTTTTATTTTTATAGAGAAGTAGTATATTAAATATATTAAGAAATGATATAATTTTTTTTTTTTCATAAAATCTGTTTTTTTTTAATTTCTTAATTAGCAGACACACATTTTTACGTGAGGTTATCAAATAAGAGAAATTCTTACTTACACACCCGTTACACTTCGAAGCTAAAAGGAACTGCACCATATCAATCAAACCAAAAATTTTAGACCTACACTGTCCTTTCATTTAGAAATGTTAGCAACACATTCTTTAATATACTTCTTTCAATACACTCTTCATTATTGTGTGGATTACATGTGAGACCCACTAAATCACATCACTCTACTCTTTATTTAGTGAATCATACATGAAATTCATCCAATAATAAAGTGTTAAATGGAGTGTGTTGCTAGCATTACTTATAACGCACCATATCAATATAAAATATGGGATACAGTTTTCATTATTGTGCGGATTCCATGTGGGATCCACTAAATCAAATCTGCCTATTGTTTATTTAGTGGGTCCCACATTAAATTAATTAAATAATAGAAAGTGTGTTAAAATGAGTGTGATAAGTACGTGTTGCTAGCATTCCTTATAACCCACCATATCAATATAGATTATTGGATTGGGTTATAAGGTTGGCTTGGTGGTTTGGTTGGGGAGTTAAAGAGTGAAGTGATAAGAAGATTGAAGGTTCAAATCTCAATCAATAACAAAATACTAATATTAACATTAATATTTGCATATAAAAAAATATAGATTATTGGATATCCGGACACTATTGAGCTATATATATAAAATATGGCGGGGCTACGGGTTCGAAACTAAAAGGTCTTGGAGTACGTACAGGCCTAGTGGCCTACTACAGAGTTTTTTTTTGTTTTATCTGAGTATGGTTTAAGGCATTGGGCCATTTTTCATTTTGGTTTGCAAGCCTAAATTTAAGGACTTTTCCCAATGGTGCCTATTGCCTACGATCTACCGCATACGTGAGATTTTTAATCACCTTTCATTAGGATACTCATACTCATACTACGCATCACCATCATCACCATCCACAAATCACAATGTGACAATGCAAGTGGTAAATTTTTTATCGTGGATCATATCATATATCTTAACTCCCTTGTCAGTCATACAACCTGATATCAGAAACACATTTAACAAAAACAGATTCACGAACCAGGAAAAGGAAGAGAATGCTATATCAAACTTTCATTTCCTTACTTGATACAACCTTCACGGTACAAGAGATAAGCTTTTATAGGCTTCAATATAATTTTATTATTTTACAATAAAATAATAAAACCTATTCATGAAGAAAAGGGTTACAAGTTGTAAAGTAATTTGCAATTAGGTGTAGAATTTGCTGCAGTGGAAGGGCGGTGCAGTAGCAAAATTATATCATTATCCTAGCAAATTGATAATGTTGGCAAGTCCGCGATGAGTTGCAAATTGTTAAAAGCTATATGGGTGACATCCTTTATTTCATATATGCAGCAGAAGCAAATTTGTTGGGAGCTTACAGTAAAATTGAGCGGTACATTAAATGATCGGATGTTTGGTTTAATTATTTTACATTGGGTATAGAAATTTTGTATTGAAAAGTATAGTTTTATAACTTTTAATATATTGAATATATAATTTATCCATTCAAAATTTCTATCTTTGATTCTTTAATCAGTGCTATGATTAGCATTCTTTAATCCATGCAAAAAAATATTTTTTCTTTTAGTATGGTAATACTCGATCAACACTTCTTGTCCGTAAAACTATACCAAGGCCGGCCCAAGGGGGAGGCCACTAAAGCTCTTGCTTTAGGCCTCCACCCAAACAACTTATTTGTTATACAAATGTTAGGCATATTTTTTTTTATTGCTTACATCTTAAAGGTTTTATGTCATTGTTGAAAGGCCTATTTTTTTCACCATTACAATTACAACAAATATGTTTGCTTAAGGCCCCATGTGACGTTGGGCCGGCCCTGAACTACACTACTTTGTTAAATTTTATTAGGTTGCTCTGTATCAATAAGAAGTAAATGAAAATGCACTAAAAAAACAAAAACAAAAAAAATGAAAGTGCACTATATTGGCAAAAAAAAGCCAATAAATGGTCACTTAGCTCAAAACACATGGCCCTCTTACCAGTTTTGAAAGATACCAGAACTTTGGACATGCTTCTATAACAGAGCAAATGGAAAATTTTGTTTAGAAACTTGAAATGGACATCTTGTAGACTGATGTTGGTATACGGGATATCGAAATATTTTCACATTTTATAGACGTACGACATGCAAATATAATATAAATATTATTTGAGTGGTGATTTTAATTGTATAAATAATAAAATTAATAAACAGAAAATACATGATAATTATCATGAGATCTTTATCAGCGACAGCGTGGACCCTGGTATCAAACGTGTACATGACGAGTGATTTACAAACAGCATACGTAGCCAACCTCGATATCGTAAAAATTACAATGATTATGGTACTTATCATTTGGTGACATATTGACAAGAAAATATGATATTTCAATTGAAGAAAAAAGGTGGACCATCTTCCATGTTGTTTATGGATCACCATACATGTTTTGGATAGAACTGTTGTACAAAGGGTTAATTTATCTATGTGACTAGGTTTGAAATACTTTGCAGTTGGTGTAGTTGAGTTAATTTTGATATAATTTTTGTTATATAATTAGATAATAATATAAAAAGAGTTTAATTTTAGTGTAGCGGTATAATTTTTACGAGCTTAATTTTGATATATCATTAAAATATAACTTTTTTTACACCATCAACTTATCATAAATCATCTTATATGTGATTTTTAAAATAATTATTATAAAATTTAATCATTTTTAATAATTTGATAATTCATGATTAAATGAAAAAATAAAAAATTCTTAGACTCTCATTACAATCAATAAAAAAAACTATTTTTTTACACTATCAATGAATTATATATTATTTTATATTGAATTTTTAAAATAATGAAAAGTTAATCAGTGTTCTAAGAGCATTGATTGAGGAATCAAAAAGAGAAAATTTCTATTGAAAAATGATGTATTTAAAACATTGAAAGTTGAAAAGATATGAGCTCCAATAAAAACTTTATATATATTTTTGTTAACAAATGATTTTAGCGTATTGGTTAGCAACATCCTCAAAATATTCTTATAAAAATCAAATATTTTTAATAATATAACACAATAAATTTAAATATTAAATAATGGTATACAGACAAAAGAGAATACAAACGAGTGTCCTAAAGAAATCAAAAAAAGAAAAAATGCATGAAAAAATGATATATTTAATATACTAAAAAAATATTATACTTAAATTTTCAATACGAACTTTTTCTGTTGATTCTTAATCAACATTGTTATGGCACTTGTTAAGAAGACAAATAAACTAACACGACAAACCATCAAAATTTGATTTTACAATTTCCATAGCAGAGTTGCTAAGCGTCAATTCGTGTGGTACACGGCGCCTCCCCATCAATTTGTCATTACTATAATTTAGAGAGCACACCATACAAGTATACAACTCAAGAGATTGCTAATTGGTTCAAGTGATCATCAAGCTAAACTTGAATGAAATCAACAAATATATTACATAACAAAGTTGCTTAGTTTTAATTAAGCAGATTAATCTTAATTGCTAGTTATTAAGATCCATGCAAGATGAAAACATTCAAATCTTTGTTTAATTATAAAACTAGAGTGTAAATTTGATGTAATAAAAAATAAAAACAATAAATTTTTAATATACTATGTGAAATACTTCACATGGGTACAGTAACAAATTTAGCATCAGTATACAATAAACGAAAAGATATATATCTCTGCAAGATAGTTATACGCTATATTATAATTCAACCACCTCACATGGATATAAAATAATAATCTTACTAATTAGTGTTCTAATGATATTGGTTAAGGATCAAAAAATATTACTAGAAAATTTTCGAATGTATTAAATACAATACTTTGCAAAACATACTTTCTTTATTCCTTATTCAATGTCTCAAACATTTACCAAATAATATAAATCTATATTATTGTGTATAGTTGTGTGAAACATTATTCAAAATAATAAGACTGCTTGCCACTCTTAAGTTCCATTATACCACATTCCCATTTCAGCTATAGTGGCATTTTTGTTTTTAGAGATTAAAAAGAGCCTGTGAAATCAACTTTTCAAACAATATCCCCAACCCAAACATCAAATCAGATTTTTGTTGAACCTCCATTCCCTAGCCTTCCCCTCAAACTCACTTTAAGCCACCGATCAAAAGAAAAGTTCCTAGGTTTCAAACCTATGAATATCTTTACAGAAATAGGAGCACTTTTTAAGACACTAACGAGAACTATTTTCTGAAGATGGAAGAAAACACTCATCATATCTAGCAAACCGGATTTTAAACCACAAAGACTCCATGTCATTCAGCACATTTCACTTCCATTTCCCCAACAAAGCTAAATTATACCATTCATGGTTGGTCAGTTTTATGATGCACTTCAAGATTTTGGGAAGCACCCATAATGTCCAATTTTTACCTACTATCTCAGGTCAATTCTGGATTAATTAATAAATGTGACCTATTGACACAATCACTTCTTTTTTAAAAAATATTTTCCAAAACCCATCCCTACCCCTACTTCTCATCACCACCTCCAACTGCAAATCCCTTCTACCACCCGCCACCACCACCTTCGCACCGCCGTTCTCCTCACAGAATCGGTCGCCATTTACAGTCGCGAGCCACCGCACAACAGAACCAACCCACTAGATCCGGCCACCGCTCGACTCCGCCTCCCTTAGCCTGTGCCACCGCGAGCTCTGTCGTGACCCCACCACCGTGAGCTCTACCGCACCCTCGTGACACCGTCGTCAAGCCTAGCATTTGGATCTAAGTCATAACTGATTACTTGGGATTTTTATTTGCTATAGGACTTTTTGTTAACCTTAATTAATTAGCAATTTTGCAGTCATTTTTTTGCAGATCAACTAATTTGTTAACCTTAATCGGAACAGATCCTGAAGATAATAGTTTTATGGCTTCTTTTTACAATGTTTTATGAGTTTAATTTTCTGTTTTTCTCCTATTTGTTTTTTGAATACTTCATCAACTTGAACCCTCCTTCTCCAAAGTTCATTTCACTAGAGTATAAATCTCATCTTAAACAGATGGGCAAAAAGAGCATGGTTTGCAAGGAAGTGTTTCTTTGCATGATTTGAAAGGAAGTTTCTATGCATCGGATGTTTTTAATAGACCCTGTAGTGAAAGGTCTAGTCATTGTGGCATGCTTTCTGTTCTCGGTCGTAGCTTTGCCATCTTTTTTTCTAATAATTTTCTCAAATATTGATTTTGAACTTATCCAAATCTGCTTCTCTCAATGATGGATCCTTTATATTTTGTTATTCCTTTTACTGTTGACTGTGGATGGTGGAGGATGAGGAGGGAGATGTGAGTGATGGGTGGCTGAGTAGAGTCAGTGAAAAGAGTGAGGATGAAAGGTTTAGAAAAAAATATATTTTTAATTTAAAATGACAAGGGACTTATAAATAAATATTAACTTTCATTACAAGTTTTTAATAATTTATGAAAGGACTTATATATAAATAAGGCATTTTATAGTGACTTGAACCATAAATTGTAAAAGCATTTTTGACTTAAAATATCAAAGGTTTGACAATTTACAAGTCATTGTCTAATAACCATTGATTTGAAAAATATGCATTATCAATGGTCATAAATCAGGGAAGCACCGGTGGTGCCCATTTAAAGGGCACTACCATAAAACTAGCCTTCATGGTTTTGTACACCTAAGCCATCCAAACTTCTTTGTTTTCAAACATCGTGCCAACTTACCCAAGCTATCTTCCTCTTCTCCTCTCTACTTCCCCATAGAAAATCTCTTTTGATTTAGTCAACAATCTCACCCCTTCAAAGGAGCCTTTAAAAATAGAAATAGTAAACTTGTAGACTAGATAGAACAAAATTAGCAAGGTAATCTTCCACCAAAGGATATATATTTTGCCTTCCACAAAGGTAACCTTGAGCTAAATATATTGATAGTTGGCTACCAAGTGTCAACCTTTCTAGGATTTGCGCCAAGCGGAAGATCAAGATATTAAAAGGGACCTTTACCACCTTGCAGCACAGAAATTTAGCTACTGTATTTAGAAAAACTTCATCCATGTTCACCCCTACCAAACTTCTTTTATAAAAGTTAACTTTAGGTCATGAAACCAGTTCTAGACATCGCAAAAAAACTTTCATGCACCGGAGATTATTAGAAGATGTCTCTCCTATGATAACTGTGTCGTCTGCATATTGCAGGCGGAACAATTTAAGCCCATTGTAGCCTACTTCAAACCCTGAAAACCTTCCCCTATCAACCGCAAATCTAATCATGCCACTCAGCCTTTCCGCTACAATAAGAAATAAGAAAGAAGCCAAAGGGACTCCTTGACGCAAGCTCTTAGTGCAAAAAACTTTTTCGGTGAGACTCCCATAACTAAAGCAGAAGCTAAACCAGAAAAACACATGCTCTCATCCATGCCAGCCACTTTTCATTACGGCACATTCTTCTTATCATATACTCCAAAAATGCCCAACTCACCCAATCATATGCTTTCTCAAAATCCACCTTTAAAACCAAACAATCCTTTCATGTTTTTTAGCAGTCTATGATATCATATAAAGCAAAGGCCCCATCAAGAATTTGCCCATTTGACAAGAAGGTCGATTGATTATGTGAAATTAAATGACTTAAAAGTTATTTTAGTCTATTGGGCAGCACCTTCGAAATTATCTTGTACAAGTACCCAATAAAGAAAATGGGTCTGTAGGGATTGAGGACTATCTTTCTTTGCAATCAGAGCAATAAAGGAAGATGTTAAATCATTTGGTAACTTTGCATTAACATGAAGTTCCTTAAGCATTTCACATACTTCTCCCTTGATTAAATTCCAAAAGTTCTTTATAAAAGTGAAATTAAACTCGTCGCGGTCAGGACTCTTAGTCCCCATACAGCCCCATATTACTTGTTTAATTTCATCTTCCATAAACAGAAGCTCTAAAAACTGATTATCCTTGCTAGGCACCTGTTTGAACTCAACACCATCTAGCTGAGGCCTTTGCCACTTAATCTCATGATACAATCTACCAAAATGAGTCTTCACAACCTCTTTTATTTCTGAAACCTCTTCAATCCATTCCCCATTAACAAACAAAATTATTATATTATTTTTTCTCCTCCTAGACTTCAAATAGCAGTGAAAGAATTTTATTTTTGCATCCCACTTATCCACCCATCTCACTCTAAACTTTTGATAAATAAGGCTTTCTTTCAAACTTTCTTTCTGCCACAGTTCAACTAAAATAGCTTCTTTTTATTAGTTTCGTGTGGGCATAACTGTCTCTTCTCACTCCCCAAATCTAACTCATTCATCTCTGTCACTAGTGCGTTGATTTTAGTGTCTAAATTCCCAAAGACCTCCTTGTTCAAGCTCCTAAAATTAGTTTTGAGCTTCTTCAATTTTTCTTTAAGAACGTAAGCTTTCAAGCCCTTTCCACTTTGTTAAGACCATATTTCCTAAACAAAGCTATCAAGATTTTTATGTTGCAACCAACCGTCATTAAATTGAAATGGTTTTGGGCCCCAATCTGATTCGCCATGTCTCTAAATAATGGGACAATGATCAGAAAAATCATGCTTGATATTTGAGAGCCCATTGAGCAGGAGAGAACTCCATACTTCCAGCCAGTCTTTTGATACCTGAAATCTATCCAATCTACTCATCGAACTGCCCGTTGAGTTATACTAGGTAAACTTCCTCCCTAAAAAGGGAAGAATTAACAGCTCCATGTCATAAATAAAACAACTAAACTCTAACATTTCTGTAGCATACTGTAGCATACATTTTCCCCGTCCCCCACTTCTTTTCTCTCTTCTGGTCTCCTAACTGCATTAAAATCGCCCACTACACACCAAATTCCACCACCAAAGTCTCTCTTAGACAGTCTAGGTTCTCCCTGTAATCTCCTTTTCCCTTCCAAATTACACGAAGAATAAATGTTCACCACAAAATACTTGATATTCTGAGGTTCCTATAACAAACAGACACCAACAAAACCAAATCCAATAAAAGAAAAAAACATAGTTGCATTTCCTAGTGTTCCAAATACTAGGCATACCAACTAATGCTCTATGATTTATGAATTAATTTGCATATACTAATCCATCAACAAATACTATCAACAATCAAATGGTCATAACTTGGAAATATTATTTTCCCTAAATAATTTCTTATTTGGTCATTTAACATATTCAAGGTATAGAAAGCATGAAACACATAGTGGTTGATTAACCTTAATTTGAATAATCTGATTGGAAGATTAGGATTGAAGTTTGGTCATTCATTAACCCTAAACTCGATTGTTTTATATGTCCGTTAAGTAATTGTGGTACGTCCGCTGGTCAATTAATCAACTCTAACATACCCAGGGTGATGAAGTTGCTACAAATTTATACAGTTATCTGGATTAATCTAAGCTATAGAGATGTGTGGAAAAATCTAGATAAAGAACAACTAAACCACCGCCTGACAGAGGCGGTGACAAATGGTTATAAATAACCTTATAGTATTTTGTAGATGTATTGTCGCTGCAACGTATGACAGCAAGTATTAGTCAAGATAATACATAAAGCTACCAATATCCTTCTTGTACTATCACTACTTACCATTAATAAAATTATAGCATTATGTCATCTATTTTACCCTTCTACCTTATCATGTCCTCCTCCTAAAATTCCAACAAGTGGTATCAAAGCTAAGTTCGGTCATATACTGAGCGTAACTCAAAAGTCTTCTATCTACCTATCTACCACAACAACTAAACCATGGCAAGCATGGCAAACATGACAAACATGACTCAACTAGTTGCAAACTTGTGGCCTCTGAGACTCTAGTTCACACGAAGTGCATAAGCCCAGGCGATAACTAAAAATGAGAGGCCTATGGCCTCTAAGGCTCGACTAGAGTACAAGCCCAGGAGGATTCTTGTCAGAAGTCTTCAACAAGACCGGCAAGGAGACTCACAACCAACTACTACAAGAAGAATCACGGTCAGAGTTCCTCGACAAGACCAACAAGGAGATTCACATGCTAGCTACTATAAGAGCAAGAAGGGTCCCGGTCATAAGTCCTTAACGGACCGATAAGGAGACTCACAACTACTAAAAAAGGTGGTAGAACTACTTTGGAGTCCAACAACGCACCACTATGCGCCAATGCAGGAGGAGACTTTTTTGTAAGAAAGTTATAGAAATTTGTATCAAGGATAGGAGTGATGAAGTTGCTACGAATTTTTATAGTTATCTGGATTAATCTAAGTTATATAGATGTGTGAAAAAAATCTAGATAAAGAACAACTAAACCACCGCCTAAGAGAGGCAATGACAAATGGCTATAAATAGCCTTATAGGATTATGTAGATGTGTTGCAGCTGCATCGTATGACAACAAGTATTAGTCAAGAAAATCCATAATAGCTGTCAATATCCTCCTTGATTGTAATATCATTACTTATCACTATTAATAAAATTATAGCATTATGTCATCTATTTTACCCTTCTACCTTAGCATGTCCTCCTCCTAAAATTCCAACAAAGGGTAATCAATTCTTAACATATAATAAAACGATAGAACAATCTAGTTATGGGGCGTGTTAGAAATCCATAGTGAAATAAGGCATTGAAGTAACAAAATCCATCGTAACCCTAGTTATATGGCATTTAGAAATCCATAGTGAAATAGAAATCCAAATACAAAATCAAAGAGTACATAAAAAATAGAGATGAAAAATCCATTTTTGTAAAACGATATCCCCAAACGCTGTAAGAGATGATTGGCAAAGAAAGACCCAATCATATTTATACTAAACATGGGCAAATATGTCTTCTTCTTACTGCAAAAGCCTCACAAGACCAAGTCTGCGAGAGACGCAGTCGTATGAAGCAAAATGATTTCTAGAAGCCCATGAAATGACATGACCATGTGAGAATGAGACAAAATCGTGTCGGCCAAGAAGTTCATCAGCGTATAACCGAGACACGGTCATGCATGTCGTGCGGCTTTCTGTTGATTCAGCTTTTGTGTTGGAGACACAGTCGTGTGAAAGGTGAGATATGATCGTGTTTAAGAACAAACTTATCTGTTCAGCCCAATTTAAGTCCAAATGATTCTATTCTTGCCCGCTTTTCTCCAAATGAGCCCGATCCATACAATCTGCGAGAGTTAACAACATTTGATGAGAACTTATCCAATAATAGCTAATAAATAATTAAGAGTCATACAAACCATGCAGTTTATGACTATATAAAATCCACCTATTAGTGATAATCAGTCACTCGTCCATTATCCAAAATTTTACACTTTGGTAATTTGGTAATACTAGTGTAAACAAAAGTGTGCAATCATGATTTTTGCTTATCCAAACTGATCCGGATCTGTTAAGAGAATTATATATATATATGATCAATATCAATTAAGTGGTGTCAAATATTACACTATAAATAAAAGTATTGTCAAATAATGTTATATATATATATATTAGGATTTAATTGGTATACATTGTCAGTGTAAAGATTTTTTACACAGACAACCAATCAGAATTTGCCACATAAGCTAAAAAGTTTGACTCTTATCCTAACTACCTTAAAAGTCACACACACCATGATTTCTGATTGGTTGTCAGTGTGTGTGTGTATATATATATATATATATTTTCTCTTTGTTAAAGAGCAGATTCTATTTTCGACTTTCTTCCAAATACTTTTCTGATGAATAACTATAGTAATGCTAGTTTGGCGGAAAATAATTCCAACCTCAAGATTATTTACTGTGACCAAATTAATTATTGGTTTGACATGTGAGTACATTATCTTTGTCATGTGTGGCTACTATCAAATTCTGTCTCTTCCATCGTTTTATTTTTCAACTAGCTAGGGTTAGTAGATATGCGCAGAAGTAATGCTGTGCTGTGAGCCCTGCGCATTGGGAAAAAATGTCTGCAAAAATAGGATTTTTGTCATATGTATGGGGTCAGCGAAGTAGCATTCCACACACTCCTGATGAATCAATTTGTCTGCTTTAGGTGTCTTGGATAGTCACGTGAATGTCTTATAGTGATGCCTTTTACTCTGTCTCCCATTTAAATGAGTTTTACTATAGCTTGTATATGAGTAAGCAAAAAGATAATTATACATCAAATCAAGGTTTTAAATCCGGATTCGAAATGGTAATTACGGTCGTAATATTTTGATTTTGACAGTCCTCTGAAATCCAATCGCGATCACAATTGCGGCTGCATCCACCACATTTTTCTGTAATTATCCATAATAACAAAAAACTCAATGCGATCACCATGTAAAACCTTGCATCAAATTTTACGCACAATTTTTTGTAGCAGTGATTAATGTACAAATACAACTAATGATTAGTGTATATTATTATATGATAATTGAGGATAATAATTCATTACCACAAAAGTTTTAAATTCCTGCTGCGATCATGATTGCATTGCGTTTATCGTCATTGTGAACAATTGAAGAAAAATGTGGCCGATGCAGTCGCAATGCGATTACGGAGACTACCAAAACCATAATATCGCAACCACAATTATGATTGCGAACCTTATTTTAAAACCTTAATTGCCACTGCATGGTGATCAACATATATAATTATACGGTGATAGTAACCTTTTTGTCTTCTATTCTTCCTTATCTTCTCCTCTTGCTCCCAATCCTTTTTCTATCTTTATTACTGGACAAAAGGTAGGCCGTTGCAGTTGCACTGATCCATTCCACACCTCTCTCTTGACTTGGTTTGTGTGCGTGTGTTATGTGTGTGCTTCCATGATACCAACTGATCGTTATTCAGTATCTTCTCCCATGCCTTTAGATCTTAATGAAGATCAAAGCCACCAGCTTTCTAGTACAAACCATCAAGCCTCTTCTTCATCTTCTTCTGTATTATATCCAATACTATTGCAACCAGGATCAGGATCTTACTACTGGGAACCAAAGCACTTACAAAGTGATGAAGAGGTGATAAATAATATAATATTTCATATAATATAAGTAGCGCCTCAAAATCGATCTTAATTATTATTTAATTAAATATTTATATATTTGTTATTATTCTTTTTTTTTTTTTTGGTAAGCTATATTTGTTTTATTTTTTGATCATGTGATATATTTAGGCCGAGAAGGTTTTTCCTTCTAGTGGATCGTGGGATCATCCAGCAGCAGAAAAGGATGAAAACAGCTTTAACCTCAAGCTGAAAGTTTGGAAGAAAGAAGAAGGGAATGAAAATCTTCAAGCTGAGGATGGTTCAGTGAAGTGGGTGCCTTCAAAGATGAGAATGATGCAGAGGATGATGATATCAGATCAAACAGGTTCTGATATAGCAGGCATCTCCAAGGAGAAGTGTGAAGAACAAAAGCAACCGTTATCACCTGTAGGAACTGATAATATCAGCAACAGTTCTTCAAACCACAGCCATATCACTGTTAGGGTTTGTTCTGATTGTCACACTACCAAGACCCCTCTATGGAGGAGTGGACCAAGAGGTCCCAAGGTACGCTTTTTCTTTTCTTATTATTTTTTAATTTTATTATACTCTCTATATATGGACTCAGTCTCAAACAATTTTTGTATTCATCAAGATAAATAATTAGCTATACGTTCTTTATTTTTTGTCCTCATAAGTCATAATTGAGCTAAAAATTTTAGCATACTCCTTTGGCAAAAATACATGTTCTAAGAAGTTTTTTTCCAAAGCACTATTATACAATGATTTAAAATGAGGTCTGGAATCGCAATCGCAACCACATCTCAATTGTATCGATCATATATTTTTCTGCAATTATATATTCATAATGTTGGTTAACACAAGGTAATCAGTACCGCACAATTTACAATCTTGCTAACAAGCTAATTAATTAAGCTCAGTATTTTTAGGGCCAAGAAATTAAGTCAATAAAAATTGACACTAACAATGCAAGTAGAATTTGGACAATTATTTAAACTAACTAAACCGTGTTGAAAAATCATTTTGGTGTTACAGTCACTTTGCAACGCCTGTGGGATTCGACAAAGGAAGGCGAGACGTGCCATGGCCGCTGCTGCGGCGGCAACATCGGCAGACGGTAGCATTGTCATGGCGGCTGAGCCATCTCGTGTGAAGGGAAACAATTTACACAGCAAAGAGAAGAAATCAAAAACTGAGCGTGCACCAAAGTTCAAAAAGAAGCGCAAACTTGGTTCTCACAAGCCATGTCGGGGTAGAAAGAAGTTCGGTTTTGAGGATTTGACAATAAATTTGAGTAAGAATTTGGCACTCCAACAAGTTTTCCCTCAAGATGAGAAGGAGGCTGCGATTTTGCTCATGGCTTTATCTTATGGACTACTTCATGGCTTCCCCTCAGATCGTTACATAGATTTATGATATTTCTGTCGTATAATTTGTTAACTAGATCATAAATGTATGAGATCAATATTTTGTGCTGTAAGCCTGTAACATAAGAGGACAGAATGAAGTTTGTTAGGAACTGATAATGGGGACAATAAAGTTGTGAGGTGAGTGAATTTATCAACTTAATTATATATGTTGGATTTGATCGAACAAGGTAGTCAAACAACAAATTATGTGAGTCTATTGTTCATGAGTATCTTATGATCTCAGTGAATTCAATAAAATTATCAGGATTTTATGCTATACTTCTCGTTGCTTAATTTTTTGGTAGGTGTGATTATTTTTGAGTTATATGACTATATATATTCATTAGGAACACATGCTCTTGGTGTAAGCTAGTTTACAATATATTGTATAGACTAATGCTACATAGACAAAAAAATAGCCAGAATTTTGACAAAATACAAGAGTGATTGTTTAATGGAATAAAGTTGTAGAAACTACTCTCCCTTGTCTAAAAATCAACAATATGCCACATCATGAGCCAAAAAAATTAAAACAAAATTTCACTCTAACATCTTTTTGTTATATATCCTGGCAAAGTATTAATCCCGTTTATTGTCTAATTAGGACAGTGTTGTAGCCATTTTTGACTTGTGATTCTTTATTTATGGGTTAGAGTATCCGTTATATTCGTCGATTGAAAAAAAAAAATTATGTCCCGGCAAAGTTACTTGATATATATATATGAGGAGGGGTTTTAGATTCCTTTTAAGTAATTGCAAGTCTAAAAAACCTTAAGCAGTACTGAAATTAAATATGACCTTAAGGGGGAATATATGTTATGGCTGGCTATGTGTTTAGATCTTTATAAGGCAACAAAACTTTTTTTATATTTTTTATCATTACTTTCTCCTCTCCCTCCCCCACACCACACTGTTATTTTTTTGAAGTTTTCAATTTGACCTAATTGACCTCTCAATCATGACAGTGATGATTCATGTTTGGGATCAGCTTTTGGTGTCCCAAGAGGCCTCATAGAAGGTTGTACTCTTGATTCAGACTTTGTCTGCATCCTTCTTAACTAGTCGTGACTCTTCTAGATCAGAAATAGTAAAACTCTCCTACATTTACAAACTTAAAACCTTATGGCGCCAATATTCATAGTTCAGTTGCTCTCATTAATTTTAGTCGGAGATATTCCTAGTTACCTAGTCTGAAGTGTACGTTATATGTTACTAATTTCAAATCTTTGCAAGATTTTTCAGTGGCTTTTACTCAACATAAACACAGATATTAAAGTTTTTGAAAAAAAATTCAAAAGGTATTTTTGTAGAGCAATGTTACTTACACAACCAATATGTGTATAAAATAGGCAAAACTAATTGATTAATACCTAAAGTTTATTTTCATTTTTTGATTTGATCCCCTAAATTTATTGTGTCAATTAGGTCTCATAAATTAGCTTTGGTCAACAAATTAAGTTTGTCTTTTTTACCATTCCTTCCAAATCTTCTATTGTGTTTGACATTCTGAACCTAATTGGTTTGTTGACGTGTGAATTAATATAATAAATTAATATTTTAAAAAATAAAAAAATTCATAATTAAATATTAACTTAATCCCTTCTCCATCTTCATCCTCTGAACCGTAGTTCAGAATTCCCATTCCCTCGGCATTGATTCATTCCTTGATTCCCATTCCCGATGCGATGGAGGCCGCATCTGCTTACTGACTGGCCTGTGGTGTTGCGTTGTAGAGAAGCAACGGAGCAGCTATGACAGTGGTGAGATTTGGTGCAGTGGTTTCTGTGTGTGAATAGAGAAAATGGGAAACCAATTGATCGAAGAAGGAAAGTGGGTAGTGAGGAGGAATGAATAAATGGAATGAGATAATTTCTATTGATGATCTGGTTGTTGGAGAAACAGTAAAAGGAAATAGAAAACAAGAGTTAAAAATGGTGAGAAAAATGGAAGGTGAAAAAGAAGTAGGGAAATTTTCGGTGATCACTGTCTTATGTAGTTATGTGTCTCATGAAAGTCATGGAGGTATCTTGGTTCATTGTCAATGCTTCTTTACGTGAGACTACATTGCCTCATTTACTTGAATTTTGGTTCTAAACTGTTTACCGACAATATGTCCTATAGGCTATAGTGACTCATTTAGACTTTCTTTGACAACTTCAATAATCCAGCTTAATTATTGCTTGTTTAACTAGCCTATTATAAGATTGATAGACAAAAGTAGAGCTAGTTGATAAATAAATTTATCTCATTAGCTTATAGATTTTTTTCATAAGAAGTTTATTAACTTTTTTCTCATTTTTTTCCTTATTATTTTAATGAAATTTCTACTTTACCTAGGCCATACCTCATAAAATAAAACTTATATAAAAAAAATCAAAAAAACATGTCATTTCATTATGTTATTTAATAACAAATTTAAAAATGAAAATAAATTAAAATATTAATATTAATTTTTTGGCTTAATTGCATTTTTGATTCCTCAGGTATCACGATAGTGCAATTTTGGTCTTTCTGGTTATAATTGCACCAATTGGGTCCTCCAAGTATCACGATTGTGCAATTTTGGTCCCCTAAGTTTCAATTGCGCCAATTGGGTCCCCCACCTATCATGATTGTGCAATTTTGGTCCCCCAAGTATCACGATTATGCAATTTTGGTCCTTTAAGTATCACGATTGTGTAACTTTTAACATCAATAGCCTACGAAGCACATATGCGACTGATTTGACACTTAATGAGGCTAGCTCGGCAGCTTACGTGTCATTTTTATGTGACACTTAATGATGTGCATTTGACCATTAAATTATGTGAGATGTCAATGATGTCTTATAAGAATGTCCCGTAAACTGTAAAGTTGACTTCACTAAGTGTCAAATCAGTCGCACGTGTCCTACGTAGGCTACTGACGTTAAAAATTGCACTATTGTAATACTTGGGGGACTAAAATTGAACAATCGTGATACCTAGGGGACCCAATTGGCGCAATTGAAAACTGAAGGATCAAAATTGTAAAATCGTGATACTTGAGGGATTAATTTGGCACAATTGGCGCAATTAAAACCTGGGGGATCAAAAGTGCAATTAAGCCTAATTTTTTTTGTCTTTGATCATATATCCCCACAGGCATAGCTTTGAAACTAACCCTCGGGTCAGGGGTAATGGTTAGGTAAAACCCTCTCCAGAGTGACGACTTCAGGATTTGAACCCCTGACATTGCAAGTGAAGTTTATTCGAGGTCGTAGTCCACTTCCACTTCGACCAACCACTATTGGGTCAAAAAAATTAACATTCTAATTATAAAGCTTTAATTATAATTTAAAAAGAATTTATATAAAAATCATATAAACATGTCATTTTATGTTATTTTATATTTATAAGATAGTTCAACAACTAATTTTATCAAACATTTCAAATTTAATTTGTTAACTTTTCAGCTATCAACTATAAACTTTAAACTAAAAATTATATTAGTTATAAACTAGCTTATCAGCTTTTAACGGAGCAAGCCTTAACCGTTTAAGCAATAATTTTCCTTCCACAGTTTACCACCAGTCACTTCTAATTTTGAATAATGAGAAACAATGATATATCTATGGCAAGGAATTACAAATGAGACAAAAAGGAAATTTTGCTCCCAAGCTTTTATGGCTATTAAATGGTTTGAAGGTTGTAGGGACCACAACAGCTCATTTCATTGGATTCTAACCATATCCATTCTTCACTATCCCATCCAACTTTCCAAGTTTACATCTTTCCATCAATTAACCAACAGAGTACACAACTCTATGCTATGCTAGTTCTGCTTGAGCACTCATCCTAGATCAGAAATCAAGAGTGGCCAACTTGTTTGGCCAACTTATACAGTTCTTGTCTTTATTGAATTCCTGTCCCTGCAATGCCAGGAACCATCCTGGTTTCAGGTACTAATTGTCATGTGGCACTAAGTTAAGCAACTCAGCCACCAGGTGGTTTTTCTTACATTCTCTTCTCTATTCATTTTACAGTATTGGAATTCATGGATCTTCCATTATCTTCATCAACATCCATAAGGGGTATGCAATTATTGATCTTGCTTTTAAATTTGTCCCCACCACCTACAAATGCCAATTATAACATAGTGATAAATGCATGCAGCTTCCATCGGAAAAATAGAGTACCAGATCAGTGACATGGGAAATTTTTCTTTGTAAGATTAACTTAGAATTCTACCTTGTTTTTGTGGCATCTGGTTACAACAATTTCTAGGTTATATAATCTGTTTGTTCCATTGTGTGATTCAGCCCTTTAACTAGCCTCCGTGATGATTTGATTGTTAAAATTCAGGATGGTGATGGGAATGAAATATCACGTACAGGTTGCTCTTGATACACATGAAAAATGTTGGCCTTTTTTAAAGTAAGTCATAGAGTAAGCTTGTCTAACAAGAAGTAGTAAATAACTGGCAGGTGTTCATATCAGGTTAATATTAGAGAAAGGTGTTTGGGAAGACATCTTTCCCTTAGGGGCCGGGCACCTGCATTTGAAGTTGCAATTCATCCTTAATGATGAAGAGCGTGAAAGAATTCGTATATTGGTACTGATTTCTTTTCCTTATACCATTTGTATTGCACTTATGCTTATGAAATTTCTTAAACATTTCAAATCAAATGCCTTAGTGGCTCAGTCAATTAGGGTCCGTTTGCTTTGTTTACAATTTCTTGTTTTCATCAATAATTGCAAAGAATGTCACATTTTTTTCATTCTGTTTCATGTTTTCAAATATTTGTACAAGAAATAGTACAAGTGAAAACAACCAAATGTTATTTTTAGTGTTTATACAAATCTTTGAAAACAAAAACAGAATGAAAAAAAAATAGTGACATTTTACAATTATTAATTAAAATATGACATGAAAACTGAAAATAAAGCAAACGGGCCTTTATTGTCTTGACACTGAGCTAATAGTAGATTAATGAAATGTATACACCTAGAAGCAGCATTATATGATACAGATAGTAACCTTTGAGTTTCCTTAACTTGTAGAGACATCATTTGAAGTCACTGTTATTAGTGTCTTGACATTAACTTTTCATCTTTGATTTTGCAGAGAGAATCTGCATTAAAGAAGAAACATGATGAGCTTGTTAGTAGCAGTGGAAGAGGTGCAGAAAGTGACAGTAGTACTATCATTGGCAATGCTGCATTACCCTCCTGCACAAATGATGAGGTCTCAGGTTTGATCTTACTTAACTGATTGAAGAAAACAATGAAAAAAATTAAAGCTGAAATACAATAATTAAAGGAGTAAATAGTTACAGAACTTTTGTAGTTATGGATGGGGTCCTCTACATTTCCTCAAAGGCTTTTCCCTGATGATTTAAGTGCTCCATCTTCTCAAGAATCACCAAAGGAACACCTTCAAAATGAAGCAGTTTCCCAATTACAAAGTCCTGTTGGTTTCCGCAATGACGAAGAATGTGGTGCTAGAAATGTAGTGGGGGCTCACCTTGACCAGCAGAAACTGCTAAACCCAGTTAAGGAGTAATTAGTTTGCAGCATATCTCTTTTTGTCCAGAACAGAAGACATTGGAAAATGTACTATTGTTTGTTTAATGGTCATTTTACATGTTTTAGAACATTGCAGATCAGTATAAAGAGACCTCATCATCAAAACCTGTGACACAAGCAGGTAATCTTACTCAATTACAACAAAAAGGTAAGATGCCTGCCAATCAGTCACCACCTGTGAAACATCCTCAGAGAGTTACTGGTTCTGAAGAAATGGCCATTTTGTTAAGAAGCTCAGAACAAACTGATGCTGTGACAAATAATCTGATACAACCTAATCTAGAGGAAGATGGTCTGCAGAATTCTGAGAAGAAGAGCCGGCCTAGGAGAACTCCTAGTAACGTGAGGAAAATGATAAGTGCTTTTGAAAGTGGCCTTGCTCAGGTATAGTAAGTGTTGAACTTTACAATATCATGAACATATTATTGATGTACTTCAACAAATGGAGTTCACCTGGGATTTGTCTTAAACAGGATATGAGATCTCATATTAAACCACCTCCAACAAAATACCAACCGAGTATTGAAACAAAAGATTCTTCCAAGACTCAACACTTGGAGCAAGATAAGTCATGGAACACAGTGCCAGCAGGCTTCTTACAAGAAAGGGTGAAAAGTGCTTCTCTGGTAAGAGACTAGCAACAGGCTCCAGTATATATTGGAGAAAGTAGAAAGGAAATAAACCAGCTGCTTAATCATGTATCACGTAAGGACACATTGCAGTTGAAGGAGTTGAGCACCATAAATGTACTGAACAAACAAACAGATTCAAATGACAGAAATAAATCCAATTTAACACATAAAAAAGATATAAAGGAAGAGAAATATTACAAAGATTTGATGAGAACATCCACATTTGAAACACTTAAAGTTTCAGGAAAGATGCCTGAGAAGCATTCAGATAGAAACCATCCTTGCAAACTATTTGGTTCCAAACAAGATTCTAGAAGCAAAAGCAACTCAATAATAGAAGAGAAAAGAAGGGGAAATGTCTCAGAAGGTTCATATGAATTGTGTATTCAGAGGGATTCACCACCAAAACTGGATTCAGTGGAGCACTTAAACGACAAATATTACTCTTTTGAAAGTTCTGGGGTCAGGATTTTCCCAGATGAATCAAGAAAGATTTGTATAACAACTATTGGTAAAAGGGGAATGGGTTTAGTGGAAAGTCAGGATACAAAGTGCATAAGCCATCAAAGAAGTTTGGATTTCTCAAAATTAGAAAATCTGGAAAAGGTATATGAATGTTTTCAGACACATTTTTGGTTAACTATTGTCTTTCAATAAAAGATTTGAGTATCAATTATGATTGATGAAGATGAGATCATTCATGCATTGAGAAAATCTTTGAAAAGGAAGAAAGAAAGAAACAAGGAAGACTTCAAAGATACCAATCTTTGTTGTTTGTTGCAGAGGAATGGGGACTCCAGTATTCTTCCTTCTATTGACAAACTTAACAAGATTTCTCTTTGGCATTATTTTACATGTTGGTTGAAGCTTCCTTATAGATTAGCAAACCTGAGGTGGAAAACTTTGTGCCTATTACCAAGATTAAGCTACTTATGAGTAATATATATTGACTGATGTGCCAGATTTACTACCATATGCCGTTCCTTCAGAAACATTAGCAGAGAAGCGGATTTCAAACATTTACATTGATAATTTGATTAGTAGAATCAAAATATGTATTTTCTTCTTCTTTCTTATAATTTTTTCTTTTTTGTCTGACAGAATGCAGCATATATTGGAAGTGGAACTGAGGGGGGCAAGTATGAAAAGATACAGGAAAGTGAAGTATCAAAGACCAAGAGTTCTGATGATAATGGAGATGAAAATTCTGGAGGACCAATTAATCAGGTTACAATCATTATTCAATTTAGAAAATTTCACTTGTTTAATATCAAAATATAATGTCTTAAATTTTGATTAGCTCTTGGTTGTGGTACTTTGAGAAAAAGAATCACTGTTTCTCTTCCCTTGAGTTACATCCTGCTCTCATCTCTTTTTTAAGAATGCTTATATGCCCTTTCCCAAATCTTTACCTCTCAGGTAATAAAAGTTGCAATCATTATAGGGTTTGGAATACTTGTCCTCCTTACCAGACAGAGAAAAAAAAAGGTATGAAAAATAGATGATTTCCTTGTTAAATTTATTTACTATGTTTCTCTTAATTTTATCATGCATTGACCATCTTGTGAAGGATTAACATGCACTTCAAAATTGAATTAATGTAAATCTTGTGTAAGTGTTTGTTTATCCATTACCTACTGTATCCTTGTAGGTTCATTTTATTTCCAATGTTTGATTGGTGCTGATTTTCATCTTTATTCCAGAATTTTAATATTAAGGCTAGGAAATACTTTTACTGATCTATTTCAACATGCATAATTCCTCTATACCGTAAAAAATAACTATCAGAAATTGTACAGAACAATAATGCAACATTTTCACCACCTTATCCCAGTATTGCTGGCTATAAGAGAAGTGCACAAAAGCCTGAAAGCCCTTATATATATATATATATATATATATATTCTGTCCAAAGACGTTACAATGAATTTGTCAAAAAGCGAAGGATGTAAAATAAAATTGTATCATTGCTGCATCATTCTGTATGCCTTGTCCCTTGTATCACATGGACTAGATGCTGAAAACAATTGTCAATTTATTGTATTGCAGATAGTACCTTGTGGGAAATCTACTACTGGTGTCATTTGAAGGGACCCAAAACTTCCCTGGGTTGGCTGTGACATCAAGATTCTTTCTGTGAAATCCAATAAAACGTTTACAATATACAAACAAGCTTTCTTTAAATGTTCATGTGGTTTTTGGTTCTATTCTTCTACCTTGCGTGTCAATTCTCTCATATGTAATAATCATCCCCAACACCATTTCTGTTGTTGCCGGCACAATTTATCAATTTTGCTAAGGAATGCATGCCTGATGGCATAATAATGTAGTCCTGAAGCTACTTCTCTATGACAATTGTTTCAACTTTCAAGTTGCAGCAGGTCAAAATTATTCTCCTTCTTTGGTATGGTCTAAAATTAACCCTCCCAAAAGCTTAAATGCCTCTCCGACAAGAGTTACATGGAGGTCATGGGTTTAACTTCCCCAGTAACATAACAAATACTACCAAATTAACATTTGCTTATAAAAAAAATAAGAATAGAGTAGTAAGAAAAGAATTCTTAGACTGCTTGGTTTTAGAAATTCTGATACAAAAATTAAGTTGTTAAGTGAAAGTTGATGAATAATTTTTATATCTAAGAGATAAATACTAATTATAAATTAAGCAAGATTTATAGACGTTTGGTTTACAATCATCCAATAGAGATAGAGTTAGACAATCTTTGCAAGAATTATAGATGATTGGATCCAGCAATAGCAATGACAATGGGGCAGGGCAGGGACGAATAGTGACTCCATGCTCCCATGGATAAAATTTGTATTCGTCCCCGCCCGATATCCACACTTGGCTAATATTATCGAAATTTGAAGCCTTCATTGCTGTTATTCAATAGTTCAAAGCGGTCACATCCATTCATCTGGTCATTTTGTTGAGTTGAGCAATTGTGAGTGTGCACGCATGCACTTCTACCGTCATCCTTCGAAGCCTTCCTTGATGCTACTCAACACAATGAAGCAGTCTAGTCTATGTGCCTCCATAATCCCAATTTAAGAACTTCATCAGCTTTGGAGAGTCATCGTAAGGCCTGACTAAGAACTGCACCGCCACAGCCGATGTCATCGTTCTGAGCATCCTCCGCTATCATCCTTAAAAGCCACTACCTTTATCATTCAAAGCCTTCCCTGATGCAATTTAGCGGTTGGAATCAATCTCCTCTAGTCTGATTCGTTCCAGTTTGGTTAAGTCTAATCTAGTCCAATCTTGGCTAGTCAAGTCTGACATGGTCTGGTGTTCAATCCTGACTGGTACAGTTGGTCTAGTATACTCTTGTTTGATTTGGTTCAGCCTGGTTTGATCTGGTTCAATCTAGTTCATTTTGACCCACTTGGTCTGGTCCAGTTGGGTTTGATCTAATATGTTGTTCAATAAAAATTATTTCAACAATATAATTAGTTCTACAATATCTCAGTCACATTTATATATGATGCATCTTTAAAAGAAATTATTTTTATGTAAATATTGGTTTACTTTTCAAAATTTATCTTTCAAAACTTTTAATTACAAACTTTTTAATAAAAAA